>CP099420.1:0-1248078 GCA_024114885.1 Septoria linicola
AACCCTAACCCTAACCCTAACCCTAACCCTAACCCTAACCCTAACCCTAACCCTAACCCTAACCCTAACCCTAACCCTAACCCTAACCCTAACCCTAACCCTAACCCTAACCCTAACCCTAACCCTAACCCTAACCCTAACCCTAACCCTAACCCTAAGACGAAGTCCTTAACTCGTAAGTACGCTTAATAGTAGGTAAAGACGAGTAGATAGATATGAAGTCGCGAGTAGAGAAGCGGGTTAAGTAATTAATTCGTAGAAAGAGTTTAGCTAAGGCGCTAAGCTATTTACGAAGATAACTTAGATTAATAGGACCTCTTCTAATCTGTTTATTTATATCTGTCTCTCGTAACTAGGACTAAGATATCTAGATATAGCTACTAGCTATATTAGAGGTATCGTCCCCTCTCTACTAGTATTCTATATTAGTACTATTATCTAGCTCTAATATTTTAGTTAAGTTCTATCGAGAGTAGTAAAGAGATAATATAGATAGTAGACGAATAACGACTATTTACCTTAGAGATTAAGAGTATTAGAAAATATAGAACGCGTCGAATAGACTCGTAGAATAAACGTTATTTTAATAAGATATCGAAGGTTTTCTCGCTCGAGCCTTATAGATCGATCCTATAGCCCTAGATATTTTCCTATACGATAGAAGAGGTATAGGAGTATAGAAAGTTATTAAATAGGTTACTAAATTAACATAGTCTTACTACGCTATCGAGGATAAAAGGAATCGTAATAGAGGAGTCGATAGAGCTACGATAGTCGATCCTATAGCTCTAGATGTTTTCCTATACGATAGAGAAGGTATAGGAGTATAGAAAGTTATCGAACAAGTTACTAAATTAATATAGTCTTACTACGCTATCGAGGATAGAACGAATCGTAATAGAGGAGTCGATAGAGCTACGACGGTCGATCCTATAGCCCTAGATATTTTCCTATACGATAGAGGAGATACGAGAGTATAGAAAGTTATTAAACAAGTTACTAAATTAACGTAGTCTTACTACGCTATTAAGGATAGAACGAATCGTAATAGAGGAGTCGATAAGGCTACGACGGTCGATCCTATAGCCTAGGATGTTTTCCTATATAATAGAGAAGGTATAGGAGTAGAGAAAGTTATCGAACAAGTTACTAAATTAACGTAGTCTTACTATACTATTAAGAGTAAAACGAAGAGGAGGTATTAAAAAGAGAGAGAATCGTCGAATAAGTTACTATATCTATATAGTTTAGTATTAGTATTTAGTCTATCGAAGCCGAGCCTAGTCCGGCCCTAATACCTATTAGATATAATATATTAAAGCTCGTCTACAAATTAGCTAGTCGTAGGTATATTAAAGTACCTACTATAACCTAATTAGGACGAAGTCCTACTAACGACTCGGATCTATAGAGACGGGCTAGCTATCCTATAACGCCTACTACTCGATCTACTACGTAGCGACGTCGACGTATTTATCTTTACCTTTATACGTAGGACCTATATTACTAATAAAGACGCTTCGTATAGAGAACCTCTAGTCCTTCTATATAATATCTACGAAGTAGCGCTACGCCTACGTACCTAACTTAGTAACCTAAAGAGATACGTCTAATTTAGTATCGGCGTCGAAGAGATAGAGGTACTAGCTACCCTCTTATACGCTAGTAACCTTAACGAGCGCTATCGCCTATATATAATTTACTATATTATCCTACTATAGCTAGTCGTCGATTTTCTCTATACTAGGCTACGCCTAATTAGCCTAATCGAATAGAGCGAGCTATACTATAGAGTCCTACCTAAGATGTTTTTTACTAGAGGAATACTAGATTTAATCGACGTAGTCTCGCTCTTAGACGTTATCTTTATAGCCCTACTACTCGCGCTTCTACTTTATAGACTTCTACGTAATAACTTAGAGATAAATATAGATAGAGTTACTTATTACGCTATAAGCTTCGATCGCGTCCTATCGGATAGTCTAGAGCTAAGCGGTTATATCGGAATTAGCGTAGGTCGCGCTCGTAAGATAGAGTATAGTCGATATAATTATTATAGAATCTATAAAGCTACTACTATAAGCTATAAATCTAAGAAGAGTAAGGAACTTCTAGGAGAACGAATAACTTACGTAGTAGACAAGGAGGTCGTCTAGTACTCGCGACTAAGTAATAGTTACTCGAGAGAGGTAGTAGAGCTTCGCGACGAGTTAGTACTATAGATATTCTAGAGAGCGTAGAAATCGAGAAGTAGAGCTATAATATACTAAGTAGGAGTAAAAGTATAGGTAAGAGAGAGAGAGATCTAGAAGAGGATAGCTATTAGTATAGAAGAGCTATATAGAGGTCGATAAGAGAGAGGGTAGAAGAGTAGGTAGAGAGTATAAGAGATACGGGACTTATACCTAGCGTATAGACTACGAATTAATCGCGAGTATATATATATAACGCTATATAAGGTAAGTATAAGAGGTAAGCGTAAGAGTATTACTACGATCATATATAGCTAATACGCGCACGCCTTACTAACGCGATATAGGTAGCGTATAGACTACGAATTAATCGCGAGTATATATATATAACGCTATATAAGGTAAGTATAAGTATAAGGGGTAAGCGTAAGAGTATTACTACGATTACGTATAGCGGACACGCGCACGCCTTACTAACGCGATATAGGTAGCGATAGAAGCTCTAGGACGTTAATTAGAGTATAGCGTACGTAGATAAGATAGCTCGTTTCTTCTAACTTTAACTTCGACTTCTAACCTCTAGTACTACTACGACTATAGACACGAACTCTACTCTTTCCGCTATACTAACTATACTACTAGCTCTAGGAATTAGATCTACTCTTATAAGACGCTATATACGATTCCCTCGCCGCTAGTACCTACTAACTATCGTAGTAGAGCCTATACCTACCCTCTCTCTATCCGTCGACGATAGCTCCGACTCTAGTAGCTCTACTATAATACGCTACCTACTATAAGTAAGTTCCTCTCGCGATAGAATATAACTACTACGAAGGAGAAGTCTACTATAGTACGCTATATCGAGATAGTAGCGCTACTACCTATAAATAAGGCTATAGAAAGTAGTATATACTACTATTTCGAGAAGACTAGTATAAGACTAGTAAAGCTCTAGGAGTAGGAAGGCTATTATAGGTTAGTAAGAAATTTAAGATTTATAAAGATTAGAAGCTAGGTTACGCGATCTAGAGAGAGATAAAGTATACTAAGATAGCGTTTCTAGTATAGACGCTCGTAGCTTTACGAGATAACGTCGACGCTACTAATAAGGACCGAATCGTCTAAATAGGCTACTATTAGTATATAGAGAAGGGTTTCTATAGCCTCTATAAGGCGATCGTATAGGTAGATTACTTAAAATTAAGCGTAGTAGAGGCTACTAAGTACTAGAAGCTCGTTACTAAAGCGCTAGGTATAGAAGGCGAGTTCGATCTCTAACTACTTAGTATAGTATACTTAGAGTTATAGTAAAGGTAGGTGCTAGGAGGATACGCTCTTCTACGACGAGAGGCGAGATCTGACTATACTATCGAAGAGAAGTAGTAGACGGTACTAACTCCTACGTAGCGTAGTAGAGCGATTATATAAAGTATAACGGAGGACTTACTATACACTTTTTCGAGACTAAAACGAATTATATAACTAGGTTACTAATAGATAAGTATACTAGTAGGAGCTAAAGATTCAAGAGGCTCTCTCTCTATCTAATCTAATCTACCTTCCTATTCTCGACGTAGCTTCTCGTATAGCGCTCGACGCTAACCCTCGATAGCGACCTACGCGAATATCGCTTTATAATACGTCTTCTTAGTATATATCGACCGAAATACTATAAAGAGCCTATAGGCAAGTATATACGAGGAGAGATAACGGAAGATAATATAGAGTAAGCGACTAAAGAAGCGTCGGTTATTAGGACACGACGTCGAGGTATAGATACTTTAGACCGAGGATCCGAATCGATGAACGTTACTTTCTATATACGGAACCTAAGTAGTATATACTCTAATCTATAATATAGTACTTCGACGGTAGTATAGAATTATCGATAGTAAGTATACGAGTATAGAAGTTAAATCTTAAATCTTATCCTTTAATAACCTAACGTGTTTAAGAAGCGAGTATACTAGTATACTACTTTTATAAAGTAAATAACTTCTATTATTAATTTCTTAGGCTATAGGTATTAGAACTATACTAGAGTTAGATCGATGAAATCTCTATAAGTTACTTAATTTAATAGACAAGCCCTTAAGTTATAACCTCGAATACTATACCTACTATAGGTTAGTCTAGCCCTTAGCTACTTCTTAATCTCTCTAACTAACTATATTATATATTAAGCTTATAATTAAGCTATGTCTCTTATAGCTAATTTATTAGTATTAATACTAAGAGTAAGCTTAATCTTCTTCCTTAGTACTCTATAGGACTAGAGTTCTATAATAATTGTCTTTATATTATCGTATATAGCGTAGGGTAATAATATAGCTACCTACGACCTTTAGAACCCTCTTAATAGCCTATTAACTATATTAAGGATTGGACCTAGTAAGCTTCCTTAGTATCTAATTACCTTGTCCTTAATCTAGCCTATATAGGTATTAACCTACTAAGGGTTATAAGGTATAACTACTAAGCTCTATAATAAAGTAAATAGTAGAGGAGGTAGTGTTCTTTAACGTAGTATTAGCTTAGATAGTACTACCTATAGGTTTAATAGTACTAAGCTAGAGGCTCTAAATAATACCCTAATAGTAGTAGGTATAAATAAAGCCTTATAGGTAGGCTAGAGTATTAGTAGGAAGTCTTCTTTAATTAGGTAGTAGTAACTAACTATACTAAGGCTTAGGATACGCTTCGAATAGGCCTACTTTAATAGTCTAAGGTAGCTAATATTAAGAGGCGGTAATAGGTAAGAGGAATATAGTAGTATATAGAGTATAACTATACCTTCTTCCTTATAGAATAACTTAAACTCCGGCGTTATATAGTAGTAATAACCGTCTAGAATACGCGGTCGCTTCTAACTACTAGTCCTCTATCTAGTATAATTATTATAGTGTTTAATCTAAGCGACTCTATAATTAAAGAAAGTCTAACCCTTTAGACTAACTCTAAGTTTCTAGGTAGTAGAACTAGGCTCTATTTATTTCCTTACTAGAGGAGATAACGTATAGAGGGACTAACTACCCTACGCTCTATCGTAGTAACTACCCTTATATTCTAGTAGTATCTACGCTAGAAGCCGCTTTTATCGAAGTTATAAAGATTACTCTCTAGAATAACCTTAGAGTCCTTATTCTTTACTCTTCGATACGATAGCCTTCGTAATAGCCGTGTTTCTAGGCCTAGATAGCGTTAGATAAAGTTATAGGCCTATCGCTATCTAACCTCTTTTCTATAGCGTTCCCTAAGAATTAAAGAAGCCTATATACGGAGAATAGCCTATATTAACGAATAACTACGTGAATCTAGGTCTAATATCCTCCGATAAACTATCTCTTCTTCGATTAGAGCTTAGGCTCTATTTATAGATAGTATTATAGCTTATAGAGGCGTTCCTTTAAGCCTTCGATTAACTATTATATAGCTGACTCTATAGGCAATTATAGCGCTTCGTACGCTTATAAAGCGACCTGATTACTAATTATAAATAGTACTTGGAATATACTCTTTATATAGAGGTACTATCGCGTAAAAGGGTAGAAGAATAGACGCGTTTAGTAGTAGTAGTAGATACGAGATAGAAGTAGTAGACTAGCCTATCTAGTATACTCGCTTATTAAATACGTAAGATTTAGATTTAGTTTAATTACTAAATTGAATCGCAAGATTTACTCTAAATACTTAATAATTATCTATATACGTAGTAGTAATAACTTACTCTATAGCGCTATCTACTATAATCTTAGTAATACCTAACTTCTACTAACTTTTAGTATATTTAGACCAAGTTACGGTAGTGCCGTCGAGCTACGAGCGTGTTAATAGAATAGTACGCCTAGCGCTACTTATCGTACGCTCCGACTTAGCGCTTATTAGTAATATAGATAGTATATTTATAGCTATCGATAAGAGTATAGGCTAAGCTTAGCGCTAAGGAGATTAGCGCTACTATTCGAGTACTATCTAGCGCTTACTATAAACTACTAGTAGTTTGCCTATAGAATCTTGACTATTTATAATCTTTAGAGGCTAAAGTATATAAATTTATTTAACGATAGAATAGATTAAATCCTCTAAATAGCTATTTAGTATTTAACTCCTATATATACGCGATAAGACTATATAATATAGAGGAGTTATAGTAGAGAAACCTAACTACGAAGAAGGAAGTAAAGCGAAAGAAGTAGTATAGGAGAGCTACTATTCGAAAAGGTAACTCGGTAAGGTAGTATAGGTAAGACTACGACTATAGCTTCGAGAGCGATATATAGGGTCTAATAGCGCGTATCTTCTTCCTACTCGAGAGGAGCTCCTAGCCTTATTACTCTATAACGCTTCTATCTAGACGTCTTCTAGCTAGGGACAAGAGTCGTAGAGCGTACGACTAAGATATTCGTCGTCTACCTCGAGACCTCGCTAGACTACGAGCCTATATACGTCGGATAGTTCCGAGTCCTTCTAGTCGCCTTCTCCCTTCTAGCTTCCTACCTTAAACTACTTATATAGCTACTAGTACCGTAGTCTATACTACGCGAGCGTTAACTACTTCGTCTAGGCTATAGAAGATCTATCTTTATTATAAGAGACCTTCTATATAAGCGCGAAAGCTAGGTACTCGTCGTCGTCGGCGTCTAATAGGCGTATACTATAGAGGTACTAGGTAACCTCTAGACTAGATATAGTATAAGATTAGAAATTCTAATACTAAAGGAGGTACTTAGTAATAGTAGCGTTCTAAGTAGAGTTATTCTTATCGAGCTAGCTCTATAGGTTCGGTAGCTCGTAGTAGTAGAGGTCCTCTTAAAGGATAGCGTCTAGTACGTCTAATACTCGTACCTACTCGAGCGGCTACTTATACTATATCTCTATACGAGCCTATTATACTCGTACTTACCTAAAGCGGTCTCCTTTACCTAGGTAGGCTACGTCCTAGATATACTAGAACTCTTACTCGTAGTTAGGCTATAGGCTAAGTAGTTAGGTAGGGTCGAGTTACGACGTCTATTAATCTAACGCTTAATCGCCGAGGTCGTAGAGCGTAACGGCCTATATAGGCGGCTCGGTACGACTAGCGACGCTATAAGCGTCTTCTTACTACTCGACTAGAAATATCTACGTCCTATTATAGTATCGTTTAGTAGCGAGGACTAGATAGGAGTAGAGGACGCTAATTTCGTCGTAAGCTATCGTATAGTAGTAGGCGTATATACCGACTATAGGAGAGAAGATAGTCGAGTCGATAGAGAGGATCTCTAAGAGACGATATTAGAGACGGTATAGACGTAAAAACGAGCGTAGAAGTTCTACGTATAGTATATAGGGAGCTATAATACTAATATTAAGTAATCGTAGACGTTCTCTTTCGCTATAAGGCTTAGCGCTAATTCTAGAACTATCTTTTCTAACTAGATAGAGACGTAGGTACTTATATCCTAATACAGTATTACTAGTAGCGACGCTAACCTTATATAGCTCGAGTCTAGAGATCCTCTACGATTACCTCTATAGAGACCGATCGCGAAGATAGGACCTCGAGATATAGGATATCGTGTATAGTAGGCGTTCCTCTAGCTCGATACGCTTCTATATAATCTCGTATACCTCCTAGCGGAAGTCTAGACGTATAGAGTAGGGTCCTTTCTAGTAGTAGTAGCGTTCTAGACTACCTAGGGCGGCGCTTCTCTCGCCTAGGCCTACCTAGTCTACTCTTCTAATAGACATAGTAGGAGGTAACTAATACTAGAGCGCGAGAGGCGATAGCGCTACTACTATCGATCCTATAGCCCTCGATATTTTCCTATACGACTCCGAGGATATAAAAGCGTAGAAAGGTATCGAAAAAGTTACTAGATTAATATAGTCTTTCTATAATATTAGAGATAGTTACTTTATAGCGACTCTCTCGAGTCTATCTCTACGATAGCTACTAGCGACTACGTACGTAACGAGAGCTAGGGGTTCGTATAGAGCTCCTAATCTATCTAGTCTAGGATAGAGGATTCGCTCGTACTAGGAGTTCGAGAGGGTAGTCCTAGGGTATAAGAGAGAGGACCTCTATAGGTATAAGAGATACTATCGGCTAGGTATAATACTATTAGGAGGCTTATAGAACTTTCTCGAGAAGTACTCGTCGTATCTAGATATAGTACAGACTACTATCCTCTAGGCTATACTAGTAGGCAAGGTAGTATACGAGAGGTAGTATAGAGTAGTAGAGGTAAGGTAGAGAGAAATTCTAGAAGGGACGGTATAGTACTCGGCTAGGTAGAGTAGAGAGACTAGAGGTAGGGTAGGTAAAGTATAGAGCGATAGGATATAGCGCGAATACGTTTAGACATCGAATCCTAGAAGCGATCGACTAAGGATCGTACTTTCGACTCGAGAGGTCGCTTATATTGTAAGAGCTCTATAGTAGGAAGGAGCGCTTTTATAGCCTTAAGGATCTTCTAGTCGTATAGGTCTAAGGGTAGTAGCCGTCTAGTAGCTAGAGCGCGATAGTAGCGGCCGACGTAGTCTATAATTATATTCTAGTATTCTTATAGTTATAGTTAGTATAGGATTATAGGACGACGCCTAGAGCGGTACTTACCTTTAGCGATCTAGAGCTACTATAAGCTACGCGAGCCGCTATAGTTAGTAGTAGAAAAGGTTATAAGGTAACGTTAGTAGAGACTACTATAATAATAGAGACATATAACGTAGTATTTCTTTAATACTAACTCTCTCCTACGTTACGTACGAGAGAGGACGTAGTAGAGGTAATAGCTAATCTGTATATAATTTCTAGACCGTTAGGAGGTAGTAAGAGACGATAGCGATCGATTACGTACCTAGGTATAGTCTCTTATATAAATAGTATATCCGCGTCTAGAGTAGGCTCGTAGATACTATACTAGTACGCTAGTTCGCCTAGAAATATCGTAAACGACTAGCGAGGATAGTTAGTACGTAAGTAGAAGGAGGAGAGTATAGTAGTATATAGAAGATCGTATACTTCTATAAGGAGTAGAGGTAGCGATAAGGACACTTACTCTAGTATAGAGATAAGGGCGTATTAGAGATAGGCTAAATAGCGCGATACGATTATCGCGCTCGACTATCTTATAGTATATCGTATACGACTTCGAGATAGCCTATAGGCCTTCGTAACTACTAGTCGGAGGCATATTAGAGGTATAGGACGTAAGGAGAGTATACCGTTAAAGGTAATAGCGACTAGAGTATAGCGCGCCTAATATAGATATATATATAGGGCCGAGACGCGGCCTAGCTCGAAGCGAGACGGAGAGGGCACTAGTCGAGAAAGGGTTAGTAGACGATCGACCTAACGAGAGAGGATCTATCTACGATACTCGGATCCTCGTAGTACTATCGTCGTCTCTCGATCTATAACGGTACGATAGCGTATATAATCGAGATCTCGAAGAGGAAGGAAGAGCGAGGTAGAATAGAGATATAACGTAGGCGAGAAGCGAAGAGGTAGGATAATATTACGCTCTATCTAGTTCGTCTACTATAGATAGGAGCCTTAGCTCGACTCTCGTATACGCTACTCGCGAGAGATAGTAATTAGATATAGTATCTACGATATCTATATACTAATAGTACGAGTATCCTTATCGAGTACTATATACTATTTAATTATATAGGTATTAAACTAGTTAGATACGTTAGTAGAAGGATACGTAATATAGAGTTACTATTCTATAATCGACGCCGTACGCTACTATAGGCTAGTAAGTCCGTACTCGTTATAGAGAAATAAGAGTACTAAGATAATAGCGTATAGCTCCTTAATAACCTAGGAGTAGTTAGGTCTCTCTATAGGATAACTAGACGAGAGAGGGTAGATAGAAGACCGCTCTAGATATAGAGTATATAAAGGAGTATAGTACTACTAGTATACTCTTATAAGCTTATTAAACTTTTATAGGCTTCTATATACTTTACTTACGAGCCTCGTTAACTACGAGTTATAGAGGCTATATCGCTCCTAATAGTTATAAGCTAAGATAAGCTCGAAGTTATTCTATACCTAGTAAATTAGGTACGGAATATAGTTCTACTAGTAAAATATATTACGAAACGCCTAAGCGTTAATCTAAGAAAGACTATAGTCGACGCGTACGATCTAGGAGTACGATCGTAACTAGTACTTCTAATATTTAAAGACAGCGATAGCTTATAGAGAAGAGCTATAGTCGCGATCGGAGTAGGAGAGCGATTATTTTCGTTTAGTAATATAGGACGATAGAGATAACTAGCTAGGAGAGGAAGATAGAACGGGTAGAGAGGATAGGTACGATATCGTAGAAAACGATAGTCCTAAGTAGAATAATAAGAGATCGAAGAGACGAGGCGCGTAGTAGAATACTAGAGTAGAGTAAGAAAGGTCGAGATTAAGGAGCGACGTATAAGATACCTTTAGTAGAGGACTACTACTTATAGACTTAGGCACTAAGTACGAGCGCGTAATAAGTTTAGACCTCCTACTACGAGAGTACTCGTAGAGATTATATTTAATCTCTCTATTTTTATAATAGACGTAGTCGTCTCTACTATCGAGTACCTAATCGAGGATAACGCGTTAATAGCGAGGCTAGATAAAATAGGACCGTATATCCTAGTCTATATAGGTCTTAGTCGTAGTAATAGATCCTATAGAGGTATATTTATATAAGATAATAGCCTCGCTAGGTAGACTATTCTAACCTACGCGACCGGACTCTTAGCTATAGCCGAGGAGGTTATTATAATAGTACTCTATATAAATAATAGCGGCGATATTACTAGCGTTAAGGCCGAGGCGTATAATATTAGTATATACTAAGAATCGCGTCGTATCTAAGAGGAAGTTCGAGAGTACTACTACTTATTTAGTAGAGGTATAGTCTATATCTCGTTAGTAGTAGTCGATCGAGAGTAGGATAGTAATATAGCGTACGATATCTTTAGTTCTATTATAGATAAGGATTTAGCGATAGAGATACTTCTACTATATCGCCTCGAAGGTTACGACTAGAGTACTATCGAGGTAACTAGAGGCGTAGTCTTATATAGAGTACCGAATATTCTAGTAGATAGTCGGTATCTATTTAATAAGTACTTAGTTATAGGGAAGACGAAGGCGGTAGAGGAGAGGGTCTTTATAATCGGGAGGTAGGGTAGTAGTAAGATAGACAAGTTAGATCTCTAACCTAGTAAAGATATAGAGCTAGAGAAAGGTAGGGCGCTATTTTAGAGTCGACTCTAGAATAACGTAATACTCGTCTATTACGACGCGATCGAGGCTACTACTCGTAGTAGCTTACTAGACGAAGTTATAGAACGGAGTAGACGTAGTAGTCTCTATATATACGAGAACGATATAGGCCGAGAGAGCTATAGAGGTGTCGAGAGGCCTCGTCTAGTATATAGTAGCGATACCTACGGCGCGATAGCAAGCGACCTAGTCCTAGATAAGAGATAGTAGTAGGCTAATTACGATAGTAATTAGTGCTCTAGGTAGAGTCGCTAGTAGTATATAGAGTAGGCTCTTACTAAAGCTAGTAGGCTATACGAATACTAGGTACCTCGTTCCTTAGAGGATAAGGTCGAGCGCCTCTTCCTAGCTTAGGCGAAACGTCGCGCAAGGTCCTATAAGGCCTCGAAGATATTTCTCTAGAGGTACGCTCTTAAGCTAGAACTAGCGTATAGTATTACGTAGACGATTAGCCTTATAGGCGGGTCCTACTAGGTAGAGCTAGCTAGGATCCTTAAGAGGTAATCTAAGGAAGTTATACTACTCTAAGCTCTAGTAGAGCTAGTCGTTCTAATTAGTATAAGACCCGATTAAGAAGGAGATATTATCTACGCTATAGTTATTCTCTACTATACCGATAGTATGTCTAGATTAGAGTATAGTACCTTTACGCTATAGAGAGGCGGCTAAGTCGAGAAATATCTTATAGACGTCGAGTATATTCGTAAAGAGAGTATAGAGAGTAGCGTAGAGCTACTACTACTATACTAGGCCGTATAGGAACGAGAATAGAAGATAGCGATATATTTCTAGGCGTAGCTAGTCGGTATCGAAGAAACTATCGACGTTCGTCTAATAGACGACTTCCTTCTACGTATAAAGAAGAGAGTCGAGTCGAGAGAACTATCTATACTTAAGAGTATACTCTAGTACTACGATCGAGGGTAGGTATAAAGCTACGACGAGTTCTAGCTCTTCTCTCCTACTCCTCTCGTCCTCGTCCTACTCTTTATCTTCGTCGTCTAAGGTAGAATCTGTCTCTTTAGAAGATCGATTAAGGAAGGTAGTTATCTAGTAGGCGAGTCGACTAAGCTAGAAGTCGAGTATAAGCTACTATACGAATAGGCCTAGGATATAATCTTTCTCGTACGCCTATACGAGTAGGTAAATAAAGAGCTAGACGTAGTTCTATTATAGTACGAAGATACGACCGAGCTCTATAGGTAGATATCGTCTAATAGCGCGGCCTATAAGGATCTTAGAATACTAAGTAAATAGTAGTACGTAGCCCTAGTCGATATATATATTATAGAGCGCTATAGTAGTGTTTTTATATATAAGACTAAAGAGTTCCGGCCTCTACGCTAGTCCTCTAACGAGGAGATAGTATACTACTAAGAGCTTTTCTTTAAAAGTAGTATAGAGACGATAGTATTCGACGACGGCTAGCTAGTAGTAGACCTCGTCTAACTCTTCTAGGCCGCTAAGGAGAGTTTACGCTACCTCGGGATTACGTACGACGCGTTAGAAGATAAATATAGTAGCGGCTTCCTCTTATAACTACGCTTTATTCGCTATAGCGTAGATATAGCTAAACTCTAGAGTAGTGTTCTTTAATTCGTCGCGAAGGTCTATTATATAGAGGAGAGAGAGTTCGGCTTCGGTCGCGTATATTAGGTAGTATAGAAGAGCCTTATACTCCTCTATTAGCTAGCTAGAAACGATCTATAAGGTACCGATGTCGAGGCGATTACTATTAAGCGATAGGGATTAACTATCGAGGCTCTAGGCGATACGTAGTAGTATACGGGTTTCGTTCTAGATCTTACGACTATAGTTTAATATAGAGACGATACGCGTAAAGAGACGCTATTCGTAGCTATATTTATCTAGGACGTTCGTATAGAAATTCTTCTACGTACGCTATTATAGGTAGAATACGATAGACTCTAGCCTCTTAAGAGTAGTAGTAGGATCGATAGCCGCGACGGCGATATAGTAGAGCCTCTAGGTATCGAGTAGTAAGAAGTATTTAGCGATAGCGATAATAGTAGCGAGGTAAGAGGTGAACGTAAGAGAGCTAGCGTAGGAGAGGTCTTTCGTATCTAACTCTAGGACGGCGAGTCTATTTAAGAGAGAGCTAACGTAGGAGCGGTCGCCTAGCTCCTATTCGAAGAGACTAAGAAAGAACTCGACTATATCCTACTAGGCAATTTCGTCTCGTATAGGCCTACTATCTAGCCTAGAGCTCTTAGATCTATCTTCTACGACTATAATTAAGCGTTCGAGAGTCTAATAAGAAGCGACTAGTAGTTCGTACGAGGGTCGTTAGTCGGTAGGCTACTAGGACGTACGAGCGATAGTATAAAACAGTTTCTAAATAACTATAGCGTATTTATAGATAGTCTAGTAACGATAGTTAGCGTAGAATAGGCGGCTATCGTCCTATCTACTAAAGTTAGCTTTATTAAGTACTTCTAGGACAGGCTAGCTAATAATATTATCGGCTATATAGTCGAGCGCTCGCGTAATAAGACTAGGGAGTAGTCGGGCGATTACTATAAGCGCGCGTTCTCTACTATCGTACGCGATTACGTACTCGGAGAGGTATTAGAGAGACTACTATAGTTAGGTAGTATCGAGCCTAGCGAGGTATTTTAGCTAGCTAGTATAATAGAGCTAGCGATCGAGTATCGAGCGATAGGTCGGTCTCTAGATAGGCGGATTCTAGTAATAGGTAGCGAGCCTCTACTAGAGAGTAGTATAGTCCGCCTATATAGTATCGATACTCTTCTATAGTACTAGAAACTATAATAGCGTCGGTTAACTACTACTAGCTAGGTCGACTCCTACGTCGGTTAAGCGATCGACTAGGTAGTAGGATAGCTATAAGAGGCTAGTTCTCGACTTTACGAAGAAATTCTAGAGATAGACGCTCTTAGTCTAGGTTACGTCTAGATCTAGACCGACGTACTTTTATAGTATACCGCCTTTACTACGGCTACTAGTATAGTCGTATACGACGTTAGTATGTTTCTTTATATACTTTTAATCGCTCGTATATAATAGATAGAGCCGATAGGAGTATCCTTTAAACGCTAGTACGAGATATAGGTTCGGTCGTCTAGAATATTTAGGTTAGAGAAGGTCTTAAGGAGTCTATACTAATAGAGTAACTATCTAGATCTAGTTATAGAGAGCTTGTCTAGTAGTTTATAGTATCTTATAGGTCTTCTCGAGGTAAGAGTCTAGCTATTAGGAAGAGATAGCGCGATAATACTTTTTATAGATAAGTACGTAGAGAGACGCGTTATAGGTAATAAAGTCTATAAACGTATAGGATAGACGATATAGAAGAGAGAACTTAGGAGGCATAGTAGCGATAGATAGCGGCGAGGCGAGCGGTCGAGACGCGATAATATACTTAGCTAGAGATAGTAATCCTCCTAAGGAGTAAGAGCGTATAGTACGATAGAAGCTAGAGTAGATTAGAGGGTATAAAGGAGATCTAGAGACATAGTAGGAGGTATAGTTCGTAAGTAGTCGAGGCTTTTATATAGTAGGACACTTACTTTATAGAGATAGGATAGGACGTCTATATATTTCTATATAACGAGAGCCGAGAGAGATATAATTACGAGTATAGGTATAGATATACGAGAGGAGATTGCCTATAGCGAGACGAAATATAACGTTAAAGCTAATTTAGAGCTCTAGTAGGAAATCTACTCCTATATAATAGTATTATCTAGAGTAAATAATAGGTAAGCGACGAGCTAGGATAAGGATCACGGAGCATATATAGTAGGCGTAGAAAGCTTTAATGTCTATAGACCTAACGAAAAGAGAGCCTTCTCTATATAGAAGTCTTTTATACTAATAATAGAGCCTCGAGCTAGAGAGGTCGAGGATAGATCGAGTTCCTAAGCTAATAGAAATCCTCTACTTCGAGTTAATAGAACGTAGTAAGTACTTAAGAACGAGTAATAGAATCGAAGTAACGGAGCTACGTAGAAGGTAGTATATCGTAGAGGAGGCTCTTTATCGCGTCCTATTTACGCTTAAAGAGAGCTTATACTCTGTCCTAGTCTATAGGAGGCCCTTCTACTACGATAATAGTAGCGAGGATAATATTAATTAAGAGTAGAAGGTAGCTTCGAGGTACTAGCTAGCGAGGACTACCGCTAGAGCTAGATAATATAGTAGAACGATCTCGTTAGGCGATATTACGTAAAGTAGTTTAATACGCCTATAGGACTACTATAGTAAATAGTTTACTATAGATAGATAGCTCTCGAGAATAGAAGATAGTAAAGATCGGGTCTAGTTTAGAAGATAGCGTACGCGTAGCTCTAGAAGAGGACGACTACGTCGAGATATTAGAGTAGAAGCGAGTCGAAGAAGCTTTCTCTCCTACGTAGAAGACTAGACTTTAGTTACTAGAAAGTAGTAGTAGAGCTTTCTAGAGAGCTTTATAGAAGAGAGTACTTAGGCGCCTAAGGCGACTACTACTATTATATAGAGACTTAGAGACGAGCGTAGAGGCGCTTATAGACGTAGTAGAATATCTATCGAGAGGAATAGGTAGTAAAGGAACGTAAGAGGCTAACTAGAAAATAGAAGCGTCGTTAAGGAGTCTACTTTCTATTTCTATCTCGTACTACTTCTTAAATAGAGCGCTATAAGTAGTAGTCTACGAGAACTAGGAAAGAGTTTCGGTATCTAAACTACCTATCGAAGGTAGGTACCTATCCGAACGAGGAGTTATAGAGAGTAGCGGCGCGTTATCTTCTCCTATATCGGAAGGCTATAGAGATAGTTTAGGAGTAGTAGTAGAGAAGAGAGAGAGATCGTAGTCGAGCGTACTATTAGGAGGCGTTAGTATACGAGTCGTAAATAGTACTTACGAGAGTTCGTATATAGTAGATAAGCGAGTTACTACGGTACGTAGCGATCTAGATAGTCCGAGCGTAGTACTAGATATTACCGTAGTAGATAGCGACGAGGGCTAGCGAAGAGGAGCCTAGGGTAGTATACTTGTCGCTTAGGGAAGGACTCGTAATAGTAGAGTAGATACGATCGGAGCGTAGAGTTTATAACGCTAGTTCTAGCGATAGAGGACTCGCGCTAGTATATATATCTTAGGTATAGTATAATACTCGTATAGGATTAAGTACGACTCGTCTAGGGCGTCCTTCTAATAAATAGTATACGACTCTACTATCTCCTCCTAGATAGAGACGAGAGAGGAGTTAAAAAAGATCTTCTTATCTTCCTACGTATCTATAAAAACCTACTTCTATATAGGCTTCTACGAGATAAGGACTTTATCTTCGTAGGAGTCTAACACGTTCTCTTATTTCTAAACTCGTAGAATATTACGACGAGGTATATTAATATAGAGATAGGCGGCGAGTAGTAGTACGATATATAGTAAGAGGTAGGCGAAGCGCTAGATCGTAAGTAGGAGGATAGTACGAGAGAACGAGGTAGGTATATATAGTTTAACTACGAGAGCGTAGGTCGATAGCGAGTACGAGGAGAAAGTAGGTATTATCGGTCGAGACGCTAACGATACGTATAATACCGTAAGGTGCTCCTAGTAAACGCTATAAGATATAGATACGCTAGGACGCCTAGTATTTAATACTATATCGTAATTCTATTAAGGTTTAGTAGGAGAGTTACGTAATATATACGTAGAGTATCTTATTTCCTTAACTACGCGAACAAGGATACGTAACGGTATAGATATAGAGTATAGGCGATAGTAATAGGACTACGAGTTAAAACACTAGGAGGAGTCGAGGATAGATATTAGCTATTACTTACGCGTAGGGAGAGGTTCTCTTAGATAGACGTACGATCGATATAAAGGTAGGCTAGTATACTAGCTAGAACTAGTAGGTGTCGACGTATAGCGTACTCTTACTAGTTAAAGACTAGTAATATCGGTATAGGGAGCTATAGGGGTATCGTAAGCTTGCCTAATAGCCTTACGCTTATTATCTAATAGACCTCCGACGCTTAGACTACTCTAGAGTACTTAGTAGCTAAGCCTAGCCTCGCTCTATAGACCGCGACTCCTATAACCTCTACGACTTCTCGATTAGGCGCGGTATTAATACTACTACGAAAACACGACCGGATACTACGGATTCTATAATCTCTTACTCTCGGTATAGGTAATAGAATACGTTCGTATAGAGTATAATCGCTTACGCTAATACTAACTACTTCGAATATCTTCTAGTCGCGATACGATATAAGCGATTCGATATCGAGGTATATAGTCGCGTAATACGACCTATCTACTAACCTCTATAGTAGCGGTAAACGAGGAGTAGAGGTAGTAAGAAGTAGTAGAGGCGGCGAGGAGCGACGAGAGGATATATTACTCTAATCTCCTATATTTATATCTTTAGCCTACTCCTAGATTTATATAGAGAGTAGCGAGGCTTCTCTAATCCTAGTAGTACTATATAAGAAACGAGTAGTAACTTATAAGGTATATAGGATAGTAATATCTCTCTTCTTTCTAATAAGGCTAGTTAGTATAGTAGTAATATATAGGCTATAGTCGTTATAGGCGATCCGTGCTTATATCGTAGGTACGATTCCTATACTAGTTAGTATTACTTCTATAATACTTGTCTTCTATAATAAGCGTTATAGAAGTAATAAACGATTTTTACTAGTACTTCTCGAGTTTTAGTAGATAGTTTAGAGGGTTCTCTTTTAGCGATTCCGGTTACTTAGGTCGATCGTGTCTAGGTCGATAACTACGATCTTAGCCTTCTCGAATAATAGAGGTAATATCGCGAGCGTAGCTACGAACGTGTTTAATAAGTATCCTAATTAGAAAGGTATCCTAATTAATTTACTAGAGAGATCAACTTTAATACTAGATTTCTTATACTAGAGGAGTTAGAATAACTATAAAGTTAGAGTAATTTAGTCCTAAGAAGTTACTCTATCTAATAGATAACCTCTAAAGTCATAGCCTTAGATTCTATACTTGCTATAGGTTAGTTAGGCTCTAAGCTGTTTCTTAATCTAATTAACTTACTCTATTACCTAATAAGCCTAGAACTAAGCTATATCTCTAGTAGCTAATTTATAAGTATTAAGTCTAAAAGTAAGCTCGATTTTCTTCCTTAGTACCCTATAAGACTAGAATTCTTCAATTATAGTCGTAGGGTTATTATATAGAGCCTCTAGTAATATTATTAAGGCTCGTGTCCTTGAGAACACTTTCGAGAGCTTATCTACTACGCTTAGGATAGAGGTTAATAAGCTATTCTAATAGCTTGTAACCCTAGCCTTAATCTTACTAGTTTACTTCTTAATCTGCCTAGGATACTAAAGAGTATTCTATATATCTAATAAACAAGATAGTAGTAGTATTCGTGTTTTGTAATAGAGTATCGGCTTAGGTAATATAGCCGGTACATCTAGAGGTAGTAAGCCTAAGCCTCTAAAGGCACCTCTAATCGTATAAGAGGTAAATATAGCCTTATACGTAGGCCTTAACTCTAGAAGGAAGTCTTCCTTAATTAGGTAGTAGTATCTAACTATACTAAGCCTAGGGATTCTAGCTAAATATACCTTTTTTAATAGACTAAAACAGCTAACGTCTAGTAGCTATAATAGGTAACTTAGATAGGATAGTATATAGAGAGTAATAAAGCCTTATTAGTTATAGAGTAACTTAAACTCTAGTGTCGTATAGCTATTATAGCTATCTAGAATTAGTAGCCTCTTCTTACTAATAGTCCTATACTTAGTATAGTTATCGAAGTACTAAATCTACTAGAATAAATAATCGAAGGAAGTCTAGCCTTTTAGACAAACTCCTAGCTTCTATATTAGTAGAAGATAGTAGAACTAGGCCCGGTTTATTTCCTTACTAGAGAAGATAATATATAGAGATACTAACTAGCCTTCTACGTAGATATAGGCGATAACTGTCTACTACTACGTAGAATTAGAAACTAAGGCTTTAGGTCGTTACCTACGCTTAGTAGTAGTAATACCGATAGTATTCTAATAGTGTCTAAGCTAGGATCTACTCTTATCAAAGGTATAAATGTCGTACTAGATAATTCTATAGCTAGTTATTAGGTTCTAAACGAGTAGAAACTACTCTAAGAGAACCTCTATATCCTTATTTAGAGCTCTCTAGTTTAACTACCTCTATAATAATCGAGTTTCCAAGCCTAGATAACGCTAGATAAAGTAATAAGCCTATCTTAGGCGAACCTCTTATATATTCTATACCTTTGTTATTAAGGAGGCCTAGCTTTAGAAGATAGCCTATATCGGCGAGTAACTACGTAAATCTAGGTCGAGAATCTTCTAATAAACTACCTCGTATTCTATTAGAGGAAGGGCCCTATTCGTAGAAGGTATACTAGCCTTTAGTAGCGTACTATAGAGTCTCGTATAGAAGGTAGAATCAGGCATATCGTACGCCTCTATAGCGCGTCGTATACTTGAAAAACGACCGAATAGGTATCTACGGACAGCTTACTAAAGGACCTCTTCGTTAGGAGGTACTATCGCGTAAGATAGTAGATACGAGACGAGGTTAATTAGAATACCTATCTAATAAGGATACTAATTAGATACGTGAGATTAGTAGTCGCGTAAACCTATTTTATATAGATAGAAGTAGTCTAGAGGTCGAGTTTAGATTTCAAGAGTACGTCGAGAGAGTAAGGCTACCTACGAGCGAGTAAGGAAATCGAGTAGTAGACGCGTTCGTACTACGCTAAGCCTTAATATATACGTATAGGAGGGGAAAGAAAACTCTAAGGTTTAGACGAGTAAGGAGGTAAATAGACGAATCCCTCCTAGACGACCTCTCGATTACGATATAGGCCTACGTCTAGTTATAGGCCCTATAATATATTATTTACTCCTAACGAGATTCGTCGTTAGTCGTACCCTATAGTAAGGCTCTACGCTCTCTACCGTGTTACCTACCTACTAGATAGGTATAAGTAAGGTAGTTATATTATCGTGAACGTACTAGTTAAGTACGTAGTAGCTTTCTTACTAGTATATCTCCTTACTATTCGTTAATTAGTATATAGCTCTTACGTATATAAAAAGGATCTTTCTTTCTACTTACGATATAGTCTTCTATCCTCTACTCTATATACGTCTTCCCTTCTTAGAACTTCGTTATATATTAACTAAAGCCTTTAACTACTTCTCTTCCTAGTAGCTATCTTCTAACGTTAAAGATTACGATATAGTATCTACCTTATACGAGAGAGTCGGTTAGACTCCTAGTAACTATAGTAGCTAGCTTAAGTAGTATAGTCTAGTACGTAATAGTAAGTATCTCGACCCGCGTTAGAACTTTAATCGCTAGTTCTAAGAGACGCGAGATAACTACGCGCGTTTCGAGATTAGTAAGCTCGACGTATATCGTAACTTTAAAGAGTAGGTTAATATACGAGTAGAGGAGATCGTCGTAGAGCTAGAGAGTAGTACTACCCTCCTCTTATAACTAATCGCCGAGGGTACTCGCGCTCTAGATAACCTTATTATTATTAATCGCGAGCCTATAAGTCTCGCGGTTATAGAAGAGTACTTCTAGCGCCGCTTCCTAAATAGTCCCTAGCCGATATTTATATAGGTAGACTTCTCGATAGTCGTAGGCTAACTAGAGATCTTATAGTATTTTAATAGTAGGAAAGTAGCTATAGTAGTCGCGTCGTACGTAGTTAGCTACTTCGAAGACTACTTAGTACCCGACCTAATTAGATTCGCGCTCTACCTAGGCTATCGTTTCGTCTTCGACTATATCTATAAGGATCTCTACTCTTAGACGAGCTCCGATACTATACGAGCTATCTACTATTACTACGCGATAAGACCTAGTCCTCTTCTCTAGTAGATTAATACGAGTACCCTAATCGATATCGAAGCGATCTACGAGTATATAGATAGTACCGAGCGTAATAAGACAGTATAGTAGGTAGTAGAACTAATTAGTTAGTCGGGCGCGACGCTCGTATAGTAAGGCTAAAAGTATATACTAGACGTAGTAGTCGTAGTAGACCGCGCTACTAATCTTCGCGTAGAATTACCTACCGATCTTCTCTATAAGTAAACGCGGGTCTAAATATAGTAGAATATCGATACTAAGTTTAAGACGCTCTAGGAGCGAAATAATATTAATCCTAGTATAGGTAGACGCTTTCGAGAAGACCGATAGTAGGTCAAGGTAGAATATATTAAGGTAGGGTATATCTTCGAGGTTCGATAAGGATTATATAAGGGTTAGGCGTTTAGGGACTAGTAGTAGATTCCTAAGGAGGTACGAGGTACTAGAAAAGCGTTTTCCTTAGTAGCTAAGAGTAAATAGAGGTATCCTATACTTATAATAATAATAAATACGACGATAGCGATAGTAGAGGAACCGATAACTCTACGAGGAGGATACTAATATATATAATAATTAATCTAGAGTAGTAGTAGATATAGCGACTATACGAGATATAGTAGAAGACTTACTTATAATGTTTTACTATAGAACCTACGACTAGGTCGACTCTACGAGAGCCTACGAGCGAGCGATAGAACTAAACCTATTAATCTCTACTCCCGTATATTACTTTCTCTCTAGTATGTCTAAACTAGATCGTTTTAGTAAGAGGTACGCGATCTCTTTAATATCCTTTTTAGAGGTCGGACCTAGTACTCGTATACGAATTCGAGCGATTAAGAGCGATATATTATATAGATATAGTGATTTTATAGAGCTTTAGAGTATAGTAGCTAGACCCTATCGCCCTCGTAGAACCAAATCTATAAAGCTGACTATAATCGAATAGAGTAAAGGCTCTTCTCGTAGGCGAAACCGTAAGTAAGACTATCGATATCCGCCGTAGTACGTTCTATCTAGTATATACCGAAGAGCGATCTATTACGTACGAGCGTAAAGCCGCTACTTCTTTATAGTCTTACTTCGTATAGAGTACCTCGAATACGTAGCGACATTCGTACTCGGTAGGCTATTTAGAGCTTAAGGCGACTTAGGGTAGTATTCGAATAGGATAGGAGAGAGTAGAGGTGTTATTAGCGCGTTAATACCGTCGAGAAGAGTATCTTCTATAGTACGCGTCTAAGGACGATCGGATAGGTAAATAGATATAGTAGCTAGCGGAATCGATAGCGTAGAAGATAGCGATAAGAATAGTATAAAAAGATTCGTAAGAACATATTTAATAGATAGAGTAGTATAGCGTAGAGAGGAGGGTAATAGTTAGTATAGTAACCCTTTATAGTTAATCTAAACCGCGCCTAATTATACTTAGACTATCTACGAGGATTACCTAGTCCGGATATCTAATTAGCTTACGAGTTATAGGTAGGAGGATACGGGCCCGTGTGTCTACTTATAGATAAGCGTAAAAGGCAAATTCTAGTAAAGAGAGTCGGAAAGTAGAGAGAAAGGGCGCGTAGGATAGAGATATATCCTTTACTTCTCTATCTACGAACCTAGTCTAGCGCTCGTCTATCGAGTATCGTTAGCCTATCGACTCTTATCGTCCTTAACGACGTATAGAGCTTTAAAGCCTACGTAAAGTTATAAGAGTAACCTCGTTTACTTTCGTAAGCTAACGTTCGAACGCGACTATACCTTAGTTATAGTAGTAGGGGAGAAGCTACAAATTCGAACGATACTGAACGTAGACCTAATAATAGCTTACTTAGAAATAACGTAAAGTAATAATCTAATTAATATATAGTCTCCTCGACTACTCTTAATCGGACGTAAGTAGTATAGTACTATAAAGTATATATACCTATCTATATCTACTATTAATAACGAGTACTACTAATAGTATAGGCGAATCTATAGTCGACTAG
This sequence comes from Septoria linicola, assembly GCA_024114885.1. Taxonomy (NCBI): domain Eukaryota; kingdom Fungi; phylum Ascomycota; class Dothideomycetes; order Mycosphaerellales; family Mycosphaerellaceae; genus Septoria; species Septoria linicola. The sequence continues at coordinate 23,335 of CP099420.1, forward strand.
AATAGTTAAGAAACATAGTAGCGTATAGTAGCCGCTATTATCGTAGTAGGCGTTAAGGTTAGTATAAGGAGCTCGTCTCGTCCTACTTAGTTTTACTTATTACGTAATAGATCGACTATAAGTAGGTCGCTATCTATTTTAGTACGACCGATAGTAAGAGCTCGACCTAAATCACGCTCGTACTAAGGACTTAGATAAGCTTAGAGGTAGATATAATCGAGAACCGCTTCTATAAGATTAAGAAGGAGGCTATAGTACTTAAAGAGGAGCTCGAGACTAGTAAGCGTAGCTAGTCGATACCCGTCTACAAATCTACTACTATCGGTACTTTAAAGAAGACTCTAAGGGATACTCTAAAGAAGGATCCTCTCTCTAGTAGGTCGACCTACTAATACCTATTAGGCCCTAAACTTATACTAAAACTTAATAGCTATTACGAACGCCTATATCTCTAAGACGCTAACTCCTAAGAACCGTAAGGGTACTATTAAGTAGAAGGCTATCGAATTAGATCTCGTTAATACTCCGAGCGACTTAGACGATAGCTTAGGTAGTTTTAGATACTATATAGGCGTCTTTAATAGCGACGACCTAAGTAATTTTAGGAATTAAGAGATAGGCCTACGATACGAGGCTTAACTAGCTAGTACTAATAGGCTTAAAGTAGTAGAGACTTAGAGTCTAACGTAGATTATACTAAAGCTTTACTTAGGCTTACTATAGAATAATATAACTTGAAAGTACTCCTCTCTACGATCTCGTAGGTCTGTTCTCGTCTTATATTATCTTCGTAATTAATCTATAGACGTATAGCTATAGGTATAATTAGAACGCTAGAGCTACTTAGATTTAAGCTAAAATAATCTAAGATATAGCTACTTAAGCTTAGGTAGTATAACTATTTCTAAGGAGTCTATTAAAGTCCTACTATATAGGAGCGTAGTATAAGTAAGCGTAGAGCTTCTAAAGCTACAAGAGCTTAAATTAGGACCCCTACTAGTATACCTATAAGGTGCTTAATATACTTCGCTAAGGCTACTAATTATACTCGACTTCCTATATAAAGAGAGATAAAGTTATATAAACTTAAGAGCGCGTAGTATAGAGTAAGGACACGTAGTAAAAAGGAAGGACGCGTAGTATAGAGTAAGATATACTCTAAGGATATAGTAGAAGGAGTTAAAGGTAATCGAAGAGAGGTAGAGTAGTTAAGGGTAGAGTAGAACGCGTAGTATAAAGTAGGAAAGGGCGTATAGTATAGAGTAAGGACACGTAGTATAGAGTAAGGGCGCGTAATACGAAGTAAGAGGATATAGTCGAAGACGTTAAGAGCGATCGAGGAGAGGTAGAATAGTTAAGAGTAAAGTAGAACGTATAGTATAAAGTAGGAAAGGGCACGTAGAGGAGAGATAGAATAGAGAAGGTAGAGTAGAACGCGTAGTATAAAGTAGAAAAGGATAGGTAGAGGAGAGGTATAATAGTTTAGAGTAGAGTAGAACGTAGAGGGTAAGGTAGGAGAAAGCGTATAGAGGAGAGGTAGAATAGAATAGAGTAGAGTAGAACGTAGAGGGTAAAGTAGAAAAAAGCGCGTAGAGGAGAGGTAGAATAGAATAGGGTAGAGTAGAACGCGTAGGGTAAAGTAGGAAAGAGCGCGTAGAAGAGAGGTATAATAGTTTAGAGTAGAGTAGAACGTAGAAGGTAAGATAGGAAAGAGCGTATAGAAGAGAGGTAGAATAATTTAGAGTAGAGTAGAACGTAAAGAGTAAGGTAGGAAAGGGCGCGTAGAGGAGAGGTATAATAGTTTAGAGTAGAGTAGAACGTAGAGGGCAAGGTAGGAAAGAGCGCGTAGAGGAGAGGTAGAATAATTTAGAGTAGAGTAGAATATAAAGAGTAAGGTAGAAAAGAGTATATAAAGGAGAGGTATAATAGTTTAGAGTAGAGTAGAATATAGAGGGTAAGGTAGAGAAAAGCGTATAGAAGAGAGGTAGAATAGAATAGAGTAGAGTAGAACGTAGAGGGTAAGGTAGGAAAGAGCGTATAGAAGAGAGGTAGAATAATTTAGAGTAGAGTAGAACGTGAAAGGTAAGATAGGAAAGAGTGCGTAGAGGAGAGGTATAATAGTTTAGAGTAGAGTAGAACGTAGAGGGCAAGGTAGGAAAGAGCGCGTAGAAGAGAGATAGAATAGAATAGAGTAGAGTAGAATATAGAGAGTAAGGTAGGAAAGAGCGCGTAGAGGAGAGATAGAATAATTTAAAGTAGAGTAGAACGTAAAGAGTAAGGTAGGAAAAGGCGTATAGAGAAGAGGTATAATAGTTTAGGGTAGAGTAGAACATAGAGGGTAAGGTAGGAAAGAGCGCGTAGAAAAGAGGTAGAATAGAGAAGATAGAGTAGAATTAGACGTCGGAATAGGTTAGTATAGGTAGGGTTAGGTCTAAACCTATATTCTTAGTAATCGATATAGGTTAGGAGAGTAACCTACTAAAGCTTAATAGGTAGTACTTATAACTAGAAAATATAAGTTAGAGCGTATACCTACGTAGGTACCTATAGGAGTATAGGTATAGGTATACTAAAATCTACGTATTTTAAGTATCTAAGTACGTAAAAAGGACGATAGGCGCCGACTATATATACCGACTATAGAGATAAGAGGAAACGAAGGTTTTATAGTATAAAAGTAGAAAGTAATCTTATATCGTTCGCTATAGTTATAATATAATTTAATACTACGCTTCTACTACGTAGCCGAGTATCTCGAAGTAGCCTAAACGCTATTCCTTACGCTAAATATAATACGTAGTACTATACTACTTTAAATAACTCTTATTATCTATAACGCCTTATATACGAAGTATTCTCCGAATGAGCTATATATCCTTCTACTAGATCGTAACTCGCTTTATATAGATAGCGTAGAGGTTAGTACCTATATAAGTTAGTATAAGCTACTAAATAGTAATATAGAAGGATATATACTCTTAAAAACCTTCGTTAAATAGAGCTCTACTACCTCTTATAACGCTTCTAGTATAGTAGCCTAAAAGCGTAGATCCTACTTAAAGCTGTAGGCGACCTCTCTTACTAGTCGCTAGAAGGGAAGCTTACTAATAAGTAGATCCCTAGTCCTCTAAAATATATAAATCTCTCGTAGAGCTAAAACTATAGTAGATTAGCGTACCGACTACGTTTACCGACTATATTTTAACTTACTACCTAGCTTATAGCGATAAGGCTTCCTTACTCTTCTTACTACTAGAGCCTTCTTAGAAAGCCTACTAGCTCGCGCTACGTTCTAAGTATTCGACTATACTTTTAGGATACAGGATTTCTTCTTTATAGTAAGTTTTAGACTAGCTCTTCTCTTCTTCTTCGTTACTATCTTATAAGGCGCTTTTTGTATAATAGGCCGCTTTCTATTAAGGCCCTTCCTACTAGTAGTAGGTCTATTTAGAGTAGGAGGCTTATTATTCTCCTCTTTAGGCGCGTCTTTATTATCCTCCTCTTTAGGCGCGTATTTATTATTATCTTTATTATTACTATCTTATATATCGATAAGAATTAGATTATTAGCCTATCCTTAAGGCTAGTCGCTAGCTCTCTCTATTTGAAGTTACGCTAATAGAGTAGGAGAACGCGATACTTAATTAGTAAGAGCGCGTTATTTAGGCGTAAGTATAGTAGCGTCTTATACGAGACGATTAAAGAAGGCGTAGTTAACTAGAAGTACTATATCGCGCGAGAACGCGAAAGAATATTAATAATATTATATTTATTTAGAGTTATAGTCGTAAGGTCGAAATTATAAGGTTTTAATATAGGGCTAGAATTTAGAGTCTAAAGCCTAAGGCACTAACGACCTCTCTATTCCCTAGAGGAACTCGCTATATATCTACTAAGATAATAGGTTAGAAATATAGTTAGTATCTATAGTCGGTAGACTTACGCTTCTACTAAACTATACTACCGTCCTAGCTAGTAAACCTTATACGAATACGATAGTATAGCTATAGATCCTTAGCCTATAGTATAACCTACTTTATATAGATAGCTAGGAGATTAGATATCTTAAATTTAGTAGTAAGGAACGCTTTAGCTACCTCTTAGAGGCATTCTAAGGCCGCTAATTAATAGCGTAGCCTACTACTAAAAGTAAGAACGATCTCGTAGACAAGCTACTAGAATAGGAGGCGTTAGATATATAGTTCTATTATACTCTATAATTTCTTAATCTAATAAAGCGTAATAGTACCTAACTTAAGGATACGACGTTTCTACCTACTATTACGAGGTATACGCTTCTAACGAGTATTCGTTTTTACTATAATAACCTTCTTCTAAGGCTTAATAGGCTTCTAAGTAGTACTCTCTAGAATAGCTACTTTTAGTAGACTATATAATCGTAAACGCTAAGAAGGACTTAAAGAGATCGATACTTAATTATCGCTCTTATATAGAGCGTCGTAATCGAAGAACGGTATAAGAAATAAAGGAAAGAGTAGAGATAGGAGGAAGGAAGTAAAGAAAGAAGAAGTAGGTAGTTAGAAAGATACTAAAACTTACTAAGACGCTATAAGCTATAGAACCTCGAGTCTAAAGAGATACTAAGAAACTTACTAGATCCTACGTCTATACCTAAATAGGAAGGTACTATATAAGGAAAACTACTACCGACTACGATTACCGACTATAAATCTTATCTTGATCAATTCTAGAAGCGTAGAACTAGAGGATAGTTATAGTCGATATTAGTTTACTAGATCTATATAATTAGATATTAGTATAGAATAATTAAAAAATAAGCTATTAGTTCTAAGTTATACTAAACTAAGGCCTATTCTATTAATAATAAATTATCTATAATACTATAGAAGAGAATATTTTTACTATATATACTAGATATATAAAATATATAAATATAAAGTAGTAATACTCTCTCTCTTTTCTAAGACTAATTAAAAAGGCTAGTTCTAAAAGATTAGTAGAATCTTCTAAATCTAAAGAAAAACTTTCTCTATAATAGACTTAATAGTAGTATCTCGTTATTAGGCCTTAAAATATCTTAAAACTAAATATTTATTCTATTAATATATACTATAGGATTCTTAGGATTTATACTATTTTAGTAATCTATTAAGCCTATTAACTTATTAAGTAGCTTAAAGAGTTTTAAACCTAGTCTATAGATCGATAGGATAGTTCTTAATATAATAGCTAAAATTATAATATCTCTAGCTAATATATAAGGTTATATATAGTAGAAAAGGTAAGTATAACTATATAAATAAGTAAGTACTTCTTAAGAAATTAAGATATCCTTTCTAGAATAAAAGCTAGGTCTCTATAATCTACTATTAGTCTTATATAATTAGCCTATACCTCTCTTTTTAAAGTAATCTTTCTTCTATCTAGTAGATATACTATATAACTATAGAGATCTAGGATAGGCGGACTTAGTAGATATATTAGCCTATACTATAATATAATCTAATAGTAAAGTGCCGACTATATATACCGACAACTAATATTATCTAAAAAGCTATATTAAAGTATCTAGGGGCGGACCTGCCTTAACGTTACTTCTACTTAGTTAGCTCTTAGACTCTAGATTTCCCTACTTCCTACAAATTCTAAACCTCGCTTTCTAACTACCTATACTTATAACTAAATTCGTCGTATATTACTATCGCTTGTCTAACCTACCTAATTCTACTACTATTTAGTAGATAACCGTTATAGCTATCGAACGTAATACTTTTAATACTAATTGTCCTAGAAATAGTATATTAGAAGCGTAAGGTAGAGTCTCTTCCTAAACTCGAGGCGAAACGCGTAAGACTTACTACGACAAGAAAGGATATTAAAGACTACTCGATCAATCTAAATATACTACGCGACCGCGCACGTACTTAAGCTATAGACGAAGATAGAGCTAAAGTAGACCGAAAACATAAAGTAAAGAATCAAGCTTTTAGTCGTTTTAAGGTAAAGTAAATAGCTATACTACTAGGGTAGGATAGCCTCGACAAGGACGCGTAGAAGATATATATTAATTAATAGAAACTAGTCTATAAGGCAAGCTTTACTAAATAATAGTAAGTCTCTATTATACTATTATATATATAGTCGGCAAACGTAGTCGGCGTATATAGTTAGCGCTAATATTATATAGAGAGAGGAAGGCTCTTAAGAAGGTAGAGAAAAAGAAATCTTCTAAAGACCTCGCTTAGGAAGATAAAGAAGGTTAGTATATCGAGCTCCGCCTTCTATATAGGAAGATTAAGAGAAAAGAGGGTATATTAGAAGAATTCGAAAAGGAAGATAGTAGTATATAGGTTTAGGTACTATTAGATCCTTCTAAGTTAAAGAGAAACTCTATAAACGTTATTATCGATAACCTACTAAGCTTGTCTTAAGAGGAGGACATTTAGGCTAAGTACGCTATTAAGCTGTCTACTAGTACGCTAGGCTCTACTAACTATAGTAGAGCGACTTATTAATACTAGTATAAGGTAATCGGCAAGTTCTAGTCTAAGATTAAGGCGCTAGACAAACTTATAGCTATATAAGTATATAGCGATAGCGTAAGTCTTCCTATCTATTAGAAACTCCTATCTACTAATATAATATAGAGCTCCTCTTTTACGACACCGTAGCTTCGAGGTCTAGCTGTCTTACTTTAGACATTAGTACTAGAAGCCTAAGTCAAGGTATATCTACTAGCTATCTTAAGCGCCGACTATATTTGCCGACTATATACTAATTAACTATAGTCGTATATTACTAATAGCGTTCTACCTATACTCTACGATATCTTTTAGATAGAATACTAGGCTATACTACGTAATGTTCTTAGCTAGAAGCCCTTCTTCGTTAATTACTTCTTAATCCTTATCGAGTATCTTAGATAGCTAATTCCTACTAACTACGATTAGAATACCTACGGATTCTCTATACCTACTATGTCTATATAGTAGAGACAAAACGCGAAGCTTACCTATAGTATATTTAATAAATAATATATACTTGATAAGGAAGAGACTTTACTCGAAGCTATAGTCGAGAGTCTAGTTCAAGCTAGATTTAAGAGCGAGCGGGCTAGTATTAGCTTTTCGTCTATTATTACAGATCTAATAGATCCTAGCGCACTTAATCTAGAGATTAGTACCGAGTTCTTAACTAGTCTATCGTTAGCGGATAAGGGGCTTCACCGCGTCTAATTAGTATAATTTAGGCTTCTCTATAGGTAAGAACTACTATAGACGTCGTACTAGGGTAAAGTTATAGCGTGTTTTATAGATAGTCTAGAGCTCCTCTCTTTCTTACTTTTGTAATTTAGTCTGCCTTTATCTTCTTTAACTCTTCTAGTTTTAATACTACTACCTATAAACACGCTACCTTTATAGCGAAATCTATCGCTAGCTACTAGAGGACTTAGGTCTAGTACTCGACTAAGATAACGATATTAAGATAGCGTTTTTAGAGACTCTTTATAATTCGAATCTAGTCCGATAGTACTCTCTACGCTACGACATATAGTATTAGAGTAGAGCTCTAGTAGACTACCTACTACCTCTAAAATTCTAATTAATATACCTACGTCTTCTCTAGACTAGACTTAAGTAAACAGGGTATATCTATAGTAGAAAGAGTATAAAACGGACTTTAGAGACTAGTATATACGACGATAGTAGGAGGTACAAGGTCGCTATAAGTATAAGTTCAAGATATAAAAGACTATACCTATTAAATAGAAGAGTACTCGTTCCTTCTAGGTCTAGAAGTTTTTCGACTAGAGGATTAATATCGAGGATACCTCGCTAAAAGTAGTCTACCGAGGTTACGAGACCTCTTTAGCCTATCTAGGCCTCTATATTAGTATAAGTAGTCTTAGTTCTTACCTTCGAACTAAGGAGTACGTATAGGTATTTAAGAGAAAGAGGATACTACTAGAGTATATCTAGTAGTATAAAGACTATTATATAAGTTCCTACTAACTACGTTTACCGACTACGTTATCAAGCTTATATAGTTAGGCTCGAAATCGTAAGGGTTACCTTAGCGACCTAGACCTAAGTATTAATAACTTCTCTATAGTATCTACGTAAATAATCGTAGTATATAGCCTACTACTTAATTTCTTCGAGAATCCTATAGTCTACTATATATATATATACCTTAACCCTAGTCTCGAAATACCTTTCCGCTCTAGTAAGACGATTAAGGCTCTTCTTTAAGAGGTCTAAGAGAGGTCCGAGGAAGATCTAAAGGCTATACTAGCTAGAACCTCTAAGGTTACTATCGTAGTCGACAGCTAGTAGTCTAGCGGTATAAAAGCTTTATTCCTTACTATCTATACCTACTAGATCGACGCTAAATAGGTATAGTACGAGGCGATATTAGACTTTCCTTACGTTACTAGTAGATATACTAGAGAGCGACTTTCGAAATTACTCTTTAATATATTATAAAGGTTTAGCCTTAGAGACCGACTAATCGCTCTTATATACGATAACGCTAGAAACAATAGTATACTCTATAGGTCTATATACGTCTTACTAGTATCTATTCGATCGGTACTAACGTAAGCTAGTATTAAGGCTATCGGCCTTTACTTAATAGAGTATAGCGTGAAAATCGTAAAGCCTTCTATTTCGATCGAAGAGCTTATAGAGCTAGTAGTACTAGATATTTAACTAGATAAAGTAAATCTCTTCTCTAATATTAAAGCTATTAAGCCTACTACGCTAGCTACGATTCTAGAACGGTTTCCGTGTTTTGCTTACGTAATATAGCTTACTATAAAGGCCTTTTTTATATAACTATAAATAATACCGATTAACGATCTATAAGAGTTTTAGGACGATAAGAAAGATTAACGAGCTCTAGAAAGGTTTTAAAAGACTTATATAGTAGCTTCTCTTAAAGGACTACCTAAACTTTTATTTAAGGTATATCGTAGTTATAGTCGACGACCGTAGTCGGCAAGTATAGTCGGCGCTTATTAATCGTCCTAGGTCTATAGGTTTATAGTATAGGTAAACTCTAGTTCTTAGCGTTTCGAGAGCTTTATAGATCTCTAAAGAGAGCGTCTAAAGAATCTATATCTCTATCCGAAGGCTTACGTACGCTAGTAAAAGTATCCTATAACGAGACTACTACGAGTAATATAAGACGTAAGGACCCGTTAGAGCTCGACTACGATAATACTATCTCGCTTTAGTCGACTACGCGACTTTATTAATAAATTTATTAAGCGTTAGTCGCTACTAACACTTGTACTATCTAATACTGACTAGTAATAGTTAGAATACCTTACGTCTCTAACTATACTCTTCGCTTAGGCTACTACCTACGTCGGTACGATAAAGGGCTCTAGCCTCTATCTAGTCCTTAGCTACTATAACTCTCTTTTCGATATTCTAGATAAAGTAGATAAGAAACTTAAGTATAAGAAAGAGGCTTAGAAGGTCTTACTCTATAAGGCACTAGATAAAGCGTATACTAAGCTCTTTTAATATTACTAACGGACCTAGTAACGGTTTAAGGACTACTACGGTATAGTAGTACTACTATACTCTACGATTAAGAGTATATTCTAGAAGCGAGACGCTTTTAATAACGATAGTTTAGAAGATCTCTACTAGAGCAAATTACGCGTAGAGTAGTTAAAGTATTATAAAGCTTTATCTAGTACTATATAAGCTTCGAAATAGTAGCCTCGAGGTATATAAAGCTTCTTAACCTCCTTCGCTATAGGGATCGATAGCGACGATAATAAAGCTTAACTAGTACTAGACGTAGCCTCCTTAGTCGAGCCTAATAACGAACTAGAGCGCTATTAGAAAGTAGACTTCTTATATATAGAAGGAATAGATCCTATAGATATATAGCTAGCTCTTACTAATATATTCTCTACTATATCGAAAATAGCCTAGGATATTCTATATATTCTAGTAGTAGGTACTAGATACGAACGAGATTTTAGTATTATACGTTATTAGAACCGCTATAATCGGATATATAATCTAGATACCTTTACGTATATTATACTATTACGATATCGATATCGCGATTATAAGTATAATATAAGAGTAGTACTTACTATAGAAGTATCTACTCTTTATCCTAATTTAGAACTTACTTATAATTAGATAGAGGTAGTCGAGAAGTAGAATAAGGAGGTTGAAAACGAAATCAAGGCTCTTTTAAAGTTTAATAGTATTAGCGATAATAAAGAGGTTATAAAGGTAGATAAATTATAGCGTCGAAGTACGCGAAAGCGTAATATACTCTATAGAGAAGCTTTAAGAGCTAGAACGTAGCTACCGACTACGTCTACTAACTATATATATTATAAACTTAAGTCGACGTTAGATTAGCCTATCCGTTCCGCTTATTACTATTATCCCTCTCTCTGTCTTTACTACTCTATTATATACTTCCTTTTATAGTCGATACTAACTAGAATAATTCTTCTTCGTAGTTATACTTAAAACCTATATTATACCTATTTTTTGTTCGCCTAACCTATCTAAGTATAGAGTAGGTATTTATACTATACCTATTACTATCTTCTATAGGTAGGCTAAGACCTAGCCTAACCTATATACTAACCCGTTTCGGCCTACCTATTCTAACGTCTAAGTAGAATACTCGATTAGGAAGTGTTTTAGTTAGAGTTTAGAGCTAACTATTATACCTCGAGGAAGAGCTTTAGAGTATAGTAGCTAGAGTAGAAGAATAGACGCGTTTAGTAGTAGTAGTAGATACGAGATAGAAGTAGTAGACTAGCCTATCTAGTATACTCGCTTATTAAATACGTAAGATTTAGATTTAGTTTAATTACTAAATTAAATCGTAAGATTCACTCTAAATACTTAATAATTATCTATACACGTAGTAGTAACAACTTACTCTATAGCGCTATCTACTATAATCTTAGTAATACCTAACTTCTACTAACTTTTAGTATATTTAGACTAAGTTATAGTAGTACTATCGAGCTACGAGCGTGTTAATAGAATAGTGCGCCTAGCGCTACTTATTATACGCTCCGACTTAGCGCTTATTAGTAATATAGATAGTATATTTATAGCTATTAATAAGAGTATAGGCTAAGCTTAGCGCTAAGGAGATCGGCGCTACTATTCGAGTACTATCTAGCGCTTACTATAAACTACTAGTAGTTTGCCTATAGAATCTTAACTATTTATAATCTTTAGAGGCTAAAGTATATAAATTCATTTAACGATAGAATAGATTAAATCCTCTAAATAGCTATTTAGTATTTAACTCCTATATATACGTAATAAGACTATATAATATAGAGGAGTTATAGTAGGGAAACCTAACTATAAAGAGGGAAGTAAAGCGAAAGGAGTAGTATAGAGGAGCTACTATTCGAAAAGGTAACTTAGTAAGGTAGTATAGATAAGACTACGACTATAGCTTCGAGAGCGACGAGAAGATAGAGAGCGAGAGCGATATATAGAGCCTAATAGCGCGTATCTCCTTCCTACTCGAGAGGAGCTCCTAGCCTTATTACCTTATAACGCTTCTATCTAAGTATCTTCTAGCTAGGAACGAGGGTCGTAGAGCGCGCGACTAAGATATTCGTCGTCTACCTCGAGACCTTACTAGACTACGAGCCTATATACGTCGGATAGTCTCGAGTCCTCCTAGTCGCCTTCTCTCTTCTAGCTTCCTACCTTAAACTACTTATATAGCTACTAGTACTATAGTCTATACTACGTAAGTATTAACTAGACTAGTCGTTAAGTAAGTAGGATTCACTTGTTTATAAGCCTTACGGTAAGTAAGTAAGCAAGTAGAGAGCCTAGCTATTATATAAGTAAGGTAAGTAAGTAAGTAAATAAATAGTAAGTAACTTACAAGCCTTATAGCCTAACGTTATCCTTCTTCTCTACCGTACGCACCTCTACTAAATCGAGCTATTAGCCTATTCTCTATATAAATCGCGATCTAAGATAGGCGACGAGGTAGATATAGCGAGCTATAAGTAGGAATCGTACTAAACGCGGTAGGTTATCGACCTTATACGTAACGATACGCTATCTCCGGTAGCTCCGCCGATAATACTAACTATAACTATAACTACCGTTATTAAGCTTACTACGTACGATAACCTATCGCCGTTATTAGAGCTAGTACTAATATAGCCCTTATTATAAGAGCGGCGGCTATTTAACTTCTTGTCGGTCGATATTAGTACGTAGTAGCTACGCGTATAAAATAAGGTTATGTTTATTCGAGTAAGAGTAGTAGAATTATAGTAATTGTTTCGTACGACGGCGTTAGAGCGTTTATTATACTATTCTCTACTATTTAATAGTATTAAGATATACGAGATAATCGAGCGGTGTCTATAGGTATATAAGATAGTATAGCTAGGCTATTATAAGTGTCTAGTCTACTACGCGCGTATTAAGAGTAAGAGTATTAGTATAGTTATACTAGATCGTTATAAGGCAAATAAGGTATAGAGATCGTTAAAGAAGCGGCTAAAGCTATATAATTAGGTAGTCTAATTAGCTCGGCTACGCTAGCTAAGCTCGCTTATATATGCTTAACGTTAAATCTAATAGCTTAAGACCCTAAATTCCTCGTAGTCTATCGTCGTAATTATAGTATAGTTTCTTCTACTTTAAATAACATTACTAGAACATATTAGATAGACAAGCTTAGCGGTATAAAATAGAGCTTAGATAGTTAGCTAAATTTCTATATAAAAATATCTCTATATTTATATAGTTCTAGTACTAAAACTTTAAGCTTATTTTCTTATCGTATTTTATTATTAGTAGACTATTACTTTCTAGCTAATAGAGAAACTATATCTACTACTATAGATATATCTTTATATCGTCTTAAAACACCTGTCGTTACTAAATAGCTTATATCGAATCTAATAGGCAAATTAATATATTCTAAAACAGGTATTATATAGCGCGCTAGTAAGTTGAAGTAAGTTTAGTCTAGTCTTAGGGTTATAAGTTATTAGCTTATAGGGATATAGAGGTGTTAACTAAGAGCGATACTAATAACTCTAAATACTAGCGTAATAATAATAACGCTATTATAGAGTATAGTATAGACACGGAATTAGTATTAGACCTATCTTTAGTAATTAGTACCGACTTAGAGTCTGTACTATTAGAATTAGCTACGTAGGTAGACGATAACGCGTCTATATAGGCTTCGTAGCCTATACTCTTTAAACGCCTTATAAAACGTAAATACGATAATAATACCGAATTACTCGACTAACTAGACTTCGAACGATTACTAGTATACTCTTAGCCGATAGACGATACTTAGATTACTTTATAGGTCTTTACGTATAGCTAGCGGCTATAGAACGCGCGTAAAAAGGTAGTTTAGGTATATAAGATCTACTACTCTCGGAAGGCGTAGATACGTAGTAAATAGGCTAGTCTCTACGACGTAGACAAATCGATATCTTTAGTAGGAGTATACTTAAGGCAAGTATATAGTATATATAAGGAAGGTAAGGAGCTACTAGAGACACCTTTAAGTAAGCGGTATAAGCCTATAGATAGGCACGTAACGCCTTAGAGCGTTAATAATAATATAGCTATTAAATTTAATATAGACGACTTCCTTACGTTACTATATATATAGCTAATTATAGACAATATTGCCTTCTATAAGTGCGATTTACTAGCCTTTAGAGCGCTCCTATCCTACCTCTAACCTCGTTACTACTAATTTATTCCTTTATACTAAACTACGAGCTCTAAGATAGTAATAGTATTCGATAGACAACTCGGCCGTATTATAGAGGATTTAGTAGCCGCTATTATAAGAATCAGCTTCTTATTCGACCTATAGACGTCTAAAAACAAACTAGTATTGCTTAGTATTATTATATACTTTATCTCTATAGATAGTTAACTAAGGACAATATTACTAGATCTACTAAGGTAGAAGGGCCGTTATACTAGCTACAATATTATAGAGACTATAGTAGAGGTAATAGTATACTATAACCTATACGATAAAGTTAGTTACTTTATCTCTAATAACGCTAGTAACAACCCTAAGGCAATTAAGTACCTTATATAGGAATATAGCTTCGATAAATACTAGAATTAGCTACGCTATATAGGCTATATATTTAACCTCGTTAGACAGGCTACGCTAACTAGTAAAGATCTAGAAGTACTTAAATCTAAAGCTATTAATATAGCTACTAATAAACTAACGTTTAAGGATATAATACTACTATATTAGCGTCGCCGTAGACTAATTAGTAAGCTTTATAATACGCTCTATTATCTTGATCGTTTACTATAGGCATAGGAGGAGGTAGAACGACTATAGCTTACCGAGGTAGCTCTATTTAAGGTAGAGGGCGACAAGGATATATATCGTCTATTACACGACGTATATACGCGCTAGCACTTATTCGACGATAGCTCTAAGCGTGTATTAAAGCTTAGAGCCGCTATTAATAAGTACTACGAATAAGAGGTAGATAAGTAGTATATAGCTATATAGAAGTAGACCGAGAAACACCCTAATAGGCACTATATAAAGCTAGAGCCTTCTATCGTCTATAATTAATTAATAGACGACGATTAGTATATAATTAAGTAGTATCGCGAGATCCTCTAGCTATTAAAGATAGTAATAAAGATACTATAGGGCACTAGCGGCGGCAAGTTTAGTACTATTTAGTAAGTACTACTAGTAATAGAGGTACTAATAAGTTACTTTAAAGCGCTTATTATCTAGTATCTAATCGATAATAACCTCTAACTACCGAAGCGTAAATAGCGTGTCGATAGCGAATAATAACGATAACTACGTACTAAAGCTAATATACGGAACGACCTATCTAACTAAGTTACTATATAATAGCACTTCCGCGCTAGTATCAAGCTTAGTTAGACTAAGTATAATGATTACTTTACTAAGATAGACGAAACGCCTATTTACGTAGCTATAGTAGTACTCTATCCGAATATAAAATAGTAGTTTATTAAGAAACTAGATAAATAATAACGATAGGCTAGTAACGATAAAGATTAGATCGTAAGGACTAAGGCTACTATCTAATAGCTATAGAATATATATAAAGACAAGTATAGGAGGCCTCCTACGTCGATAGTCGGTCTACGCGCTCCTAGTATAGCCGCTCGCTATATTATCTACTCGCTTATAATTAATAACGATAGCGATAGCGATAGCGATAATAACACGGCTATAGACGAGTATATATAGTACTATAGTAAGAAGTAGAAGAAGGTAGTTAAACTTAATATAAGCTAGTTACTAATACCTTACTAGATTAAAAAGAGACGATAATAGCTAAGCCTAGTATAAATAGCGTTAGATATATATACCTGTCCGGTAATAAGTAACGAGCCTAAGCGATAATTTAGCGTTACTAGCGACGTATTATAACTACGTAGACGATAGTTATATAGTGAAACTATATAATATTTAGTTACTCTAAAGTTATAGATAAATAGCGGTTTTATTATACTAACTAGCACGCTATTTAGGCGCATTACGTAGCTAATAACACCTACGGTAGTAATAGTAATAGTAGATAGTACTAATACGGTTAAGATAGACTAGTATTTATTCGTAATATACTACCGCTTATAGCTAGCGTCACCGAGTAAGTAAGGCTTATATAAGTAAGTAGAGATTATCTTACTTACTTGACAAGTAAGTAGCGAGAGTACTAAATAGTAAGTAAGTAAGTAAAGGTATCTTTACTTACGTTACTTACTTATAGACTAGTCTAGTATTAACTACTCTATCTAGGCTATAGAAGATCTATCTTTATTATAAGAGACCTTCTATATAAGCGCGAAAGCTAGGTACTCGTCGTCGTTAGCGTCTAATAGGCGTATACTATAGAGGTACTAGGTAACCTCCTAACTAGGTATAGTATAAGATTAGAAATCCTAATACTAAAGGAGATACTTAGCGATAGTAGCGTTCTAAGTAGAGTTATTCTTATCGAGCTAGCTCTATAGGTTCGGTAGCTCGTAGCGGTAGAGGTCCTCTTAAAGGATATCGTCTAGTACGTCTAATACCTATATCTACTTAAGTAGCTACTTATACTATATTTTTATATAGGCCTATTATACCTATACTTACCTAAAGTAGTCCTTTTTACCTAGGCGGGCTACGTTCTAGATATACTAGAACTCTTACTCGTAGTTAGGCTATAGGCTAAGTAGTTAGGTAGAGTCGAGTTATAACGTCTAATAATCTAACGCCTAATCGCCGAGGTCGTAGAGCGTAATAGCCTATATAGGCGGCTTAGTATAACTAGCGACGCTATAAGCGTCTTCTTACTACTCGACTAGAAACATCTACGTCCTATTACGTTATCGTTTAGTAGTAAGGACTAGATAGGAGTAGAGGACGCCGATTTCGTTACGAGCTATCGCGTAGTAGTAGGCGCGTATACTAACTATAGAGGAGAAGATAGTCGAGTCGATAGAGAGGATCTCTAAGAGACGATATTAGAGATAGTATAGACGTAAGGACGAGCGTAGAAGTTCTACGTATAGTATATAGGAGGCTATAATACTAATATTAAGTAATCGTAGATATTTACTTTCGCTATAAGGCTTAGCGCTAATTCTAGAACTATCTTTTCTAGCTAGATAGAGACGTAGGTACCTATATTCTAATATAGTACTACTAGTAGCGACGCCGACCCTATATAGCTCGAGTCTAGAGATCCTCTACGATTACCTCTATAGAGACCGATCGCGAAGGCAAGACCTCGAGATATAGGATATCGTGTATAGTAGGCGTTCCTCTAGCTTAATACGCTTCTATATAATCTCGTATACCTTCTAGTAGAAGTCTAGGTATATAGAGCGGAGTCCTTTCTAGTAGTAGCGGCGTTCTAGACTACCTAGAGCGGCGCTTCTCTCGCCTAGGCCTATCTAGTCTACTCTTCTAATAGACGTAGTAGGAGGTAAACGATACTAGAGCGCGAGGAGCGATAGAGCTACTACTATCGATCCTATAGCTCTTAATATTTTCCTATACGACTCTAAGGACGCGAAAATATAGAAAGGTATCGAAAAAGTT
Organism: Septoria linicola; assembly: GCA_024114885.1. Classification (NCBI taxonomy): domain Eukaryota; kingdom Fungi; phylum Ascomycota; class Dothideomycetes; order Mycosphaerellales; family Mycosphaerellaceae; genus Septoria; species Septoria linicola. Next base: position 40,444 of record CP099420.1, read on the forward strand.
ACTAGATTAACGTAGTCTTTCTACGATATCGGAGGTAGTTACTTTATAGCGACTCTCTTAGGTCCGTCTCTACGATAGCTACTAGCGACTATATATATAATAGGAGCTAGAGGTTCGTATAGAGCTCTTAATCTATCTATTCTAGAATAGAGAATTCGCCTATACTAGGAGTTTAGAAGAGTAGTCCTAGAGTATAGAAGAGAGGACCTTTATAGGTATAGAAGATACTATCGGCTAGGTATAATACTATTAGAGAGCTTATAGAACTTTCTCGAGAAGTACTCGTCGTATCTAGATATAGTATAGACTACTATTCTCTAGGCTATACTAGTAGGTAGAGTAGTATACGAGAGGTAGTATAGAGTAGTAGGGGTAAGGTAGAAGGAAATTCTAGAAGAGATAGTATAGTACTCGGCTAGGTAGGATAGAGAGACTAGGAGTAGAGTAGGTAAAGTATAGAGTAATAGGATATAGCGCGAATATATTTAGACGCTAAATCCTAGAGGCGATCGACTAAGGATTATACTTCTAACTTAAGAGGTCGCTTATATCGTAAGGGCTCTATAGTAGAGAAGAGCGCTTCTATAGCCTCGAGGATCTTCTAGTCGTATAGGTCCGAGGGTAGTAGCTATCTAGTAGCTAGAGCGCGATAGTAGCGGCCGACGTAGTCTATAATTATATTCTAGTATTCTCGTAGTTACGGTTAGTATAGGATTATAGGACGACGCCTAGAGTAGTACTTACCTTTAGCGACCTAGAGCTACTATAAGCTATACGAGCTACTATAGTTAGTAGTAGAAAAGGTTATAGAGTAACGTTAGTAGAGACTACTATAATAATAGAGATATATAATATAGTGTTTCTTTAATACCGACTCTCTTCTACGTTACGTACGAGAGAGGACGTAGTAGAGGTAATAGCCGATCTATATATAATTTCTAGACTATTAGGAGGTAGTAAGAGATAATAGCGATCGATTACGTACCTAGGTATAGTCTCTTATATAAATAGTACGTCTACGTCTAGAGTAGGCTCGTAGATACTATACTAGTATACTAGTTCGCCTAGAAATATCGTAAACGACTAGCGAGGATAGTTAGTATATAGGTAGGAGGAGAAGAGTATAGTAGTATATAGAAGGTCGTATACTTCTATAAGGAGTAGAGGTAGCGATAAGGATACTTACTCTAGTATAGAGATAAGAGCGTATTAGGAGTAGGCTAAATAGCGTAACACGATTATCGTACTCGACTATCTTATAGTATATCGTATACGACTTCGAGATAGCCTATAGGTCTTCGTAACTACTAGTTAGAGGTATATTAGAGGTATAGGACGTAAGGAGAGTATACTATCAAAGGTAATAGTAGCTAGAGTATAGCGCGCCTAATACGGATATATATATAAGGCCGAGACGCGGCCTAGCCTAAAGCGAGATAAGGAAAGTACTAGTCGAGAAAGAGTTAGTAGGCGATCGACCTAATAAGAGAGGATCTATCTACGATACTCGGATCCTTATAGTACTATCGTTATCTCTCGATCTACGATAGTACGATAGCGTATACGATTAGGATCTCGAAGAGGAAAGAGAGGCAAGGTAGAATAGAGATACGATATAGGCGAGAAGCGAAGGAGTAGGATAGTATTACGCTCTATCTAGTTCGTCTACTATAGACGAGAGCCTTAGCTCGACTCTCGTATACGCTACTCGTAAGGGATAGTAATTAGATATAGTATCTACGATATCTATATACTAATAGTACGAGTATCCTTATCGAGTACTATATACTATTTAACTATATAGGTATTAAACTAGTTAGATACGTTAGTAGAAGGATACGTAACGTAGAGTTACTACTCTATAATCGACGCCGTACGCTACTATAGGCTAGTAAGTCTATACTCGTTATAGGGAAACAAGAGTACTAAGATAATAGCGTATAGCTCCTTAATAACCTAGAGGTAGTCGGGTCTCTCTATAAGATAACTAGGTAAGAGAGAGTAGATAGAAGACTACTCTAGATATAGGATATATAAAGAAGTATAGTACTACTAGTATACTCTTATAGACTTATTAAACTTTTATAGGCTTCTATATACTTTGCCTACGAGCCTCGTTAACTATAGGTTATAGAGGCTATATCGCTCCTAATAGTTATAGACTAAGATAGGCTCGAAGTTATTCTATATCTAGTAAATTAGGTATAGAATATAGTTCTACTAGTAAAATATATTACGAAACGCCTAAGCGTTAATCTAGGAAAGACTATAGTCGACGTATACGATCTAGGAGTACGATCGCGACTAGTACTCCTAATATTTAAAGATAGCGATAGCCTATAGAGAAGAGCTATAGTCGCGATTAGAGTAGAAGAGCGATCGTTTTCGTTTAGTAACGTAGGACGATAGAGATAACTAGCTAGAAGAGGAAGATAGAATAAGTAAGGAGGATAGGTACGATATTATAGAAAATAATAGTTCTAAGTAGGACGATAGGAGATCGAAGAGACGAAGCGCGTAGTAGAATACTAGAGTAGAGTAAGGAAGGTTAGAATTAGAGAGCGACGTATAGAGTACCTTTAGTAGAGGACTACTACCTATAGACTCGAGTACTAAGTATAGGCGCGTAACGAGTTTAGACCTTCTACTACGAGGGTACTCGTAGAGATTATATTTAATCTCTCTATTTTTATAATAGACGTAGTTATCTCTACTATCGAGTACCTAATCGAGGATAACGCGTCGATAGCGAGGCTAGATAAAATAGGACCGTATATCCTAGTCTATATAGGTCTTAGTCGTAGTAATAGATCCTATAGAGGTATATTTATATAAGATAATAGCCTTACTAGGTAGACTATTCCGACCTACGCGACTAGACTCTTAGCTATTAATAGATAATAACTACCCTAACACTAACCCCCTAGGTAGGTATAAGAGTAGTCGCTATAGAACAAGACCTGTTTAGAGAGTAATAGTCTTGTAATACGTTAATTAAATAGTAGTAACGAGCTTAAAATAGTAGCCCTAGGACTAAGAGCCTTATACTAGGACTATAGGACATTGAATTAATCAAGTAGAGTGAACATTGCTATCTTAGAAACGAGCTACTACCTTGCTTTTATACTAAAACTACTAAGCATAGTATATAGGTAGGCCTTTACTTTACTAATCCTCCCTTCCTTAGTATCTAACTAGACACCTAACCACCTATAAACCTTACTTAGAATTACTTAAAACTAGATAGTTTTTCTATTAAAGTCTATTAAACTTTCAATTAGAGGCCTATTAAATAGTTGCCTTTTCTAACGATAACTACTAAAAACACCTTCTTAGATCCGATTGTTATTCGCTAGCCGCTACTCTTCTACTATATCCTTAGAGATCTCCTTAGGAACGGCCTCTCTCTTCTTTAACGCTAATACTTCTAAGTTACTATCTACGCTTACAAAGCTAGCTTCGCTAAATATATACTTCTTAATGTCTATAGCTATAGCGTAGGCGGTATCGAATTAAGCTTCAGCCGTAGTCTACTATTTAGCTATATAGATCTTAAACTCCTCCTTACTTATACTAAAGAGCTTCTTTATTTCTATACTTACTACCTAATCCGCCTATAGGACTCGGCCTACTAAGGTATTAGAAATCGGGCCTAGGCTAGTTAATAGTACCTCTATAGCGAAAGGTTTTGTCGCTCGTATAGGGTATATAGTACTAGAAGCTGTAAAGGGTATCCGCTCGCGGTAGAGATATACGCTATAGATCGTAGGAACGTTAACGTAATTACTATTAGGTAACTTATCTAACGTACGACTATTAGGGTAGGCTAGAAACACTATAGGAATTAAGCGATACTCTTCGCCTATACGAGTATACTGCTAAGGGATATAGAAGTACGAAATAACTAGCGAGCCCGTATTAGTATAAGGATTCTTCTAACTAAGCTTAAGATTAGCTTTTATTTCGTCGGTAATTACTAGAGGTATAGTCTCGACGAAGCCTATACTATAGCTTTACTTATTAGCGATAATACGCCTTACTAGCTACTTTGCCTCCTTAGGGTTAAAGAGCCCGTTACTAATCGTGTCCGAGGTTAGTAAAAGTCGTCCTCTATCGCTAGTATCGTCTAGAGAGACCGTAAATTAAACCTAATTAAGCCTCTTCTCCTTAAGTAGTATGTTCTTATTTAAGGCGATATACTAGAAGCCGTTAGGGTAGTTAGAACTAGCCTTATCGTCGAAGATATAAAAGGTAGTAGATAGGTAGGCTACGTACTTAACGGTCGTATACGGAGTAGTAACTAGCTAGTATAGCTATAGTAAAGGATATTAGCGAAGAAGCTATTAGGACAGCGAGTACTATATACTACGAGACTAACTATACTAACTAATAGCCGTGTTATACTATCGATATACTATAAACTCATACTATATAGCTTCGAGTAAAGAGTCTAGGATCTAAAATAGGCCTCTAGTAGAAGGAGAATAAAAGAGGAAGCTATAATCGGTCTAGGTACCCTTATTACTATCGTAGTCTAAGAGCTCCTAAACCCTCTAACGAACGTTAGAAGTAACCTTCAAGTCTACCTCGGTCGCGGAGAACTAAAAGGGTCCGAGGTAGCTTCTACCTACCTTACGTATTAGGGCGTTAATATCGTCCTCTAGCTCCTAAGTATTAGTACCCTTCTTACTACGACGAGGGCGTCCTACTAGCTTAGGGAAGAAAGTATTCGCTTCTAGCTTGAACTACGTCCGGTTTTAAGTATTCTAGGCGATAAGGGCTTAGAGATCGGCTATACTACCTATCTAAACAATACGCTAGTAGAGGGTATACGTTACGTTAGCTATCTTCGGTAGCTTTAAGCCTATAGTATTACCTATCTTAGTTATATATTCTTTATAAAGAGGCTAGCTAAGGTGCGGAAGAATATTAATTAAAGCGTAGTTCTTAGCTACTTTCTTCTTCTCCTAGATATTATCGACTTCTTTAAGAGCTCCGCTAACGATTATATAGTAGTAGACTTCGAAGGTAACACTATCCTTTATATAAGCCTAGTAACGTAGATTAGGCTCCGAGTCGCTCTCTAGCTTAATTCTACTATTATCTTCTAGCACGATTAGCGATAGGCGTTATAGACTCGGTAGTAGCTCCGTCGTAGGTAATACTTAGTCTTATATAGGATCGGTATCGCCTAAAGCGCTTAGTATAGGAGAAGTCTCGATCGAGGTAATAATAGTCTCTCTAGTACGAATTCTAGTAAGCCTTCCGCTCTTATAAAGGATAGGCGTAGGCTTCTTCGTAGAGCTTAGCGTTAACTTTTCTAACTAAGCTTTTAGCCTCTATATAGTACTAGGCGATACGGAATCTCTAAGGCGAGGCTCCGGAGTCGTAAGCAAATTACCTTCTCCTTCTCCTTCTTCTTCTTAACTAGAGTTTCGAGTAGGACTAGATAAGGATAGGCTCTTAGGCGTAGAGGAGGAGGGTCGTCTATTAGATCTTAGATTTCTAGGAGGAGGTAATAGTCTATAGAATATTAAGGGCTGTTTCTCTACTACTAGGAACACGTAAGTCGGTTCTTCGAAGGCCTCTCCTTTAGTAAGCTTGACTATAAATCCGTACTAATCAAGTCTATAGCCTACCTCTAGGCGTGCCTCTCTTATCTTATAGCTAAACACGTCGACCTACGAGAGCTCTACCTTGAACTTATTCTAGTAGCGTCTCCTATCTAAGTTCGTATTAATAAAGCCTAAGCCTTACGAGCTAGGAGTCTTCTTACTTCTCTATAGCTGAAAATACTAGCTACGAGAGAACATGTTCGCTACCTACTAATAGAAACGATCTTACTTTTACTACGCTAAGAAAACCTAGTCTTTAGGCTCGCTCTCTTCGAAGACGCCTTTATACTTATTTAACTATTAACGAAGGTTCCTAAGTATCTCTTTATCGTATAAGACTTAGTTAAGGAAGAGGAAGTTCTACTCGTGCCTAAACTCTATACGTAGCTACTACTAGATTAAGTTTCTCTCCTTTACTAAGTCTCGGCCTTCTTAGCGTATCTTCTTTATATTATCGCGCTTTACGCTCTACGCGTCAAGGTGCTTCGGTAAGATCTTAGCTAAGAGGCGTTTAAAGAAGTTAAATACCCTAATCTTTATTCCGTCGTTCGCTTCCTCGACTTACTTAAGTACTAAGTCGATACTCTCCTCCTATTCTTATAGCGTTTCTAGCGATAGAATAGCTTTGGCAGCGTTATCAAGGTTTGTTATACTAGTAAGAGGTCCGCTTAAGGCCTAGAAACTAACGAGAGAGCCTTCGCGATTAGTACGAGCGAGCGCTATACCTTATATAGAACTTAAAGAAGCTATTTTTTGTCTTTTCTTCGAGGAATCTTGTCTAGGTAGTTCTTATATTAGACTTTGAATAGGCAAGGTAGAAGGCGAAAGCGCTAGTCTTAATAAGCGCTTAGGCGTTAAAGAACGCTAGAAAGGGGAAGTCCTATTCTTTATACGCGAGAGAGAAAGAGAACGTCTTTAAATAGTCGTATTAGTAGCTTAGGGCGATATAAAGCGCGTGACTAGTAATAAGTAACTTGAACAGCGAGGAGGGTCAGGCGCGTGACCGGTTATAGAGTTTTCTATTATATTAGTTGCCGCTCACGTATATAAACAGCTGTATAGCGTTACTAGGTAGTAACGAAAGATAAGAATCGAACTTAATAGAAGTAAGGCTCTATAGTAACTAAGCGATAGTTAATAAGGAAGAAGAGATCGTTTAGAGCGTGAAAGTAGTCTAATTATATGCCTTATCGTAATAGCGTAACTACCGTTAGGATCAGGGGTCTGTACGCGGGGCTTAGTTACGTAAGGTTTTAGTTATCGTTTAAAAAGACAACTAAAAGTTCACTTTACCTTAACGCTTCTATAGCCGTCGTATACTACTAACGCTACTACTAACTACTATAATATACACCTTACTATCGCCGATAAGGACTAAGACTTAGATATTATCGTCGTTACCTCTACTAACTTAAAAGAGCCTTATTTTTCGTATACCTAGTCGACTTACTAGATCGCGCTTTCCGTATCGTAAGAGACCGCTAGCGCTATAATTAATAGCTAGAAAGGAGCTATTAGAGCCGTTATTACTAAGGATTCAAGCTTCTCTACTTTTATATAGGCCGAAAACCTTAAACTTTAAGAATTCTCTATCGGAAACTAATATTTTTAGCGATTCCTTTAGTTAGGCGTAAATTAGTAGTAAAAAGGCCCTCGAGACAGAAAATCATTATCTTACTTCGCCGATTAGTAATAGAAAAGGGCTCTAGGAAGGTAGATCGTAGTACTAACCTTAGAAATTACTAGTAGAAAAGAGCTTTAAAAGTATAGCTCTAGCTTAGATTTTAAGACCTAGTAGTAGAAAGTAGCTCGAGATAACTAACTTTTATAGCGATAGTAGGCTCGGGACTTAGAAAAAGGAGCGGGATAGTAGGTTAACTAGTAGATATAGAATCTATACTTAAAAGTTAAGCTTAGAAGAGTAACTAGCTATATAGATACTTATCTTAGCTATAGAAAACAGCGTCGAGACAGTTAGGATTAGCTAGATTCTTACTAATCTAGTAAAAGAGAAGCTCGGGAAGCTTAGATTAGAGCTCGATAGTAGCTCTAAGAATAAAAGAAGTACTTAGGACAGCTAAGATTCAGCTAGATTTCTACTAGTCTAGTAAATTATAAGCTTAGGAAGCTCCGATTAGAGCTTAATAGTAGCTTTAGAACTAAAAGAAGCGCTTAGGAAGGTTAGATTAGAGCTTAGTAGTAGCTCTAGGAACAAAAGAAGCGCTCGAGATAGTACGATCTTAGGAAGATTAGCTCTTTTATAGTAGAGGCTAGGCTTTAGTAGCTAGATCTCAGCTTATGCCTCTAATTAAGTATCGCCTATCGAATTTCTAAATCTTTAGCTCTACTAGGCTAGCTTTAGCCTTTAGCTTACTAAGTCTTCTACTTCTTCTTTAAGCTCTATTAGTAGCTAGCGTATATAACTCTCCTATTCTTCTTAAGTTATTACTAATAGCTTACTAATAAAGATCTATAGATACTTATACCTAGGTAGAAGGCCTAGTTCTATAACCTTCTCTATCGGTAGCGGTACTTCTTCTAATTTAACCTAATCCGGAACTAGCTTTAGGTTTTCTTATAGAAAGGTATACTTCTTAAGGTCTATCCTCTTATAGATATACTCTCGCTTAGAGCTATCTAGTTCCTTAAGTTTATACGATATACCTCTCTATAATACTTCGGATACCCTAAAAGGGCCTTCCTATCTAAATATAAGCTTATAGGAAAAGCTAGTTTTTAACTTAGAGCGGTATACTAACACGAGATCTCCTTCCTTTAGTATAGTAAGGTCCGTATAGCGATGTTTATCGAAGTACGCCTTGTTCTATTCTCGAAGACGCTATTAACGTAGCCGTCCTTCTTCTATAGTCGTTTCTATAGCTTCTAGGGCTTGAGCTCGAATCGTAAGAAGCTCTACTCTAGTTTTAACCTTGCCCTAATCTATAATCTAGAAGGTACGGTGTTCTAGCTCGATTAGTAGTACTACGTCACGCCTAATTATTACCTCCGACGGTATTAGGCTAGTAGTAGAGACTATTATCGTTCTCTCTACTTATAGAACCGCTAGAATATAGTTACGAATCGTATAAAGGCCGCTATTAGAGAGCTTTAAGTAAGCGTCTAATATTGTCTTATAGCCGACTTTAACGATAGCGTTAGACTAAGGGTAGTATAGCGAAATATTAATACGTTTAACACTATACGATAGTAGTAGCTTCTCTACGTTACTAAGGTTAGTCTTATAGTTATCGAGGATAACTTCTACGGCGGCACCCTACCGGTAAAAGATCTCTTCCTATATAAACCTTACTATCTATACTAAGGAGATACTCTTCGCTAGGTACTAGAATATACGTACTTCCGGCTAGCGTAATAGAGACTCGCGTATAACTATTAACGAACAGTTCTTCGAGACATACAAGCTATCGATATACTACTGCTAGCCGATAGTAACTTAGAGCGGGATTTATAGTTCTCTAGGCACCTGTCTCCTATACTAAAGACTATAAATAGTATATTACCGAACAGCGAGCGAGATTTAAGCCTAGACTCTATCCTACTACTATCGTTTCTAGATAAGATTATACGTCTATTTAGCGCTACGATGACCGTTCTTATAATAATATGCCTTAATAATACGAGCTCGTACTTTAGGTTTATCGATAACTCGCTATAGAGGTCTAGCTACTCGCTCTTAGCGCTAGAGCTAGTTGTTCTTAATATAAAACAGCCGACACTTCTTCCTTAACTGCTTATACTCGTTATTAGAAACTCTCTTAGGTCTTTATATCTATATAAGCACGAAAGCGATATTTATTAACTCCTAAGAGTAGATCCTATTAATTATAGGTAGCTCGCCCTAAATCACCTATATAGAGAAAGCGTTAACGTAAAAGGTATCGAAGAATTGCTCGTTAATTATTAGATCTACGTCTTCTTCCTATTCTATAGCCTCTATATCTTTAGGCGTAATAGGCTTCCTTAATAACGAATCCGGAGCTATATACTTCTTACTAGGAACATATATAACGTTAAAGTCGAAGAGGTAGATCTATACTAGCTAGCGCGTTATTACTATATTCGGCAAATTAGAGGTAGCCTTATTAAGCTAGTAAACGAGGGTATTTGTATTAATCTCTAGTTAGAAGTATACTCCGAATAGCTATAGTTTTAGCTTCTTTAATACCTTTAGTATACTAAGGCATTCGCGCTTTCTAGTATCGTACTTGACCTCTACCGGGTTAAATAGGCTAGACTTATATCGAACTAGATAGCGGAGAAGTAGCTCGTCTCGATTATATTAGGAAAGCGTATATTCCTAACCTTTGCTACTCGAATCTATACCTACGACAATAAGTCCTACTCCTTCTCTAAAGTTAAGAGTAACTAGGGCTAGGGCTAAAACTAGTACCTTTAAGACGATATCTTTAGCTAGTTAGTGTTCGGTAGTCTATTAAAACTTAGTATCCTTCTATAAGAGTTTAAAGAGTAGAGTAAGGATAATCGTAAAACCTTTAACCTAGACGCGGTAGTACGTAACTACGCTAAGGAAGATTCGAACCTTCTTCTAATTCTCTAGCGTCGGCTATTTCTTAATCTTCGCTACTCTCGCGAAGTCTAGATAGCGACTATTAATACTAGTAAGGTAGCTAACGATTACTAACTGTTCGTAATAGAGCTATAGCTTATTAAAAGCCACTATTATATTAGCTCGTTCTATATTATAGAGAACGTCGTCTATAGCTATAATATGTTTAATAACGTAGTAGCAGAGGCTAGGTTTAACCTCTTTACTATCGTACTTCGTCTTAGGCCCTTTAATACTAATATTATTAAGGAACAGCTATACCTTATACGAGACATGCTCTATAAGCACTTGATTAATAATACGAACGAACTAGGTAATAGAATTCGTAGCTCCTTATAGTAACGTTGTCTACCGTAACAGTCCTAGCGGTAAGTCGAAGCCTATAAGGTCTCTATATAATTTATCGAGTAGGATTTAGTTATATCTAGAGAATATATTAACTAACGAGGCTAGCGCGTAACTAGTAAAGTCCTTAGAGAAACCCTTAGCGTTAGGTAGCAAGTTCGAATCTCTTATAGTAACTTGATTAAACTTCTAAGCTACGTTAATTAACCGATACTTCTTTAGCTTACCTACCTCCGTCTTCTTACTAATAAGGAAGTACGAGTTTCGATAGGCACTATAGTATAGCTTAAGAGTTCTAGCTTAGATTCGTTGTCTTAGTATATCTTCTACTATATACCGTAGCGATAGGTTTAGCTTAAAGCCTAGATACTACTACGGCTCGTAAGGAACTGTCCGAATCTTCTATAGCGGAGCGATATTAGAATTGATTTAGCCTAAATACGTAAAGTCCTACGTAAAGGTAGCTTCTCGATTTCTTAGTATATAGTATAACAAATCCAGCTCCTTTAGTAGTAGTTCTATACTAGGTTTGAACTTTGTAAGCTGTTTAGGCGTCAGGCGTAATCTAGGCTCGATCGTCGAGAACTTCTTAGTTAAGTACTTACTATCGTAAGGTCTAGTACTAGGTAGTATAGCTGCTTCCTTCTTAATACAAGTCCGTCGCTAGTCCTTTAATCCGCTAGGGTTTAAGCTATTAGTTATAGTAATATCGGCATTTACTAGTTTAATCTTATTAGTAACTCGCTTATAAAGAGTATAGGCGCTAATATAATTATCTAGCTTCCGCTACCCTATAGCTTCTTTATTACGAGCTCTCTCTATAGCTATATTAATAGCGGCCGAGATAACGTACGTCTCTTCGCTAAGCTCGTCGTCTACTTTATCGGAAATGACCTCGTCGTAGGGTCTAGGTTCTTAGACAGCTAGCTCCGCCTCTCTAAGCTTCCTATAGGTAATTATCAAGTATTCGCCTCTATAATTCGAACCCTAGCTCGACTAAGACACTAGTATAGCCTCTTTAAAACTGTACCTAATACCCTAGTACAAGTCTCGCTCGCTAGTATAAGCTAGCTTAGCTTCGCCGGTAGCTAGTAAAAGCTTCTTAAGTTGACTATTTTAGCTGAATTTAGCGATATTACCTTCGATAGCCGCTACTACGAGATAGTTATACTATATTTAAGTCTAGCTGTAATTAACCCGTCTTAATAGTTCGAGCTACTATCGTAGAGAGGTACTTTATCTAATCAAGTCCGCTATAAAATAGTCCTCGAAGTAGATTACCTTTATATACGATAACTACTACATAAGGTAGTTAAAGACTTGATTCTCTAGGAGTTTAGAGCTGTCGGTGACCGTAAACGAATACTAGTACTAATCGCTTATCTATCTATACTACTAGTACGGTTTGAAGTATAGTATAGGAGGTATAACGTAATTATCGTTTAAAAAAGTAACTACGGAACGTTCTACTAGCTAACCCCCCTAAGTAGAGTTTTCACCTCTAACTACTAAACCTTATACGGAAAGAGTAGTAGAAGCTTGAAAAGCTTATAATCCCTCTCCCTACTCCTCGCTATTATAAGATCTAGAGTCCTCGATAGTATACCCTATGTTCTTTAGCTAATAATTACTAAAAGTCAGACTTCGGATACCGACTTCTATAGAATCTAGACGCGATAAAAGTGTTAGAGCCCCTACTAAACTCGTGCTATCGACTAGAGCTAGTTCCTCGGCACTCTAGCTTTTCCTAGGACCTGTTCTATAGTTCGTATATTACTACGGCTATTAAAGCCGGTAAATATAATAACACGGCCGTCTAGAGTACTAATTAAGCCCTCCTAAGAGCTATTATTATAGTTCTTAGAAGCTAGGCGTACCTACTGCGCCTACGGTCGGCTAAGTAAGATCGGACCGTTCGCCGGTAAGACTAGAAATAGTATCGTAACTCTTACGCTAAAGGTATCGATTAATACCTCTAAGTAGTACCTAATAAAAGTAACCTTACCTCCGACTCCTCCTATAGTAATATTACCGAGAGGAGTTATACCGACTTGAAGCTTTCGAATATATTCGATCGGTATAATTATTAACTTAGCCCCCTTGTTAATTAAAGACTTATAAGCTATTATCCGAGGTCTGTACTTTATAGGTATATAGATACTTAGAACAATTTAATAGATATTATTAAATAATAGAAGAATGTTATCTATTCGCTTATAAAGCTCGGAAGCGGGCCTAGGCTTAACTATATTAATCGCTATAGTAGTGACCTAGAAGGCCTTAATATCGGTCGCTAAAACAGCTTTTATTAGCTCCTCCTCTACCTACTCGCTAAAGGCTTTAGATAATAAGGAATGTACGCTAATCTTAGCTCCGCTACCTCTATTCGTACGCTTCTTTATATAGAGCTTATTAAGCTTCTTATATAGATCTGTATCGTTTGGAATACGACCCTATAAGGAATACGACGCTCGCTCGCTATAGAGAATAATCTCCGCTAAGCTTAACTAGACCTTAGATTCGAGTATCTTGTCTATCTAGAAGACGTTAGCGTTATTATTAGCGTACGTAGCTCGGAGGTAGTTGTCCGTACGCTTAGTCTTTAGAGGCTCCTTAGCCTTCTTTCGCTTTTAAGTATACGTAGGAGCGACTAGAACTAGTAGACTATTTAGGTAGTCGTATATCTACTTATCCTCGATCTTATCGTTATTACGTCTCTAAGTTTAAGAATCCTCTAACTCCCCTATATCTATAAGGTAAGGAGCCGGCTAGTTTTTATCTTTAACCTCTTTAATACGAGAGTAACGATAAGCGTAGGTTCTTATAGCCGTAGCCTAGGTCGTAATCCGCTTCTATACTCCTATTAGCTGTCCTCTAACTAGACGAGAAGGGTTTAGGTTCCGCTTTGTCTTTACGCTATCTCTAGCTACGTAGGCGCCGATTAGATCGTCCTGATCCTTCTATATAATAGAAGCGACTTAACCGATATTAATAGGACCGTTAATACTAGCTACCTTGTTCGCTATCCTCTACTAGCTCGCTCTTAGCGTTAATAAACGATCTATATTTTTAAGATCGATCTTCCTATAGCGCTACTCTAATACTCCTATTAATACGAATAGCTTTAGTAGTTCCTTGTCCTAGTAGTACTATATCTTTTCCGTACCTAGGCGAGGCGTTCCGTAGTATATAATACCGGTCTTTAGATCTCTATATATCAAGCTCTTAGTCTCGAACTATTATAGGTACTCGTAGTTTGCAGCTATATAGCCTTCGAGCCTATATATCTAATAACCTAAAATCTTTAGAGCGATCGCTATATAGGCCTTAATTATTAACCTATTATCTATCGTAGCTAAGTTAATCGAAATCTCCTAGCTATAAGTAGGCCTTAGAATATACAGATAGTCGTGATCGTGAGACTTTGCCTACTATCTTATCGACGGGCGTAGCGGCTATAGGCCTCCTTCTTCGAGTCGACGAATCGTAGCGATTATAAGGTCTTATATACTAGCGGTAATATTATCGACGGTTACCGGCTTACGGCCTTTACGGACTACCGTTTCTCTAGCCTTGAACTTAGAGTTTAGTCTTAGAGTAGACTTCTTTACTACTTCGTATAACTACTAGACGTCTCTACCGCCTTCGTTATATACTTCTGATTTAAAGTCCTTATTACTATTAATCTAACGCTAGGCTGTCTTCAAGAGCTTACTATAATCCAAGTCCTTGTTATTAAGATCTAACCTAAGATAGGCCTAGAGCCTCTTACTGAAACGAAATAGAAGGCCTTGTATAAATAGAAGAGTACGAGAACGCTCGTCTATATACGAAGTAGGCATAGTATTAGAGTAGAGCATAAACTACCTCAAGTACTCTAAGAGATTATTATCCTCGCTACGGTTGACCTTATAAAGGTTTTCTATATAGTAGCGGTTTCCGAGTATATATATATTATCGTACTTTTAGTATTCCTTAACGATCGACTCTTTAAACTTAGCGTAGTCTCGGTCGTAGAAACTATTAAGGCGCTAGTATCTTCTACGTTAGACAACTATGACCTAAGTAAGTAACTTCTCGTAAAGCTGTTTATTATTATTAATAAGTAGAATAGAGTAGTTACTATATAGCGCTTTAAAACGCTTAATATACTCGGTTACGTTCTCTTTATTAAAGAAGGGATTCTAGTCCGAGCTAGGTAGTAGCGGAACCTAAGCGACAATTACCTTCTAGCTTTAGGTTACTTAGATAGTCTCTATAAGTAGCTAGAACTGCGCTATAGACAGTCCACCTCCTAAGTTCGGTCCTCGAAAGATATCGGTATTAGGGTTAAGGTTAGTACCTCCTTAGTCCTCCGCTTCTATAGACATATCGTTATCTAGTAGAGGGAATAAAGTAAAAGTAGGTAGTAGCTTTACTAGTAATCTTCGAATTTGCTTATTAAGCTAGTTAGATAAGCTACTCTCTAGTGTTTCAGGCCGGCTAGTAGATACTAATTCACTTATAGAGCTTGTTCGAAGGTGTTCTAAGAGTGTATTATACTCTCCTTAATTAGGTTTTTAAATGAAATATAGTTATCGTTTAAAACGATAACTAAAAAACAAGGGTCCAAAATTTTCTTAGCTATTAGAAGGTAAACGTTAAACTTTTCTTTATAATACCGGGGCTATATTAATTGTGCCTAATAAGTAAAGGCATGTCGTACTACATAGTTCGACTATTTATAGCTAGGCGCGTCCGTCTCGCTTATTCGGGTAATTCGCTATATAACTATAGTAGTATAATATTACGTTAGCCTATACTATATACCGGATCCGGGGCCTTGGACGTAATTAGTGTCCTTAGCTAAACGATTAGCGTCTAACGCCGTACTAGGGCTTATTCTAAGCGATCTATATACTAGAGGATACGAGATTGCCTAGACGGGTCTAGCCTATCCTATAGCCTCTACGCTATCCGAACGAGGGCGTTTTCACGCTAAACCGGGGTCTAATCGAAGACTATTATAGGTATAGAGACCTCGAGTAAATCTCCGATATAGTAAGTCGCCTTACTACCTATACGATAATCGCCGAATAGATCCGTACTAAGGGGTACTAGAGGTTTGTAACTTTTCCAGGTTAGAGCGATATCTATATTCTAGAGGCTTCTATATTATTATAGCCCTTTAAGTCGCCTCTTACGTAGGCTTCTTTTAGGCCTCTTATTAATGTTTATAGTATGTTAGTTCTTGCTTTAAGGCTATTATCTACCCTCCGTGCTTCTAGTCCCGGTATAAGAGAGAAGAGATAGCCCTATCTTCGGCTCTATTAATAGATAATAACTACTCTAATACTAACCCTCTAGGCAGGTATAAGAGTAGTCGCTATAGAACAAGACCTGTTCGGAGAGTAATAGTCTTGTAATACGTTAATTGAACGGTAGTAACGAGCTCAAAATAGTAGCCCTAGGACTAAGAGCCTTATACTAGGACCGTAGGACATTAAATTAATTAAGTAGAGTGAATATTACTATCTTAGAAACGAGCTACTACCTTGCTTTTATACTAAAACTGCTAAGCACGGTATGTAGGTAGGCCTTTGCCTTACTACTATAGCCGAGGAGGTTATCGTAATAGTACTCTACGTAAATAATAGTAGCGATATTACTAGCGTTAAGGCCGAGGCGTATAATATTAGTATATACTAAGAATCGCGTTATACTTAAGAGAAAGTTCGAGAGTACTACTACTTATTTAGTAGAGGTATAGTCTATATCTCGTTAGTAGTAGTCGATCGAGAGTAGAGTAGCGATATAGCGTACGATGTCTTTAGTTCTACTATAGATAAGGATTTAGCGATAGAGATACTTCTACTATATCGCCTCGAAGGTTACGACTAGAGTACTATCGAGGTAACTAGAGGCGTAGTCTTATATAGAGTACGAAATATTCTAGTAGATAGTCGGTATCTATTTAATAAGTACTTAGTTATAGAGAAGATAGAGGCGGTAGAGGAGAGAGTCTTCGTAATTAGGAGGTAGGGTAGTAGTAAGATAGACGAGTTAGATCTCCGACCTAGTAAAGATATAGAGCTAGAGAAAGGTAGAGCGCTATTTTAGAGTCGACTCTAGAATAACGTAATACTCGTCTATTATAACGCGATCGAGGCTACTACTCGTAGTAGCTTACTAGACGAAGTTATAGAATAGAGTAGACGTAGTAGTCTCTACGTATACGAGGACGATATAGGCTAAGAGAGCTATAGAGGTATCAAGAGGCCCTATCTAGTATATAGTAGCGATATCTATAGCGCGATAGCGAGCGACCTAGTCCTAGATAAGAGATAGTAGCGAGCTAATTACGATAGTAATTAGTACTCTAGGTAGGGTCGCTAGTAGTATATAGAGTAGGCTCTTACTAAAGCTAGTAGGCTATATAAATACTAGGTACCTTGTCTCTTAGAGGATAAGGTCGAGCGCTTCTTCCTAGCCTAGGTAAAACGTCGTATAAGGTCCTATAAGGCTCTAAAGATATTTCTCTAGAGATACGCTCTTAAGCTAGAACTAGCGCGTAGTATTACGTAGACGATTAGCCTCGTAGGTAGGTCCTACTAGGTAGAGCTAGCTAGGGTCCTTAAGAGGTAATCTAAGAAAGTTATACTACTCTAAGCTCTAGCGGAGCTAGTCGTTCTAATCGGTACGAGACCTAATTAAGAAAGAGATATTATCTACGCTATAGTTATTCTCTACTATACCGATAGTATATCTAGATTAGAGTATAGTACCTTTACGCTATAGAGAGGCGGCTAAGTTAAGAAATATCTTATAGACGTTAGGTATATTTGTAAAGAGAGTATAGAGAGTAGTATAGAGCTACTACTACTATACTAGGCCGTATAGGAACGAGAATAGGAGATAGCGATATATTTCTAGGCGTAGCTAGTTAGTATCGAAGAAACTATCGACGTTTGTCTAATAGACGACTTCCTTCTACGTATAAAGAGAAGGGTCGAGTTAAGAGAACTACCTATACTTAAGAGTATACTCTAGTACTACGATCGAGAGCGGGTACGAAGCTACGATAGGTTCTAGCTCTTCTTTTCTACTCTTCTCGTTCTCGTCCTACTCTTCGTCTTTATCGTCTAAGGTAGAATCTATCTCCTTAGGAGATTAATCGAGAAAGATAGTTATCTAGTAGGCGAGTCGACTAAGCCGGAAGTCGGGTATAAGCTACTATACGAATAGGCCTAGGATATAATCTTTCTCGTACGCCTATACGAGTAGGTAAATAAAGAGCTAGACGTAGTTCTATTATAGTACGAAGATACGACCGAGCTCTATAGGTAGATATCGTCTAATAGCGTAGCCTACGAGGATCTTAGAATACTAAGTAAATAGTAGTACGTAGCCCTAGTCGATATATATATTATAGAGTACTATAGTAGTGTTTTTATATATAAGACTAAAGAGTTCTAGCTCTTACGCTAGTCCTCTAGCGAGGAGATAGTATACTACTAAGAGCTTTTCTTTAAAGGTAGTATAGAGACGATAGTATTCGATAATAGCTAGCTAGTAGTAGACCTCGTCTAACTCTTCTAGGCTACTAAGGAGAGTTTACGCTACCTCGAGATTACGTACGACGCGTTAGAAGATAAATATAGTAGTAGCTTCCTCTTATAACTACGCTTCGTTCGCTATAGCGTAGATATAGCTAAACTCTAGAGTAGTATTCTTTAATTCGTCGTAGAGGTCTATTATATAGAGAGAGAGGAGTTTAGCTTCGGTTACGTATATTAGGTAGTATAGGAGAGCCTTATACTCCTCTATTAGCTAGCTAGAAACGACCTATAAGGTACTAATATCGAGGCGATTACTATCGAGCGATAGGGATTAACTATTAAGGCCCTAGGCGATACGTAGTAGTATATAGGTTTCGTTCCGGATCTTATAACTATAGTTTAATATAGAGACGATACGCGTAAAGGAACGCTATTCGTAGCTATATTTATCTAGGACGTTTATATAGAAATTCTTCTACGTACGCTATTATAGATAGAATACGATAGACTCTAGCCTCTTAGGAGTAGCGGCGGGATTAATAGCTACGACGGCGATATAGTAGAGCCTCTAGGTATCGAGTAGTAAGAAGTATTTAGTAATAGCGATAATAGTAGCGAGGTAAGAGGTAAACGTAAGAGAGCTAGCGTAGAAGAGGTCTTTCGTATCTAACTCTAGGATAGCGAGTCTACTTAAGAGAGAGCTAACGTAGAGATAGTCGCCTAGCTTCTATTCGAAGAGACTAAGGAAGAACTCGACTATATCCTACTAGGTAATTTCGTCTTATATAGGCCTACTATCTAGCTTAGGGCCCTTAGATCTATCTTCTACGACCGCGATTAAGCGTTCGAGAGTTCGACAAGAAGCGACTAGTAGTTCGTATAAGAGTCGTTAGTTAGTAAGCTACTAGGACGTACGAGCGATAGTATAAAACAGTTTCTAAATAACCGTAGCGTATTTATAGATAGTCTAGTAACGATAGTTAGTATAGAACGGGTAGCTATCGTCCTATCTACTAAAGTCGGCTTTATTAAGTACTTCTAAGATAGGCTAGCCGATAATGTTATTAGCCGCGTAGTCGAGCGCTTACGTAATAAGACTAGAGAGAAGTCGGGTAATTACTACGAGCGCGCGTTCTCTACTATCGTACGCGATTACGTGCTCGGAGAGGTATTAGAGAGACTACTATAGTTAGGTAGTATCGAGCCTAGCGAGGTATTTTAGCTAGCTAGTATAATAGAGCTAGCGATCGAGTATCGAGCGATAGGTCGGTCTCTAGATAAGCGGATTCTAGTAATAGGTAGTAAGCCTCTACTAGAGAGTAGTATAGTCTACCTATATAGTATCGATACTCTTCTATAGTACTAGAAACTATAATAGCGTTAGTTAACTACTACTAGCTAGATCGACTCCTACGTCGGTTAAGTAATCGACTAGGTAGTAGGACAGCTATAAGAGGCCGGTTCTCGACTTTATAAAGAAATTCTAGAGATAGACGCTCTTAGTCTAGGTCGCGTCTAGATCTAGACCGACGTACTTTTATAGTATACTGCCTTTACTATAGCTACTAGTATAGTCGTATACGACGTTAGTATGTTTCTTTATATACTTTTAATCGCCTATATATAATAGATAGAGCCGATAGGAGTATTCTTTAAACGCTAGTACGAGGTATAGGTTCGGTCGTCTAGGATATTCGAGTTAGAGGAGGTCTTAGAGAGTCTATACTAATAGAGTAACTATCTAGATCTAGTTATAGAAGGCTTGTCTAGTAGTTTATAGTATCTTATAGGTCTTCTCGAGGTAAGAGTCTAGCTATTAGAGAGAGATAGCGCGATAATACTTTTTATAGATAAGTATATAGAGAGACGCGTTATAGGTAATAAAGTCTATAAACGTATAAGATAGACGATATAGAGAGGAGAACTTAGGAGGTATAGTAGCGATAGGTAGTAGCGAGGCGAGTAGTTAAGGCGCGATAATACGCCTAGCTAGAGATAGTAATCCTTCTAAGAAGTAGAAGCGTATAGTACGATAGAAGCTAGAGTAGATTAAGAGGTATAAAGAAGATCTAGGGACATAGTAGGAGGTATAGTTCGTAACTAGTCGAGGCTTTTATATAGTAGGACACTTACTTCGTAGAGGTAGGATAGGACGTCTATATATTTCTATATAATAAGGGCCGATAGAGATATAATTATAGGTGTAGGTATAAGTATACGAGAGAAGATTACCTATAGCGAGACGAAATATAACGTTAAAGCTAATTCGGAGCCCTAGTAGGAAATCTACTCTTATATAATAGCGTTACCTAGAGTAAATAATAGATAAGCGACGAGCTAGAGTAAGGATTACGGAGTATATATAGTAGGCATAGAACGCTTTAATGTCTATAGACCTAATAAAAAGAGAGCCTTCTCTATATAGAAGTCTTTTATACTAACGATAGAGCCTCTAGCTAGAGAGGTCGAGGATAGATCGAGTCTCTAAGCTAATAGAAATCCTCTACTTCGAGTTAATAGAACGTAGTAAGTACTTAAGAACGAGTAATAGAATCGAAGTAATAGAGCTACGTAGAAGGTAGTATATCGTAGAGGAGGCTCTTTATTACGTCCTATTTACGCTCGAAGAGGGCTTATACTCTATCCTAGCCTATAGAAGGCTCTTCTACTACGATAATAGTAGTAAGGATAATACTAATTAAGAGTAGAAGGTAGCTTCGAGGTACTAGCTAGCGAGGACTACCGCTAGAGCTAGATAACGTAGTAGAACGATCTCGTCGAGCGATATTACGTAAAGCAGTTTAATACGCCTATAGGACTACTATAGTAAATAGTTTACTATAGATAGACAGCTTTCGAGAACGGAAGGTAGTAAAGATCGAGTCTAGTTTAGAAGGTAGCGTATATATAGCTCTAGAGGAGGACGACTACGTTAAGATATTAGAGTAGAAGCGAGTTAGAAGAGCCTTCTTTCCTATATAGAGGACTAGACTTTAGTTACTAGAAAGTAGTAGTAGGGCTTTCTAGAGAGCTTTATAGAAGAGGGTACTTAGGCGCTTAAGACGACCGCTACTATCGTATAGAGACTCGAGGACGAGCGTAAAGGCGCTTATAGATATAGTAGAATATCTATCGATAGGAATAGGTAGTAGAGGAACGCGAGAGGCCGACTAGAGAGTAGAAGCGTCGTCGAGGAGTCCGTTTTCTATTTCGGTCTCGTACTACTTCTCGAATAGAGCGCTATAAGTAGTAGTCTATAAGACCTAGGAAAGAGTTTTAGTATCTAAACTACTTATCGAAGGTAGGTATCTATCTAAATAGAGAGTTATAGAGAGTAGCGGCGCGTTATCTTCTTCTATATTAGAAGGCTATAAGAACGGTTCGAGAGTAGTAGTAGAGAAGAGAGAGAGATCGTAGTCAAGCGTACTATTAGGAGGCGTCGGTATACGAGTCGTAAATAGTACTCGCGAGAGTTCGTATATAGTAGATAGGTAGGTTACTATAGTATATAGCGATCTAGATAGTCTAGGCGTAGTACTAGATATTGCCGTAGTAGATAGTAACGAGAGCTAGCGAAGAGGAGCCTAGAGTAGTATACTTGTCGCTTAGGGAAAAACTCGTAATAGTAGAGTAGATACGATCGGAGCGTAGAGTTTATAACGCTAGTTCTAGCGATAGAGGACTCGCGCTAGTATATATACCTTAGGTATAGTATAATACTCGTATAGGATCAAGTACGACTCGTCTAGGGCGTCCTTCTAACGAATAGTATACGACTCTACTATCTCCTCCTAGATAGAGATAAGAGGAGAGTTAAAAAAGATCTTCTTATCTTCCTATATATCTATAAAAACCTACTTCTATATAGGCTTCTACGAGATAAGGACTTTATCTTTATAGGAGTCTAATACGTTCTTCTATTTCTAAACTCGTAGAATATTACGACAAGGTATATTAATATAGAGGTAGGTAGCGAGTAGTAGTACGATATATAGTAGGAGGTAGGCGAAGCGCTAGATCGTAAGTAGGAGGATAGTACGAGAGAACGAGGTAGGTATATATAGTTTAACTATAGGAGCGTAGGTCGATAGCGAGTATAAGGAGAAAGTAGGTATTATTAGTCGAGACGCTAACGATATATATAATACTATAAGGTGCTCCTAGTAAACGCTACGAGATATAGACACGCCGAGACGCCTAGTATTTAATACTATATCGTAATTCTATTAAGGTTTAGTAGGAGAGTTACGCGATATATATATAGAGTATCTTATTTTCTTAACTACGTAAATAGGGATACGTAACGGTATAGATATAGAGTATAGGCGACGGTAATAGGACTACGAGTTAAAATACTAGAAGGAGTCGAAGACGGATATCGGCTATTACTTACGCGTAGAGAGAGGTTCTCTTAGATAGACGTACGATCGATATAAAGGTAGGCTAGTATACTAGCTAGAACTAGTAGGTGTCGACGTATAGCGTACTCTTACTAGTTAAAGACTAGTAATATCGGTATAGAGAGCTATAGGAGTATCGTAAGCTTACCTAATAGCCTTACGCTTATTATCTAATAGACCTCTAACGCTTAGACTACTCTAGAGTACTTAGTAGCTAAGCCTAGCCTCGCTCTATAGACCGCGACTCCTATAACCTCTACGACTTCTCGATTAGGTATAGTATTAATACTACTATAAAAATACGACTAGACACTATAGATTCTATAATCTCTTACTCTTAGTATAGGCGATAGAATACGTTCGTATAGAGTATAATCGCTTACGCCGATACTAACTACTTCGAATATCTTCTAGTCGCGATATAATACGAGCGATTCGATATCGAGGTATATAGTCGCGTAATACGACCTATCTACCGACCCCTATAGTAGCGGTAAACGAGGAGTAGAGGTAGTAAGAAGTAGTAGAGGCGGCGAGGAGCGACGAGAGGATATATTACTCTAATCTCCTATATTTATATCTTCGGCCTACTCCTAGATTTATATAAGGAGTAGCGAGGCTTCTCTAATCCTAGTAGTACTATATAAGAAACGAGTAGTAACTCGTAAGGTATATAGGATAGTAATTTCTCTCTTCTTTCTAATAAGGCTAGTTAGTATAGTAGTAATATATAGGCTATAGTCGTTATAGGCGATCTATACTTATATCGTAGGTACGATTCCTATACTAGTTAGTATTACTTCTATAATACTTGTCTTCTACGATAAGCGTTATAGAAGTAATAAACGATTTTTACTAGTACTTCTCGAGTTTTAGTAGATAGTTTAGAAGGTTCTCTTTTAGCGATTCTAGTTACTTAGGTCGATCGTGTCTAGGTCGATAACTACGATCTTAGCCTCCTCGAATAATAGAAGTAATATCGCGAGCGTAGCTACGAACGTATTTAATAAGTATCCTAATTAGAAAGGTATCCTAATTAATTTACTAGGTAGATTAACTTTAATACTAGATTTCTTATACTAGAAGAGTTAGAATAACTATAAAGTTAGAGTAATTTAGTTCTAAGAAGTTACTCTATCTAATAGATAACCTCTAAAGTTATAGCCTTAGATTCTATACTTACTATAGGTTAGTTAGGCTCTAAGCTATTTCTTAATCTAATTAACTTACTCTATTACCTAATAAGCCTAGAACTAAGCTACGTCTCTAGTAGCTAATTTATAAGTATCAAGTCTAAAAGTAAGCTCGATTTTCTTCCTTAGTACCCTATAAGACTAGAATTCTTTAATTATAGTCGTAGGGTTATTATATAGAGCCTCTAGTAATATTATTAAGGCTCGTATCCTTTAGAACACTTTCGAGACCTTGTCTACTACGCTTAGGATAGAGGTTAATAAGCTATTCTAATAGCTTATAACCCTAGCCTTAATCTTACTAGTTTACCTCTTAATCTACCTAGGATACTAAAGGGTATTCTATATGTCTAATAAACAAGGTAGTAGTAGTATTCGTGTTTTATAATAGAGTATCGGCTTAGGTAATATAGCTAGTATATCTAGAGATAGTAAGCCTAAGCCTCTAAAGGTACCTCTAATCGTATAAGAGGTAAATATAGCCTTATACGTAGGCCTTAACTCTAGAAGGAAGTCTTCCTTAATTAGGTAGTAGTATCTAACTATACTAAGCCTAGAGATTCTAGCTAAATATGCCTTTTTTAATAGACTAAAATAGCTAACGTCTAGTAGCTATAATAGGTAACTTAGATAGGATAGTATATAGAGGGTAATAAAGCCTTATTAGTTATAGAGTAACTTAAACTCTAATGTCGTATAGCTATTATAGCTATCTAGAATTAGTAGCCTCTTCTTACTAATAGTCCTATACTTAGTATAGTTATCGAAGTACTAAATCTACTAGAATAAATAATCGAAGGAAGTCTAGCCTTTTAGACAAACTCCTAGCTTCTATATTAGTAGAAGATAGTAGAACTAGGCCTGGTTTATTTCCTTACTAGAGAAGATAATATATAGAGGTACTAACTAGCCTTCTACGTAGATATAGGCGATAACTATCTACTACTACGTAGAATTAGAAACTAAGGCTTTAGGTTATTACCTACGCTTAGTAGTAGTAATACTAATAGTATTCTAATAGTATCTAAGCTAGGATCTACTCTTATTAAAGGTATAAATATCGTGCTAGGTAATTCTATAGCTAGTTATTAGGTTCTAAACGAGTAGAAACTACTCTAAGAGAACCTCTATATCCTTATTTAGAGCCTTCTAGTTTAACTACCTCTATAATAATCGAGTTTCTAAGCCTAGATAACGCTAGATAAAGTAATAAGCCTATCTTAGGCGAACCTCTTATATATTCTATACCTTTGTTATTAAGGAGGCCTAGCTTTAGAAGATAGCCTATATTAGCGAGTAACTACGTAAATCTAGGTCGAGAATCTTCTAATAAACTACCTCGTATTCTATTAGAGAAAGAGCTCTATTCGTAGGAGGTATACTAGCCTTTAGTAGCGTACTATAGAGTCTCGTATAGAAGGTAGAATCAGGCATATCGTACGTCTCTATAGCGCGTCGTATACTTGAAAAACGACCGAATAGGTATCTATAGATAGCTTACTAAAGAACCTCTTCGTTAGAAGGTACTATCGCGTAAGATAGTAGATACGAGACGAGGTTAATTAGAATACCTGTCTAATAAGGATACTAATTAGATACGTAAGATTAGTAGTCGTATAAACCTATTTTATATAGATAGGAGTAGTCTAGAGGTCGAGTTTAGATTTTAGAAGTACGTCGAGAGAGTAAGGCTACCTACGAGCGAGTAAGGAAATCGAGTAGTAGACGCGTTCGTACTACGCCAAGCCTTAATATATACGTATAGGAGGGGAAAGAAGATATAGAGGTTCGGACGAGTAAGGAGGTAAATAGACGAATCCCTCCTAGACGACCTCTCGATTACGATATAGGCCTATATCTAGTTATAGGCCCTATAATATATTATTTACTCCTAACGAGATTCGTCGTTAGTTATACTCTATAGTAAGGCTCTACGCTCTCTACTATATTACCTGCCTACTAGACAGGTATAAGTAAGGTAGTTATATTATCGTAAACGTACTAGTTAAGTACGTAGTAGCTTCCTTACTAGTATATCTCCTTACTATTCGTTAATTAGTATATAGCTCTTATATATATAAAAAGGATCTTTCTTTCTACTTACGATATAGTCTTCTATCCTCTACTCTATATACGTCTTCCCTTCTTAGAACTTCGTTATATATTAACTAAAGCCTTTAACTACTTCTCTTCCTAGTAGCTATCTCCTAACGTTAAAGATTACGATATAGTATCTACCTTATACGAGAGAGTCGGTTAGACTCCTAGTAACTATAGTAGCTAGCTTAAGTAGTATAGTCTAGTACGTAATAGTAAGTATCTCGACCCGCGTTAGAACTTTAATCGCTAGTTCTAAGAGACGCGAGATAACTACGTATATTTCGAGATTAGTATACTTAACGTATATCGTAACTTTAAAGAGTAGGTTAATATACGAGTAGAGGAGATCGTTATAAAGCTAGGGAGTAGTACTACCTTCCTCTTATAACTAATTACCGAGGGCACTTACGCTCTAGATAATCTTATTATTATTAATCGCGAGCCTATAAGTCTCGTAGTTATAGAAGAGTGCTTCTAGCGCTACTTTCTAAATAGTCCCTAGCCGATATTTATATAGGTAGACTTCTCGATAGTCGTAGGCTAACTAGAGATCTTATAGTATTTTAATAGTAGGAAAGTAGCCGTAGTAGTCGCGTCGTACGTAGTTAGCTACTTCGAAGACTACTTAGTGCCTAACCTAATTAGATTCGCGCTCTACCTAGGCTATCGTTTCGTCTTCGACTATATCTATAAGGATCTCTACTCTTAGATAGGCTCCGACTCTATACGAGCTATCTACTATTACTACGCGACAAGACCTAGTCCTCTCCTCTAGTAGATTAATACGAGTACCTCGATCGATATCGAAGCGATCTACGAGTATATAGATAGTACCGAGCGTAATAAGACAGTATAGCGAGTAGTAGAACTAATTAGTTAGTTAGGCGCGACGCTTATATAGTAAGGCTAAAAGTATATACTAGACGTAGTAGTCGTAGTAGACTACGCTACCGATCTTCGCGTAGAATTACCTACCGATCTCCTCTATAAGTAAACGTAGGTCCGAATATAGTAGAATATCGATACTAAGTTCGAGACGCTCTAGAAGCGAAATAATTTTAATCCTAGTACGAGTAGACGCTTTTAAGAGGACCGATAGTAGGTTAAGATAGAATATATTAAGGTAGAGTATATCTTCGAGGTTCGATAAAGATCGTATAAGGGTCGAAGCGTTTAGTACTAGCGGCGGATTCCTAAGGAGGTACGAGGTACTAGAAAAGCGTTTTCCTTAGTAGCTAAGGGTAAATAGAAGTGTCCTATACTTATAATAATAATAATAGCGACGATAGCGATAGTAGAGGATCCGATAACTCTATAAGAAGGATACCGACCTATATAATAATTAATCTAGAGTAGTAGTAGATATAGCGACTATACGAGGTATAGTAGAAGACTTACTTATAATATTTTACTATAGAACCTACGACTAGGTCGACTCTACGAGAGCCTACGAGTAGGTAATAGAACTAAACCTATTAATCTCTACTCCTATATATTACTTTCTCTCTAGTATATCTAAATAGGATCGTTTTAGTAAGAGGTACGTAATCTCTTTAATATCCTTTTTAGAGGTTAGACCTAGTACTCGTATACGAATTTAGGCGATTAGAGGCGATATATCGTATAGGTATAGTAATTTTATAGAGCTTTAGAGTATAGTAGCTAGACCCTATCGCCCTTATAGAACTAAATCTATAAAGCTAACCGTAATCGAATAGAGTAAAGCCTCTTCTCGTAGGCGAAACCGTAAGTAAGACTATCGATATCCGCTATAGTATATTCTATCTAGTATATACCGAAGAGCGATCTATTACGTATAGGCGTGAAGCTACTACTTCTTTATAGTCCTACTTCGTATAGAGTACCTCGAATACGTAGCGACATTTATACTTAGTAGGCTATTTAGAGCTTAAGGCGACTTAGGGTAGTATTCGAATAGGATAGGAGAGGGTAGAGATATTATTAGCGCGTTAATACTATCGAGAAGAGTATCTTCTATAGTACGCGTTCGAGGACGATCGGATAGGTAAGTAGATATAGTAGCTAGTAGAATCGATAGCGTAGAAGATAGCGATAAGAATAGTATAAAAAGATTCGTAAGAACACGTTTAATAGATAGAGTAGTATAGCGTAGAGGAGAGAGTAATAGTTTATATAGTAACCCTTTATAGTTAATCTAAACCGCGCCCGATTATACTTAGACTATCTATAAGGATTACCTAGTCCGGATATCTAATTAGCTTACGAGTTATAAGTAGGAGGATACGGGCCTACGTATCTACTTATAGACAAGTATAAAAGGCAAATTCTAGTAAAGAGAGTTAGAAAGTAGAGAGGAAGAGCGTATAGTATAGAGATATATCCTTTACTCCTCTATCTACGAACCTAGTCTAGCGCTTATCTATCGAGTATCGTTAGCCTATCGATCCTTATCGTCCTTAACGACGTATAGAGCTTTAAAGCCTACGTAAAGTTATAAGAGTAACCTTATTTACTTTCGTAAGCTAACGTTCGAACGCGACTATACCTTAGTTATAGTAGTAGAGAGGAAGCTATAAATTAGAACGATACCGAACGTAGACCTAATAATAGCTTACTTAGAAATAACGTAAAGTAATAATCTAATTAAAATATAGTCTCTTCGACTACTCTTAATCGGATATAAGTAGTATAGTACTATAAAGTACTTATACCTATCTATATCTACTATTAATAACGAGCACTACTAATAGTATAGGCGAATATATAGTCGACTAGAATAGTTAAGAAACATAGTAGCGTATAGTAGCTACTATTATCGTAGTAGGCGTCAAGATTAGTATAAGAGGCTCGTCTCGTCCTACTTAGTTTTACTTATTACGTAATAGATCGACTATAAGTAGGTCGCTATCTATTTCGGTACGACCGATAGTAAGAGCTCGACCTAAATCACGCTTATACTAAGGACTCGGATAAGCTTAGAGGTAGATATAATCGAGAACTACTTCTATAAGATTAAAAAGAAAGCTATAGTACTTAAAGAGAAGCTCGAGACTAGCGAGCGTAGCTAGTCGATATCTATCTATAAATCTACTACTATCGAGACTCTAAAGAAGACTCTAAGAGATACTCTAAAGAAGGATCCTCTCTCTAGTAGGTCGACCTACTAATACCTATTAGGCTCTAAACTTATACTAAAACTTAATAGCTATTATAAACGCCTATATCTCTAAGACGCTAACTTCTAAGAACTACGAGAGTACTATTAAGTAGGAGGCTATCGAATTAGATCTCGTTAATACTCTAAGCGACTTAGACGATAGCTTAGGTAGTTTTAGATACTATATAGGCGCCTTTAATAGCGACGACCTAAGTAATTTTAGGAATTAAGAGATAGGCCTACGATACGAGGCTTAACTAGCTAGTACTAATAGGCTTGAAATAGTAGAGACTTAGAGTCTAGCGTAGATTACGCTAAAGCTTTACTTAGGCTTACTATAGAATAATATAACTTAAAAGTGCTCCTCTCTATAATCCTATAGGTCTATCCTCGTCTTATATTATCTTTATAATTAATCTATAGACGTATAGCTATAGGTATAATCGGAACGCTAGAGCTACTTAGATTTAAGCTAAAATAATCTAAGATATAGCTACTTAAGCTTAGGTAGTATAACTATTTCTAAGGAGTCTATTAAAGTCTTACTATATAGGAGCGTAGTATAAGTAAGCGTAGAGCTTCTAAAGCTATAAGAGCTTAAATTAGGACCTTCGCTAGTATACCTATAAGATACTTAATATACTTTACTAGAGCCGCTAATTATACTCGACTTCCTACGTAGAGAGAGATAAAGTTATATAAACTTAAGAGCGCGTAGTATAGAGTAAGGACACGTAGTAAAAAGGAAGGATACGTAGTATAGAGTAAGATATACTCTAAGGATATAGTAGAAGGAGTTAAAGGTAATCGAAGAGAGGTAGAGTAGTTAAGAGTAGAGTAGAACGCGTAGTATAAAGTAGGAAAGAGCGTATAGTATAGAGTAAGGATACGTAGTATAGAGTAAGGGCGCGTAGTACGAAGTAAGAGGATATAGTCGAAGGCGTTAAGAGCGATCGAGAAGAGGTAGAATAGTTAAGAGTAAAGTAGAACGCGTAGTATAAAGTAGGAAAGAGCGTATAGAGAAGAGATAGAATAGAGAAGGTAGAGTAGAACGCGTAGTATAAAGTAGGAAAGGGTAGGTAGAGGAGAGGTATAATAGTTTAGAGTAGAGTAGAACGTAGAGGGCAAGGTAAGAGAAAGCGCGTAGAGAAGAGGTAGAATAGAATAGAGTAGAGTAGAACGTATAAGGTAAAGTAGAAAAAAGCGTATAGAGGAGAGGTAGAATAGAATAGAGTAGAGTAGAACGCGTAAGGTAAAGTAGGAAAGAGCGCGTAGAGAAGAGGTATAATAGTTTAGAGTAGAGTAGAATATAGAGAGTAAGGTAGGAAAGAGCGTATAGAAGAGAGGTAGAATAATTTAGAATAGAGTAGAACGCGAAGGGTAAGGTAGGAAAGGGCGCGTAGAGAAGAGGTATAATAGTTTAGAGTAGAGTAGAATATAGAGAGTAAGGTAGGAAAGAGCGTATAGAGAAGAGATAGAATAATTTAGAGTAGAGTAGAATATAAAGAATAAGGTAGAAAAGAGCGTATAGAGAAGAAGTATAATAGTTTAGAGTAGAGTAGAACGTAGAGAGTAAGGTAGAGGAAAGCGCGTAGAGGAGAGGTAGAATAGAATAAAGTAGAGTAGAACGTAGAGAGTAAGGTAGGAAAGAGCGTATAGAGAAGAGGTAGAATAATTTAGAGTAGAGTAGAATACGAAGAGTAAGGTAGGAAAGAGCGCGTAGAAGAGAGGTATAATAGTTTAGAGTAGAGTAGAACGTAGAGAGTAAGGTAGAGGAAAGCGCGTAGAGGAGAGGTAGAATAGAATAGAGTAGAGTAGAACGTAGAGAGTAAGGTAGGAAAGAGCGCGTAGAAGAGAGGTAGAATAATTTAGGATAGAGTAGAACGCGAAAGGTAAGGTAGGAAAGAGCGTATAGAGGAGAGGTATAATAGTTTAAAATAGAGTAGAACGTAGAGGGTAAGGTAGGAAAGAGTACGTAGAAGAGAGATAGAATAGAATAGAGTAGAGTAGAACGTAGAGGGCAAGGTAGGAAAGAGCGTATAGAGGAGAGGTAGAATAGAATAGAGTAGAGTAGAACGTAGAGAGTAAGGTAGGAAAGAGTATATAGAGAAGAGGTAGAATAATTTAGGATAGAGTAGAATATAAAAAGTAAGGTAGGAAAGAGCGTGTAGAAAAGAGATATAATAGTTTAGAGTAGAGTAGAACGTAGAGAGTAAGGTAGGAAAGAGCGCGTAGAAGAGAGGTAGAATAGAGAAGGTAGAGTAGAATACTCGATTAGGAAGTACTTTAGTTAGAGTTTAAGGCTAACTATTATATCTCGAGGAAGAGCTTTAGAGTATAGTAGCTAGAGTTTAAGGCTAACTATTATACCTCGAGGAAGAGCTTTAGAGTATAGTAGCTAGGAGTAGTCTAGAGGTCGAGTTTAGATTTTAGAAGTACGTCGAGAGAGTAAGGCTACCTACGAGCGAGTAAGGAAATCGAGTAGTAGACGCGTTCGTACTACGCTAAGCCTTAATATATACGTATAGGAGAGGAAAGAAGATATAGAGGTTTAGACGAGTAAGAAGGTAAATAGACGAATCCCTCCTAGACGACCTCTCGATTATAATATAGGCTTATATATAGTTATAGGCTCTATAATATATTATTTACTCTCGACGAGATTCGTCGTTAGTCGTACTCGATAGTAAGGCTCTACGCTCTCTACTATATTACCTACCTACTAGATAGGTATAAATAAGGTAGTTATATTATCGTAAACGTACTAGTTAAGTACGTAGTAGCTTCCTTACTAGTATATCTTCTTACTATTCGTTAATTAGTATATAGCTCTTATATATATAAAAAGGATCTTTCTTTCTACTTACGATATAGTCTTCTATCCTCTACTCTATATACGTCTTCTCTTCTTAGAACTTCGTTATATATTAACTAAAGCCTTTAACTTCTTCTCTTCCTAGTAGTTATCTTCTAACGTTAAAGATTACGATATAGTATCTACTTTATATAAGAGAGTCTATTAGACTCCTAGTAACTATAGTAGCTAGCTTAAATAGTATAGTCTAGTACGTAATAGTAAGTATCTCGACCTATATTAGAACTTTAATCGCTAGTTCTAAGAGACGCGAGATAACTACGCGCGTTTCGAGATTAGTAAGCTCGACGTATATTATAACTTTAAAGAGTAGGTTAATATACGAGTAGAAGAGATCGTCGTAGAGCTAGAGAGTAGTACTACTCTCTTCTTATAACTAATCGCTAAGGGTACTCGCGCTCTAGATAACCTTATTATTATTAATCGCGAGCTTATAAGTCTCGTAGTTATAGAAGAGTACTTCTAGCGCCGCTTCCTAAATAGTCTCTAGTCGATATTTATATAGATAGACTTCTCGATAGTCGTAGGCTAACTAGAGATCTTATAGTATTTTAATAGTAGGAAAGTAGCTATAGTAGTCGCGTCGTACGTAGTTAGCTACTTTAAAGACTACTTAGTACCCGACCTAATTAGATTCGCGCTCTACCTAGGCTATCGTTTCGTCTTCGACTATATCTATAAGGATCTCTACTCTTAGATAGGCTCCGACTCTATACGAGCTATCTACTATTACTACGTAATAAGACCTAGTCCTCTTCTCTAGTAGATTAATACGAGTACTCTAATCGATATCGAAGCGATCTACGAGTATATAGATAGTACCGAGCGTAATAAGACGATATAGTAGGTAGTAGAACTAATTAGTTAGTCGAGCGCGACGCTCGTATAGTAAGGCTAAAAGTATATACTAGACGTAGTAGTCGTAGTAGACTACGCTACTAATCTTCGCGTAGAATTACCTACTAATCTTCTTTATAAGTAAACGCGAGTCTAAATATAGTAGAATATCGATACTAAGTTCGAGACGCTCTAGAAGCGAAATAATATTAATCCTAGTACGAGTAGACGCTTTCGAGAAGACTAATAGTAGGTCAAGGTAGAATATATTAAGATAGGATATATCTTCGAGGTTCGATAAGGATCGTATAAAGGTTGAAGCGTTTAGAGACTAGTAGCGGATTTCTAAGGAGGTACGAGGTACTAGAAAAGCGTTTTCCTTAGTAGCTAAGAGTAAATAGAGGTGTCCTATACTTATAATAATAATAATAGCGACGATAGCGATAGTAGAGGATCTAATAACTTTATAAAGAGGATACTAATATATATAATAATTAATCTAGAGTAGTAGTAGATATAGCGACTATACGAGGTATAGTAGAGGACTTACTTATAATATTTTACTATAGAACCTACGACTAGGTCGACTCTACGAGAGCCTACGAGCGAGCGATAGAACTAAACCTATTAATCTCTACTCCTATATATTACTTTCTCTCTAGTATATCTAAACTAGATCGTTTTAGTAAGAGGTACGTAATCTCTTTAATATCCTTTTTAGAGGTCGGACCTAGTACTCGTATATAAATTTAAGCGATTAGGAGCGATATATTATATAGGTATAGTAATTTTATAGAGCTTTAGGATATAGTAGCTAGACTCTATCGCTCTCGTAGAACTAAATCTATAAAGCTAACTATAATCGAATAGAGTAAAGCCTCTTCTCGTAGGCGAAACTATAAAAAAGACTATTAATATCTACTATAGTACGTTCTATCTAGTATATACTAAAGAGCGATCTATTACGTATAGGCGTGAAGCTACTACTTCTTTATAGTCCTACTTCGTATAGAGTACCTCGAATACGTAGCGACATTCGTACTTAGTAGGCTATTTAGAGCTTAAGGCGACTTAGAGTAGTATTCGAATAGGATAGGAGAGGATAGAGGTATTATTAGCGCGTTAATACTATCGAGAAGAGTATCTTCTATAGTACACGTTCGAGAACGATTAGATAGGCAAATAGATATAGTAGCTAGCAGAATCGATAGCGTAGAAGATAGCGATAAGAATAGTATAAAAAGATTTATAGGAATATGTTTAATAGATAGAGTAGTATAGCGTAGAGAGGAGAGTAATAGTTTATATAGTAACCCTTTATAGTTAATCTAAACCGCGCCTAATTATACTTAGACTATCTACGAGGATTATCTAGTCTAGATATCTAATTAGCTTACGAGTTATAGGTAGGAGGATACGAGCCTACGTATCTACTTATAGATAAGCGTAAAAGGCAAATTCTAGTAAAGAGTATTAGAAAGTAGAGAGGAAGAGCGCGTAGTATAGAGATATATCCTTTACTCCTCTATCTACGAACCTAGTCTAGCGCTCGTCTATCGAGTATCGTTAGCTTATCGATCCTTATCGTTCTTAACGACGTATAGAGCTTTAAAGCCTACGTAAAGTTATAAGAGTAACCTCGTTTACTTTCGTTAGCTAACGTTCGAACGCGACTATACCTTAGTTATAGTAGTAGAGAGGAAGCTATAAATTAGAACAATACCGAACGTAGATCTAATAATAGCTTACTTAGAAATAACGTAAAGTAATAATCTAATTAAAATATAGTCTCTTCGACTACTCTTAATTAGACGTAAGTAGTATAGTACTATAAAGCACTTATACCTATCTATATCTACTATTAATAACGAGTACTACTAATAGTATAGGCGAATCTATAGTTAACTAGAATAGTTAAGAAATATAGTAGCGTATAGTAGCTACTATTATCGTAGTAGGCGTTAAGGTTAGTATAAGAGGCTCGTCTCGTCCTACTTAGTTTTACTTATTACGTAATAGATCGACTATAAGTAGGTCGCTATCTATTTTAGTACGACCGATAGTAAGAGCTCGATCTAAATTACGCTCGTACTAAGGACTCGGATAAGCTTAGAGATAGATATAATCGAGAACTGCTTCTATAAGATTAAGAAGAAGGCTATAGTACTTAAAGAGGAGCTCGAGACTAGCGAGTATAGCTAGTTAATACCTATCTATAAATCTACTACTATCGGTACTCTAAAGAAGATCCTAAGAGATACTCTAAAGAAGGATCCTCTCTCTAGTAGATCGACCTACTAATATCTATTAGGCTCTAAACTTATACTAAAACTTAATAGCTATTACGAACACCTATATCTCTAAGACTCTAACTCCTAAGAACTATAAGAGTACTATTAAGTAAGAGGCTATCGAATTAGATCTTATTAATACTCTAAGCGACTTAGACGATAGCTTAGGTAGTTTTAAATACTATATAGGCGCCTTTAATAGCGACGACCTAAGTAATTTTAGGAATTAAGAGATAGGCCTATAATATAAGGCTTAACTAGCTAGTACTAATAGGCTTAAAGTAGTAGAGACTTAGAGTCTAGCGTAGATTACGCTAAAGCTTTACTTAAGCTTAATATAGAATAATATAACTTAAAAATACTCCTCTCTACGATCCTATAGGTCTATCCTCGTCTTATATTATCTTCGTAATTAATCTATTAATAGATAATAACTACTCTAACACTAACCCCCTAGGCAGGTATAAGAGCGGTCGCTATAGAACAAGACCTGTTCGGAGAGTAATAGTCTTATAATACGTTAATTGACCGGTAGTAACGAGCTCAAAACAGTAGTCCTAGAACTAAGAGCCTATACTAGGACCGTAGGACATTAAATTGATCAAGTAGAGTAAACATTTTCTATCTTAGAAACGAGCTACTACCTTGCTTTTATACTAAAGTTACTAAGCACGGTATATAGGTAGGCCTTTGCCTTACTACTATAGATATATAGCTATAGGTATAATTAGAACGCTAGAGCTACTTAGATTTAAGCTAATATAATCTAAGATATAGCTACTTAAACTTAGGTAGTATAACTATTTCTAAGGAGTCTATTAAAGTCCTACTATATAGGAGCGTAGTATAAGTAAGTATAGAGCTTCTAAAGCTATAAGAGCTTAAATTAGGATCTCTACTAGTATACCTATAAGGTACTTAATATACTTCGCTAGAGCTACTAATTATACTCGACTTCCTATATAGAAAGAGATAAAGTTATATAAACTTAAGAGCGCGTCGTATAGAGTAAGAATATATAGTAGAAAGGAAGGACGCGTAGTATAGAGTAAGATATACTCTAAGGATATAGTCGAAGGAGTTAAGAGTAATCGAAGAGAGATAGAGTAGTTAAGAGTAGAGTAGAACGCGTAGTTTAAAGTAGGAAAGAGCGTATAGTATAGAGTAAGGATACGTAGTATAGAGTAAGAGCGTATAGTACGAAGTAAGAGGATATAGTCGAAGGCGTTAAGAGCGATCGAGAAGAGGTAGAATAGTTAAGAGTAGAGTAGAACGCGTAGTATAAAGTAGAAAAGAGCGTATAGAGGAGAGATAGAATAGAGAAGGTAGAGTAGAACGCGTAGTATAAAGTAGAAAAGGGTAGGTAGAGAAGAGGTATAATAGTTTAGAATAGAGTAGAACGTAGAGAGTAAGGTAAAGGAAAGCGCGTAGAGAAGAGGTAGAATAGAATAGAGTAGAGTAGAACGCGTAGAGTAAAGTAGGAAAAAGCGCGTAGAGAAGAGGTAGAATAGAATAGAGTAGAGTAGAACGTATAGAGTAAAGTAGAAAAAAGCGTATAGAGAAGAGATAGAATAGAATAGAGTAGAGTAGAACATATAGAGTAAAGTAGGAAAAAGCGTATAGAAGAGAGGTAGAATAGAATAGAGTAGAGTAGAATATATAGAGTAAAGTAGGAAAGAGCGTATAGAGAAGAGATAGAATAATTTAGAGTAGAGTAGAACGTAGAAAGTAAGGTAGGAAAGAGTACGTAGAGAAGAGGTAGAATAATTTAGAGTAGAGTAGAACGTAAAAAGTAAGGTAGAAAAGAGCGTATAGAAGAAAGGTAGAATAATTTAGAGTAGAGTAGAACGCGAAAGGTAAGATAGGAAAGAGCGCGTAGAGAAGAGATAGAATAATTTAGAGTAGAGTAGAACGTAAAGAGTAAGGTAGGAAAGAGTAGATAGAGAAGAGGTATAATAGTTTAGAGTAGAGTAGAACGCGTAGTACAAAGTAGGAAAGAGTATATAGAAGAGAGGTAGAATAGTTTAGAGTAGAGTAGAACGTAGAGGGTAAGATAGGAAAAAGCGCGTAGAGAAGAGGTAGAATAGAGAAAGTAGAGTAGAATACTCGATTAGGAAGTACTTTAGTTAGAGTTTAGAGCTAACTATTATACCTCGAGAAAGAGCTTTAGAGTATAGTAGCTAGGCTCTTAATCGTTCTCTACTATATCCTACTCGTCTACCTAGTCGAGCTCCTTTTCTAAGATATTTCGTAGTACTCGCGAGATACGCTCTAATATACTATATACTCCTATAGCGACTATCGTAGACTTCTATCTCTATTCTCCTTAGTAGATAGTAGTAGCGCTAGCGAGACTATAGTATAGGTAATAGGAAGAGTTTATAGACTCGTCTATAATAAAGGCGTAGCGTAGAGCCTTTTACTACTATTACTAAGTAGAGCCTCTTTCTAGTCCTATACGTTCTCGAATAGGAGCTCGAATATAGTCTCTCTATACTCTAGTAGTATATCTATAATCGTATTAGATTCGCTCTTAACTACTAGACTATACCGTCTCTATAGTTTCTATATAAACTTGTTTATAAAGTAAGCGTATTACTTACCTACTAGTACGAGCGAGTTACGATAGAACTAGAGAGGAAGATCGTCTCGTACTAAGAACTCGGATAAGCTTAGAGGTAGATATAATCGAGAACTACTTCTATAAGATTAAGAAGAAGGCTATAGTACTTAAAGAGAAGCTCGAGACTAGTAAGCGTAGCTAGTCGATACCTGTCTATAAATCTACTACTATTAGTACTCTAAAGAAGACCTTAAGAGATACTCTAAAGAAGGATCCTCTCTCTAGTAGGTCGACCTACTAATATCTATTAGGCTCTAAACTTATACTAAAACTTAATAGCTATTACGAACGCTCGTATCTCTAAGATACTAACTCCTAAGAACTATAAGAGTACTATTAAGTAGAAGGCTATCGAATTAGATCTCGTTAATACTCTAAGCGACTTAGACGATAGCTTAGGTAGTTTTAGATACTATATAGGTACCTTTAATAGTAATAACCTAAGTAATTTTAGGAATTAAGAGATAGGCCTACGATACGAGGCTTAACTAGCTAGTACTAATAGGCTTAAAGTAGTAGAGACTTAGAGTCTAGCGTAGATTACGCTAAAGCTTTACTTAGGCTTAATATAGAATAATATAACTTAAAAGTACTTCTCTCTACGATCTTATAGGTCTATCCTCGTCTTATATTATCTTTATAATTAATCTATAGACGTATAGCTATAGGTATAATCGGAACGCTAGAGCTACTTAGATTTAAACTAATATAATCTAAGATATAGCTACTTAAGCTTAGGTAGTATAACTATTTCTAAGAAGTCTATTAAAGTCCTACTATATAGAAGCGTAGTATAAGTAAGTATAGAGCTTCTAAAGCTATAAGAGCTTAAATTAGGACCTCTACTAGTATACCTATAAGGTACTTAATATAGTTCGCTAGAGCTACTAATTATACTCGACTTCCTATATAGAGAGAGATAAAGTTATATAAACTTAAGAGCGTATAGTATAGAGTAAGAATATATAGTAGAAAGGAAGGACGTATAGTATAGAGTAAGATATACTCTAAGGATATAGTCGAAGGCGTTAAGAGTAATCGAAGAGAAGTAGAGTAGTTAAGAGTAGAGTAGAACGCGTAGTATAAAGTAGAAAAGAGTATATAGTATAGAGTAAGAATACGTAGTATAGAGTAAGAGCGCGTAGTACGAAGTAAGAGAATATAGTCGAAGATATTAAGAGCGATCGAGAAGAGATAGAATAGTTAAGAGTAGAGTAGAACATATAGTATAAAGTAGAAAAGAGCACGTAGAGAAGAGATAGAATAGAGAAGGTAGAGTAGAACGCGTAGTATAAAGTAGGAAAGAGTAGGTAGAGAAGAGGTATAATAGTTTAGAGTAGAGTAGAACGTAGAGAGTAAGGTAGGAAAGAGTATATAGAAAAGAAGTAGAATAATTTAGAATAGAGTAGAATACGAAGAGTAAGGTAGAAAAGAGCGCGTAGAGAAGAGGTAGAATAGAGAAGGTAGAGTAGAACGTAAAGGATAAGGTAGGAAAGAGCGTATAGAAGAAAGGTAGAATAATTTAGAGTAGAGTAGAATATAAAAAGTAAGATAGAAAAGAGCGTATAGAGAAGAAGTATAATATTTAGAGTAGAGTAGAATATAGAGAGTAAGGTAGGAAAGAGCGTATAGAGAAGAGGTAGAATATTTAGAGTAGAGTAGAATATAAAGAGTAAGGTAGGAAAGAGCGCGTAGAAGAGAGATAGAATAATTTAGAGTAGAGTAGAACGCGAAAGGTAAGGTAGGAAAGAGCGTATAGAAGAGAGATAGAATAGAGAAAGTAGAGTAGAACGTAAAAGATAAGGTAGAAAAGAGCGTATAAAGAAGAGGTAGAATAATTTAGAATAGAGTAGAATATAAAGAGTAAGATAAGAAAGAGTATATAGAAGAGAGATAGAATAATTTAGAGTAGAGTAGAATATAAAGAGTAAGGTAGAAAAGGGCGCGTAGAGAAGAGGTAGAATAGAGAAGGTAGAGTAGAATATAAAGAGTAAGATAGGAAAGAGTATATAGAGAAGAGGTAGAATAATTTAGAGTAGAGTAGAATATAAAAAGTAAGGTAGGAAAGAGCGCGTAGAGGAGAGGTATAATAGTTTAGAGTAGAGTAGAATATAGAGAGTAAGGTAGGAAAAAGTACGTAGAAGAGAGATAGAATAGAGAAGGTAGAGTAGAATACTCGATTAAGAAGTACTTTAGTTAGAGTTTAGAGCTAACTATTATATCTCGAGAAAGAGCTTTAGAGTATAGTAGCTAGGAGAGGTAGAATAATTTAAAGTAGAGTAGAACGCGAAGAGTAAGGTAGGAAAGAGCGTATAGAAAAGAGATATAATATTTAAAGTAGAGTAGAATATAGAGAGTAAGGTAGGAAAGAGTATATAGAAGAGAGGTAGAATATTTAGAGTAGAGTAGAACGTAAAGAGTAAGGTAGGAAAGAGCGCGTAGAGGAGAAGTAGAATAATTTAGAATAGAGTAGAACGTAAAGAGTAAGGTAGGAAAGAGCGTATAGAGAAGAGATAGAATAGAGAAGGTAGAGTAGAACGCGAAGAGTAAGGTAGGAAAGAGCGTATAGAGAAGAGGTAGAATAATTTAGAATAGAGTAGAATATAAAGAGTAAGGTAGAAAAGAGTATATAGAAGAGAGATAGAATAATTTAGAGTAGAGTAGAATATAAAAGGTAAGATAGGAAATAGCGTATAGAGAAGAGGTATAATATTTAGAGTAGAGTAGAATATAGAAGGTAAGGTAGGAAAGAGCGCGTAGAGGAGAGGTAGAATATTTAAGATAGAGTAGAACGTAAAGAGTAAGGTAGGAAAGAGTATATAGAGGAGAGGTAGAATAATTTAGAATAGAGTAGAACGTAAAAAGTAAGGTAGGAAAGAGCGTATAGAGGAGAGATAGAATAGAGAAAGTAGAGTAGAACGTAAATAGTAAGGTAGGAAAGAGTATATAAAAGAGAGGTAGAATAATTTAGAGTAGAGTAGAACGTAAAGAGTAAAGTAGAAAAGAGCGTATAAAAGAAAGGTAGAATAATTTAGAGTAGAGTAGAATATAAAGAGTAAGGTAGGAAAGAGTATATAGAGAAGAGGTAGAATAGAGAAGATAGAGTAGAACGTAAAGAGTAAGGTAGAAAAGAGCGTATAGAGAAGAGATAGAATAATTTAGAGTAGAGTAGAACGTAAAAGGTAAGGTAGGAAAGAGCGCGTAGAGAAGAGGTATAATAGTTTAGAGTAGAGTAGAACGTAGAGAGTAAGGTAGGAAAGAGTACGTAGAGGAGAGGTAGAATAGAGAAGATAGAGTAGAATACTCGATTAGAAAATACTTTAGTTAGAGTTTAAAGCTAACTATTATATCTCGAGGAAGAGCTTTAGAGTATAGTAGCTAGGCCTAATTTCTAATACCTTAGTAGGCCGAGTTCTATAGATAGATTAGGTAGTAAGTATAGAGATAAAGAAGCTCTTTAGTATAAGTAAGAAGGAGTTTAAGGTCTATATAGCTAAATAGTAGACTATAGCTAAAGCTTAATTCGATACTACCTACGCTATAGCTATAGATATTAAGAAGAATATATTTAGTAAAACTAGCTTTATAAGTATAGATAGTAACTTAGAAGTATTAGCGTCGAAGAAGAGAGAGGCTATTCCTAAGGAGATCTCTAAGGATATAGTAGAAGAGTAGCGTCTAGCGAATAATAATCGGATCTAAGAAGATGTTTTTAGTAGTTATCGTTAAGAAAGGTAACTATTTAATAGGCCTCTAGTTAAAAGTTTAATAGACTTTAATAGGAAAACTAGCTAGTTTTAAGTAATTCTAAGAAGGCTCTATAGGTAGTTAGGTATCTAGTTAGATACTAAGAAAAGAAGGATTAGTAAGGTAAAGGCCTACCTATATACTATACTTAGTAACTTTAGTATAAAAGTAAGGTAGTAGCTCGTTTCTAAGATAGTAATATTTACTCTACTTAATTAATTTAATATTCTATAGTCCTAGTATAGGCTCTTAGTCCTAGGACTACTAGTTTAAGCTCGTTACTACTAATTAATATACGTATTATAAGACTATTACTCTCTAAATAGGTCTTGTTCTATAGCGACTACTCTTATACCTACCTAGAGTATTAGTATTAGAGTAGTTATTATCTATTATTATCTTTATAATTAATCTATAGACGTATAGCTATAGGTATAATTAGAACGCTAGAGCTACTTAGATTTAAACTAATATAATCTAAGATATAGCTACTTAAGCTTAGGTAGTATAACTATTTCTAAGAAGTCTATTAAAGTCTCGCTATATAGGAGCGTAGTATAAGTAAGTATAGAGCTTCCGAAGCTATAAGAGCTGAAATTAGAACCTCTATTAAAAGTAGAAGGCGTATTATATACTATATAATATTAAGGAGAGTATAGTATAGTAAAGAAGAATAGAGGATTAATCTTAAACTAACTTATATATATAGTATAGTAGTAATATACTAGGAACTAAATACAAAGTTAATTAAGTTAGTTATCTAAGAAGAGAAGAAAAAGAAGTAAGATATACTCTTTACTAAGCCTTAGGTAGATACCTTAGGTATCTAGAACTATACTTAGATATCTATATCTAGACTAACTATCTAGGATATATTCTTAATACTCCTACTTATACTATATAGTTAGATCTTTCTATAGATTATCTATAGTACTTAAATACTAGTCCTAATCTTAATTAGTTATTAAGTACTTACTTTTTAGACTAATAACTAGATAGTACTAACTATTAATCTAATAAACTTTCTATACTACTATCTCCTATAAAAAGATAAAAGAAATACCTTCTATAAGATCTTCCTTCTCTCTTATATAGAAGTAGTAGTAAGGTAAAGGCCTACCTATATACTATACTTAGTAGTTTTAGTATAAAAGTAAGATAGTAGCTCGTTTCTAAGATAGTAATATTTACTCTACTTAATTAATTTAATATCCTACGGTCCTAGTATAGGCTCTTAGTCTTAGGACTACTATTTTAAGCTCGTTACTACTAGTTAATTAACGTATTATAAGACTATTACTATCTAAATAGGTCTTGTTCTATAGCGACCGCTCTTATACCTACCTAGGAGGTTAGTATTAGGGTAGTTATTATTAAGAATGTATCCTAGATAGTTAGTCTAGATATAGATATTTGAGTATAGTTCTAGATACCTAAGGTATCTACCTAAGGCTTGGCAAGAGGTATATCTTACTTCTCTTTCTTCTCTTCTTAGAAAACTAACTTAATTAACTTTATATTTAGTTCCTAGCATATTACTACTATACTATATATATAAGTTAGTTTAAGATTAATCTTCTATTCTTCTTTACTACGCTATACCCTCCTTGACATTATATAGTATATAATACGCCCTCTACTTTTAATAGGTTATAAGCCCGAGTTTATATACTAAATAGGAGTAACCTATATTAGTATAGGTTACTTATATCCCTTATAGTTTATAGAAAACATTTAAGGCCTAGAAGTTTCCCTAACTATATTACTAACGAAGCTAGTTTGTACCTAGTAGTATATAAGTTAGTAAAGATCTCTATAAGATAGTAGTATGTTTCTACTTTATTAATACCTACCTAGTTCTCTACTATTATACCTAGTATTACTAGAGTTAGAAGAGGCTACTTAGCCTTCCTACTACCTAGTAATAGAAACTCTACTAAGAGAGAAAGATCTAAGTCTTAGTAATTTCCTAAATACGAGGAATCCCTATCTCTTAGAGCTAGTCTCCTTACTATAAGAAATTACTCTTCCTTACTATAAGAAATTACTCTTCTCTAGAATCCTTAGCTAGTCTAAAGTATTCTACTAATTATTTATTCTATTTACCTATTTCTATAATAGACTAAGAGGACAAGAAGAGCTAAAGGATTCTAATCCTAGATAGAACTAACTAGAAGAGATAGTTTAAGCTATAGACAGATAAGCTAGAAGGAAAGGACTAGTTCTAGGTAATTAGCTAACTAATTATTAGAGAGAACTATTAAAAGTAGAGGGCGTGTTATATACTATATAATATCAAGGAGGGTATAGCGTAGTAAAGAAGAATAGAGGATTAATCTTAAACTAACTTATATATATAGTATAGTAGTAATATGCTAGGAACTAAATACAAAGTTAATTAAGTTAGTTATCTAAGAAGAGAAGAAAGAGAAGTAAGATATACCTCTTACTAAGCTCTTAGGTAGATGCCTTAGGTATCTAGAACTATACTTAGAAGTCTATTTCTAGACTAACTATCTAGGATATATTCTTAATACTCCTACTTATACTATATAGTTAGATCTTTTAATAGATTATCTATAGTACTTAAATACTAGTCCTACTCTTGATTAGTTATTAAGTACTTACTTTTTAGACTAATAACTAGATAGTACTAACTATTAATCTAATAAACTTTCTATACTACTATCTCCTATAAAAAAGTAAAAGAAATACCTTCTATAAGATCTTCCTCCTCTCTTATATAGGAGTAGATTGTTTAGGATATAGACTATCTAGTAAGTTGCCCCTATCCTTTCTTATAGCTAATTCTAATAGCTCCCTAGATTCTTTATAGCCTAGTCCTCTACTTAGTTATATTCTATATAGCTTCTTAGTTCCCTAATAGCCTTTAGGGTATACTAT
Organism: Septoria linicola; assembly: GCA_024114885.1. Taxonomy (NCBI): domain Eukaryota; kingdom Fungi; phylum Ascomycota; class Dothideomycetes; order Mycosphaerellales; family Mycosphaerellaceae; genus Septoria; species Septoria linicola. The sequence goes on from CP099420.1 coordinate 84,639, forward strand.
TCTTAGCTATAGGGATCTTATATTAAGCTAGAGAGTAGAGTAACTATATACTAGTAGAGGAGATAATAGCTACTATAGAGGAGGTCTTTAATATTAACTAGTACTTAGCCTTAGGGGGTATCTAGTTTAGCTAGGTACTATATAGTAATATTATAGTTAGTAATAGGTCTAATATTAGTAAGAGTATTTAGGACTTTATAAAGTCTAACTAAGGAGGAGTCAAGTAACTAAAATCTTTCTTTTAGACTCCTCTTAGTTCAACTCTAAGGCTTAGAGTTATCTTTTATATATCTCTTATATAAGATAGAGCTGCCTTATAAACTCCTAAAACTATAGTCTATTCTTTAGCTTAGTAAGACTATCTACTACTATCTCTTTTATATTTATATATTCTATAGAGATAAGTCTGTTCTACTAGAGCTTTCTTATAGCATTATATAAGATATTAATATATTTAGACTTATTATAAACATATAAGTCCTTAACTAGAGTAAGAGTAGCTTAGTTATTACCTTTTAGCTAAATTAGCCTAATTCTAGTAATAGTTTCCTAGTTACTAAGGATCCTTAGTTAGTAAGAATATTCTCTTACTAACTCTAGGTATCTAAGCTCTCTTAAAAGAGTACTAAGGAACTATAACTATTTTATATATACTCCTATAGCTATATATTTAGCTTCTATTATAGATATAGCTATAGATTTCTACTTCTTACTTATCTAGGAGATTAGTATACTATAAAGGAAGAAGATATATCTAAGGATTAAGACTCTATTAGTCTTGTCTATTATATAGTTAGAGTCTATATATCTAGTAAGACAGCCTTAACTATTCCTTAAGTATCTTAGACTAAGGTCTAGGTTTAATCTTAGGTATCTAGTTAGCTTCTTTAAAGCCTTTATATATCCTACTATTAGATTACTAATATAGAAGCTTAATCTTCTAAGGGCAAATGAAATATCTAGTCTTATAATAGTTATAAGCTATATCTATATTCTAATAATAGATTAGTACTCCTATTTATTACACCTTTTATTATTTAGTCTAGTAGGCTTTAGACTTTTATAGCTATCTATTAGTAAAAGAGTTAGTAATATAGTTTCTTAGCCTATTCCTATCTTAGCTAGGTTCTCTTAGATATAATGTTTCTAGTTAAGTTTTAGCTAGCCTTACTATCTATTTCTTATTAGTCTTATTCTAAGAATCTTGTCTAGCTCTCTAAGATCTTTAATCTTAAAGACCTTACTAAGTTAGTCTTTAAACTAGAGAATATCTTCTAGTCTCTCTATAGTAATAGGTATATTATTAATATAGATTAGGATTATTAGGTCTTTTCTTTTCTTATAGATTAGAAGATATAGGTCTACTTCTAATTGTCTGAATCCTATTCCTTTTAGCTTTAATATATATAGCTAATTCTAGTCTCTTATAGCTTACTTTAGCCTATAGAGACTCCTTAGAACTTATAAGACTATACTAGTTAGTAGGTTAATACCTAGTAGTAGGATTATATAGATATCCTTATATAGGGTACTTTCTATAAATATATTATTTATATCTACTTAGTATAGAACTAGGTCCTTCTTATAGACTATAGCTATAAATCCTCTTAGAGTATCCTACCTAACTATAGAGGCAAAGGTTTCTATATAGTCTACTCTATACTTTTAAGAGAACCCTCTTATAACTAGTCTTGCCTTAAACTTTTTAATAGCTCTACTAAGCTTTCTCTTAATATTAAAGACCTATCTTAAGGTAACTAAGTTAGCCTCTTTTAGTAGGACTACTATAGTCTAGGTATTATTACTTATAAGTATATCTAGCTCTTTCTAAATAGCTTCTTACTAGAGATAACTCTACTTAAGATTACTTACTACTTCCTTATAGTTCTTTAGGATTAGAACCTCCTATTTATATATTCCTACTTCTTTAGTAGCTAAGAATATAATCTCTTTAACTTCCTCTAAGAATTCTAGGTCCTATAGAATACCTAGGTTAATAGAGCTTATAGCTAAGAAGAAAGCCTAATACTCTAGGAGCATTTCCTTATCTAGCTAACTATTCTAATCTAGCTTAAGCCTAATTAGCTTTAGTTTCTAGTTAAATCTATTAAGTTCTTAGAATACTTTCCTCTTTCTAAAGATTTACCTTAGAGCTATCTACTCCTAATCTACCTCTATAGTTTCTTAGGTAGAATTCTTAGATTCTTTCTTAACTTTCCTTTAGTCTAGGAATTTTCTATACTCTCTTATATCTTCTAGTAGAGATAGAAGTTATATAAAGAGTTTCTTTCCTTCCTAAACCTATACTAATAGCTAGGAGAGAGGAGGCTTCTACTAGCTTAGACTAGGAGTACCTAGGGTACTCCTACTAGCTTATAGAGTAGGCTAGCTAATAATTCTTAGCCTTCTAATAGGTCTTCTTTCTAAAGCTAAACTAGAGAGATTCTTAATTTTAATATTTAAGTCTAATTCTCTACCTAGCTTATCTTTAAAGAAGATTATATTAGTATACTACTTAATAGCCTTTATATCTAGCTCCTAGAACTTCTATACCTTTACTATATTATTATAGTATCTAATAAATATAGTATCCTTTCCTCTATTTATTAGTTTATTACTCCTTACCTACTAAGGCTATACTCTTATATCTATATATACTATAGCTCTATATCCCTATACTTTAAGGTAGGAGACTATTAGTTTAATCTTATTAAAAGCTTTATTAGGTAAGAGCTTGAATCTCTTAATATTAGATCTATTTAGGAGCTTGTTCCTTATATATACCTATACTTTAAGAGCTTCTAGCTAAAACTTAATAGGTATCTTACTTTCTTTAAGTATTACTCTAATAGAGGCCTCTAATATTTAGATAGACCTCTTAACTACTCTATTCTAGAGTAAATTATAGGCCTTAGTTAGTTTAAGAGTAATTCTAAAGTCCTTCTCCTACTATTTAATTAAAGTAGTAATCTCTCTAGTATTATTAGCTCTTATAGACTTAAGGAGTGCTACTAACTACCTTTCTACCTTAATCCTCTAGTTCTAAAGAGTAGTTAGTATATCTAATCTAGCCTTAAGTAGAAATGCCTATTTCTTTCTTAAGAAGTTATTAATAATCTTAAGCTACTATATAAAACCTTTTACTAATAATAGTAATAGTCTATAGATATCTACTAATATAAGAGCTAATCTTTTAGGTCTTCTCTTAATAGACTTACCTAGGTGTTTCTTTATCTTACCTATTATATAGATCCTATACTTATACTCTTCCTAGTTAGGAATTAGAATTCTTTCCTTTAGGTTAGTAACTTTATAAAAGTTTAAGAGTAACCCTTTTCTAAAATATATAAATCTTCTATACTATAGCTCCTACTATTTTAGATCCTTCTCTAATAGAGTAGTATAGGTATTATTAACCTCTATAGGATTATATAGTAAGTAATATAACTTTTCTTATAGAAGAGGTAATATCTTACTAATAAATAGAATATCTCTAACTAGCTTAGTCTTTATAACTATTTAGCTATCTAGGAAGGTAAGAGTAAAATTAGGCTTCTAGACTCTAAATTACTTACTAAACTAATCCTATAATATAAGATTTACTTTAAGATTAGGAATAAATAGTACTCTATTAAGTAGAACTTCTCCTCCTAAGATTCTCTTTATCTATACTAGCCTAGAGTAGGTTATATAGAGGTATCCTCCTCCTATCTTAATCTATACTTTCTTCCTTAGTAGCTTTACTAATCTAAAGAAGGATAGTTAGTTAGTTATATAGGATAAAGTATAGGAATCTAAGAGCTATTCTTAGGGTAATAACTTGCCTTTAGCCTTAATTATAGAATAGGCTAACTTATCTTAGTTATTATCTTCTAATAAGGAATTATTATTACTTCTAGAACTAGAGTAAGTTCTAGAATTAGAACTAGAACTAGACTCCTAGGCTAAAAATCCTTTCTTTAGAAGCTTTCTAGACTTTTCTATCCTCTAAAGCTACTTACTTATTTTCTAAACAACCTTCTTTAGCTTATTATATAATAATAACTTATAGATAGCTTTCTTAATATATCTAGTATTCCTTAGTAAAGAGGATCTTCTAACCTTTCTTCTAAGGAATAATTCTTAAAGATCCTTCTAGTTCTTAGTACTATTTCTCTACTAGGACAGTTTCTTAGTAGTAGAGAGGTTAGGATAATCCTTTAACTAGTACTTCCCTTTCTTATAGAGCTAGTATATTAGTAGAAACTTTCTTTAATAGAGCTATCTAGAATAGAATATAGCTAAACCTATATCTATCTTATCTAGATTATCTCTTACCTCTTAGAACTTAAGTAGAAGAAGAATAGTGTCTATATCTAAAGATAGTTAAGTTATAATAGTATCCTTAGCTACTTAGTATAATATAGGTAAGGACTATAGAAGATATTTTAGCCTTTTCTCTTAGCTCTAGTAGTAAGCTTCTTAAGGATTAATTTTAGTAATCCTCTTACCTAGGCCTCTAAGGTATCTCTATACTTCCCTAATTGTCTTATTAGGTAATATCCTAAATATAATAAACTACTTAATTAGACCTATAGTATAGGACTTTAGGACTCTATTATACTTGTTCTAGAGAATTACCTATATCTTAGCTACTAGTATAGTAATATACTATATCTCTAGCTCTATCTTATTATCTTTACTAATACTATATCTAATACTAAACCTATATACTATATTATCTTTTAAAAAGTATTAATTCTAAGTAATATATATCTAAAGACTAGTATCTTACTAAACTATATATAGGTTCCCTCTAATAATTAGTTAGCTAATTACCTAGAACTAGTCCTTTCCTTCTAGCTTATCTATCTATAGCTTAAACTATCTCTTCTAGTTAGTTCTGTCTAGGATTAGAATCCTTTAGCTCTTCTTGTCCTCTTAGTCTATTATAGAAATAGGTAAATAGAATAAGTAATTAGTAGAATACTTTAGACTAGCTAAGGATTCTAGAGAAGAGTAATTTCTTATAGTAAGGAGACTAGCTCTAAGGGATAGAGATTCCTCATATTTAGGAAATTACTAAGACTTAGATCTTTCTCTCTTAGTAGAGTTTCTATTACTAGGTAGTAGGAAGGCTAAGTAGCCTCTTCTAACTCTAGTAATACTAGGTATAATAGTAGAGAACTAGGTAGGTATTAATAAAGTAGAAATATACTACTATCTTATAGAGATCTTTACTAACTTATATACTACTAGGTACAAACTAGCTTCGTTAGTAATATAGTTAAAGAAACATCTAAGCCCTAAATGTTTTCTATAAACTATAAAGGATATAAGTAACCTATACTAATATAGGTTACTCCTATTTAGTATATAAACCTAAGCTTATAACCTATTAAAAGTAGAGGGCGTGTTATATACTATATAATATCAAGGAGAGTATAGCGTAGTAAAGAAGAATAGAGAATTAATCTTGAACTAACTTATATATATAGTATAGTAGTAATATACTAGGAACTAAATACAAAGTTAATTAAGTTAGTTATCTAAGAAGAGAAGAAAGAGAAGCAAGATATACCTCTTACTAAGCCCTTAGGTAGATACCTTAGGTATCTAGAACTATACTTAGAAGTCTATTTCTAGACTAACTATCTAGGATATATTCTTAATAAGAACCTATATATAGTTTAGTAGGACACTAGTCTTTAGATATATATTACTTAGAATTAATACTTCTTAAAAGACAATATAGTATATAGGTTTAGTATTAGATATAGTATTAGTAAAAATAATAAGATAGAGCTAGAGATATAGTATATTACTATACTAGTAGCTAAGATATAGGTAATTCTCTAGAACAAGTATAATAGAGTCCTAAAGTCCTATACTATAGGTCTAATTAAGTAGTTTATTATATTTAGGATATTACCTAATAAGATAATTAGGGAAGTATAAAGATACCTTAGAGGCCTAGGTAAGAGGATTACTAAGATTAATCCTTAGGAAGCTTACTACTAGAGCTAAGAGAAAAGGCTAAAATATCTCCTATAGTCTTTACCTATATTATACTAAGTAGCTAAGGATACTATTATAACCTAACTATTCTTAGATATAGATACTATTCTCCTTCTACTTAAGTCCTAAGAGGTAAGAGATAATCTAGATAAGATAGATATAGGTTTAGCTATATTCTATTCTAGGTAGCTCTACTAAGAAAAGTCTCTACTAATATACTAGCTCTATAAGAAAGAGAAGTACTAGTTAAAAGATTATCCTAACCTCTCTACTACTAAGAAACTATCCTAGTAGAGAAATAGTACTAAAAACTAGAAGGACTTTTAGAGATTATTCCTTAGAGAGAGAGTTAGAAGATCCTTTTTACTAAAGAATACTAGATATATTAAGAAAGCTATCTATAAGTTATTATTATATAATAAGCTAAAGAAGGTTATCTAGAAAATAGGCAAATAGTTTTAAAGAATAGAAAAGTCTAGAAAGCTTCTAAAGAAAGGATTTTTAGCCTAGGAGTCTAGTTCTAGTTCTAATTCTAGAACTTACTCTAGTTCTAGAAGTAATAATAATTCCCTATTAGAAGATAATAACTAAGATAAGTTAGCCTATTCTATAATTAAGGCTAAAGGCAAGTTATTACTCTAAGAATAGCTCTTAGATTCCTATACCTTATCCTATATAACTAACTAACTATTCTTCTTTAGATTAGTAAAGCTACTAAGGAAGAAAGTATAGATTAAGATAGGAGGAGGATACCTCTATATAACCTACTCTAGGCTAATATAGATAAAGAGAATCTTAGAAGGAGAAGTTCTACTTAATAAGGTACTATTTATTCCTAATCTTAGAGTAAATCTTATATTATAGGATTAGTTTAGTAAGTAATTTAGAGTCTAGAAGCCTAATTTCACTCTTACCTTCCTAGATAGCTAAATAGTTATAAAGACTAAGCTAGTTAGAGGTGTTCTATTTATTAGTAAGATATTACCTCTCTTATAGGAAAAGTTATATTACTTACTATATAATTCTATAAAGGTTAATAATACCTATACTACCTTATTAGAGAAGGATCTAAAATAGTAGGAGCTATAGTATAGAAGATTTATATACTTTAGAAGAGGGTTACTCTTAAACCTTTATAAAGTTACTAACCTAAAGAAGAGAATTCTAATTCCTAACTAGGAAGAGTATAAGTATAGGATCTATATAATAGGTAAGATAAAGAAACACCTAGGTAAGTCTATTAAAAGAAGACCTAAAAGATTAGCTCTTATATTAGTAGATATTTATAGACTATTACTATTATTAGTAAAAGGTTTTATATAGTAGCTTAAGATTATTAATAATTTCTTAAAAAAGAAATAGGCATTTCTACTTAAAGCTAGATTAGATATACTAACTACTCTTTAGAACTAGAGGATTAAGGTAGAAAGGTAGTTAGTAGTACTCCTTAAGTCTATAAGAGCTAATAATGCTAGAGAGATTACTACTTTAATTAAATAGTAGGATAAGGACTTTAGAATTACTCTTAAGCTAACTAAGGCCTATAATTTACTCTAGAATAGAGTAGTTAAGAGGTCTATCTAAATATTAGAGGCCTCTATTAGAGCAATACTTAAAGAAAGTAAGATACCTATTAAGTTTTAGCTAGAAGCCTTTAAAATATAGATATATATAAGGAACAAGCTTCTAAATAGATCTAATATTAAGGGATTTAAGCTCTTACCTAATAAAGCTTTTAATAGGATCAAACTAATAGTCTCCTACCTTAAAGTATAGAGATATAGAGCTATAGTATATATAGATATAAGGGTATAGCCTTAAAATAATAAATAGAGGAAAGGATACTATATTTATTAGATACTATAATAATATAGTAAAGGTATAGAAGTTCTAGGAGCTAGATATAAAGGCTATTAAGTAGTATACTAATATAATCTTCTTTAAAAATAAGCTAGGTAGAGAATTAGACTTAAATATTAAGATTAAGAATCTCTCTAGTTTAGCTCTAGAAAGAAGATCTATTAAAAGGCTAAGAACTATTAGCTAGCCTACTCTATAAGCTAGTAGGAGTACTCTAGGTACTCTTAGTCTAGGCTAGTAGAAGCCTTCTCCTCCTTAGCTATTAATATAGGTTTAGGAAGGAAAGAAACTCTTTATATAACTTCTACCTCTACTAGAAGATATAGGAGAGTATAGAAAATTCCTAGACTAAGAGAAAGTTAAGAAAGAATCTAAGAATTCTACCTAAGAAACTATAGAGATAGATTATAAGTAGATAGCCTTAAAACAAACCCTTAGGAAGAGAAAAGTATCCTAAGAACTTAATAGATTTAACTAAAAGCTAAAGCTAATTAGGCTTAAGCTAGATTAGAATAGTTAGCTAGACAAGAAGATACTCCTAGAGTATTAGGCTTTCTTCTTAGCTATAAGCTCTATTAACCTAGATATCCTATAAGACTTAGAATTCTTAGAGGAAGTTAAAGAGATTATATTCTCTACTACTAAAGAAGTAGAAATATATAAATAGGAGGTTCTAATCCTAAGGAACTATAAGGAAGTAGTAAGTAATCCTAAGTAGGGTTATCTCTAGTAAGAAGCTATTTAGAAGAAGCTAGATATACTTATAAATAATAATACCTAGACTATAGTAGTTCTACTAAAAGGGGCTAACTTAGTTACCTTAAGATAGGTCTTTAATATTAAGAGAAAGCTTAGTAGAGCTATTAAAAAGTTCAAAGTAAGACTAGTTATAAGAGAGTTCTCCTAAAAGTATAGAGTAGACTATATAGAAACTTTTACCTCTATAGTTAGGTAGGATACTCTAAGAGGATTTATAGCTATAGTCTATAAGAAGGACCTAGTTCTATACTAAGTAGATATAAATAATATATTTATAGAGAGTACCCTATATAAGGATATCTATATAATCCTACTACTAGGTATTAACCTACTAACTAGTATAGTCTTATAAGTTCTAAGGAGTCTCTATAGGCTAAAGCAAGCTATAAGAGACTAGAATTAGCTATATATATTAAAGCTAAAAGGAATAGGATTTAGACAATTAGAAGTAGACCTATATCTTCTAATCTATAAGAAAAGAAAAGACCTAATAATCCTAATCTATATTAATAATATACCTATTACTATAGAGAGACTAGAAGATATCCTCTAGTTTAAAGACTAACTTAGTAAGGTCTTTAAGATTAAAGATCTTAGAGAGCTAGACAAGATTCTTAGAATAAGACTAATAAGAAACAGATAGTAAGGCTAGCTAAAACTTAACTAGAAGTATTATATCTAAGAGAACCTAGCTAAGATAGGAATAGGCTAAGAAACTATATTACTAACTCTTTTACTAATAGATAGCTATAAAAGTCTAAAGCCTACTAGACTAAATAATAAAAGATATAACAAATAGGAGTACTAATCTATTATTAGAATATAGATATAGCTTATAACTATTATAAGACTAGACATTTTATTTGCCCTTAGAAGATTAAGCTCCTATATTAGTAATCTAATAGTAGGATATATAAAGGCTCTAAAGAAGCTAACTAGATACCTGAAATCAAACCTAGATCTTAGTCTAAGATACTTAAGAAATAGTTAAGGCTATCTTACTAGATATATAGACTCTAACTATATAATAGACAAGACTAATAGAGTCTTAATCCTTAGATATATCTTCTTCCTTTATAGTATACTAATCTCCTAGATAAGTAAGAAGTAGAAATCTATAGCTATATCTATAATAGAAGCTAAATATATAGCTATAGGAGTATATATAAAATAGTTATAGTTCCTTAGTACTCTTATAAAAGAGCTTAGATACCTAGAGTTAGTAGGAGAATATTCTTACTAACTAAGGATCCTTAGTAACTAGGAAACTATTACTAGAATTAGGCTAATTTAGCTAAAAGGTAATAACTAAGCTACCCTTACTCTAGTTAAGGACTTATATATTTATAACAAGTCTAAATATATTAATATCTTATATAATACTATAAGAAAGCTCTAGTAGAATAGACTTATCTCTATTAAATATATAAATATAAAAGAGATAGTAGTAGATAGTCTTACTAAGCTAAAGAATAGACTATAGTTTCAGGAGTTTATAAGGTAGCTCTACCTTATATAAGAGATATATAAAAGATAACTCTAAGCCTTAGAGTTGAACTAAGAAGAGTCTAAAAGAAAGATTTTAGTTACTTAACTCCTTTTTAGTTAGACTTTATAAAGTCCTAAATACTCTTACTAATATTAGACCTATTACTAACTATAATATTACTATATAGTACCTAGCTAAACTAGATACCCTCTAAGGCTAAGTATTAGTTAATATTAAAGACCTCCTCTATAGTAGCTATTATCTCCTCTACTAGTATATAGTTACTCTACTCTCTAGCTTAATATAAGATCCCTATAGCTAAGAATAATATACCTTAAAGACTATTAGGGAACTAAGAAGCTATATAGAATATAACTAAGTAGAGGACTAGGCTATAAAGAATCTAGAGAGCTATTAGAATTAGCTATAAGAAAGGATAGAGGTAACTTACTAGATAGTCTATATTCTAAATAATCTACTCCTATATAAGAGAGGAGGAAGATCTTATAGAAGGTATTTCTTTTACCTTTTTATAAGAGATAGTAGTATAGAAAGTTTATTAGATTAATAGTTAGTACTGTCTAGTTATTAGTCTAAAAAGCAAGTACTTAATAACTAATTAAGATTAGAGCTAGTACTTAAGTATTATAGATAATCTATAGAAAGATCTAACTATATAGTATAAGTAGGAGTATTAAGAATGTATCCTAGATAGTTAGTCTAGACATAGACATTTAAGTATAGTTCTAGATACCTAAGGCATCTACCTAAGGCTTAGTAAGAGGTATATCTTGCTTCTCTTTCTTCTCTTCTTAGAAAACTAACTTAATTAACTTTATATTTAGTTCCTAGTATATTACTACTATACTATATATATAAGTTAGTTTAAGATTAATCTCCTATTCTTCTTTACTACGCTATACCCTCCTTAATATTATATAGTATATAATACGCTCTCTACTTTTAATAGTTATTATCTATTAGTAGATTATTTAGGATATAGACTATCTAGTAAGTTATCTCTATTCTTTCTTATAGCTAATTCTAATAGCTCTCTAGATTCCTTATAGCCTAGTCTTCTACTTAGTTATATTCTATATAGCTTCTTAGTTCCCTAATAGCCTTTAGAGTATACTATTCTTAGCTATAGAGATCTTATATTAAGCTAGAGAGTAGAGTAACTATATACTAGTAGTAGAGATAATAGCTACTATAGAGAAGGTCTTTAATATTAACTAGTACTTAGCCTTAGAGGGTATCTAGTTTAGCTAGGTACTATATAGTAATATTATAGTTAGTAATAAGTCTAATATTAGTAAAGGAATTTAGGACTTTATAAAGTCTAACTAAGAAAGAGTTAAGTAACTAAAATCTTTCTTTTAGACTCTTCTTAGTCTAAGTCTAAGGCTTAGAGTTATCTTTTATATATCTCTTATATAAGGTAGAGCTACCTTATAAACTTCTAAAACTATAGTCTATTCTTTAGCTTAGTAAGACTATCTACTACTATCTCTTTTATATTTATATATTCTATAGAAATAAGTCTATTCTACTAGAGCTTTCTTATAATATTATATAAGATATTAATATATTTAGACTTATTATAAATATATAAGTCCTTAACTAGAGTAAGAGTAGCTTAGTTATTACCTTTTAGCTAAATTAGCCTAATTCTAGTAATAGTTTCCTAGTTACTAAGGATCCTTAGTTAGTAAGAATATTCTCCTACTAACTCTAGATATCTAAGCTCTCTTAAAAGAGTACTAAGGAACTATAACTATTTTATATATACTCCTATAGCTATATATTTAGCTTCTATTATAGATATAGCTATAGATTTCTACTTCTTACTTATCTAGAAGATTAGTATACTATAAAGAAAGAAAATATATCTAAGGATTAAGACTCTATTAGTCTTATCTATTATATAGTTAGAGTCTATATATCTAGTAAGATAGCCTTAACTATTCCTTAAGTATCTTAAACTAAGATCTAGGTTTAATCTTAGATATCTAGTTAGCTTCTTTAGAGCCTTTATATATCCTACTATTAGATTACTAATATAGAAGCTTAATCTTCTAAGAGTAAATAAGATATCTAGTCTTATAATAGTTATAAGCTATATCTATATTCTAATAATAGATTAGTACTCCTATTTATTATATCTTTTATTATTTAGTCTAGTAGGCTTTAGACTTTTATAGCTATCTATTAGTAAAAGAGTTAGTAATATAGTTTCTTAGCCTATCTCTATCTTAGCTAGGTTCTCTTAGATATAGTACTTCTAGTTAAGTTTTAGCTAGCCTTACTATCTATTTCTTATAAGTCTTATTCTAAGAATCTTGTCTAGTTCTCTAAGATCTTTAATCTTAAAGACCTTACTAAGTTAGTCTTTAAACTAGAGGATATCTTCTAGTCTCTCTATAGTAATAAGTATATTATTAATATAGATTAGGATTATTAGGTCTTTTCTTTTCTTATAGATTAGAAGATATAGGTCTACTTCTAATTATCTAAATCCTATTCCTTTTAGCTTTAATATATATAGCTAATTCTAGTCTCTTATAGCTTACTTTAGCCTATAGAGACTCCTTAGAACTTATAAGACTATACTAGTTAGTAGGTTAATACCTAGTAGTAGGATTATATAGATATTCTTATATAGAGTACTCTCTATAAATATATTATTTATTAGTAAGGTAAAGGCCTACCTATATACCGTGCTTAGTAGTTTTAGTATAAAAGTAAGGTAGTAGCTCGTTTCTAAGATAGTAATATTTACTCTACTTGATTAATTTAATGTCCTACGGTCCTAGTATAGGCTCTTAGTCTTAGGACTACTATTTTAAGCTCGTTACTACTAGTTAATTAACGTATTACAAGACTATTACTATCCGAACAGGTCTTGTTCTATAGCGACTACTCTTATACCTACCTAGAGAGTTAGTATTAGGGTAGTTATTATCTATTAATAGAGCCGAAGGTAGAGCTATCTCTTCTCTCTTATACTAGGACTAGAAGTACGGAGAGTAGATAGTAGCCTTAAAGCGAGAACTAATGTACTATAAACATTAATAAGAGGCCTAAAGGAGCCTACGTAAGAGGCGACTTAAAGGGCTATAATAATATAGAAGCCCCTAGAATATAGATATTGCTCTAACCTAGAAAAGTTATAAACCTCTAGTACCTCTTAGTACGGATCTATTTAGTAATTATCGTATAGATAGTAAGGCGACTTACTATATCGGAGATTTACTCGGGGTCTCTATACCTATAATAGTCTTCGATTAGACTCCGGTTTAGTATAAAAACGCTCTCGTTTAGATAGCGTAGAGGCTATAAGATAGGCCGGACCTATCTAGGTAATCTCGTATCCTCTAGTATATAGATCGCTTAGAATAAGCCCTAGTACGGCGTTAGACGCTAATCGTTTAGCTAAGGACACTAATTACGTCTAAGGCCCCGGACCCGGTATATAGTATAGGCTAATATAATATTATACTACTATAGTTATATAGCGAATTACCTAAATAAGTAAGATAGACGCGCCTAGCTATAAACGGTCGAACTATACGACACGACATACCTTACTTATTAGGCACAATTAATATAGCTCTAGTATTATAAAGAAAAGTTTAACGTTTACCTTCTAATAGCTAAGAAAATTTTAGACTCTTGTTTTTTTTAGTTATCGTTTTAAACGATAACTATATTTTATTTAAAAACCTAATTAAGGAGAGTATAATATACTCTTAGAATACCCTCGAACGAGCTCTATAAGTAAATTAGTATCTATTAGCCGGCCTGAAACACTAGAGAGTAGCTTATCTAACTAGCTTAATAAGCAAATTCGAAGATCTCTAGTAAAGCTACTACTCGCTTTTACTTTATTCCCTCTACTAGACAACGATATGTCTATAGAAGCGGAGGACTAAGGAGGTACTAATCTTAACTCTAATACTAATATCTTTTAAGAACCGAACTTAGAAGGTAGACTATCTATAGCGTAGTTCTAGCTACTTATAGAGACTATCTAAGTAACCTAAAGCTAGAAGATAATTATCGCTTAGGTTCCGCTACTATCTAGCTCGGACTAGAATCTCTTCTTTAATAGAGAGAACGTAACCGAGTATATTAAGCGTTTTAAAATACTATATAGGAACTACGCTATCCTACTTATTAATAATAATAAACAGCTTTATAAGAAGTTACTTACTTAGGTTACGGTTGTCTAACGTAGACGATACTAGCGCCTTAATAGTTTCTACGACTAAGACTATACTAAGTTCAAAGAGTCGATTATTAAGGAATATCGAAAATACGATAATATATATATACTCGGAAACCGCTACTATATAGAAAACCTTTATAAGGTTAACTATAGCGAGGATAATAATCTCTTAGAGTACTTAAGGCAGTTTATACTCTACTCTAATACTATACCTACTTCGTATATAGACGAGCGTTCTCGTACTCTTCTACTTATACGAGGCCTTCTATTTCGTTTCGGTAAGAGACTCTAGGCCTATCTTAGGTTAGATCTTAATAATAAGGACTTAGATTATAGTAAGCTCTTAAAGACAGCCTAGCGTTAGATTAATAGTAATAAGGACTTTAAATTAGAAGTATATAACGAAGGCGGTAGAGACGTCTAGTAGTTACACGAAGTAGTAAAGAAGTCTACTCTAAGACTAAACTCTAAGTTTAAGGCTAGAGAAACGGTAGTCTATAAAGGCCGTAAGCTAGTAACCGTCGATAATATTACTACTAGTATATAAGACCTTATAATCGCTACGATTCGTCGACTCGAAGAAGGAGGCCTATAGCTACTACGCTCGTCGATAGGATAGTAGGCGAAGTCTTACGATCACGACTATCTATATATTCTAAGGCCTACTTATAGCTAGGAGATTTCGATTAACTTAGCTACGATAGATAATAGGTTAATAATTAAGGCCTATATAGCGATCGCTCTAAAGATTTTAGGTTATTAGATATATAGGCTCGAAGGCTATATAGCTATAAACTACGAGTACCTATAATAGTTTGAGACTAAGAGCTTAATATATAGAGATCTAAAGACTAGTATTATATACTATAGAACGCCTCGCCTAGGTACGGAAAAGATATAGTACTACTAGGACAAGGAACTACTAAAGCTATTCGTATTAATAGGAGTATTAGAGTAGCGCTATAAGAAGATCGATCTTGAAAATATAGATCGTTTATTAACGCTAAGAGCGAGCTAGTAGAGGATAGCGAACAAGGTAGCTAGTATTAACGGTCTCGTTAATATTAGCTAAGTCGCTTCTATTACGTAGGAAGATTAGGACGATCTAATTAGCGCCTATATAGCTAGAGATAGCGTAAAGATAAAGCGGAACCTAAATCCTTCTCGTCTAGTCGGAGGATAGCTAATAGGAGTATAGAAGCGGATTACGACCTAGGCTATAGCTATAAGAACCTACGCTTATCGTTACTCTCGTATTAAAGAGGTTAAAGATAAAAACTAGCTGGCTCCTTACCTTATAAATATAGAGGAGTTAGAGGATTCTTAAACTTAGAGATATAATAACGATAAGATCGAGGATAAGTAGATATACGACTATCTAAATAGTCTACTAGTTCTAGTCGCTCCTACGTATACTTAGAAGCGTAAGAAGGCTAAGGAGCCTTCGAAGACCAAGCGTATAGATAACTACCTTCGAGCTATATACGCTAATAATAACGCTAACGTCTTCTAGATAGATAAAATACTCGAATCTAAGGTCTAGTTAAGCTTAGTAGAGATTATTCTCTATAGCGAGCGAGCGTCGTATTCCTTATAGGGTCGTGTTCTAAACGATACGGATCTACGTAAGAAGCTTAATAAGCTCTATATAAAGAAGCGTACGAATAGAGGTAGTAGAGCTAAGATTAGTATATATTCCTTACTATCTAAAGCCTTCTACGATATAGTAGAGGAGCTAACGAAAGCTGTTTTAGCGACCGATATCAAGGCCTTCTAGGTTACCGCTATAGCGATTAATATAGTTAAGCCTAGGCCCGCTTCTAAGCTTTATAAGCGAATAGATAATATCCTTCTATTATTTAATAATGTCTATTAAATTGTTCTAAGTATCTACGTGCCTACAAAGTATAGACCTTAGATAATAGCTTATAAGTCTTTAATTAACGAGGGAGCTAAGTTAATAATTATACCGATCGAATATATTCGAAAGTTTTAAGTTAGTATAACCTCTCTTAGTAATATTACTATAGAAGGAGTCGGAGGCAAGGTTACTTTTATTAGGTACTACCTAGAGGTATTAATCGATACCTTTAGCGTAAGAGTTACGATACTATTTCTAGTCTTACTAGCGAACGGCCTAATCTTACTTAGCCGACTATAGGCGTAGCGAGTACGCCTAGCTTCTAAGAACTACGATAATAGCTCCTAGGAGGGCTTAATTAGTACTCTAGATAGCTATATTATTATATTTACTAGTTTTAATAGCCGTAGTAATATACGTACTATAGAATAAGTCCTAGGAAAAGCTAGAGTGCCGAGGAACTAGCTCTAGTCGACGGTATAAGTATAGTAGAGGCTCTAATACGTATATCGTATTAAGATTTAATAGAAGTCGGTGTCTAGACTCTAACTTTTAGTAATTACTAGCTAAAGAACATAGGGTATACTATCGAGGACTCTAGATCTTATAATAGCGAGGAGTAGAGAGAGGGATTATAAGCTTTTCAAGCTTCTACTACTTTTTCCGTATAAGGTTTAGTAGTTAGAGGTAAAAACTCTACTTAGAAGAGTTAGCTAGCGGAACGTTCTATAGTTGCCTTTTTAAACGATAATTACGTTATACCTCCTATACTATACTTTAAACTATACTAGTAGTATAGATAGATAAGCGATTAGTACTAGTGTTCGTTTACGGTTACTAACAGCTCTAAACTCCTAGAGAATCAAGTCTTTAACTACCTTACGTAGTAGTTATCGTATATAAAGGTAATTTACTTTAAGGACTATTTTATAGCGGACTTAATTAGACAAAGTACCTCTCTACGATAGTAGCTCGAACTATTAAGACGGGTTAATTATAGCTAGACTTAAATATAGTATAACTATCTCGTAGTAGTAGCTATCGAAGGTAATATCGCTAAATTTAGCTAAAATAGTCGACTTAAGAAGCTTCTACTAGCTACCGGCGAAGCTAAGCTAGCTTATACTAGCGAGCGAGACTTATACTAGGGTATTAAGTACAGTTTTAAAGATACTATACTAGTGTCTCTATCGAGCTAGGGTTCGAATTACGAGAGTAAATACTTGATAATTACCTATAGGAAGCTTAGAGAGGCGGAGCTAGCTATCTAAGAACCTAGACTCTACGACGAGGTTATTTCCGATAAAGTAGATAACGAGCTTAGCGAAGAGACGTACGTTATCTCGGCCGCTATTAATATAGTAGTAGAGAGAGCTCGTAATAAAGAAGCTACGAGATAGTAGAAGCTAGATAATTATATTAGCGTCTATATTCTTTATAAGCGAGTTACTAATAAGATTAAACTAGTAAATACTAATATTACTATAACTAATAGCTTAAACCCTAGCGGGTTAAAGGACTAGCGACGGACTTATATTAAGAAGGAAGTAGCTATACTACCTAGTACTAGACCTTATAATAGTAAGTACCTAACTAAGAGGTTCTCGACGATCGAGCCTAGATTACGTCTTACGCCTAAATAGCTTATAAAGTTCAAACCTAGTATAGAGCTACTACTAAAGGAGCTAGATTTATTATACTATATACTAAGGAATCGAGAAGCTACCTTTATATAAGACTTTACGTATTTAGGCCGAATTAATCCTAATATTACTCCGCTATAGAAGATTTAGATAGTTCCTTACGAGCTATAGTAGTATCTAGGCTTCAAGCTGAACCTATCTCTACGATATATCGTAGAGGATATACTAAGATAACGAATCTAAGCTAGAACTCTTAAGCTATACTACGGTATCTATCGAAATCTATACTTCCTTATTAGTAAGAAGATAGAGGTAGGTAAGCTAAAGAAGTATCGGTTAATTAACGTAGCTTAGAAGTTTAATTAAGTTACTATAAGAGATTCGAACTTACTACTCGACGCTAAGGGTTTCTCTAAGGACTTTACCGGTTACGCGCTAGCCTCGTTAGTTAATATCTTCTCTAGATATAACTAAATCCTACTTAATAAATCATATAGAGACCTTATAGGCTTCGACTTACCGCTAGGACTATTATAGTAGACTACGTTACTATAAGGAGCTACGAATTCTATTACCTAGTTCGTTCGTATTATTAATCAAGTACTTATAGAGTATGTCTCGTATAAGGCACGGCCGTTCCTTAATAATATCGGTATTAAAGAGCCTAAGACGAAGTACGATAGTAAAGAGGTTAAACCTAGCCTCTACTATTACGTTATTAAATATATTATAGCTATAGACGACGTTCTCTATAATATAGAACGAGCTAATATAATAGTAGCTTTTAATAAGCTATAGCTCTATTACGAATAGTTAGTAATCGTTAGCTATCTTACTAGTATTAATAGTCGCTATCTAGACTTCGCGAGAGTAGCGAAGATTAAGAAATAGCCGACGCTAGAGAATTAGAAGGAGGTTCGAATCTTCCTTAGCGTAGTTACGTACTACCGCGTCTAGGTTAAAGGTTTTACGATTATCCTTACTCTACTCTTTAAACTCTTATAGAAGGATACTAAGTTTTAATAGACTACTAAATACTAACTAGCTAAAGATATCGTCTTAAAGGTACTAGTTTTAGCCCTAGCTCTAGTTACTCTTAACTTTAGAGAAGGAGTAGGACTTATTATTATAGGTATAGATTTAAGTAGTAAAGGTTAGAGATATACGCTTTCCTAATATAATCGAGACGAGCTACTTCTCTACTATCTAGTTCGATATAAGTCTAGCCTATTTAACCTAGTAGAGGTTAAGTACGATACTAGAAAGCGCGAATACCTTAGTATACTAAAGGTATTAAAGAAGCTAAAACTATAGCTATTCGGAGTATACTTCTAACTAGAGATTAATATAAATACCCTCGTTTACTAGCTTAATAAGGCTACCTCTAATTTACCGAATATAGTAATAACGCGCTAGCTAGTATAGATCTACCTCTTCGACTTTAACGTTATATATGTTCCTAGTAAGAAGTATATAGCTCTAGATTCGTTATTAAGGAAGCCTATTACGCCTAAAGATATAAAGGCTATAGAATAGGAAGAAGACGTAGATCTAATAATTAACGAGTAATTCTTTAATACCTTTTACGTTAACGCTTTCTCTATATAGGTGATTTAGAGCGAGCTACCTATAATTAATAGGATCTACTCTTAGGAGTTAATAAATATCGCTTTCGTACTTATATAGATATAAAGACCTAAGAGAGTTTCTAATAACGAGTATAAGTAGCTAAGGAAGAAGTGTCGGCTATTTTATATTAAGAATAACTAGCTCTAGCGCTAAGAGCGAGTAGCTAGACCTCTATAGCGAGTTATCGATAAACCTAAAGTACGAGCTCGTATTATTAAGGTATACTATTATAAGAACGGTTATCGTAGCGCTAAATAGACGTATAATCTTATCTAGAAACGATAGTAGTAGGATAGAGTCTAGGCTTAAATCTCGCTCGCTATTTAGTAGTATACTATTTATAGTCTTTAGTATAGACGATAGGTACCTAGAGAACTATAAATCCCGCTCTAAGTTACGGTCGGCTAGAGGTAGTATATCGACGGCTTATATATCTCGAAGAACTGTTCGTTAATAGTTATACGCGAATCTCTATCGCGCTAGCTAGAAGTATATATATTCTAGTACCTAGTAAAGAGTATCTCCTTAGTATAGATAGTAAGGTTTATATAGGAAGAGATCTTTTACTAGTAGGGTACTACTATAGAAGTTATCCTCGATAACTATAAGACTAACCTTAGTAATATAGAGAAGCTACTACTATCGTATAGTATTAAACGTATTAATATTTCGCTATACTACTCTTAGTCTAACGCTATCGTTAAAGTCGGCTATAAGACGATATTAGACGCTTACTTAAAGCTCTCTAATAGTAGCCTTTATACGATTCGTAACTATATTCTAGCGGTTCTATAGGTAGAGAGAACGATAATAGTCTCTACTACTAGCCTAACGCTATCGGAAGTAATAATTAGGTATAACGTAGTACTACTAATCGAGCTAGAATACTATACCTTCTAGATTATAGATTAGAGTAAGGTCAAGACTAGAGTAGAGCTTCTTACGATTCGAGCTCAAGCTCTAGAAGCTATAGAAACGACTATAGAAGAAGGACGACTACGTTAATAGCGTCTCTAAGAATAGAACAAGGCGTACTTTAATAAATATCGCTATATAGATCTTACTATACTATAGAAAGGAGATCTCGTATTAGTATACCGCTCTAAGTTAAAAACTAGCTTCTTCTATAAGCTTACGTTTAGGTAGGAAGGCTCTTTTAGAATATCCGAAGTATTATAGAGAGGTATATCGTATAAGCTTAAGAAGCTAGATAGCTCTAAATAGGAGTATATCTATAAGAGAATAGACCTTAAGAAATATACCTTTCTATAAGAAAACCTAAAGCTAGTTCCAGATTAGGTTAAACTAGAAGAAGTATCGCTACTAATAGAGAAGGTTATAGAACTAGGCCTTCTACCTAGGTATAAGTACCTATAGATCTTTATTAGTAAGCTATTAGTAATAACTTAAGAAGAAAGGGAGAGTTATATACGCTAGCTACTAATAGAGCTTAAAGAAGAAGTAGAAGACTTAGTAAGCTAAAGGCTAAAGCTAGCCTAGTAGAGCTAAAGAAGTAGAAATTCGATAGGCGATACTTAATTAGAGGCACGAGCTAAGATCTAGCTACTAAAGCCTAGCCTCTACTAAAAAAGAGCTAATCTTCCTAGGATCGTACTATCCTAAGCGCTTCTTTTATTCCTAGAGCTCTAATCTAACCTTCTCGAGTACTTCTCTTAGTCCTAAAGCTACTATTAAGCTCTAATCGGAGCTTCCTAAGCTTATAATTTACTAGACTAGTATAAATCTAGCTAAATCTTAGCTATCCTAAGCTCTTCTTTTAGTCCTAAAGCTACTATCGAGCTCTAATCTAAGCTTCCTAAGCTTCTCTTTTACTAGATTAGTAGAAATCTAGCTAATCCTAACTGTCTCGACGCTATTTTCTATAGCTAAGATAAGTATCTATATAGCTAGTTACTCTCTTAAGCTTAACTTTTAAGTATAGATTCTATATCTACTAGTTAACCTACTATCCTACTCCTTTTTCTAAGTCCCGAGCCTACTATCGCTATAAAAGTTAGCTATCCTAAGCTACTTTCTACTACTAGGTCTTAAAAATCTAAGCTAGACCTATACTCCTAAAGCTCTTTTCTACTAGCGATTTCTAAGGTTAGTACTATAATCTACCTTCCTAGAGCTCTTTTCTATCGCTAATCGGAGAAGAGAGATAAGGGTTTTCTATTCTAAAGGTCCTTTTACTACTAATTTTTAACTAACTAAAGAAATCGCTAAAAAAGTATTAGTTTCTTATAGAGAATTCTTAAAGTTTAAGGTTTTCAGCCTATGTAAAGGTAGAGAAGCTTGAATCCTCGGTAATAACGGCTCTAATAGCTCCTTTCTAGCTATTAATTATAGCGCTAGTAGTCTCTTACGATATAGAAAGCGCGATCTAGTAAGTCGACTAGGTATACGAAAAATAAGGCTCTTTTAAGTTAGTAGAGGTAACGACGATAGTATCTAAGTCTTAGTCTTTGTCGGCGATAGTAAGGTATATACTATAGTAGTTAGTAGTAGCGTTAGTAGTATACGACGGCTACGGAAGCGTTAAGGTAAAGTAAACTTTTAGTTATCTTTTTAAACGATAACTAAAACCTTACGTAACTAAGCTCTACGTATAGACCCCTAATCCTAATAGTAGTTACGCTACTATAATAAGGTATATAATTAGACTACTTTTACGCTCTAAACGATCTCTTCTTCCTTATTAACTATTAATTAGTTACTATAGAGCCTTGCTTCTATTAAGTTCGATTCTTATCTTTCGTTACTACCTAGTAACGCTATATAGCTGTTTATGTACGTAAGCGGTAACTAATATAATAGAAAACTCTATAACCGGTTACGCGCCTTACCCTCCTCGCTATTTAAGTCACTTATTACTAGTTACGCGCTTTATATCGCCCTAAGCTACTAATACGACTATTTAAAGACGTTCTCTTTCTCTCTCGCGTATAAAGAACAAGACTTCCCCTTTCTAGCGTTCTTTAACGCCTAAGCTATTAAGACTAGCGCTTTCGCCTTCTACCTCGCCTATTCGAAGTCCGATATAAGAACTACCTAGATAAGATTCTCTAAAGAAGAGACGAAAAATAGCTTCTTTAAGTTCTATATAAGATATAGCGCTCGCCTATACTAATCGCGAAGGCTCTCTCGTTAGTTTCTAGGCCTTAAGTAGACCTCTTACTAGTATAACAAACCTTAATAACGCTACTAAAGCTATTCTATCGCTAGAAACGCTATAAGAATAAGAGGAGAGTATCGACTTAGTACTTAAGTAAGTCGAGGAAGCGAACGACGGAATAAAGATCGGTATATTTAACTTCTTTAAACGCCTCTTAGCTAAGATTTTACCGAAGTACCTTAACGCGTAGAGCGTAAAGCGCGATAATATAAAGAAGATACGCTAAGAAGGCTAAGACTTAGTAAAGAAGAGAAACTTAATTTAGTAGTAGCTACGTATAGAGTTTAGGTATAAGTAGAACTTCCTCTTCCTTAACTAAGTCTTATACGATAAAGAGATACTTAGGAACCTTCGTTAATAGTTAAATAAGTATAAAAGCGTCTTTAAAGAGAGCGAGTTTAAAGACTAGGTTTTCTTAGCGTAGTAAAAGTAAGATCGTTTCTATTAGTAGGTAGTAAATATATTCTCTCGTAGCTAGTACTTTTAGCTATAGAGAAGTAAGAAGACTCCTAGCTCGTAAGGCTTAGGCTTTATTAATACGAACTTAGATAGGAGACGCTACTAGAACAAGTTTAAGGTAGAGCTCTTATAGGTCGACGTATTTAGCTATAAGATAAGAGAAGTACGCCTAGAGGCGAGCTATAGACTTGATTAGTACAGATTTATAATCAAGCTTACTAAAGGAGAGACCTTCGAAGAACCGACCTATATATTCCTAGTAGTAGAGAAATAGCTATTAATATCCTATAGACTATTACCTTTTTCTAGAAACCTAAGACCTAATAAATATCTCTCTTCCTCTACGCCTAAGAGCCTATCCTTATCTAGTCCTACTCGAAGCTCTAGTTAAGAAGGAGAAGGAGAAGGTAATTTACTTACGACTCTAGAGCCTCGCCTTAGAGATACTATATCGCCTAGTACTATATAGAGGCTAAAAGCTTAGTTAGAGAAGTTAACGCTAAGCTCTATAAAGAAGCCTACGCCTATCCTTTATAAGAGCGGAAGGCTTACTAGAATTCGCGCTAAAGAAACTATTATTAACTCGATCGAAACTTCTCCTATACTAAGTACTTTAGGTAATAGCGATCCTATATAAGACTAAGTTTTACCTACGACGGAGCCGCTACTAGGTCTATAACGCCTATCGCTAATCGTACTAGAAGATAATAGCGGAATTAAGCTAGAGAGCGACTCGGAGCCTAATCTACGTTACTAGGCTTATATAAAGGATAGTATTACCTCCGAAGTCTATTACTATATAATCGTTAGTAGTACTCTTAAAGAGGTTAATAATATCTAGGAGAAGAAGAAGATAGCTAAGAGCTACGCTTTAATTAATATTCTTCTATACCTTAGCTAGCCTCTTTATAAAGAATATATAGCTAAGATAGATAATACTATAGGTTTAAAGCTACCGAAGACAGCTAACGTAACGTATACTCTCTACTAGCGTATTATTTAGATAGGTAGTATAGCCGATCTCTAAGCCCTTATCGTCTAGAATTCTTAAAACCGGACGTAGTTTAAGCTAGAAGTAAATACTTTCTTCTCTAAGCCTATAGGACGTACTCGTCGTAGTAAGAAGAGTACTAATACTTAGGAACTAGAGGACGATATTAACGCTCTAATACGTAAGATAGATAGAAGCTATCTCGGACCCTTTTAGTTCGTAGTAACCGAAGTAGACTTGAAGGTTACTTCTAACGTCTATTAGAAGGCTTAGGAGCTCTTAGACTACGATAGTAATAAGGGTACCTAGATCGATTATAGCTTCCTCTTTTCTTCTTCTTCTACTAGAGGCCTATTTTAGATCTTAGACTCTTTACTCGAAGCTATATAGTATAAGTTTGTAGTATATCGATAGTATAATACGGCTATTAGTTAGTATAGTTAGTCTCGTAGTATATAG
The DNA here is from genome assembly GCA_024114885.1 of Septoria linicola. Classification (NCBI taxonomy): domain Eukaryota; kingdom Fungi; phylum Ascomycota; class Dothideomycetes; order Mycosphaerellales; family Mycosphaerellaceae; genus Septoria; species Septoria linicola. The sequence continues at coordinate 109,195 of CP099420.1, forward strand.
TACTCGCTATCCTAATAGCTTCTTCGCTAGTATCCTCTACTATAGCTATACTAGCTAGTTACTACTCCGTATACGACTATTAAGTACGTAGCCTACCTATCTACCGCCTTTTATATCTTCGACGATAAGGCAGGTTCTAACTACCCTAACGGCTTCTAGTATATCGCCTTGAACGAGAATATACTACTTAAGAAGAAGAGGCTTAATTAGGTTCAATTTACGATCTCTCTAGACGATACTAGCGATAGAGGACGACTTTTACTAACTTTAGATACGATTAGTAATAGGCTCTTTAACCCTAAGGAGGCAAAGTAGCTAGCGAGGCGTATTATCGCTAATAAGTAAAGCTATAGTACGAGTTTCGTCGAGACTATACCTCTAGTAATTACTAACGAAATAAAAGCTAATCTTAAACTTAGTTAGAAGAATCCTTATACTAATACGGGCTCGCTAGTTATTTCGTACTCCTATATCCCTTAGTAGTATACTCGTATAGGTAAAGAGTATCGTATAATTCTAATAGTATTTCTAGCCTACCCTAATAGTCGAACGTTAGATAAGCTACCTAATAGTAACTATATTAGCGTTCCTACGATCTATAGCGTATATCTCTACTACGAGTAGATACTCTTTATAGCTTCTAGTACTATATACCCTACGCGAGTAACAAAACCCTTCGCTACTAAGGTACTTCTAACTAGCCTAGGCCCGATTTCCGATACTTTAGTAAGCCGAGTTCTATAGGCGGATATAAGAGCTAGGTAAGGTTAAAGGCTAAGACCCGCCTTAGGCTCGTAGGCTTAGCGTACGGTATAACTATAATACGCGTATATATCTAAAAGAAGGCAAGAATTAGTCTTACGATATCCTAATAGTCTTATTAGGAGGGCGCTCTATATATTACTATATACCTCTTTTATAATTCTAATTCTTCTCCTTCTAAGGATAGTAATCTATAGAGGCTTATAGCTCTCTAACGTAACGTAGGCACGGCGCCGCTAGGGCTCGTAATAGGCGAAGTAGACGATTAAGATAATCCTATAGATACTAACGAGGTTTAGGAGTAGGAGTCTACTAGTATAACTAAAGACGGTACGTAGGTAGAGCGTATATAGCTCGAAACTAAGAACTAGGAACTACGTCGTCGCTTAGAGGTACGCGCTCTACGACGAGAGAATAATCGGCTCCTTATAGAGTTAGAATCTCTATCCTTAGTTACTCCTAGTACTCTCGATATTAGCGATCTTAAAGACGACGCTACTACTAGTATTATAGGTAGTATACTTCACGATAGCGCGTCGTATATACGATATAAAGGTCCTAAAGTTAGAGAACCTTATACCTTTAAGGGCGAGATAGTCCGAGAGGCGAGAGAGTTTATTCGTAGTCTCGAAGTAATCTTCCTTAATAGTCTATAAGAGTTTAGTATAGAAGATTCGAAGGTCCTATATAGTATTATATAGCTCGTAGGCGAGGCGTAAGAGACCTAGTATAACGAACACTCTAAGGTAATACCTCTAGACTATACTTAGACTAAGTTCAAGCGCTTTATCTACGACGTTATTAGGGATTAGGCGAATCGTACGATCCTCGTAACGGTCGAGTATAAGAAGGCCTAATAGGGTAAGGGCTAAGAGGTACGTTAGTTCGCTATAGAGCTAGGCTACTTAGAGTCTTAACTAGGCGACTATACTAAAGCGTAGCTAGTACGCTAGCTTCTCGTAAAGTTAAAGCTAGCGCTTCGACGAGAGATTATTAAGAATCATACCGTGCCTAGTAAGCGCGCTAATTTAGTTACGTTAGTAAGGCGCCTAGAGTAAGCCGATAGGGTAATTCCTATATAGTATAACTAGGGCGGAAGCTAGAGTAATAGGGACTACGAGCGCGATACGTACTCGAAGCGTAAGCGTATAGGGAGCGACGCTCCTACGCGTAGGCGAGACGATAGTCTAGAAGGGAATAACACGCGTCGCTCTAGCGATAAAGGTTCTACTCGCTCTATTATAGGCTATAAGTATTTAGAATACTATAGCTATAAGTAGAAGAGGTATATTAGTACTAATTCTATCTACCCTAACTAAAGCGCTCGAGACGATAGTAAGAAGCTGTCGGTACGTAAGGTTACTATAGAGACGCTAAAAAAAGAGAAGATGTTAGAGAAGGACTACGATCTCTAGACACCGAGCTTAGTAGCGATATATACCTCTCTATATAAGTCGTGAATACGACTTACCTAGAGGGCGTAGTCGAGGCGTAGGATAGGCTTAAGCTAGCTTAATTCCTTCTTAATAATACTACTAATATTAACGTAGTGTCAAGATCCTTTATCTTATAATATAGTATTATAGCTCGAACTAATACTACCTTACCCCTAGCTACCTCGTTTACTAGGGAATTAAGGCATTATTATAGCGTATACTATATACGCGTATAGCTCGTAGACTCTATAGGAGTAGAGCGTATAGTAGGCGTAATCTTTTATACCTACGATATACTAACCTCTAATATAATCTTAGGTCGGCTATAGAGGCGTACTTATCGTATACGAGTCGATAGCGGCTCGGATAAGTAGACCTATAGCGATACTTTTAAAAACGTTAAGGTTAGAGAAGCCTATAAGTTTTTCAAGGACTTGAAGTATATACTAACTATATATACTATAGTAATAAGTAAGATAGGCGAAGGCGAAGAGCTCGACCTTCTTCCCTCTAAGTTCTAATAGTTCTCCGATATTCTAAACCTAATAGAAGAAATAAGGAGTAAGCTAGTAGATAGCGTAGAGTATACGATTAAGCTACGTCTAGGTACCGTTCTACCCTTTAGGCTACTATATTACTAGTCGAGTAAGGAGCTAGAGGAATTAAAGAAATACCTTACTATAGGCCTTAAGCACGATTAGATCGAGCGTAGCGTTAGCGAGGTAGGTACGCCTATCCTATTTATACTAAAGAAAGATAGTAAACTAAGGCTATATATCGACTACTAAGAGTTAAACGAGATTACTATTAAGAATAGGTACCTACTCCTCCTAATTAGTAAGATACTAGATAGGCTTATAGGAGCTATATAGTTTACGACTCTAGACCTTATAGATATATACTATCGGATTCGTGTCAAGCCTAGCGACCGCTAGAAGACTACGTTCTGTACGCGCTATAGCTACTTTTAGTACAAGGTAATACTATTTAGCCTAACTAACGCTCTAGCTACGTTCTAGGCGTATATTAACCGTACTCTAGTAGGTTTAGTCGATACGTGCTACGTAGTATACCTTAATAATATTCTTATCTATAGTAAGAGCCGCGCAGACTACGTACGCGACGTATACGACGTACTTACGCGTCTCTAGAAGTTTAGACTCTACGCTTAAAGAGTAAAGTACAAATTCTAGTAGAAGGAAGTCGATTTCCTAGGCTTTATAGTAACTACTAGAGGGGTTATAATAGATCCACGTAGGATAGACGTAATCGCGGCGTAGCTAACGCCTATAACGCTCGTAGAGGTTTAATCCTTCCTTAGGTTTACTAACTTCTACTAGCGTTTTATTTTTAAATACTCTAGAGTAGTATCTCTACTTACGGCGTTATCTAAGAGCGCCGTAGTAGGTAAGAAGCTAGGCTTACTTAAGTGGACCGTATAAGAGGAGTAGGCGTTTACTAAGTTAAAAAAGCGTTTTTCTATAGTACCGCTACTAAGGCACTTTAACCCTATACTTAGGCTACGAGTCGAGAGCGACGCCTCTAATTACGTAATTACTATAATCCTTAGCTAACTCTTCGGGTCTAAATAGTACCCTATTATATTTATATCTAGGAAGATAATTACTATAGAGTATAATTATAAGGTACACGATAAGGAGCTTCTTATAGTAGTTAATATTAAAAGTAGAGGGCGTTTATAGATACTATATAATGTTAAGGAGGGTATAGCGTAGTAAAGAAGAATAGGGGATCAATCTTGAACTAACTTATACATATAGTATAGTAGTAATATGCTAGGAACCAAATACAAAGTTGATTAAGTTAGTTATCTAAGAAGAGAAGAGAGAGAAGCAAGATGTACCTCTTACTAAGCCTTAGGTGGATGCCTTAGGCATCTAGAACCATGCTTAGAAGTCTATATCTAGACTGACTATCTAGGATATATTCTTAACACTCCTACTCATGCTATATAGTCAGATCTTTCAATAGATTATCTGTAGTACTCAAATGCTAGTCCTAATCTTGATTAGTTATCAAGTACTTGCTTTTCAGACTAATAACTAGACAGTACTAACTATTAATCTAACAAACTTTCTATACTACTATCTCTTACAAAAAGGTAAAAGAAATGCCTTCTATAAGATCTTCCTCCTCTCTTATATAGGAGTGGATTGTTTAGGACATAGACTATCTAGTAAGTTACCCCTATCCTTTCTTATAGCTAATTCTAACAGCTCCCTAGATTCCTTATAGCCTAGTCCCTTACTTAGTTACATTCTATACAGCTTCTTAGTTCCCTAATAGTCTTTAAGGTGCACTATTCTTAGCTATAGGGATCTTATATCAAGCTAGGGAGCAGAGTAACTACATACTAGTAGAGGAGATAATAGCTACTATAGAGGAGGTCTTTAACATTAACTAGTACTTGGCCTTAGAGGGTATCTAGTTTAGCTAGGTGCTATATAGTAATATTATAGTTAGTAATAGGTCTAACATTAGTAAGGGCATTTAGGACTTTATAAAGTCTAACTAAGGAGGAGTTAAGTAACTAAAATCTTTCTTTTAGACTCCTCTTAGTTCAGCTCTAAGGCTTAGAGTTATCTTTTATATATCTCTTATATAAGGTAGAGCTGCCTTACAAACTCCTGAAACTATAGTCTATTCTTTAGCTTAGTAAGACTATCTACTACTATCTCTTTTATGTTTATATATTCTATAGAGATAAGTCTGTTCTACTAGAGCTTTCTCATAGCATTGTATAAGATATTAATATGTTTAGACTTATTATAAACATGTGAGTCCTTAACTAGAGTAAGGGTAGCTTGGTTATTATCTTTTAGCTAAATTAGCCTGATTCTAGTAATAGTTTCCTAGTTACTAAGGATCCTTAGTTAGTAAGAACATTCTCCTACTAACTCTAGGCATCTAAGCTCTCTTAAAAGAGTACTAAGGAACTATAACTATTTTGTATATACTCCTATAGCTATGTATTTAGCTTCTATTATAGATATAGCTACAGATTTCTACTTCTTACTTATCTAGGAGATTAGTATACTATAAAGGAAGAAGACATATTTAAGGATTAAGACTCTGTTAGTCTTGTCTATTATATAGTCAGAGTCTATATATCTAGTAAGGCAGCCTTGACTATTCCTTGAGTATCTCAGACTAAGGTCTAGGTTTGATCTCAGGTATCTAGTTAGCTTCTTTAGAGCCTTTATATGTCCTACTATTGGATTACTAATATAGGAGCTTAATCTTCTAAGGGCAAATGAAATATCTAGTCTTATAACAGTTACAAGCCACATCTATGTTCTAATAATAGATTAGTACTCCTATTTGTTATACCTTTTATTATTTAGTCTAGTAGGCTTCAGACTTTCATAGCTGTCTATTAGTAAAAGAGTTAGTAATATAGTCTCTTAACCTATTCCTATCTTAGCTAGGTTCTCTTAGATATAGTGCTTCTAGTTAAGTTTTAGCTAGCCTTGCTGTCTGTTTCTTGTTAGTCTTATTCTAAGAATCTTGTCTAGTTCTCTAAGATCTTTGATCTTAAAGACCTTACTAAGTTAGTCTTTAAACTAGAGGACATCTTCTAGTCTCTCTATAGTAATAGGTATGTTATTAACATAGATCAGGATTATTAGGTCTTTCCTTTTCTTATAGATTAGAAGATATAGGTCCACTTCTAATTATCTAAATCCTATTCCTTTCAGCTTTAATATATATAGCTAATTCTAGTCTCTTGTAGCTTACTTTAGCCTATAGAGACTCCTTAGAACTTGCAAGACTATACTAGTTAGTAGGTTAATACCTAGTAGTAGGATTATATAGATATCCTTATATAGGGTACTCTCTATAAATGCATTGTTTATATCTACTTAGTATAGAACTAGGTCCTTCTTATAGACTATAGCCATGAATCCTCTTAGAGTATCCTACCTAACTATAGAGGCAAAAGTTTCTATATAGTCTACTCTATACTTTTAGGAGAACCCTCTTATAACTAGTCTTGCCTTAAACTTTTTAATAGCTCTACTAAGCTTTCTCTTGACATTAAAGACCTATCTTAAGGTAACTAGGTTAGCCTCTTTTAGTAGGACTACTATAGTCTAGGTGTTGTTACTTACAAGTACATCTAGCTCCTTCTAAATAGCTTCTTACTAGAGATGACCCTACTTAGGATCACTTACTACTTCCTTATAGTTCCTTAGGATTAGAACCTCCTGTTTATATATTCCTGCTTCTTTAGCAGCTAAGAATGTAATCTCTTTAACTTCCTTTAAGAATTCTAGGTCCTATAGGATACCTAGGTCAATAGAGCTTATAGCTAAGAAGAAAGCCTAATGCTCTAGGAGCATTTCCTTGTCTAGCTAACTATTCTAATCTAGCTTAAGCCTAATTAGCTTCAGCTTCTAGTTAAATCTATTAAGTTCTTAGGATACTTTCCTCTTTCTAAGGGTTTACCTTAGGGCTATCTACTCCTAATCCACCTCTATAGTTTCTTAGGCAGAATTCTTAGATTCTTTCTTAACTTTCCCTTAGTCTAGGAATTTTCTATACTCTCCTATATCTTCTAGTAGAGGTGGAAGTTATATAAAGAGTTTCTTTCCTTCCTAAACCTATACTAATAGCTAAGGGGGAGGAGGCTTCTACTAGCCTAGACTAGGAGCACCTAGGGTACTCCTACTAGCTTATAGAGTAGGCTAGCTAATAGTTCTTAGCCTTCTAATAGGTCTTCTTTCTAGAGCTAAACTAGGGAGATTCTTGATCTTGATATTTAAGTCTAATTCTCTACCTAGCTTATCTTTAAAGAAGATTGTATTAGTATACTACTTAATAGCCTTCATGTCTAGCTCCTAGAACTTCTATACCTTTACTATATTATTATAGTATCTAACAAACATAGTATCCTTTCCTCTATTTATTAGTTTGTTACTCCTTGCCTACTAAGGCTATACTCTTATATCTATGTATACTATAGCTCTATATCCCTATACCTTAAGGTAGGAGACTATTAGTTTGATCCTATTAAAAGCTTTATTAGGTAAGAGCTTAAATCCCTTAACATTAGGTCTATTTAGAAGCTTGTTCCTTATATATACCTATACTTTAAGGGCTTCTAGCTAAAACTTAATAGGTATCTTACTTTCTTTAAGCATTGCTCTAATAGAGGCCTCTAATGTTTGGATAGACCTCTCAACTACTCTATTCTAGAGTGAATTGTAGGCCTTAGTTAGCTTAAGGGTGATTCTAAAGTCCTTCTCCTACTGTTTAATTAAAGTAGTGATCTCTCTAGTATTGTTAGCCCTTATAGACTTGAGGAGTGCTACTAACTGCCTTTCTACCTTGATCCTCTAGTTCTAAAGAGCAGTTAGTATATCTGATCTAGCCTTGAGTGGAAATGCCTATTTCTTTCTTAAGAAGTTGTTAATAATCTTAAGCTACTATATAAAACCTTTTACTAATAATAGTAATAGTCTACAGATATCTACTAATATAAGAGCTAGTCTTTTAGGTCTTCTCTTAACAGACTTGCCTAGGTGTTTCTTTATCTTGCCTATTACATAGATCCTATACTTATACTCTTCCTAGTTAGGGATTAGAATTCTTTCCTTTAGGTTAGTAACTTTATAAAGGTTTGAGAGTAACCCTCTTCCAAAGTATACAAATCTTCTATACTATAGCTCCTACTGTTTCAGATCCTTCTCTAATAGGGCAGTATAGGCATTGTTAACCTCTATAGGATTATATAGTAAGTAATATAACTTTTCTTATAGGAGAGGTAATATCTTACTAATAAATAGAACACCTCTAACTAGCTTAGTCTTTATAACTGTTTGGCTATCTAGGGAGGTGAGAGTGAAATTAGGCTTCTAGACTCTAAATTACTTACTAAACTAATCCTATAACATAAGATTTACTCTAAGATTAGGAATAAATAGTACCCTATTAAGTAGAACTTCTCCTCCTAAGATTCCCTTTATCTATACTAGTCTAGAGTAGGTTGTATAGAGGTATCCTCCTCCTACCTTGATCTATACTTTCTTCCTTAGTAGCTTTACTAATCTAAAGAAGGATAGTTAGTTAGTTATATAGGATGAGGTATAGGAATCTAAGAGCTATTCTTAGAGTAACAACTTGCCTTTAGCCTCAATTATAGAATAGGCCAACTTATCTTAGTTATTATCTTCTAATAGGGAATTATTATTACTTCTAGAACTAGAGTGAGTTCTAGAATCAGAACTAGAACTAGACTCCTAGGCTAAAAATCCTTTCTTTAGAAGCTTTCTAGACTTTTCTATCCTTTAAAGCTACTTGCCCATTTTCTAGACAACCTTCTTCAGCTTATTATATAATAATAACTTATAGACAGCTTTCTTAATATATCTAGTATTCCTTAGTAAAGAGGATCTTCTAACCCTCCCTCTAAGGAATGATCCCTAAGGGTCCTTCTAGTTCTTAGTACTGTTTCTCTACTAGGACAGTTTCTTAGTAGTAGGGAGGTTAGGACAATCCTTCAACTAGTACTTCCCTTTCTTATAGAGCTAGCATATTAGTAGGGACTTTCCTTAGTAAGGCTGCCTAGAATAGAATGTAGCTAGACCTATGTCTATCTTGTCTAGATTATCTCTTGCCTTTTAGGACTTAAGTAGAAGGAGAACAGTGTCTATATCCAAGGATAGTTAGGTTATAATAGCATCCTTAGCTACTTAGTATAATATAGGTAGGGACTATAGGAGATGTTTCAGCCTTTTCTCTTAGCTCTAGTAGTAGGCTTCCTAAGGATCAATCTTAGTAATCCTCTTGCCTAGGCCTCTAAGGTGTCTCTATGCTTCCCTGATTGTCTTATTAGGTAACATCCTGAATATAACAAACTGCTTAATCAGACCTATAGTATAGGACTTTAGGACTCTGTTATACTTGTTCTAGAGAATCACCTACATCTTAGCTACTAGTATAGTAACACACTATATCTCTAGCTCTATCTTATTATCTTTACTAATACTATATCTGATACTGAACCTGTATACTATATTGTCTTTTAAGAAGTGTTGATTCTAAGTGACATATATCTAAAGACTAGTATCCTACTAAACTATATATAGGTTCCCTCTAACAATTAGTTAGCTGATTACCTAGAACTGGTCCTTTCCTTCTAGCTTATCTGTCTATAGCTTGAACTATCTCTTCTAGTTGGTTCTGTCCAGGATTAGAATCCTTTAGCTCTTCTTGTCCTCTTAGTCTATTATAGAAATAGGTGAATAGAATAAATAATTAGTAGAATACTTCAGACTAGCTAAGGATTCTAGAAAAGAGTAATTTCTTATAGTAGGGAGACTAGCTCTAAGGGACAGGGATTCCTCGTATTTAGGAAATTACTAAGACTCAGATCTTTCTCTCTTAGCAGAGTTTCTATTACTAGGTAGTAGGAAGGCTAAGTAGCCTCTTCTAACTCTAGTGATACTAGGTATAATAGTAGAGAACTAGGTAGGTATTAATAAAGTAGAAACACACTACTATCTTATAGAGATCTTTACTAACTTGTATACTACTAGGTGCAAACTAGCTTCGTTAGTAATATAGTTAGGGAAACTTCTAGGCCCTAAATGTTTTCTATAAACTATAAGAGATACAAGTAACCTATACTAATATAGGTTGCTCCTATTTAGTATACAAACCCGGGCTTATAACCTATTAAAAGTGGAGGGCGTTTATAGATACTATATAATGTCAAGGAGGGTATAGCGTAGTAAAGAAGAATAGGGGATCAATCTTGAACTGACTTATATACATAGTGTAGTAGTAATATGCTAGGAACTAAATACAAAGTTGATTAAGTTAGTTATCTAAGAAGAGAAGAGAGAGAAGCAAGATATACCTCTTGCCAAGCCTTAGGTAGATGCCTTAGGTATCTAGAACTATGCTTAGAAGTCTATATCTAGACTAACTATCTAGGATACATTCTTAACAGTTAAGGCTTTTAAAGCGTAGAGGCCGTACCTCGAAGGCGCTCTATATACGATCGACGTACTAGTCGACTATACTAACCTTCGTAGGTTTATAGGCGTAAAGAAGTTAACTAGTAGGTAGGCCTATTAGGCTATATTCCTAGCCCTATTCGACTTCGTTATAACGTACTAGGCAGGCAAGCGAAACCTAGCCGACGCGCTGTTAAGGCGTAGCGATTACGCTAAAAAGATAGTAGAGGTAACTAACCTACTACCTACCCTATAGACTAAGTTATAGCTATAGGATAACCGGAGTACGAGGGACGTAGGTAGACCGCTCGTAGCTCGTATCTATACGACTTATAAGGAATAGTATTCTTCGATAAAGAGAAGTACTAACTCTAACCCGTAGTAGTAGTTTTTAACGCCTATACGAGTAGTAGGTATGATTACTAAGAGCGAAGAGCCGTACGTAAATATCTTAGACTTGATCCTTAGATATACTCGCGCGCTAGTATAGGCTAAGCTAAGTACAAGCGTAGTATACTCGTAAGCGACGAGTAATAGCGGCCGGTTCGAGTAATATACTATAAGAGAGAGAAACCTCTAGGTAGACGATTTACTATACGTACCTAAGGACTACGCCTTATAGACGTAGGTAATTCGTATATACTATAATAATGCCCTTATAGGCTACTTTAGTAAGGACAAGACTATCTCGCTAGTACGAAGAAAGTACTAGTAGCTAGAGATAACTAAGGATATCGTATAATACGTAGAATCCTATAGGAGTTACTAGAAGGCAAAGGCGCGTCGCTATCGACTATATAGCGAGCTAACTACGCTACCTATACCGGACCGTCCGTTCTAAGAATTAACTTAGGATTTTATTATAGACCTTCTACTAAGTAAGCGAGGAGTATACGTATATAATACGATTCTAGTTATCGTCGACCGATATATAAAGATAGTTATCTTCGTACTAACTATAAAGAGGTACACGAGTAGTAACCTTGTAGGAGTCTTAATATTAGAAGTAATTAGGTATTATAGTATGCCTATAGGTATTATTAGCGATAGAGAGTCTATATTTACGAGTTAGTTCTAGTCTGACTTCTACTACGAGGCGTATATAAAGCGTAAGCTAAGTATAGCGTTCTATCTATAGACGGACGAGTAAACCGAAAGAGCGAATTAGACGCTTGAGACTTACCTACGTATCTACTACGCGGAGTAGTAAGATAACTAGGTAGACCTATTAGTATAAGCCGAGTTCGTATATAATAATAGTACGTATACGACATTGAAAATATTACTATTTATAGTACTATATAGTTTCAATCTAGAGCTAGTAACGAGTAGGCGAGAAGCTTAGAGCGCGCTTCCTAAAAGGGAGGTACTAGCTACTAAGGAAGCTATAGAAAGATTAAAGAAGAACTATAAGACGCTAAGTAAACGCTAGCGAGAAGTAAGTAAGGCGTAGGCTAGGTACTTCAATAATAGGTATTAGGCTAAGGAATATAAGGTCGGCGACATAGTCTTACTATCGATAAAGAACCTATAATTAAAGGTTCTTTCGAAGAAGTTAGTAGACAAGTTTACTAGGCCTTTTAAGGTAATTAACGTAGTAGGGAAGTAGGCGTACTACTTAGCTCTACTACTAGACGCTCTTATCTATAACGTATTTTATATATCGCTTCTAGAACCTTAGAAGGGTAGCGAGACGTAGGTAGAGAGTATACTACTCGCGGACTACTAGGGTAAATAGGAAGTTAAGAAGATCCTTAGAACTCGAGTAAGGAAGAGCGTACGCTAGTACTTGATCCGCTAGTAGAGCTGGCCTAAAGAGTACGACTAGTAGGAACCTAAAGAATATATTAGCGGCTATATAGTACTAGACGTATTCGAAGCGTAGCGCGTAAGCGAGCGCGTAGTAAGATAGAAGCGCTAAGGCGCTAATCCGCTAAGGCACTAATACGCTAAGGCACTAATACGCTAAGGCACTAATATAGCGATACTAAGTACTAAGCGCTAAACCTATATATAGAGGCAAACTTTAAATTTAAGAGAGTAAGGAAATTACTAAGGTATTTAGGATATATCGAAGCGTAAACTATATTATTTATATACGCCCGCTAAGCGGGTCGTATAGTGCCCGTAGGTAAGAAGCAAGTATTTAACTATAGCCTATATAGGCGCGAGCGGAGTATAAGAGGCGTAGATAGTTAGCGAGTAAAACGCTTATTTATCGTCTATAGAGAGCGCGTCGTCGCTAGCGTTTCCGCCGCCGTCGACGCCCTATACGTCCTTATCCTTATCCTCCTCTACCTCCTCGTTAGACATAGCGTCCTCTAAGAGCTTACTCTCCTCCTAGTTACTACTCTCGAGATAGGCCGCCTCTATAGTAGCGTCTAGGGCGTCGCTAGAAGCGTCTACTATATAGTTAGTCTACGAAGAGTATTAGTATTATACGAGGATCGTATAGGAAAAGTAGGTATACCTCGTACTATAGCTTAAATATAGCTACTATGAAGTTAGACTAGCGCTAGGTCTCCGCTAGACTAGCGACGGACATCGCGCTAGCTAGTAGCGAGCCGAGTACGCTCGCCTTATATAGCGTATCCTAGCCGCTAACAGCTTTACCCTTATTACTAGTAAAGACCCTCTTAGTAGTCTTAATAGAGGTATAGAGGGCCTTTAGGCGGCGCTTTACCTACTCTTTACGTACGCCCTTAGAGAGGGTCTCTAGCTACTCGTAGTAGTATAGTACGCGGCGCGCCTACCGCTTGAGGTTTCTATTAGTAATCCTCTTATAGAGGTAGTATTAGCGCTTATAGCGCTAATACTTAACCTTCTAACTAGGCTTTATCACCCTATTATACGTAGGCTCGTCGTCTATACGTAGTCCGTTAGTAGGTAAAGCGTAGTTAAGGAGTATTCGAAGATCCGTACTATCGTAGATATACTTAATATAGTAGAGGCAGATCTTAATATCTCTATAGCCTCTAATATCGTCGACAATACGTAGTAGGCGGTTTAGGACTACGACTTAGGTACGCTTCGGTAGTATTATACTTACGTTAGTAGTATAGTAATCGTATAGAGACACTAGCTTATTAAGGATATAGAAAATATTATATACGTAGAAAGAAAGTCTAAGAGAGAGTTAGAAGAGTTTTTAAAGAATATACTCGAGCCTAGCGACGTAGTCGCTATAGTAGAGATTATATTACTACGTAAACGCAAATATATATAGTAACCCTTTACTTCGTAGCGCGTATTTACGTAACACGCTAAAGGTCCGTAGGTATAACGCGTTAGAGACGCGACAAGCGCGGAATGTATAAAGTATATTATAAAGACTAAATAGGCAGCCTAGAATATAACCTATTAAGTAAGGGTGTCGCTAAGGGTAGCTCCCTTAGGGAGAGAAGATAGTTATAAGAGCTAGGTAAGGTTAAAGGCTAAGACCTGCCTTAGGCTCGTAGGCTTAGCGTACGGTATAACTATAGTACGCGTATATATCTAAAAGGAGGCAAGAATTAGTCTTGCGAAATCCTAATAGTCTTATTAGGAGGGCGCTCTATATATTACTATATACCCCTTTTATAGCGGATTAGGTAGTAAGTATAGAAATAAAGAAGCTCTTTAGTATAAGTAAGGAGGAGTTTAAGGTCTATATAGCTAAGTAGTAGACTACGGCTAAAGCTTAATTCGATACTACCTACGCTATAGCTATAGATATTAAGAAGTAGGTGTTTAGCGAAGCTAGTTTTATAAGCGTAGATAGTAACTTAGAAGTATTAGTATCGAAGAAGAGAGAGGCTGTTCCTAAGGAGATCTCTAAAGATATAGTAGAAGAGTAGTATCTAGCAAATAATAATCGGATCTAAGAAGGTATTTTTAGTAGTTATCGTTAGAAAAGGTAACTATTTAATAGGCCTCTAATTGAAAGTTTAATAGACTTTAATAGAAAAACTAGCTAGTTTTAAGTAATTCTAAGTAAGATCTATAGATAGTTAGGTGTCTAGTTAGATACTAAGAAAGAGAGGATTAGTAAGGTAAAGGCCTACCTATATACCGTGCTTAGTAGTTTTAGTATAAAAGTAAGGTAGTAGCTCGTTTCTAAGATAGTAATATTTACTCTACTTAATTAATTCAATGTCCTATAGTCCTAGTATAGGCTCTTAGTCTTAGGACTACTATTTTGAGCTCGTTACTACTAGTTAATTAACGTATTACAAGACTATTACTATCTAAACAGGTCTTGTTCTATAGCGACTACTCTTATACCTGCCTAGGAGGTTAGTATTAGAGTAGTTATTATCTATTATTATATCTACTTAGTATAGAACTAGGTCCTTCTTATAGACTATAGCTATAAATCCTCTTAGAGTATCCTACCTAACTATAGAGGTAAAAGTTTCTATATAGTCTACTCTATACTTTTAGAAGAACTCTCTTATAACTAGTCTTACTTTAAACTTTTTAATAGTACTACTAAGTTTTCTCTTAATATTAAAGACCTATCTTAAGGTAACTAAGTTAGCTCTTTTTAGTAGGACTACTATAGTCTAGGTATTATTACTTATAAGTATATCTAGCTCCTTCTAAATAGCTTCTTACTAGAGATAACTCTACTTAGGATTACTTACTACTTCCTTATAGTTTCTTAGAATTAGAACCTCCTATTTATATATTCCTACTTCTTTAGTAGTAGAGAATATAATCTCTTTAACTTCCTTTAAGAATTCTAGGTCCTATAGGATACCTAGGTTAATAGAGCTTATAGCTAAGAAGAAAGCCTAATACTCTAGAAGTATTTCCTTATCTAGCTAACTATTCTAATCTAGCTTAAGCCTAATTAGCTTTAGCTTCTAGTTAAATCTATTAAGTTCTTAGAATACTTTCCTCTTTCTAAGAGTTTATCTTAGAGCTATCTACTCCTAATCTATCTCTATAGTTTCTTAGATAGAATTCTTAGATTCTTTCTTAACTTTCTCTTAGTCTAGGAATTTTCTATACTCTCCTATATCTTCTAGTAGAGATAGAAGTTATATAAAGAGTTTCTTTCCTTCCTAAACCTATACTAATAGCTAAGAGAGAGGAGGCTTCTACTAGCCTAGACTAGGAGTACCTAGGGTACTCCTACTAGCTTATAGAGTAGGCTAGCTAATAGTTCTTAGCTTTCTAATAGATCTTCTTTCTAGAGCTAAACTAGAAAGATTCTTAATCTTAATATTTAAGTCTAATTCTCTATCTAGCTTATCTTTAAAGAAGATTATATTAGTATACTACTTAATAGCCTTTATATCTAGCTCCTAGAACTTCTATATCTTTACTATATTATTATAGTATCTAATAAATATAATATCCTTTTCTCTATTTATTAGCTTATTACTCCTTACCTACTAAGGCTATACTCTTATATCTATATATACTATAGCTCTATATCCCTATACCTTAAGGTAAGAGACTATTAGTTTAATCCTATTAAAAGCTTTATTAGGTAAGAGCTTAAATCCTTTAATATTAGATCTATTTAGAAGCTTATTCCTTATATATATCTATACTTTAAGAGCTTCTAGCTAAAACTTAATAGGTATCTTACTTTCTTTAAGTATTACTCTAATAGAGGCCTCTAATATTTAGATAGACCTCTTAACTACTCTATTCTAAAGTAAATTATAGGCCTTAGTTAGCTTAAGAGTAATTCTAAAGTCCTTCTTCTACTATTTAATTAAAGTAGTAATCTCTCTAGTATTATTAGCTCTTATAGACTTAAGAAGTACTACTAACTACCTTTCTACCTTAATCCTCTAGTTCTAAAGAGTAGTTAGTATATCTAATCTAGCTTTAAGTAGAAATACTTATTTCTTTCTTAAGAAATTATTAATAATCTTAAGCTACTATATAAAACCTTTTACTAATAATAGTAATAGTCTATAGATGTCTACTAATATAAGAGCTAATCTTTTAGGTCTTCTCTTAATAGACTTACCTAGGTATTTCTTTATCTTACCTATCGTATAGATCCTATACTTATACTCTTCCTAGCTAGGAATTAGAATTCTTTCTTTTAGATTAGTAACTTTATAAAGGTTTAAGAGTAACCTTCTTCTAAAATATATAAATCTTCTATACTATAGCTTCTACTATTTTAGATCCTTCTCTAATAAGGTAGTATAGATATTATTAACCTCTATAGGATTATATAGTAAGTAATATAACTTTTTCTATAAGAGAGGTAATATCTTACTAATAAATAGAACACCTCTAACTAGCTTAGTCTTTATAACTATTTAGCTATCTAGAGAGGTAAAAGTAAAATTAGGCTTTTAGACTCTAAATTACTTACTAAACTAATCCTATAATATAAGATTTACTCTAAGATTAGGAATAAATAGTACTCTATTAAGTAGAACTTCTTCTTCTAAGATTCTCTTTATCTATACTAGTCTAGAGTAGGTTATATAGAGGTATCCTCCTTCTACCTTAATCTATACTTTCTTCCTTAGTAGCTTTACTAATCTAAAGAAGGATAGTTAGTTAGTTATATAGGATAAGATATAGGAATCTAAGAGCTATTCTTAGAGTAATAACTTACTTTTAGCCTTAATTATAGAATAGGCTAACTTATCTTAATTATTATCTTCTAATAAGGAATTATTATTACTTCTAGAACTAGATTAAGCTCTAGAATTAGAACTAGAACTAGACTTCTAGGCTAAAAATCCTTTCTTTAGAAGCTTTCTAGACTTTTCTATCCTTTAAAGCTACTTACCTATTCTCTAGATAGCCTTCTTTAGCTTATTATATAATAATAACTTATAGATAGCTTTCTTAATATATCTAGTATTCCTTAGTAAAAGAGATCTTCTAACCCTCTCTCTAAAGAATAATCCTTAAGAGTCCTTCTAGTTCTTAGTACTATTTCTTTACTAGGATAGTTTCTTAGTAGTAGAGAGGTTAGGATAATCTTTTAACTAGTACTTCTCTTTCTTATAGAGCTAGTATATTAGTAGAGACTTTCCTTAGTAAGGCTACCTAGAATAGAATATAGCTAAACCTATATCTATCTTATCTAGATTATCTCTTACCTCTTAGAACTTAAGTAGAAAGAGAATAGTATCTATATCTAAGGATAGTTAGGTTATAATAGTATCCTTAGCTACTTAGTATAATATAGATAGAGACTATAGAAGATATTTTAGCCTTTTCTCTTAGCTCTAGTAGTAAGCTTCCTAAGGATTAATCTTAGTAATCCTCTTACCTAGGCCTCTAAGGTATCTCTATACTTCTCTAATTATCTTATTAGGTAATATCCTAAATATAATAAACTACTTAATTAGACCTATAGTATAGGACTTTAGGACTCTATTATACTTGTTCTAGAGAATTACCTATATCTTAGCTACTAGTATAGTAATATACTATATCTCTAGCTCTATCTTATTATCTTTACTAATACTATATCTAATACTAAACCTATATACTATATTATCTTTTAAGAAGTATTAATTCTAAGTAATATATATCTAGAGACTAGTATCCTACTAAACTATATATAGGTTCTCTCTAATAATTAGTTAGCTAATTACCTAGAACTAGTTCTTTCCTTCTAGCTTATCTATCTATAGCTTAAACTATTTCTTCTAGTTAGTTCTATCTAGGATTAGAATCCTTTAGCTCTTCTTATCCTCTTAGTCTATTATAGAAATATATAAATAGAATAAATAATTAGTAGAATACCTTAGACTAGCTAAGGATTCTAGAGAAGAGTAATTTCTTATAGTAGAGAGACTAGCTCTAAGGGATAGAGATTTCTCGTATTTAGGAAATTACTAAGACTTAGATCTTTCTCTCTTAGTAGAGTTTCTACTACTAGGTAGTAGGAAGGCTAGGTAGCCTCTTCTAACTCTAGTAATACTAGGTATAATAGTAGAGAACTAGATAGGTATTAATAGAGTAGGAATATACTACTATCTTATAGAGATCTTTACTAACTTATATACTACTAGGTATAAACTAGCTTCGTTAGTAATATAGTTAGAGAAACTTCTAGGCTCTAAATATTTTCTATAAACTATAAGAGATATAAGTAACCTATACTAATATAGGTTACTTCTATTTAGTATATAAACCTAGGCTTATAATCTATTAAAAGTAGAGAGCGTATTATATACTATATAATATTAAGGAGAGTATAGCGTAGTAAAGAAGAATAGAGGATTAATCTTAAACTAACTTATATATATAGTATAGTAGTAATATACTAGGAACTAAATACAAAGTTAATTAAGTTAGTTATCTAAGAAGAGAAGAAAGAGAAATAAGATATACCTCTTACTAAGCCTTAGGTAGATACCTTAGGTATCTAGAACTATATCTAAATTACTATATCTAGACTAACTATCTAGGATATATTCTTAATAAGTTAGGTATCTAGTTAGATACTAAGAAAGAGAGGATTAGTAAGATAAAGGCCTACCTATATACTATACTTAGTAGTTTTAGTATAAAACTAAGATAGTAGTTCGTTTCTAAGATAGCTATATTTACTCTACTTAATTAATTTAATATTCTACGCTTCTAATATAAGCTCTTAAGCCTAGAGCTACTAGTTTAAGCTCGTTACTACTATCTAACCTATATATTATAAGACTATTACTATCTAAATAGATCTTATTCTATAATAGCTACTTTTATACCTACTTAGAAGGTTAGTATTAGAGTAGTTATTATCTATTATTATATTTAAAACTCTTTACTAATAAATACTTCTTCGATTCTAATAGTTAGTTTTAGATAGTAGCTTTACTAATCTTATTCTTTTCTTATAGCTCTACTATCTTTAGAGTTTAGAAGACTATAATAAAAGCTTTCTACTATACGACGGCCTTTACTACTATTACTTTAGTAGTAGTACTCTTCTAAGAAGGTAACTAAAACTTATAAATCCTCGATTAGATAGTTAGTATTAAGCTATAGTAATAATAGTACGTAGACCTATAGTATATAGCCTACTTAGATTAACTAGAAACCTATATATATATTCGAAGTAACCTATGCTATAAAGTTACCTAAGAGGCGCTCTTTACTAGATTCGCGCTCTCTAGCTAATAGTATATCTAGTCCGACTTTTATATAGAGAGGAACAAGAAGATCCTAGAACCGAAACCCGCCAAACCAGAATCTTGGATCGCGCCATGGCATACAGATTTGTAGTGTATCCGTTGTGGAGACAAATGCGTAAGTGGCCGAACAATGTAGATGAGGTCCATAGCTAATGGTGGGGTTAAGCCAGCATGGTGTTAAGGCAAGCATGAGAATTCCTTACACGATACGAAGCCAGACGTCAACAGGTGGTACAATCCCGTTGAGAATCCGATCAACCGACCAAGGTTACGGCCAGGAAGGCAAGCTTAGCAATATGGAACTGACCACAAAGCTCATCTCTTCTCGCTTGCATATATGTTGTACATGGGTATCATAACATGCAAATTGCACCCTCGCCCTCTCCGCTATGCAGATGCTGTGTCTTCATTCATAATCATTCATCGCCTTGCGTGCATCGTTCTGCAGGCACAGCTGTCACTCAGCTTCCGACATCACCTTTGACCGGACTGCCTTCCACGCTGCCGTTCTTCTCCGTGTGAACTCTGCCATTCTGCCAGTCACTACACCAGATGAACGTGGGACAGCGCCATTGCGATCCAGGCGTACGATCCTTCTCCCCAGAAGGGCCGAGTGGTCTTGCACACATCCAGAAGCTACGTCCTTGATTATACCCTTTCTTCTTGGTAAGCATGCTCTTGCATGGCTCGTTGTGTCCTTCACACATTGGCGCTACCGGTCTTGCGAAGAGGGAAGACCAGGACTTCTGCGTACGCTCTGCAGAAGCAAGCTGTTGTGTGAACGAGCGAGGAGAGATGTCTAGATCGTCTTCAGTATCTGGAGGCTCGGTTGGCTTGGGCGTAGAGGGCTCGTGTAGGGGAGGACATACGTCGTCGCCCTGTGACAGCTGAGAGTGTAGGGCAGCAGAAGCTGCGATGGCTCGCGCGAGCTCTGGATCGTAATCATTGGCGCCGGCGTTGAGGATGGGTATTGAGCTCGACTTCTCTGGAGAAGTCTCTTTCGTCTTTGGAGGTGGGTTCTTAGCCTGAAAGAAGCCCTTGAGACTCTGCTGACCTTTTGTTGCTGTCGTCTTCGCGTCAGACTTCTGACGCTTGATCGGTGGCTCCTTCACCGGAGGTCCTATTGACGCCTTTCTCTTCACGGGTGATGCTGCTGAAGTGGGCATTTCCTTCTGCTGTGCAGGTCGTGCAACGTCCTGTGGAAGCGCAATGTCTCCCTCTGGTGTCTCGTCTGCCTGCGATTCCTGCAGCGACGACTGCGCCTTCTTCATCTGTGGGGCGGCGAACATGCTCTTGATGCTCCGCCTCTTGTCGAACTCTGGCATGCGCTTTGCAGAGAAGGCCGGTGTCGATGCTATCTTCCACTCCTGCTTCCTCTGTCCCGCCTCAAAAACACCAGCCGGATTCATGACGTCGACAAAGTGCTGTTCACCTTGCGTCGTGGCTACTGTGTCATGGAAATTGACATACACCGGACAGTGATCGCTCCCCAGCAGTCCTTCTTGTATGTTGGCGTCCTGAATCCAGCTCTTCATGGCCTCGGCGACCAGCACAAAGTCGATTCTGCTGCCAAAGTTGCCGGGCCGGGCATTGATCTTCGTGTCCCAGTGCGTGTACATGCCTTTTCTGTCGGGATGGAAGCCTCTGGTCGTGTCCCACAGCACAGCTGCCTCCCGCCCTTCGTCTCGCTGATCCAGCACTTCGCCATCAAGCAGCAATTGATTGAAGATGCGCCTGTTAGGCCCTGCCAGAAAGTCTTCTCGTGTCGCCTGCTTCTTGCGAATCTCCTCCAACGTGCTCGCGCTGTCGCCTTCGTGCCGCGTCACATTCAGATCTCCCACCAACACCACGTTCTTGCCACTCTTGATCAGATTCCGTATCCGATAGTCTAGCGCGCACAGGAAGCCGTAGCGGAAGCCGTCTCTCAAGCCATTGCTATTGGCCGGACTGTACACGCCAAACAGCACAAATGCCGGAAACTCGAGCACGACACATCGTCCTTCGGCATCCAGTCCCGCCGGGTCTTCTCCTCCCAGCTCCCACAGCTGCGAGTACTGTTCTGTGTTGAGATATCCACCAATCGCTTCATCGTCAGGCAGCTCGCGATACGGCGTTCCATTGTTGCTGCTCGTTAACACGCCCAACACTCCTTCCTCTGCTCGGATCGGTGAACAGGTCGCGTTTCGCGTGTAGATGCCGACGCCCGAGTAGCCCTTCTTGTGCTTGGGCAAGCTGAAGTAGCAGTCCCAGCCGTCGACCAGCACCATGTCATCGCGAAGGTCTTTGCGTTGGATCTTCAGCTCCTGCATAACCACAATGTCCGCCTCGAGGATGTCGAACATGGACGAGTACGAGCGGGACGTGTTCCATGGCGGGTACGAGAACGGATTGCGGATGCCATTGACATTCCACGTCGTCAGCCGCATGGTCGTCTGCTCATCTTCCTGCCCGTCCAAAGACGAGTTGGAACATGGAAGGGCGTCGCGTGAGAACAGAGACGAGTTGCTGCCGCCAATGACGTGCACAAATCGGCAACGGAATTGAAGCCGCCGACGCGTCTCGCTCGCGTTTGCACGAGATACCAAACATTGACATCTGCTCTTGCATGTTTCAACCCAATTTTGACTTAGGAGGCAGCGGCAGCATGGGAAGTACTGCTCGATTTTGAGCAGGGGCGATCATTTCCGGGAAGGTGCTGCCACAGCGCTCAGCTCGCCATCGCTCTCATGGAGAACACCACCACGACATGAAGACAGCACGAAATCATGATCCAAAATGCCTCGATTCTTGACTCCACCACGCGTCGGTCTTCTGATCTTGATTCGCCTCTACAAGTCCGGCGACAAGTTCGGCGCAAATGACACCATCAACATCCTCGAATTCATCGCCAAGCACACGATCCTGACAACCGACCATGACCCAAATCTGATTGAAGAGAAGAAAGACATCTTCTCGTCCGACATTCAGGCCTTTCAGCCACATCTCAAGCAATGGCATGCTGCAGCATTCCCAGGCACTACAGCATGGGACGTCTTCGTCACTTCGGTGTGGAGCGATCTCGATGGCCTCGATTCGCTCACAAACCTCATCACCAATTTGAGGCAGTCCAGTGTGCCGATGCTCGGCGTGCAGAGTGAGACTGGGTATGGCCTCCCTCTCTTCTGAGCAGCACTTCTCGCGCTGACATGTCCCAGCTACGAGAATCCTGTCACTCCAGCCAGTCCGCTCGGCCAAGTCATTCGTCGCTGCTACGTTGAGTTCACGCGACTCCAGTTCGGCGACTCCCAAGCACTTTGGAAGTCTTTTGCAGCATGGAGAGCTTCAAGCTGGGAGTATTTCGTTACTCTTCATCCTGGATCTTCCCAGTACATGGAGGAGCAGAGGATGGAGAACAACGAGGAGCTTAATGCTGACTTCGCCGCTCGCACTCACTTCACTCAAGATCACAGTCCGCCTGCGGCGGTCGACACTGACCTTTTGCTGACGCATGCCATTCGTCAGCTCCAGCAGCTTGGTACCAGGGTGCCAGACGATGTCAAGTCAAAGCTTGCCACTTGGGTAGACGAGCTGGCCGCTTCAAATGCTGGCACGCAGAGTATGCACTTCTTCATGGCATTCTTCGAGCACAGCAAAGCTGGCCAGTATACGATGGCCCTCGAAAGTCTACATCGTTACTTTGACTACAGCTTGGCAGCGAGAAGTGGCGGGGCTGGCGACAATGCCAATTTGAGGGTCTACTACCAGTACGCACTTTTGCACCTGAGTGTACTTCACGCAGATTTCGAATGCTGGGAAGAGAGCGTTGACGCCATGAATGAATGCATTGCTACTGGTATGTTTCTCAGAACGACACCTAAACTGATACTAACCCCTGCCAGCACGAGAGAACCAAGATACAGCATGCCTGAATTTCGCTCTATCGTGGCTCCTGTACCTCCGCCATGCG
This sequence comes from Septoria linicola, assembly GCA_024114885.1. NCBI lineage: Eukaryota > Fungi > Ascomycota > Dothideomycetes > Mycosphaerellales > Mycosphaerellaceae > Septoria > Septoria linicola. The sequence goes on from CP099420.1 coordinate 132,431, forward strand.
CATCCTGGAAAAGGCGCGTCAGCCTTCGCATCAATTACCGGTGTCGTCGGAGGTGGTGAACATGATGAGATTGCTTTCCTGAAAACCAAGGCCAGGGAAAGCAAGAACTGGCTGCTGCTGAGCAGCACACTTCTCGAAGAAGGTAGAGTCGAGTTGTTCGCCGGCGGCAACGCGAATCGAGCTCAAGAGCATGTGCTTCAAGCACTCTATCTCAGTGTACAGCACGATCTGCGGACACTAGCTCCTGCGGCTCAGCTCTTCTACGGCTCGTGTTTGGATCGATTGGGTATAACAATAATCGCGTTGTCTGGTGAACACATATCTGACCATTTACCAGGCCAGTCACACCTTGCGAACAGGCAGTACGACCTTGCAGACACCATACACATCTCACACTGCCCCATCAGCGATCGTGTACGATCGAATTGCCGTGCAGCCCTGGCGTTAGCTCATCGGGGATCATACGACCAAGCACTGGCAGTACTTGATGGAGCCACCTCAGTTGCTAGAGGCATTCTAAAGTCAGAAACGCGAGTCAAGGCTTTCTTGGGCCTCGTCCGCCTTCGTCGATCGATACATCGGTAATTGCTACTCATTACCATGCTTCTGTCGACCAGATACTGACTCTCTTAGTGGCAATCATGAAGCGTCCACTTACTACCTCAATCAACTTTCGCCACTCCTATCTTCGGCCGATCCGGAGTTCACTCACGAGATGCACTCATTGCAAGTCGAGCATCACATAGCTCGACAGGACTACCCCACAGCAATGCAGAGAGTCAGCGCACTGCTGGCCGGTTCCGCGGACTCGGCCAACGGCACAGACCTTGCCCAACGACTACATTGGCTGATTCAGAAAGCACGCATTTTCGCTCTAGCAGGCAGAGCAACCAAAGGTCTGAGCATATGCCTTCGTGCCACATCGACAGCCCAGCGCCACCTGCTCGTGCCTGTCATGCTCGAAGGCCTTTCTGTACTAGGCAAAGTCCTACTCGAAGTCGGCGAATTTGAAGCTGCACGAGCTATGTACGAGTCAGCATTGCCAGTGGCTCTCGAAGGCGGAGAAGCTGCACTTGTTGCTGCAATGTGGACTGCAATAGGCGAGAGCTGTGTTGGCCTCGCTGGGAAGTGTCTCGAGCAGAAGTCCGAGGATGATGCGACCTCAGTTGAGATTGTTGCAGAGCAGACTCGCTTTATGCGACGAGCAGATGAGTGCATCGAGCAAAGCCGAATGGTGTACCAACATATTGAGCATGTTGAAGGGCAGATGACTTGCCTTGCCATGAAGAGTCGTATCAATCAGTGGACTGCCGACGAAGTGGCTGTCAAGCTGGCGGATGAGATGTACGATGTTTTGGCGGCTTCAAGACGAGCTCAAGAGAGCACGTAAATGCAGCAGCAAAACGTAACTGTTTAGTCTGGAGACCATACAAAGTCTAGGGTCTTAACACCTGTCAGGCGAACTGTGTACTTTTGTCCTTTAGCGCTGTGATAGCATAGATACACACCGATCGATTCGATCTGAACGTACGCGGCCACTCGTCGCGCACGTGAAATGCACTCTTCTCTTCGACAGTCGCCACGATTAAGCTTTGTGGCTTGGTGGGGCTGTGCTGAGAATGCCTCAGCCTCGCTTCTTTTGAGGTGCATGCTGGATGTTGTTCTGTGCTCCAAGTCTGTTTCAGCTCGGTGTTAGCACGCTATCATATCGTGCAGTTTGGAAACTCCACATTCGCTAGATGTGCTTACGTGGAATAGGCCTAGAACCAAAAGGCAAGAACTGGAGTGATGATTTATCAGCCACTACGCTCCGATCGGCAAGACATTCGACTAACTACTGGTAATCGAGCCAGGAGATCCCGACTCGAACCTGAAATGCTCCCTCCAGCACGTCTCCCTGCTCGATGGGCCAGAGTACGAGACTATATCGTACGTTTGGGGCGACGCTACCATCCGTGAGAATATCACGGCAAATGACATAGTAACCTCAGTACCTACTAGCTCGGCAGCAGCGTTGCGTCGACTAAGGAAGACGTCAGTCCAGCGAGTCGTGTGAATCGATGCTATATGTATCTATCAAGACGATCTGGACGAAAGGGCCCAACAAGTATCTGTGATGCGAGATATATACAGCAAGGGCATTAGGAACCTGATAGTCTTGGGCGAGAGTGGCACATCAGAGTAGGAGGTTGCTCAAATGTACAAAATCCACGATGAGTCTCGTGTTGATACTCAAGGCTTCCGAAACCTCCCGCAAGATGATCGTTAGGAAGGACTCGTCGTTTACATTCTCGAAGACGCGGCGACAAGACGCCTCTTCGTGCAGACGTGAACTGGAACATCCTGCGAAGACTTTGGTGGAACCCATGGTTCAGGTAAGGAGATCGTTGGCTAATGACGGTAGTCGCGTGTGGGTCATGCAAGAAGCAGTACTAGCGACCAACAAACCTGTGTACTTACGGGGCTGTTTCATTTCCACTAATTGATATGTTGAGAGCGAGTGTATGGACAGCCCACAAATATTCCCCCTCTATATGTTGGCATAAGCGGTTCCGCGGTCTGGAGAATCGCGTACACACTATGGGACCTCCTTGATCAAGACACTGGTAACACTGGAGGCTCGATTGCATATGTACTAGAATCCAATCAAGTACTGCAAGCTTTCGATCCCAAGAGATGAAGTTTATGGCGGTTTGGGACTAATGAAGTGCGTGTTATCCACGCCGGTTATCCCTGAGAAACTTAGGCCGGACTATCACACATCGATGGAGACTGTTTACCGCAACGCGACTGCCGCGGCACTGGCCGAGGACGGCGATGCTAGTATGGATCCGATCTTCCAACTTGTTCATCATCGCTCTGCTCACGAACTAGAAAATCTGGTCAATCCGAGCTGGGTGCCTCATTAGCAACGTGAGCACGATATATCGCAGCTCGTGCCTTCATCTAGCACATCCGCTACTCTCTCCTAGCCTGATAGAAAACGCTTCAGTATTGAGTCCTAGGTAGAAGCGGTGTGGGTACGTAAGGTATTGAACGAGCTCATAGTATAGAGTCACAAAAGTGCCGATGCTAGCTTTCTCGTAGCTTTCAGCCCTACGATCATCCCGAAAAAGTCTTTATATCACTCTGGGCTTGTTGTGCATCGGCTGCTCACCTCCGGGCTCCGGCCATTACAATGGATAGGGCCATCCCGCGGCGGACGTTGGTCGCTGATGACAGCTCAACACGAAAACATATATTTTCCCGACACCATGCTCCGTCGTATCTGGCAGAGGCGATCATATACAGGTATAGCGCGTCAAAGTCTCCTTGAGTTCCCGAAAGATCTCGTGCGGCTTCCTCTCCTCCTCATCAAAGATCTCTCATCAAGTGCTTCACTCCATTGCCGGATCACGAGCCCGAGACGTAGCTCCAAAATACTCCCTACCACGAACGCTGAAGCCAGCGCCTTCCCAGTCAATAATCCCTATAATACGATAGGTCCGCTCATCAATCATCATGTTACCAGGGTGCAAGTCGCCATGCGAGAAGACTTTCGTGTCGTCAGTAAGTATGAGAAGCTGTTCGATTATACGTTGTTCTAAGGTCGTTAGGCTACGCTCCTAGACGAGCGTTATATAGTGCATCGATTAGTCAGTCCCTGAGCATACTCTTCGCGAGTCTGGAATGGTCCGTATGATAGCTTCACATTCTTGAATGGTAGATGGGTAAAGAAGACATCCCTGCTAGGTTCATTTCCAAAGAGCGCCGAAGAAGTCTCCGTGCAGTGAGCTCAGCTCTTCAACAATGATCCGAAGGTGACCGACCACGGAGGTTCTCTCATTTTCCGAGAGATGCTCCCATATTTGGGACAATGGCTTGCCAGGCACGCGGTCTATATAAATATATCCTTTGCCGTTAGAAATATACGCCTCGTGTACTTTCGGAACTAGTATACTAGTTATGCGAGCTACGAAGCGCATAGCTTCAGCTTGACCTAACTCGATCGACGATCCGGCTTTGAGGATCTGATCAGTGCCATCGACAGTGTATATACCGGGAGCCTTGTATTCTGTAGGGAGAGGACGGGCGCCTACGGGAAGCTCTAGTCTCGCTACTTGTGAGGACAACAAGTCGGATAGGATGTCGTCTATAGTTGGGTTACCTGAGTGTGGCATGGACATATTGATATCTTGTGATTCCGCAAGGTGTCCATATTGTAAGATCCAGAGAAAACTAGCATTCTCGTAGATAGGTGAAGTGGAGCTTCTACTAGGGCCGAGGTCTAAATTTAGTGCTAAATCAGAGCTAGTATCTTACAGTCTTGTTGCTTCCTTGGACGACAGGCCGACAGACAGGGAGACGTTCTAGTATATGGACCTTCGTATGACATCCAAAGCATCCCAGAGAAGAATCTGATTTGAATCCTTCCTCCTACGCTGTGTCAACAATGGAGGTCTGATCGATCACCTCGACAGCTGTTCTACCTCGCATCAAATCCCAGCCGAGCAAGGTGAAGAGCTTGCTAATACTTACCATAAGACCACCTCGTAGCACTCCTCACAGCAACAACAGTAGCTCGCGCCTCATCGCGTTCCTCTCTCGCAGTATTTCTCTCCTTGACTGCCGCATTCTTCCGTCTTACCGCATCTTTCCGTCGCTCCTCCGTTTCTTGCACCGCCTCCGTTGCCGTCTCAAGGACCTGCTCCAGCCGCTCGACTTCTGTCTTAGCTTTTCTTAGCCCTCGCAGTCAGAATCTTGATATCATGCTCGGAGTCTACTGCTTCGCTCTCGAGCTGTGCGGTTGCCTCACGGAGCTCTTCTTCATCCTCTTGATGCTTGAGCTTTACCTGGGCATGACGGCTTCGAAGCTTCTCGTTCTTGGCCGTGAGTTCTTCAACTTCTTGGTTGTGCTGCTCTTGTAGAGAGTCATGGAGGTTCTGCAGCTCGGCAAGGTCAGACTTGAAGACATTGGTTCGACGCTGCTGTGTAACATGACACTGCACGTGCGCGGAGCAAGCGTTATGCAATGCGAGCGCCAGATCTTTGCGCTTCGTTCTCTGCAACTTGGAGACGTTTGCTGATATCCTTTTGCAGCTCTGCATGGCTTTGTTCCGCGGTATCATACAGCTTCCGTAGTGCATCAAGTTCACGCTGGAGAGCAGCAGCTCCATGCTTTTCTGCCACCATGCACGTCTCATGTCGAGTAGTCGCGTGTTTCAGCTCAGTCGACAAGTTGTTGACTCTGCTCTCAGTATGTTCAGTTCGCTCTTGAAGAGCATCGCATTCAGTTGCCAGCTCATACTGTTCCTTTGCATGATCTTCTTCAGCGGTTCTCTGGCGCTCTTTCAGCGAATAGAAATCGAATTGGAGAATACTCCTGCGGCTACGTTCAATGCTGAGCTGATTTTGAAACTCTAAGGCCGTGTCCTCAACCTTGAGTTCAAGCTTTTCGGTCAGCTGCTTAGGATTCTCCAACTGCTTGCTAAAGACAGTCCATCTCCACAGTCGATGCTTCGACTTCTTGCGTATGGCGTTCCTCTGCGGCATCGTAGAGTGTCTGTAGGGCATCGAGATCGGATTGAAGAACACTCTCCTGGAGAGCCACATGACTGAGCTCCTTCTGATGTGCGGAATCGACGTTTGCCAGGTCGAGCTTCAAATTCTCAATCTTCTCCTCCGCAAGCTGAATTTGCACTCTCTGATCTTCGATACAAGCTTCATGACGCTCCACGGTATTGAGTATGCTCATGAGATTCGCACGTTTTGTACTGCTGATTTGTGTCTGGGGAGCGCTGTCTTGCGCTCGATGACCATTTTCGGGAAGAGAAGGCGTTCCCTCACAAGCATCGTGAAATTCATCACACGACGCAGCAGAGATAGCTTGATCGTCCTCTGGAGAACTTGTACCGCTGCAAGCGTCGACTGTTTCTTGTGCTGCGCTGCAGGCGAAGATCTTCGGAATGGCAGAGACGTCGAGGGAAGGGAAGCTCCTCCGTGCTGATTTCAGATTGTTCTTGTTCGTGGATGGGTAAGCTTGGAGTTTGACGTCCAAGTTGTCACATTAGGCAGGCCATATATATGTTGATGGCATATACTGTCTCCAACAGAGCAGGCAACTCGTTTGTTACCTGTCTTGGTGTCGCGACTCGGTGACGCTTTTCAGGTTGGGAGTGTCTCAGACAGCAAATTAGGATCATTTGCGTCTGTCGCAAAAGTGCTGAGTCTGGAGCTTGTCTCTGTATGTCTTGCCTGCTCGGAGATGTAAGGCTTCTCGTTTGTCAATGCCGGTCAGTGGTGGATGTGGTGAGGCAAGGCGACTTTATCTCGAAAAAGTCAGATGTTACAAACGCGTGTCGCCGTTCGCACTTCTGCAGCAGATTCAGCCTATCCATTGCTGTAAGCCTACCAGTAGTACTGTGTAGGCTCACAGAAGCCGGGCTAGGTCGCTCCCAGATGTGCTATTGCACAGAGCTGCGCCGCTCAGCTTCGCGAGATGATTGTGCATCCCCTAATCGGAGACAGCCCAAGCCACTACTTTGTGCAGTTTTCATCTGCGTGATCGACCACTCACATCACCATGTCAATCTCCGCTCCATCACCGTGTGCTGTACCCTCGATGCACTCAGCCGTAGCACTACTCAGAGTCAGCAGAGGAAATAGACACAGCTTCGATCAAGCAGAACACTTACTCAGTCGGGTCCAGCGTATCCACTGACATGCCAAACTCCTGGATTCGCTTCATCTGCCGCTGCCGCTTGCGATTGCGATCTCTGCCCTTCGGCTTTGCCTGTCCAGATCCACCAATTTCTGCCAATCTAGCACTCGCCTGTGCTCGCAACCGCATGAGTTTCTCCCGCCTCTGTTCCTCTTGCTCCACGGTTCTGCCTTTCTTTGGGAAGATTGCTTGTTTGAATCGACCACGCTCGTCTGCCGTTTCGCCGTAAATCGCGATGGCAGTGGCTTGAATCCTTCCATACTGCTTCTTCGTTCTGAGGCCAGCTCTATCACCTCCGTATCCCATGGCAGCAGCCACGGTATTCCAGAAAGCAACCTCATCTTCGAACACCGCTTGGCCGGACTTTGCTTGTGAGAGCGTGTTGATGACTGTCTCCGTCAATTGCTGTCCCACTGGCGTGAGTGTCTCTGCATTGGATGGCATGGATTGCGTCAAGTCGTTGAAGTCGATGTCCATGCGTGTTTCAGTAGTGAGTTTGGCGACGTTTTCTTGGATCTGCCATGGGTACCGCCCGCGTTCGTCTGCGATCTGACCATATTCCCGTATTGCTGTGTCGCGAAGCATCCTGTCGTAGAGGTTTCTGATACGAGTCCAACCTGTCTTCTTGGGTCTCTCGTAGAGTAGCTGGGCTGCGCGACCCCAAAAGTCGTAAGCATTGTTGAACATCTCTTCAGATTGAATCTGATCAATCACAATCTGAATGAGCCTCGAGTGACGGCTAAGGAGTCTCTGCTGTTGTTTGTTACCAGCCTTCTCGATGTCAATCTTCTTGAAATGACGAGACAGGTCGTCCACAACTGTTCGCTCACTCCTCTTGACGTAGGTTCCCGGAAACTTGCCACGCTCATCGGCGCCAGTGCCGTACTTCATGATCGCTTTCTCGCGTACTTGCTCGTACCGCGTTGCCAGCTGCTTCGTGATGCCTCTCAACGGACGCTGAGAATACGTCTTGGCGACTTTGCGCCAAAAGGTCTTGCCGGAGGGAAACGCTTCTCCGCTGCTCAGATGGTGGATAACTGCCCCGGTGAGTCTGCAGTCGTTGTTATTGAGCGACTGATTGGCTCGGTCGCAGGTCGCAGGCTCAAACTCAGTATCAGATCCTGCAAGTGGGACCTCTTCGAGTGCTCGAGAGTCAAAGCATGATGTCTCGAGCATCTTATTGGGGATGGCGACTGCGGCGTTGATTTCATAAGACTCGGTCACTGCATGTCCATCTGCGCGCATACCCGCCGCATCAGCGACTTCGGTGGTCGGATTCGATGTGTCCATGTTGTTGCTGATGAGTAAATCTGACTCGAAAGAGGGGCAGAAGAAGTGCAGGGTTTTTTTAATGATGAACAGCTAACGTCTTGGCTTGCAGGTGAAGCGACGAATTCGGCAAACGACGCGTCAAGTGAAAGTGAGCGCCGAGTCGAGTTTGACACATGGAAAACTTGACAGGTACTGATGAACATCGTCAAGCGCAGACTTGAGGTTCAGGTTGCGCAGGTCGAGTGTCGACCTTCGTGCGTTTCTACATGATTTTGTCCTAGCACTTGTTTCAGCAGTGAGGACGATACAGTAGATCGTGGCTTCACCAAATTCTCACAATGCACCTTGTCGGAATAATGCTGATAGAATCCACTAAGGAAATGCAGCGCTGTTTTTCCGCGTAATGCAACCGCGGTAGATGGAAGTCAACAGCCTGTCCTGATGCCTGACTTCACTTCTCCTGGAGAGCAGGGCAGGCCGCAATGAGACTGGAGATTGAGTCCGAGAGAGGGCTGCAGGTGGGGCTTACGATAGTAGTCGTCCTAAGAGTAATGCGGCCACAGTGCTATCACAACCACAAACTTCGTCTTCCAGCTGCAGGTCAGAAACATCTCCGGTTTCCAATAACGCATGTTTGAAGCGCTGTCTTGCCACTGCGGTAGTGCCGGACCTGCAGAGCGCAGAAGAAGTCTCATCTCTCCTGCTTGCCGTCGTTACAGGCCAAGAGACTCCTCGCTCGCGGGGCGGGAACTCTGTTTCTGGTGCTCAAAATTGGGGTCACAACTGCTTCTACCGCTGAACAGCAGTGCATGTGCCAGTGAGCGAAGCATGTTCCAGTGCGGAGGTGCGCAGAGCTGTAGCATGCGACCCAAATCCGCCGAAGGTGTCCAGTGGCGTCTTTTGGGTATCCTTTCAAACCTTCGCTCCTTCTCCAGAAGCTTCACAATGTCACTCCTCTGTCAGAGTCTCATCTAGATCAAGATCCTCTCCGGCTCGCCCTTCTTCCTCCTCGGCTCAATCTCATCCATCATGCCCCTGCCAGCATCCTCGTCTTCAGGCTCGAAGCTCAAGTCGAATCCAGTCTCTTCCTGGCCAGCCTTCCTCTCGGGTGGGCGGTTCGTGGCATAGATGTCGGCGATCTTGAGCTCGAACGGGCCAGGGACACGATCGATCAGGGATATGCCCACAGATCGGACTTTTGTGCTCATCATCTCCTTTTGAGGCTCGACAACCTGTCCGTAATTTGTCCTTACCAGCGCGGAGAAAGGTATGGTGACCGTCTCCCACTCGCCAGGGCTGTATGATGGAAGCAGATGTTGGTGCAAGTCCGTGGGCACAATGGATTCTGTCTGGAAGTTGACAAAGTACTTCCTCCCATCACTCTTGATGCGCAGCGCCAGGTACGAGTACGGCGACAAATCCCAGAGCAGTTTCCCGAACAAGCTCATGCCCCGATCTCGAGTCCTGAATCCAGCGTAGCCACTTCTCTGAATCTGCGGTCTGTTCGGTGGCAGCTCTGTGCTGATGCTCCCAGCGAAAACAGCATGACTGGGCTCCTCGCCTTCATGCGCGGGCGCATTCACAATGACACCACCTTTCTTGATGTCGCTTCCCTCGCCTGCCGTCCTTTCCACATGTGCAGCTCCGGGAACATATGTGAGAGAAGCTCTCGAGAAGCCGCCCACGTCCGAGTCACACATCATCTTGCATCGCTCGGGTGAAAGTGGCTCGTCGAATTTGATCAATGGAAATGGCTTGATGGGAATGTGAAGGCCTTCCATTTTGACGGCGAATTTGGCTTGTCGTTTCAGCTCGTCCATGCTGCGACGGAAGAAGCCAGGGTAGCCAGCCCGGAGAGACGGTGTTGCGGCGAACATGTTGATCGATATGGGCAAATATGTGCTGGCCGACAGCGACAAGTGTAGTGGTGTGGCCAATGGGTCAATTCGAGGCTATCAATGTCACAAAGGTGCTGGGAGTTCACAACAGCCGATTCCAGACTAGCAGAAATGCGCAAACGTGTACAGCAATGCAGAAACGTGAAAGTCGTTCGATGGACGGACACACAGCAGCACGATGGTGAGGTCAGAGACGCCCGAGCTCGCCGCAGGACTCCAGTTGGTGGCTGCTGCAAGCTGTTGCAGGGATCAGATCAGATCAGCGGGCGGACGCGGAAGAAGATCGGCACGTCGCGCTCATGTGAAAGTGAAAGTGAAAGTGAAGCAGGAAAGTGCAGTAGCGACATTTCTTGATCCATTCGATTCATCTCGACACCAATCCCGCTTCCCTTTCCTTCCGGCAGATTGTGATTGATCGCGCATTTCTTCCCGTTGACTGGCCCCTTCCTCACACATGGTCGCAACTTCCTCCCCGCCCAGCGTGCGTCTTGCCGCCTCGGAGCAAAGCAAAGAAGATGGATCGACAACAGCATCTCGAGAGTCGAACAAAGAGCGACGGCCATGGGCACATTTCGTCGCGGGCGGAGCGGGAGGCATGACCGCCGCAACTCTCACATCTCCCCTCGATGTCCTGAAAACTCGCCTGCAGTCCACATTCTATCAAGCGGAACTCGCTGCTCGTCGCACAGCCAAAGGCATCCCGCCACCCTCCCAAATGTCCCTTCTCCGCGCATCGTGGTTACACATCTCGGAAACTGGCGCAATCCTGGCTGCGATCCCCAAAGTGGAAGGATGGAGAGCATTGTTCAAAGGTCTGGGGCCCAACTTGATCGGAGTGGTGCCGGCGCGAGCGATCAATTTCTGGGCGTACGGAAACGGAAAGCGCTTCTATGCTGAGCAGTTCTTTGGCGGGAGAGATGTGGCAGGCGCGCATTTGCTTGCGGCCGCGACGGCAGGTATCATCACGGGCACCGCGACGAATCCCATCTGGCTGGTGAAGACGAGGCTGCAATTGGACAAGGAACATGCGAAAGGCGCGCCGGGGCAGGGGAGAATGTACAAGAATGCGTGGGATTGCGTGGTGAAGACGGTCCGGCATGAGGGAGTGCGAGGGCTGTACAGAGGATTGACGGCGTCGTATCTGGGAGTCAGTGAGAGCACGCTACAGTGGATGTTGTATGAACAGGCAAAGAAGAGTCTCGCCAAGAGACACGACGATCTGATGCAGAGTGGGAGACCGCCGAATGCATGGGACAAGACGGTCGAGTGGACGGGGAAGCTGACTGCTGCGGGAGGCGCCAAATTCGTCGCTGCTCTCATGACATATCCTCACGAGGTTGTCCGAACACGACTCAGGCAAGCGCCCGTCGATGCGAGTGGGAGAGTCAAGTACACCGGACTCTGGAGCTGCTTCACTACTGTCTTCAAGGAGGAAGGCATGGCTAGTCTGTACGGAGGTCTGGTGCCGCACATGTTCCGAGTCGTGCCGAGCGCTGCCATCATGTTTGGCGTTTACGAAGGTGTACTGTGGAGTCTGGATGAAAGCTCGAGTGTATAATGTGAAGGAGACCAAAAGAGGCTGAACAGGCCATGTACAAAAGTGTATCAACAGGAACGATGAGAGATCGGCTGCAGCCCATCTGCTGTACAGATCAGAGCTGGCACTGCTCGATAAGTGTAGAAATCCACTCGTAATGATGGCTGCATTACTCATGAGCCACGACTTCACGAATTCTATAGAACGAGTGGCAGGCTCCTGGTCTCGACTGACTGACTGCCTTCGCGAAGCTGCCATCACCTTGCATGCGATGGCATACAGTTTCTGGCTGACGTGCTCAGAACTGGCGCGACAATATATCGCCAGTTGATGGCATTGGTGTTCCCTACCATCGCGGTTTCACGAATACGAGTGCTATCTCACATTGAGGCTGTACTGAAAGGGGCGGCTCGCTAGGCATTCTTCGGAGGTCATCAAAGTCCTGCCATCCGCAATTCAAAAAACTCGCTCTGGTAGTGATGATCATGTCTATACTGTCTCATCAGGGCTTGATCTGGCAGGTGCCTCTGGCTACATTTCTTTGTCTCGTCTGTTCTTACCATCGAATTATCCGTCCCGTAGTACAAAGAGGGAAAAGCTTTCGGAACTTATAACGTAGAGACACTCTCGTCATGTCGAAAGCTACCCGATCTCCCAAAACTCCAACATTGCAGGCTTATTGTGAGTTGCAGCAAGAATCTGGGGAATACTGACAACCAACTTGTTCGCAGCATCATACCCCAGCAGAATCCTACCGAACCCATTCTCCGTATTCGAATTCCTCCAATTCATGAACATTTGATAAGTCTTTAGCACAGAAGGTGCGAGTTGGGAATCCTTCACCATGGCGGCTGCGGCGGATTTGTATCCTTTCGAACCGGCACTGGCGTCATATGCGGGTTCGTTGGCCTCGGCGCTGCTGAAGAAGATTTTGTATTTGCCGTCTGCAGTGTGCTCGTTCTGGATTTGTAGCGACGTTGGTTAGAAAGATGCAACAACAAAAATATGCCAGCAGTGTTTGACGAACCGGTTTCTTGAAGCCCTGGACAATGGTTTGTAGAGTGGTGAACTTGGGATTCTTGTGGCCGACGTTCTGGCCGCTGAAGATGTATACCGATGCTCGCACAAATCGATAGAATTCTGCACGAACAGTGGTATCTGATCCGTGGTGTGGGACCTGCAAGTGGCTGTTGGAATGCGCAATCACTTACAAGACGGACGAGCTTACATACCTTCAGGACGTCAACGTATATCGAAGGAGGATCCAATTGCTGCGAAATTCCCAGCGTCCACGAAGAAATCGTGTCTCTGATGTCGCAAGACTGGTCGTACGCATCGCCCGTGAAGAGCGCCTGAAAGGTCACGGCACCGTGCTCTCTTGTGAACATCGACACGATGGAGCCTCGGTTAGTCACAACGTTATTCTTCTCGGCTCTCTTATCCTTGACTGAAGTCCCTCCTACTACCCAGTTGTGTTTGAAGATTAAGCGCAATACATCATCGTGGCAATGTCTGCTTGGACCCACGAAGCGGAGCCACCCATCACCAAGCTTCGTGCGAGATTGGATGTTCGCGAAGACCTCTGCATTGTTCTGGTAATCTAATAGTAGGTTGTTAGCATTGCCATAAGGATAGTGGAAAATCTACGCACCTGATACAGGCACAATTCTTTTCAAATTGAGACTACCTTTCACCAGGTCGAACACATCTTCGAGTTTGTTAGACGATTCGACCCCGAGCAGGTGGACTCCACCGGGTCCGTGGGGTTGTACGGAAAGTGGCGAACGTATGGCGCTGCTTCGCAATGCCATGCTGGAGTGGAAAGATTGAGTAGTATCAACAACGTCATGCTGCAAGGGAAGAGCGAAAGCATGAATCGGCTTAGATTGCGAGGGGAGGGACTTCAACTTCCATTGATTGTCGAGCTTTTCATTAAGGTCGAAATTCTTGGATGCCTTGAGGAAGTGCTCCTTTGTCGGGTTGATCTGTACTTTGGTCCTGAAAATTAGTGTCAGTACGAGATTTTTCGTCAAGCATCTTGCTTTATGTGCCAGCCTCCGAGACCAAGAAATCGACAGCACCTACCAATTCCGCGTCGCATCCGTAATCAGCATTTGAACAGACACTTTCATTCGGCCGTCTTTGGGCCCTATCTTGGACTTCCTCGGAAAGTCCCAAGTTGGACAACTCAGGGAGGCGGTAAGATCAGCTGCGGTTCTAGATTCTTCACATTCCTTCCAGTATGGCTCATTCTTCTTGTCAGCATATCTGAACTTCCATTGCAGCACACAGCGATACTTCAAGCCCTTGAGCGATTCTGCCATCCTTTCCAGGGCCGGACAAGAAAAAGCGAGAGAGACTTCCAGAAGCCTCCGTGGCTCCCTGGGGTCCGAAATAGCTTCATCTTTGATCGAAATTGAAGGTATCTGAGTACACACCCCGGACAGACTGGGAAATGCGATCTCCGCCTCTTTGAGAAAGTAGGGCTTTGGCTTAAGAAAGTCGGCGGCGCTGCCAATGTGATCTTCGTCAATGTGAGTGATCTGGCACGTCAGCGCGAACGACTACAAAAGATATAGTCAAAGTAGTACACACTATGACTTTGCGCACCGGAGGCTTGGTTGTAAGATCCGCCTTGTTTGTAGGCGAATCTGGAAACTTCACCTTGCTGCAAACGGTGTTCAGGGCATTGAGCACTTTGGCGCCTTCGGGTACATCTATCACGGTCCTAGTCCAAGTTCCAGGTTTGTAAGAGCCGTCGCCTTCCAAAGACAGGCCAGCAAAGTCGACCACATTGCAGTCACCAGATCCTGAGTCAATGATTGTGATCTGGGCGAGCGGCTAGAGTGCGGTTAGCGGCAGTGGTCTTGCATATGGAGCGTTTCATACCGTCTGGACGTTTGCAGGGAAAGCGATGTCCTTGGTAGAGGGCATTTCGTGGGTTCTGACGATGCTGAAGCCGCTTGACTACTCTACTGCAAATGAGTGTAAAAGCAGGCATGGAAGAAGCGCTGCTGGTGCTTCTTGCGATTTCGGAAGTGTGAGGTAGCGCCATGTTTACGCCAGCAAGCCTCGACACCTGTACGGCCTGTGGCGCTGTGGTCACATCGTGAGGAGCTCGCGCAGTAGTTCGTTGATGTTCAGGATGTGCTCCGGTGTGGCTGGAAGGCCAAGCGAAGTCTAACCGTATTCGGTAAGGCCTTTCGCCTAACCCCCCTTAAGTTCCAACCTCGGCTCTACATGCCAATGCATTGCACATGGTGGCTTGGGAGGTGTAGGCCAGACCTTCTGAAGAGCAGTGATTCAGCCAGCCATGGTCACGACGTACATGGAGCACTCAGGCGGGGCCACGATGGCGCGTGTCCAGCGCTGTAAGAAGGAGGCTTTATCGTGCAGGTCGCCATCTTTTGCCCTCCGCTGCCCACTGTCCACGCAGTACGCCCGCCTTTCGAGATGAGCGGCAATACAGACGACACCGTCGACTTGATTGACGAGCCTGATGTCTTCGATAAGACTGACGTTGACAGTGTCGAAAAGGCCTTGAACTCCTTGTGGACGCAAAGTCATGACCACTTGGGCATCGGCTCTTCATCCGGAACATCCCTGTCATACAGGTAGTAGACCTGGCATCATGCACGAGAGAACGCTGTGCTGAGCACTTTGCAGCGTCAATGCCAACGTCACTGTCTCTGTCGACACTGACTGGGTCATTTTCGACCAGTTCACCTTGACAAATATTACGCTCCAGGCTTACATGGCAAAGATGTCTTCATCCCCAGGTATACGATACACACCGTCACTTGCAAATCACAGCTGACATGAAACAGCTGTGGTTGGAATATCGCTCACGGCCGAGGCGCAGATTAATGAAGTAAATCTCTCCATAACTGCCGCCATGCCCAGAATGGTGAAAGGTGAAGATGCAGATCTTGTTTTGGATGTCAAGGTCACCAGTGACCTGGGATCGATCTCGCCAGCCGAAATGATCACATATTTTACCAACAACGGCACGGACATCTCTGCAGGTGCGCTCGAATAAAGCTTCCATTCGGCGTGGCTATGGCTAACTGAAACAGTCACAAGAAATTTGGATGGCCCACTCGGCAACCAGGTCGACGAAGATGATGCAGACACTGGACTCGTATGCGTATTCCAACTCGTGATCCAAAGAAATGGCAGTGACGGTAAATACTGGCTCAGGCATTTCTCCTTCTCTGTGGAGGATTTTGTGCATTGGCCTATCATACCCGGTCGGCTGGACGTTCAAAATGTGTTCCTTGGCCTTGGATTATCACGAACCTCACAAAAGGATGGATTTGAAGTTGAAGCCAGCGTAAGAGGACGACTACTCGTGGCCAACCACGCATATCTTGGCGTCGCAGGAACTTTAGCCCTGGCTCGAGAATCGAAAGTTACCCTCACTGTATCTGCGGAGACGTTATCGGGAGCGACTGCCCGGGATCTTATCGAGACTGTGATTGACAGCAAAGGCGCAGACCAGGCTATCGGCGCAGTAGCTTCTCCTCCCAGCCTCGTCTATCCATCAGATGTCGACTCAGCGGCCTTTGCTGCTCAACTTGTGCTCTTGCGGGACAAAGCCACGCAGACATGGAAGGTCTTTTCCATGGCAGTACATCTAGAACTCTGGGGTCTTCCATGGCAGCCTGTCAGCGGCGTACCTATATGGCTGGAACAGATCTGGTTCGGTTTAGACATGTTGCGTGGTGTCCAAAACGAATGGACTTATTCGGGCCAAGCTGGCGGGTTACTGCACCTTGGAGGTGCTGATTTCGTGGCCATGATCCACTACGATTCCAAAGAAAAGATCACGACTGTCCGCGGCCAGATTCTGAGAGATAGCATGGCTTCGCTTTCTCAGGTAGCCAAGGATCCTTTGGTGAATCCGAGTACTCCTGGTGTGGAGCATGATCTCGTGGCCGCTGCAACCTCCTCGCCAGCTCCACTGAGCTCACCGATCGAGATGTCAATGATCGAATTTGATTCGAGTGAGCTGGACAAGCACTGCACACTCGAGTTCTCTGAAACGGGCCTCACGCGTATGACGCTGTCGCTGGATTTTGCCTCCGAGTGGAACCTCGGTGATAGGCTGTTGATGGCAGACCTCGGACTGTATTTCTCCATTGAGGATCCGTTGGCCAAGATGGGCTCGAAGCCAGAAATCGCTGGCTACATTCACGGCATGGTCACCTTGACGAACAAAGTGCAGCTGAATGCATTTGTGCTGGGCGTGTCCAAAGCCAATGCATCTGTATTTCGGGCAGTACTTTCGATCGAGTATGATCCAAGAGCGTCCCTCGGACAGACTCCGCGAGATGTCCTCTACGACTCCTCAACCTTTGCCTTCTCGAACATCACTAGCACTGGATGGGTCATGCCGTCATCGGCACCCAGCGACCTATCGCCTGAAGGTGCCTTGACATCTATGGAAGCGCGCTTGTCTGTCGGAGTTTTACAGCTACCAGACCCAGCAGACTCCAAGAGGTAAGTCAGACTTTGTTCAGCATTCTTCAGAGTTTCGAGATCACTCACCATTTCCTTTGCAGGTTCGTCACCTCAGTCACGGACGTAGCTGTGACACTGCAGTCTCTTTCCGGCTGGATGGTCTTCGAAGGCTTGATCACAGCTCAGGTGCAGCTCTCTTGTCTGGTCCAACCAGAGTCTGCTGACGGCAAGCGGCCACTGACCTATTTGTTCCTGATATCGGGCTCAGTTACATCACCGGCCACAACTGTCACAACGACCAGGTACGCCCTTCATGTTTCCGCAGCCCTACGAAAGGCTGCAGACTCTGCTTCGATGATAGAGGCCACCGTCACGGCCACGCAATCAGGAAACGAAACATCGTCTGCTGCCCCTGACCACTTCTTGCAAATGCAAGCGTTCGGCGGCTATGCATACAAACCAGCAGGTACCCCCGAAGCTTCCCTAGTGCCAATCGATTATCCCACTTCACCAACGCAGCTCATGGCCGATGCAAAAGCTTCCTGCAGCATCAAAGCCTCTCAAACAGCGGGAGAGACCACGTTCTCGCTCAAGGAGATTACCTTCTCTCTTACTGCAGACCTGTCACGGCCGGGTAAGGAGTGGATCATAATGGCCGACAGCCTGGCTGTCACACAAGCAAACCTGAGCTTGCGTATGACAAATCCTCGCGACCGTCAAAAGCGGGTCGTCACATTCATCGCATCAGCTACCACTCGCATTGGCAAAGCCGTGCCGGGGAAATATACAATGGTCAATGCAACGTTCATAGCACATACCGCCCCGTCGGGAAGCATGCTGCAAGTCGTTGTGACTTCTGGCGGACTGAAGCAGATTCTGACCACCATGCTGGGTAGCTCCACCGACTATTCGAATGCTATCGATGGTTCTCCGTTAACGCTGGATAATGCTGAGTTCGTGGCGAACATGATTTTAGCAAAGGATTCCGGCACTGGAGCGTACCGTCTCAAACAGTTTTCGGTGGTCATGAAGACTAAGCTGGCGTGGAGTCTTGGGCCCGTCACCGTAACTGATCTTGCCTTGTCCGCAACCTATACAGACTGGGATGCTAGCCACAAGGCCAGCAAGTTTGAGTTCACTGGGAATGCATTACTTGGCGATTTAGTATGCTCAGTCGCGCTGGTAAAGGAAACAGATGGGGCGTTGAGTGTGACAGCAGTGGCTGGATCCATTTCTCCTAACAAGCTGCTTTTGCAGACCTCTAGTAAGGAATTCAAGGATTTCGAGACGCCATCCTTGCCGGAAGAGTCCGGGCTTGAGTCCTATCAAAGCGGAGTCGCTGGTGGCGTGCGCCTCGTCTTTCCCAAGATGAATAACTCCTGGAAGCTAGATCAAGTCCACTTCATGATCGTCAGTAGAAACACGAAGTGGAATATACGCGGGGACTACCTCACCTTTACGGGACTTGAGCTAGGCATTCAAGTAAAGAACATCGCTACTAGCAAGACTTCACTCTCAGCCTACCTGAATGCGAGTCTGGAATTCCTGGTGTTAAGGGGATCGGGAGCAAGGCAAACCATCACCTGGAGAATGGAGGCAACTCTGCATGAACTCACGGGATCAGCCAAGCTAGAGACATGCAACTTGCCTCAACTTGCTTATACACTAACCGCAGGGTACCTGGAACTCTCGGAATTGTGCAGTGGAGCCTCGTGGCCTAGCGTGCTACCGGATAAAATCACATTGGTGGTCAATTGGGACGCCGGAAAGGGTACCCTCGATGCTATATATCACGATTGGGCGTTGCCAAGCGTGCTGAAACATTTACTTACTATGCAGCACCCGACCATTCATCTCGACATACACCGAGCCCTGGGCTCGACTTGGGGCGGAGGTGAATTGTCAGGAACTGCAAAGGTGCTTGGCGTTCCAGTCACTCTCTCGTATACCCTTCCCGATGGACCTTTCCGTGTCTACGGTATTGACGTGAAGAAGGCTTACGAGCTAGCAAAGGAACTTTACAACGCGATCAAGAACTTCGTGGGTGCTGCGGAAGAAGTTGCCGCAATTTGTGCGGAGCTGGCTGAGCTCGCGGAGCTCGGAGAAGCTGCCGCAGTGGCTGCAATGGTAGCCACAGCTCTTTTTGCGTGCGGTGTGGCTATGGAGACCATTAGTCCAGCGATGCACATGTATTTCCCTGGCCAGGCATGGAACACTCACACGACAGAGCCGCCGGCAATTGTTTCGACCGACGACCCTTCGAGTAACATCATGTCGCGAAGTACAGACGCCAGACCGTATCTGGTTGTCGGTGGAACCGCCATAGCGACCGGCCCTGGTCATGAAAAAGTATGGCTCAGCGTTTACGCCAAGAATGCAGATGGTACTCCTCTGAGTACCTTCGTATCGTCTGGATTGTCCATAGCCGTGGTGGATGACCAGCAAAAGCACAGCAACATAACCATCTCTTGGGATCACTACCTCAATGGCTTCGTAACTGGGTTCGCGAGACCAGAAAAAGATCATGGTTTGGTAGTCACTTTTGCCATCGGAGGCGGGACAGTCTTGTCTAGCTCTTTCGCGGTCACTGTTTCAGAAAAAGCCAGCGCTTTGAGTACGGCCAGTACTCAACTGCAGTGTCCAACACAACCTCCAGACGCAGTGACCTACAACGCAATGATCATCCCGTATGATCAGTACGGGAAGCCCCGGTATGGACTTGACGCTGACCAAGCATTTGACGTCGTATGGTCAAGTCCGAACGGCCAGCTGCCCACTCAAGCCATCAAAATCACTCGTCGCAACGATGGATACATTATTCCGTTCCAATGGACTTCCAGTGATAAGCTCACCCTTTCGGTATTCGCTGCCAAGACAAATAATCACATCGCTGGGTCGCCGTTCACTTACGATCTGCATCCCAAGCCAGTCAGTCTCGGGCCAGAGGCTGCAGTGTGCACTGCCTCCGGCCCTGGTGTGTCCAATGGAGTGGGAGGTGAGCTTACTTCCTTTATCATTCAGCTCCGCAGTATTGATCTCAAACCGGTGCATGACATCTCGCTGTGCCGGGCGGTGCTCGCAGTTACGCTGCTTGTGGAAACAGACACTCAGCAGCTTGCGGTTGCGTTTGCGGATGGAAGTGCCACAGTACAGTATCAGAGACCCCCTGTTGGCAAGGGGTACTCGATTGAGATGAAGATATCTGGAGCACACATTCACGACTCCCCTTTCAGCCTTCACAGCGACGGGCCGCCAGTCTCACTCTCGGTTCCAAACTCCAGGTTGGAGCTGATGACAATGGGGGAGTGGGGCGTCCAGAACTATCGATCGTCATCAACCATCGAGGCTGTTTTGACCTGTTTCGGCACAGACGGCAATCTTTTCGGCAGCGCCAGTGACAAGGACTTCGCGGTCAGAGGAGGAAGAGACATTGTTCTCAGAAAGCTACAAGATAGCGCCCCCAACTATCTCATGCTTTTTCTGAATCCCAGCAGCACCGGGAAGTTCACTTTCTCTGTCACTGCATCTAACGACGAGAAGATTCACGTCCAAGGATCGCCAGTCACAGTCGAAATCCTGGACAATGCTGTGCCGTGGTCTGTGTCCTTCGAGGACCAAAACAACAATCAAGATCGGCATGAAGCAGGCTACCAGGGCCCGATTTTCTACGACCAGTATGGTATTGAGCTTGATAACAACACCAGATACAATACCAGGTTTGATGCTGTCACGATCAAAGACCATACAAGACTCCTACTTCAAAAGAACGACAGTTCAGTCTGGACCCTACCGCCGCTGGCCCCCATGGCATTAACAGACGACGACATTTACAGCATCATCAAGTGGAGCATGCCCGGCTGGGGAGGCATCCTAAACAGAGTAGGAGTTGGTTTCCTGAGAAGCTCGAGTCTGCCTCCTCCAACAGATTTCACCGTTGATGGATCCTATGCCGTCTGGGAAAATCACGACGACTGGAAAACCGACTCTGTCGTAAGAATCGTAAGCCGCAGCGGAGGTCCCTACTCTGGCCATAGAATTTACGCCGGGCGGTATTTTGACCGACCGTTCTCCATCAAGCCATCCTCTGGGTACGCCTTTCCAACATGGCACAAGATGGTCGACAATCATGACGGCACGTATTCGGTGATCTTCAAACATGCTAATTTAACGGACAAGGTCGGTTTCGACGTCATAACTAAGGATAGTGATGGGAAGGAATACGTGATCCACACGATTACAACCCCGGTTCCCCCTTACGTTGCGCGCCTCGAAGTCGTCGCTCCGGATGACATCAAACTGGACCAAAATGCGGCTCTCGAACTAACGGTCTACGACCAGTCTGGAAAGACCGATACTGAGCACGACATGTGGCAATGGGATGGAATCGTGTTTCCAGATCTAGATCTCGGCGAAGTGTCAAGCGTTGCGACATGCACGTTCCGCAGAGCATTTCTCGGAGCTCGTACGTATCGTCTCGAGTTCAAATTGGACTCGAGTCATTTCAAAGGTAAGGATGGGAGTCCTTGAGGCGTTCTTCTGTATTGTCAAGTGTGCTAACGAGGGACAATAGCTGGTCCGTACCTATTTACTGGCACAGTGAATGGTAGACAAATCAGTGCTGAGCCCACGAAGTTCGTAGTCAGTGCGTAGAAAGGGACGACACTGCCGGCTGAACACCTCGTTGTTCGGGATGGGATAGTCCGTCTTACTCGCGCAACGCCTTGGGGAGGGAACTAGAGGCACGAGGAAGGTGCCTAGAGAGCACGCTCACAGCTGATCAATTACAACTTCGACCTCTTCTTCCCAGCTATGCGAAACAAAAGTGCGCGCGGACAAAGAAGCCACTAAACTTGATGCACTTCTGACAGAAGTCAGCACTCTCCGCGACCAACGCCACGAAGTCGTCACTCAACTTGATCTGGCTCTCGACCACATCGCCGCTCTACAAAACGAAAGCACTTTCTCTCGCGTCTACCGAGCCACATCCCGAACAGTCAAGTCATACAGGTCGTTAGTTCGGCAAGCTCATCTCCTGACTCTCCAGCTTCAGCATCTCATAAATTCTGGAGTCTCTGAAGGTCTCCACCGCTGCGAGTAGAGGCGCTTTGTGGGAATATTATGTATGAGATCATGAGCCTCTTCATGTGGTCAAGCTCCAGATAAGTGAGAACAAGAACGACGAGGAAAGGAAAGGGAGCGCAGGTACCATTGATGAGTTCTAGAAATGGAGAGATCCATCTCGACGCCAGTCATGTCAAGAGTCTTAGTCTAGGGATTGTCGTTCTTGGTGGAAAGTAGCAAGTCTGTTAACATCACGAACCGCTTTGCGAATCGTGGATCGAACATGCTCAATAATCTGACAGGCGCGAATCATCTAGGTAGCCTGCGCTGGACGAGGGAGCATCTATAACACATCTTGACAATCTCACCATTCCAAATCCTCACGCTGGCTCACCTCCTCTTCCAACGCCTCAAGCACAGTCTCCACACCTCTCTTCGCCACACGCAGCTGCGTATCAGCTTTGACTCTCGAGTAGAATACTGGACAGTCCCTACTATCACACCTGACCTCCTCATCGAAAGCAATACCAGCACAGCTCCTGCAAACGTCGTGCATTGAGGTTGCCTTCGCCTCTGCTGCCTGCAGTTTGCGTCGCAGCACCACCAACGTCGAAGAGGTCTTCACATGCCTGCATATTGAGCAGAGCGGAAGCGGCATCTCCACTGGGACTTCTGGTACTGCGAATCGAGACGTCGGCTTCGGTGGTGTGAGCTTAGTCCGGCATACCAAGCAGAGCGACGACCCCATATAGCTTTCCATTGTCTTGCGCATATTCTTTGCACCAGAAGCATTCTCCTGTTGGACGCCGCCAAGTTGCCGGATGCGTTGCACCTTCGGCAGTTCATCCCACCAGCTCCTCACATTCGCACCTACGAGGTTGAAGATGCGCTCAAGAGGAGGTATGAGGTTCTTGTTGATGTAGTACTCAGCATCCAGCTCAGCATTCTCGTCACGAATCAGCTGTTCAGGCTCGACACATCTTTCCCACAGTCGTGCACCTGGCGCTCCAGCGATGACCACATAAGGCACACGTTCGCCATATTGAGGCTCTTGCCGAGGATCTTTGAGCATCCTGCGTGTGGCAATGAGTGCACCAGGTGGTGGAGGTCCCTTGTCAGCATACGTGCCGAGCTTGACTTCCTTCGCGAAGCAGAAGTCTTGTACAGAGAATCGACCGGTGAGGATCTTGGTACACTGAGCTTGGAAATAGGATTTGACTTGGCTGAGGTCTGCTGTGCGGAAGAGCAGTTTGAGCGCTTTCTCTTCCATCTTCTGCTCTGCAGGTGTGCCATCTCGGCGGACTGTTTCGATGCCTTTCGCATCAAAATCTGGTTCCTTTTGCGATGGACTTTCGTACTTGAATCCAACGTAGCGCTTCTTTGCAAGTAAGACACAGGGATGGTAGACTTTTTCAAACTTCAGCTTGACGGGTCGAGGATTCATGTCTGTCACTGCTTTGGCGATCTCATCACCGATTCGAAATGCATCGTCCTTGGTGCGGCCCTTGAGGTAGACGAAAAGCGAGTCAGTGTCGCCGTACACCACTTCCGCTCCCCACCGCTCGACAGAGTGGATAAGTGCAATGGCCTTTTCCAAGGTCTCTCGACCTGTCTGAACAATGCTGTCTGCAATCTCCGAGCACGGCATTCGACCTGAGAAGCTAGCTGAGGTGTAGCCGTACGTGACATTGGCGATCAGCTTGAGCGCGAGCTGCCTGTTGTTCAACAGCTGCTGCAGCGTCTTGTCGTCTTTGTCGACCTTCATGCCGCTTTTGACCATGACTCTTGTTTCAAGAATCTCGCCCAACATCTTTGCCAGGAGCGACTTGCGCATTTCAGGCTTGACATACATCATGCCATTTGGAGCAATGTTGAGCTTGTCCTTGGTCAGCTCGAGAAGTCCGGGATGGCGTTTGAAGTCTGCGAAGCCCATTTTGTTCGTGCCTCGCCAATTTGTGATGCGTCCCAGGCATGTTGAGTAGCAGAGATTGTAAGCGATCATGACACTAGGGTACAGACTTTGGAAGTCAAGTACGAGCAGAGGACTGCTGTAAAAGGCCGATTGCGGCTCCATGACCAATGGCAGGCATTCCAGTGCATTCTGTGCGCCGACTTGTTTTCTGCTTGGTGATACGAGAACAAAAGACTCAGGCTTTGCAATACGAAACATGAGCGATTCGACTTTGAATTGAGACCCACGACTGAAGACCGAGAAGAAGTCTACACCAAGGAGACGTGCTTGCTCAGACGTCCGGGGAATCAATTCGTTGGCATCCAGTATCTCGAGGTCCAGCTTGGTGCGGGTGACAAGATAGTCGAGGAGCTTTGCAAAGTCTCGCGGTCTGTCACTCTTGTACCAACGAGTGAGCGTAGCGTATGTGTAGTGGGGTATCCGACGATGAAGCAGATGGAACACGACATTCTCCATCGTATACTGTAGCAGGTTGAGCTCGGATCGCATTGCCCGCCAGATGTTGATCGTATGCCTGCCAGTGATACTGACTGTGGAGGTGTGCGTGAACCCCCATCGGTCGGCATCCTTGCCAAAACGACCTTTGGAGTGAGACTTCATCCTGGAAAATTCGTCCGGCAAGTTGAACTCGTACTGCAATCGGGCCCGCTCGATCAAGTAACCCCAGCTGTTGTTGTGCACCTCATAACCAGTCAGGATGTCGATGTCGAATTCTCGTACGATATCGACCATTCTGTTGATGAGGTCAAGCTCGTTGTCTTCGCTGTCGATTTGTACGTCGTTGCCAACAACTTTCCGAATCTTGGCAGGCAAGTCCTCATCGTCCTTGATCAGCACCAAGATCCCGAGCTTGGTCTGCTCGTCCATCTGCTCGTCTACGATGCACCAAACGACCAAGTTTACCTCATCTCGTTCTGGATCGGGAGCAAGGTCGGCGCGGCTATTCACATGCACTTCGAGGCTCATGGTACTCATGTAGCCGGTCTCGTGTTGCACACTTGTGCTTGCTTTGTGTTGCGAGTACTTGAACCCGTGTTTGTTGCGCTGCGTTGGGCCTTCAATCTGTGACAGTTCTGGTGGCGGTTTGTTCTTGCGCTTGAGCTGTGACGCTGCAGGAGGGCCATCGACATCAAGAATGTCGAGCTCATCAGGTTCAAGTGGCTTCTGAGTCTTCATCCACTCTTCTACCTCGCAGAACGATGGTGGCGTTCTCGTGATCTCCCAAACCTTGAGCGAGCATTGCCACCTTCGGCGATTCAGCGCGAATTCTGCGTCGACCTTGCTCTGGCGTTCAGGTTGCCCAACCAGTCCGGACTTTTCGAACACTGGCAGGTATGGGAGCGTAGTACTTTCGAGGCGGAATTCCTGGCCTGCGTATTCCCTAACCCGTTCAGGCACGTCCTTTTCATTACTGTAGTAAGCATCTTGATAGATGACTGATGGCTCTGTGGTTGCAGTGACTTCGTCGAACGTCGGAGGAAGTGGAGCAATTAGCAGAGATCTGTTGACTTTGAAAGCATGGGCATATGTATTTGCTGCCTCCACTGAGATAGCTCGGCTCTCTGGAGCGAGGGAGGACAAGGACGCGATCGTCTTTGAAGTGCTGGAGCCGTTTGAAGAGACCAAAGCATCCTTTTGACTCAGTTGAGAGGCTCGCTGAGGAATATGTGCCAGATCGCTGCGCTGGCTTAAGCGTAGCGTAGTTGCAGGATCGTGGGGGTATTTGACAGTGGGGAATGCAATTTGATCGCCTTGAGACGACTGCAGAGATCGCTGCGATGAGGGCGGCTGAGCTGAAGGTGGTACACCGGCAACGCTGTCGTCGAGTGGCAGTTCCTTTCGTGCCTGAGCGGCAGGCGGTGCTTCGAAACCGTCTCCACCTGGCCTCGACGATGCTCCCTCTACGAACGCTGTGTGCTTGATGTCCTTAACTCGGAATCGTCGATACTTTACTCGTGGAGACGTGTCTGGGCCTTCCAGTCTGACTTTCTTGAACGGCACTTGGCTGCCATTGGGGGCAGGGCGCTTCAGAAGGCTCTTCTGAGTGCGTTCGATGGTGCTCTGCGTCACTGTTGCTCCCTCCAGCCGCTCTGCCTGCGCTTCGAGCTGCGCAGTGGTCCCTGCAACCTTCGCCTCTCCCATTGTGTCGAGCTTCGCATCTTTCAGCTTCTGATGCTGTGTCAACGCGAACTCCTTTGCAGCTTCCTCGTCACTGAGATAGCCCTCGTCTTCGCCCAGCTGCGCGATACTGCTCTCGTCGACAACAGCAGCCTGTCCGGGCGGTCGCTGGGTGCCCATGAAGTCTTCAAAACTCATCTCGTACGGCTCTTGCTCCCGCGCCTTCGCCTCTTGTGCAAGCTTTTCCCATTTCTTCTCCAGCGTGCTGTGGAAGAGTTCCGATACACTCTGCAGCACAGTCTGTACTCCATCGTCATGGTCGTTCTTCTGGCTGCCAAACGCCTCAAATGACAGCGGCGCTCCTCCTCTCTGCTTCTTCTCTTGCTCGGCAAGTTCAGCAATTGCCTCGCGAAACTCTTCCTCGTGGATCCAGCCACCTTTGCTGTCATTGCGAGGATCAGCAGACATACTGACTAGCACCTCTGGCGGAAAGGGTGAGGAAGACGGATCTGTCAAGCCCATGCGCATCTTCCTCCTTCGAGTCTCATCTTTCCACAAGCCTGCCATTGAGTGCACGAGCTTCTCCTCGGGCGGGAGGTTTTCAAGAGACGCAAGTCGTTCGATGAAAGAGTGGTGCAGTGGTCTCGGTTGAATCACCTCGCGATTGAGGATGTCTTCCACTCGTATGTCGAGCTCAAGCTGACAATGGCTTTGGCGCGGAAATCGTTCCTCGTCCAGTACACTCTTGGCATCGATTGATCGATCATGCCAGAGATGCGCCAGATCGTCGAGCTCCTCCCACGCAGGAATTGGACGTCGAAACTGGACCTTGGCCACTTCGATATAAGCACACCCATACAAGTTGAAGTCGCACATCCACTGGAGGAGATACTGAAGGTGTGCTTCGTAAGGCTGAAAGTGTTGTCTCAGTATGGCACCTTGTTGAAGTAGATCCGAGATACGAGTCATATGTAGGGGATTGAGAAGGTAAATCTTGAGGTAGTACTTGTACCCGACATTGTAGCCGAAGAAAGGGACTCCCTTGACGAGACTGATGTGGGCGACAAAGGTGGCATTTCGTGG
Organism: Septoria linicola; assembly: GCA_024114885.1. Classification (NCBI taxonomy): domain Eukaryota; kingdom Fungi; phylum Ascomycota; class Dothideomycetes; order Mycosphaerellales; family Mycosphaerellaceae; genus Septoria; species Septoria linicola. The sequence goes on from CP099420.1 coordinate 159,535, forward strand.
GTTCTCATATGGGTTGCGGCGGTACGATAGACACATAGCATGATCTATCGAGTGTCGTATATTGGACATGTACTGGTTGACATGATCTTCCTCGATAGACTCAGTATATGGGATGTAGAGGTATGGAAAGGCGCCGTGGATGTGGACGCAGGCCTTCTGACCAGTCTCTGTCGCCCCCCATACTCTGATGACTGGAACGTCAGGAAGCTGGATTCGCTGCGTCGCTGACAGTGATCGAGGTCCCCATATCGGCGTATCCAGAGTGTTGGGCGCATATTGGGCATGGTCAACGCAGTTCAGCCGTATGCGGAAGACATCCTTCCTATCCATGATCGCTTATGGTTGGGTGTGCGGTCATCGTCCTGGCATGTATGCGCTGGTCATCTGCTGTCTGATGTGAATGAAATCGACCAAGTCCTTTGCCACGAACGCGCCTGATTGTTTGGGAGAACGCGACTTGCATGACGATGACGGAAAGTGCTCGGCTCGGTCCGTGCAGGCGGCCGCCGTCTCTCCTCGATTCTCACGTCGAACCTCTCTGTGCTTCACTTTCGTGTCCCACCTTCCTCTTCTTGCAGCATCACGAGCCTGCTCGGCGTTGTGGTAGTAATGATGCTATTTCTTTCATTGTCTGCTTGTGATACTCCATCTCACCGTTGCAGCGCCGGCATCGCATCCGAACAGCACGCTGAGAATATCCCTGCCAGTTGCCTCACTTCGCGGGGAGTTTGGAGCATGCACATGACACCCGACCACAACTGGCACAACCATCTTTCTACCATCCTTCCAAGCACTCTCCCCTCTCGTGTGCGACCGTGAATACGACGCCGAGTACATGCAAAGCGCATCTAGCCGCTCCGCGCGAGCATCTTGGTCCATCGCGCATCCATGAGTACACCGTGGAGTCCACGTGTGTCAGCTGGGAGACTGCATGATCACAGTCCATCATTGTCATTCTAGCTTTTGGTCGAAACAGTGATCGCCATGGCCAGCACAGCGTCCGGATGAGGATTCTGGGCCCGGTCTCACATGGCCGATATTCGCGCCGAGACTGTCGTCACCGCTCCATCGTCCATCTGCACGAAGCACTCCATCTGCTGAAGCATTGCATGATACCCCGCGAGCGATATTGATGTGCTTGAATGCGGATGACCTGCAGCAGAGCCGCTTTAGAGCTGCACAGAGCTCATAGCTCCCCTGCAGTATTGACGATGCTCTGTGCCGCCGAGACGCAGGTTCATGCGTGACTCCAACATTCTCCTCAAGTGAGCGCGAGAACGGTTTGTGGCAAGTGAGGAACCCCAAGTAATTGCACATGCATGCCTGCCAAATGGGTCCATGCACTCGCTTGTGATCACGCTCGTGGCATCACAACCGTGCTTGCCGAACTGCTATAAACTTCCCCAGATCTCGCTCTCTTCAAACTACTCGATCACCGCATTAGTTTTGTGCGGCCTTCTGCTACACTTTCTTCGACATCGTTGCCCACAGCGATGGCACCTCTCGCACTTCTCACCAGTGCACTGGCACTTGCCGCATCGACTGTCACCGCATCGCCTTTCCCTCTGCTTCGTCGTCAGAACGGCACCGACTCGAGCTGTCCAGGTTATCGAGCCAGCGACATCAGTACCACCGCCAATGGCTTGACCGCGAAGCTCACCTTGGCCGGCACACCCTGCAACATTTACGGCAATGACCTCGAAGATCTGACGTTGACAGTCGAGTACCAAACTGGTGGGTCGGATCTTGCATTCCACGCCGAGCATATGGGACTAACATAATCTCAGATACTCGTCTCCACGTCTTGATCGAGGACGCGGCTCAGCAGGTCTACCAGGTACCCGGTTCTGTCTTCCCACGACCAGCTTCAAGTGGATCGCAGAATGCATCCAGTGGGCTCATCTTCGACTACGTTGAGGAGCCTTTCAGCTTCACTGTCAAGCGCCGCAGCAGTGGCGATGTCCTTTTCGATTCGTCTGCTGCTTCACTGATCTTCGAGGATCAATATGTGCGCCTCAGAACAGCTCTGCCCGAGAACCCTAATCTCTACGGTACCGGCGAGCACACCGATCCATTGTAAGTGATTGAATCTGTTCTTACTAGTTGGTGCGCCGGCTAATTTGGAAAGCCGCCTGAACACTACCGACTACGTCCGCACCGCCTGGAACCGCGATGCTTACGGCACGCCTTCAGGCACCAACCTCTACGGCACCCACCCAATCTACTACGACCATCGCGGCGGAAATGGCACGCACGCTGTTTTCCTTCTCAACTCTAACGGCATGGACATCAAGATTGACAATACTGATGGCCAGCACCTTGAGTACAACATCCTCGGTGGCGTGCTTGACTTTTACTTTTTGGCCGGACCTTCTCCAGTCGAGGTTGCACAACAGTATTCTGAAGTATCCCAAAAGAGCGCTCTTCAGCCTTACTGGGGATTTGGTTTCCATCAATGCAAGTACGGATACCGTGACGTCTACTGGGTTGCGGAAGTTGTGGCCAACTATTCTGCTGCCGACATTCCACTCGAGACCATGTGGACTGGTAAGCTTGTCAATTTCTGGGCACGAAACATGCACTGACCCCTTTTAGACATTGACTACATGCACCTCCGCTGGGTCTTCACCTTGGACGAAGACCGCTACCCTCTCGAACTTGTCCGCGACCTCGTCACCACTCTCCACGAGCGCCAGCAGCATTACATCGTCATGGTTGATCCTGCTGTTGCTTACCAGGATTACGATGCATTCAACAACGGTGTTGAGCAGGATGTCTTCATGCAGCGAGACAATGGATCGATCTACAAGGGCGTCGTCTGGCCTGGTGTTACGTAAGTTCAGACATGGCGGTGCAGAGTTCCACATTGGGAAACTGACTTGCATACAGAGCATTCCCAGATTGGTTTCATCCAAACACCCAGGGCTACTGGGATGAGGAGTTTCTTTCATTCTTCGATGCCGAGACTGGTGTCGACATCGATGCGCTATGGATCGACATGAACGAGCCAGCCAACTTCTGCAACTACCCGTGCGCCAATCCAGAGTTTGAGGCTGAGGCCGCCGGCAATCCACCTCAGCCACCGGCTATTCGACTCGGCAGCCCACGCCCGATCCCAGGCTTTGGCGAAGGATTCCAGCCCGTCTGCAAGTCCGTCGTTACATTCAACGTCGAGGCGTCGACCTTTTTCGGAGAGAACATCTACGTGTTCGGTAGCGCCATCACCATCGGCGGTGGTGACACAATTGCTGATGCTGCACCGCTCGGTGCCAACAACTACCCGATCTGGAGCGCAGACGTTGACTTGCCTGCAAATACTGAAGTCACGTACCAGTATGTGCGAGCGCAGCCAGGCGGTGGCTACATCTACGAGGCCGAGAACCGCACTCTCACCACTGGCGACTGCAATAGCACCTCTTCGGTAGATGACACCATCACTACCGAGTCTCCACCACAAAGCAAGCTGCGTCGTCGCTTTGCAGAGTTCTCGTACAAGACCCACCACCTTACACCAATGCTTAAGCGCCAGGCGACGGGCAACAAACTTGGTCTGCCCGGTCGTGACTTGATCAACCCAGCCTACCAAATCAACAACGAGGCAGGCAGCATCAGCAACAAGACGGCAGACACCGACATCATCCAGTACGGAGGCTACACGCAGTACGACACTCATAACCTCTACGGCTCGCAAATGTCCGAGGCTTCCCGCATCTCCATGATTGCACGTCGCCCGACCCTTCGTCCATTGATCATCACCCGATCGACATTTGCTGGAGCAGGAAGCCAAGTTGGCAAGTGGTTAGGTGACAACCTTTCAAACTGGCAGAACTATCTCATTTCCATTTCCGAGATTCTGGAATTTGCCGCTCTGTACAACGTGCCCATGGTCGGCACAGATGTCTGTGGCTTTGGCGGTGACACAACAGAGTTGCTGTGCGCGCGCTGGGCAGCCCTCGGGGCTTTCTCGCCCTTCTACCGCAACCACGCGCAGAACGACGCTGCGGATCAGGAATTCTACCGCTGGCCTCTTGTGGCAGAAGCCGCCAAGAACGCCATCTCGATCCGCTACAAGCTTCTCGACTACTTCTACACGGCCATGTACGTGCAGAACCAGACTGGCACACCGCTCATCCAGCCCATGTTCTTCCACTATCCTGAGGACAGCAACACCTTTGATCTTGGCTTCCAGTACTTCTACGGCCCAGGCATCCTCGTTGCGCCCGTCACTACCGAGAACAGCACAACAGCCACCCACTACCTGCCTAATGGAGTCTTCTACGACTACTACACACATGAGAAGATCATCGGTGCAGGCGAGACTGTGACTGTTGAAGATGTTGATTATACTTCCATTCCACTCTACTACAAAGGTGGTGCCATCATCGCTCAGCGCGCCGAATCTGCAAACACGACTACCGAGCTCCGCAAGCAGGACTTTGACATCATCATCGCTCCTTCTGCCAACGGCACCGCCTATGGTGAGCTGTACCTCGATGATGGAGTCTCGCTCGTGCAAGACACTTGGTCGTACATGAAGTTTGAGTACTTCAGCAATGGCCGCTTCACCATCACTGGCCGTTTCGGCTTCGACACCGACGTGGTCATCAGCTCGATCACAGTGCTAGGTACTGGCAGCAATGCCGGCTATGCATCGAGGACCAAGGTCGCCAACAGCAGAATCAGCTTGAACGAGGAGTACTCGGGTACAGTTGTCTAGACGCCAGGTATACGGTACTGGGATACACTAAAGAACGCACAGATACAGCTACAGATACGACTAGCTATCGAAGGATAATGCGCGCATGGTTTGGACAGGTGGGAGGACGCATTGGAGAGGGATCTTGGTCTCCTTTCGGCTTTTCTTGTACTCGACAGATATGAGACACGGCAGTACCATAGCATTCCATATGATGACTCCTGCCTTTGATGACATTTGTGATGCGGTACTGTTGTGGTGTGGTGATGCGCATGATGAGCAGAAGAAAGGTGAGGCACGAAGTCAAGCAGCAAAATCTCAATTTGTAGTACGCTAATCGTGGGCAACTCGTTCTGTGAGTCCAACCAAGTAGCTCTCTGACTGAAAGACCACCACCTGCAATGTCGAAGTCATGACCAAAAGCCTCATTACCGCCGCCCATAAGCAACAAGTCATTATGTACCCCAAGCAATCTTAGACTCCAAAAGTCACACGCCTTAGCGCATCAAAGAAGTCGTTTGCAAAGAAGTGTTGCTCAAGCAAACTTAGACGGCGAAAGCCAAAGCAAGCCCGGCGCCGACAGCAATCATGCCCTTGCCAACCACGTTGACGGCAGACCCGTCCTCGCTTGGCTCGTGGGTCGGTACTGGAAGGATCGACTGCGATGGTAGCATGTACTCGCCTCCGGTGCCACTTGAAGCAGCCCAGACGGTCGTGCCATTGACCACAGAGATCGGCCCGGTGGTAGAAGGGGTGAAGGCGGTGGTGCGAGGCAGTTCACCAATCGTTGTGGTGATGTTCGCGGTAATGTTGAATCCTCGCATGATATCCACAAAAGCGCGCACGTCCTCCGCAGCATTCGTGGCGAGGTTGTCGGTCGTCTTTGTGATGTTCACACCACGCTTAGCGTTTGCAAGGTTGTCGATCGTCTTGGTGATGACTGCTTTGGTGGTGACTTGGACTGCGGCAGGAAGAACCTGCTCGGTAGACTTGCAGTTGATCCCCTTAGGACCACAGAAGCCGAAGCGTGGGCTCTTCGTCGCAGTTGGGTCGATAGCGCGAGGTGCGAGGGTGGAAGAAGGTGGCTTGAGAGGGGTGAAGGTGACGCCAGAAGCGGCGCGGCATTGCGAGTGTAGGTCGTTGGGTGTACCATCGCAGAAAGCGGTGCAGCCGACAACTTCCTGGAGGGCAGTCAGCATGTTTTGGGAGCAGGATAAAGGAAAGCACCAGAGCTTACATCGAATACGCTGGCCAGGCAAAGGCAGTCGAAGTCAAAGCCAGGAGTCGATGGGTCGGCGCAAGAGGTCTTTGCTGAAGCAGCTTCGAGGCAGAGAGTGCACTCGCGAGAGCTGCCGGCAGACACAGCACGCTCCGCCAGGGCTGGAGCCTTGCACTTAGTGTCGATGTTCAGAGCAGTGTCGGCACAGAACAGGTTGCAGTCGGAAGTGGTCTGTATTGATGTCAGCAAAGGTTATTGAGAAGTAAGGAGAAGCAAGTTGTTATCTTTACCTCGTAAGCTGCCTTTCGACACAGGCAATCGAAGTTGAAGTTGGGGTCAGATGGGTCGTTGACACAATCAGTCTTGATCTCGGCTTCTTGCAGGCAGACAGCGCAGCCTGTTATACATCAATATCGCAGCATTTGTATTTTTAGGGATCCCGCTCACCGTAAGGTCCACGGGCAGTCAGTGCCGCGTCCTTCTTGATGAGCTTGTCAACCTTCAGGCACTGGGAGTCAAAGTGGTAGTCGGTGTCCTTGCACGAGTTCGCGCAGCCCTTGGTAATGTCCGTGTAACCTGGGCCGTAGCAGAGGCAGTCGAAGTCGAAACCTGGCTTGCTTGGATCGTTATTTTCGCAGTGAGTTTGGCGAGCGGCTTGTTCCAAGCAGAGAGTGCAGCCTGCGTCGATTAGTCCTATTGTTGTCAAATTGGTCGCAGTATGGACGTACTCTGAGCATCTCGCTTGATAGGTTCGTGGTCAGCCGGACACAGAGCTGGGACGCCATACTCGGTGCCAGTGCAGAGGTTGGCACAGCCTTGAGTCACTTCCGTGTATCCAGGCCCGCTGCAGAGACAGTCGAAATCGAATTGGGGTTTCGTTGGGTCGTTGTCCGAGCAGAAGGTCTGACGGGCGGCGGACTCGAGGCACAGATTACAGTCTGGTCAGGTGTTAGTGATAAGGACTTACCAGCATGGATATCGGCGATGGACATACTGCGAGCGATCTGTCTCGAAAGGAGGGAGGACGCAGAGGTGGTAGTGGCGAAGGCCACCACCGAGAGGCCCACGGCGGCGCCGGCGAGGAAGCGCATGGCGGCGGCAATGACTGACGGATAGGTGCGTGCGACTTTGTATCGTTGGTGTTGCTAAGTATGGGTATGGTGTTGTGTATGCTGCGTAACGAGTGAACCGGATGTCGATGTTGGACAGACTTGTGTTTGCGTTGCAGAAGAGAACGGAGGATTATTTCTGCCTGTGCGAAGCAGAGCTTTGAGTGGGCTGAACATTGGCGTGCAGTGAATATGCAGCTTCACTTTCTGCAAAGCGACATCAAACGGATGGTTGGTTCAGTCTTTTTGGCATGTGATATCGCCATGCGCGCAGCTGAGGGTACAATCCTGTGAGCCATTGAAGGTGAGCGCATGTGATCGATGGCGAGATGCTTGAAGGTAAAGGACACCGTGAAGTCGTGACCGATGAGAGGGCTTCCGGTCCAAGCCGCTTTCACTCCCGACACGAGCATGTCACATCGTGTAGTGACAGCTCCGAGTAGTACACAGCCCAGGAACATGGTGTTGGTGGCCGGCTGATAGCACCGCTGGGCCTCCCTCCGAGCCACACCAATCGCTCCGATTTGCCATGGTGCTGGGGCGACACATGTTGTCATACATGTCGTGGCTCGATCCACGACTTGATCTTCACTTTGGCTGTCTTGTCAGTGTTGGTTGGTAAGACGAAGGTCGAGGAAGGATTTGGTTGTGCGAAAGCGGACAAGACAAAGTGTTGAGCAAGAGTCGACCGGCCAGAGCCTGACTTCCTCATTCACTGCTCAGAAGGAGACACGAGATGATACTTATCAGTAGAACAGCAACTCGGTCTTTCCTCCGCCTATGCCATTTCCGTACCTCTCTTTGAGATCCTTTCTCGTCAACAGCTGCACGAGCGGAATCTGCAGCTCCTTCATGTCCAGCACACCTCTCTTCTTCTGATCAATATGACTGGCATCGACTACTATGCGATCGAGCTTAGCGATCGACAGCGCCCCCTCGTCAATCAAGTCCATGATCCTCTGCGGCGTGCCTACACCGATATTGACCTTGTCCCTCTTCAACTGCTGCACGGCTTCCTCCTTCTTAATGTGCTTTGCGAACAGTTTCGCCACCTTGGCATCTTTCGTCTGAAACTTCCGCAGCGCTCTCGTTAGATCTGCCGCTCGCATTCCAGCACCTGTCACCACCAAAGTATGCGGCGAGCCGACCTCCTTCGGCGACCAACTAACTCCATCACCTTTGCTGCCTTTCTTTCCGCTTTTCTTAATCGCGAAATGTTCCAGAAAGCTCGGCAGATTGTCTGTCACACGATCCTTCTTGAAGCCTGTGCTATCCGCGATGCTGGCCTCCGACAACCTCCAGTCCTCTGCCTCGACCAAGCTCAGATCTGGCTGAAACCGCTTCGTCCGTTGAGCGAGGTGATCTGCCATCAGCCGACTGTCCATCTGCCCGATTGCTGTGTTGATGCCCTTTTCTGCATCGAGCGTCGATTCGTCAATGTCTTGCGGCTTCTTTGCTTTCCGCTTCGCCTTTCTCGCTGCTTTCTTCGCTTCGGGATCATCGTCGTTGGCTCTTTTCCGCTTCATCGATTTGGTTGGCGCTGGAGAATCCGAATCAGAGATGTCCTCGATCAGAGGCACGCCGGCCTGATCTTCGGAGTCGGACATTGTGCTTGTGTACTGTATCAAAGTGGTGCAAGAAGTTCACCTCGAAAAGTAGAGGTTGTTCGCAAAAGTCTCAAAGAGGAATGGCGCGGAGAGTGCTTGGCGGGAGTTTGATCGTGGCCAGCTCTTCTGCAACATCGAGCGACAATTATGTATTAAAAATACCAATGATGGCGGAAAAGAAGACCATGGACGAGGCATCAAGGGAGGGAGCAGAGAATCTAGTATTACTGTACAGTCAGCTTGATGAACTATGGATCCGATATCTGCAGCTCCTGGACGAATACACCAACGCTCAGACAGCAATCAAGAAACATATGTCAGCTGGATTCTTCTCCCTGGCACAAGCGAACTTCAAGTCTACTCGAGGAAGATATGGGCAAGACTACTATGATGAGCGAGCTGTCGCTTCCACGAGAGTGGCGATCGACGCTCAAGATGATAGCTATGCCTTTGAGATCCGCAAGTCTGGTCCAGATGTCGATGAACAGCCTGTGCGTGGACGCGAGGAGGACGCAAACCACGACTCAGAAGACTCTAAAGGTGCTTCACAATCCGAGAAGCCCAACATCAAGAGTGAGAAGGATACCAGTGCCGACCAGCTTCCCACTCCCGAGGCGACTCCAGAGCCAGAGAGCAAGCGGGAAAGCACGGATACGAATGAAGCTTCTTCAACAGCGTCAAAGACTGAGTCTACTGTCGAAACATCGAATTCGGAAAGACCTACTGATGAGGAGGAGACACCCAAAGTCAACCTCCAGGACCCGATTCGGTGGTTTGGCATCTTGGTTCCGCCCACCCTACGGCAAGCTCAAGCATCTTTCAGCAAGGCCTTGTTGGATGAGACTGCCATGACGAAGGCTGTGAATACGTCTCGTGGATTGAGAGAAGCAGAGGTCGAGATCCGGAAATTGAGGAAATCTATCAAGAAAGCAGAGAAGGCAGTATATGCAACGGACGCTTTGCCGATTCGCAGACCAGTTGAGGCGAGTTCATGAGATAGCAAGGTGAACATTGTCGTCTTCAGAGGAGAGGTATTATCAGAAACTCGTTGAAACACCTTGCTGGCTGGAGTCCTTTTTCGGCTTCTAAAAGAAGGATTTAGAACAAAGAACACACCACCTTGATACCTTGGCGTCCACCCTGTCCTTCCTCTTCTAGCACCCTCCACTTTCTACAACCTCGGAACAAAGAACTACACTCCGGATCAAGAAGGTTAAACAGATCAGAATGAATACTAAGTAGACCTCATTTACTGTCGGTTAGCCGTGACACGACCTGCTGAAGGTAACTCTTATATCATCCAAGGTTGCAGCGAAAGAGAGAGGAAGAAACTGCAATGGCTCGAAGCTAGTACTTACCACTATACTTCTATCAGCGTAATGAGTACTATAGCACATTGCTCCCGGTATACTATATGTAGGTAGTAATATTGCATCTCAAGCCACGCCATCGCAAGGAAAGGCAGCGATAGCCATTGACCCTAAAATGTAGCCTGACAAACAAACCCCTTCTCTGTCGAACACTCCATGCCTATCACAACACATATAACAGCAAAAGGATAAAAAGAATGAATCGAAGCTGTGACCGCTGCAGGACTCGAACCTGCGCTCTACACAGTTGTTAGTTACGTGTTCAAGTCTGAAGCGGTGTAGAGAGAACACACCTTTCGAATCGCCGAACGCTGTAGCTCAGTGGAGCACACCTTAAGACCTGATGCGCTGTTAGGACAACGTTCGAATAGAAGCGACATTGCTTAAGACTTACGACGCCTTAACCGCTCGGCCAAACGGCCTGTACTGCTTGATGGATGGTCACAATTCTGCAATGATCATGACGGTTTATTTGCTAGTTGGAGTGCTGAGCTGGGAGGAAATGGAGCTAGGATAGGTCTGAAATTTTCGGCCGCCGGCGTGGGTTTCGGCTTCGTGGATGGGAAGTGCTTGGCGCATTTCGGCGGGGCAGGGACAGAGACACGGCTTCACTTCTTGAACATCGTGTTTCGATGGTCTTTAGCAACACTGACGTGCAAAGGTCCAGAGCTTGCGATTGTAGCCTTTGTCTGAACGGACGGGCATCTTCTCAGGACTCATCTTAAGCTCCGCAGATCATGCATGGTACACCCACACTAACTTAGTCTTGTTTGGCGGTAGCTCTGCAACGTTGATACTCGCGAAAGAACAACAGACCACACGGCTATAGCTCAAAGAGGAACGAATCTCTGAGGCTAACTAGATGTTCTTCTGGAGACATTGTCATGATCTCTGACCGCTTGATGCCAGTATATTGACTCAAGCACAACGACCGATATTTGCTCGATGAGACCTTAGGGTTGACTAAACTTTCTCATGGGACGACGGCGACGAGGTCAACAATAGCTCTACAGATATCGGCTTCTGTATGCCATCAGCTTAATAGATTTCATCTTTGCTTGTGATGTTTGGCTATCGTCGCGTTCATCCTGCTGTCGATATATAGAAATCACTGAATTAACGATTTCCTGAAAAATGGTCGCGTCGAGAAAAGTGTCAGAATACCTGTGCGACATGTAGAGCATCTGCTGCACAGGAACACGACAACTTAGCGTGTCCGGTCTCTCGGTCGACTAGGATCGTATGGAGACATTGAAGAACCTTGATTCGTGTCTACACAATATAGCGATCGGCTTCTGCAAGTATTCATAGTGGTGATTGAGATACAGGACGGCCACCTGTCTGCAATATCTAGTCCATATCTGCCAAACGATCTACCTCCCAGACCTCGCCAAACCCGCTATCGCATCACCCGCCACATCTCTCCCTACGCCCCACCTCTCACACTCCTTCCTCATCTCGTCCGCCTTCCGCCTCACTTCTCTCGCCCTCTGGCCCACAACCACATTCAAGATCGCTTCTGCAAGACACTCCCCACTCCACTCCGGACTCATCTCTCTACAAGCCCATACTCCCACGCCTCTACTCTCGGCGAGCTGCGCAAAATTATACAGGTCCGCCCACAGCGGCACGACGACTTGAGGTACACCAGAAGCGATGGCTTCATGGTAGCCTCCTGCGCCGCCGTGTGTAACGACGGCGATGATGTTCTTTTCGACAAGTAAGGCTGCAGGGTCGATGGTGAACCATTCGACGACTTTGACTCTTCCGGTACTTTTGAGGTAAGAGGACGATGTCTGAGGATTGATACGATCTTTGACGCTCGGACTTGGAGTAAGCTTCCATAAAACTTGGATGCTTGGAGTTTCCTGAAGAACTATCTCGATTGCAGCGGCCATCTGGTGAGCTTGGATGATACTGTATGTGAAGAGCGTGCCGAGGTTGATCAGAATCGTCGGTGCGCGGTCAATCCACATCATCAGCTCGGGATCCTGAGTGTGTGCTGGAGCGGTTGATAGAAGGATTGGACCTGCAAGTGTGACATTGGGAGGGATGATGTCGAGAGGAAAAGCTGCAGCAGGGAGAGTCTGCGTGATCCATGGTACGTCAGGTCGGTAAGTCGTGGTGAGGTCCATGGCATTCTGAATGCCTTGAGCCTTGAGGAAATGACACTTCGTGGAGAAGTACGACAATCGGAGGATAGCGCCGATGATGCGCATGTTGAGGTAGATGTTTGGTAGAATAGATGTAAGCGGCACTGGAAACGGATAGCCAGAGCCTAGACTACGTGATAGTCAGTATCCCATCGCTTAGCTGTAGCGAGAGTGTTGTCTCACGCAGGATACTTCCACAACATGCCAAGACGAGGCTGAGCAGAGCCAAAAGTGTCACTGGCAAGGTTGGGACTTATGATAGCATGCACTCTATTCCTCGTCCGAGCCGCCTCGACGCCTGGGAAGAACAATGTGTCCAACACAACCACAGCTGGGTCAACTTCATCGATGACTGCCAATATCTGCTTGTAGATGGAGAAGTGGTCTTCAGGCGTCCATGGATCAAGCAGTATCTGCATCTGAGTGCAGAGCTTGTCAATACCTTTCACGCCAGCTGGTATGACTGACGCGAGGAGGCCATCTCCATTCGTAGTGCCTAGTACAAGATTGTTTGGTCCACGCCGAGTAGCTTGCATATAAGTTGGCCCTTCGAGAGGATGGAAATCGATATCACGTGCGATTGACTGCCCTGAACGTGCAGCATTTGAAACCTGCTGGCATTTCGGCGCAAGTCTTGCAAAGGATGAGAAATAAATCTCAATCTCTGGATGCCGTTCTAGCAAGCCTTGTGCAGTAGCCAAGTGTACGTTGCTGAAGCCGGCATGGTCGTTGACCACAAAAAGAGCAGTGTTATTGCGTCCGCGCACGTAGTCTTCGAATTCAGCCGCCGGGCTTCTCAGCTGCCAATACGTGGCGATAGCTAGGACGAGCGAAGGTCAGATGAGCCATTGTATATGAGAGAGACCAAAAGTTCGCATGCTCGACGACAGCTGGTGTCGTGAACGGAGGGAGGAGGAAGCTTCTGAGCACGAAAGTCACAGAGATCTTCCATTAGTTAGCAATCAAAGGACGACGGAATTGGACCAGGTGGAAGAAACGGCAGTAGCACAGTAACCTAAGCTTTATGAAGGAGCCGACCAGGCTTTCGTGTTTTCAAGGATATTGATTGGGAAGCTGCCACTTACGCTGCATGTGGTCGATGATGGGAGGAAGGCATAAACTAGAGAAACAAGCTTCACGTGCAGACGGGGATGGGGTACCGAGGCCCATACGTCCCACCGAGACATGAAGATTTCTCAATAATTCAATAATAGTTTATATTATATCCACGCCTTATACTCTCTATATACTCTCTATATACTCGCTACTATGCCTCCTACTACTAGAGACTACGAACTATACTATATATAGATTACTAAGTACCTTAAGACTAGAGTATCTAAAGTAATTATTTAAAAAGACCTCTAAGACGTCTACTATATCGATATAACTACGAGAACAATTAGACGATTAATAGTAATATAGAGTATCTAGAGCGCTAGGAAGAATAATAGACGCGTATAATATATACTAAATAATCTATAAGTATTAGAATAGTAGATTACCTTTATATTCTACGACTTATAGCTCTCGGACAAGGTAGCTATAGAGCTCCTAAAGATTAATAGCTATAATATTACTAAGAAATAGTATAGTAAGATAAGAAGACGTATAAAGCTTATAAAAAGGAAGTATAGAGAGGAGTATACTACTACTAAAGCTAAGATTAAGGCTATACTTACTATTAAGCTTAATAAAGCTATAGTTAAGATATATAGTAAGAGAAACCTATATACGTATCTATAGAGCAAGTATAATATTATCGGATAGTAGAGTACTCGCTACTAGCGTATACCGACTCGTAGCTAATACTCGTAGTAACCGAATTTATAGCGTAGTAAAGCGACTTAATCCTAAGAGTATTCGACGCTAGATAGAGCGTACGCGCGAGTATTATAGAGCTATTATTATACCTAGACCTAGCTTCGTAACCTTAATAGATATATACTATAAATTCGAGTTCTATAGTATATAGATCTATACTAGAATCGATGTCTATTCGCGCTATATTAAGTAGATTTACTATAGTATTACTAGATAGACTACTATATTAGTACTAGCTTAATATCTTATAATACTACGCTATATTAAGAATGTATCCTAGATAGTTAGTCTAGATATAGACTTCTAAGTATAGTTCTAGATACCTAAGGTATCTACCTAAGGCTTAGCAAGAGGTATATCTTGCTTCTCTTTCTTCTCTTCTTAGATAACTCATAAAATCAACTTTGTATTTAGTTCCTAGCATATTACTACTATACTATATATATAAGTTAGTTTAAGATTAATCCCCTATTCTTCTTTACTACGCTATACCCTCCTTGACATTATATAGTATCTATAAACGCCCTCCACTTTTAACAGGTTATAAGCCCGGGTTTGTATACTAAATAGGAGTAACCTATGTTAGTATAGGTTACTTGTATCCTTTATAGTTTATAGAAAACATTTAGGGCCTAGAAGTTTCCCTAACTATATTACTAACGAAGCTAGTTTGCACCTAGTAGTATACAAGTTAGTAAAGATCTCTATAAGACAGTAGTATATTTCTACTTTATTAATACCTGCCTAGTTCTCTACTATTACACCTAGCATCACTAGAGTTAGAAGAGGCTACTTAGCCTTCCTACTACCTAGTAACAGAAACTCTACTAAGAGAGAAAGATCTGAGTCTTAGTAATTTCCTAAATACGAGGAATCTCTATCCCTTAGAGCTAGTCTCTCTACTATAAGAAATTACCCTTCTCTAGAATCCTTAGCTAGTCTAAAGCATTCTACTAATTATTTATTCTATTCACCTATTTCTATAATAGACTAAGAGGACAAGAAGAGCTAAAGGATTCTAATCCTAGACAGAACTAACTAGAAGAGATAGTTCAAGCTATAGATAGATAAGCTAGAAGGAAAGGACTAGTTCTAGGCAATTAGCTAACTAATTATTAGAGGGAACCTATATATAGTTCAGTAGGACACTAGTCTTTAGATATATGTCACTTAGAATCAACACTTCTTAAAAGACAATATAGTATATAGGTTTAGCATTAGATATAGTATTAGTAAAGATAATAAGATAGAGCTAGAGACATAGTATGTTACTACACTAGTAGCTAAGATATAGGTGATTCTCTAGAACAAGTATAATAGAGTCCTAAAGTCCTATACTATAGGTCTAATTAAGTAGTTTGTTATATTTAGGATATTACCTAATAAGACAATTAGGGAAGCATAGAGACACCTTAGAGGCCTAGGTAAGAGGATTACTAAGATTAATCCTTAGGAAGCCTACTACTAGAGCTAAGAGAAAAGGCTAAAATATCTCCTACAGTCCCTACCTATATTATACTAAGTAGCTAAGGATACTATTATAACCTAACTATCCTTAGATATAGACACTGTTCTCCTTCTACTTAAGTCCTAAGAGGTAAGAGATAATCTAGATAAGATAGACATAGGTCTAGCTATATTCTATTCTAGGTAGCCCTACTAAGGAAAGTCCCTACTAATATACTAGCTCTATAAGAAAGGGAAGCACTAGTTGAAGGATTGTCCTAACCTCCCTACTACTAAGAAACTGTCCTAGTAGAGAAATAGTACTAAGAACTAGAAGGACCCTTAGGGATTATTCCTTAGAGGGAGGGTTAGAAGATCCCCTTTACTAAGGAATGCTAGATATATTAAGAAAGCTATCTATAAGTTATTATTATATAATAAGCTAAAGAAGGTTATCTAGAAAATAGGTAAGTAGCTTCAAAGGATAGAAAAGTCTAGAAAGCTTCTAAAGAAAGGATTTTTAGCCTAGGAGTCTAGTTCTAGTTCTAATTCTAGAACTTACTCTAGTTCTAGAAGTAATAATGATTCTCTATTAGAAGATAATAACTAAGATAAGTTAGCCTATTCTATAATTAAGGCTAAAGGCAAGTTATTACCCTAAGAATAGCTCTTAGATTCCTATACCTTATCCTATATAACTAACTAACTATCCTTCTTTAGATTAGTAAAGCTACTAAGGAAGAAAGTATAGATTAAGGTAGGAGGAGGATACCTCTATATAACCTACTCTAGACTAGTATAGATAAAGGGAATCTTAGGAGGAGAAGTTCTACTTAATAAGGTACTATTTGTTCCTAATCTTAAAGTAAATCTTATGTTATAGGATCAGTTTAGTAAGCAATTTAGAGTCTAGAAGCCTGATTTTACTCTTATCTCCCTAGATAGCTAAATAGTTATAAAGACTAAGCTAGTTAGAGGTGTTCTATTTGTTAGTGAGATATTACCTCTCCTATAGGAAAAGTTATATTACTTACTATATAATCCTATAGAGGTTAATAATACCTATACTGCCCTATTAGAGAAGGATCTAAAACAGTAGGAGCTATAGTATAGAAGATTTACATACTTTAGAAGAGGGTTACTCTTAAACCTTTATAAAGTTACTAACCTAAAGGAAAGAATTCTAATTCCTAACTAGGAAGAGTATAAGTATAAGATCTATATAATAAGTAAGATAAAGAAACACCTAGGTAAGTCTATTAAGAGAAGACCTGAAAGATTAGCCCTTATATTAGTAGATATCTATAGACTATTACTATTATTAGTAAAAGGTTTTATATAGTAGCTTAAGATTGTTAACAACTTCTTAAGAAAGAAATAGGCATTTCTACTTAAGGCTAGATTAGATATACTAACTACTCTTTAGAACTAGAGGATTAAGGCAGAAAGGCAGTTAGTAGCACTCCTCAAGTCTGTAAGAGCTAACAATGCTAGAGAGATTACTACTTTAATTAAATAGTAGGAGAAGGACTTTAGAATTACCCTTAAGCTAACTAAGGCCTACAATTTACTCTAGAATAGAGTAGTTAAGAGGTCTATCTAAATATTAGAGGCCTCTATTAGAGTAATGCTTGAAGAAAGTAAGATACCTATTAAGTTTTAGCTAGAAGCTCTTGAAGTATAAGTGTATATAAGGAACAAGCTTCTAAATAGACCTAATGTTAAGGGATTCAAGCTCTTACCTAATAAAGCTTTTAATAAGATCAAACTAATAGTCTCTTACCTTAAGGTATAGGGATATAGAGCTATAGTATATATAGATACAAGAGTATAGCCTTAGTAGGCAAGGAGTAACAAACTAATAAATAGAGGAAAGGATACTATATTTATTAGATACTATAATAATATAGTAAAGGCATAGAAGTTCTAGGAGCCAGACATAAAGGCTGTCAAGTAGTACACTAATACAATCTTCTTTAAAGATAAGCTAGGTAGAGAATTAGACTTGAATATTAAGATTAAGAATCTCCCTAGTTTAGCTCTAGAAAGAAGACCTATTAGAAGGCTAAGAACTATTAGCTAGCCTACTCTATAAGCTAGTAGGAGTACCCTAGGTGCTCCTAGTCTAGGCTAGTAGAAGCCTTCTCCCCCTTAGCTATTAGTATAGGTTTAGGAAGGAAAGAAACTCTTTATATAACTTCTACCTCTACTAGAAGATGTAGGAGAGTATAGAAAATTCCTAGACTAAAGGAAAGTTAAGAAAGAATCTAAGAATTCTACCTAAGAAACTATAGAGGTAGATTAGGAGTAGATAGCTCTAAGGTAAACTTTTAGAAAGAGGAAAGTATCCTAAGAACTTAATAGATTTAACTAGAAGCTGAAGCTAATTAGGCTTGAGCTAGATTAGAATAGTTAGCTAGATAAGGAAATACTCCTAGAGTATTAGGCTTTCTTCTTAGCTATAAGCTCTATTAACCTAGATATCCTATAGGACCTAGAATTCTTAGAGGAAGTTAAAGAGATTACATTCTTAGCTACTAAAGAAGTAGGAATACATAAATAGGAGGTTCTAATCCTAAGGAACTATAAGGAAGTAATAAGTGATCCTAAGTAGGGTTATCTCTAGTAAGAAGCTATTTAGAAGGAGCTAGATATACTTATAAGTAATAATACCTAGACTATAGTAGTCTTACTAAAAGGGGCTAACCTAGTCACCTTAAGATAGGTCTTTAATATCAAGAGAAAGCTTAGTAGAGCTATTAAAAAGTTCAAGGCAAGACTAGTTATAAGAGGGTTCTCTTAAAAGTATAGAGTAGACTATATAGAGACTTTTGCCTCTATAGTTAGGTAGGATACTCTAAGAGGATTCATAGCTATAGTCTATAAGAAGGACCTAGTTCTATACTAAGTAGATATAAACAATACATTTATAGAGAGCACCCTATATAAGGACATCTATATAATCCTACTACTAGGTATTGACCTACTAACTAGTATAGTCTTATAAGTTCTAAGGAGTCTCTATAGGCTAAAGTAAGCTATAAGAGACTAGAATCAGCTATATATATTAAAGCTAAAAGGAATAGGATTTAGACAATTAGAAGTAGACCTATATCTTCTAATCTATAAGAAAAGGAAAGATCTAATAATCCTAATCTATGTTAATAATATACCTATTACTATAGAGAGACTAGAAGATGTCCTCTAGTTCAAAGACTAACTTAGTAAGGTCTTTAAGATCAAAGATCTTAGAGAACTAGACAAGATTCTTAGAATAAGACTAACAAGAAACAGATAGTAAGGCTAGCTGAAACTTAACTAGAAGCACTATATCTAAGAGAACCTAGCTAAGATAGGAATAGGTTAAGAGACTATATTATTAACTCTTTTACTAATAGACAGCTATAAAAGTCTAAAGCCTACTAGACCAAATAATGAAAGGTATAACAAATAGGAGTACTAATCTATTATTAGAACATAGATATAGCTTGTAACTGTTATAAGACTAGACATTTTATTTACCCTTAGAAGATTAAGCTCCTATATTAGTAATCTAATAGTAGGACACATAAAGGCTCTAAAGAAGCTAACTAGATACCTAAGATCAAACCTAGACCTTAGTCTAAGATACTTAAGGAATAGTTAAGGCTTTCTTACTAGATATATAGACTCTGACTATGTAATAGACAAGACTAATAGAGTCTTAATCCTTAGATATGTCTTCTTCCTTTATAGTACACCAATCTCCTAGATAAGTAAGAAGCAGAAATCTGTAGCTATATCTATAATAGAAGCTAAATATATAGCTATAGGTGTATATACAAAACAGTTATAGTTCCTTAGTACTCTTTTAAGAGAGCTTAGATGCCTAGAGTTAGTAGGAGAATGTTCTTACTAACCAAGGATCCTTAGTAACTAGGAAACTATTACTAGAATCAGGCTAATTTAGCTAAAAGGTAATAACTAAGCTACCCTTACTCTAGTTAAGGACTTATATATTTATAATAAGTCTAAACATATTAATATCTTATACAATGCTATAAGAAAGCTCTAGTAGAACAGACTTATCTCTATAGAATATATAAACATAAAAGAGATAGTAGTAGATAGTCTTACTAAGCTAAAGAATAGATTATAGTTTTAGGAGTTTGTAAGGTAGCTCTACCTTATATAAGAGATATATAAAAGATAACTCTAAGCCTTAGAGTTAAACTAAGAGGAGTCTAAAAGAAAGATTTTAGTTACTTGACTCCTCCTTAGTTAGACTTTATAAAGTCCTAAATGCCCTTACTAATATTAGACCTATTACTAACTATAATATTACTATATAGTACCTAGCTAAACTAGACACCCCCTAAGGCTAAGTACTAGTTAATATTAAAGACCTCCTCTATAGTAGCTATTATCTCCTCTA
Organism: Septoria linicola; assembly: GCA_024114885.1. Classification (NCBI taxonomy): domain Eukaryota; kingdom Fungi; phylum Ascomycota; class Dothideomycetes; order Mycosphaerellales; family Mycosphaerellaceae; genus Septoria; species Septoria linicola. Next base: position 179,373 of record CP099420.1, read on the forward strand.
CTAGTATATAGTTACTCTACTCCCTAGCTTAATATAAGATCCCTATAGCTAAGAATAGTATATCCTAAAGACTATTAGGGAACTAAGAAGCTATATAGAATATAACTAAGTAGGGGACTAGGCTATAAGGAATCTAGGGAGCTGTTAGAATTAGCTATAAGAAAGGATAGGGGCAACTTACTAGATAGTCTATATCCTAAACAATCTACTCCTATATAAGAGAGGAGGAAGATCTTGTAGAAGGCATTTCTTTTACCTTTTTGTAGGAGATAGTAGTGTAGAAAGTTTGTTAGATTAATAGTTAGTACTATCTAGTTATTAGTCTAAAAAGTAAGTACTTAATAACTAATTAAGATTAGGACTAGTATTTAAGTACTACAGATAATCTGTTAAAAGATCTAACTATATAGCATAAGTAGGAGTATTAAGAATATATCCTAGATAGTTAGTCTAGATATAGACTTCTAAGCATAGTTCTAGATGCCTAAGGCATCTACCTAAGGCTTAGTAAGAGGTATATCTTGCTTCTCTTTCTTCTCTTCTTAGATAACTCACAAAATCAACTTTGTATTTAGTTCCTAGCATATTACTACTACACTGTATATATAAGTTAGTTCAAGATTGATCCCCTATTCTTCTTTACTACGCTATACCCTCCTTGACATTATATAGTATCTATAAACGCCCTCCACTTTTAATACGCTATAGTAATATAGCGCTTTAAATTATTCGTTCTAACTATAGTATAGAAATAATACTCGCTATAGATACTTATTATAAGGTTCGATAAGCGATCTATAATATAGAGAATAAGTAGATCGTATATAAGAGTAGAGAGCTATTACTACTACTAGAATTTAACTAGTATTTCAAGTATAGAATAAGTAAGATAAACTAGCGTATTAAGGCGTAGTAGAACTAATAAGCGCCTATCTTATTACTATAGAGATCCTACTTCTATAAGATATATAGAGCGTTACTCTATTAAGAAGATTCGCTCGTAGATAGGATTACTTTCTTAGCGATCTATATACTAATAATACGTACTATAGTTATAGAGTTTATATATATATAGAATAATTATAGTATACGTAATTAATATAAGGAACGATTATATTCTATTCTAGGCATTCTATATATATTACGCTATTATCCTATACTAAGCAGCTATACTTACTAATCTATACTACTACCTAATAGGGTACTAGATAATATAGAGTAGAACCTCGTAGGATTTAGTTCGTACTCGATAGTACTCGCTACTATAACTCGCTAACTAAATAGTAGATCTTAAAGCCTATCTACCTAAAGAGACTCTTTAATAGTATACGTCTACTCTATATAAATATAACGTCTTTTTACCTATCGATAGTAGTACGTATAACGACGATAGTAAGCGCCTTTATAAGTTTACTTATAAACGCTTACGCTCTCTTATCTATAAACATATTATATCCGAATAATAGTTAATACTATACGAGCTTAAAAAGCTACTAGTAGTACGCTAATAGATCCCTTTACGATAGATATAAGATATATTTAACGCGTCTAATAGCTAGCTAATTACTAACGATAATACTAGAGTAATAGAGTTTATAACCGATCTACCTCTAGTAAATAGTATAGATTAGCGTAGTAAATTTAGTTATATACTCTACTCTACGAGTTAGCGTACGAGACTTAGCGAGTATATACTTTCGATATTATATCGTCCTTCCTTACCTTTCTCTTTCCTACTACGTTATCTTATATATACTATATCTTTTACTATAATTATAGCCGATATTAAGGTACTACTCTAGGATCTATATTATCTATAGATAGGTAAATAATATAGTACTAGTATATTTAAAGGCTACGCTTTCTATAGTACCTACTATATAAGAAACCCTAATCCGCTAACTAAGTAGTTTATCTACGAGACTACGGCTATACCGATAGTATCTACGAGTCGCTCTACGAGTATCGTTCCTATAGCTCCTATAGCTCCTACCTATTAGTCGTTTAGTTTAATTCTATAGTATACTAACGCTATATATAATATTACGAACTAGAGATATAGACTAAGGCCTACTCCTAATACTAGATCGATATCTCTATTATAACGACTATTATCTATACCTCTACTATAGCTAGAAGCTATTAAATAACGTACTCTAACGCTAGTTATTACCTTTAACTATATCTATAAAGTATAGACGTAATACGTTATATTCTAATAAACTAGGACGAAGAATATATAGAAGTATAGTAAGCTATAATACTACTAGAGTATTAGTAACGTCTTTATAAACACTATATTCGATATATAGCGTAGCGATTAGTTAGATAACTTCGTCCTCTATCGTTTCGGTATAGATAATCTATCTTATTATCTAATCTAGGAACTAGACGATTATAAAGAATATATATTCTTTATATAGTTTAATAAATTATAGGTTCTATAGAGGATCTCTAATACTACTATTAAGAGGCCTAAGGAATAAGGTATTAGAATAGTTATAGAGGTATTTAAGTAGCTAAAGGCGAAGGTAGTAGATACTTAAATATACCTTATTAAGCTTCTTATCTATAAAGAGACGCTAATACTATAACTAAAGCTACTAAAGTAGGTAAAGAATAAGTAAAAGAATCGAGAGAGTACTATTATAAGTAAAGTAGCGAGTACTTTATTAGCTATCTTTAAGAGTATTAAATAGAATAATAAGCCTACTATTAAGTAAGAAAAGCCTACGTAGTAGGTATACGTATCTAACCGTTATACTATACCTAAAATAATAGATTTATTATACGACGAGTCCTCTACGAGTATAGCTAAATATAGAGAGTCTAATTTATAATAGACCTCGTAGGCTCTTAAGTAGATTAAATAATAGGATACTATTTATACGTCTACTAAGCTTACCGAGCCTACTAAGCCTATATAATAGTAATAATATAATAAATAGACTACTATAGAGCTAGCGTAACTAACGCTATCTAAATAGCTAGTCTAATAAATAGTAAAGCTATTACTAAAGCGATAGAAGAAGCTATAGGTAGAGTATACTAGTAGAGTAACGAAGAGTAGTAGCAAATAGTACTCGCTATAGACTCGTAGAGTAAATACTAGTTAAATTATAGCCTAAAGAAGATAGGATTAGAGAAATTAGTATACTAGGATAGAATAAGAGTAGATATTAGTTTTTATACTCGTAGTAACTCGTAGTTCGATTACTTATAAACTCGCTATACTAACTAGACTATAATAGGCTTAAGAATGTCCTCCTTTAGCTATATAGCCTTCTATAGACTCTATACGTCGCGAGCCTTACTATTAGCCTCTACCTTAAGCTAGTTAATCTAGCTATTTATCGTTCCTATAGTACCGTCTATCCTATTAAGCCTATCCTCTAATACCTTTATATAGACACGGAGCTTCTCTAACTCGCTAGACTCGCTACTAGACTCGCTGTTAAGAATGTATCCTAGATAGTTAGTCTAGATATAGACTTCTAAGCATGGTTCTAGATACCTAAGGCATCTACCTAAGGCTTAGTAAGAGGTATATCTTGCTTCTCTTTCTTCTCTTCTTAGATAACTAACAAAATCAACTTTATATTTAGTTCCTAGTATATTACTACTATACTATATATATAAGTTAGTTCAAGATTAATCCCCTATTCTTCTTTACTACGCTATACTCTCCTTAATATTATATAGTATCTATAAACGCCCTCCACTTTTAATAGGTTATAAGCCCGGGTTTGTGCACTAAATAGGAGTAACCTATATTAGTATAGGTTACTTATATCCCTTATAGTTTATAGAAAACATTTAGAGCCTAGAAGTTTCCCTAACTATATTACTAACGAAGCTAGTTTGCACCTAGTAGTATATAAGTTAGTAAAGATCTCTATAAGACAGTAGTATGTTTCTACTTTATTAATACCTGCCTAGTTCTCTACTATTGTACCTAGTATTACTAGAGTTAGAAGAGGCTACTTAGCCTTCCTACTACCTAGTAATAGAAACTCTACTAAGAGAGAAAGATCTAAGTCTTAGTAATTTCCTAAATACGAGGAATCCCTATCCCTTAGAGCTAGTCTCCCTACTATAAGAAATTACCCTTCTCTAGAATCCTTAGCTAGTCTAAAGTATTCTACTAATTATTTATTCTATTTACCTATTTCTATAATAGACTAAGAGGACAAGAAGAGCTAAAGGATTCTAATCCTAGACAGAACTAACTAGAAGAGATAGTTTAAGCTATAGATAGATAAGCTAGAAGGAAAGGACTAGTTCTAGGTAATTAGCTAACTAATTATTAGAGGGAACCTATACATAGTTTAGTAGGACACTAGTCTTTAGATATATATTACTTAGAATCAACACTTCTTAAAAGATAATATAGTATATAGGTTTAGTATTAGATACAGTATTAGTAAAGATAATAAGATAGAGCTAGAGACATAGTATATTACTATACTAGTAGCTAAGATATAGGTGATTCTCTAGAACAAGTATAATAGAGTCCTAAAGTCCTATACTATAGGTCTGATTAAGCAGTTTATTATATTTAGGATATTACCTAATAAGACAATTAGGGAAGCATAGAGATACCTTAGAGGCCTAAGTAAGAGGATTACTAAGATTAATCCTTAGGAAGCCTACTACTAGAGCTAAGAGAAAAGGCTAAAACATCTCCTATAGTCCCTACCTATATTATACTAAGTAGCTAAGGATACTATTATAACCTAACTATCCTTAGATATAGATACTGTTCTCCTTCTACTTAAGTCTTAAGAGGTAAGAGATAATCTAGATAAGATAGACATAGGTCTAGCTATATTCTATTCTAGGCAGCTCTACTAAGGAAAGTCCTTACTAATATACTAGCTCTATAAGAAAGGGAAGTACTAGTTAAAGGATTGTCCTAACCTCCCTACTACTAAGGAACTATCCTAGTAGAGAAATAGTACTAAGAACTAGAAGGACCCTTAGGGATCATTCCTTAGAAGGAGAGTTAGAAGATTCCCTTTACTAAGAAATACTAGATATATTAAGAAAGCTATCTACAAGTCATTATTATATAATAAGCTAAAGAAGGTTATCTAGAAAAATAGGCAAGTAGCTTCAAAGGATAGAAAAGTCTAGAAAGCTTCTAAAGAAAGGATTTTTAGCCTAGGAGTCTAGTTCTAGTTCTGATTCTAGAACTTACTCTAGTTCTAGAAGTAATAATAATTCCTTATTAGAAGATAATAACTAAGATAAGTTAGCCTATTCTATAATTAAGGCTAAAGGCAAGTTGTTACTTTAAGAATAGCTCTTAGATTCCTATACCTTATCCTATATAACTAACTAACTATTTTTCTTTAGATTAGTAAAGCTACTAAGGAAGAAAGTATAGATTAAGGTAGGAGGAGGATACCTCTATATAACCTACTCTAGACTAGTATAGATAAAGGGAATCTTAGGAGGAGAAGTTCTACTTAATAGGGTACTATTTGTTCCTAATCTTAGAGTAAATCTTATATTATAGGATTAGTTTAGTAAGCAATTTAGAGTCTAGAAGCCTGATTTCACTCTTACCTCCCTAGATAGCTAAACAGTTATAAAGACCAAGCTAGTTAGAGGTGTTCTATTTATTAGTAAGATATTACCTCTTCTATAGGAAAAGTTATATTACTTACTATATAATCCTATAGAGGTTAATAATGCCTATACTACCCTATTAGAGAAGGATCTAAAATAGTAGGAGCTATAGTATAGAAGATTTATATACTTTAGAAGAGGGTTACTCTTAAACCTTTATAAAGTTACTAATCTAAAGGAAAGAATTCTAATTCCTAACTAGGAAGAGTATAAGTATAGGATCTATATAATAGGTAAGATAAAGAAACACCTAGGTAAGTCTATTAAGAGAAGACCTAAAAGATTAGCTCTTATATTAGTAGATATCTATAGACTATTACTATTATTAGTAAAAGGTTTTATATAGTAGCTTAAGATTATTAATAACTTCTTAAGAAAGAAATAGGTATTTCTACTTAAGGCTAGATCAAATGCACTAACTACTCTTTAGAACTAGAGGATCAAGGCAGAAAGGCAGTTAGTAGCACTCCTTAAGTCTATAAGAGCTAACAATGCTAGAGAGATTACTACTTTAATTAAATAGTAGGAGAAGGACTTTAGAATTACTCTTAAGCTAACTAAGGCCTATAATTCACTCTAGAATAGAGTAGTTAAGAGGTCTATCTAAATATTAGAGGCCTCTATTAGAGTAATACTTAAAGAAAGTAAGATACCTATTAAGTTTTAGCTAGAAGCTCTTAAAGTATAGGTGTATATAAGGAACAAGCTTCTAAATAGACCTAATATTAAGGGATTCAAGCTCTTATCTAATAAAGCTTTTAATAAGATCAAACTAATAGTCTCCTACCTTAAGGTATAGGGATATAGAGCTATAGTATATATAGATATAAGAGTATAGCCTTAGTAGGTAAGGAGTAATAAACTAATAAACAGAGGAAAGGATACTATGTTTGTTAGATACTATAATAATATAGTAAAGGTATAGAAGTTCTAGGAGCTAGATATAAAGGCTATTAAGTAGTATACTAATATAATCTTCTTTAAAGATAAGCTAGATAGAGAATTGGACTTGAATATTAAGATTAAGAATCTCTCTAGTTTAGCTCTAGAAAGAAGACCTATTAGAAGGCTAAGAACTATTAGCTAGCCTACTCTATAAGCTAGTAGGAGTACCCTAGGTGCTCCTAGTCTAGGCTAGTAGAAGCCTCCTCCTCCTTAGCTATTAGTATAGGTTTAGGAAGGAAAGAAACTCTTTATATAACTTCCACCTCTACTAGAAGATATAGGAGAGTATAGAAAATTCCTAGACTAAGAGAAAGTTAAGAAAGAATCTAAGAATTCTATCTAAGAAACTATAGAGGTAGATTAGGAGTAGATAGCTCTAAGGCAAACTCTTAGAAAGAGGAAAGCATCTTAAGAACTTAATAGATTTAACTAGAAGCTGAAGCTAATTAGGCTTAAGCTAGATTAGAATAGTTAGCTAGACAAAGAAATGTTTCTAGAGTATTAGGCTTTCTTCTTAGCTATAAGCTCTATTAACCTAGGTATCTTATAGGACCTAGAATTCTTAGAGGAAGTTAAAGAGATTACATTCTTAGCTACTAAAGAAGTAGGAATGCATAAATAGGAGGTTCTAATCCTAAGGAACTATAAGGAAGTAGTAAGTAATCCTAAGTAGGGTTATCTCTAGTAAGAAGCTATTTAGAAGGAGCTAGATATACTTATAAGTAATAATACCTAGACTATAGTAGTCCTATTAAAAGGGGCTAACCTAGTTACCTTAAGATAGATCTTTGATATTAAGAGAAAGCTTAGTAGAGCTATTAAAAAGTTTAAGGTAAGACTAGTTATAAGAGGGTTCTCCTAAAAGTATAGAGTAGACTATATAGAGACTTTTGCCTCTATAGTTAGGTAGGATACTCTAAGAGGATTCATAGCTATAGTCTATAAGAAGGACCTAGTTCTATACTAAGTGGATATGAACAATATATTTATAGAGAGTACCCTATATAAGGACATCTATATAATCCTACTACTAGGTGTTAACCTACTAACTAGTATAGTCTTATAAGTTCTAAGGAGTCTCTATAGGCTAAAGTAAGCTATAAGAGACTAGAATTAGCTATATATATTAAAGCTAAAAGGAATAGGATTTAGACAATTAGAGGTAGACCTATATTTTCTAATCTATAAGAAAAGGAAAGACCTAATAATCCTAATCTATATTAATAATATACCTATTACTATAGAGAGACTAGAAGATGTCCTCTAGTTCAAAGACTAACTTAGTAAGGTCTTTAAGATTAAAGATCTTAGAGAACTAGACAAGATTCTTAGAATAAGACTAATAAGAAACAGATAGTAAGGCTAGCTAAAACTTGACTAGAAGCACTATATCTAAGAGAACCTAGCTAAGATAGGAATAGGTTAAGAGACTATATTACTAACTCTTTTACTAATAGACAGCTATAAAAGTCTAAAGCCTACTAGACTAAATAATAAAAGGTATAATAAATAGGAGTACTAATCTATTATTAGAATATAGATATAGCTTATAACTGTTATAAGACTAGACATTTTATTTACCCTTAGAAGATTAAGCTCCTATATTAGTAATCTAATAGTAGGACATATAAAGGCTCTAAAGAAGCTAACTAGATACCTGAGATCAAACCTAGACCTTAGTCTAAGATACTTAAGGAATAGTTAAGGCTTTCTTACTAGATATGTAGACTCTAACTATATAATAGACAAGACTAATAGAGTCTTAATCCTTAGATATATCTTCTTCCTTTATAGTATACCAATCTCCTAGATAAGTAAGAAGTAGAAATCTATAGCTATATCTATAATAGAAGCTAAATATATAGCTATAGGTGTATATACAAAACAGTTATAGTTCCTTAGTACTCTTTTAAGAGAGCTTAGATACCTAGAGTTAGTAGGAGAATGTTCTTACTAACTAAGGATCCTTAGTAACTAGGAAACTGTTACTAGAATTAGGCTAATTTAGCTAAAAGGTAATAACTAAGCTACCTTTACTCTAGTTAAGGACTTATATGTTTATAATAAGTCTAAACATATTGATATCTTATATAATGCTATAAGAAAGCTCTAGTAGAACAGACTTATCTCTATAGAATATATAAATATAAAAGAGATAGTAGTAGATAGTCTTACTAAGCTAAAGAATAGACTACAGTTTCAGGAGTTTATAAGGTAGCTCTACCTTATATAAGAGATATATAAAAGATAACTCTAAGCCTTAGAGTTGAACTAAGAGGAGTCTAAAAGAAAGATTTTAGTTACTTAACTCCTCCTTAGTTAGACTTTATAAAGTCCTAAATACTCTTACTAATATTAGACCTATTACTAACTATAATATTACTATATAGTACCTAGCTAAACTAGACACCCCCTAAGGCTAAGTACTAGTTAATATTAAAGACCTCCTCTATAGCAGCTATTATCTCCTCTACTAGTGTATAGTTACTCTACTCCCTAGCTTAATATAAGATCCCTATAGCTAAGAATAGTATACCCTAAAGACTATTAGGGAACTAAGAAGCTATATAGAATATAACTAAGTAGGGGACTAGGCTATAAGGAATCTAGGAAGCTATTAGAATTAGCTATAAGAAAGGATAGAGGTAACTTACTAGATAGTCTATATCCTAAATAATCTACTCTTATATAAGAGAGGAGGAAGATCTTATAGAAGGTATTTCTTTTACCTTTTTATAGGAGATAGTAGTATAGAAAGTTTGTTAGATTAATAGTTAGTGCTGTCTAGTTATTAGTCTGAAAAGTAAGTACTTAATAACTAATCAAGATTAGGACTAGTATTTAAGTACTATAGATAATCTATTAAAAGATCTAACTATATAGCATAAGTAGGAGTGTTAAGAATATATCCTAGATAGTTAGTCTAGATATAGACTTCTAAGCATAGTTCTAGATACCTAAGGCATCTACCTAAGGCTTAGTAAGAGGTATATCTTACTTCTCTTTCTTCTCTTCTTAGATAACTAACAAAATCAACTTTATATTTAGTTCCTAGTATATTACTACTATACTATATATATAAGTTAGTTTAAGATTAATCCCCTATTCTTCTTTACTACGCTATACCCTCCTTGACATTGTATAGTATCTATAAACGCCCTCCACTTTTAACACTCGCTATCTTTATTATTACTAACTACTTTACTAGCCTAATAACTAGACTTAGCTATACGTATATAGTATATATAAGGTAGCCCTCCTACTACTATCTTATACTCCTCTTTAAGACTTAGACGCTTATACTATAAGTATAGTATAATAGTAGTAACGCTCTTAGCTGTCTCTATAATATAGCTAGCCTTATTAAACTTATATAGACTATTCTTTATAACCTTTCTTTTTATACTATCTCTATCTTCTACTTTATTTAGCTACTTCTACTATGTCGCTAGCGCGTAAAACTAATAGTTAGAGGCGTCTAGTATAATAGAGTAGCGTAAGCGGTTAGAGGAGTTCGAGGAATTCTATAGCCTATTTTATACTACGAGTTAGTAGCAAGTATATAGAGAGTACGAAAATTGCCTACCTAGCGTTCTCGTTTTTATTAATATCTATCTCCTTAATTAGTACGTAACTTACTTATATAGTTACGGCCTACGTAGAGCTTATACTAGTAGTATTAAGTATACTATTAAGTATTAGCTAAGCTAAAAGCGTCGTAGAATATATATAATAACTTACTTAAGGCGATTAATATTGCAAGTACTATATAAGGCCTCGTTGTCGCCTATAATTATAGTAGTACTAGTATACGTTAGTTATAGTAATAGTAGTAGTAAGCTAGATATTAGTATTAAGTAAGTCCTATTGTTATTAGCGCGACAATAGGAATGACATAGACGCATACGGAATTACTATAAGGACAATAGTGAGGTTTAACAATAAGAAGTCGTTATGTCTCGGTGGGACGTATGGAGCTCGGTCATGGGGATACACGTGTCACGAATTCACGAGGGGTCCTGTGGTCCTGCCCGAATCCACATTATGCTTCCCGCGTAGGCTGCTGTCAACTTTGTATTGCATTGCTTGGAAACATGATGATGGTGATCCATGGACGACAAGCATGACTCCAACAATAACAACAACAGCACTTCCTTCGCACTTCTAGCCGGAGCTGCTCTTCCTTCTCCCGTTGTTCCTCTTCACCAAGCTCGAGCACGCGAACAACAACAACAACTTTCGTCCCATTCTCACCCCTCACGCTCCCTGGAAGACGGCGGACACGAACTGCAGTCCTTGAACGCTCCTTCTTCTTCTTCTTCAAAACTTCTAGCCAGAGACGACGACGACCATCACCTTGAATACAATTCAACCGACTCGGAGGGAGATTCGATGCCCTCCCGCAAATCCAAATCGCCCAACCCACGCAACGGGTCGCTGCGGCACAAGACCAGCACTTCGTCCTCGCTGAACAGCAGCGTCAACACTTCCGCCAACGACATGAACGGCGGCCAGTTCCTCGAACGACGGAAAAACGCTCACCTCGAACCTCTGCAGTACGACAACGATGAAGACAGCTCCGATGCACGAGACAGACTGATGGGGAGGAGTACCTTCAGCTTAGATGAAGCACCGCCGGAGAAGGAGGGAGGAGAGGGTGAAAGCAAGGGCTTCTTTGAGCTGCCCATGCAGGATCGGAGAAACTTCCTGCTGTTGGTCCTGCTCTATTTCCTGCAAGGCATTCCCATGGGTCTGGCAGGAGGCAGTATACCGTTTCTGCTGAAGAGTCATTTAAGTTACAGTCAGATTGGCGTCTACTCATTAGCATCATATCCCTACAGCCTGAAGCTGCTATGGAGTCCGATTGTCGATGCCATCTGGTCAGCGAGGGTGGGCAGACGGAAGAGTTGGATCCTGCCCATTCAGACACTTTCCGGCTTTGGCATGTTGTACTTGGGAAGCAGAGCGAGTCAGATGATGGAAGCCGCGGGTGCAGATGGGGGAGCCGGAGTGTGGAACTTCACGGGCTGGTGGTTCAGCTTGGTCTTCATGTGTGCGACTCAGGATATCGCTGTGGACGGATGGGCGCTCACGCTGCTTTCGCAGTCGAACTTGAGCTATGCGAGTACGGCACAGACGGTGGGACTTACTGGAGGACAGTTCTTGAGCTACACGGTCTTCCTCGCGCTCAACTCGCCCGACTTCGCCAACAAGTGGTTCCGATCGCAACCTCTTGATGTCGGACTTATCACTCTGAACAGCTACCTCACCTTTTTTGGCTGGTTTTACCTCCTGGTCACTCTTGGTCTGGCAGTGCTGAAGAAAGAGGACCGCACGAAAGAGAATGAGAGTGTATGGGGAGTGTACAAGACCATGGGCGGCATTATGAAGCTGAAGAACATTCAAACCTTCATCATCATTCACCTGATTGCCAAGATCGGTTTCCAGGCAAACGATGCGGTCACGAATCTGAAGCTGATCGACAAGGGCTTCTCTCAAGAAGACCTGGCTCTTGTGGTTCTCATCGACTTCCCCTTCGAGATGGGCCTGGGCTACTACGCTGGAAAGTGGTCGGAGCAGTACCAGCCTGTTCGAGTCTGGTGCTGGGCTTTCGTTGGCCGACTCGTCGCAGCGGTCTTTGCGCAACTGGTTGTCATGTTCTTCCCAGTGGGTGGCACGACAACCTCCTACCTCTTCATCATTATCATCGAGCACGTCTTCTCCACTTTTATGAGCACAGTCATGTTCGTTGCTATCTCCGCCTTCCACGCAAAGATCTCTGATCCAGCAATTGGTGGTACCTACATGACTTTGCTTGCGACGTCAGTTTCCCTCACCTACCCACTTCATAAACAAGCTAATATTTCCACAGCGTCTCCAACCTCGGTGGCACGTTCCCACGCTTCTTCATCCTCAAAGCCGTCGATGCTTTCACACAAGCTACTTGCATCCCACCAAAGGGCAACCCAGGCGATCTCAAAGGCGACCTGATCACACAATCTTTCGACTGTGTCGCCGAAGCTGAAAAGCATCGTTGCGTGAACGGCGGTGGCACATGCAACATCGGGCGAGATGGATACTACTATGTAAATGTGCTGTGTGTAATATTTGGCGTCATCACATTCTGGGGTTACATCAAGCCTGCCGCACTGAAGTTGCAGGCTCTGCCGATGAGGGCTTGGAGGCTGGCGAATTGAATGGAGCTCTCTTGTCACGATACAATGTGTACAGTAGTAGATGATACGCAGACTAAGCTGCAGAGGTCCAAAGATGAATAGATGCGTTGGAAATCTGGGTGCCTCGCACTTGCCACTTTTGGTACCAAACGACAAAGGCAACTAGCGTATGGTGCAGACATGAACCAAAAGGACGCAACTGGCAAGACAGCGTTACAAAGGGTCTCCTTCCTCGCCGCAGCTACGCAGGACAAGAAACACTACGCAACGATCAAAACCCTAATCCTCCTAGGCGCACACGCCCACACTCTCGGATCAGATGTGCTTGCAACACTACCCTCCAATCTCTCAGCCTTCATCAAACTTTCATTGACAAGACCGATTCAGTCGCTGGCGCAACAGGCAGTCTTTAACACGGACGGCTCGGACGTTTGCAGAGAAGGTGAATTTGTGTCTGATGGCAGGCTGCAGAATGTGCGGTTGTCTCCGAGGGACTCCAGTGGCAAGTATTATGCGGATCTGCAGATGTGCACTCGTGTCCACAACCACGAGCAGACCCATGGATGTTCAGCTCAGTGTCCGGGCTTGCTTAGGTCACATTCTCGCGTGGTTCGAGCCATGCATGGAGATAAGAGCAAGCCACAGACACGTGCCTTAATTGCTCGACGCAATACGCAACCACTTCTGTTCAGCCTGGCCAAGCCCGATCGACACTCAGTCATCGACACGGGGACTACAACGGAGCCCCTACAAGCCATGCTGCAGAGGCCGAAATATGTATGGATGACATGGACTGTGGGTGCCACTCACACCCCCCGAGATCTAGTCTACTACTGCTCGAGTCAGCTATGGTTACACAACATCCGCGTACTCAGCCACCCTCGGCGGCTTCTTTAGCGAGATAGAAGAAGGCAGCTGATCATCAGCTGCGGTCCGCACGAACATCCCTCATCGGTGCTCTTGCCATCATCACCGCCAACACATTCGGGATGGACTACAGCAACCATGCCTCGACTACTTCCGGCATCACTGCGGGTGATCATGCTAACATGCGCCTTGGGAACAACTACGACCATCAAGCCCACACGGGTGCCACTGCTAGCGGCGATGCCAAGCAATATAACGGCAACGTGATCAACACGAACACATATCATTACAGCTTGCCACAAAAACGTTCGGACGGCAAACTCGGCGAGAACGAACGTAACGAAGTATTCCTGCAAGCAGCAAAGCAGGGCCAATTACCGCGCGTCAGGTATCTTCTGCAATGTGGTGCGGATGTTGATCATACAGACCAACATGGCAAGAGCGGGCTTCATCACGCGGCAGTAAAGGGCTATACGGACGTGGTAGAACATTTGATCTCACATGGTGTGGGTATCGACACTGTTGATGTTGAAGGCGAGACAGCTCTCTACAACGCAACTCAACGTGGCAGAACGAACGTGGTTGCGATCTTGCTGGGGGCTCGTGCTGATCCAATTGCCGGTGATGGTGCTCATGGATGGCCATTGCATGTCGCTTACTGGAAGAGAGAGATCTGGACATTGTGAAGCTTCTGTTGAACTATGGAACCCCCGGCGACTCTGTGTTCTGCGCCCGCGTCTGTTCTGACGAAGAAGAGATAACAGTCGAGCCAGTGGTCATTGCGACTATGAGAAATGAGGCTGAATGTGTTGCGGCTCTGCTCAATGCTGGCATTCCAGCAACAAAGCGGTATCGAATATCTTCTTGTATTCCTCAAAAGGCCGTTCTGCGTCATTGCTGGGGAGCTTTGCGCACTTTCTGTATTGCGCCTCCTCGCTTCTCGTGACTGTTGCTGCTGGGTGCGGATAGTAGTGTTCTCGAGTCGCACGAGTTCTACCGTGTTCTATTCTTTGCGCTTCGTGCAGCAGCCAGACTTGGTCTGATTTTGATATAACTAGTGGTAAGAAGAGCACCGAGTGTAAGGGTGTGCCGGATGGAGCTTCTTGCTAGATTGTGCTTCAAGCTCGAGGACTGTTGTGTCGTAATATAGTGGGGATAATGTGTAGAGGATTCGATTCGTGTATGATACTATGCTATGCTACTGTTCCTCTATTCCTTCCGTCTCAAACTCATCTCTGCGCTATCGAGATACTGTTTTCCGTGTCGTATACGCTCTCGACGGCCTAGATGTTGCCTCTTTCCAGAGAAATGTAGACAAAGAAGCCAGCGCCGCCGACTTGGTGTGACCTCTCGCATCCTCAGTAGTTCGCATTGTGCTTGTACCAGACAACGTCCTCGTTCACGAACAGGAAGCACTCCCGGTTCTTGAGGCTATCACACTCGTTGCAAGCAGAGTCAACATTCGCCCAGCCTGCGACCTTCTGTCTGCTCGTGGCCGCGGAGAGAAAGTCCTTCTTGATCGGTCCGGCTCTATTCACGTTGATGCACTGAACTCTCATCTTGGCATAGTCACGACGTGAGCCCTTGCCATCCTTTGTCCAAGACTTCTGAAGATAACTGACACTCTCTTGAGTGAAGTGCTCAGCGTTATGAACAATCTTGCCTGCTCCCGGAGGACCGACCCAGATCATGACACCTCTGCCGTAGTGAGCGGGGATCACAGGCGTCTCGCCTGGTGGAGGCTGCTTGATTGAAGTGCCCTCGGGAGCGCTGGTCAGCATGTGCCGCGATGTAGATTGTTGATCATCGGGGACTGTCTGCTGATCATCGTCTGCGTCTTCTTGTTGAGCGTGATCTTCATCTGCTGCTGCTGCTGCTGCTTCTTCGTTCGCAGCAATGATGTTTCTAACGGCAACCGAGCTTCCTGGTCTGCTGGGTGGTGGGCGGCCGCGATTGTCTCCGCTCATGCGATGAGAGTCCACGACAGGCTCAACAGGCATGCCTTTGATGATGAGGTACTTGCCTGGAACTACCAGCCAGCAAGAACGGTTCAGATGTTCGCACTCGCCGCACGGTCCATCCAGATCGAGCCAGGTGCGATCAGCTCTGTTGGCTTGGGGATCTCTCAATGTGGCCAAAGCACTCTGACCACAGTATACTGGCTGATCCCTGTTGGATGTAATCATTCTGTCGACATGAAGAGGACTGGCAAGAACATCCAGGATGTCTTGGTTCCCCGAGATGTTGCGATTTGTGTACGTGTCTCCGTCTCCGCCGATGTAATAGTACTCACCCTGGCCCCACTTCGAGAGAAGCTTGTTGGAAGGCGTCAGCTTCTGGCCCTTGGGTGGCTCAGTAACGGCACCTCCGGTGATACCTTGGCGGGATCCGGAAGCAGTAGCGCCTGAGACGCCGACGCGAGCCAGACTAGCCTTGTGCTTGATGGTCTCGACTGTCTGTTTCAACTGCATCTGCGAAGCTACTTTGGTCAACTTCCTGCCGATGGTGCCAAGGCCTTTGGGCATGCTCGAGCTGTTCTCACTCTGACTCAAGTCTGTGGTTGACTGAATGCTGGCCGCATCAGTATGAGAGCGGTTCTGACTGGCAGCTTGTGTCGGTCTTGAAGCTAAAGTCTTGGTGTGAGCCGCAGAGAAGCCAGCAAGACTCAGCATTTGAGCGGCCGCAGCATCGGCTTGAGTATCGCTCATTCGAGAGTACACAGCGCGGGACCGTGATCTTGAAGCCTGCGCGCCTATCCCGCTGGAGCCTGGACGCTGCTCTAAGGCGGAGGGAGAGTTGGTGCGAGCATATTCGATAGCTCCCTCGAGTAGACGCCGCTTCAGCCCGCCATAGACCTCAGCAGTTGACCCGTCAAGCTCATCGCCAGTTGCCTTCGGCGAGGCGACCGCACTCCACAACTCGCCAAAGTGCCAATCATTGGGCGGGGAGAACTCGGCGTCTTCGTTGATCAGCCAGACGGTAGTCTTATCGGCATTATCAGGGCAGAGGACGACGTAGCCTCCATAGTAGCTGCTGCGAATGCAAACACCCAACTGGAGTTCTCCGACTTCAACACTTTGAGCTGCATCCTCGGTAATTTGGGCAGGAAGTATGTCGAGGATAGTTTTAATGGCTTGCCAAGTCAGCACTCCTTCTTGTTTGGCCTGTTTCCGATCCTTCCAGGCTCGGAACTTCTCAGCGCGGATCCAGTATGCGGGAGACGTTCGGGCGATAGCTGGCCAAAGTCCAAGCGCCGGGAGGTCGTGTCCTCGCATGACATCGTCGAGTGCGGTAGATAGAGCCATAATCGAGCGATCGTATGGTTGACTCTCCTGCATGACAATGTTAGTAAAGGCTGCCGTCGATTGATGAACAATCCGACTTACCGAAACACTCTTGTGTCCAATGTGCCCCAGCTCGAGCTTGGCACTGAAGGCCTCGAC
Organism: Septoria linicola; assembly: GCA_024114885.1. NCBI lineage: Eukaryota > Fungi > Ascomycota > Dothideomycetes > Mycosphaerellales > Mycosphaerellaceae > Septoria > Septoria linicola. Next base: position 196,438 of record CP099420.1, read on the forward strand.
GGCATTTGGCGCTCCGAAGATGGCGGTTTGTGTATCACTGACAGGAGCGAAACTGGCCACCTTCTTCGCCACCATACCCTCTGGAGGCGGGCGGATCATTGATGCAGACATCCAGATTCCATCAGAGTCACCGGAGCTTGCCTCAGCTTCTCGCCGTGCTGCGCCATCTCCTTCTCCATCAAAGACATGGATCTCTCAACTTCGACGAAGGTACGCTTCACCGGTCGATTGGTCTGAGGGTCGATCATCACCTCATCGACCTGTGTCCGCACCCCAGATAGAGACTCTGTGAGACCTTCAATGCCAACGTCGATGATCTTCTTGAGCGACCCAGGATCGTCGCTCGTAAGGTCGCCAATGTTCTTGGAAATCGTGGCACTTGTGCCTGCCAAGCCGTCCAAGGAGTCTGTGATCTTCTTCTGGAATCCGCCCTCATCAGTCGACAGAATCTTGGAAACTTCGCTCTTCACAGCATTCGCTGCATCGACCACCGTTTTGAGACTGTTGGTCACGGTTGTCTTCAAGCCATTCATGTCCAATGCTGAGACCTTGTCAACTCCCTCCTTGATCGAGGTGACGGCGGTATCGAGTGCGTTGAGTCGAGCCATCAGGTTGCCCTTTTCACTCAAGCTCAGAGCTTGAGCCAAGGACTGCATTTCCCGCTTCAGACTACCCTCCGCCTCGGAAGTCAGCTTTTCTAGCTCCGTGTTAACATTGTTGACTGCGGATTGCACGCTTCCCACACCAGTGATGAGCTTCTCTAGCGGCGCAGCGTTGACAAGTCTGGAGGCAATATCTTCCAGGAGTGCTAGGATATGCCGAACGTTGCTGATACCTTGTGTCTTCTGCAAAGTGGCCTCGTTGGAGATTGCGTCGATCACAGCCCTAATATTGTCTCTCGACACTGCCAGCTTGCTGATCTCGGCCAGGAGATCAGCAATGGCCCTCATATCTGGGACATCCTTCAGAAACTTGCTGAGTGCGAGGATGATGTCCGTCTTTGCAAAATCTTCAAGCACCTTGATTGGGGTCGGGGCTCTCTCGAGCTCCTCAACACGCGAGGAGACCGATGCCAACGCCTTGTGCAGCGAGCCACCTTCCTGAAACGCAGCAACAATCTTCTGAATTGGACCTTTCTCGCCGATGAGATCATCCAACGACGTCTGCAGGCTCGACGTGCTCGGCATGCTGAGAATATGCTGACACAGCGTGGTCCAGAAAGCCTGAGCAGTTGCAAAGGTTTGCGATGTGCCGTCCTCTCTGGGCTCTAGTGAATCCTCCACCGCCTTGTAGGTCTCTTGTGCAATGCCGCCGACTGAGTTCATGACTACACGAATGTCCTCTAGTACCTGCAGCCCACTGATGTCGCCAATGAGATCAGCAGGAAGCCTCCGGTTGAGCGTGACCAGACTGGTGTTGAGATCCTTGACGCTTTGGGTGGCAAGAAACTGCTTGATGAATCCCGCGATCCAGTCCTTGTTTTTGAGTTCTTCGCGAATGATAGAGCGAAACTCCTCCTTGAGTCGGGTGATCAATGGCTGCTGCCCGCTTTCGCTTGGTGTGGGTGGTTTACCCAGACCGACCTCGTTGATAGTCTTGATCAAGGCGTGCATGTCCTCAAACATCTCTAACTTTACAATTCCCGTGGAGATCGCATCCACGAGGAGAGCGAAGTCATCTTTGTGTATGTCGTCGACCTTGTCACTCATGTCTTTGAAGCGCGCGTGATTGAGTAGAACCTGCAGGAAACTGTCGTCACCATCCTCAATGCGCTTCTGGCGGACTTCATCCGGCATGTCGCGTGAAGCATAGAACAATGCAATAGCGGCTTTCAGCTCTTCTGACTCTTTGCAAAGAGTTCGAAGGAGGGTTTTGGACAATAGCTGCAATTTGTCCGCATTCCAGACATGTTCATGAATATTGCGCTTTGTGACGACACCATCTTCTCCAGCCTTGAGATCAGTCGTGACACTCGCGGCAGTGAGAATATCGGACTTCTTCGCCAATGCATTGTCTCCATTTAGGAGTTCGGTCTTGATGTCAATTGCAGTTGGGCCGCTCGCCGCAGCTTTCGGCAGATCGTCGAGCTTGTCACTGAGTGCCTTCACATCTTGCTGCGTGGCGACAGCACCGTTGCCTGTCGTGAGCTTGTCACTAAGTGCTTTGACACTGCTCTCCGTGGCAACAGCGTCCTTGCCCGATGTGAGCTTGTTACTGAGTTCCGTGACAGTGCTCTCCTTTGCGAGTGCTTTGACAGTGCTCTCCTTGGCGAGAGCTTCGTTGCCTGACGTGAGCTTGTTATCCAGTGCCGTAATAGTGCTCTGCTTGGCGAGAGCATCGGTTCCAGACGTAAGCTTGTTGTCGAGTGCCGTGATACTGCTCCTCGTAGCCACCGCTCCAAAACTGTCGTTAATTGTAGTTCCCAGAGCTGTCAGATCAGCCTTCTTGGCGATGCCATCTTCTCCCGTGGTTAGCGTGGCGAGGGTAGGAATGTCGGTCTTCGTGGCAAGGTTGGAGATATCAGGTATGTCGCCTTTTTCTGCGAGGTTGGAGATGTTGGGAATGTCAGTCTTTGTAGCAAGGTCTGAGGTATCGGGAATGTCGGTCTTCTTGGCAAGATTGGTGATGTTGGGAATGTCGGCCTTCGTCGCCAGGTTCGAAATGTTGGGAAGATCGGTGGTCTTTGCAAGACCCGAAGTGTCAGGAATACTGGTGGATAGCGAGCTACACTTGGTCAGTACGACTCTCGAACGAGCGGCATATGTTGTAGTCTCACTCGAGCTTGTCCGTCAAGCCTTTGATATCCAGATCCTCCACAGCGGTCTTCACAGCCGCGACCGATTTTGGGTCTGTCAGGGTTGTCAGCTCATACTCATTCAAGGTGATCGCTCTTCCCGTGCTGTCGACATGTGCACAAGCCCGACTCACCTGCAACTCCATCTTGGAGAATTCTGTCCAACTTCGCGACCTTTTCTTTGAACTCTTGCTCCGCCTTCTTTGCAGCCTGCTCTCTCGCAACGAGAGACTGCGTCAATTTGGCGATATCTTTCACCAAAGTAGTCCTGGCTGCGCCGAGGTCCTCATTGATGAGCTCAATCTGTTGGAGCACCTCTTCGACAAGTTGATCATCGATGGCTCTGAACTGGGCCACCTTGTTCTTGAGCGCATCTACGCTCTGCTGGAGGCTGACCTCGATGTCGTCTGTGTCGAACGCCATGATGGCGGGGATGTCAAGGTTGCTGCAGAGTGAAATTGATCAAGTTGGTGATGGCTGTCTACACTGAGCCGTGTAAAAGAGGGGTGTTTTGTGTTGGAAAGAGAGGAGGACAGAGAAAAGCTGTTGGCTTGCGAAGGTGTCTGGCAGACAAACGACCTTTCAGACAGTGAAGACACAGGGATTGCGGCTAGCAGCGTCTGTCACACGGTGATAAGCTCAGGCCGGCGTGCCGCGGTGCAGGACTTCACAGGCCAACAGCACTAGCCATGGCAACAGAAAGCGACAGAGAGACTGTTTGGGGAACGTGAAAAAACAGAGAGACTGTTTGGGGAACGTACCAGAAGCACGTGCCAGAGATGCATCGCATTGTAAGGCGGATTCCAAGATACACGCTTGGCCGAATACACTCACTGAGAGCCTGCCTTGTGCCACGAAGAAGAGAAACGTCGTGGGCATAACTTCTCGGCTTTTTTCCGAGAAAGATTCCGAAGATCTGGTTTGGCAATGGTCAGCATTTGGAGACAATGTTACGGGTGAACTCTTCACTTGCTAAGCAGTCTTCGCTTCTCAGCTTTTCGGAAGCATGTGTCAGACAATGGTGTGACCGTCTGTGAGCAAGCAGAGCGATGCATCGACAATCAGCCATTGGTGACTTCGAAAGCATCGAGGTTCAGTCCAACATCGCAAAAGCCATCGCACTAAGCATGACTATCAAAAGACAAGGCTTCGCTTCCCAGCGCAGCAAGATCCTCCACACTTCTGCTTCCTCCGCTCCGCTCTGCATAGTCTTCCGCACCACGACGGAGAACGCTTGAAGGTCCAATCCCGACTGCTTTTGACGATGCCCTATGTAGCTCCCATCTTCGCCTTGATCAAGTCAGCCGCCAGGTGACGAAGTAGCGTGACGCGAAAGTGCCCTGCGTCGCCGAATGCGAAGTCGTATCGCTCTGTGTGCACTCGATCCTGAAGCTCCCAAGATATTATGCCGGTCCTAGTGCTGGGGTCATAGGCGCCAACACTCGGTAATTTCATCGTGAACGTCCAAGTGTCGCTTGATGCCTCCCGCAGCCAGCTGTACAGCTTGCCGTCTTCACTCACGCCAACATAATTATCTTTGATGGCGATGTAAACCTTCGAAGACTTCTTGTTCTGCCCACCACAGAGCTCCTTGATGAAGAGCGGCATGCTGAAGACGAAGTATTCGGGAGTGGTTCCGACATCCTCATCGGCAAAGAACTCGTGCGTGAACTCCGTCCTGTTCAAATCGGTGTTGTGCAAGTTTTCTTCATAAACAAGCTCCGGAGGTTCTCCAACTGCTCCATCATCTAAATCCTCTTCTTCTATCTTCACATGGTCCTTTGGCTTTGGCAATCGATACTCCTGTTCTCCGCGTTTCTTGAGAAAATATCGGTGAGCGAGCTTCAGCCTCACCAGACCAATGGCTTCCAAAATTGAGCATGAGGAGATGTCCTTGTTCAGTAAGATGGAGCTTGTACGAACAGATTGGCGGTATAAGCACATCATCTGCACTTGCATGCCAGCAGCCCAAGCATAGCCCAGACCATCCACATTCGGCATCTTGAGCTGTTGGTGAAGATATGTCGTGAGAGCAGCCGAGCGGATGATCTGCAGTGGTAATTCTCGTTCGCCCGCTAGGACATGTGCCATGACAGCTTTGTCCGCCCATGCAATTTGGCGCCGAGATTCCTTCGCTGACATGGTCGAGTTCCCATATGTGAACATGGCGCTGAGCAACAACTGCGCGAAGTCACTGATGGGGCGTGAATCCGCCTCCTCCACGTCGACGCACAGTGCTCCCATTCCGGCATGCTTGTTGTTGTCAGTCGGGTCGAACGAGCCAGGTGCATCGAGGCAAGGATACAGCTCCGTCATGTCGATGCAAGTGCCAAGCAGTTCAACATCATCGTCCCGGAATTGGTGGGTACCTGGTGAGTTGACCTCGCTCAACACTCGCTGTAAGAGATCCTTGATCGATTCTCTCAGTCGTTTGTCCGTCTCCTTGTACTGGTCAACTTCTGCTTCAAGGCTTTGCTTAGCCGAATTCAGCTTCTCACAACGCTCCCCTAACTTTTCCAGCGCTTCGATAAGGTCATCAGAATTCTTTTCGGCCGACTCCACATTCCCCTGTGCAACGGCGTTGGCAGCTTGGATTTCTTCCAGCGCAAGCTGTGCTTCTCTCTCCCTCTCTTCTAGTCTGGCCTTGGCCCGCTCAGTCTGCCATCTCAGGTCCTTCGTCAGAGCTTGAGCACCCTCTTCTTTGAACTTTGTGTAGTAATCACCGGACACTTTGAGAAGGCTCTCAACCTGCTTCTGCTTCTGTCGCAGGTCGGATTTCAGTTGCTGGTTGTGCGCCAAGAGGGAACTATACTGGGAATCCTTCTCTGTCTTCAGAGCTGCCAGTAGTTCACTTCGGACGCTTTCTTCAATGGCTGCTTGTTGGTTGACATTCAGGCCTTGCATTCTCTGCTGCAACTTTTGTCGATTCTGCATATTGGTAAGCTTTCGGTCGCTGTCGTCTCGTTCCTCGATAGCCTTGGCGCTGAGGGCTTTCTCCTGCTCCAGGTCTTTGGCCAATGCTGCACGCTCTTCCTCCACCTTCTCCAAGTTCTCTTCCAGCTCCTGCACCTCGTTCTGTGCATCTAAAAGCGCCTGGTCTGTGGCAGGATTGGCCTTCGGAAGTTGGGCTTCTTTCTTCCACATGGCCACTTCCTTTCCGAGGTTCTCGGCTTGCTTGATCAATTCCTCGTTATCTTGCTCCACGCGCAGCAGACCATGGAATTGCTCCATATCCTTTTCGAGGAGTACGTACACTTCATCGGCGTCCCAGGAATTAGTCTCTGGTACAGGCATGTTGTGTATGTCTGCAATCTCTCGCAGGACGTCATTTTGTCTATCGGACAGAGCCATGGAGCCCGAGGCTTGTGTTGGTGGGTTTACTGCACTGATCAATTCAGGAACCCATTGGCGTATGGTATCAAGCAGGTCAGTTTTCGCCGTCTCAATACGTTTCGCACGCAGGTCATTGCCATCTCGCTTGTTAGCAAATGCCACTGCATCCTGAGTTTCCTCGAACGCGCGCCTCAGCTGATCAGCTCGAGTGTTTGCAACGGACAAGTCTTGCTCGGCATCATCAAGACGCTTGACAACCGTATCGTGGTGTTGTTTGTGAAACAAAATCGCAGCCCGCGCGTTCTGGAGAGCACTTTTCTCGTGCGAAAGCTTGCGATGTGTTAGAACTTCCCGTTGCACTTCGTTGGCATGGTCCACTTACTTCCTCTTCCCGTCCGACCAATGTTCTGACAACAGATCCGGACTGCTCGTACACAATGTACTGCTTCTGATACTTGCGCTCGTGGGCCGTCACTGATTTGGACATGATAGCCGCCACTGTTCGCCCAGGACAGGTGGAAAAGAGAGATCAAAGAGGAACATATCCACATATGTGTTGAGGAAAGCGACCTGCAGGCTTCCGCCTGGCCGCGGGATGTCCAGCATCATCGCCGGCCTTCTGGTCAGCTCGGAGTTCATTGAGACAGCGAGATGGAAGAGTCAAGACTGAGAAAGCATCGATGTCGCGAATTTGCATACACATGTCACATCATCTCTTGTAGGCATCGAGAAGTCTCTTCATGCTTTCGGCCATCTCGGCCACGCCACGTGTTTCATCAAGCGCCTGGCTATGCTTAGTCATGCGCTCCACCCATCCCGGCACCACCTTCTTCAGCTCCTCCATCGCCTGATCGAGATCCTGCTCCAGAACCTTCAAGTCCTGTTCTGCCCGCTTGAGCTCCTCCTCACTGCACATAATATGTCAGCCATAGCCAAAAGTCCATACAGGCCTGCAGTACTCACTTCTCCTCAATCTTGCGATACTTGTCCTCCGTCTTCTTGGCGTCGCGGATAGTGTCAAGGGCTTTCTCAATGTACTGCCTATCCTCGTCCATTCTCTTCTGCATCTTGTCCGCCAATTCATTACTCGTCTCTCGGTACGCAATGTTCGCAAGACCTTGGTCTGCCGAAGTCACGGACAGACCACCTTGTTCCTGGTTGGAACCACCGCAAGTGGTGTAGGACATGCACAGCCTGCTCAGAGTACGTTCAGCAGGGCCGCCGAGGTGAGGTGCCACCACTTCCATGACAATGATCCACTTCCAGCGAAACTCTTCGTTGCGGTAGACTACCCTTCCTGCCGCGTCGATGATGTTCATAAGCTTGTTGCTCATGGTACCGTGCTACCTATTGATCAGCATGATGAAGACCTGGGCTTGGTCCGTCGTGCGCAGTGAGGGCAGCTCTCCGGCATCGATACAAGTGTCTCCATGATTGGTCTCGTTTGGCATCGGCAGCATCAGGAGGTATCCCCACTCACCCTCTCAACACACCTCGTGATGATGAGATCGGAACTCACCTCGTGATGATGGAATCGGCGCAAAAAGGAATCGACTGTCCACCCGGTCTCGGATAATACCTGCTTGAGAGGCTTGTTTCGATCCGCGGCGGGCGTATGGTAGTAAATATCACGAATGCAGTCGATCCACTGTTCCAGTCCTTCCTGTGAAGACTTGCTGTAACCATATCGCGGGGTTTTGCCAGTGTAAGGCAATCTGGGAGCCTTGGCCACCGACGGAGCAGGCACGACTTGATCCATTTGCTCAGCCCATCGCTCGCTGGTAGGGTTTGCAGTTTCCTTCTTGAACGCGCTCTTCATGACATTGAGATAGTGCTGGCAGAAGCGGGATATCTGGAGGAGCTGTTCCACAGTAGGCGAGTCGCCGTTTGGATCGACGTACCAATGCTGATACAGCGTCGCAAGTCGGTCCTTCTTCCGCAGCTTCGTATCATTGTGAACAGGGTCACCTTGAAGTTCCGCAGGGACCAGCTGCTCAGGTAGAGTGGAAGAGTCTCTCAATGTCTTGTAGTCGCCCTCAATCATGGCCATCATGTCCTTTCGATCGAGATGGTACAAAACTTGAACAGTCTCTCGCAAAGTCAAATCCGAAATGGCATTACGGTACGACTTGGACTTGTTAAGGTCAGTATCTTTGGCATCGAGCTCCAAGATCGTCCGGGCCACATTAATCACAGAGGGTTTCTTGTTGGCTGCCTCTCGAAGGTCAAATCTCCAACGATTGACACGAGATCCGATGCGAGCAGGGTTCACGACGGCTGGAGCTGCTACAGTTGGTGGAGCGGCAGGGAGCCCAGCGTTGGGGTGTTGGGGGAGATTTCGCTGCATGATGGGAATGAGTGAATCCTGTACACTGGGAAACGGCGACACATTATGTACTGTGTGGCTCGTTCACTGTTGAGGATAATAATCAGAGGCAAGTTGAGGAAATCATGGTAATCGAGTCTTGGTATGCAAGTAGCCTTATTGACGAAAAGTGATGGCCCCACTCCTGCGACATGATTCGTTTTATGCAACCGATGTAGCACAGGATATGCGCTTCTCTCGGGCAATCATACTAATCTTGTTACATCGAGGAAATCACTTCCTGATCTTATCGAACTTGCGTGGTGATCAGGTAGCCAGCTTAACGAGTCTCTCAATCGTGGGAAGGGCGCACGGCGTCTTTTTCTGCTGCCACGTGAACGTATCGTTGTAGCCTGGACCTATGACCATGTGCGTGCGAGTAAAGCGACTGGAGATAGACCATGCTCACATGATGAATAATATCGCCCAAAATTCTCTGCGAATATCAAATGTTCAGCCAGCCAGACGATGCAAGACTACCTATCTTCAGTCCGGGACACAGAAATGGGCACGCTGAACAGCCGGAGACCATACTAAAGGCGAGACCGTGCCAACGCCGACACCCATGAGCGAGCTCCTGCTACCCGCGTGAGTCTCTGATCACATGGAGTCCTGCAGGCCTTTCACTTTCTAGCCCGCTTAGGTTTTCCACTCGAGGCACTCGATCTTCCACGACGCCTCTTCGATTTCCGGCTTGATGGACGGGATGCTTCCACGTCTTCGTCTTCGCTCGACTCGGCTGCGGCAGGCGCCAAAACGGCATCTGAAGCAGCGGCTTCGTCGGGCTCACTCAAGAGGCTCTCCTTCGAGCCGCTTGTACCGTCCTCGCCGCTGCCACTAGGCCCGGCGTCGCCAGGCCCGCCATCGCCCGGACCGCCATCGCCTGGGCCACCGCCACCTGGACCGCTGCCACCCGTCGGTGGCTTCGGGACAGGTTTCTTCGCTATCGGCAGACCAGTACCTCCACCATAATCATCTGGTTTAGGTGGTCCAGTTGGCTTCTCGGGTGGCTTCCCATCGTCACCTAGCGGGAGAGATATTGCTACGCCTGCCCTATCTTTTACATCTACAAGCGCCATGCCTACTTCAACAAGATCCCGCCGGAGCTTGAAGAGATAGTCGTCCCATACAGGATCGGCAGCACTAGCAGTCTTCAAGTTGGGTTCGGTGCTCTCTTGATGTTGCCGAATGCGTCGAGAAAGTTCATCGAGCGTGGGTCGATCTGCTGGACGAAACTCAAGGCAGTGCATGATGAGCTCTACCAACTCATCGCTGTAGGGTCCGTGTGCTCGCTCTTGTTCGGTAAAGTCGCGTGGCTTCAGTCCTTCTTTTGGCATGGGCAAGTGCGCCTTGTCAGGCCCAGCCTGGTTGAGAACCCAAGATCCAAGACGACCATCTCCCTCTTCACCGCCGATGAAGCTCCACAGGATTATTCCGACTCCCCAAATGTTACTTTTGGAGCTAGGCACGTCGAGTACAGCGTTCCTTGGTGCCTTTTTCCAGTCAGCCTGTTCTGGAGGCATGCAATCTGGCGTAGCAACGCCACGGTAACGATTCCACGAGATCGGTGTCTCGTTCCCAGGCAGGACTGCGTGCCCAAAGTCTCCAATCTTGGGCAGCGGCCACCGTACATATGATTCCGTAGTGTTTCGACTCAAGAACACGTTAGATGGCTTCAAATCTTGGTGTACGATAGTGCTTGCTGAAGGACTTGTCATCAGCTGGTGGTTTTCCATAGCTTGGCATGCGTTCGTGAGAGACTCGAAGACTGCCCAAAGAAATGCTTCTGGAGGGAATGGATCAAGGTTGTCGTTCATTGCTTCTAGCAAGTCATCGTGCCCACACCACTCCATCTATGCCGGTGTTAGTGCGCACGATCAAAGTGTTTGGAGATGAGGTTGAGCATAGGATACTCACATAGATACGGTAGCAGTCGTAGTCTTTCCACGCACTGCCCTTCAGCGACTTCTCCACGGGAGTCCGTTCGGGATCCCTTCTCCAGTTCAGGATGCGAACCACACTTTCATGACCCGGCTGGCGGGCATCTTGAATTCGATACATAGCGTCGACTTCCAGAGGTCTCGACGTACTTGTGAGTCTTGAAGCGTTCCAGCCTTGGCTTAATGAATACGCAGTGTGTGTGTTCTTGATCGCGAGACGCTGCACAATGACGCCGAAGTGATTCTGTTTGACCCAAGTCTCAACCTTGCCATAGGCGCCCGCTCCCGCAGTCTTGTTAGACAAAACCCATCCTTGCTGCAATCGGCCTGCTGCGATACGTGGCAGGTTGGTGAGTAGCTCCAGCATTTCTCGGGCCTTGAGAACATCTGCATTGGCGGTGTTGAGCCGCTCCTCACGGGTCTCGATGTCGGGTGACTCCGCTGTGTTGGCATCGCTCCTCATCACGTCAATCACAGCTCGATGAGTGAGGGCCAATCGACTATATGCATCGTGATACACTTGTATTGCGACCTTGTGTTTGTCCAAAGCAGCGAGAGCATCGGCATCAGGTTCTACTGTCGGTATCTCGATCGTGGGTAGTGCCAGATCCGTTGCCGTGGAAAGTGATTCTTTGTCTAGAGACAACAGATATTCTAAGATCTTCGGTCGCTCAATGTCATTGTCAGATTGGAGTGCGAGAAGTAGCTCGTGGCCATCAGGATCTGCAGTTGGGCCATCTTGTGCAATGCGTCGATCAATAGTCGCAGCAGCATCTACGCGAGTGGCATAGAGGCGGCCTTTCCGAGACAGAAAACCGCCCAGGGCGGCTAGGTCATCTGTGGGAGCTACGGCATCACCATCCAATCCGGCAATTGCGGTCTCAAGGTAGGTCATCATATCAGCGAGTGGACACTCCAGCAGCGAATCGGGCTCGTCAGGCTCCTTCTCGACCGTTTCAATGGCAGCCAGCGAGGAGTTCAGCGTTGCGATCTCTCCATTGTTCTGATCGCGCTGCTTCACGAGAAACCTTTCCACTCTGTCAGTGCTGGTCCAGGACTGGCCCTGCCATCGCACGATCAACGCAGCAATGGCTGTTGCCAGTGCGGTACGTAGTGTCAAACCCGTGCGCTGATCGTCCGGAGATGTAGCGGTATCTGGCCCATCACGTAAAGCCGTCTGAGCATCTTCAAAGGCCTGTAACTCGTTTTCCACTGTCGTTTGATCGGTGACTTTGTTCCAGCCTTTACGAGCAGCCCTTTCCACCCCTATCACGAGTAAGCAGCTGCGCAAAGCTTCTATCTAGTATCGTGCCCACCTGAGCGACCTTTGAATCTGCCATCTCTGTTCCGGGGAGCGCCATCCGGTTTAGCGTCTTCCCACGCAACGACCTCGAGGTTCACGAAGAGATCTCGGCCTGCCGATGCCATAGCTGTGTGTAGTGCGCTAGAGCGTGTAACTGTGCTGCATCAGGTGGGTGAGTAGAGTGCTGCTCCACGGCGACAAAGAGACTTGAACTGAAAGAAACATCTCGATTCAGAACTCATTCTTTGTCATCTCGCCGGAAGCACACATCATGGTAGACGTCCCGGGCTACCATCTCGCGAGGAGAGGTAGCAATTAGTTCTATCCAATGCCACAATGTTCTCCAGAACAGCCTAGTAGCAGTGACATAGTCGTGGTGGCAGACCGTCATATCAGACCAGATGCCGTTGCACTGGCGATGTACTGTGAAGGTGTTTGATCGCATAGTGCGGGCTGCATAGCACGACCTGTGAAGTGACAGGATGATCTCTTGGAGATGTGTTGTGTATTGTTGACTTGTGCCCGAAGGAGGTGGTCGCCGAGTCGCTGTCACGTGGGCTTGGCAAAATTCTTCTGGTCCTCAAGATTGAGCAGTGCCTTTCACGTCCACTCTGTACCGGTAATCACCACATGCGGCCAGCGCTCAGCCAGATCAAATATGCCTCTTGCATGCTGATGCCTTGAGTCAAATCTAGCATTGGAGATGCGTGATACCACGGCGATTGTGCACTGCAACACAGTCATGCACATAGATGATCAGATATCCTCGATACCACGTACAGATCTTCCACGATAAGCGTCCTACCGAGAGAACGAATGGATAATTCTGTTTTAGCATCGTCTCCTTATGAGATCATTGAGGCATTATCTCGCCTTCGTCATCTATAGCCGCTCAAGCAGCTCGCCATCAAGTCTGAATACTGTAACAAGAAGACAATGTGCCACCTCCGTCCATGCAGCGATTCACCCACGCAACATGTTCTTCATGACGACGTCGCATCCTTCCGGCTAAAACGGCCACGCTATCAATCACTATCTCACGGCTCCGCACAGCATGTGCATACATCTTGCATACCCGTGACGCTAGGCGCCGATAGCTGCTAGCGTGGCCGATATAGGTTTGCTATCACCGTTCAAACGCCGAGCGATGTCGACGACACCAATCAATCATTTTCTGATTATGGCTGGACTGGTTCCTTGCTTGCGGCAGGCTGTATCTAGCTTTTGATGAACTCCTTGATTCATGATACTTTGCGCTTTGCAGAACTAAGACCAAATTATGGAAAAGAACCCTATTGCTGTCGACGATGAACCTGCTTCCAACGCCACAGCAGCACGAGCAGCCTCGCAGGCTGAAAGCGTTGCCTCTGAATTCGACAATAATCATGACATGCTGGAACTCCAACGAACGGTGACAGGTCCGCCATACAGTATCTTTACCCCTCGGGCCAAGATCTTCATCGTTGTAGCGGTTTCGATCTCTTCGCTCATCTCGCCATTTGGTGCAACGACTTTCTATCCGGCTCTTGACTCTATCGCCAGAGATCTCAATGTCACACCGACATTGATCAATCTGTCGCTCACGACATATATGGTAGGACGACTTGGTTATTGTATATCGCTTCAAAGCTAATGATCATCTAGATTGCACAAGCCATCGCGCCAGCCCTGATCGCAGGCATGTCTGACAATAACGGTCGTCGCTTGTCCTACATCATATGCTTCATCATCTTTGCCATTGCGAATGTTGGCTTAGCGTTGCAAACAAACTTTGCTGCTCTGCTGTGCCTGCGTATGGTGCAAGCTTTCGGGTGTAGTGCTGCTATCGCTCTAAGCAACGCCGTCGTAGCTGATATCGCGACAAGTGCTGAGCGGGGGAAGTACATGGGTTATGCAACAGCTGGATTGTTGTTCGGACCTGCTTTTGGTATGCTTCAGCACGATTCACCAGATTGGAGTACAGGCTGACGTGGTGAACAGGTCCCACTATCGGAGGTCTCTTCGCACAATACCTAGGCTGGAGATCGACATTCTGGTTCCTCTGCATTCTAGCGGGAGTCTTGCTTGTCATCTTCGTGCTCTTCTTCCCCGAGACGTGCCGCAATGTTGTCGGGAATGGCTCGGTGCCAGCTAAAGGCGTCAACAAATCATTGGTTGGGCATTGGCAGCAGCAGAAATATGCTCAACAACTGCCCTCAGATGATTGCAAGTCTACAACCTCGACGCCTGGTCCAAAGCGAAAGCTTGCTTTCCCAAATCCGCTTCTCATGCTCAAAGTGCTGCTTGACAAGGAGAGCGGCATTATCCTGCTGTACAATGGCCTATTCTTCACTGGCATGATGGTAGTCTCAGGCTCATTACCAACCCTTTATGTCGATGTGTACAACCTAAGCATATTGGATCTCGGATTATGCTACATCACCCTCGGCATGGGATCGCTTGCATCAACCCTCACGATGGGACATGTAGTAGACTGGAACTTCCGACGTCATGCCAGATCATTGAATCTGAAGATATCCAAAGGGAGGCAGCAAGATCTTACTGACTTTCCAATCGAGAAGGTACGCTTCCAAGTCGTTGTGCCAGGTCACATCATCGGCACGATAGGAATCATCCTCTTCGGCTGGACATTGGACTTCGAGACCCATCTCGCCTGGCCAGAAGTCGCACTCTTCCTGATCGGATTTGGCGTCAGCACTGCATTCAACATCACGAACACTCTGCTGATCGACTTGCATCGAGACAAGCCAGCTACCGCAACTGCTGCCGTGAACTTTGTGCGATGCTTGATGTCTGCCGGCGGGGCTGCAGCGATCATCCCCATGTGTAATGCAATGGGAATCGGCTGGGCGTTTACATTCATCGCGCTGTTATATGTGGTTCTGCTAGCAGCTGTGTTCTTGATCATGGCGAAGGGCTTGACCTGGCGGCAAGAAGCAGTGGAGCAAAGACGTGTAAAGCTTGCTACTGCTCAATCGCACGAAAGCGGTCGCGACGATGAAGAGAAGTCCATCGATGAAGTTGTGGGCACTGCAAGCAACACAGCATCGAAGGTTGACAGATAACAGATAGTGTTGATACAGTTCGTCACTCATTTCAGAATGCTGAGTCCAGCCGCCTTGCTCAAGATACCGGCAATCTCATGAATCCATGATCGTCGACTCGATAGCTTGCCCAGGCGGTTATATTGCAAAGTTGCGGAGTATAATGCTGCGATTTCAGATCGATACAGCGGGTTCCAAGTCTCGTCCATTTGTCGCCTGGGCACGAGCAATTACCAACCATCATCGTAGCCTCCAGATTGCCGTCGAAGCCAGAACTCATTATACGTGGAAGTATCCCTCCTTCCGGAAAGACCAAGTTGTGCTGCAACATTCACGTAGCCCTCCGCGTTAACCCTTCCGCCCATGGCTACTCCTCTCAGATCGGCTGCACTCGTCTCTTCAGCCTGCCAAGGGCTCCGACAGAATGGGCATGTAACGTTTCCTTGACCTTTCTTGGTTGCGGCCCACTGTTGAAAGCACTGCTTGTGAATGTTGTTTCCACAAGCAGCTTTGCAGTATACAACAGACTCGGAACCCTTGGGCTTGCCTTTGCCGTCAGTCTCAAATTCCATCATGCAGATCGGACAATCCTCTCCTTCGAGTGGCTTGCGGTTGCCATCCAGTTCGCCATCCTCCTTGTCCTTTTGTGCCACTTGAGATGGTAAAGGTGGCGCTCGTTCGAAGATCTCCCGCAACTCTGACGATACGAATGCTAGTTGATACTCCAAATCCTCTGGGGCTCTCAACACGCGTGCAAGTACGTAGACAATGTGTTTACATTGGTTGCCCTTCCTTGCATGAGGACAGTTGCACGACGGGACGCGTGATATGGTGATTTGGTAGATGTTTCCTGTCGTTCCTGCCAGTGACACTTCTTCTGTTGGATGGTTGTCTGGCGACTTCGGATCAATATCTGCAGGCGGAAGAGATCGTTGACGATCAATCACAAACATGCGCTGTGTAAGCGCACGCTGGCGAATTTCAGCGTACGCCAGTGGTGCTTTCTTTCGATGAACCCGCAGTCGCTTCTCAGCATCCCTAGGCTTGGCAGGTTTCTTCTTAGGTGGCGCGTCGTCATCATCGTTATTATCATTATACTCAGTAGACTTGCGCTTGCGACTCGGCTTCGAAGGCTGTCCATGATCGTAAGCTACAAGCGCTTGCTTACGATGCGTATGGGGACGTTGTGGCGACTCCGATCCAGTGAGATCAATCGGCGCGTTTGCACTTCCGCCTGCCTGCACTCTACTTGTCATTGAGTATGGCGCATATTGCGAAAGCATCTCGAGTTGTCGTGCACGCCATTGTTGCGAATCATACGAGGATAGTCCCGCATTGAGCCCCATCCCAACTGCTATGGTATGAAGTCCTGATGTGGTGAAAGGATGGGAGTGTTGTGGTTGATGATCGTGGAGAAGGGGTGGCGTAAGATTGATGGACCCTTGCCAGGAAAGCCTTTCCACGCTAGTGCAGCGAAGTCACGTTTCTGCTTGACAAACTCCTTCACTCGCGCATCAACTCTTGCCCATGGACATGAACACGTTGATGACTCAAATGTGGCGGCAGCATACATACCAGCCATAATGCCTACGAGCTCAAACAGAATGCCACTGCACAAGCTCTATTGTGCGTCCTGCTGAGATCGAGAAGAACAGCTTGAGACTCCATTGCCCAACATTTGCAGTAAGTGCTGCTCCTGCAACGAGGCCTAGCGATGACAATGCGAGCAGAAGCTCCATCTTGATTTTGATCATGATCTTCGAGGCAACACGAATATTTCCTCAAAAACGAGCAGCACAGTTGATATAAAACACTCCAGAATCGTGCCACTTCATACTAAAATCAAGAGGCCGCGACAGCACTTACGAACTCCATGTGGAACATCTGCGTGTCTTGCTTACCCCCGATATGCCTCGCCCCACCACTCGGCTTGTCAATTCGGGCCGGGCTGGTATCGGCACCACGTATAGACTCTTGAATGACGAGTCACTGGTCGAGATCTGCACAGGAGATATGTGACAAGGTGCTGATTGATGCTGGTGATTGCTCCCACTCGCTTCCTAATATATACATTACAATTACTCATATCTATAACAGTACTGCTTCCTGGTCGGCCACATGGCATCTCTGACGGTGACATTACCGAACACTGGAGCAAGAAAGATCTCACTGTCGAGGTTCGGCGCTGGCACTGGCATGCTCCAGCCCTGGCTTCTGATCTCGTTGAAGATCTCTGGAGTCGGCAATGAGGTGGTTCTGCGGTCCCAATCCTGACTCTGCCAAATGTCGAAGATGAATTCCACCATCATGTGGTGGAAGAAGAACCATGGATCCTGGCTGGAGAATGTGACGTCGATCTGCGTGCCGCCCATGAAGATATGTGGGTAGTTGTGCACACTCGGGTCCTCGAGCTCAATGAAAGAGGCGAATTGGTTGGCATCAAGTGCGTCGTCAATCGTGTGAACGACATCCGAATACTTCAGGGTGTTGAGATTGTCAGACTGGAAGGTACGTTCAATGCATCGTGGGTTGTAGCCATAGCCGTCAGGGCGAGGATTTGCCTGGCAGCCCCATCCGCCCTCGGAAGGACCAAGGTTGATCTTCCAATCCTTGAGCGGACCCTCGTTCACGCAAGCGCATTGCTCGCCGGTCTGCGTGCCATTGCCAGAGATGGACGTCTCGGAGTTGTCGAACATTGGCCATGAGTTGGGGTCTGTGCCGACTGGGAAAGTGTTAGTTCAAGTACATTGCTCGGCAGAATGGGGGCCGACTTACGGTATTTCGACCAATGCCAGTATGGGTGGCCTGAAGAATGTCAGCGCAGTAAACATTGTGGCTTTGATCGTGCATACCATGTTTGTAGCCACACTCCTCGATCAAAGCTCTCTCAAATCGCCAGATGTAGTGCCTGTGCCACACCGCAAGCCAAGGCGATCTGTGCACGGTTCCAGTATTGAGCAAGTGCGCCACAGTGAAATCGTCGAAGCGTGAGCGAACACCTGGGAAGTCATCTCGATTGGTCCGTGATGGCCGAGTCTTCAGGCACTGAAGTGCTGCGAGGTAGTCCTTCTTTGCCTCCGAAGTCATGTCTCCCCTAATTTACCTTCAGCATGCCATCCCCGCATATGTCAAACTCATTCCAACTTACCACTCTCGCCGCACAACCATATTGTCCCAGGTACATTGCCCATCCGGCTCAAGTGATGAGCGCAGATTGGCGAGATAGTCCTTGTGTAGTTGATCCCATCGTGCTTTGCTCGTCTCCTGTGCTGCTTGACGCTTCACATTGGCGCCCTCATGAACTTTGGCATGTCCATACTTCGCGTACACCGGCGTCAACAGTGCCGAAGACAACAGCAGAAGCGAGCTCCAGTCTGCGAGCATGATGCGGCGCTTTCGTCTCAAGTATATTGAACAACAAAGAGCGAACAAGAGCAAGAATGAGCAAGAAAGGAACGAACGACCGAAGCAACCAGCACTGCGAGCTGGCACTACTTACTGATTGTCGCATGCAATAGGAGGATGCCCTTGGAACACTAAAATGCCCCGACATCTTGTCTTGTACAGATTGCGGCAGGTGTAGTCAGCGTTAGGGGCAGATGATGCTGGAAATGAAGTTTCCGAAATATAGCCCGGCTCTAATCCATGCTCTCTTCCGTGAACCAAAATCTCGGTCCGACATCTTGGCTGATCGACCAAGATAGTGTGTCGTATTGCCAATTCATCCGCCTTGGAGGTGAGTTTCTGTTGTGCAGGATCACGTTCCGAAGACAGGACTTCTTGAGCAGAATCGCAGAGTAAAACTATGCTGATCAGAAGTCGGCTGTGCGACCTTGGGCTTTTGGCAGCAATGGATCGGCAGTGAACGCGCCGTGGTTTGGCTGACAACGGTATGCCAATCTTTCCCGATGCAGTAATATAATCGTCGGGAGTCAAGATGCGAGCCAGAGAGTGGCTCAAAGAGCAGTCGCGATGCGAAGGCACTGGCTGGAGTGTGCTCGAGATTCACGTCACTCTGCGGTAGAGTACTTTGCAGGATGTGCCCACATTACTGCAGTCCGCACGAGCTGCTGTATTCAAGTGCTGAGATGAAAGGGTGTTTCTCATGCTTCAACATTGTTGTGTCAAAAATGTGTCGCCGCCGAAGATTGTGAACGCCAATGTCGATCTTGCCAAGCCGACAACTTGACAACATGTTGCGCCGGCTTTCCGTTGCTTTCACGTCACCCTATACACTCCTAAGGCCAAGAGAGCTGAGAATGAGAAGGCGCGCTAAGTGCTGTACTGATGTGTTATTCCTACAGGGACTGCCAGCTCATGGTATTGCTTTCGGCAACTTTAGTGTTGGTGATACTGAAGGACAGTTGTTCGAGTGGCTGTTGAAGGCTACTGAGGATGGGGACATCGACGTTGAGGATGTTGCGGATGCTGTGAACTACATCTACAGTCAGACATAGGGTAATGGGAACTTTGTTCGATCTTGTGAGTCGGTGATCGCTTAGGTCCGGTCGAGGTCGCGAGTGGTTCCGAGAGCCTGAGCATCAGTCGCCGTAGTCTTAGCTCTAGATAATAGACGGAAAGGTTAACAATAAGAAAGGTGCACCCTCAGAATTGTTCGCTACCGTGGTCTTAACTGCCTCTGCTCTCGATGCTGTGGCGTTGGTCTCATGGTTGTGGAGAAGAGAGCGACCATCCTTTGGCCCGAGACATTTCATCTAGCGACATTTGATCACTCTAATACACATCGCACGTTTGGCGTTGAACATCAATGTCCAAGCCCATTCGCTCTAGCTTTCGCCACATCTTTCCAATAGCGCTCGGCACTCGCAGCTCTCAACCTCGGTCCAATCCTCACCATAACGAACAAACTCGCGTTCCAGACGAATCCTATCACCGCAACCATGATGAACGTGTTCCTGTACCCCAGAGCATTCAACCAGGGCGTGATCCTGTATCACAAGTCAGCACAGCAAATCCCAACCACACACTCATTTCTCACTCAGGACCCACCCATAATTCACCGCAAAACTCAATGTATTCCTGATCAGAATCAACGTCGTCACCATATCCCCACTCAACTCCCTATACGAACTAATCGCATACCCCAAGCCCCCAGCCACACAGAGACAATTACTCACAGCCAGCGCGCCCTGCGAGAACACTAGCCCAAACCAATGAATGCGATACTCCACGCCAAGACCATACAGCAGCATACTAAACGGCACGAGAACCATGCTCGCAACGAACATATACAACGTATCTTCCGGCTGCGAAAGCCCGCCTCTCCGTCTCGCTAGACGAATTGTGAGGATCCGGCCTGCTTTGCCGCAGTAGTATGCGCCGATGATAGCGCCGATGACGCCTGCGGAATATGCGGCTGCGATGCCTGTAGTGGAGAAGTTGTAGTATGTTGTGTAGACTGTGCCGGTGGTGGCGTTCTGTACGCCGGACCAGACGAGGGCGTTGGCGCCGTACATGAGGCCGGCGTAGACGATGACTGGGTAGGTGAAGCCTTTGAAGGGGGCGATGAAGATCTCGAGCATGCGATTTGGGCGTTTCTTGTCGATGAGGCTGAGCTTTTGGAGGTAGGTCTTGCGTGGGTAGAGTGTTGTGCCGTCTTCGTGGTCGGAGGAGGAGCTGGAGTCTGCTTTCTTCTCGTGCTTTTCGTTCTCTGCTGTAGGAATCGCTGGAGCTTGGAAGCTGCTCAAGTCAGCAGGCTGAGCATGCGACTCGGTATGTCTGCGGTCGTAATTTGTTTCTGCTTCAAATCAGCCACTGCATCAACACGCTCTAAAACACGACTCATCCTCACCTTCCATCAAAAAGAAACAATACACAAACGCCACCGCAATCCAAATTGCCGTCCACCACAACACCCACCTCCAATCCTGCCCATCATTGATAAACCCCGCCAACATCGGCGCCAGCTTTCCCGTAACACTCAACCCAAAGCCATACCAAGCCAGATACTTCGGCCTCTCATGCGCAAACCAGATATCAGTAATACTAATCTCACACAGCGCCTCTACCGGCGCACCAAAGAATCCTTGCAAAACCTTATTCGCGAGATATGTGCTTCGATTCGTACACCACGGCGCGCTGGTCATGATTGCGATGGATGCGAGCATAGAGAAGAGGTAGGCGGGACGTTTGCCGTACTGGAGAGCGAGAGGTTGCCAGATTACGCAGGCCCAGCCGTAAGCGAGGAACATGACTCCCGTGCCGGTGTTGAGGTCGTTGAGGGTGAGGCGTGTGGCGGCTTCGATGGGCTTGACGACGGAGTAGACTGAGCCAGAAGGGATGGCGATCATGAGGGTGTACATCATTATGCAGGATGTGGCGAGCATTTTGCGTTTGTAGGACCAGTTTCTGTTGAAAATATCAGGACTGTTTCAGTTATGCTTGGTGAAGAAGACAAAGTACAATGGGTCTTCTGAATCGTCAGATGGCCTTGGGACAAGAATGATATCCTTCTCAGCACCATCGGCGTGTCTTGTGCTCAGTGCATGATCGCTATCGATCAGGTATACCGTGCCTGGCGGCAGAGTTTTGTCGCTCTCCATCGCCGAAACGTCTTGAAGCTGATGGGCTGTCTGTGTCTGGATCCGAAAGGCATTGGATTGTATGTGTAGTGAGAATGGATCTCGAAGCGCTTAGGCGCCGCTATGCCTATCTCGTGCCAAGCCAGCCGTATCTTCGGCTTTCCAGATTCATCGAGAGAAGTGGACCCGTGCCAGAGGATGTTGAAGTGCTAGATACGAACCAATTCTCGGGCCAAGACGTTGAGAACTTCGAGATAATTCTTTCCCAAGTGCAGACCTGCAAGGAGAAGTTGGCAGACGCTGCAGGGGGCGAGCAATGAAGGTTGAGGCCGGTGGCTCGATGAGCCTCGATCATGATTTATTGGCCCAGGCAGCAGTCGGGCAGAACGAGCGCAGCAGCGATAACGATGCGAGACGATGCTGAACTGTACTCCTGGCGCATCAGAGCTTGCCATTACTCGCACGATGCAGATTGACCATGTTGTCTTCGAAAGAAGCCGGATCAATGACAAGTCATGTGACGCCTCCGCAATGGCCATAGTGATCTCCAGGAACCGACGACGAGGTGCGTGAAGGACGATGGTGCAGGATAGTGTGACAGTTCCATTGGTGAGTGTATCGTAGTGTGTGGCATTGGGTATATGAGAGGCTGACTGGAATTGACGAGGCCTTCCGCTGTTCATGTACGCGGTTGATCAACTTCCAGACGATGAGGCAGGTAAGAATATTCGTTACCATGGAGACTGGGCTCAGCTGACATATGAGAAGAAAGTGGCCGAATCAAATTTCCATTTCAAGCTTTGCCAATGGTAAAGTCTGTGCAACAAGGTCAGCAGTAACCTCTTCAGTACCATTTTCGATGTCGAGCGCTCGAGCAACACGAGCCTCCAGCCAGCAGATCACGCACTACCAGCACTGAGCTCGGCCTTCCACGATCAAGTCCTATGCAGTCGTCCACCGAGCTATTCGTTATCCTCTTCCTCCCATCTTGCCATATGCGACATTTTTCTCTTCATCGCCCTGACCTCATCACTGGCGAGCGTGGTCATCGAAGCAGTCCATCGCAATCTTCTCGTTCTTGGAGGGTGGCTATCGTTCAACGCTGATACAGACTGCGATCTCGCCATCGACTGAACACGACCAACGGGACCGGGCCATATTGTCCTCCTCTCAATTGCTCGCAACCGCTCTTCCACATCATCACCTTTCTGCCAGAAGCCTGGAACTCCTGCCACATCATCCAGCACAGCAAGAAGTTTGCGAAGCATGTCGTAGACTTTGCCAAGCGTATCGGCATGACCCAAGAACCACGTTCGCGAAGCAGATGCCTCGAATGGTCGGGAGGCTGTTTCATTCCCGAGCTGCAGGCCCTCAATGACGAGCCGGATGTGGTTTGCATTGTTGGGATCGGTAGGAGTTCTGATGTGTCGAACGTGATTCGCAACTTCTGGGTTGGCCGAGACCTTGACATGTCGTATGCGCTTCACTTTGTTCGATGCGGTGGAGATCTTGACACGGCGCCAGGATGCATCGAGACGATTCCATGCCATGCCACCTAGACTCAACTCGAGCATATCCCGAGACAGATCTTTACGAGGAGGTTGCTCGTTGCCGCGGAGCTGCTGTAGAACCGGCGGGTTCAGCTTCACAATCAGTCCGAGAACATGCGTATTGACATGCACTTTCGGCTCGATGACAACCCGATCAGCGCTAATACTCGATATTCGGTCGAACAGCCAAATGAGAGGTCCGTGGTGTGGCAGAGGTGAGGCTGTTCCGTCGGTCTCGATCTGTCCTTGGTACATGAAGCCCTGTAGAAGGTCTGAAGTCCTGATGACACGTGCAAACTGCTTGCTGATGAACATGAGTTCAAAGATGGTTCGTTGGCGCTGTCGTGAGCACTCGGACGGGTTTGGATCGTCCGGCAAAACGAAGACGAGGACCTTGTCGAGGCACTTTTCGAGAAACTCGGTGGTCGTCTTATCGACTGGTGTGGGTTTGACCTTCCCCAGCTTGTGGGCAATAGCCCTGATTCGGGCTTTGGCGCGTTCCATGGTTGTGGCTCTGCGCAGGTGTGAGAGGATCAGAAGAAGACTCACTGGTAAGTGGCGCGCAGATTTCCGTTGCTGTGGACGCGTCTGGACGGCTTGGCACGAGTCTCGTTTCCGCCTTCACTTTCCAACCTTTCCAATCGAAGTGAAGGTTAAGAGTGTGCACTTTCGAGATCTCTGCTGACGTGATTGTACTCTGTTGAAGTGTACGTAAGCTGAAGAAAGCGGGACTCTTCTATGGCTTCGCTGATTGCTCCACCACTTTCTAAATGGATAGCTGCTCAAGAAGAAGACTTCATTCAGAAGAGAATCTTGCCACAGACAAAGCACGCGCCCTCTGCTTTCAGAGATCTCAGCCGCAAGGTCTGCGATGAGATCAGTCAGCAGGGAAGAAGGTCTCGAAGATGGCTGCAAGCGTCGAGTCTTGATGGAAAGTCTTGTTGCTCTTCTACATTGTTTTCTGCTCGCCTCTCTGGTATTTAGCGTCGCCAGATTCATCGTACAGCGAGCTACGACGAGCATATCCCTTCAAGTCCGCAATCAGAAACCATGTATACATGTGTGTTGGCTTTCGTGGAAGCAGTGGGCCTCTCAAGAATAACCAAAGCATGATGAGCGAGGTCCTGGCCTCGACTGCTGCTGCTGTTGAAACTTGTTTTGCAAAGATCGATAGCCTCTGGGCGTATCATGAGATCGTCGAATATCGTCGCTTCAAGGACAGATCGGTTGAGAAAAGGAGGTGAAGAGGATTAAGGCGCTGCTGCGATTTGAACATAGCTACGGCCAACGACTTCAACTTGTGGGACTTGACCGTGCGATGGCTTGATATGTATATTCAATGTGACATGACTGATAGCAAGGTCTTTCATGGAGCGTGAAGTCTTTTGCAGTGGACGGAATTTCGGCCGCCTCCAAGCCCACATATCCATTTCGGGACTAGTCTGAGTGGTGGCTATTTTGTGTAGTGTGTAGCGAGGCACTTTGACATTTGCAAAGTGTTTGGGCAGAGTATCGTAAACTATGGCATATTTACCTGGTCGATACCATGCTCTTCTCCAGCACAATTTGGCGTCACCTTATCGAAGAAGGTTCAGTCTCGATCAAAGGTCACCGCGCAGCCTGAATCACTGCTCATCAGGCCACGAGAACAAATCTGCTACCCAACTCTCACTCGATGCTCGCCTGCCACAGATTCTACTTCGACCGGGACAGCTTCCTCGACCCCTTCTCGGCAGGCTGGGATGCTTCCAGACTCATCTTGCTGAGCCCGCCTAGCTCAAGGTTCAGGCCACCCATTGTCACATACGATGATGTGAGGCGGCAGAGAGTCCTCTGAGCTGGGATGACTTGGGCTGGAGTCAAGCCGTCCAGGATAATGAAGCGCTTCGACCGGAACCGCGACGTCTCCGATCCATCGAGATACCCAAATGCCGCTTCGATGAAACTCAAGAGCTGGCCATGCTGCGTATCCGGGCCATGATACACGTCTTCGAAGTTGGTCGTCACGATATCAACCGTAAAGCCTATGTGTGTCATGACATAGGGGAAACGATCGTCGGCAAGATCACGCATCGAGCTGATCCATTCTCTTGCGGCCTCAACTGGAATGTTATAGCGAGGGCCATCTAAGAAGTCGGTTAGCAAATACGGATGGCGAGGACCTCGAGCAGGACTTACGATACTCAGCATCGTAACCGGCCACTCCATCTTCATCCCACCAAACTACATCCTGTTGTAGCCCAATCATCTCCTCGTCGTGGGGACGTGGGACAGATCTGCCACCTTTTCTCGCGAGCATCCAGTCGATGTACTTCTCCAGCAGCTCCACAACAGGAGTGTAGTCTGCGGGCGAAGGAGTCGCGTTGGTCTCTATTCCGACAAGTAGATCAACGTACAAGAGCGCATTCTGCTTCTTGGCCTTGGGCGGTGGGACCATTGCATCGCCGTCGTATGCGTCCGCCATACTCTGGTCAGGCAAAAGTCCTTTCGCTTCCTCCAGGGCTTGAGCGTCTCCCTTCACCAGTGCTTTCAGCACATCTTCATGGAATAGGTTGAGTACTTCCAGAGTGGATGCAAAATCCTCCTCGGTGATCTGTCCTCGGTACGGGTAGCTTCCCTTCAGCATATGATCCTCCTCGTCGATCGTCAGAATATCCACAGCCAGCGATGATCTCATGTAGCCTTTTCTCAGACTGTGCATCAAGCGCTCACGCCAGACGCTTGGTTTCTCTGCGGTCGCATTGAATGGCGTCGCTACAGGCAGAGAACTTCCGGGGACGAGTGGACGATATGCGCGCTTGAATCGCTTGGCGTATGCGTCTTCTCGAATATCTTCTTTCGCAGCTGCGATCTGCTTCTCAGCCTCTTCTTGTACAGCCATCACTTCCTTTCGAGCCTGTTCTCGCACATCTTCGATCTGCTTCTGAGCTTCTTCTTGAGCTTCTGTGATGCGCATCTGGGTCAGGCGCGGAAGTGCATCGAAAGGCGCGCGATATCCATCGAGCGGCCACTCATCAGAGTCGGAGTCGTGGTCGGAGC
Organism: Septoria linicola; assembly: GCA_024114885.1. NCBI lineage: Eukaryota > Fungi > Ascomycota > Dothideomycetes > Mycosphaerellales > Mycosphaerellaceae > Septoria > Septoria linicola. Next base: position 222,348 of record CP099420.1, read on the forward strand.
CAGCCACCTTTGCAATGGTCTCCATGTTGTATGAGGTGGTGAAGATGAAGTCGAGGTGTGCCGGAAGAAGAAAGCAGAATAGGTGGGCAGTGGGCAAATGAGTGTGGCGTGCCAAGAGGCGCTAAAATGAAGAGCAAGTGAAGTTTCACCCAAGGACTGAGCCCTGCAGTGTTTGCATGCACGACCTGCATCCTTCACTTCAGAGAACGCTGGACACGAGTGACCTCTTTCAGCAGAGCATTCAAAGTTCAGACGCGTTTGGTTAAGATGAGGCCCAATCCTACGTAGACTCGTTCTCAGACCAGCCCGTGAGGCCACAAGTTCGGCATGCCGACCATGTAGAAACATCATTGTTCCATTCGTTCGAGGTTGGTTTCTCGTGGGAAGTCCACCACGAATAGCAACGAGCTGATCAATGGCTCGCATCTCTGCTTTCCTGTCCCTATCGAGTCGAAGCTGCCGGCGGAAGAAGGTATCAACACGTCGGAAGGAATCATTTGGTGGCCTGATCTTTGCCGCTGTTCGATCGACCGCTTCTTCTTCTTGTCTCCACAGTCGAATGGCATTACCGATCTCTGTCTGTTGCTGTGGACTGAGTCGATTCCAGGCATTGCTGGCGCCTCTCTCAACACCTAGCTGATGTTAGCACATATACCTACAGTTGCCCACTAAGACTTACCGCTTCGTCCATTCGCAGTCGGCTGGCTCGATGTCCATGCCTCAAGCTCGAGTGCTGACCACAGCTGTTGATTCGTTGCCGGTAGTGCAGCAGGTGGTGCAGGTGGCCCAGCAGCTTGACCTGTAGTCGCCATGCGGACTGATCGCTAGGAGGATTCCGAAAGGTAAAAGAGCATAGACCGCAACTTCTCGGCTTATTTAAATGCTGATCATGCGCACTGTCTGTATGATGAGTGGCATGGAATCTGCGTGGAAAATGGAGAGGCTTACCGTAGATTATGGAGTAAGCATATTCAACAATATGAACTGGCCCAGGTACTCTCTGGAGACAGGTGCTTATACAAGCTTCGATGAGTCGCTCTAGTTGGCGTAGTAGCTTAGCCGGAACAGAGAGCGGAGAGGCGTTACTACACACTCTGTCTCTCTTTCCTAAAAGTCTGGTCTGCTCCGCATTATGGGTGACTTGTTCTCCTCAATGAGTGGATACAAAGAGCTTCAACACATTCAAGCAAGACAAAGGCCCTCGAAAGCTTGGCGTAGTCGACCATGACCGGAAACGGAATGACCTCTTTCAGCAAATCGCACAATGAGGCATTCCATTTTCAGACGCATTCATACTACGTGGAGCATTTCCGCCTGATCTTGGTCATGCGCTTTCCTCGGCCAGTCATGCACCGTGCATCTAGGCAGTCCGGCGATGGAAACCGTTGGACTCGAGTGTACCGGAGAATATAATGGAGCCAGCTTGACGTGGAGCATTTCCGATCGTGCTCTTCGCTGTAGTCGACTTACTGAAGTCGGGACCTTGGTGTAGATCCAACGCAGCTGGTTCTGGAGCACAGTGTTGTATTCAGACGTATAGCGCTTGCGCTATGATGAGCCGCACCTGGCTCTGACCTGCTTTCTGACTGCGCCCCTACTGTTCGGTGGTAATCGTGGTTGCACAGCCCTGGTAACCTTCCCTATAATGCGCGACCATCGCTGTCCATTGCTTGACAAGGTAACGACTGGTGGATTCGCTGGAATGCGGCCGACAAGCCAAACCTGCACGGTGAAGTGCATCTGTACAATATCATACCTACGCGAGACCTCCCTAGAGCTCTCCATGCAACACCTGCAGACCGTAAAGACACCTCGTGATGCACCAATACCTCGCCAATAACTTCTCCAAAAGCCCATGGGTTCTACTCCGAGATCTTCATGTCCTTGAAACTCCCCACGCTCTCCGCACTCAGCAGAGTATTGTGCTTCGCCCTCTTCTTCAGCACGTTCTCGATAAACGCCTCTCCCGCCTTGTAGCTGCTCCTCACAAGCGGTCCACTCGCGCAGTACAAAAAGCCCATATCCAGCGCTCTTTGTCTCCACATCTCGAACGTGTCCGGCGTCACGTACTCGTGCACCTTCATGTGTCGTTTCGTGGGTCGCATGTATTGTCCGAACGTCACAACGTCGACATCCGCTTTCCTGAGCTCTTTCAGCGTTCTCCACAGCTGATCTTCCGTCTCGCCGAGTCCGAGCATGATTGATGTTTTTGTGATGAGTGTAGGCTTCGCCGCTTTTGCTGCCGCGAGGACAGCGAGCGATTGTCTGAACTTTGCTCTTCGATCACGAACCATTGGTGTGAGCTCTTCCGTCGTTTCGACGTTGTGCGCATACACGTCCAGGCCGCTCTGCGCGACCAGCTTCACCATTTCCAAGTCTCCCGCGTAGTCTCCGGTCAGTGCTTCGACCAAGATTTGCGGTGCTTTCTGCTTAATCTTGATGATCGTCTCCGCGAAATGCCTCGCGCCTCCATCTACCAAATCATCCCGATCGACAGAAGTGAGCACAACATAACCCAGACCCCACCGCTTCAGAGCTTCTGCAGTATTCTCCGGTTCGTGAGGATCCAATGGCGGAGGCTTGTTACTCGTCTTGACAGAACAGAACCTACAGCCTCTTGTACACGTATCGCCCATGAGCATAATCGTAGCAGTCGCAGCAGATTTATTAGATCCGCCCCAACAATCACTAATATTGGGACATCGTGCTTCTTCGCAAACCGTATGCAGACCCAGTCCTCGCAGGTCAGACTTGATCTTCTTGTAGTTGTTATTCGACGGCACAGGCGTCTTCAGCCATTCCGGCAGACGAGTGTGCTTTCGTTTGCGACCAGCGGGACCAATCTCCACTTCACGCAATTCATACAATTCTTCCGAAGTCAAGACTTTCTCCTTGGGCGTGCTGACAAAGTCGCCAAAGGAAGGACCATTGTTCAGTCGGTCGGTGAAAGCAGTCGCAGGTCGTGGAGTCGTTGAGGTTGTCGTTGGCGGAGGTTGATCGGCTACTGCGGTGGCAAATGTCCGCTTTTGGGGGATGAGCAGAGACTGAGAGAGAAAGCGGCGCGATGCTGGGCGGAGAGAGGCCATTGTCAGTGAGGAGAGTGGAGAGTGGAGAGTGGAGAGAGGCGACAGTGAGGTGGGGAGGTGACCTGAAAGATGGCAAGTGGCGGTTGAGCAGATGTTGTGCTATTGTTTCTTAGTCATGCTGCTACAAAGGGTCCTGTCCTGTCGCTGTCCAATGCCGACTTCTTCCGCTGTATCTGTATCCTTCATCCACCGCGGGAAAGTGTAGCTGTAGCTGTATAGAGACAAAAGAGAAGACATCGCATGCATGTCGTCGTCGTCGTGGTGGGACAAGTACTTCGCTCCTGGAGACATCCGCCAGTCTCGGCCGATACCACAAGAAACGATATCAACACAAGATGAGATAGTCAAGCCAGAAGTGTCCCTGTTAGGACCAAAATATACCGAGCGAGCTGATGCTTCAACTCGCGCGAGAAGGCAATATGCTCTTCTGTATGGCGGACTGGCTTTTACACTGCTTTCCGCTATCATTACGCGACGCGCGCTGAACAAGAAGCATCTTGCTGCATATCCGCAGATGGTCAAGCAGGCCACTGCGCAAGGAGGCTCAAAACTGCAGATGCCGACCTTTGCGCCTTCCAATACGCCGCCAAAGGCTGAGGGAGGGCTAGATGCCGCGGAGGCGTTGGGGCTGGCGACTTTATCCGTCTTCAGTGTGTTCATGGCTGGAACAGGACTGTTCATGAAGCTGAACAACATTGGCGATGTGGAAGATCTGCGCGACTGGGTACGAGCTGGCGTGGGGTATGATGTGTATGCTGGGGATACGGAAGCAGACAAGGAGATTGAGCAGTGGATGGCAGAAATCCTGGCGAGGAAAGATGGAGTGGGTGATTTGAAGACGACAATCGTGGAGAAGATGGCCGAGCTGGCTGAGTTGGACAAGAAGAAGCAGGAAGCGAAGGAGGCTGCTGGAAAGGGAGCGCTGCAGAGGAAGATTGAGGCATTGAAGAAGGAGGTTGAAGAGTCATGAGAGGACTACAGCGCATCACTCTCCACTCCCACGCACGCGTCGCGCAGCGCATCGCTGGACACAGAAGCTACAGAACACCATTCTCGAGCCACCCGCGGCAGCAGACTCATCGCTCCAGCACCAAACGTCCTCACATGGCCATGAGAGCTAGCCAGCGACTTCGACACCTTTCGTGATCACTGGCCACGCATCTCGAATCCTGTTCGATCGCCGTTCGAAGGCGGTCATCATAGCGCCTCCGTTCCTGCCAGCGACTGCCTCAACAATGTACAACACTGCAAAAACCATGCATCAAGCAACCTCACGCAAAGCAATGTATCAGTACGCATGTGCCGTGCGATGCTCATGCGGTCGAGACGTTTTCGTGAAGCATTGGAAACTCAACTGTCGTGATGCGACACAGATATCGGAGTCATTCCGAGGCTTGGGGTTGTATGATCATCTGCACTGCGTGGAGTTCTGTTGAAGCTCGTGCAGATCTGAGCTTAGATATTGCATTGTATAGAAGCACTATATGCGCGGATTCGAACTGTCAGCCGTCCTTTCTGGCATCGCAAAGCTTTCTTCGCAGCAAGAGCAGGTAACAGTCCGTGTACATGTGCGCAAGCCGCTTGATCTTTGCAGAGCTGCTACTGGTATTGCTCATACTTCAGCAATCACGCAGCAGGCACACTGGAAGTTTTAAAGGCAGTAAGTGCCGGCTGAGTGCAGTAAGTGCGATCCTTGGGCTGGCGGCTTCCTACCTTCTACAACGTTGTGTCTCCTCGTTCGACATCAGCACCTCCTCGGATGATTCAACACCACCCGATGCAACTGGAGGACCTCAATGCACCGCCACCACCAAAAGAAAGCTTTCAACTTCAGCTTCTGGCGGCCCCTCAACATCTCACGTGATGATTCTGGTGGCGCAGCCTTGTCACCATACACGACCTCGGCCTGTTCTCCTCCGTCTTTCTTGCTTCGCTTATCCCACCCGATCACAACTGGCTCTTCATATCTCATGGCCGTGGATCTGGAAGATGTCGCGGAAGCATGATCAAATCAACTTCACCCTCCTCTTCTCCCACCTAGCATTCGAAATCTCCCGCGAAATCTCATCACTGCTCTCCCAAATCTTACTGAAATAGTCCCTCCGAGCAGGATCATTCTGATCATATTCAGTCCGATCGGCCAAGAATTCCCCTCTTGTCTGATTCTCCATTGTGATGCTGACAGAGCATAAGCGTCTCCACTCCTGCTCCTGAGGTTTCCCTTTCGTCTCTGCACAACTTTCAATCAGCAGCATCACGACGCTGCCTCCTTGCATCTCGCCACGACCCATGGTTGGACGCTTCCATAGCTCGATCAGCGCAAACTGCTGGTTCGCATGTGGGATATGGTGTTGATAGGCTTCCGTGGCGTAATGATCATTGAGCTCGTCGATGTACAATTTGCGGATATGGGCGTGCACGGCTTGTAAATCATAGCTGCTAGCAGAGTCGTACGCGACAAAGGGATCGGGCAGAATTGCCATTCTAGTAGACAGAATGAGATGGCCAGACGCCACTCGTCCGTGCGGATCTGTCGCGTACTGAGGCGTGATCTGTACGTCGATGAATTTGGCAGTAGAGCCCGCCATGGAGCCTGGCGGCTGGTGAATGATGCCAATGACAGATGCCCAGCTCCACGACGGGGCGACGTACTCGGGTAATTTGATGGTATCGGGCCAAGCACCAGCAGGAGCAAACGCGACAGGCGATCGGTAGTCCTGCGATTCATACCCCGGTAACGCGTGGTCTTCCCAGGTTGCTCGATTGTACAGCTTCGCACAACTCCACGCTAAAGTAGTCACTAATGTGCTTTTCCAGAAGCCGCAGATATATGTATCGTTCAGCGTGAGTCGAAACTCGTCTGCTAGACCAGACAGAGCTGGGAGTCGATCCGCGATGTTCGTGAACTGTCGTTCGCTGAACCGGTCGACAAGTTCGGCCCAGTACTCGTGGTATGACATGCTTTGCCCATTCGGACGAGTTAGCTGGCCACTGACCGAGTGAGCAAGGAGTTCTGTGCCACGCGATATGCCGCGAACTCTGCCGAGGTCAGTTGCGCTTGCCGTTTGGCACAGAGACTTGATTCCCTTCTTGAGCCAGTTCCTGTCGCTTCGGATTTGGATCATGAAGTCCTTGGATAGATGCACTGCAGGTGCACAAGAGGCTTTCGACGGCCTCCCAGCTTCATCGATGAAGCCATTGGCGCATTCGAATGACATTTGCGATCGTCCGAAAGACAGTGTCCGAGGCGCTAACAGTCTTTCTTGCATGGTCCATCCACGAGAGTATATGGTTGCGCCGTACAGTTCATGTTCGGATATCTCACTGACAGGTCGGAGATACACGTACTGTGCCGGACCCCATGGCACAGCACAGTAGGGCTGTAAGCTCTGGCGAGATGTCAGGAATCCATCGTTGGTGCGTGATGCTGAGGCGGCCTCGATGGTGACGATGGCATTTCTGTAAACTTCATGCATTCTGCCCGATTCTCGAGCCCAATCGTCTCTTGACTCCTGGAACTCTTGCTGGTCCTGGTAGATACACAGGGCGTCTATCCACACGTAGGGGATCTTCGTCCTGCGGGCCACAATCACAGCGTCGCGCAAAGATCCTGGCATGTCAGATATCTTGAAGCCTTGTCGCAGCATGGCTTCGCTCTGATGTGTCAAGAGGAAGCCGCGGTCTGGGCCCCAGCAGTAGGAAAGCGCTGCGTAGCTGCCCTTACACCGCTGACCTTGAACGAGTCGAATGAGCGCATCTGGCTGCAGGGAGAGATTTTCGTCTAGACCGACATCTAAAAGACGCGTGGGCATGCGCGTAACTGCTTGATATGTTTCGCGACAGACGGCATGCTTTTCGCGACATTCCGTAAGCCAATCACTTGCCAGCTTGAAGCATTGATCGTCTGCCGCAGAGGTCGCTTGCACACGAGCGAGAAGGTGGTCGTTCGAGAGTGGGAGTGTATCTAATGAGCGTGTGAGCGAATGCCGCGGGTCTGCAGGATTCCAATCCACGTACTGTATTCTGCACATGCCTCGAAGCAAGCTAGAGTGACACTGTTGCGCCCGTCGAGAGTCTGCTGCGAGGCAACTATATGCGGCGCGGCGGTAATACTGGGGTCCCACGCTGATGTACCTATGTGAATATAAGTGTTTGCGCGACCTTGCGCCAGTGCTTCTGAAGTCAGTTCATGCGGCGGACGATGACGGCAAAAATCGCTCCAGATTGCAGAACACAAGTCACAAGTCTCTGCGGAGGTCTTCAGGCTCGTCAAGCTCTTCTGATGACGCAAGGTCGTGTACATCGCTTCGTGGGTCGTGATCTTTCTGACGGCGACCGGTACACCATCACTGTAGGTGTAGTTACGTGCAAAAGGTGCGGTCTCCGCGGCCAGAAGGACGTCTTGGATATCCAGTCGCCGGCAGACATCGCAGAGAGTTGGAGGTGATTGTGCCATCGAAGGTGTCTTCTATGCGGTGCACTGGCGCAAGGCAGATGAAGGGATGCGGTCTAGCCTGGAGTTCTGGGACTCGGAAGTACGCTCCATGTGCTATGCCTACGCTTGAAGTGTTGTAACAGAATTCTGAGTCTGAGAGAAGTCTCTGGATGCCAGTCACAGAGGACTGACGGCGTGTAGCTGAGTAAGATATATGAGCAGACATACAACAAAGCGATCTCGCATGTGTAGGCTTGTTCTCGTGAAATGGTTATATCAAATCACGATCTGCGACAGACAAGAGCCCGTGAGAGATGTTCCGCTCTCTGAGCAAGAAGCAAGAAGCTGTAGCCGGATCCTGGGCAGTAGATGGCGATCGCCTATGTCGGATCGCTCAGCCAGAGATGTTCGCCCAAGCCTGTCGCGGGTAAGTCGTGCAGCTAAAGGGCAGTATCAGAGAGATGCAGAGCTGTGAGTATGCCGTGAAGTGCATGCTCGGCGAGGGTCGATTAAGCGCCGTTCACATAGACTACAGAAACGATCAAAAGACAGTTCTCATGAGGCCTTCATTGGACCACGGCTGAAAGTCAGCTTTTGAAGGCTGTGGTTGTTTAGGCGCCGGTCATCGAGATAGCGCGGCATTGGTCCGTTGGTGGAGACTGGCGTGCTGGCTATAGTGAGGTGCATGATTAGTTAGTTAACAAGCTGGGACGTCTTCACCGACACCTTTTCTCGCAGGCGACTTCTCACAGTGGCCTCTGCTCACTTTCTTTGTTGCTGAACAAGTGGATCTTGAATCGCTACAAAGAAGGTTGAAGGTTGAAGGTTTTGCAACGACCACATCTCGAACTCTCACTGTTCAACAGCTTGCAGTCGCGGCTCGCACCGAGGCCCTATCCCGCCGCTCGCAACATCAGGACGCACGACCAAGTGCAACAGCACCTCTCGACCGCAGACAGCACCGCCCAGACTTCTCCGCCGGTTCTCACTCCACCGCGTGATCAGTCGCCGTGCGCTTGGACTGTTGGAGGAAGCTTCGATTGTCTTCTTCCTGTGTGGCGAAACACTGCTGGCTGGCAAGGAAGGAACGACCGAGCACGCACCAACCAACCAACCACAAACCGCACCATCCACCACAGCTTCTCCACCCATCGAGCTGGGGACTGCAGCACGTGAAAGCCCACCACCACCGCGATCTCGAGTCTCGATCATATCACAGCTGGGCATACGCTTGTGTGTGAGAGAACAAAGCTACTGTCGCGCGAAGGAGACGCACTGCCACAAAGCAAGAAGGAGCTAGTTCGCTAGTACTCCAGAAGAGGAAGGGGCAATCATGACAACAGCACAAGCCACACGATCGGTGAAGGTGCGTAGGAGCATGTGCAGATGAAGCATAGGAACAGCAGAGCTCACATTGGTACACCTACTAACAAATCGCATAGTGCGTGGTGACGGGAGATGGTGCAGTCGGCAAGACATGTCTCCTGATATCCTACACGACCAATGCCTTCCCCGGCGAATACATTCCCACAGTGTACGTGCTTACGCATGCGTGGATGCAGGAAATAAGACATAATGCCGCATACTGACAAGTGCCCCAGCTTTGACAACTACTCAGCGAGTGTCATGGTCGATGGTAAGCCCATAAGTCTGGGTTTGTGGGATACTGCTGGGCAAGAAGATTACGACAGACTGCGACCGCTGTCCTATCCGCAGACTGATGTGTTCTTGATCTGTTTCTCCGTCGTCAGCCCGGCTTCATTCACGAACGTTGCTGAGAAGGTCAGTCCTCACACCTTTTCTCAGCGCCTAGGACCCAACTAACACCACATGCAGTGGTATCCTGAAATCACGCACCACTGTCCCGGTGTACCCATCATCCTCGTTGGCACCAAGAAGGATTTGAAGGACAACCCAGAAGTGCGCGAGCAGCTCCGACAAAACCGTTCAACTGTGGTCGACTACGAGAAGAAAGTGAAGCCATTTCTGGAAAGTGTAGACGACAAGACGAAACAACTCCAATTCCCTGCCATCAAGATGTACTTGGAGTGCTCAGCTTTGAGCCAGAGGGGTTTGAAGCAGGTGTTCGATGAGGCAATCAAGTCAGTATCTTCGCGGGTGTCCCATCAACAGAACACGGTCCGCTAACATGCAACTCCAGAACCGCCCTCAATCCACCAGCGGAGCCAAAGGCCAAGAAGTCGAGGTGCCTAATCTTGTGAGCGCGCAACGCATCGGTATTGCCCCCTCCGAGCGGCATTGCGATAGTTGACCAAGCTCGAGTCCCGCACATGCTGCTCGCGGTTGTGCATCACAGCACCCTGAACAAACGACCTCACTATTATACTTTACGACTATAATCAGCAGGCAGAACGAAGTTACATGATCAACGAATAGATCACGGCAAGTCGCAAGATCTGTTTCAGCTGCGACTCTTGCCCCATGGCGTTCGCAAGGCGTTTCCCTAGCCTGTTTGTGTTTGCGTGGGATTCCAAAGTTCTTGGCTTGATTTTATGACATGGGAACGAGGAGACAGACGGATAGCATCGACGACGTCTCCAGCATGGACAAAAATCATTGGGTAATGCGGCCGACATTTCTGGCAGGCCAGCTTCTCAAGTAGCCTTCAGCTGTATCACGTCTGTAGATGAAATGTACTGTCTGAATTTGTTCTCTTCTACAATGCCATCTATCGCCCGCTAACTAGCTCAGTGCCGAATAGGCTTCGGCATATCGGACATCTTTCTGGGACACAGCCAATCACATGTTGACCTTTGGCTTACCTAACTTCAATCTATGAGCTTCGACATCTAAGTTAACTAGTCCATCTTTGCCATCTCACCCTACGCCTTCTCGCCTTGAAAACCTACAGAACAAACACACCGACATCTCATCACAACACATCACATCTACCCATCATGCCACGCCAATCCAGAGGTCCAGCGCCCTCCGCGCCCCGCCGCCCAGTCGCCGCTCCAGCTCGTCCATCTCCGCCATCACCGCAACAGACCCGACCAGCCAGCACAGCCGCCGCTCCTCACCAACAAGCACCACCTCCAGCCCAAGCCGGCTCTCAAGGTCCAGGTCTCTTCGGACAAATGGCCAGCACCGCAGCGTAAGCTTTCCCTCCCTCCGACTCCCATCTCTCACCTCACTCCCCACTAACCCACCTCCTCCCCTCACAGCGGCGTAGCAGTCGGCTCCTCCATCGGCCACGCCATCGGCGGTTTCTTTGGCGGCGGCTCCAGCGCACCCATCCAAGAAGCCGCTTCTCCCCAACAAGCCCAAGAAGCTCAGCAGGCCTACGGCCAAGCGCAGTACTCGCAGCAGCAAGCCGGCCCGACGACGTGTGGCAATGAGGTGCAGGGTTTCAAGAGGTGTATGGATGAGAACCAGGGGAATTTGACGATTTGTGGGTGGTATTTGGATCAGTTGAAGGCTTGTCAGCAGGCGGCTAGTCCTTATTAGATGGGATGGAGGAAGAGAGGATGGGAGGGGGGAGAGTTGTATGAAGATGTTGTTCCTACGGGAATGGACAAGGTAGAGAAATGATGGATGGAGTTTCGATCTCCACTCTGAACACCACATACTGTTTGCAGGTCACATTCATGTAGGACAAGACACAGGCGAGCAGTTTGTAAGAGCCTTTGCTCTGCACTGGGAGAATTACCTGTGCTTTTGCAAGCTGAGTGCGCGTCAGTCAAAGACTCTCCAGTCGGACTTCCGCCACGTGTCTCTCACACATGATGAGAAGTAAAGGATAGCTCGATGCTGACAGTCCGACCGACGGCGTGCCATTTGCTACGAGACCTCTCAGTAGACACAGACACAAACACGACACTACTGTGGTTCCATTGCCAGATGCTTTCTTTCTTCCCAGCGAACCAAGAATACCTCCCTTTCATGGTCAATCACTACTTCGCCCCCTTCGTATCACACAACTCACACATAAACTCTCTAAAATCGCCCCTCGTCGCCTCCTCGATCGCATCTTCCAGAGTGACTCTGTACTTTTCATAATACTCCCGCTTCACACGCATCATATGCGTTTTATCCCAGTGCATTCTCACCAGTCTGGAAATGAGCAACTCATACCGCAGCTCATCGTCGCGGTTCTTGTCTGCAATGTCTTTGATCGCGTGTTGGAGGAGTAAAGCGTCTCGCGCAGGGCGGTTGATGACGCCGTTGAGGATGTGGGCTATGACTTCGCCCTGTAAAACACAATATTAGCATCTTCACAACCAGAATGCCCAACAGATTGAGCGAAGAGAGAGAGAGAGAGGACGATCTGACTTACAACCAAATTATTACTCCTCCTCAACGCACTCCTCGCAAAATTCTCCCCTCCAAACGTCCTCTCATACGCCCGCAACACCTCCTTCAAATGCGCATCACTCCTCCTCACGCAAACCTCCAACATCGCACTCTCGCCTCCCCTCTCCGCCTGAATACTCCGATACAGCATATCCACATCGCGATGCACATATTCCGCCGGATACACATCCTGCTCTTCTTGCCGCCTCGCCTCCAACACCATCAACACCGCACTCCGAAATTTATCCATTTTGAGCTCCTTCTCCATGCATCTGACTAAATCGTCCGAGTAGCGTTTATCTTTAAATTCATCTTTAATCATACGGATGTCGGCATTACTCCTTCCCATCAGTGCTTCAATCAGCAATTCTCTCCGACTTCCATGAGATTGATAGAAGAAATTCGCCCAGTAACCCTCCGATTCGAATTTCCCCATTGCACAAACATATACCGCTTTGCCGAAATTTCCAGTAAGTTTCATGTTAATGTGTTTACCCATGTTGACGCCTTTGCCTTGGACTTTGACTTGTTTTTTGTATTCTTTGCGGACTTCCATGATTTGGTCGTGGCTGAGACGGGGGAGGACGTCGCAGATGGCGTCGGAGTCGATTTTGGTGCGGTGGGAGAGGGCGGTGGCGATTTTTTTGGCGTCGTCTTCCGGGTCGTACATGATGACGCGTTTTTTGCCCTGGGAGTCGCGTTTGGAGACGTCGGAGTCGAGGCGTGAGGTGCCTGCTGAGATGCGGGAGAGGGGTGGGGAGAGGGGTTCGAGGTCTGAGAGGTCTAGGTCGTCGTCTGGCCGGATGGCGAGCGGCATGGGAGAGATGGATTGGTAGGTTCCGTGGTATGCTTCGAGCATGGGACTTGGTGGTGGGAGGCCTGCCCCGGCTACTGCACCACCGACACCCAGAGAAAGCATGTCGGGCCTGTTTCCGCTCACTGAAAGCCGATTCGTGCGTTGTCCGAGGCCCTGAGGTGCTAATCCAGTCGGTGGAGGAGGAGGATAATCAATAGTGGAATTCCGTTGCGTCTTGGACGCGGAGCTCTTCTTATCACTTTTGCTCCCTCTCCCTGGTGTGATGTCTACAATCTTGGCACCGTGATCACGATCGTAAGCATCATCAGAGTAAGTCCTAGGGAGCTGATCATAAGGACGACTTGCGGAACTGTTCTTGTACTTCACATCTGACCGATATTGATCCGGTGGCGTGGCAGTGTAAGTGGTCGGTTGAGATGCATTGAGCTTGGCCGTGTACTTCAGCTTGTCCGGTGCTTGTCCATATTGGTACTGTTGTGATTGTGCGCCAGAGCCAGGAGTGTAGCGATAGGCAGCGTTCGAGCCATATGAAGCATTACGAGATATTGGTTCGCGCTCACGTCCACGGACTGCGGAAGCCTTGGAGGAATCAGAGCCGTAAGCCAAATCGTCCTCATCGCTTGGCATTCGCGGCATCGGCGGCATGTATGCTCCATGTGGTGGCACATATCCAGGACGCTCTTCTGGTGGAAAGTCCGTATAGCCTCCCATGGTGAAACCTCCATCATCGGCAGGGTAAGGTACGCCTTGAGGTGGAGCATAGTGGGAGGGCGCAGATACTGGAGGCGCGTATTGCGATGGTCCACTTGTGGTCGGATAATATGAGCCATTGGGCTGAGCTGGAGCCCTCACATCATACTGCCCAGCAGTCGGTCCGCTGCCAAAGGAGCCCGGCATGACTGACGAAGATGTTGTCGGAGGGTAAACATATCCAGCACGCGGAGGCTCTGGAACTTCTGGAGCTCGTACATGGCTTCTCGATCGCGACCTGTCTCTTCCGGACTTTGAGGATGATCTGCCTCTTCTGCTCCGGTCATCTACCTTGAGAGTCGACATCCTTGGCACAGGCGGGGAGGCAATGGCTTCGCTGAGTCACTTTACAGCTGGCTCGGGAACAGGAAAACGAATGGCAGCAGCGTAGAAGTTAGCAGCAGACATAGCCTTGTGCGAGATCTAGACGCCCACGCGACATTACTTGTAAGATCCTGCAGACTCCTTCAGCCGCACTCTGAGCTCACTGCAATTCGAGGTCGGGCCAGATTCGAGCGAATGAGAACGCGGTGGCTGGACCCACATGTAGGGCCGCCCTCATCCTCGGCGTAGCATGTTGGATGCAGCTGATCAGGTCATTGTTGACGGAAAAGGAAAGCTGAGGAAGTGGATGCACGTTGATATGTGTTGTCTGTGACCAGAGTGCGGAGTTGGGCAGAATGGTCGGTGACAAGACTGGGTTCCCTTGGGCAATTTGGCGCCACAAAAGCGGTCTGAAATTCGTTGTTGATCTGCGTACAATAGTTCCTACCTTGACATGCATAAATTGTTGGAGTCCAGTCGGCATTTGCTGTAGTACTAAGTAGTTGATGGCCAGATGTGCCGTGGTCAATGCAGTGGAGCTGTAGCTTGCAGAAGAGCTCTACTACCAGACGCAATCCGGTCAGCTTCAGGAACGCGTCCAGAGCAGCTCAGGTCGATCAGGGCTCAAAGCGAAAGAGCCAACGAGATCTGAGCTACTGCTGAAGGGGAATTGTTGACACAAAAGGCGCATTGGAAAGAAGTGGTGTTGGACGTCAAGCAGTCAAAGGAGGTAGGCGGTGGAGAGGACAGCCTAGGCCGACCAGACTGACATCACCAATCGGACCTCGATCATACAACTTCATCCTCACAACGATATATCAGCATGCAACTCCAGCGACTAACCCATCAGATCAGAGCCACAGCTACACGTGCAGCTTCCACGTCTTCCAAACCACGAAGAAAAGTCATTGATGAGACGACTCTCGCCGGAGCTCAGCACAAAGTCTCCTTGTCTGGTCCATCTCTGGGTCATCTCATATCCGAGCTCAGTGCAACTCGAGAAGGCATGGAGCATGTCAGAGGACCTGGCAGAGATATGGATGAGGGCCAGCGGACTATGATCAGGAATGTTGTAAAAGCAATCGTGGTAGTGCCGAGCTTGATCGGAGCCGGCATTGTTGGCTACAATTACTTGTCGCGAGATGAGTTTCAGACTAATGATAGCTGATTTACAAGACGCTATGGTGAGGCCAACCCACCGCGAGTGTTGAATTCACCTCCACTGGGAACCCTATACTCTCAGATGGGTCCATCTACTCTGCTGATCCCGCTCCACTGGTCGTTAATGACACCATTTACATCTTATCAGGACAAGATGCAGCACCTCAGAATGCGAACAGCTTCATGATCAACAATTGGAATCTCTTCAGTACATCAACTGCGACTCCATCTGGCGGCGATTGGAACATCCAGACAGACTTCCTTCGACCAGAGCAGGTCTTCTCGTGGGCAGCTGTCGGCTTCGCATATGCAAGCCAGATCATCTCTGGACCTGACTCCCGATTCTATCTATATGCCTGCTTCCAACAATCCAACACATCAGCTCAAGATCCCTTTGCCATTGGTGTGGCAGTCGCCGATGCTGTTCTTGGCCCGTACACTGATGTGACAGGAGCTCCAATCGTCAGTCAGACTTTTCCTTCTCCGGGTAACAACATTCAGAACATTGATCCTACGATCCTTGTAGACGACGACGGCAAAGTCTACATGTATTGGGGCACGTTTGGCCAACTTCGTGGCACCGAGCTTGATCCCTCCGACATGAGCATCACAACAGTCTCTTCTCTGACTGGATTCTTCGAGGCGCCATGGATCATGAAGCGTGATGGTATCTACTACATGCTCTACGCAGCCAATAACGCAGGCCGTGACTCTCCCTGCACCCCAACTTCATACCATGCCTGTATTGCATACGGCACAGCTGAATCACCTCTCGGACCCTGGACTTTCCGAGGCAGTTTACTAGGCATTGTATCGAGCACGACTTCTCACTCCGGGGCAGTGGAGTACAAAGGGCAATGGTACCTGATCTACCACACAGCATCGGCTGACCAAGGCGGTAACTTCAGACGAAGCATAGCTTGGGACGAACTCGACTTCGATGATGCGGTCAGTCCGCCAGCGATCAAGCTCGTCGCCCAAACGTCCCGTCCTCTGCCACCAAAAGAGCCAACGAGAAACAGAGCACAACTAGCCACCGCAACAGATGAGCCCGAATGTGCAATACAGTATTGGCTCGCGGCACTCAACGACGAAAAGATCAATCCTGTACCTTTGCCTCCCGAGATATGGTCCTCGTACAACGGCGACAACAGTCCAGTCAACATGTCTCTCACATATACCTGGAACACAACGCAGACACTGAACGGAGTCGCGATGGTGTTCTTCGCCGATCAGCCAGCGGGTAGTGTGACTGGAGTCGCACCGCCAGTTTCATGGACTGTTGAATATCTGACTGTCGACAATACTTGGCAGCCTGTGGTCAATCAGACACAATATTCATTGGAAGCGGGCGGTGAGGCTGTTGAGGTGGGCTTTGATGAAGTCCAGACTAATAGCTTGAGAGCTTTGCTACGGGCTAGCATAGATGGAACGCAGACAGCTGGTGTTGGGGTTGCAGAGTGGTATGCATATGCACCTATTGAGCAGTAGTCTGCTGCGTTAGCAACAGTGTCAAGTCGGCATGAATTGACGGCCATCGCAGCCTATTCTGAACCCAGATTTCCGAGAAATCAGACAATAGTCACTCACTTTCGTCGTACATGTTACCGTTACTACTGTATATAACACCCACCGAACCAATCTTGAGACCCCGCAGCTCTTCCCCGCTGTCAACCCACCTTCATCTCCACTGCCATATCCTCCTTTCCTTCCATCTTCCTCCTCACCTCATCCCTCGAACTCCCACTCCCATCTTCATCTCTAACCACCACGCCATCAATCGGCATGATGTACTTCCCTTGCGTCGGACAGTCCTGCCTATAAGCAGTAGGCAGAACAAGTTCATCTTCGTCATGCCCTTTCGTGCCCAAGCCAATACCCGGAGGAGGGAAGATTGTGCTGAGCAGCCAGTAGATTAGTGAGGAGATGAAGAAGCCTATGGTAGAGGAAGACTAGTTAGCGCGTGGATAGTGGAGGATGGGAGGTGGGAATGTATACCGGTGAGGAAGCCGAGACGACTTAGTTTCATTGCGGAGTTGGGAGAACGATCTAGGTCGCTGACGCTGACTAGGTAAGACAGTCAGCTTGTTCATAAGTTTGCGAAAGCTGGGTGCAACATACTGATGTATCCCGGCATTGCAGGTACGACGCCGATGAAGAAAGCAGCGTACGCTCTCCAGTTGAAGCCTTTGTAGTACCAGTAGATGGAGTCGCTGTTTCCGCGGTACAGATCGTCCACTTGGGTCTCATTAGTAGGGCGGCAGATATCAGATCGAGCTCGGATGGCTTACTTTTGATAAGCTTCTTGCGCACGATCCAGAAATCAGTGACCAAGATTCCTGAGCATGGTCCGTAGAAGTTGCCGAAGCTGGAGGAGCGTCAGCAAGCAAAGTCCACCGCGGTATGATCTTTGACGGGTCGTACCCGTTCAGAACAGCAATGAACGTCTGAGCATTGACAGTCAGCTGCCATGGATTGGTCGCTATGCCGATGGCCGCAATGATATACGCTCTGCGAAGATCAGTCAGTCATCTTAATCAACCTTTCTCACGACATCAGCAACTCACCCTCGACGGATATTAAGCCACTTCGGAGCCCAAGCCTGCAGGTCCATCGCCACTGCGGTAGAGTTCAAGATCACGTTGACACAGATTTGTGCCCAAGCGCAACCTGCGGAGGCGAAGAATCTACATTGTGTCAGTGGCCTCTTCACCTTGAATCGAACCATTGTTTTCGATACTTACACGCCCGCTCTCGCCGAAGATGAATTATTGTGAAATCTCTGAATCTCCCTCAGAAGGACATATGGTTGCCAGAACGTTTCGCCCAGGGCCTGGCTTGCAGCTGATGTTGCGATGATGCCGATAGCAACTGAGCAGAATCAGCAGAAAGCCATGAGATGGAGAACTGATACACAACTCACAAACAGAATAAACACAAATCATCAACGCGACCACTTGCACAGTCATCGACCTCGTGTTGCTAATGCTGGCGAGACGACACCAATTCGCATTTCCAAGTGTGACGGTGCCCATATTTCCGAGTACTGCCGTGGCGCCGTATACGACTGCCCATCCTACTCATACCATTAGATGATGTCGCAGGCTCGGAAGTATTGACTCAACCTACCCACGGAGTCTGCGAGTACAGAATCGGACTTGTAGTCGTGAGCGAAGTATGGACCTGCAGTACCGTCTGCATGGTGTACTGCCCAGATCAAGATGCCTGTAGTAGCATATTAATGAAGGGGTCGACATATCTTCTGGTATAGATCTTACCAAATACAGTGCCCGTGAACAAGGCGAAGGAGATCATGAATGGGCGATCGAGCTTCTCTGGCGGCAGCCATAGAACGAAGGAGTCTATGTCTTAGATCAGCTTTCTTGACGCGATGTATATCCTGCCTGCCTGCCTCACTTACAGAGAACGTTGTAAATGATGACTACGAGTGTCAGTTCAGCCTCCTTATGATCATTTGTGCGTCTCACTCACATCCGATTAAATCCTACATCACACCATCAGCACCACCTTCACACCTCTATCACGAATACCTGCAAACATACCTTCAACTCCATCGTCCCTCCAGCAAGCGGATGACTCCAGTTCGCCCACGACAACGACATAGTACCGATACACGTCGACACTGCTTGTGCACCCCACCAACCCTCAATTCCATTCCATACTATTCCGGGAATGACACGAATGAGAATCGGCAGGTAGGTACCTCGCAAGCCCCAGCAAGACCGTGCAGCGACATTGTATGTGATGTGGTGGCTTCCTCCGACCCACTGTGTAGCATCTCAGTCAGCAATTACGTTTGTGTAGTGGTAGTGATTTTGGGAGAGGGAGGAGTTACGTACGCCGCAGAGCACACATAAAGCGGCCAGCACGATCGGAGAGAAGATTCCTGCTCCGAGGGCTTGTTTTCCGCTTAGGCCGAAGGCGATGAGAGCGGAGCCAGTGGAGTAGTTGTAGATGGCGAAACTGCCTGTTGACCAGTAGGCGATGTAGTCTCGTGAGCGCCATGTTCGTCTTTGTTCTTCTGTTAGCGATACAATTAATCAAGTCTTGTGTATTTCACCTACCGATCTGCAGTCAGTGGCACCAGGTCTGCAAATATGATCAGCGTGCCTTCTCTAATCAGAGTGTTGTTGGTCTACGCACCAGGTGATGTAAAATGATCAATGGCATACGTCCCAGTCTCAGGCTGTGGCACTTGCAGCTTCTTGGCCCTCTGCCTCAACGTCGCCATATTGCCGCGGATCCAAAGCTCACGAGTCAATGCCGACAGTCTCTGGCAAGTGATGACACCGGCGCACAAGAACCTTCATATGTACACAAGAACTCACATGTGTGAGATCATGGCATTCGCGTGCTTAGGGCTAAATGTGGCCGCAGGCGCGATAAGACGTCGCCTTCAATGCTTGTAGATACCAGCTCCATGATCACTTTGCCCTTGAGCTAGTCGAGGATTCTTGAAACTCCGCTCCGTTCCCGATGCTGTGTTATCTTTCTCAACCGCCATTCACCGGGGTGTTGGGCGGTAAGTGATGTTCTATGGTGCCCGCTGAGAGCGGGGTGAGCTGGGGTGGAGATAGCCTGATAGGGCGACACCTGGTCGAAGGTTATCTATCATGTTTATTGCCAAGACTGGCTTTTGGCAAATTCAACGTTCGCGGCCACTAAAGTCGTGATCTATCGCTATGCGAAGTCTTATTCAGTAGTCGCCTAATGATATGTCACTAGGTATCGAGCTACGATCTTATGACGAGCAGTTCAGACTCAACCCGCACAGGCTAGAAGGGCGTGTGTACGCTGGCCCTAATCGTACTTTGGACTGGAGTGATCGTGCTAGAATAGTCTGTTTTGGATGACACCATCAATAGCCACTTACCTGATCTCACTTCTCCCGTACATAGTCAGCATCCTATCAAACTCCTCATCATTCTTCTCCAATCCAGCCTTGTTGCCCTCTGGCAAGAAGTAGTAGATTCCAGAAGCCAGAATGCCAATTACAGCTGCAACATAGAAAGTGCTCTCTGGCCCAGCAGCCTCCCGAATCGGGGTGAAAACCTGCGTGCCCACCGCGGCTCCAGCTTTGCCAAATCCAGCAGCAATACCATAGCCCATGCCTCTCGCGGCTGTAGGAAAGGCTTCACACGAGATAAGCCCAATCGTGGCGCCAGGACCCATGTGCCCAAAAGCTTGAAGCAAGCCGTAAAGAACGACAAACGCTGGAAGGTATCTGGCAGTGGTGAGGCGTGTGTAGAGACCGCCGATGATGAAGCCGCAGATTATGTAGCCGCCGATGAAGCCGGATATGCCGGTCCAGCGACGACCAATCCGATTGACGAGGTAGGAGCCCAGGAGGACACCAGGAATAGGCATTAGAGCGAGGTAGAGCTGCCAGAGGGCAACTGTGCGGACATTCTTGTCCGGGACGAGGGAGTTGATGATCACGGAGGACATGATCGAGTTGGGGCTGGCCAGTGTTAGTGATGTCGATCTGAGAGAGAGGCGATTCGTGCTGGCTTACAAGTTGACAAAGTCGTAGAGGAAGAAAGCGCTGGAAGTGCCAATGATGCGCATCCAATATTTCTTGATCAGGAGTGTCCAAGGTATCGTTCTGTTTCGGAAGTTGCTGCGCTCGAAAAGTTTTCCATCCTGCATGCGCCACCTTGCAAGTACCACCAGTAACGGGAGAACCACGCTGACCGAGTACATGGCATGAAAGGCAACTTTCAGTCCATTGTTGCTCCCGATCAAAGCCATGAGGTACACGAACGTGCATAAAGCCGATCCGGAAGTCACCATAAGGGTAGAGATGAGGACCTGAATCGGTCCACGCTGGCGATCGAAGTGCTCGTTGCTCCCCTCTAGCGCTGCCGCTGCAGATGTAGGATATTCGCCTCCAACTCCGACACCTGCTGCGCCGCGGGCAATTGTAAAATACCACAATATGTTGTGTGCGCCATTGACCTGGAACGCGAGGACAGACATGAGACTGCCTACAATAACAAGTCCTGATGTGAGAAGCATTCCGCCTTTGCGGCTGAAGCGATCTGAAGTGTAACCAAAGATGAGAATACCAATGACCGAGCCCACGAGCAGAGCGTTGGAAATGCGCGTCTGAATTGAGGAGGTGTATGTCTTAGTGCCAAGAAGGTGCTGAAAGATCACATTCGTGGACGAGGCGAGATTCTGTTGATAGCCATCGGAAAGATTAGCCAGTGCCGAGCCGAAGATGGTGATGATGGATCCGGTCTTGCGTTGGTCCTTGATTGATGAATTTTTGTCCTGTCTGGGCTCGATGGGCACTGATCTGATATACGGAGACTTTCCATTATCAATAGGCTCCTCCATGACTGGAGTGGCTTCTGCGGCTAAGTAACGCATGGTCACGCGCAAGAATGTGTGGTATCAAGAGTGGACATCGCAAGCTGACCAACTATGGCTTGTTTTATCCTGACATCAGCTAGGCCAGTCGGTCGACCCGGATTCCTTATATATGCTCTGGAGCCACTGACGTGCGGCCACGGGAGTCGAATTGGATGCGAGATCATGAGAGGTGGAATGCCTGATGCTTGTGGACCACTTGCGGGAGCTGTTCCGACAGAGGTGGGCCCGATGAAGTCTCTTCGCCCATCGATTTCTGTATCTGGCATGGGGAGCAGCCAGGTCGGCTCTGGTGAAGTTGAGACAAGCATTGGTAAGCTCTTCTCGTGATAAGCTTGTTTCCTCAAGTGAATGAGCTGCAGTGTTCGTTGCATCAATGTAGCCGGAACATCTCCACACTGTTCTGGTACGCTGAATCAGCGACTTCTTGCACACTATTGTCCTTCAGTCCAGCAACGATGGTTGCGACTTGCGCAATCATACAACTCTCATTCCGCTCCTTCACCAATTTTCCCAGCTCGAACTTGTCTTTCTTTTTACTCTGGTGTATGACGGTCTCCTTGGGGACAGGAAACTTCTTAGCCAAATCGCCGTTAGCGTTGATGTAGCCCCAGGGCGAGTCGGTCTCGATTTGCAGCTTGTCCAAAGGCAGATCTTTGACCATTTCTAGGGAGCCTTGATCTTGGAACGAGAAGCCGTTGACGCTGACGTCTAGGCCCAGCGATACAAGCTGCTGCATCTCTTCTGCAGTGCCAACGAATGAGTGAACGAGACCACTTCGGGGCAGCTTAGGGATGTAAGGCGTCAATATCTCGATGAATTCGGGAACAGCGTTTCTGCAGTGAAGGAAGAGCGGCAAGTCGCACTGCTCTTCCACGATCATGTCAAGTTGTGCCTTGAACGCCCAGATCTGGACTTCCTTCGATGCCTTTTCTGTCCTGTCGAAGTCAAGGCCAAGCTCGCCGAAAGCTTTCAAGGGAGAGCTGGGACCGAGGGCTATCAGTTCTCGCACTCGACCTTTGAGTACGCCAAGATAATTGGGAGCCTCGTCCCAGGATTCCTGCGCATAGTATGGGTGAACGCCTAGCGTCATGGTGCAGATTTCTGGCCGACGTTTACAAATCTCGAGGATGAAGTCAACATCGTGAAGTGACATGCAAGTCAAGAGGATATGCTTGACTCCGGATTGTGATGCACGGTCGAGCACAGCGTCGAAGTCTGGCTCGTGTTGCTGCTTGTTGCGGTAGATGCCTTTGAACTCTGCGGCAGTTGGAGTGACGGCGACCTTTGGGCGGTGTGTCAGTGGGCGGGCTTGTGTTTGAAGAAGGTCTTCTTACATCTGCAAAGCAGAGGGACGACATAGTGGTCGAATTCGACTGTGTCAGAGGAAGGTCCAATGCACCTGATGGTAGTGGAGGATTTGTAGACTTTCTCCTTCGAGGCCGGGCCGGTGGGGTACGCCCTGTTGTGACTGCTCGTTTCTGGGAATCTGTGCTAGCAAGAGTACAACGATGGATAGTTCTAGTGCTTGTCTGGTTTGCAGTCAGAAGAAGCATCAGAAGCGTACCTACCTCTTGAATTTCTTCAAGTGGAGCGTTCTTACTCTGCCTAGACAGTGCCAAGCGCAAGAGGAGATGTTACCACAATGCCTATACAACGACAGGCATATTATCGCTGGAGACGTCAATGGTAGCGAGGTCGTGAGCACTGCAAGGACACCGTTGACGGCGCACGAGGTGACCGAAACGTTCTGATGGAGCATAATCTGCCTCATCATCGTTCAGCCGTTGCCGTTGCCGTCATTTGGCGAAGTCTGTCAATGTTGATGTTGATGAGACGCGACGCGAAGCTGGATGATGTTATATGGGCGACATTTCGACGTAGACGTGGACGTGTGAGATGTTCTGCTAGCAGTCGAATGTCGAAGGTTGGCGGCATATAGAGGCGAAAGAGCGCAGCAGCATATCATCAGTGGCGGCGTGGAGGCTTCGGAAGCTGCAATCGTCGAACGGTGCAACGATTTTGGTACTCGTAATCACGAACAACTCTCGACAACAACAACCCCATATCATCCACTACAATACTGACTCTGCCCTTCGCGTGCACAGCACATGATGCGGACTTGAGCTGGCGGAGTGAGGGCTGCATCCGGATCTCGCATCAATACACGTGGGAGGGTCTGGACTGGCGACCAACCCCCTTGTGTCGACTCTCCGCCCACTAACTTAGAGAAGTCAAGCAACCCACCCACTTCCTACACCGTGCGCGCGTCGAGATCAGTCCATACGCGACCACCGCCGAATCTTGAATATTCCCTCTGCACCGCCAAGCTGGAGTAAGTGTCGCTGCGGTCTAGTCCCCGCTCCACCGCTGCCACACTTCTCACATATTGACCACTCCCGCGCAGCTTCCTGCTGGCTTCAGGCCACCACCACAATGGCGGCGGCGCTGCATCATTCTTGAGGCCGAATACTCTGCAGCGTTCCGTCACTCCCACTCCTCAGCCGACAACGACAGCACCGACGCTCAAGCAGCGATTCGGCTTCGCGACCAGGCTGACTAAAACGAACTCCACCCCTAACTTCCACGACACGAGAATCATGGCCGCCGTTGCGAACCCGCCCACCCCAATGTCTGCCATGCGAAGAGAGTCCGCCGTCATGGACACGCGGACACCGTCCCCCGTGCACAGCACGCAGAGCGCCGAGACAACAAATAATCCCGATCCTGCCTACAAACCCGATTTAAGCGCCGAGGTGGCATTGCTGAGCACGAAATTGGTCAACGCGATCAACTACCAGACCAACTTGGACGACTCGCTGCAGCAGGCGCGCCACGATTTAGAGCAGGCGCGGCAAAGGGTCGCGCAGTTGGAGGCCGAGAACCAGCGGCATAGCCTCCTGGTCAGTACCGGCGCGCTCGTCAAGGCAGTCGATGTCAATAAGACGATATCGAAACTGAGGCACGAGCTAAGCACGGAAAGAGCGATGCGATCGGAGGCCGAAAAGGGAAAGAAGCAGGTGGAAAGTGAATTGGAGAACTTGACGACTGCGCTCTTCGAGGAGGCGAACGGAATGGTGGCGGCTGCACGAAAAGACACGGAAGCTGTAGAGAAGAGGAATGCTCAACTGCGGAGTCAGCTGCAGGAGTATGAGCTGCTCATGGCCGCCCAGCAGGAGCAGTTGTCAGATCTCAAGGGCTCCATGGAGAAGTTGGAGAGCGATCAGCCTGCGACACGAGACCCCAGCGTGCCGTCCACGCCCATCACTGCGCAGCATGCCATGTTTGAAGCTCTGCAGATATCTCCATCTGTACAGAGCATGGCAGACATGTCTCCCGAGCACCCGCTGCACTTCTCCACCTTGATCAACCCAGTCCTGCGGAACGACACCAAGGCGTTTGAGGACTTCCAAGATCTGCTCCTCTTGGCCCGCCGTATGGGTGCCCACTCCCGGAGCAATAGCAGCCAAGCCAATGCAGCTAACAGCAGCCAAGTATATGGTAGTTCTGGCGCGATCCAGTCTTCTCCCAATCTGCCTGGATCATTCAACCTAAATCCATCGAGCCCCACGTCAGCATACTCGGGTGCCTCGGCCAGCATACCGCCTCTCAAGGACAGCCGATTCTACAAGCGTGTGCTCACTGAAGACATTGAGCCCACGTTGAGACTTGATTTGGCTCCTGGGCTCTCCTTCTTGAGCAGGCGGACGGTTCTGGCATCTCTACTCGCGGGCACCCTAGCTGTGGAGCCCTACCCACAAAACAAGCATTACTTTGCGTGCACGCTCTGTGGTGAGAGCAAAAGGCAGGAACAATACGTCCGCAGACATCGCTTCCGGACATCTGAGGAGGACAATGTATCGAAGCCGCTGTGTGACTTTTGCGTAGCACGACTGAGAGCCACCTGTGACTTTGTCGGCTTCCTACGGATGGTACGCGATGGTCACTGGAAGTGTGATGGCGAAGATGACCAGAAGTCTGCATGGGAAGAAAGTGTCAGGCTTCGTGAACGCATGTTCTGGGCAAGACTTGGTGGCGGAGTTGTACCGTGCTTCCCACCTCTTCAGCGTAGTGGGCTACCGTCACCGAGCTCTGCCAATGGTTTCGGAAGTGGTCGACAAAGCCTGGAGAATATCCCGGAAGGCGAGGCCAAGGATACATCGGCAAAGACGGAGGGCGATGTGTTTCAAGAGAAGTCCGCGCCACCCAGTGTCAGGGTCTCGACGACGGCTATAACGAGTACGAATGCAAAGCTCGCCGATCATGAAGTCCAGGATAACGACTTCGGACAAGGAAAACCTGTTGACACGCAGGCGCACGACGGTGCAGAATCCTCGGCACCACCGACGCCTTTCGAAGACGCCAACGAGGAACCCGAAAAACCGTTCACGCCTCCAGCACAGACTGATTCTCCCGACCAGCCTGCCATTGAGGAAGGGGCGCATCCTGCGCCCGATGCAAGCTCGTTGCAACCTCCCAGGGATCAGTCACCTGCACGAGCATCATTGGACGTCGATCAAGAACCGCGACACGAACGCAAGAACTCTTCAGTTCTTGCAAGAGTCAAAGCTATGGAAGCAGGAAAATCCTAGGCCCCTCATGCAATGACACGCTTGACTTGTACAATACTGGAAAGAAGAAGACGATTGGATTTTGGGCACAGCCTGGGCGTTATGATGGAGAAAATCGGTGCACTCGACATACATACATCATGCATCGGAAGAGAGAAACGCAATAATGAGTGACTCGCAGAACGAGTCATGGGTACGAAGATGAAATGCTGCAAGCGGAAATGCATGATACCCGGGAGTGGTTTGGTAATTGTACAATAGAAGTAATTGAAGATCGATATAATGCAAAGGGCGGTATGTGCTGTTGTTTTCTCCCGAGGTTCTCACGTCGCACTCTACTGCGGTGTCTCACGTGTTGACCTTGTTCGTGTCCTTTTCTTTTCGTCCGCAGTGAAACATCCCTCAGCCCTAGAGACTCGGGCTGGCCGCGCATCTGGTAACTTCTTCTAGCGGTCTCGGACTCGGAGCTAGTACACCTCGCTACTAATAACTTTTCTGGAAACGAGATCATGAGAGTCACGCCCGACGGCTGTGGCGCTTCTCGAGGCTGGCTGAGAAGGGTCGAGCTGGCGAGCACACGCGAGGAGGACAAGGACCTTCGCGTTTTGTGCCGCATCCGACTCGCATCGTGTCGTGATCATGACTACAACATAAGCACATGTCTGCCAGCTCAGACATCTATCGAGCCACTATGCAAGAAGACAAGCATCTTCGAAGGACACTGCATTGCAGTGCATTGCAGTGCAGTGTAGATCTTTCTCTGCTGGCGCACCGAATCGAGACTTCAGAGTACGAAGTGGTTTCCGAAAACAAAATAGACTTTACGCGCTACACCGCGTTTGCCGAACGTATCGCGGCAACTCGAGCTTTGTCTCGGCTACGCCGCGTGCGTTCTCGACTGCACTGGCCTGGGCGCTGTTTTGACTTTAGCTTGACCTCATGCACGGCGAACTGTGCTGTGGACAGTCCGACTTCTGCAACAAGTATAGTACAGCTGTACTACCAGAGCTCAAAAGCTTCTTTCTATATCCCTCTCCTCTCCACGTGGACGTGCAGCTCCGGTGGCGAAATTGAACAAACTTGATTCGCGAACACAGCAAGCTACAGCTCTTCTCCCGTCGATGCATATGTGCAGAAACCTCACGCGATTCCGGCTTCCAGATTCGGCTGGCGACCGAAATGCTGAATAGCCTTCAATTGTGGCTGCTTTGCGGCTTGCAGCATTGGTATGTATGTATGTATACATAGCCACGCTACGACTAATAATACGAGGGGCGAGTGGGTAGTAGGCGGAGAGGATCCGCGAGCGTTGCGCTGTGACTAACTGACTACTGCATAGCAGCGGGAAGGCAGAGGCTTTTCTGCGCCGAGACTCGACTCGACTCGACTCGGGCTTGGACTCACGCCATGAGTAGTAATCGAGCGAAGGAAAGAAGAGGCGTAGAAGAAGGGTCGTGGTCGTCGACTGGGCTGATATATAGCCTTCTGTCGAGGCGTCCTCTTGGTAGGTTTTCTGGTTGTTGCTTCAGGTTTGTGTGTGATTGATATTCTGATACACCCAAGATGAAGTTTCTCCTAGCGACCACGCTTCTCACCTCCCTTACTGCCGCTTACGTGCCTGTCCCACGTGCGGATGTCAATGCACAAAATGGACGGCCAGCGACCCGCAAGGACATCACCACCATGGGAGCGGAAGAGTACAGTCTGTTCATTTTGGCTATGCAGCAATGGCAGAGGTCTCCAACGAGTGACATAGGAGGGTACTATCAGGTTGCTGGTATCCATGGTGCTCCGCATCAGTATTGGGATAATGGTGGTGGATATCAGAATACGGGTCAAGGAAACAAAGGTGGTGGTTACTGTTTCCATGGAACGAAGGATTTCTATCTGTGAGTGGTTGCTTCCTGCTTTCGGCTTTCAGCTGGCGGAGCATTGCTGACAAGACGTTCACAGATGGCATCGACCATATCTCGCTCTGTACGAGCAGCAAATCCGCGCTGTGGCCATCAACATCGCCAACAGCTGGACTTCTTCCACGAGAGCGACGTACCAAGCTGCAGCCAATAATCTGAGGTTTCCTTACTGGGACTGGGCGAGAAATGGCGGCTCTATTCCTTCGCAACTCACCAACTCACAAGTCACCATTACCAATGCTGCGGGAAACAGTGTGACGATCAATAACCCTCTCTTCTCTCACACCTTGGTCAGCGGCGCCAATCTGGGAACTAGTGTCTGCCCTGGTGGCTCATCGTCCCGAACATGTCGTTCTAGCTCTGCACAACGAGACATGCAGAGTTCCGGCTCAGGCCTGACCAGAAACGTTGCACTGCTGCTGAACACCAGAAATATCTGCTGGAACAACTTTGCCACTTACGACTCGAACGAGCGTAGAGCTTCGGGATGCTCGTCTTCGTCTGTTCAATCACTGGAGGCTATCCACAACACTGTCCACAACAACATTTGCGGAACAATGTGCAACCTCGACACTGCAGCCTTCGACCCAATCTTCTGGCTTCACCACGCCAACGTCGATCGTATCGGAGCTCTGTGGAACTACTTGAACCCAAACATCAGAGTCACTGCCACCACCTCCAGCAGTGGAAACTATGTCTTCAGCTCGGGACGAAGCAGGGATGCTAGCTTCACCTACATGCCCTTCCGTGGATCAAACAGCAACACCGACTGGTGGCAACCCGGCCAGCTTTACGATGTCCGCTCCTCAGGATACACCTACCCTGAGATCGCAGACCTTCCAAGCGTCTCCACTCTGCAAACCCGCGTCAACAACCTCTACGGCAACGGACGTACCCAACAAGCCGTCAGCGTCAGCAAATCCAAGCGCGGCGACGAGATCTCCCAGCTCCTTGTATCTCGCCAGTCAAACGGCGCTCTCACCGCCCCTCCATCTCCAGAAGCCCTCGCGCCATTCCGCTCTGCCCTCATCACCCGCAACGGCTCCTACTCCGAGTACACCGCAGAGTGCACAATTCGCCGCTCCGTCGCTCCAGGCACATCCTTCAACCTGCACCTCTTCTTCGGCGACGTCGTCCAAGGCCTCTCCAACTCCGACTATCTCTCCTCACCAAACCGCGTCGGCGGCTTCTCCATCTCCCAAGCCGCATCGACCAACGGCGCCAACGACGCCACCGGCGTCGTACCCATCACTGACGCTCTCCTAAACACTCTCATCGCAGGCGGAATCCGCGACTTGAAGCCCAATACTGTGAGGAAATATGTCCGCGCGAAGCTGATCTGGAGGATTGTTACCACTGATGGACAGAATGTTGGTGGCAATGGAGCGAGGAACAGTGGGCTGCAGATTCGTGTGAGAAGGAGTGTTGTGACGCCTGATGGTGGTGCGAATGCACCGCCTGTTGTGGAGGCTCCGGCGGAGATTGCGCCGCCGAGTGATACGGATAATACGGTGGCGAAGCCGTTGGAGAGTGGTGTGGTGGGGACGAGTTCTGCTGCTACCGCTGCGACGACGAGTGCGACGAGCACGGCTGCTGCTGAGGCTACGAGTACTGCGTAGATGTGTTTTGTCGAGTATAATTGGCGTTTTGGAAAGGAAAAGAATGGGAATCAAAGCGTTCGTACCGTGGCCACAGCATGATGCAAATATCACTCTTTGAGGCTCTTTACTTTCACCCTTGCTGCGCAACTCTGAACATCGCTTCGCCATCTCACCTGTACATGGTCAGTCACCAACCATGATCGTCAGGCTCTAAAGGCTCGTTGTCGTCGACGCCAGGGCCTTGCTTCCTGGAAATCTCCAGCCAGCTCCCTGTAGTCGTGGCACCTGCTGCATAAGCAGATTCCGAGGCCGTCAAGCCAGCATGACTCTTGCAATCCATGAGATAGCGCATCCTCGGGCAGAATTCCATCTTGGACATTGACATCGGAATGATGCGTACACCGTTCACTGTTCGCTCGTGCGGAGAATCCAAAGGGTCCGGAATGTTGCTGTTGTTGTAGTATAACAGGAGTGCCTTTGCGAAGTCCAGATGATCATGAACAGCGGCGATATGCAACGGTGTATCTCCATTGACATCGCGCTGAATAGGCAGCCGCTTCCTTGGTATTCTACAGTATATGGGCGGAGGCCCACGGCCGCATGTGCGAGCGGGTAGATTGTATCTGAGAGTGCGGAAGATCTTCCAGTCGCCACTCGTCCCGGCTGCAATGTGCAGGTAGTTCTGGCCAAGCTCGTTGGAGCTACATTGCAATCTAGTCATACACCAACCTGATCCTGGGCACTCCATCTTCCTCATGCATTGGTGAAACTCTTCGTGACCTTGTCGAACTGAGGCCCAGAACTCTTCGCAAACTGCTGGCGGCGGCGTTTGGAAAGGTGGATCAAATTGCTCGTTCCATCCTGTGAGTTCTTCTTCATCGCTGCGCTGCATTGTTCAATAGACGTGGGCTTCACTTTGCTGGGAAGTGTATCGAGATAGATGGGAAGTCAGACTATGAAGTGCACCCGACACTGACATGATCTGGATGTAACGTCACATCACATACAACAGCTCAGGAGGGGTCACTGCCTCTATGTGACTGCTGCTTGGAGTCTGGAGCCGGATGGAGGATCTGATCAGCGAAAGGCTGTGAATATGCTCTCGGTACACCGGCATAGGTCCGCCAATCATATTAGACGCTTCTTTCCAACAAGCACTTTCTTAAGCTCCAATCGACAGCCTGTCACCACACACAAAATGCTGTAGGTCCACAGCTGGCTTGGGGTCAGCAACACCGTGCGCAGAGCAAACAGTAGGCAGATCAAGCATGTCGTTCAGTCTCTTGAATAGGTGCGGACACTTCATCCTGCGACTGCCATAATCACCATCGATTGTTGCCGTCTTTCTGCACTACAGCAAGCTCGAAGTTGTCAGAGCCTTTGCTTCTGAAATCCTCGAGCCAGCTCGCTGTTATAGTGGCGCCTGCAGCGTGGCCAGCCTGTGCAGCTGTAAGACCCGCATGATTCTTCAAACCCAACAGAAATTGTAGTCCTGGATAAGAGGTCATCAGGTCCATCGAGCAATCCGTTGCATTGCGTGCAGCATCCGGATCCAGGGGTCCGGAATATTGTAGTTGTGGTAATACTCCAGGAGGGTCTTCGTCAAGTCGAGATTATCGTGGATCGCAGCAATGTGGAGAGGCGTATTGCCATCTACATCGGGCTGCACAGGTAACCGCCTACGTGGTATGCTGACGTACAGAGGAAGAGTCCCGTGGTGAGAAGGTAAGATGCGTTGAAGAACGGAGAAGACGCGCCAGTCACCAATTTCTGCTGCAATGTGGAGATAGTTCTGTCCTCGTTCAGTAGAGCTGCATTGCAGCCTGGTGACACACCAGCCCTCATACGGCAGTTCCTGCAGAGAACTCTCGAACTGAGCAGGACCTCCGCGCATCGATGCCCAGAATTGCTCACATACCGCTTGTGTTGGAGCCTTGAATGGAGGATCGAATTCTTCATTCTCTTTATCAAGTGCTTCTTCATCCTCTCGTTGCATGGTGACAGGTGCTCGAGAACGTCTTCTCTACTCAGTGGAGTGCCAGGGCAGAGAGGCAGCGAGAGCGTTGGTTGTCACACGCGCCTTGATGATCTTGACGCAAGTTGTGATCACATGGAGCGTTTGCCAGGGATGCAATGAGGTAGGGCAGGTTGACAAGGTGGGAGCCTAGGGGAGCAGCAGTCGGCAGATACCCCGAAACTGTAAATTGAGTCTCATGGTGTTCGTCCGGCTATTCGGCACATGCCGCTGATCATGAACAGAATGCTCCGCTTCAGCAGGTGTTTCTTGACACGATAGAGCGACGAGCATTGTCAAAAGCTTGACCTATTGGTCCTCGTCTGAACCGAAGGCGGCAGAAATCCGTGGCTTATTCGAGCAGTCTCGAAGTCTATGCTTGACGTAGTCCTTGAACGACAACTCATCACTAGTCCTTCGATGCGAAAGAATTGCATAGGCGGGAACGCTGGGTTGCAAGAACCCCTCCATGTCCAGGGTGGCAGTGTTGATGAGTCGCATTATCAAGTGATGCTTGGTAGTGCTTCGCTGCTGAGTCGTTCACTGTGAGTGTTGGAAGCGTTCAGACGTCCCTCAGTCCACATGCTGCTTGTCGTGACACAGCACCCAGCTGGTGTCAGAATTATGCGAGCTCATGCACGATAGCTTAGAGCTCGCTCTTCCCGCCATGATTCCTTATCAAATCTTTCATCATGCTCACAGCCCCACTCTTATAGCCACCTCCGAACAGCGCATGGTGATTCAAGTGGTGATACAGCTCATACAGCTTGATTCGATCCTCATACTCATCTACCGGCTCAATCTTTGGCACTAATTCATGGTACTCCTTGAGAAAGGCCCCACCAAAGCCGCCAAACATCTTCATGATGCCGAGCTCGAATTCAGAGTGTGCATAGCATGCGGAAGAGTCGTAGACCACAGCTTCTGGGTCTGACATGCCCGGAAGCTTGCCAGTGGACGCGTTCCCAGACCATAAGTCGCCGTGAACCACGACAGGAGTGACAGATTTGCCATTGTTGAGATGAGAGTCGCCGATGAGGCGAGGAATGACTTGCTCGCAGAGCTGCTCAGTCAGTGTATCGAGTTCCTTGTCTGGTCCATTCTGCTTGCGCGATTGTTTGTTGATTCCTCGGATACGCTTGTTCGCGTAAAAGTCCGCCCAAGAGGACGAATAGCTATTGTCTTGTGGAGTGGCGCCGCAACATGTCGTGACTGGAAAGCCGAATTGCGGTTTGTCGTAGCCTTCCGGGACAGGTGCTGGCGTGGTGTGCAGCTTCGCGATTTTCTGGGCAAGCGACTGACCAGAAGCGCTGCCACGAGCGGATAGATCCAAGAAATCTGTCACGAGGAAGTAGGTATCTTTTGAGTCGGAGAATGTGCCGGCGCCGTAAGATTGTGGGCACAAAGTCGGCACGGCATTGTGGATGGCATTGAGCGAAGCGTGTTCGCCTTCGAACATGATTTTGGAGTCTGATCCTTTGCCAGACTTCATGAAGAAAGATTTTGATGTTCCATCGTCCTGCTTGGCTGTGATCTTGGATGTGCTGGAGAAGGAGCTGCCGCCGTGACCCGATGCAGTGACCTGGTCTGCTTCAAGGTTCAACAGAGAAAGAATTGCTGAGTCGACTGGCGCCATGGTTCGTATCGCCTTTGTTAATTGTGTCTGTTGCGGTTAAGTGATGAGCAGTTAACGGACTGCATCTTCAATGCTCATGGTGGATCTTCATCAAGATGTACCTGTGATGTCAACAGAAGCAGGGACGGGACGATGATGTAGAACTATTGTCCCGAGCACTTTCCTCGAGTCCGCGCACTCATTGTGCTTGCCTAATTGTCTGAGCAACATACGCTATTCAACACGTAGACAACACAACACAGCACAACATAACATGTCGTGTTTCGAATTGTGCTTATGGACGATGCTGCACAAGAGAATAATGCCGCTATGCACACCAATCCCGCTGAATTCCACCAATCAATATGTAGCAAATGCGACATCAGTCGATCTCGATCTCATAAGCACTGACCACCGCGCAGAATTGCATTGTTGACATCCGCGGCGTATTTCGTATAATTTTCGACTCCAGCATCCAATGTTCGTCGCGTACGTCGTAGGAACAACTCCTTGCATTATCACTCATGCACATTCCTGATCGTACGATCTGTTAATTAATCATGTCCGAGCGAGTGACGAGATCCCAGAGTGGGAAGACGTACGTTGTCCTTAGATGTTGCAGCTCCCACCGTGTCGGGCTCAATCTATCGATTTCTGCTTGTCGTGATATCTGGCGCATTGTGAATCGCACTGACAATGGTGTCTTCCAGTCCTCGCAAATCGATGATTCCCGAGGGATTCGTGGAAACTCCCGGAGCCCGCAAGCGAACAACACGAAAGTCGGCAGGCGTGTCCAGCGATGAACGATCTCCTTCCCCAACCGACGACTTGAGCGCGTCGCGCGAGCTCAAGGCTCCCGTGACAGCAGGCAGCAATGGCAGCACGAAGAAAGCGACGGCAAATGGACACGCAAACGGCCAGCCCAAGGGCAAGATCATTGATGGCTGGTTAGTGGGAAGCGATCCCAAGATTGACCACGACCCTCACTTCGACTTTGGAGGCACGTTGGGTGTCAGCGCTATGATGATTGGATTCCCTCTCTTGATGTGGTACATGTGGATCGGCGCGACCTACTACGACGGCAAATTCCCGTCCGAGCCCAGCATGACCTGGCAGCAGTTTGGGAAGCACCTCTTCAATCTGGCTTACACTGGCGCATTCCCGCACCGACGAGCATGGATCATCTACTGGACTTTTTTCCTGTTCGAGGGTGCTCTGTACCTCATCGCGCCTGGTGTCTACTCGACCGGAAAGCCTCTTCCACACGAGGGCGGTAAGCAGCTTCGATACTACTGCTCTGGTGTGTGGTCGTTCTGGATCTCTATCGCTACAGCTCTTGGCCTACACTACACCGGAATCTTCAAGATGTACACACTCATTGACGAATTCGGTCCCATCATGAGTGTTGCCATCTTCACTGGATTCATCGTAGCCATTGTGGCTTACGTGTCTGCTCACATCCGTGGTGCGACTCACCGCATGACTGGCTACCACATCTACGATTTCTTCATGGGAGCCGAGCTGAACCCTCGCATGTTCGGCTGGCTCGACTTCAAGATGTTCTTCGAAGTGCGTCTGCCATGGTACATCCTCTTCTTCATCTCTCTGAGTGCTGCGTTCCGTCAGCTCGAGACTTATGGCTATGTGACTGGTGAGGTCGCATTCCTAGTCATGGCTCACTGGCTGTATGCCAACGCCTGCTCCAAGGGCGAGGAGATGATTGTCAGCACGTGGGACATGTACTACGAGAAGTGGGGCTTCATGCTGATCTTCTGGAACTTGGCCGGTGTCCCTCTCAGCTACTGCCACTGCACCATCTTCCTCGCCAATCACGACCCAACTGAGTACCGATGGAGTAAGCCCGTGCTTGTCTTCCTCTACATCTCCTACCTGTTTGCGTACTGGGTGTGGGACACCGGCAATTCACAGAAGAACATGTTCCGTGCTGACGAGCGCGGCGTTGCTGTCCACCGAAACACTTTCCCACAGCTTCCGTGGAAGCAGGTCAAGAACCCAGAAGTCATCCGCACTGAGTCCGGTGATTCTCTTATGGTCGATGGCTGGTTCAAGTATGCACGCAAGATCAACTACACCGCCGACTTCTACTTCGCTTTCTGCTGGGGTCTGATCACTGGATTCAATAGCCCATTCCCATGGTTCTACCCTGTCTTCTTCGCCCTCATGATTGTGCACCGCGCATATAGAGACATCCAAAGATGTAAGGAGAAGTACGGAGCTGCTTGGGAGGAGTACGAGAGGAGGACGCCTTACCTCTTCATTCCAGTATGTACAACGCCTTGCCGTTTCGAGCAATCGCTGACAAAATCCACAGTACGTCATCTAGGTGACACGTCCGATAAGATTAGAAAAGCCGGGATGGAGCGCAGGCTTCTGTACAAGAGTGTACCAATGAAAGCGACAGCAACGGCGTGTGCAAATAGTCTCGAGGTCTTGATGATCAAGTGTGAGAAGGACAGGACAGGCGTGGAGTGCGAGACAGACCTGCTTGAATCTCGCTGATTGTGTACAGTGCGAGCTCTTTACGGGTGTTGTCTCGAGATGTTGCTGATATACCCAGATTAGTCAGTGCTAATGCGAAATGGCGGAATGTGAATGTTTACACCAGACACTATGGATTCGAGATGCAGATTAAATGCGACCGCGCGATTCGTGGACCGGAAAGGCCGCGTGGTACGCGACACCGAATGTGCTTCGCAGCTGCTCTCCACGTCTAATCCATCCTTCAACTCAGCCCTGAATCTCCGGAGCGGCAACCCTGCCTCACTCTGGATCCTTCTGCTGACTGAATCCTTAGGCTTCACCTTTCTAAGGAAATTTGCGTGCGAGATCATGCTTGCTAAAGGATTCGACTAGGTGCTCGCTGTCAGATCCGCCTCCAAGCATATCGCTGCATCGCAAGTACGGCCGGAGCTGTTTTCATCGCCAATCATACTGCACTGATGTGCAACAAGTGGATCTGTCCTGCACTGCGATAGCACGTGCACATAGGCAGCTGAAGATGACACTTCGCTATATTGCTGCGACGTCCGTTGTGACTGTCCACACGACTCAACATCTGGAGAACAACTGACGTGGTTAAGGTATGAAGGTCATCATTGTGGGCGGCGGTATTGCCGGTTGGTGAAATCGAGTCCCAAGTGCAAGTTGTGAACTCACGCTTTCGCAGGACTCACTCTCGCTAACGCACTCGAACAAGCCGATATTGACTTTGTTCTTCTGGAAGCTCGCAGCCTTCTTGATCCGCAAGTCGGTGCCAGTATTGGTCTCGGTGCTCAATCTCTCCGCATCTATGATCAATTTGGAGCTGCGCAAGACATTCTGGACGAGACTGTGCCACTAACAATTTCACGAGGACACCGCGCAGACGGCTCTCCAATTGGCAAGGCGCAGCCGGTCTTCCAGCTTCTCGAACCTCGCCTCGGATATGGAATCAGCTTCCTTGACAGGCAACTAGTCCTTCGCGCTGCTGCAGACTCCATCGGTCAAAAACATAAGCTCATTCTGAACAAGCGCATGAAAGGCATCGATCACTCTGATACAAGTGTCACAGTCCACTGCGACGACGGCACTTCCTACAAGGGAGATATCGTGATTGGCTGTGATGGCGTCAACAGCAGAGTACGACAGGAGATGTGGCGACTTGCTGATAAGGAGGAACCAGGATACTTTCCGGAAACAGAAAAGACAAAAATGACTGCAGAGTATCGCTGCCTCTTCGGCATCTCACAACCTACACCTGGGCTCGACGTCGAAGGAGCAGCAGACTTGACATATGACAAAGGCCAGTCTTTTCTCGTCATCACTGGCAAGGACAGACGTGTCTTCTGGTTCTACTTCGAGAAACTGGATAAGGCGTACAAGTATTCTGATCCCGACTTTCCTCGCTACACAAAACCAGACGCCGAAGGACTCGCGGCCAAGAATTCCCATCGGAAGTGCCACACCACAGTAACACTGGGCGACCTCTGGGAGAACCGAGTCTCATATACTCTAGTACCCATGGAAGAAGCGCTCTTCTCCAGATGGCACTGGAATCGCATCGCAACAATCGGTGACTGCGCGCACAAGATGACAGCCAACCACGGACAAGCCGGTAACAACGCCATCGAATCTGCCGCTGCCCTTGCAAATCAACTTTACATTCTCAACCAGACCTCCTTATCCTCCTCTCAACTCCCCTCCACCCTAGACTTCAACACAGCCTTCACAAACTGGCAAGGCAAACGCCAAGCCCGCATCGAACATACAGTCAAAGAAGCCGCGCTCGTATGCCGCTACAGCGTGCTTGACAGCTACATGGCCTACATCTTCCATTTCGTCCTGGTACCTAACCTGCCTAGCTTATACATCAATATGCAGACAGCAAATATGATTGGCGCGGAACTTCTAGAGTGGCTTCCTGTACCACCGAGGTCGCTCAAAGGTACAATGGCTTTCAATCAACTCCAAGGCATAGGGCGAGGCGAAAGTACGCTAAGGAGAGCTCTTCGAGCAAGCCCGCTGCTGGCTTTGACGTGGTTCGTTTGGACGAAGACGAGGGAGACCACCCAGACAGACTTCTGCGAGTATACGATGGATGTGCTAAGCCCTGCTGGAAGAGACCCTGAGGCTACTCTGCGAATTCTTGGGTTCGGAATTTGTGAGCTTATGCTTTACGCACTACGAGGTCTGGAGTCTGGACGCAGGGCGAATGGGCTGAATGTGTTCCTGAGATTTCCGATCATGTTTGCGGTTGCAGCGCAGGTCTATGGTACGTTCTGTTCTCGTGACATCAATGCTGGCTGTACTTACTTTTGAAAAGGTGTCGCCGTTGTGATGCCATTCTACTTCTTCATCCACTACATCTCCGGCGGAGTAGACGTCTTCGCTGCAGCGGACATGCGACTGATGAATTTGGCCTACATCCGGACACTCCTACCATCGTTACTGCTGCTGCTAGGCGGCGCTCTGACATCTGTCATGCTACGACCTTCGATGGCTATCGACAACGACACGCTCAAGATCCTGCGCCTTTTTCCTCCCATCGGCATCGCTCTCGCTCAGAAATTCTTGCATCGCTTCAACAAAGACACAGAAGAGCACGACATGATCCACAACTGCACTGCCGATCTATTTACCATCCGCCGGACCGTCTACAGTTTCATTGGCATCGCATGTCTAGCCATGGCACTGCAGTACCAACACTTCTCCTCAACCAGAATCTTCGACTTCCACTTCCCGTCAGAACGAGACACACTAGACTGGAACAACCTCTCCCTCATCCACGCCGGCCTCTTCTGGCTCACACTACACTTCTACGATCTCCATCGTGCTGGCATGGCCTCATTACCCAAGATCATCGCCTTTGGCTTCCTCTTCGCATCATCACACCTCGCGACTCCGCTTCCCTTACGACCACTAGTGGACATGTCATTTGTGCTATTGGGTTGGCTGGCCAGGGAAGAGATCTTGGCGACGAAGAAGGAGAAGCATGCTATCACGAAGGAGAAGTATGGAGGGGGGAATTCTGTGATGGAAGTAGAGGGAAAGAAGGGTAGGGATGTGGTGGGGGAGAAGGTGGCGAGGATGGAGCACGGAAATGTGAAGGAGGCGAATGGTGTGCCTAAGGTGAAGGGTGTTGAGTTGACGAGTGCGGTGCCGCTGTTTTGAAGTGGTTGGATTGGGAGAAGCGTGGAGGTAAGCAGTCAATATTGGAGGTCATAAGCGGGCGACGAACAGACACAGTCCTCGAAAGAGTGAAAAGGTCTCAGAATGGACGACAAGGTGATGTGCTATACATGATCAGGTGCTGAGCCCATCAATAACAGGCCGATTGAAGAAGACCAGCACCTGGCGCCCGGAGTTTGATAGGGACCCATGACCACCGCAGCTATGTGATCCACGATACAATGGCGCACGAAGCACAAGTCTCCTGTAGATGAGCATTGTCGCGTAGATTCTGGTACGCGCGACCCTAGTCTGGCCACAACATGAGCTGTCTCCTACACTTCGTAAGTTTGCTTCATGTGCAAGTAAGTATTTTGCTACTGGAGTCAAAGTTTTCACCATCTCTGCTTCTTCAATACTATCAGATCAAGCATGAGCAGAACACAAGAAAAGCCTGTCTTCGGACCCGTGAGTATTCTCCGTTGCCCGATGTGAGCATATTGAAGCCTGCCACGAGACTGAAATTACGACAGCCCGAGACCAGGTCCATATTTGTACGAAAATGGCTCTACCGATTCGAAAAGCTCGCAGAAAGATTCCGAAACCTCGAACTAGAGACAGAAGATGCTGGCATGAATCTCGCCAATCACACTCTAGATGCCACAGATATGGTGATCAGCTATCGCAGACAAGCAAAAACCTTGGGCTTCATGAACGTCTCCCTTCCAGCCCCTAGTACACCCTTCCATCAGCAAGAACGAGGAGAAAATGAAGACGACGAGACCTTGCTGTCACGAATCATCAAAGATATCGAAGGCGAGGTCAACCGCGGCCTCGATGTCGATACGCGATTACGTGCAAATTTCAAAGTTGACAGTAAGAAAGACAAAGCTGCTCAGATCATGGATCAGGCGATGGAGCGGACTTTACTGGCGCAGATGGAGGGCTGAAGAGGGATCGGAGGGTTTCTTGGAGGTGATAGAAGATGTTCTAATGGACTTGAGATGTTACTGCTCGAAGTGGCGAGCTTCGCCAGGTTCGAAGATCGGCACGTAAAAGGGAAAGAGGCATTCAGAAGAAGAGTTCTGGCAATTTTCCGCTGTCGATATCAGATGAGCTACCTTAGCGGTATCACTGCACCCTCCCTGTACATCTTCGTTGATTCGTGACGATGATATCCGAGCACAGTCACTCCTCATAACAAGCCCCCAGCAAGACCAGCGACACCCGCTGCAAGGCCGAACCCGCCCACCACACCACGTACAGCGGCATTCTCAGTCTGCGAAGGTGAAGCAGCAGTGTTCGTCATCACAACCTCGCTCGTAGCAGTAGTACTGCTTCCAGCCGCATCAGTGGTGGTCACGACAGTGGTCGATGCACTCGTCGTGACAGCAGCTGAACTGCTTGATCCAGTCGCAGTAGGGTTGTACGTAGTGCTCGAGAACGAGCAGCTAGTCACAATATCGTAGACGTCTGTTTGTACGAGTTCATTAGGCTCCAATACTCGTTCAACGTTGGGGGTGGTCGGCACTTACCATTATCGTTCCCATCATTCGGATCATACTGAGCATAGCACGCCGCGCACAGCGGGATCTGGGAAGAAGCATCTGGCCCTGTGCAGACACAGTCTAGGCGTCTGTCGCCGTCGCCGTTGTCTTCGCGATCACAGCGTTCGGTGAGAGAGACGATTGGGTCGCAGACGGAACGGCATTGTGAAGGGATGTCGTCTGAGTCGACGTCTTGGGTGTAGCCCAACGTGGCAAAGGCGAGGCAGAGCGCTGGGATGGTCTTGGAGTAGTGCATGATGGGAGCTTGGTTTCTGTGATTGATCGGTGTGAAGTGTTGGTGCTGTATTCTGCTTCTCGTATTCTAGAATGGCGGTATACTGTCTTATACCTGAATAGTCAGATACTACTGTACACTGGCAGTGAATTTAGCCTGCTATTATGCATGAGGCACAGCCATGGAGGCTCTGCATGACGAGGCCCAAGGTGAAGATCTCGTCTTGGCCGTCGCAGTTATACAAGTGCTAGACGGCACACGAACCAGTACTACTAAAGCGTTCGAGCATTTTCTCCACAATATCAGTGTATACTCGTGAAGTGTGTTTGCCTTCATAACCGATGGTGGAGATGGAACACCTGCAGTGGCGTACATTTTGAGCCGTCATTGAGCTATGTATAACAACTTCTGCTAGATTGAGGAATAAGGTAGCCTGTTCCGTGGTCATCGCAGAGCGTGTCGGTGTGCCAAGATATGCAAGCTTCACGTACGCCAAGCGCGCTGCGCCTCAAGGTCGACGAACGAGCAGATACCGTTTAGCCAGAGTTACGGAAGAACTTGTTCGTCAGCATATCGGTAGTTCCTGAACGCACTTACTCAGGCTGTTGCTGTCAGTCTTTGAATGGGTCTGCTCACGTTGTCCTTGCTGAACCAGCTGATGTTCTCAGCGTGGATCGATGATAGACCGAAGTGGTAGGCACATTTCCCATTCCTTGGCTACCTGCAGGCTTATATCCATTGATCTTGCAACCGCCTCTGCAGCCTCAGTCTCTGATATGAAGCCGTGCCTACTTCAGTGCTTTTCCCAACTCTCTTTAAAAGAGACCTGCAAGCCCAGCAAGACCTGCGGCTACTCCAAGTCCGCTGCCAACACCACGTACGACGGCAGCGTTGCCGGTTTGCTGCGCTGGTGTTGCCGAGCCACTCGTCATGTCCCCCATGCTTGCACTTGTCATGTCTGTCATCATTGCAGTGCTTGTGGAAGCGGTCATGCTTCCAGCGGAGTCGGTGGTACTTACAACACTAGTCGAGCTCATCACGCCCATGCCCATGCCCATGTCGCTGCTGCTGGTCGCGCCGCAGCTAGCTGATCCGGTCGCCATCGCATTGTACGAAGTGCTGGAGAATGAGCACTTTGACTGGATGTCGTGGACGTCTGCGCATTGATTCGTTAGTGTTCAGTAGTCCGCATCCATCTGGTAGACGATTGCTGCTCACCATTGTCGTTGCCCTTGGAGCCGAATTGCTCAAAGCAGGATGCGCAGGGACCAATGTTGCAAGAGGCGTCGGAGCTCTTGCAGACACAGTCGAGGTATTGGCTGTCGCCGTTGTCTGTGTCCATCGCTTGGTCAGATCAACGACGGAGCTGCACACAGATGCGCATTGAGACGGGACATCGTTGGAGTCGATGTCCTGCGTGGCTCCGAGCACAGCAAAGGCCAGACCGACTGCCGCGAAGCTCTTGATGTGGTGCATAGTGCCTGGTGATGGGTGAGTGTAGTGGAGAGAGAGCACTGTAAGAGCTTGTCCAAATCGTGAATTGATGAGTCTACAGCATAGAGAAGACATCCCAAGCTTTTATACCTTCATTCGCCTATCGCGTTCCGAGTGATGAGGACAGTACCCGCCATGTGTTAGAGACTGATACCTTGATGGGAGAAGCAATTCATAAAGCACGACGTACACTCGAACTCTGCGATACGAAGCGTTGCAAAGCGATCCCGTCTTGGCACCTGCCATTGCAGTATGGTTTAAGCTCAAAAGATCGTCCTGCCAATACATGAGAAGCACACGAGCACTTTCCAAATCGGAACGGCCTATCCGGAACGCCTCTCGAAGTGTTTCTGCCTTGCTAGCTCTTGTTGGAATAGCTACGCGACGATACGTTACGTTGCTCCTGCAGTATTCGGTGCGAAAATGACGTTCATCTCAGACATGAAGTAAAGCAATCTTGGAAACATGGTAGATAGCGTGTCTTTGGTCAAGTTGCTGTGCGTGTTGATGATGCTTTCGAGATAGACCGGATTTCAGCCAAATGCTGTGCCTCCGGAGGGGATGAAAGAATGGGGTACTTGGTGCGGAGAAGGATCAGGTGACCGGTCATCACCAGCTGGTCCCTCTGGATGACTGCCTCCCGCTTGCGAAAAGCATGCCCTGATGGTATGCAGCAAAGTTTTCACTCCGCGGGCTGGTCTTCCCAGAACACTGTGCACCTGGCTTCGAGCGAGTGCCTCTCTGGGCCATGATCGTTCTCGCCTGTAAAGCTGGTGTGCATCAGCTTGTTGGCAACAGTCCTCTTCGAGTCTGCAATCTTCAGCAGGAGTGCTTCGTTTGGGTTCATCTCAGAAGCGTAGTACCACTTGTGTTGGTCGGGATTGGATGGAGGAGCACACTGCCAGGCCTCAATTGTACCATGAATGCGATAAACGTCTCTGGCATAGTAGTCCGGTTGTTTCGGGGGTTCCAATTTCTTGTCATCGCCACTCTCCTGCACGCTGTCGCGTCTCTTGGGAAAGTGTATACTGATTGGTCGAAGCTCATCATCGCGGATACTGAACGCGTCCGCAAAGCATAGGCCATCACGGGTCACTCGATGATCAAAGGGCTTCCACACGTTGATGATGGCCCAGCGGCACTTGTCCAGCTTGTCCGCTTCCTCAGGATGCAACTCTGCGATACGTGCACGAGCGCCATCGTAGGATTGGTCTGACCACAAGTCAGTCTTGCCACTTCACCTGAGCGAACGCATACTTACCACAATGCACAAACCTGGCATTGCTTGGAGCTACAGAGCGGGCGTCATCCGGCAAGTCTTTCTCGGCCTCGAACGCTGACTTCCACGACCGACGTCGCACTACGTGTGATCCAACAAGCACTTTAGATGCGTCTGTGACGTCCTTGATGAGTTGGGCGACCTCTTGGTAGTATTCCTCCTTGATGCGCTCTTCGTCGTTAAACGTCTTTTCCGTGAACTCCCGCTTCACAAGCTGAAAGCCATGCTTGTCGAGGGTGAAGTAATCCTCCTGCCCGCGGATGTCTTTGACATGGACCTCAGCTGGCGAATACTTGCGACGCTTCTCGCCGACTGTGCCTGCATGATACTCTCTGTCGCCACCCTGTTCGGGGGGCAGGAAGTAGTTGAGGGTCGTCGTTACAATGCCCGATGTTGTAGCTGCCATTATCGAGACGGTGGTAAAGTGGATGGATGTGGTCTAAAGCATAGCTCCAGTGGTTGGGGTGCTTATATGTACATTGCTGAACCTTGAATCAGGATAAGCCGGTCCCATAAGCTCTTGGGTTCGAAGCTCTCATGCCCGTCTCGACGCAGTAGAAGGAAAGGATCTCCTGGTTATGATTTCAGATTACCAGTAGCTTTTGTCTCTGGTAGCACAAGCTCGGCATGCCAGCGTATGCGCTGCCGATAGCTCGAGACGGTGGACCAACTGACCGATAGTGATTCATACCAAGGCAGATCGGGCATTGTAACATCCGCAGAGATGGACGTCAATTTACGATATCAACGCACTTTTCGTAGTGGCCACTTTGGCAGTTCCGACCTTCCAAAGCTGACTTGAGATGTGACCATCGGAGTCGGTTGTGTCGCATTAGAGCGGATGATCAGTAGCCAGCGACAAGGTCATGGGCCCAAAGGCGAAGTTTGTTCAAGATGTTCGTGGGGAGCGAGCCAATCTTGTACTGTCGCGGTAGAGACATCGGCACGACATCCGAACAGCTATCTGACAAGCAGATGCTGATCAGGAACTTACTTGATCGAGGCGATGCCGAGTTCTTGTTGTGAAAATCGTGTTGCGAGAGAAGTCAAGAAATGCCGCATGCAATGTCCAAAGGGTGTCACTAGACTGTGCTGATTGGTCGAAATCAGACTGCAGCTACACAAAAGCTCACCGATCTCTTCACAACTGATGCCACAGCGCTCTCACCTACTCTCTTGCCTTGACACAAGAGGATCGATGACCCTCGTACGCTGAGATGTGGTCTTGGTCTGCCTAAGCTGTGTTCTGCCTCTCTGGACCCTAGTCGAGAAGAGCGGCCTCTGATATTTTCTTGCGCAGCTCAGCAAATGGGCACTCTGCACGCTCATTCTGCCCAATTCGAAGCAGTTGCATTGGGTGATTTCAGCACTCAGCGAGAGCCAGACCGTGATAGCAGCGAGCCGTCTAGAACGCTAGGTCCGTGCCACCTGATGGATATGCGACTCGATATCTCTCGCAGCCGTGCTGCCACCAGTGCAGCATCTCCTC
Source organism: Septoria linicola (assembly GCA_024114885.1). Classification (NCBI taxonomy): domain Eukaryota; kingdom Fungi; phylum Ascomycota; class Dothideomycetes; order Mycosphaerellales; family Mycosphaerellaceae; genus Septoria; species Septoria linicola. Next base: position 267,056 of record CP099420.1, read on the forward strand.
CGCACTGCCTATCTGAATCATATTCGAGGCGAATTGTAGCGTCAGTGTCGATGGCATGCGTCGAAGTCGAGTATGTTGAGGCCGCAGAGAGGAATGGTGGGTCGAGTTATGATTGCAGTAAACTTCGAAATAGTGGTCTGCTTTGAGAGTGGACATTAGAGAGCCGTTTCTCGATGACCTGTGTTCCTCAGATTTCCAGATCGGTACTGCTTCCGGTTGAGAGTGAGTATTTTGCACGAGAAGCTGTAGCAGGTGAGCCGTTGCTACGATATTAGTATTGCAAGAGGAAGAGGTTCCGCTTTTGCCAAACTTATAGCTTTACAATGTACGGAGCAGATAAGCATCGTCGCGCATCGAGATCAAAACGTTGGGCGTCTGCCACCACGCTCTTGAGCATTGGCTATTCCAGGTCGTCTTTTCTGTGGTCGGAACGTTGGACCCAGTTCAACGTTCCAAACATTGGCTCTTGTGTGGAGCAACAATTCATGCGCAAGTCTGCCACTGCGACTGCGGAGGATTTGCAGATACTGATAGTACCGCAGGCCCATTGTGCAACTGCGCACGTCGTACAGCGCCAAGTTCGTTGTCCATGCCCAGTCGGTGAAGCAGGTTACCGTAATCCTACGATCGTGGCAGCCGTGGTTCGGCAGTTGTTTCTAAGCTCTTCCAAGCCTGTGATACCATCCCAACGACCGTGTTTCGAAAGGGCGGTAGAGATGTCGAGCATGTTTGGTAGTGAGGACAACGGTGAACCAGGGGCCGACGATGAGGTAGACAACAGGATGAGGCGAATCCAGCACAGAGGTGCTCATCCACAAGGTGTCGACATCGAGCATCAAGATGAGATGAGGCTCTGCAATTATTCGAGGCCGGTCTTGGTTGAATGCTCTAGAGGCAATGGTGCGCCTCGGCACACAGGCCTGAGCGACTTGGATTCACTTACGCCTCCGATTGGGGTTGCATCGCGTACCTTGCAGCTCGACAGCGCGTACCTGCAGCCGCCGCGGAGGAGAGGCGGCGTTCGCGGTAGCGCCCAATCTCTGCAGGTGGATAGGAGGTCAACGGCATATTGTGTGATCCCACAGCACGACGGCAGCGCCCGCAAAGCACTGCTCAGAAGCACCGCAGTCTGCAACTGGGTACCATCTCGTGACAGTGGACGACTGGCCTTTGTTGTAGCTGGCGAGCTCAACGATTCGCTCGTACAGACATTCGATCATCAGCCACGGCCATCACAACATCTTCGACGTGAGCCAATAGACTCTCGGTAGGCAGCTGCCGCCCTCAGTTTATCGAACACGCGTCATCCACTCTGTGAAAGCTTATGTTCGTCTTCGGGGCTTCCCCTGGCTATCGCAAGGATCGTGAGTGGACCGGAGAGCCGCTGACTCTACTTTGGCTCGACTAGCTGAACGTGAAACCGCCACGCCACACATCATTGGAGGCAAATGGTCTCAAAGACCAACCAAGCAACGGCGGTGTCGTCCAACGCTCGTATTCTTTGTTGCCGTGTGGGCCTTTGGCATTGCAAGCTCGCCGCCCGGAAATCACCTCAGGCGACGGATATGCCATTTGAGATAAGGAGACTTGCCAATAACCGAAATGCGCTGGTGATTGATGAGAGCCCACAAGCGAAAGTGGTGCGCTGATCGAGCGAGCGCGTCGCGTGCTGGTCAATACTCAACAAAATAACAACAAAAGGTGAGGCTGTTTCGCGCTGAAGAAGTGGATGGACTTGCGACAAGCGCTGTGAATTCTAGCAACCAGAGCCAACTCTAGACCTCTGGGGCATGTCCTGGACACCGCGCGACTGCATACAAGTCGGTGGGACGAGTCCGGAGGATTCAGTGGCCAAGGTCGGATTAATAACGGCTTGGAGGGTGAAAGTGGACCAGCGCATCACCACTCGCGGCCTAGCGTGCTCGTCAAGTATCGACTTCAGCTTCCGAGTTGGGCCAGCAGGATGAGCATCCAATTTCAGAGATTGAGCGCATCCCTGAAACATGGACAACACACGTGCTGTCAGGTAATCGATCGGTTGTGCGCGCTAGCCCGACTCCCAGTCCAGGGTATTATATACCCTCACGCTCGTCTTTTCTTTCTGTCTTCATCCACTCTCGTTCATCCACCAGGCCTGCCAACTCGCGTATACCTAATCACCAACTACCCACACTCTTTTCAAGAAACCAAACAACTATCAAAATGCGTGCCTCAATTGTTGCATTCGGCCTGGCTGGCTCTGCCATCGCCTCTTACGTGAGTTTCGATCGCCGGGCGCAAGCTCCCCGTATTCGTATTGCGCTCTAGCTGACATTGCTCCCAAAGGCTCCTCCAGCCTACGAGACCCCAGAGGCTCCAACTTACCCAGTTGAGACCACTACCTACGAGGCTCCAAAGTACGAGACCACCCCAGTCGCGTACACCACCCCAGAGGCTCCAAAGTACGAGACCACCTCCACCCACGAGGCACCAAAGTACGAGACCACCCCAGAGGCACCAAAGTACGAGACCCCCACCTCCGAGGCACCAAAGTGAGTATTGAACGCATCGACATCATCATCAAACATTGCTAACATCACTTCAGGTACCCAGAGACCACTGCACCAGTCTACGGCCCAACCACCGTCTCCACCTACGAGACCGTGTACACCACCTACTGCCCTGAGCCAACCACCTTCATCCACGAGAGCAAGACCTACGTGATCACCTCGGCCACCACCTTGACCATCCCAGCTACCTACACCACCAAGGTCCCAGTGTACGAGCACTCCACCGTTGTCTACTCTAGCAAGAGCGTTCCAGCCTCTTCAGAGCACCCAACTGCCCCAGTCTACTCTCCAGAGAAGCCAACTGCCCCAGCCTACTCTCCAGAGAAGCCAACTGCCCCAGCCTACTCTCCAGAGAAGCCAACCACCCCAGCCTCCCCAGAGGCACCAAAGTACCCAGTTGGCAACAACGCAACCCACCCAGTTGCCGGCCCAACTGCCCCATCAGCCACTGCCACTAAGCCAGCCACCTACACTGGTGCCGCTGTTGCCAACGTCGCTGGCGGTGCTTTCGCTGGTGTCGCTGCCCTCGCTGCTTTCTTCTTGTAAATGTAGCATCTCATTCATGATCGGCCTACACCTTGGCGGCTCGCCGTCGAGGCACGGTCTTGACTGAAAGACGATGTGGGAGTTTACGATTTACCAGAAGACGAAGATTTGTTGGGAAATGTCAACAACAAGTGTTACATTTTCCCCACAGGCACTGGACTTTTTGTACAGTTAGCAGTTCAACAGGCTGTTTTTGTAGAAGGATTCGGACAGACAAGAACCATTGTTCAAAAAAAGGAACAGCAGAGACCACACACGCCATGACGATACGCAGAACACCCCGGCCGGGTACGCAGCTCGCATTGCAAATTGCATTTACGTTGATATTTACTTTTCCTCTTGGGGCGATGGATGCTGGTCGCCATCTCCGAGGTACCTCAGGCATCGTCATTAATGTAATAGATTTGGCAGCATACCAAGATGATACCCATTTTCTTACCATGATCATTGTTGTTGGCACTTCTCTTCTTACCTGGCCTCTGCAGCAATATGTATCAACTCTTGTTGCTCAACTTTTCTTGTCGTTTATCGTCTTCACTTTTCTTCACATGTCTTTGTGGTCCCCAATGCTCGTCTTGACGGATTGCGACGGTGGTGTTTGTGGGCGGGCGACGAGCGACGTCTACAAGCCCTGTCATCCGTACCACGGCTCCCTTGCTCTGCTACACAACCACGATCGATCTTGATCTCAACTTTATCGTGGTTGAGCCACAGCAAGGTCAGGCACATGATCGCATGCCAGCAGAAGACAAGGCTCTCAAAGTCAATACAGTCGACCCCGGACTCTGGTTGTGCAAGATATTATAATTTTGACAATAGAAGTCTACATACACCACAGAACATAGCTTCTGACGGGCTACCCGGGATATGTTCATAATCATTGCTGTCGCATGACATCAAGGATTGGGATGTATTCTCGATCGGATTACAGCAGATTCGTGGCGTGAGCCAGATCTACATATCCGGAGCAGCAGCTCTTCAGAAGTGCTGAAGCAAACAGATATGCCCCGTGACGGATCGAGTAGGGAACCTAGGTCAGGAAAGAAAGGAGAAATGGAAATTGGGATTTGGGTAATAGGCTGCGAGATTTATTAGAAATGAAGTCGAGGCGAACATGCACGATTATCGGTATCTGAGGGCGAGGAAGTTGGCGTTGTAGGTGTGCGAACGAGGAGGGAAGTAGCGCTTCCGCCTTCGAGACCAACTTGCTGTGCATCATCACGAATATCCCAGCTTTGTACAGCGACAACCAATGGAGATGCACAAGTTTGACATTTTGTGGCCAGTCACCACTTGATGCAACGTCACGCAGTCACGCTTTTCACTCATATGAATAGCTTGCCGATGAACATGGAGAAGTGAACGTTTACAATATACAAAATTGTGCGGAGAAAACTAGAATTTCGGATGTCATAGCATCAACTATCCTCTTGGTCGATGCGCTACAATGCAATCAGATCCAATTATGATAGTGGTTGTGGTAGTAGTAGTGGTATCGTGGATCAAACACCTCGCCATGCAAGACACTGTACAAATCGTAACAGTAATTCATCGCAACCCAGCCTTTCCTCTCATTTGTGTACTCATGCTGTTGGTGCACACTGGCTTTTCTTCGTCCTGTTTCGTTGACGTTCGCAAGCAGAAATTTAGCTCGCTTACATGCCGACAACGAAAACAGCAGCCAAGACAACAATGGTCATGGCGATGGCTGGGCTGGAAGAGGAAGCAGCGCTCTCTTGGCCGCTGCCTGAGCCAGAGCTCGAGTTGCCGCTGAAGTTGGTGTCCTGGGCCTCGGTGGTGGAAACGCCGTTGGAGAGGTCAGCATCGGTTGCCGATGGCTCACCAGCCCACTGGGTCTCAGCGTCAAGACCTGGTCCAGTGCCGGCGCCGTCCTCCATGTACTTCTTAGCACCCTCTGGCATCTCTGGGAGCAGAGTGGTGCCGACTTGCCACTCCTCTGACTCAGCTGGGCAGTCTGGGACAGTGCGGTCACCACGGCGGGCACCACCGTCACCGCTCGGGTTTGGAGTGGCCTCGTAGGCAGCCTTGAGACGGTCGTAGTCCTCATTTGGCACAGCCTCGCCGTTGGAGCCCTGCTCAACGAGACCGTATCCGTTAGCCTCAAGAGTGTACTCGTAGGCAAGACCACCAGAGTAGGCAACGGTCATGTCGGTGGAGTAGAGAGCAGCGATCTCGTTCCAGTCACGGCGGTTGGTGATGCAACCGAACTCTGAAAGGAAGATTGGCAGAGAGTAGTTGCTGTAGGTCTCAACCTTTTGGTCCCAGCCAGACTTCTGGAAGTCAGATGGGTCGCACCAGGAGTAGTCGTTGAAGGCGAAGAAATCGGAGCGGGCGATCTCGTCCTCACCGCAGGCGAAGTAAAGAGCCTGAGCCTCAATGTTCTCAGCGACGTCAGCGGAGGAGTAACCGACTGGGATTGGGCGAGAAGCCTGAGCACGGATGTAGTTGCGCATGTCACGGGTGACGGCCTTGATGTAAGGAGCAGAGTTGGTGTTGTTGCGGGCATTGATGACCTCGTTGGCAGAGAAGAAAGCGAAGAGGTTGTCTGTGAATGATTAGCGACGCTCACGTGAGGTGAGTACTCTCAACACGTACTGTAGCCAGAGAAGGCATCAATGGTGGCGAAAACGGATTGAAGGTAGACATCGTTGTACGAGGCGTGCAGCGAGTCAATGTCAGCTCGGTTCAGCGAAGCCTTTGGTGTGTTGACATCGAGTGCGAGGTAGATGCCAGCATCGTCCAACAGCTTCATGGCCTCATCGTGGTTTGCGCTGTTGTCGATTGTGTAGATACGGATGGTGTTCACACCGAGCTTCTTAAAGTTCTCAACATCGTTGCGGAAAGTGTCCAAGTCCAACATAGGGTCTGCTGCATCGGCAGCACCACCTGGCTGGTATGCAACACCACGAACGTAGAAACGCTCGCCATCTGATGTCCAGAAGGCATTGCCCTCAGATGTGATGGTTGGGAGCTTGCCTCCGTTCTGGCGAGGGAGGACCTTTGCGGATGTGAGCGACGCGAGCGCCAGCGCGGCGGCGCTGAAAGTGGCCTTCATCGTGTGGTAATTTGTGGATCGTGCGGATTTCGTGAGGATTTTTGGATCTGAGCGAGTGACTTGGTTTTGAAGGTAGAAAAAGAAGCTGACGACAAGAAAGAACGAGCGTAAGGTCAAGAATACAAGACTACGAAGAGGCAAAAGGTGTTGAGGGAGTAACAAACCGCGTCGCCACTCTTCTTTACATCCAGGAGCATCGCCAAGTACCAAGACCATCCAAGCATTGGCAGGAGATGATGGATTCGTATGCGCCGAGCATCCTTTCTCGGTGCTCGTTTCAACAACTTCTTAAACAAGCCTCTAATCGTGCATCAACGACGCGACAGCGTGCAGCTCGAGCTTCCTTTTGGAGCTTTGAACTGATGACTTTGCTGCTTGTAGAGTGTTGAGTTGTCAGTCGATTCTTCTTTGCAGACCATGCGACAAACGTCTTGCCATCTCTCGGCCAATGCACGGCGGCGCCGCGGGCTCCGTATCTGCAGCATTCGTAGCATTGCCACGCTGTGTCTTCGCCACTGCTGGTGCTGAGCGTTGTTCGTCGCCCAGCTGGTCTCTATTCCGTCTCGTGTCGTGCGGCCTTGGTGTTGCGAGTAGCAAAGGAGCGGGTCGATTATTGGCCCTTGGCTGATTAGCAGGAATGTCTGCCAGGGGTCAAGATCTCGGCAAGTTCAGAGCCGCAGCTTTCTGACCAAACACAAGCCAGTGTGCTCTGCCAAAGCCACATCTAAGAATGAAACCCGGCAGCAATCATTGCGTTTGAGAATGATCACTGTCGATCGCCGTATCAGATTTCCGCTCCCCGAGCATGCCTAGTAGAGTGTGATGTCGAGCACGTGTCTGCCATCACGCAATAGTACAGCAATGATGGCACTGCCTCAGACACGCTCACTCATAGCCGATTCATCCCCGGCCCATGTCGACGGCAGACCACGAGCTGCTGAGGACGCGATATCTGCTGTCTTGGAAGCCACGGCTTTCGAATGCGGCAAACCCTCAGACGGTGTTAGGATCCAAGATCATGGAAGAGCATGCAGGCAGTGAAAGAAGATGTCGGGGAAGAGAGCGCAGGGCGCTCGCACGAGTGAAAGCGAAGAGATGGGGAAAGGAGTAGTTGTCAAGAGAAAGGACATCTTCGGTAGACATTGGTGACTTTAGTCGGTGCTGACGCGTCCCTCGTTGGAGAAACGCGTTTGTCCGGGTCCTGGATAAGACCAGATCGCAGATGCCAGTCGAGATACAAAAGTCCAGGTATATGTAGGTATATGGGAGCGCCGGGAATGGGCACGCGACGTCCGAGTATGTAGACTGTGGGTGAATTGCGAAGCGAGATGGATGCTCCTAGTAGAGGACACCCGGGATGTCGTGCGGGTTTGCTGGATCGCGATACATTCAGGTTTAGGGAGTCTAGATGTGGCTGGACACATACTGCTTACTTATGCCTGCTACTGCGCAGTTTGCTGGCGATAGGGGACCATCTACGCGCCTACTTGGTATAGCTTACGACCACTTCTCCTTCCCTGATTACAGTGAGGACAACTTCGTGCAGCCACGCAGTCGGCAAACCGACAACACAAACTTTGCTCTACCATACTCCGACCGGAAGAACGACTACAGAAAGCAGCTACATGGTCAACAGTCCCAGCACGGTAACAGCACAGCTCTACCTCACTTCGACCAGAGGAACGGCTACGTATAGCAGCCGTAGTATTAGCAATTCTAGTACAGGAACAGCACCGCTCCGCCGTAGCTCGATCGAATCAACAACTATAGCTAGCAGCTACAGTATTAGCAATTCTACCTTGCGAGCGACACTACTCCTTAGTGGCTCCACTAGAGGAACGATAGTAGACAGCGGCTAGCAGGTCAGCAAATCCGCAATCAGGACCTCCAGTTTACGGTGAGACTACGAATTCGCGATACAGATACTGGTCCCAGCTGACATCGATCTCAGATGACGCGCGACCTCCATGTTTTGCCGAGAGTGTCCCTCAGATCGACTTTATACGGAAGCTTATATACACGAAGGATGCGCCTGCTTATCAACTCAAGGCTACAACTGCCCAGCCAAAGCGGCTTTCGTAGGTCGATATTTGTGGCCCGAACGTATTAAGATATCTTTAGCCTCTGTCATCTAAGGAAGTCTCGGCTACACCAGGTCACAATTCGCCCACTAGCGAGGCCATCAGCCCTGGTCGTCCTTTGTCCACCCTTCAGCGGCTCATGAAAGAAATACGAGACGACACTGTCAGGTCTGTCACGCCATACTTGTTTTGCGACGACCTGTTCGAGCGAATAGCCCTCACACCAGAGCTCCTTGCTGCAACTTTCGACTCGGACGACCTGTCATTGTCATCTGACCGAGAAGCGATGTTCTACGCTATGTGTAAAACAGTGCACCGGGATTGCCAGGATGACCCAAACGTCCTGCCATTCTATTCTGATCTGGTGGCTCACATCAATACTCCACTTGCATCAAGGAGTGCTGTCCGCGAGCTTGTGGCTCAGAGATCCCGTCGAAGATTAGCTTGACCACGCCACTTCTACATCGCAACAACATCCATGGCACTTCCCTGGATAGCACAGACATGTCTACTCAGCAGCCAAGTAACATCTCAAGTGCCGTTCACTTCTTCACTTTCGTCGATGCATTATTCGTGTGCCTTGAGAGCATCATTCGACTGGGGTAACATCGAGTGTTGGCTAATGATAACACGAGCCGCGATATGCCGGTAGCTGAACAAGGCTGACGCCGAATACGGTCTGCACTACGTTTCTACTCGTCCGCCCACCTACAACCGCCAACTTCCTCTCCCTCAAATACCAATAATCCTCCATATTGGCCTCGACCTCACTTCTAACAAATCTCGCAGCCTCTTCCCCAAACTCCACTCTCCACTTCTCCTCCTCCTTCTCCACCTCCACACTTGCCCCACCCTTGACAGCCAACTCCGGCCTCAGGCCCTCCGAATTCATAAGCGTCTTCAACAATATCTGCACTTGCGGATGCATCTTCTTCTGTTCCTCCTCAGGAACCTTCTCCCACTTGAACACCGCCGCATCTTCATCTAAGCCCGCAGCTTTACAGATCTTCTTCACGTATGCGGGAGAAGTCATGTAGTCTTCTGCTTCGACAAGGATAGGCGTGATGTTGTTGGAGAGGTACCAATCGTAGAGTTCGCGTTGCCAGCGGAGATTTGTGGTGATGAGGATGCCGGAGTGATTGCTCTCGCCCTCAGGGGGCTTGGGTGCAGAGGAAGCGGTAGCCATCGCGGCAGATGAAGGCTGGGTGTTTGAATGTAAAGATTGGGATCGTGCCTGGGTGGAGGCGCAGGCTGTCTGGGGCAAGCGTGATGTTCCGAGGGTTCTTGGAGGCGGGTTCTTGCCATTCGGATCGGATGTAGGATACTGCTCGGTCCAGGTTGAGGGCAAATTGGGGGTGCTCGTGCATGAGTAAGATCTTATTCTGTACATTTGCGCCAGATTAGCTGGTTGTCTGCAATGCACGGTAGCGAGCCAACGGTACCTCCGCTTGTGCTTCATCCAGAGCTGTACGCCATGATTGAGTGCTTTCTTCGATTGCTGTTAAATAATCTTGCCGAGTAGTTTGCCGAATGCCTTGAGCTATCGAGGTCTCTGTGTAAAGTGGAACTTGCTGCCTTCTTCCTCGCAGGAATGGATGCCACAGCAGATTTGCATTTGGTTGCTTGGACATTATCATCTTCTCCAGCAAGTGGCAAGCAGTTCTGCCCTGCGACCATAGGATGACCTGAGAGGGTCGTGTATCATTAGATACAGCCATACTGTCCATTGATGTCGGGACTGTTTGGGGCCTTGATGTTGATTTTGTGAAAGCCAGGGCAACGGGAGCAGAAGCAAGCAGGGGTTTTGGTTACTGACATAGTCGCACACTTGTAGTATTGTGCCCCGACCTTCAGCTGGAGGATTCGTGTCGATCTGCTGAAGGATTTTCAGCTTCGGCTTATGATCGCTGGACCCTATGTCTCGGGCGGGTCGATATTCGTGCTAACTGTTGCCACCAATCGAGCAAGTGCTGTATGGTCAGCAACGCGTAGGGCTGACGATGCTCAGACGGCAGCCACTATGCATGCAAAGCAATTCTCTTCCCGAAGATCTATGGCGGGCTTGAATATTCTGTATACATCGTAATGACTACAAAGCCATGATTTGAGATTCCGATCCTCTGTAAAGGTTTGGCGCGTGCCGATGTGAAACCAAATTCATCGCTGCGTAAGTCGTCGTCTCGTCACTGAGTCAATCTTGACCTCATCTGTAGCCACCTCAAGGCTCGAGCTTCCGAAAATTGCCTTGAGGAGACGCTGCTGCGACAGCTGCTGCTTCTCTGACTTGGCAAACTTGCGTGAGAGCATCGTCTATGTCGTGAGCATCCACGACCGCCCCGAATCTGTTATATATGTCAGTCGATGCGTGTGCGATACTCAGGTCGACTACCATATACCTATAGCAATGGATCTTGCCAAGTAGAATTGCTTTGAGGACTTCAAATTCGTGAGGACCAAACGCTCTGGTGCGCCTATCCTGCATGAGCTTCATCCAAGCTCGGACAGGAGGAATCTCTGGTTCTGCGATCTCCAGAGCCGCACTGAGGTTCAGTAGGGTCAAGAGATCTTGTCGATTGATCTGTGGCAATTGACACGCATGTCGTGTCCCTGGCCGTTCCATAATGTCGGAGTACATTGGGGCAGTCGCCATCATCGCATGACCAGAGATATGCTGATTCTCTCCATCGTCGGGCACTTCCAAAGGCTGGCCTGCCATTTCGCCGTCTGTCGAAGATTGGTAGTTGTGTGCTCGAACGTGAAGATATTGTATATGGCCCATACAAGGTCTCTCTAGTCTATAGGAATGTCAGCATGATCGACAATATTGAGGACAACAGGCCTCAACATACGTAAGGATGAAATCAAGGCAGAGCTCATCATAATCGAGACCGATGGCTGGAAGCTCCGTTGACAATTTGGCTACAACCTGGCCTGATCCTTCTTCTTGCACAGTCGATTCTATCTTGACGACTGTGAGGTCCTGCATTGCATCATCTGACGCAAACCCTCTTGATTCTTCCAAGTCCCAGACACTGGTTCGGCGTGCATCGGCCAGAGGAGTCCGGGCTGCTACCTCCTGGAGCGGTGCGTTAGCAGTCAGACTTGGAAAGCCAGAGGCATCGGAGAAGCTGCTAGTCCTTGTGGCGTCACAGGTCCAGGACATGCTTTCATACCCAGAATCTGTACCAGCGTACGAAGTCGCAGGCTGTATTTGCTCCTTTAAACGCTGCTCCTTCAGTCGTTGGTTTTCCTCGCGGAGCTGGTCACGCTCCATCAGGGCTTGGTCTCTCGATTGAATAGCGCTCTCTCTCTCGCGAGATGCTTGAGTGAATAATTCCTTGAGACGCATGAGTTCGACTTCGAGCTCTTTAGTGTATTGCTCTTTACGTTCGCGATGCGTCCTGAATTGATGTCAGAGACTGTTGAGAGAAGCTGTTGAGAGATTCGGTCATTGAATTACCTCTGTGCCTGTCGATTGCGCTCAAGCTTCTCACTTGGGGCAGGTTTAGAATCCCTCTTTGGGCCGGGTTTCTTCTTCCTCGAAGGCATTTCTGGAAGAGGTCCTGAAGGTTGCAGCACACTTTCGCCAATGTCCCCAACTATGACCTGTCAGCATACCACGTCTGATCGTTGATTGTAGTGAGAATTGAGATCTGGAAGCTCAGATACCGAATATGACAAATAGGGCTGCCACTTTCTAGGCACGTGATGTCGAAGATGTCCTTACCTGACATGTTGGAAATACTGCCTTCAGCAGCCAGAGGCCGCTGCGTATTCATGGTAGGCAAACCTGCTGGGTGTAGTCACGAAAGTGAGTGACTTCGGGCTTGATCCAGGTGGTGGCGGTGGTCTTTTTTATGGCAATCTCCTATGCGTGGGACTTCAGGTGAGGCTTGCACGCACTTGCAGCCGAGGAGGATGCCGATGCTGTACTGACGCGGCACAGCAGTGCGCAGTGTTGGTGCACTCGATCCGGACAGAGTACTGCCTCCTTTAGTCGGGTTATCAGGAAGTCCGCATGGAGAAGCCGAGAGATTGTCGATTGAAGATATCTCACAGCAGAAGAAAGATCGAAACAACCTCTGACGAGGGGTCCTTTTGCATACCGTGCAGAGCGTCGAGCATTACGGTGGTAGGCTAGCGGTACAGGTGGAACCTTAGTTTGTCGGCCCACACGCCGCGATCATATGCACGCCTTGCTTCGTTACTGAACAGTCCTCATTCGCTGCTGCAGCAGCCATGTCTGGAGTACCGATCATATTGTGTACTCAAGGCGTTGCTTGTGGACCGAGCAAGGCCAGGATTGAAACGCAAATCAGCCAAACCTCGAAGCTTGGCGCCGGCGGTGATGCCGAGATAACTTATTCCTTTCGTCCATTTCCGACCACTGAACACAAATCATCTCATTTCAGACATCATTCTGCACCACTTGCACTATTATATCATGCACTGCAGCAAGCGGCGTCGAGGCTCGTCCATTTTGCATGCGGCCACACCGACGACCTGGACTACATAACATCGCCTTCGATGCTGACAATTTCCGACAGTATGGGAAGCTCACTTCACGCTCTATGAGTGAACCTCTCATGCATGCCATTTCATGCACGACACATCAATCACACTGCAGAAGGTTTTGCCGCCCTGCATGAAGACAGTCGTCCCATTTGCAAAGACTGGTTCGGGCCTTATGCGCCGTACCAGACTACAGCCATATCGAAAGCAGTGCTGAGAGACGAAATGATCGTGTGCATCGATTGGAGCGGCAGAATTCTTCGGTACCGTTGTGAATTGCGCCATGAACAAGAGAGTCCTATGTGACACCTTGGAACAAGCTCCGGATTGCTCCGCCATCGATACGCAGCGTGTATTGATCGTACTTGACTAGAAGTGTAGCACGACGCTGTTGACAACCGTGCAAGTCCGTGATCTCGCCCTCGTCGAATAGTACGTGTGGCTTAACGACCATCGCACACCTTCAAAGGACATTGGAGCAACCGACTTGTGCTCTCGCTTTCGCTTAGACCCTTGCTGACTTCCTAGCCTCGGTGCTCACCACGAGCTGCCAATGATCAACAACAGCAACACCAAGAATTCCATCTGTCGGCGTCCACAATCACTGCGTGACTTTGATTTGTCTTCCGTGTGGACAGATACCGGAACTCAAGCCGAAGAATCGGCCGATGATGGATGTCTTCCAGCCTGCGAAGGCACCGTTCCTGAGCCACAGAACTGACGTACATCTGCATCGCAATGCAGCGCTGGTACCACGAGCCTCGAGGATCAGCTCATACAAGTCACAGCAAGCTACGTGTCATTCGTAAATGCTCGTGAGTGGGCCGATGCCGAAGATCTACAGAAGCACTACCATCCGGCGTACAGGTCTGAATGCCGCTTCTCAACGAATCTGCATACATTTCTCGAGAGCATCAACGTGATGCGCGAGCTGGCTGAAACGTTTCCGAACTTCAAGGTCAATGTTGTAGAGGCTTCGGCCAACGTCGATCGCAGTCGCATGCGAGCACTGGCTTTCTTCCACACCAACTGGACTGATGCACCGCCGGGACTGGTCACTCAGGTCGTGCACGTCGTTGACTGGCGCTTTGTCGATGGACAGTGGCTTACCTTCAGGAGCGACATTTTGAGAGGTGTCGACGAGAGTGTGTAATGGAGGATGCTCCAAACAGTGGGCGCCACTCACACTTGTCCAAGCCATATCGATACGTTCGCATCGTCAACTGCAAACATTCACTCTACTCGGCCAAACTTTTCGAGGTCATTGCAAGCTTCCCAAATCAAAGAGAGAACTTGCCATCGAGCATTGCTATATTAGAGTCGTGCGGGCAAACGTGGTATCGTGAGGTGGCATAGACTGACAGACAGACTTCTAGCCTGCCGCACGAAGCAGACAACCTCCACAACTCAAGGCTGGACCTCTCAGCCTCAATTCTCTCCAGCGTCACAAGAGCAACTTTTCCTTCGAGCCAAGCCCACGTGCTCACCATCCATTCGTGCCAAGGACACCGTGGCTGAAGTGACGTTCTGCTAGCGTGGCTGGACCAGAATACCTTTTGCTCACGAGAAGGGCACTTCTGAAGGCACTGTGAGGTTCGAATTTATCAGTAGTCTTGCGAAGCCCTGGAATCGAACGAAGAAACAGCCATGGCGAAGAAGTTGAAGCCACAGACCATCCGGCCAGCGAGCCAAGACCAAGGCGATGTCACAGGTACATTAGCTCACAGGATCATATAAATCACCTTCTGCTCACGTACGCGACCAGTCACAATACCTTCCGGCACGAGAAGCAAAAACATCGCAATACTATTCGTTCGAGGTGCAATGATGAGAATCCCATTGCTCTTGGCAGGCTGTCTAGTCTTGTGGTTTCTAAAGGAGTATGGGATTGTGCCACCTGCGGCAGAGCTGGGGCCTGGCGAGAAGAGACCATTCATCGAGTTTTCGGTCATGCAGGTGTTTGCAGTCAATATCTTCTCAGAGGCGTGTGTGAAGGTTTGGATGAGGCTTTTGCAGGAGAAGGAGAAGAAGGCGTAGCTGCTTTGAGCATTGAGTTACTTTATACGCCATACTTTAGATGCTCTGTATGTCACTAGTGGTCGTTAAGTTCTGTGGATGTGTGGTAGATCCGAGCATATGAACTTGCTTGAAAGCCCACGTGTGAGTGAGGCGCACGTTCTGCGATGTGCTCTGAGCAGGGCGTTCAACGTGGTACAGTCACACCGCGTTCAACTCTGTTGCGTGGACAGTACAATCTTCCTCGCATTCACCAGCGCTATCTCTATCATCTCGGATCTGCTCAAGTAGTTACAGTGTCACCAACTCCGTCGCTGCAGGTATTGCTATTCTGCAGACGCGACCGGGATCGACCATGGTCGCGTGGTAAATCTGCCTCGCCGTCGCGCTCCTTACCAAGTGCACCTCTCAATCTGCATGTTCGTCAGCGAACAGACCTATGACATGCAGGCTGCTATGGAAATGCTTCTTAAAACCAGCAACTGAAGATCTAATGTAGACGGCCTGAGCGGCTGTTACACTTTGACTGCAGTCATGATCTTCAGCTTACCCCTCAATTGTTGGCATCTGACAAGACCTTGGTTATGAGATGCGATATAGACTCCGCTGTGGACACAATCTAACAACTAACATTTACAACCAACAGCTAAGCACAAATCATACAAGATGTTCTTCACAGCTAGACGGCGCTTAGCGCAACCCATAACAAGCAACATCAAGCAAAGAACCTTCGCCACATCTCCCCCAAAGCAATCCGCAATCCAAGTAAATCGCATAGCAGGCGGCTGCGGCGCCGAAATATCAGGCATCGACCTCAAACAACTAGACCTCTCCACAGCCCACTCAATCCGACAAGCCCTCCTCTCCAACCTCGTAATCTTCTTCCGCGAGCAACCCCTCTCCCCCTCAGAATTCCTCACCTTTTCCTCCTTCTTCGGCCAGCCCGTCGAATACCCCTTCGTCTCAGGCATAGAAGGCCACCCCACCATAATCGAAGTCCTGAAAAACGAGTCCGAAACAACAAACTTCGGCGGCGTCTGGCACAGCGATACAACCTACCTCGCCTCCCCACCCATGTGCTCTATCCTCCTCGCCCATGAAATCCCCGCCGTGGGAGGTGACACGTTATGGTCGAATCAATACCTCGCGTACGAAACTCTCAGTCCTGGGCTTCGCTCCACTCTCGATGGGATGAAGTGTGTGCAGAGTTCGGCAAAAGCCGACGCGAGCAAGACGCGCGAGGATCGAGTGAAGGACAGTGGAAAGGGGAGTGAGCATATGGAGCAATTGCATCCTGTGGTCCGAACGCATCCGGAGACAGGAAGGAAAGCGCTGTTTGTGAATGTGGCGCATACGACGCGGTTTGAAGGGTGGAGTGAGGAGGAGAGTGCGCCGTTGTTGAGGTATTTGCATGCGCATCAGGTGAAGCCGGAGTTTACGTGTAGATTGCGGTGAGTTGGGGTGGAATGAGGAGAGTGATGGGGGGAGTTGGTGAGCTGATGTGTTTTGTAGATGGCAGCCTGGCACGATAGCGTTTTGGGTGAGTTCATACTCTCGACTACTTGCTGTCTCTTCGGGTCAACTGATGATGGTGCAGGACAATCGCTGTACACAGCACTATCCACTGAACGACTACCACGGATATCGCCGACGAATGCACCGAATCACTCTTGCAGGCGACAAACCAGTATAGAGCATCTACATCAACTAGGAGCTACTGCACCCGCCGCCTCTTGCTTGCATTTTTCGAGCCTGGCCTAGCCCCACCTTCCAGCCACTCCTCCGCAGTCTTCGACGTGTCATACCCAGCTACCGCACCTCCCTCTCTGCGCGCTGCAGTAACGCCGCGATGCGCAGGCTCACCGCCCGCGTCAGCAGCTTCCTCCAGTGTTCGGTCCCGATCATCTGTATACACCCATTGGCCCTTCGGCGACGATGACTTGGTCCCATACGGTCTGACCGATCCATACTGACGTCTCTGACTCCGTCTCGGCTTTGCAAGCGAATACAGCGCATCTGCTGTAGACGAAGCTCCAGGGTCTTGGAAAACGTCTTCGTACTGGTCAGTAACCTCAGCACGTCTCTCGCCTGCTGGAGTATACTTCGGGACACCTGGGATTGTTCCTTGTGGAATGTAATTCGGATCGTGCTGGCTTGGTCCATTGAGGTTTTCTGGTATAGCTGATAGACGAGGGACATTTTGTGAGGACTGGAAGCGCACGAAAGCGCGGACTTCGCTCATGGGCATGACTGGAACACCATCGCCGCCTGGTGAAGTTGGGTGGCTAGATGGAGGACTTGGAGTCTCTGCGCCGTACAGAGCGGAGGGGGCATGCCGAGGGTCGGGATCACGCCACGATGTGCGCGTTCGTTTGTTGGGTGTTCTAGGTGGTGAGTCTTCAGGTGCAGAGAACGTCACCATCTTCACGATGGCTTTCCATGTAGAGAGCATAGATTGGCTGTCTACCTTTCTGTGGCAGTCTCGCAATCACTAGGCGATCTGTCTTGGACGTCTGTCCTTCATTCTGTTAATGGACAATGAATTGAGTTGTCAGCGACGGATTTGGCTGCAAGGCTCCTTGATGTCTTTGTCTTCGGTGCAGTTGTCTTTGTCTTTGGTACAGTCCACGGGGATGGAGAAGCTGGACATCAGATGCTGGGCCGGTAGTGCATTGTGTTGGCTGACTTCATCCGAACCCTCTGCTCGACGTGGTCCAGTAGCTCGATGATCTGGTCATCGTCGCTCCATTCCTACCTTTCAGACTCCACGCGCGAAAATGAAGCCTGCGTTGTCCTGCTCTGGCTCTGGGCTGTGACTCTTGCCTTACATGCAAAAAGGAAGTTGCGTTATATGAAGGCTATCTCTTTCGAGCGCTCCAATTTCTCCAGCATACTTTCTACACGCGAATTATCTCGTTCGACGTACTGTTGACTCTGGCAGGACTTTTCCTTCGTTTTCAGAGGACCACATCTGTCCTCAACATCATTCCTGCCCCGAACGCCTCGCTATGCTGGTATATGTGAGACAACCTCGAGACAACTTCGCATGCCAATCAATGCAGGGAACTTTCCACTGATTGGCACACGCTCCGACCGCGAAGCTCGAAAGTCCTTCGTTCATGCTCATTCCCACTACACTTGACGTGCCTGGCTCCTCTATGCGCCACCAACCAGGATGTTGTTTACGGGAATGTGGACTGCATGAAGCGCATTAGCAAGTCGTGTCCTTCCTGGAATGCTCGGGCATGAACAGCAGTAGGTGCACTCACTCAGCTTGACAATGTATCCAATCACGCCCATGATCAAGAAGCCCATGCCCACTGCTTGCGATATGCGCAGAAACTCGCGCTTATCAGCTGTTCCAATTCTGTCAGTATGCATGAACAATATGCGCGTCTCTTATGTGTATGGTTCATGCGATCGGGCAACGTACGCTTGCTGCATCTCGTGAGAAATTGGCGGCCGTCCTTGACGAACTCGCGTGGCATTTCCAGAAATTCCTTTGCTTGGTCCATTGTAGCGGTGGTATGCGGAGATGTCGGTTGTTCGAGGAAGTTGTTCGTGAAAAGTGTCGTTCGTGGGAAGTGTTGATTAGTTCTCCAGTAGGGAGGTGAATCTCGAATCTGTGGAATCGCGGAGGAGGACAGCTTGCAGCGGACTCTCGGTTCACTTGGCCGACGACAGGGGTCCTCCCACGCTAGCACGCCGTCCATGCTGTCTTGGCATAGGCGAAGGGCTCCACATGTTGACATTCCTCCACATGCATGAATACGCCTCATGCTCGCATTCCGATGGCATGAACTCCGTCGCATGAAGTACTGTTTGACTATATCTCGATCGATTCTGTTAACTCTGCAGACCACAAACTGCACCATCGATCGCCACTCCTTCCACATGTATAGCACAATCAAGAACAACCACATCCAACCCCAACATACCACCATGTCTTCCGAACCCCAAAAGCTCCGCATCCTCATGCTCCACGGCTTCACCCAATCCGGCCCCCTCTTCGAAATCAAAACCAAAGCCCTCAAAAAAGCTCTCGAAAAAGCCTTCCCCGCCGCCCCCAAACCCGGCCATCTCAAAGACTACCCCGGAGGTCTCGAATTCTTCTATCCCACAGGACCGATGAAGCTCTCCTACACCGATGTCCCCGGCGGCCTCGCCGAGCCCGAAGACCTGCGCGACGAAGCCTACGCCTGGTGGAAACGAAAAGGCGAAACCAACGACTTTCTCTACGACGGTTTAGAAGCAGGGCTGGAGGCCATTTCCAATGTCCTTCGTGAAGAAGGCCCGTTTCATGGAGTGATAGGATTCAGTCAGGGAGGCAGTGCGAGCGGGATCATCGCTGCGTTATTACAGCCTGGACGGAAAGAAGCTTTTGATGAGCGAGAAGCTGAAGGTGGAATTCCTTTCCCAGAGAGTTTTATTGGAGAGGGCGAGCCAGATAGTATCGTGCATCCACAGCTCAAATTCGCAGTATCATATTCCGGGCCGGGACCGAGTCGACATCCGAAGTATCGAGCGCTGTATGAGCCGAAGATCACGACGCCGATGCAGCATTTTATTGGCAGTGTTGATACAGTGGTCAGTGAGGAGAAGTCGATGCAGTTGGTAGAGTCGTGTGTGGATGGGAAAGGGAGGGAAGGAGGTGTGGGGAGGGTAGTGTTTCATCCTGGAGGGCATTTTCTGCCGACGCAGAAGGCTACTACTGCGCCGCTGATTGCATTTATACGGGAAATTGTTGATGGTGGGGCGGTGAATGGGTCGCATGTACAGGAGGAGAGTGTGGAGGATATGGATGTTCCGTTCTAAGATTGATGCTTGTATGCATCCAGTAGAGAGGGCCTTGGATGCCAGTAGCACAGCTCAGCCATACCACGCAGGAGATAGACATAGACGAGAGTTCGAACACACGATACAACCACCCTCCCTCGCTCCTCCCACAACTTCCTCCTTTCCGATCGCTAAAGTCCCGTCTCAGCGCAAAAAGAACCATACCATCACCCTCGACCCACCAACACAGTGGTCCAAGGACGCCAGCAAGACAAATCTTCCTTTCCTTGTCCCTTTTCCGTCTCAATCTGACGCCTCGTGCACACTATTTCCATCGAGCAGAAGAAAGCACCACCGACTTATCGACTGAGCCATTGAGCCAAGGATGATTGTGGAGAACTGCGAAGGGGAAGGAGTATGTAAAGGCTGATGAAAGAAGGCATTGGGAGAGCTTTTAGGATCGCTCCTGCTTCCTTGAGGTGGAACTTTAGTGAACAATGATGTATAGCCTTTGTCCAGGCGTGCTTAGGAAAGTCTTGGCGCTGTGTTCATGCTGTGGTGAGGTTCACCTGAGGTATATATGTCGATGTTACGTGCCATTTCGATCATCTCCGGAGTCCGTGATTGATCTCTAAGGCTCCTATTCGTGAGCTATGCGCCAACTCGCTTGTGCTGAAGCTGTAGCGGGCTTTCTATCATGTCTCGCCGGGCAACACTGCTCAGAAAAGACCATGTTTTATGTTTCTATCAATATCCGTGATCTTCTTGAGTGTTCTAGAGTGTCTGTTGTAGTCGTAGGGATCATTGGCTGGATTTCTGGGGATCAAGACCTTGTGCGTCTGGTCATGGAGTAGTACCACCTCACTTTTCCTGACACTCTCTCACAAATGCTCAATTTCGGACATTCGTTAATTCAAGACATCTCAAATACGTCAACGACGAGCAGTCTTGGGAGCCTCAAAACTTGCAAGCATTTTGCTTCTGTTATCTGAGATCGATTGATTTGATCAGAAATGTCGAAGGTGCTCAACATGTCATCGTCGTCGTCTTAGTCAGCTAACCCTAAGGTCTGCCATACCGCAGCGGATGCACCCGCACGAAGACAGATCGATCTGACAAGCACTCTATGGATTCCGAAGGATCAATCGTCACGTCCAGGCTACATCGATGATCTAGGAGCTAGCAGAGTCCTCTCATGCGAGGGCGAATGGTCACCAAGGAAAACACTCGGACAGTGGTCTGATCGGTACACGCGACATCGAGCTCTGAATGCCCGAGTGCTTCTGTGGTTGCTAACAAGCCACTCGCCACGGCTGTCACGTAGTAGCATTCACATTGCTTGTGTGAACATCTCGCCACAGCAAAGAACCAAGACGCACTTCCTGCTACACTTTCCTCAGCTGGCCACACATACTCGAACCTTGAGTCTGGCCCAGTCTGTAGTGCATGCCACTTGACAGTGCAAGCCCGGCTGTGACATGCGACATCCCTTCCAAGTAAGAACAGCTTCTCCACCGCTCAAATCGAGCGCCACGACAACGCCGTTACCAGAGATCAAGATCATACGAGCCTTGGCACAGCCAGCCACAGACCTCCAGCACGTGGTTTTCCTCGGCAGTTGACTTTTGTGGCTTGCGAGCGGCAGGTCCCAGCTGTGCTGCGTGTCTGCGAGTCGATGTGAGATCAATGCAACACCGCCATGGGGTGGAGACATTCAAAGGCAATGTCGCGTCAGTTGAGCATTGGAACGAGTGCTTGACCAAGGACAGCCTTGTCACAAGGCGAAGTCAATGCCCATCAAGGCTCGGATCAAGCGGGAAAGCCATCCATCTGATGAGCTTGAAGTGTCTTGATGCGCCTTCCTGCAGGGCTGATGCGTGAGCGTGCCGTGGCAGTGGTCTGAACGTGAAGCCACATGGGACATGCAGGCACTCTGGGCTGAGTTGGCCTGTACATCTTGCATGGAAGTTGTGGTCTGGCGACTCGTCCGGTACCGAGAGGACATACAAAAGCTGCTGTCGACTGGTAGTGAAGCGCGTAGACAACCTGCAGAAGCTCAGCGACCGACTTGCAATCATGGTTAATTTCAACAGCCTCTTCGCATCGTTTGCCTACCTGAGCTTGGCCAGTGCTGCCGTCCTAGAGTCTGGATACTCAAAATCCACAGGCTATACCAAGAACCGATGCGGCAAGACCGACGTCTTCTTTACGTGAGTTTGGAAACCTAGGTCGCAGATCCCAAACTTACATTGGCCCAGTGGTCTACCGCCTTACCATCCGCTTGTGATTGCACAAGGCTATGATCCAGCCAAGGTCGAAGCTGCCCTCAAGGCTGATGGCGCCAACATTCGGAAAGCAGGCTACAACCTAAGAAGTAAGCAGAACAGGAATGGTCACACTGTCACAGCGACCTGACAGCCTCATAGCTGTCCTGCTCGGCCCAGAAGTACCCATCAGCAAGCTCAGAGAGCGCATGAAGGGTATCACCTGGGAAGGGACCGGTGTCGGCTTCGGGGAGAGAGGCTCGAACAGCCTAGAGCTTACTGTCCAGTTCACCAAGACAGTGAATACGCTCAAGGAGGTGTCTCCAGATGCACCTATCGTGTTCAACAGATCGCCGAACACCACGCTCGAGGCTCTGGGAAGGTTCGTGCCGATTTTGGGTAATTGCGACAAGACGCCGGGCAAAGATCTGGTGAGTGAGATCGCGAATCGGTGTGTCGGATCTGTCGACTGATGATGTGCTTCAGGGCTTCGAGGTGTACTGTGATGTGCCGTCTGTGTGCAGTCAGAAGTGAACGCACTCACATTGCTGGTCGTGTGCCGTTCGAGTCTTTTCCGCAGCGTAGAGCTATCACATAGATATGGTCGGTATCAAAACCACACAATGCGCGGCATGTCGAATGCGGTATGATCCTCGATCGAGTTGTGGTACCGGTGACAGCTAAGAACAGCAGAGGTGAGTAGCAAGATAAAAGGCAATCAAACTCGTCATTGTGTGATAGAGCCGATCAGCAAGGCGCGTTATGTCATTGATGAGTCGGCACCTGCAGTCACGGCTTCTTGCTGGAGCCTTTCTTAGGTGGTGGTTTCTGCTGTCACTCAGAGGTTCAGGTTGCAGTCCAGGTCGTGATCTCTGAATGATCGAGATACAACTATTAGAGTCATCCTTCTGCAATCATACGCCGTGGCGTTTCGCTTGCAGTGCGCGACTCAGCATCTCTGCACATGAGCCAGTATCAGTATCATGATTAGCGAGCCCAAAACGGCAGCTGTGCTACAGTCGGCTGTTCGCTCTATTGCCAGCAGTCGCCCTGTGTTGAACCAGCGTCGACACGTTCGGCGCGACAGTGCTGATTAGTGATAAGATCTGTTCAAAAATCGCGTGTGCCGGACAACAGCTCGCGATATGGGAGGCTTCGCTGGTGGCGCCCTTTTCTGATACGCGTTCTCGCCTGTGCACGAACGCGCCGCGATAGCAGCGCTGCGATGTCACGGGTTCCACACGATAGCAGTCGGCGTTGTCCAGATGAGTGAAAACTGGAAATGTCAACAAGCAGCGAAGCAGAGTTCCTGCTCTAAGTTGCTGGTGACAGAAGCTTGGAAGAACGCGCTAAGGACACGGTCATGCCGCTAGTCTAATTATGGATCAGGGGCAATCGGTAAACCGAACCTCATCCGTCCGCTTTCCTTCTTCATCACCAGACCAGCCCTCGGCTTGAAGCCAGCAGCCATCATGACTACCGCCTTCCGACGTGGAAATTACATGTGATCGCTTCTTTTCGACGCGCAGGATTCGCAGCCTGCTCACGTTCTGAGCTGTTTGTGCAGACTCGACGCCTGGGCATGACGCGAATATCACCTTTGCAAGTTCTGAAAACGAGCACTGCCACGGGCGCGGTGAGACGACTCTTTGTCAAAGCATGGCACTCTTGCCGACCCCGGCTAGAATCGACAATCATATCACAGCCTTGTGACACTATAGTGCTAATTTGGTGGCTGATTTTCGCTATGAAGAAGACTTTAAAGGCGCCGATCCTTCACAATTCTAGCCACACGCTCAAGAGGTCCGACCCATCGCATAGGAGTGCTCCTGTCGCGCACAGCTATGGCGGTGTCATCGTCGTGCATTGACTTCGAGTTCGGCGAGCTGACTGGCACCTAGAAGCTCTTCTAAGGTGACCAGAAAGATTGGCGATCGTGCTAGATAATTGTGAGCCGCAAGGCGCACCACGCTTTTGGCTGTCGGACGGCAAGAGCTTGACTCAATCTGGCTTTCCTCATGCCAGACTACTCTTTTCTCAGATATGGGGCTTTCTGGCTGGTCTCCCTAGTGGTCATTGGTGGTGGCGACACGCTTCTCAGGCAGGTCCTTCCTCACATGGCTCACAAGACTCTCCTGCGAAGTGCTCGCAGAAACCAAAGCTTTGGAGAGAGCCAACTGGCAATAGCTTGTCTCGCGAAGAAGCTATTGACTTGTTGAGCGTGTCATTGAATTAGGCGTCGAGCGGCGTGCGAACGGCCGTTGAGCTACAGGACGACAGACGTCTGCTTTGGCCACCACATCGGCAACTATGTCAGGCCATCTGGAAGATGCTTTCACAAGGCGTAGTCTAGGAGAATCTGCAGCATAGGTCGGTCAGGTATAAGGTGTTCCCCTCTGCCCAACGGTCTCTTCTCCATCAGCAGACAACATAGCAAGCTTCAGCTTTTCGCACCACACTCGTTAGAATAAACGTTCATTCACACTCTTTTACCAACGCGAAAAGACTCAATCTTCAAGCTTCCAGCTCATCAGCTCCAGCACTTCAAGATGCAAATCACCGCAGCTTTCGCCGCTCTCCTGGCCGTCGCCGCCGCCGCGCCAAACGATTACTCGTACGGCAAGGACAACACTCCAAAGAAGGACTGCCACTACACCAAGACTTGCAAGGCAGTCTACTCTACCTACTACAAGGACATCCCAACCACGGTCTACAAGCCAGTCACGACCACTGTAAGTTAGACGTGGAATGCTTCGATCTTCGAGCAGCAGCTAACATGACTCTAGGTCTACGTGCCTTACACAACCACCACATACGTCGATGTCACCAAGACAAAGACCTCCACCGTCCCATCTTCCTACGAGGGCAAGAAGACCACTACTTACGAGACTGAGGTGAAGACGAAGACCAAGACCGTTGAGGTGAGCTCTATCAACGTACGTTGCAGATGATTCTCACTGACAATTTCTCCAGACCGTCACAACTACATACGTGACCACCTACCTCAAGGACTCTGTCTACAAGACCCAGGTTACCTCCGAGTACCCTTACACCTACTCCACCGACGTCGAGAAGCCATACACCACCGTTGTCCACAAGCCTTCCGAGTACGTCACCAAGAAGGAGGAGACCAAGACCTTTAACAAGGGCTTCCCAACTGTCACCAAGTCGGCGTACGTCAAGACCTCCACCGCTTGCTCAAAGGAGGAGGTTTGCAAGCCCACCACTCCTGTATATGGCTACAACTACGGTTACTAGCCGCATGTCTCGCCTTGACTTCTTCGTAATGTGACATGACGGTGCATATAGACGGCTGAGCACGCAAGACTTTTGTAGCTTCTTGATGCATACGTAGAATAGGATAATTTTAATGGCCACACGAGGGTCGGCTGCAGAAGACTCTCAAATACAATGTACAGCCTGAACAAATATGTTTCCAGCTTCAATGAGTGTGCGTATTGGTCGTATTTTAATCCTTGTCGATCGGAGCTCGGAAGGCATTCCGCCGTTGTGCCGTCGAGAGGAAGCAACTCCTTTCCAACTTCCTCCTCGTGCTTCGCGTTTCTTCAATTGCGTCTACACCAACGTGAACGTGTTCCATCGCTCAATTTTCCCGCTCCCTTCGGAGAAATTGTTGACGTCTTGTAGAGATTCCAAAATCGACAGCCATGCCGCACCAGGTCATATCAGAAGCACTCGCAGAACCTGCGTCCGCTCCAGCCATATGCATCGAGCGCCTCTCCCGTAGGCCTTGCACATGGCGATCAAGATACTTCCAGGGCTCCGACAATTTTCAGGCGCGAGGACGAACATGCACGCCGAATACCAGATAGTCGGAGCGAGTTACGCGACCTGCGACCGCGGCGAAACGACGCACCAAATTGCGTTGATCCGCCTTTGGCCACATACATGGCCCTGTCGAATGTGCTGCATCGTGCTAGTCCATCTTGACTCGCATGGTGTTCACATCTTTTGCACTACGAAAAGCGTGTTCGACCAGCATTCAACAGCGTTTCGGCAACCAACATTGAAGCAAAGCACGTATTGCAAGGCGGCACTGCGTCGTAAGCTCGAGCGTCCGTGAGGCTTCAAGAAAACAAACGATCCCACATGGCCTACTCCCACGTGGCATGCTGCGCCTCGCTTTCGGCATGTGGGCTCTTCTGCGAACGTGGATGTCTATTCTGATGTTAAGCTGTGGCTCGATTCTGGTCGTATCGTCACTCGTCAAACGAATCAGCGCGCTCAACCTTCGTTGGCAGCGTGGACAGCAAGGAGCTCAGCCAATGAGATCGCACTCAAAGCACATTCGGCTGAGCTCTGATGGTTCTGCCTTTGTCCTCACTTATCTTTGCGGCGCACGGTCCACTTTGCAGAGCTACTTACTCCAGCCATCTCACTTATTTTCAGGTTACTTGACTTGCTTCTTGACTACCTCACTCTCACACTTTACAATCAACATCAATCTCAAAATCAGCACTACTTCATGGTTGCAGGCCAACCACGTTTGGCATACCATCTCGACATCATCTCGGAGCTTCACATTTCAAGCCTTCCATTACGAGAGCGAGACTTTGCCTTGTTCTTCCACAAGCAAATAGCTCAGCCACTGGCGACTGCAGTGTCACTGACACTCTCACCTTACACTACTTCAACACACTTCCTCAATACGCAAGAGACTATCGCAGACATTCGACTGCGAGTCACAATGGAGCACAGCACCTTCACTGGCATGAGCAAGTCACCGCTTGGTTCGCTGCCTCCCGAGCTCAAGAACACGATCTACTCACTCGTCCTCATCTCTGAGGAGGCACCAATCGTCGTCTCCTGCGAAGCAGCCAGCACATCCAACGCGCCTCGCCGGTATACGTACCTCCCTGGCATCCTCGCAACTTGCAGACAAGCACGCGCCGAAGCCACAAACATGTTCTTTACTCTGAACACATTCGAACTCCGCATCAAACCCCGCCAAGCGCGAGACATGTTTCAGCCTCGTCAAGACGAAGCCCGACACCTTTGGGCCTTTCTCGACAGTCTCAAGCTAGCAAGGTTTCCGATCCCACCAAAGATACTCGTGCGCATTGATCGATCATTCTCGCACGTCGGCGTGCGACAGAGCGTCAGTGGTCGCGAAATCATGCACCAGCTGAGCGAAACGAGAAAATTCGCTTTGGGCCAGAGGATCAGTAACATGACCTGCATTATCGAGACGTCCTGGGGAGAGAACAGCATATCGACAACCATCGACTTGGCCAATCTCTATGCGTCAGTCAGCCAGAGAAAACAGGAGATTGAGCTACAGCACCCACGAGCCCACTTTCCGAAATCAGGGATCGGAATGGCGACGTTCTGGCACTGGAAAACTTTGCAGTTCATATGCGACGCTTCGTGGTTGGGTAATATGCCGCAAGTGTGGGGAATGCGTTAGAGTCAGCTCAGTAAGCAGGAGTCAGCTCAGTAAGCAGAAGCAGAAGACATGGAGCAGAATGAATCTTGAGTGGCGGGACCGCCTGACGTGAAAGGCGAGTAGGACAGCTATCGCGCCTATACACATGAGACGACTTTGAATGGCGCTTGCGAGTTGTGAGACAATGAGCTGCGGTAACTTCGCGTACAATAGTGCGACAACACAAAACCTCTACGACTTTCACAAAACATCGAAGACGAATAAGTTCGAACTTTGATATCACACACATTCTTGAGCTTCAAGCAGAAGCAGAAGTCACGGGACGATGGACGACGTGGGAAGTACCTGCATGCTCTCATCTCCCGAGAACAGTCTGGGACCAACAGAATAGAGAAAAGAGATGAATCTAGTTTGAGGAACATAGCGCGGAGCAGGAGCACCATCAGAGAATCGCAGACATAGGCATTACTTTGCAGGCGAACCGTTTCTTATCATGTCTTGGAAACTTGTTCTGTGAAACCGCATTATTGAGCTGGCAGCTGCTACTGCGGCTGACTTGATGTAGCACCACGAACGCTGGGCTTGTAGCTGATTAGACTTGTCTCGGACGCTCTCTACCTGCTCGTAGTATCAATGCCCACTTTACCACAGCACAGCCCGATCGATGTTGACTCGCCAGAGAAGAACCTCTCGAACCTTTTCTCTCTCACCGCATCCCCTCTCTCCCTGCTCCCTCTCTCCCTATCCACGTCAGATAACTTCACTCCTCATCCCCATCCCTCGGCCACGCCACACCCCTCGCCTCCTCCCTCGCAGCAGCGCTCTTCTCCGAATCTCGTGCTAGCTTGATATGAGTCCACAAATACTCGAGCACATCATCCATGACAGCAGGAAAGACAGTCTCCACGACGCCGTCGCAGACTCCGGCGCTGTAGGTTGGGCAGGAGACTTGTAGTGGGAGAGGGGGTGGGTATTCGTCTTCTTCTTCATCGAATTCGTTTTCGTTATTGTTGGGTGCTGAGCCCTCTTGGTCCGGCTGTGGCTGAGGGAGGGTGACTGTTTGAGGTGTGAAAATTGGCTCTGGTGAGGTGGGTAGTAAAGCGGCCGGGGTGTTGGGTGGGACAGGTGTTGGTGAGCGGTCGTCGTCGGCGCCTGCAGCGGCAGAGTCCTCGTGCTCGTTAGAGTCTGATTCTACGACGTTTGAGTCCTGCGCACTAGCGACTTCGTCGCTACTGTCTGTGACAAGCGCTCCCTCAAGTTCTGGCAGAACAGCCCTCGCATTTGGAGCATACTCCAACGCCGGCATACCCAGCAGCGCACCTTCGGGCATGAGCAATCTCGTGCCTTTCGTTTCTTCGCTCTGCATCCAGGATTTACCTCTCGTGGCGAGGAATGCGCGCAGGAGGTCAGATGTAATGCTGTCGTGCTCGTGGGTAGGATCGATCAAGGCGATAGACTCGAGCATTCCGGCTGGCAGCTTCAAGTTTGCGTTCTTGAGCAGCGTCTGATTGAGAAGATCAATCGTTGGCTCGGCGCCATCGCCGATGGTGATGATGTGCAGGCGGGCGTTTGAGGGAATGAGCTTAGGGAGTATGTGGTTGAAGACTGTTTGGACGTGCTTGTGTGGGTTCTCGTGGCCTGTATTGTGTCAGTGGTGCTTGATGTTGTGTCATAGATGAGAAGGCCATGGTTACCTGGAATGAAGTTGTAGCGAGGCTCAATCTTGTAGCACTCACTGATTGCAGTGGGGCGTGGTCGGCTCTGCCATGTAGGCATGCTCACGTTCTTGCCCATATCGTGCGAGTAGAGCAGCTGTCCTGGATTGAGAATGATGATGCCAGGTGTCTATCACAGTCAGTCAATGCGAGCTTCTCGCCCCCCAATGGAGCATCTCAACTCACCTCATCCTCCCCCTCGCCACCACAACCCTCATCACTCAACTTCAACTTCGCCATCTCCTTCTCACCATCACCCTCCCCTCCCTCCCACTCAGCCAACCTCCTCACCAACCCCACCGCACTCCCCCTCTCAACCCCTCCCTCCCTCTGCACAACCCTCCAAGCCCAAACCCCACAATCCTGCCCACTCTCCCCGACAACCACAACAACATCCCTCTTCTTCCTCAACTCCCCCCTCTCCGTCATCAACAAACTGACATGCTTCCCCTTGGGCCTCTCCCCAAACCCAACATCCCTGCCCTCCTCTCCACTCAAAAACACCTCCACAACGCCATACTTCTCTTTTAATTCAGCAGCGATGTCTACACGAAGAGCTTCTTGAAAGGCGCCGCGGCGGAGGTCGTTGACGCGGTCGTTGGAGGTGTGGAAGAATGTGAAGTGTTGGTTTGTGGAGGTGGAGAGGAATTCGCCGTTTGGGGATTTGTGGAAGGCGAAGGAGGTGAGGGTGGGTGAAAACATGGGTTCGAGGGGGGCGCGGGTGCAGCGGAACATTTTTAAGGTCTTGATCGGTGTTGCTGTTGGTGGTTGTGCTTGTGATGTTGATGTCGGAGAAGTGGAAGAGTGTGGAGATGAGAGCGATTGTCTTGAAAGGTTGCGGTGTATGTAAAAGTGAAGCGCCACTTTGTCTGCTGGTGAAGTGCATTAGTCTGAAGCTTGTTTGCTCTTCACTTGCATGTGTGGCAAACAGCGTGAGCTCGGTTGAGCTCCAATGCGTGCGGTGATTGCCTTGGCGCTTTCACGATGTTAGCTGGTAAAGGTACCTCGAGCTATGCAGACAGCCAGTCAGCTTTCCTGCGCATTAATACGGGGTTGCTGGGCTGTGGCGAGGACAAAGCGCGAATGTTTGGCATTCGCTGTAGCAATGGGAATCTCATTCATAACATCATCTCTTTCTGGGTATCATTCTATCTTACGACCATCCTCTGCGCCCACCTAAGATCGGCCTCGCAGGATCCCACGGTCCGTAGATTTCATTTTTATACCTCTGCAATCCAATCAACCACCAACTCGTCAACCCCATTCCCAAGCCCATGACTCCAGCGCCCAGCACAACTCCAAGCACACCCCAGCCCCAACCTCCGCCGGAGATAGTCATGCCTAGACCGCCGCTGGCTAGAATTACCAAGAACACTGTAAGCCACACGTGACCAGTCCAAGAGTGGTGGCGAAGATGGCGACGGAAGACGGGGAAGAGACCAAAGACTTCGATGCTGAAGAGCGTCAGGGAGAAGACGTGCGTCGTGCTGGGGAGACGGGACGCAAGCACAGTGGAAGCCATGAGCGCGGCGTTTGTGCTGAGAGACGCGGGAAACTTGGCTTCTGGTCCAGCACCATAGTCAAAAGTGAAAATGTTGAGGATGAGCAGCCAGGAGGCAAGTGCCCAGATGGAATCGCTAGATGTGGACTGTGTCAGGGACTTGAGGATGGGCGAGAGGCCAAGTAGCGAGCAGTAGATGAGAATGGCCGACTTGGCCGTGGTCAAGCGTTCTTGCATGCGTGGAGATAGCAAAGACGTCTTGTTAGGGTTATAGGGTTGGATGTATGAAGGAACAGCCGGGAGAGGTGGCATGGCTTCACCGTGAGGCACGGTGGGCGAAGCGGATCCAGACAGGCCGCCAATTGGTGCAACAGATGTCAGAGATGGCGTCCTTGAGTGCGTCCTACTGTTCGCAGTGATGGGAATGCTGGGAATCTCCTTGAAGGGAATGCCATATTCCGCGCCAAACTCATCACTTCCTCGAGAGCTCTTCTCATCATCACCGTCCACTCCTCCCGCACTTCCTTCCCTGCCATCGTCTTCGCCCTCGTCCTGTGATCGACTCTGCCATTTGTCTCGGAAGCCCCACGCGACGACAGTGCCTCCTGTAGCCCAGCCTACAACGCTCTCCGGTCTCACTCTATCGCCTGCAATGGCAGCAAAGCAGCACACGAAGATCAGAACCGAGCAGACATGCTGCACGATTATGGTACTGTCTGCCACGAGTGGCCAGAACTCGTATGGTCTCAGCTTAGGATTTCGCTGGAGATGATCGAGAAAAGTCTCCTCATCGGTGTAGTTGTCGGGATACGACTGCTTCACCCAGAGAAGCTTCTTCCACTGCCCATTTGAGGGTGGCTTCGGTGTCAGCGCTGCTCGTCTCCGCGAAGAGCTCCTACCTCTTCGCTTCTCTCTGCTGGAGCGTTGTGGTTGGCTGTGCAGGTGTGTCTGCGACATGCGCGACGTTATCGTGTCCGCCCGCAGCAGCGACGAGGAGGTGTTGCGCGGAGGGGAATAGTAGAAGGCATCGTCGGGGCGGAGGTTGTCGCGTGAGGATTGATGCGAGATGGTCGACAGAGGCTGCAGCGAATGCAGGTGCGAAGACATCACATCGTGAGTAATGGTGAGGGAAGGAGAGCATCACGAAACTGACGCGAGAAGTGGGAAGGTGCGAAGTGCTGTGGAGGAAACTGCTGGGATTGGCGCCTGGTCGACCTCTCTGAAGTCCTGTCCTTTCAGCTTCACCACAAAAATATGCTCCTCGCTACGAGCACTCTCCTCCACCGCCAAGTCAATGCCTATTTGTAAACAAGGACGCCAGTCTTCGCGCGTGCTCGCTAGGCTGCAGCGTGACTTCACCATGTTGAATTCCGACAGTGAATTCCGACATTATAGCTGATCCTGGCGGAGATGAAAGTACATCCCGACGATGATGCAGTAGCACCGACCAGATATTTGTCCGCTCGCCTGCAGACTACCCCAGGAAATGGATTCGATGGTCCACAATGCACCCCAGAAGTCTTTGCGCTTGCCGTACCATCACTCATACAAGCCAAGGCGGAGAATTGCTGATCTTGAGGAAGCTTTGCGGGGACTGCTTAAGTCACAGACAAGCCACACTTCAGCCGGGATACGAAACGTTACAGTCTCCCCCCGAGCTCCACTGGAGTTTCCTGAACTGCATCTGATCTAAATGTAGAAGGTCCTTAACTAGCCCAAGATGATGCTGGGTTGGAACCTTGATTCAATTTTCCACGAGAGACATTGAAGGCTCAAGTTGCTACGCTAACGCATCATTTCTCTGTACATACGAAGCTCGTGTTCATGCATAGATTATGAAAGTGCGGGGACGCCATTGCCTCTAGTAGTTCTATCGACATACAAGGTCGACACAAGAGAAGACCACTGTGACAGAATAGCACGGGGCCTTCCGACAGCAATGTCACTACTCAAGCTGACCTCAGTGGTGCTCGCCACGCTGACTGGCGTTCGAGCAGCCTCACAAAATGCAATCGGATCGAAGGGCACATACACTATCGACACGAACGGATTCACCTTGCAACTCGACACTGCAAATCAGGTCGCCACCGCTCTGACCTCGAAAGCCGGACCCAATGCTGGCAACGAACCCTTCAACTTTCTGCTTTCCACGAATGGTCGAACCGACGATGGGTATTATGTAAGGCTCAGTGCTACGTTGCAGAGCCTGGAAGCTCATGCTGACATCGATACTAGGCCTTGGGAGACATTCAAATTCGTATGCGTCCACAGAACACTAACACGTGGATTGATCTGGCTTCTCATAACGCGCGGAAGCCCGTCACGGTCACTCCAGGACCTGGAGGCAACAATGGTGTTCTGACCAGTGCCGATATCACTGCATCTCTAGGTAGCAATCTACCAATTACTGTCAATAGGACCTGGAGTAGAGATCAGGACTCGATTGTCATGACATTCAACATCACCAATGTCGGCAACACTGCCCTTCAGATGGGAGGTGTTGGTATCCCGATGCCGTACAACGACAACTGGGTCGGCAAAGATCAAGCCGGGACCTGGACTACTAGTGTTGTCAGCGATGCTGCCGTCTCGCGAGATGCTGGCTACGTCCTCACGAACAGGCTCACGGGAAATGCTCCAACGTTGATCACTACTCCGGTTGAGAGAAGTACATCTCGTTCGCCTGCAGAGCTCCGTCCATGTGCTGACTAGCTTAGCACCACTGGAGCAGTATCGATTGAACTACGTTACACAGCCCGACTATCCACTACAATGGCTTGACAAGACGGTACGATGGATCCTTCTAGCAAATTGAAATCAACGCTGACTCTGATCGCGCACAGCCCCTCGATTTCAACTATGAAGGTGTCTTCTCTTGGTGGATGGCAACGCTTGGACTTGGTGATCTCGACGAAGCTGCCGCCAGAGACCTAGGCTTTACTCGCGGTAACGAGGTCAACACACCTACCGACTTTTTGCTGCAGCCTCGCCAATCAAGGATCGTGGGTCTTCGCTTCCACACATCGGCAGGTCCCCGGTATGTTGAGCAGCGACTGCCAGCATTTGGTCGGCCCACCATTGTTGGTGTTCCTGGCTTCGTCGCTTCGTCGAATGAGCAAGTCAAGATGATCATCCGCAGCACATCTGCGCCTTCGATCAGCAACGTCTCACCCGCGAACATCAACTTTGCTGGAGTACAGACTGTGTCCCAAGGCGTCTACTCCGTCACTGGAACCGTCAACTCTGGTGCTTACGGCCAGACTCGAGTGACAATCAACTTCGCAAATGGCGAAGTTGGAACTGCGCATTACAACCTCATCAATGCCGCCGCCACTCAACTAGACAACCTCGGTGCTTTTCGCTTCTCGAAGCAGTGGTTCTCCAACACAAGCGACTACTTTGGAAGAGCACCTGGCATCATAACCTACGACAACAAGAAGCAGCAGCAAGTTGTCGACTCTGACCGTGCATGGATCGCGGGTCTAAGTGATGAAGCTGGTACTGGTGCATATGTTTCCGCCGCCGCGAAACAGCTCAGCAGGCCAAAGAAGTCCGAAATTGCCATGTTGGAACAGTTTGCCGCCAAGACTCTGTTCGGTCGTCTCCAAGTCTCGACTCCTGGTAATACATATGGTGGTGTCAAGAAGAGCTTGTTCTACTACGATCCAGCTCTTGAGGGTAGAGGCGTGTACACTCCTGGTATCGATCACGGTGGTACCTGGCGAAAAGAGGAAGCCGATAAGCTCTCTCGATCATACAACTACCCGCATCCATCCGTAGTGTACTGGACTTTGTACCGTCTCGCCCGCAACAACGTCGGATTGACCACCATGCCGTGGACGTGGTACCTCGATCGTGCCTACGACACAATCATTGGCATGCGAAACAATGCCGGCATTGGCGGCGATGGGTACTCCCAGTTCGGTCTCATGGAAGGCAGCTACTTCCTGCAGATCCTGCTCGATCACGAACGTGAGGGGGCAACCAACACCACTCTGTCAAACCGTGCCAATGACATTCGAGCATTCATGAAACAGCGCGCAGACATATGGAAAGGCGAGACCTATCCTTACGCATCAGAATTCCCGTGGGACAACACGGCACAGGAGGAAGTGTACCTCTGGTCAAACTACTTTGGCAATACAGACACTGCTCTCAAGACCATCGAGACACTCATGGCTGTCATGTCCTCTGTCCCGCACTGGGGCTACAGTGGCACTGGACGCGATCTATGGGATTTCATGTACTCTGCTCAGCCTGGCCCCGGGGCACGTCTTGAACGGATCTTCCACCACTACAAAGGAGCTCAGTCTGCTTACCCACTGATTAATCAATTCATGGCTTATCCTACCGATATTGTCATGTTGCGAGCTGGATGGGGTGGTGTCGCTGGACCACTTACTTCGATTGGTGCCGACGGTTTTGGCTCTACGGGCTTCCACACTCGGTATGTAATGCCTACCTCTGCCGCTTCGCAATTATGCTAACCTCTCCTTAGCCCAGACTACCTGTCCTGGGACCCCTACAGCGGCGACAACGGCGTCAACATCGCTCTGCACGCTCTAAGCACCCGCGCCATCGCGGTCAACGACGCCACAATCGGAGGCTGGGCAGGCTTCGGAGCCGCCGTTTCCACCAACGGCAACGTAGTCACAATCCGCCCCAACGACTCCTCTCGCCAACGCGTCTTCATCGCCGACAACGCTCTATACATGGAGCTTGACGCTGGGTACTTCCGCAGTGTCACATATGATACTTCTAGCAAGGTCGTCACTGTTGTGTTGGAGGCCAATGACGGCTTCACACCTAATGCGAGATTGAGATCGAGCACGACCGCCAAGACTGCGAGTTCGGGGACGTACAGAATTTCTGGCACTTATAAGACTGAGCGTGGCGCGAGTGTGATTCCTTTGGGAAGTGGTACGACCACTGTCACTCTGAATCGGTTGTAGAGTCAATCTATCTAGCGAGGAAGTCGACTAGGCAACAGCAGAAATCGAAGCATGACGTGGTCACATATCTATTCGTCTATCCCATCATCACTCCTTGCCCTCAAAATAAGTCGAGTACGCATTCAACGCAACCTGCCCTCCCAAATGCACATACAACACATTACTCCCCTCCTTAATCCCCCTTCCTTGATAAGTTGCACCATCCCCGCCATACTCTTCCCCTCATACACCGGATCCGTAATCAACGCATCCGTCCTCGCCGCCAACTCCATCGCCTCAATCGTGCTCGGCCCCGGAATCCCATAAATCCCTTCATGGAATCTCTCATCTAGCACGATCGCCTCGTCTGGAATATTCAATTCCGGATCTAAAAGTTTCGCTGTATTCCTCGCGATTCGCGTGACTTGGGCTTTTGTCTCGGCGGGTTTACCGCTCGCGTCGATGCCGATGACTCTGCGGCCTCGTCCTTCGGCGACGGCGCCGACGATCAGGCCTGCGTGGGAAGAGCCGGTGACGCTGCAGACGACGAGGGTGTCGAAGAAAGGTAGCCCGAGAGATTTTTCTTGCTCGGCGAGTTCGACGACGAAGTTTGTAAACCCCAACCCGCCCAATTCATGATCACTCGCTCCCGCAGGGATATAATATGGTTTTCCCCCAGAGGCTTCAATCTCAGCAAAAGCTTCCTGCGTAGCAGTCTTATGGCCGATATGAAAACCTTCTTGGTTCAACCTAACATCGCCGCCCATGAGTCTACTCAGCAAGATATTGCCAGTTTTATCGTAGAGGGGAGGATCGATGGGGACCCATTTTTCTTGCACTGTCACGGCTTTGAGACCCGAGGCGGTGGCGATGGCTGTGACGGCGCGGGTGTGGTTGGATTGCACGCCGCCGACAGACACCAGGTGGGTGGAGGATTTGGAGAGGGCGTCGGCGACGAGGAATTCGAGTTTGCGGACTTTATTGCCGCCGTAGGCGAGGCCGGAGTTGCAGTCGTCGCGTTTGGCGTAGATGCGGACTTTGGAGTTGAGGGCGGATGTGAGGCGGGGGAGGAATTGGATGGGAGAGGGGCCGAAGAGGAAGGATTGTTTCGGGATGGAGTTGAGGGTCTTGAGGTAGGTGGGTGTTGGCTCGGTGGTGGTAGCCATTGTCGTGGTTCAAGTTGGATGATGTGTTGAGGAGGATAGTTGTCTTTCGCTCTACCGGATTGATAGTTCACTGCTGCAAGTTTCTAGAGAATAGTCGAAAGGCAATGAAAGCTATCGTGAGGTATACGTACATCTGCCTGCCCGAATACCGGAGGCGTGAGGTGGAGTCGGCAACACATCGGGCGTCAGCAAGCAGTATGCCGACCCGATCGCCTATCGTGCAGATGTGGCCTTGCCAATGGCTTGCATGACTAACAAGGCCACAGATAGGTCAAGCGGTCTTGGTATTACAGGTAGGGCGTATGGAGAAGTTGTGGTCTTGGGATAGAAATACCACAAATGGCGGGGTCTGCAGAGGTATCAGTCAGTTGGCTAAACCATTAGCCGTGCTGCGTACACTCCATAGCAGCCCGGCCCGGGATCTGCTTCAGTAAAGTGTTTCGTTCCCATTGCTCTCTCGTTCTCCTAAGAGCCATTCGCATACCACTTGTAGTCGCACACAATGACATGGTCGGCAGCCATGTGTACTGGACTCTTCTGTCAAGTTGCTGCACGTCAATCTGGCCAGTCATGATGAATGCCAAGGCTCTTGCTATGTCGTAATCCATTCTCCACAAGTATCCTTTAATTTGGGCATGACCTCTGCTTGAGACTGCAGTACACTTGGGCTGCGAGCATCATCCGTGAGTGGCCCACCGGCCGCAAGATGGACACAGAGCCCCGACGAAGCCGCGGAAGACTGTAGTAGAGTGAATGACGAGATGACTCTGTAAGATATGCGTTGCTGATGAACGTAGTTCGATGTTGAAGCGAGAACGGTGAGCGCAAGGTTTCGGCGAGCGGCGCAGTTCCGCATGCCAAGCTTGCCTTCCTTCTGTCACATCTCCTTTCCAGGATCTCTCTACTGCTGGTTTTCACCCTGCGCATATCGCTCCGCTTTATGTCGATCTACGCCACTCACTGCGAGCACTACTTGGAAGCGTGACTCAGTTCCGTCTGGTTATCTCAATACAAGAGAGTACTTGAGCTCGCTCGACTGGCCAGGTGTGAATCGAACAGGACAAGCGCTCGGTATGAGCAACACATATGGTCATAAGCCTACTGTGCGCGATGACCGCTGGCTGCAGCCACCTCGAGGGTATAGTTCTCTCGAGCATGCCAAGCAGGGTGGGCAGCTCTGCCGACAGCATTTCGGCAGACTCATCACATCAGCTTTATTGATCTGCACATTGCGCTCGAGCTAACCTAGTGCCATACAGTGTTCCATCAGTTGTCGAGAAGGAACAAAGCTCTATTCTTTAAGGGCGTTGTCCTGTTCTAAGATTATGATCTTCATCTTTCTGAGCGCGTTCCATTCAGCGGTAATACCACTTGCTCCGCACGACCCAGAAGACGCAGAATCTGAAGACCTCAAAGCATAGTCGGCAAGCTTTTACAGTTCTTGTCGACACCAAAAAGGTCGCGCTAGCATTCGTAGCCCCTCTCGATAATGTGCTGAGTAGCCGAAGTGGATCTCGTCTGAGCTGTGCACAACCGAGATGAGGGCCACATACCTATCGGCTACACTTCCCGACGAGGCTATTCTGGCTCGAACGTTCTGTACAAGGAAGTATGCGAAAGCTTGCTTGACCATTTGCATAAGCTCACTGCTCGTATGCGTAGATCGTTTGTTTTATGGCGAGGCTTTCTATACCAGGCTCCAGAAGCGACGACACCGAGCCTGGTCTTTCATCGCGCGTGCGCCCTCTGACAGGGTTACAGTATGCTGAATGACTGTCAAGCACATACACCGTTCGCTAGCGCCACCACTGCTCTGTCTGTGCACTTCACTGGCTCAAGGTCGATGTCTACAAGCTGACTCTGCCTCCATGTGTGACCGACCATCTCGTCCTTCCTAAGCAAACATGAAGTTCCTCGCGGTCTCCGCGTTGCTACTGCAGGTCGTACCACTAACGACTGCATTGCCAGCAAATGAAATCCGGCAGGAGGAGACTTACGACTATATTGTGGTAGGGAGCGGTGCTGGCGGTGGTCCTCTTGCCAGCCGACTTGCACGAGCAGGCCATAAGACACTCTTGATCGAGGCCGGGGACGATCAAAGCGGTAATTCGAACACCACTGTTCCCATCTTCCAGTATGGAGCCAAGAAGTATCGTCACAGGCCCCGACTGACAATGATTTAGGACTCTGGTGTCTGGCGATCCACAGATCAGGTGGGACTATTACGTTACGCATGTAAGTGCTATCATGTTCTTCCATATGCCAAGCTCATAAGGTTCGCAGTACAAAGACCAAGCAAGAGCTCGGAAAGATCCCAAATACGTCTATGACATCGGTAACGGCGAGGTATACACGGGTCTGACTCCTCCTGCCGGTGCTAAAGATCTTGGAATTCTCTATCCACGGGCAGGAACTCTCGGAGGCTGTGTCACACACAATGCCTTGATTTACATCACTGCACACGACAGCGACTGGAACGGTATCGCAGCTTTGACTGACGACGAAAGCTGGACGGCATCCAATATGAAGCAATACCTCAAGAAAGTGGAGGAATGGCAGCCAGTAGAGCCAACAGATCCGACCATATTGCTACGCGACTTGCAATTGGTCCAGCAGCTCGCAGGCGGAGCCTCGGTCGCCACTCCTGGTGCTATAGATTTGCTGAAGCCAGTCGTTGGTCTTGGAAATGCTTTGCTGAATGACCCGAACTTGGATGTTCCTGGTCGCGATTCCAAGCAAGGTCTCTACCCAATCCCACTTACTATGGACAAGGGCACACGTAAGGGAGTACGAGAACACATCAAAGACACTGTCGCAAGCGGGTTCCCTCTTACCGTCCGAACGAACACGTTCGTCACCAAATTGGACCTCGATACCAGCGGAGCGACACCTAGAGCAGTCGGAGTAGAGTATCTGTATGGAAACAATCTTTATAGAGCTAGCCCACTCAGCGGTGGTGCAGGTACTTCTGGCTCTGCAAAGGCTAGCAAGGAGGTTATCTTGTCTGGGGGCGCATATGTGAGTAGTGGTGTCTGTTACTCGTTGAAGTGCTCACTGACCTTCGGTCCAGAACACTGTTCAATTGCTCAAGCTAAGTGGCATCGGACCAAGAGCAGAGCTTGAATCGTTCGACATCCCAGTCATCGTGGACTCACCAGGTATTGGTACCAACCTGCAGGATCGATACGAGGTTGGCCTAAATGTTGCCCACGACAAGGACTTTCCCATCCTGGACGGCTGCACTCTTGACGCCAAGGAGCACGATAAGTGCTACAAGCAATGGGTCAATGGTCCGCCTATCCTAGCACAACGTGGCACTTATGCGACCAACGGTCTTGCAGCGACTATGATCAAGCGTTCTGATTTCGCAGCGAACACTGATGTGGATATGTTCATTTTCGCCTCTCCTGCAAACTTCACTGGCTACTACCCAAAGTGGTATGATGGAGTACTGCAAAATCACCATAGCTGTAAGTGACTGAGCAAGCGCGAGCAACTCTTTTTGGAAAACATTGACACGTTTCCAGTCTCGTGGTACACCTTGAAGGCGCACACTCGCAATCATGCTGGAACTGTCACACTTCGCAGCGCCGATCCTCTTGATCCTCCACAGATCGACTTCAGTAAGCATTGTCAAGAAGGGGATCATTAGCATTGATACTGACCCAATTCTCGCAGACTACTTCGACACTGGCACCACAGAAAACGGCGCTGACCAGGCCGACCTGAATGCAATGATCCAGGCGCTCAAGATCTCCCGTCAAGCTCTTCAAAAGTACAATCAACTCCCTCTCAGCCTCCTCGGTGGAAGCAAGTTCAAAGAGATCTCCCCAGGCCCTGAGGTCACGACAGACGAAGGTCTTGGCGAGTACATCAAGAGTCGAGCATGGGGCCATCATGCTTGTGGAACCGTGCCAATTGGTGCGGATGCTGACCAGAATACGCCATTAGACAGCAAGTTCAGGGTCAAAGGAGTTGATGGGTTGAGAGTTGTGGATGCGAGTGTGTTCCCGAAGATACCTGGGGTGTTCATTACTGCGCCGATTATTGTCATGAGTGAAAAGGCCGCTGCTGTCATTTTGGAGGATGCATGAGCTGGATCAGCTACATGTGGTACTGCATTGAGCGATTTACCCTAACTGATAACACAGACACGACATTCCATCGTCTTCTGTGCTGGCTTCTGTTTCTTAGACAGATTTCATCCTTTTATGCCAGGACAGAACGTCAAATATCTTTGTGCGATAAAACGACCTCATGCATTTGCAGGTGCAGTTGTCAGAGTTTATACTACGACCACAATCTGCGCAATGAACGCGAAGTCATGATGGCGCAGTGCACATTTGTGGATATTGAGTTCAGCATCCCGTAATCACCTCGTCATTCCACAAAGCGGACTGCAGCCCGACCCTTGCGCGTAACGATCCTTCCACGCGACAAAAAAGAGCTTGACTCTCGACATGTCTTCATCGTACACAATTCCTCGGTATGCCTCCACGAAATGATGAGCGGCGACCGCTGCTCGAACAAGGCGGCAGCAATGGAGACAATACAGGCCCACGCGATGATCGTTCGAAGAAGGTCGAATTCGATGATAAAGATTCGGCCAACCCACGAGAGTGGCCCCTTTTCTGGAAATATTCAGTAGTGTTCCAGATAACGATGACCGCCTTCTTCCTACCCATGGCTTCCAGTATTTTTGCACCTGCTGGCGATTTGATAGCAGAAGAGTTTGGCGTGTCGAAACAGCTTGCCTTGCTCAACCAGTCAGGATTTGTGGCGATGCTCGGCATTGGCCCGCTCTTCCTGGCACCTATGAGTGAGACGTTCGGAAGGAGGACCATATACCTCATCTGTCTTGCTATCTTCACATTACTGCAGATCCCTTGCGCTTTGGCGCCAAACCTGGCAACCTTTGTAACGTTCCGGACACTTTCTGGCCTGTTCGGATCCGTGGGCGTCGGCAATGGTGGTGGCTCGATCGCTGACATGTTTGACGCCAGCGAGAGGGCCAAGGTGCTTGGATTCTATATGATAGCGCCACTGCTAGCACCATCTGTTGGTCCCGCGATAGGAGGCGCTATTGTCAGTGGCACTAGCTGGCGTGCTCTGGCCTGGCTCATGCTCTCTCTTGCTGGCTTCACAACAATAACGTCATACTTCTTCATGTGGGAGACACGAGCAATCACAATCTTGCAACAACGCAAAACCGAGCTCGAGAAGAAACATCCAGATACCACTTTCCACGTTGAAGGCGTCAGCAACGAGTCCATTCCTGCCAAGATTGCAGGCAACAGCACACGAGCAGTCAAGATCCTAGCGACCCAGCCTATTGTCTTGATCATGTCCATATATCAGGCCTTGATCTTCAGCACCATGTACAGCCTCTATGCGTCTTACAGCGGGATCTGGTCAGCGCCGCCGTACGAATTCAACAAGAGCCAACTTGGTCTCGCCTACCTGGCACCAGCATTAGGATTCGTGATTACGGCCTTTGCAATCGTCATACCGTACATCGACAAAATCTACGATAAGCTGTCCGAAAGAAACGATGACGACGGACAACCTGAGTATCGGCTGCCACTCGCCAACATCGGTGCAGTCTTCTTACCCTTGTCTCTATTCGTCTTTGGCTGGACCGTCCAGAAAGAAACTCATTGGGCTATACCGCTAGCAGCTATGATCTTCTTTGGAGCAAGCCAAGCAAGCATATTTAACAGCGTGCAAACATACTATACGGAAGCATACGAGAGTAATGCTGCATCTGCTCTTGCAGCAGGCTCCTTCCTTCGCAGCATGGTGGGAGGTGTGGTGCCGTTGTTTGCAAGCAGCTTGTTTGACAAGTTAGGCTATGGATGGGGCATGAGCGTCTTTGGCTTTATCGCAGCAGCGCTGATGCCTGCTCCTCTATTGTTCTTCTGGCTAGGCCGGGGACTGCGAGAGAAATACCCATTCAAAGGGTGAACTGTGAGAGAAATACACAATACGAATAAGCACATCGATCATTTGCTTTCCTACCGCGTAGTGGCTCGGCAACAAGGCTACACAAGCTTCAGCAAGCCCACGATCGCGAACTTTGTCGGCATCAAACTTCAGCCGCACGAATGGACTCACAATGAGCGTCATCACACTCATCCGCCATTCGTTCCACTGCTTACAAGCTCAGTATGAGCATAGTATAGCGTGATGCTATGCTTAAAGATCACTTCCTGGTACCTGCCAAGTCGACAGTCGATCACAAAATCGAGATTGATACCGCTGACTCGTGACGAAGCAATGCAAGGCACGTCACGGGATATACACGCCTTATATGGTGCTTTTGTTATAGCGTCTGCAATTCACCACGTTCCAGCGTTCCATTGTCGCGTGTGGCATAATGGCACGTCTTGCAAGTCTCTGTGCTACCTTGCCCGTGTTGGCAGTATGCCAGCAGCCATACTACCCTCCAGGATTTCCACCAACACCAATTCTGCCATCAAGCTACAGCTATGCGCCTAGTGTTACTCCCAACGTGATGGACAAGACCGCACCCGACGCACAGACAGTCTTTCCCGGATATAAAGCAAGCAATATAGTTGACAACGCGAAAGGCGTGACAGCCGACCTAATGCTCAAAGGGCCACCATGTTCAGCCTATGGAAATGACATTCAAGAGCTGTCACTCGAGGTACAGTACCAGAGTGATCAGCGTCTTGCTGTTCGGATCTTTCCCAAGCATTTGACTGCAGAGAACAGCTCTCAGTATATTATTCCTAAGGACTACACGCCTCTGTCGAGCCAGGACTCTGGCGCAAACAAGGACAAGAGCGATTTAAAATTTGAATGGAGCAATGAGCCAAGCTTCCAATTCAAGGTCATTCGCAAGAGCTCTAACGACGTGCTCTTCAACACTTTGGCAATAAGATCGTGTTCGAGGATCAATTTCTGGAGCTTGTCACATCAATGGTGCCGAATTATAACAGCTACGGTCTGGCTGCATATATTCACTCCTTCCGGCTCGG
Organism: Septoria linicola; assembly: GCA_024114885.1. Lineage (NCBI taxonomy): Eukaryota > Fungi > Ascomycota > Dothideomycetes > Mycosphaerellales > Mycosphaerellaceae > Septoria > Septoria linicola. The sequence goes on from CP099420.1 coordinate 310,597, forward strand.
GAACAATTTCACTCAAGCATTCTGGAATGTCTATAATCTAGACAATGATCAGACGATCGATAGCAATAGCCACGACACACACCCGATGTATCTCGAGACACGATATGCTAATGGCACTTCGGCATCTCATGGCGTCTATGCTCGCAATGCGCACGGGCAGGATTGGCTTTTGCAGAATGACAAGTTGAAGTACAGGACTATAGGCGGCAGCTTTGATTTGTACTTTCTTTCTGGTCCAACACCTAGCAAGGTCATTAGTCAATATCATACACAGATCATTGGCACTCCAGGAATGCAGCCATATTGGGCTCTAGGCTTCCATCAAACGCGCTGGGCCTAATCAAAATTGGACCAATTTGCAGGAAGTGATTGATCTTTATGCTGCCCAGAATATTCAGCTTGAAAGTGTCATGTGTGATCTCGACTACATGAAGATGTGAGGTTGTACCAATGTACAATTCCGAATGCGGCTAACTATGAACAGGAATCGGGACTTCACGCTTAGCCCAGGACACTACGATCTCGAGCCAGGCAGAGAGTTCCTGGCCAGGCTGCATGCTAATGGTCAGCACTGGCTGCCTATTCTCAATCCGAACATATACGCGCCGAATCCGGCCAATGCCTCGGATGCATATCCGACATACGATCGTGGTAAGGAGCTGGACGTGTACATCAAGAACAAAGATGGAGGTATCTACTACGGAGACATGTGGCCTGGCTTCAGCGCATATGTAGACTTCATTTCACCACACGCCCAACAATTCTGGACGAACGAGTTCCAAGAGTACTACAAGCAAGTCGAGTTCGATGGATTCTGGTTGGACATCAGTGATCCTACTTCGTTCTGTACTGGTAGCTGTGGCACAGGCCGACTGAACATGAATCCGATCCACGTTCCTTTTGCTCTTCCTGGCGATCCAGACACTGCGCTTGCTGTGGACTACAGATATCCTGAGGGCTTTGAGATCACGAACGCTACCGAAGGCGCTTCAGCGAGCGCAGCAGCAGCGTCTCAGTCCGCGGCATATCCTACACCGTTGGTCACACCAACGCCAACTGTTGGCCGTACCATCGCCACGCCTGGAGTAAGGAACCTTACCTTTCCTCCATACGCGATCAACAACTTTCTTCCTGGACACTCTCTTGTCAAGTCTGTGGTGTCGCCTGATGCTCTGCATGCCGATGGAAGCACCGAACACGAGCTGCACAACCTCTACGGCCATCTGAGCGGTCGTGTTTCCTACAATGCTCTGACTACGCTATACAATGGCAAGAGGCCATTCTATATCTCGCGTAGCACATTCGCTGGCTCTGGGACATTCGCAGGACATTGGGGTGGCGATACCAACGCTAAATAGGGCAACATGTAAATGACTATCTTTGCCCTACGTGTCGTTGCGCGACGCATTGATGCTGCGATTTCTGGTGCTTGATCGACGCAGAACGAGGCGGAAATTCATGCAAGACCGTGCTAACAATCAATGCCTAGGTACTTCGGCATTGCTGAAGCTCTCCAAATGTCTATTGCCGGCATCCCATACTTCGGCGTGGAGACCTGCGGATTCAATGGTAACTTGGACATGGAACTCTGCACTCGCTGGATGCAGCTCAGTGCGTGGTACCCTTTCTACCGCAACCACAATGACATCCCTCAAGAAGCCTACATCTGGGCTACGACTGCAGAGTCAACTAGGAGGATCATGAATATCCGATATTCGTTGCTACCATACACCTACACTTTGTTCCACAAAGCCAACACAGCTGGCGAGACAGTCCTGCGAGCACTGGCTTGGGAGTTCCCGAACGACCCTTCTCTTGCAGCTGTCGATAATTAGTTCATGTCTGGTCCAGCACTCCTGATCACGCCTGTGCTTGTGCCGCAGGCGACGACTGTGAAGGGAGTCTTCCCAGGTGTGGCAGAAGACACAATCTGGTACGACTGGTATAATCTCAGCAAAGTCGAAGTCGCTGCTGGCGAGAACAAAACTCTCGATGCACCTCTTCTCCATCAGCCCATCCATATTCGCGGCGGTCACATCGTACCAACGCAGAAGCCCGGCAACACAACTTCCACATCGCGAAAGAACCCATGGAGCTTGATTGTCGCACTTGACAAAGACTCCAAAGCCAGCGGCGAGCTATTCATCGACGACGGCATCAGTATCACACAAGAAGCCACGAAGAACGTCAACTTGCACTTCCAACACAATGTCCTGTCTGCTAAGGTCAAAGGTCACTACCAAGACGGCAACGCATTAGCGAACGTAACAATCGCCGGCATCAGCTCCGAACCCAAATCCATCCTAGTCAACTGCAACGGCAAGAAATCTTCAAAGGACGTGAAATGGGATTTGCAAGGCGAAGCTCTATACATCACCGGACTCGGATCCGCCACGAAAGGAGGTGTTTGGAGCAATGATCTGACTATTACCTTGCAGAACTGATGTAGCAATATCGACCGTCTCGCAAGTCGGTGAGTGAGATGGAGGAAGTAGCACGAGCCTCCTTATAGCGCGGAGCCGGAGTTCATCTCCGTTCCTGGTATTGATGAATTAATGACGCTTTATGATACCTTCCGAAGAACCGCCATGATCGGTTCTCCTTCTCATCCTTGCTCTTCCACGTTTCCTTGTCACCAAGGATTAGGAACATGCTCTCTGAGTACCGTGAACTCCCTTTCGGTAAGTCTCAGTGTGACGTCCTCTGCAACACTTTTTTTCTCTGTGAGAGCAATATTGAATCGGGGCAGGCACGGCTCCACTACACTACCTTCGGCAAGCCGAGACCCACAGCAAATCCAGCTTACCGGCGCTCTGCTCTGCATATCTGCGCTCGAGCCGCGCGAGCCAAGACCTATGCCTGTGCAAATGGGCAATTCTACCAGTACTCTCATCAACAAGAGTCCAGGCTCCCACTCCACAAGACGGGAAGTCGAAGACGTGCTTAATCGTCTTGTCGTTCTCTCAGAAGTTAAAGCGACAACACACTACCAGCGGGTGATCAAGTCCCCCATCGATGCAGATATTCTACCGATTGAAAGAATAGTGAGGAGACTGCATGTTGTGCACTGTGGGATCAAGCAGAATGCAGACGTGGTAAGCAATTTGGTGGAGGAGTATCTGGGGCAGTATTTCAAGACTGAGATTGTGAGCACTATCTTTATTTCTATACGACGTTGGCAAAAGCTAACGCGAGATGCCAGCTTGAAGGCCTCACAGCCATAATATGCCAAACCCTCGACCGCCTCATATCCTCTACCTCTGACAAGAATAGCAGCGAAATGACCAGCTACGCTATCACAATCGGCAGGAACGGCGGGATTGGCAGAATTGACTGCTACATGTTCTACTACAAATTCCACAGCCCGGATCTGGATGTCATTCTGGAAAATTGCCTGGTCACATCGTTGATCGTGTCGAAATGTGATTCTGCCAAATTGCGCGTCGAGGACATGCCATTCCTGGCTGAGGCAGCACATTCTGCGACCTTGCCGGCAGGAAAACAGGAAGATGCTGAAGCGAGAGTGAAGAAGATTCAGAATATGCTGTTGCATGAGCTGCAGCAGAGTTTCCGGAATAAGTCTGCGCCGCTGTGAGGGGGGAGCTTGTTTTACTTGTGAACACGTCTCACGAGCTTCGCACTGTCATATGCGCCACGGCCAGTCTCGAGGGGAATGTCGATGTGGGGCAGATCTCCTCGTCCTTGGAACTCCCATCGATCTTCGGTGGCCTCGAGAAGAGCACCGGTCAGAAGCGCGATCATCGAGACACCGAACGGCATGGCGACACCCTGGTGTCTCTTTGCTGGACATCGGAATGGCTTTGCTCCGAAAGGCAGCCATCTTCCATCATCTTCCATGGCTTGGGTGATGCTGGTCCATCGCTCGGGGCGCAAAAGTGCAGCATCTTCTCCCCACACTGCAGGATCTCGCTGCATTGCTTCAATGTCAGCTGCAACAGAGTATTGCGTGCCAGCTTCGTCTTGAAAGCGACGATAGACACGTCTCGTCGGTGGATATAGCCGAAGGACTTCCTTGGCGACCATGATGGCAGATACTGGCTCGTCACTACTCATGAGAGGCTTCTCGAGGCGCTCTCGGGCGGGAGCCTCGAGAAAGTTCTGCAAGGCTGCCGACCACTTCGCTCTATTCAGGTGTGGCCGAGCATTGATCTCAATGAAGCAGAGAAGTACGACACGCCATAGTGTTTCATATGCCGGGAGGATGAAGTTTAGCGGATTTGTTGCGCTATCCGAGCCATCCCAGCCTGGAAAAGTCGCCATAAGCGCGGCTTGCATCTCGTCCTGGCTGGTAGCAGTATCGTCGGCGGCTTGCGTTCCAGGTCGCTCACTCTTCGATGAAAGCCACTGCAGGTTGATTGCACGTGCTAGGATGCGCAGCTTGTTGTCTGAATCATTGGCATGTGGTGGGACCATATCCTCTGGCTCGATGTCCCAGATCACCTTCCTGACCATCTTCAGAGTGATCAATTGGACGAATTCGCCCAGCTTGAGACTTGGCTCGTGCGCCTCAAGCTGTGTTCGGACGACGCCTCTGGCGACTGTCGCAAACTCATCCCACTTGTCCTCCTCCACGTACACCAGCGTTTCAACCTGCTTCCGGAAAGCTGCGGACTCTTCCCTCTCGCTGGTGACGAAAGAGTTGTGAATACCGAAGGCTCTCACGAGTCGCTGATTTGGGACAGCTCGAGCTTCGAAGATGGTCAAGATATTCTTGATGGAGTATCCTTGAGTATAGAAAGACTTCGCGGCCATGATGTCCAAGCAGGCTTTCGGATCGGAGCTCTTGATTTTGCTGAGGGGGTCGTGGTCGCATTGAGGTTGTGTCTCCCGGGAAGAGGAGATTCGCAGTGGGGATCTGGGAAGCAGCCATACCAGTGCGACGAAAGCTGTGGCCCAGAAAAGAGTGCTTGCGGTGATGTAGCTCATATCTTTGGGCATCGCGGGCATAATGATATCGTTCGTATCATGGGCAGGTTATGCTTCTGTTGATACCGGTGTCGTGAAGAATATATATCTGGTGCAGCTGCTTCCTTGCCTGAGACATCATGGTATTTGCTGTCTTGAAGAATGATGTGTCTTGCCCGTCTTTGACTGTGCCTCTCTCCATGATCTGAGACCAGTGTCTTGCTGCCAAGTCGGACTCCAGACCGATCTTGAGATCAGTGTTGTCCTGAGTGTGAGCCTTCAGATTCTTCCCAAGCAACATCCTCCGGGAAGTCCAATGGAAACTCCAAATAATCCACTACCTCCTCCTTATTCCAAGAAGGTGGTCTTGGCGCAGCCCTCCTCGCAATCTCTCCCAAAACTCCACATCCATCGCGGAACTGCAAATCCAGCAACGCCAAAACTGCCTGCAACGTGTAATGCGCGTCGTTGCCCGCACAGTGCAGGGAAGTCTGTCCCATTGGTATGCTTAGCATGTCGAGCAGATGCCAGAGAGATCCGCATCTTGCGCCGAGGACAGCAGGGAACAGCTTCGTGGTGTCAACCACGCCGGCGATGGGGAGGTCTTCGATGTAGAGACCTAGGCTGTCGAGGTTGCGGACTTCATTCATGATGCCGTGGGCTACGAGGATGATCTTGATTGGTCGACCTGAGGGGTCATGCGCGAGAGATGAGACTTCAGATAAAATTGTGCCGGGAAGCATTTCGTTGGTGATTCTTGTTGTGTTCCCGTGCATGAATTTGCGTCTACGGTGATTCTTCAGTGCGAAGTTCGAGGCCCGGGTCGGAAGGCTGGAAGAGTATGATCGTGCAGCAGCGGAGCTTATGCTTGCGAGGCCGACTTCATTGATACCTTTGTGGATGGTTGTACCTTCAAAGTCCATGGCCAGTAGAACTATATCGGTATCTGGACTGCTAGGGTTCGAGCCGAATGCAGCTGCGAATTCTTGCAATGATATGTCTCCCGCTTGTTGGTAGGGCATCATACGAACAATTCGGCATACCGCGAAGTTGTTCTTATAAGACTTCCGCAGAGCACGCCGCACTGCTTTTGGGCCACCAATCCAGCATTTACGCCAAGCTTGGTAGGAGCCGGGCGCTGGTCTTCTCGTCATCCTGTTCGAAGATAAGTCTGGACTGCGGCTCGCTGGAGGCACAGAGTCAGCGTGTAATGTGGAGTTATGTAATGATCGTCTGGTAGGGAGATGAGAACCAGTGTAGCATATATGTGGCACGAGACTCACTTGTCCTCAATTATTGTCACGATTTAAGGTTTGCTACGATCCACACCCACTTCCTCAGTAGTTCCGCCAAGATCAGTGCCACGTGCCGTAAGGATGTCGTGGTCGAAGTCAGAACTCATCGCAAAGGCGTGCGTCGCTCTGAAAGTGACAACGCGGCTGGAACCCACCAAACTCCCCTCAAGGGCTTTGCAGGCCCGTGTACGGTAGAGCGATCGTTCTTCTAAGAGTCTGAAAGCCTAAGCGCAAGGACTCCTAGTATCCTGCAAGTCCAGCTACACCACTTCGCGAATGCTCGTTCCAGACAACGGCAGTGACATTGCCATCGATCGCGAAACGTGCAATGGGCTCACCAATGAGACCGGTAGCCACGTCACGCTTCAGGATTGCTACAGCTTGGCTGTTCTGCAGTCCAACAGCAACCAGAGTGCCAGCTGCATTAGTCTCGAAGTGACGAGGATAGCTGCCTCCGGCCGGCCATAGTTGATGAACAGCAGTCAGGTTGCCGCTCTGGGCAAATTTGAAGGTGCTGATGGAATCAGATTTGCCGATGGCGTTTGGCAGGGTGAAGGAAGTATCGTTGCGATTGGAGATGATCAGGAAGCGGTTGTCAGGCGAGACCTGGATCTCTGCTGGAGCGTTACGCTGTGGGATGTTGAAGAGGCCAGTGGTGTGAAGGTAGCCGATGTCCTGGAAGGAAAGACCAGAGCCATCTTGGGAGTACTCCACAGCATAGCCAGTCACGGTGGCGGTGAGCTCGCCAACGAGGTACATGTAGGTGGTGCCGCCAGGGAGATTGTACGGGTTCCAGAAGGCCACGTGACGAGGACCGGTACCTGGCTCTGTCTTCAGAGGATCAAGTTCCTTGAGCTTAAGATTCTCGACATCCCAGCTGAACACACGAACGAGATCTGCGCCAAGATCTGGTACCAAGATGTACTGACCGGTTGGGTCAACAAATGCCTCGTGTGGGTGAGGAGCGTCCTGGCGCTCTGCATCTGCGCCGGGACCTGAGAGCTCGAAGAAGAACTCCTCGTTCAAGGTCACATTGCCATCGGAGGACAATTTGTAAGTCGTGACTGCCGACCCAGCGTAGTGGGCAAGAACGAGTCCACGCTCACTGACCGATGGATTGCCGTAGACGGCAGCGCTGACTGGTCCGTTTGCTGTGGTAAGGTTGACGATACGTTCCAAGCTACCATCTGCGTTGATGGAGAAAGAGGCAAGCGAGCCATTGACTGTGTTGAGGCCTTCGTTCGTGCAGAAGAGTTGGCCTCTAGCGGAATCGATAGTGAGCCAGGCTGGATTTGGTCCACAACCATCATTGACGGCAGTCTTGTTCAGAGCGTAAGTGCCATTGGTCTCAGTCAGCGACAATGTGGTGATGTTGCCGCTGTAGTCCGCGACGAAAAGATCCGCAGCTAAAGCAGTCGCGCCCAGCGCGAGGAGTGGCGGGAAACGCATATCAGTAATCAGTGGTGATGGTATGTACAGGCCGAGTACTTCTTGATACGCCGTAGCTGCTGTCGATGTTTGTTGCTGGGAGGAGAGAAGAAGAAGAAGAGGGAGCAGAAGTGAGCACGTCACGGTCTAGGTGGTGCTGCGGCCCTTATGCAGTCGTCTAAGCAAATGTTTGTGTCAGGTCATTGGCGCCTTGGTGAATGCTTCTTGTGGTGAAGAAGCGAAGAGGAACCGACGTTCGTGAATGCTGAATGCGTCGATGAGGAAGTCGCGCTGCAGCCAGGCAGGCGCGGATCGTGAATGCGGCAAGCAAAAAGACGACTAGAGCACTTCTCCTGGCGCGAGTGCTGAGAACGGCGCTGATGTGCGCAAACATTTCTTGTCAAAAACAGATGAACCCAAGGATCGTGCCAAGTTGTTGCACAACGACGCGGTGGAGCCAGAAAATAGAGCTCGGACGTTTCGGGTGCCATCTCGCCGAACCGATTCTGCTTTACTCACAGGGCTGAAACTGTTCACTTGTCCTCCATCGTACAACGTAGCGAGACCATCGAGCTGCGACCATGGCGGAAGTGACAGGTTTGGCGTCCCGATGATGGGAATGACTGAAAGATGATGTTTCGAGATGAGAATTGTGCAACCAACGGGATGGTGGAAGACGCGCCGAGCACCATATACTCACCCATGTCAAAACACCTCCACCTTTCGCTAAGACAGGATAGAGGCACGAGCCCATGGGGCACTTCTGCCGTGCTGCGACGTCGGCCAACCAAGATGCGCTGCGAATGCAACCTTCCACGCGAGGGCTCGGGTCAGTCGGCGTCTGAAGGGTGACAGACCAGGAAGCTCCCCTCGTGCAAAAGGTATTCGAGACTTCGCCTTCCTGAGCCACTGACCGCTGTGAGATTCAAGAAGTTCAGGGACTAGACTGTAGCTTGTGCCATGGCGACCAGATCTCGGACTGAGCCTTTCAGCTCTGGCAAATGACTTGTCTGTCGAAATGCAAGATTAAGTTTGCACAAACCACAGCAATGACTTCTCCTCGTCCTGTAGGGCAATTTGCAGATGACTTGGTGTATCAAACAGTTTAGACAGCATCGACAGGCTTGCGAAATTCACTTCTGCTTATCAAGCAGCACGATCTGGATCTGACCTTATCTTCTCCACAAGCTGAATCGCAAGGCGATACCCAGGTACTCACCCTTCATCCCAAGTCACAACTTTTCTGTACCAATACCTCGACCCCGCCCCATTGACATACCCTAAATCCGATACATCCACTTTCTCTCAGTACCAATCGCCCGGTGGCCACACCCGAAGCTAAGAGCCTCAAATCCTATGGCAACATAATCGGCAACCGCTCACACTCAACATGAAAGTCATGAGCATAACTGAAAAGTCTCAAGTGACAAAGGGTGATTCGTCGTATGCGTACGACGAACTGGTCAGCAAGATACCCCGGTTCTCACATCATCACATTCCTGTAGAAAATTCATCTGCGCCTGAACATTCGAGCCCGTCTCGATAGCCAACGCTGGTCTCCAGACGCACAAAATACAGCACGAACAGCGCTCTTATTCATAGCGCTCTTATCCATGTCGACGTCGAGACCATTTCCGAACATAAGTCTCAATCGAGTACTGCACTGCACGCTCTCCAATGCAGGATCCGAGTCGCCGTATACTGCACGATCAGTAGCTCCTGTTCCCTGCTGGCGCTGTTGTTCCACGAGACATGCTAATTAATTGTGAACAATTGCGTTGCAGCGCTCGTGAGACCCAGAGGAACGTCAAACTCGCCCAGACAATGCCTTGTCCTTTGAGTCACCGTTTCAACTCTGATCGCATGGCCCTTTCCATCATATCATACACTGGCAGACACTTCAGAGATAAAGAGCAAAGCTCTGCCACGTGGGAGGACTCTCTGATAGCTGTTGTTCTTGCAATTTCGCTGCTGCTTGAAGTCTTGCTATTTCAGCTTTGGCCTTCGAGGCCGTGACGAGCATGGCTTTGACCACCGGAACTACTGATTTGAAGTCTGCTCTGCAGTATTCTCTCCGATACGGAGTCGTGGAACTCGGCATCTCAAATGCAGCCGTAGCTGGTAACAAGTCAGATTCAAGAAAGCGCGCAAATTCGCCGCTGGGATGCTCTAGACATAACCGTTCACAAGCCTGAGCGTTGCTCTTCAACCCTTGGAAGTGATTGGAGTAGTTCAAATGGGCGTAGAGGGACGCGGTAGAAAGCATGATGTCGGGCTCAGCGCCATGTTTTAGAAATATGCCCAACATTTCTACAGTAGTCTCGTTCAAAACTTGAGGGAGCCCGGAATGGAGATGCTCGAGGAAGCGTTGCCAGACCCGGACACCAGCAGGGACTGATAGCAGTTCGTCAAGAAGAGTGATTGGATCGAATATCATTTCAAAGCTCTGGGTACTACCAGGACGGTAGGACCCAAAGCTTGCAGAACAATGGACGAGATCTGCGAGCCACCGCTGCCTGGAATGCTCGTTGTTTGCTGCGGGGTTTGCTTTTAGCATCAGCTGGAAGAATCGATGTCGACCAGAAAGCAGTGCAAAGCCCATAAATGGCCCGTCGAGCTGCTCATGGTCAATGAGAGTTGCGGCTGCCCCCATTACAGGCGGATAATCTGCCAACCAGTGCGAATCGCCGATGATCTGCGCTACGGGCCTACGGCTTTTCCATGCGCATTGAACTCCCCGGCGAGTTCAAGCAAGGAAGATTCCCTGGATAAGCTCACGTTATTGCCGAAATCTATGAAAGCTCGGGCAGCGGCGTGTAAGCTGTTATTGGACCTACAGAACTTTTCAGCCAGCTGATGAACGATGGAGCAGAGGGTGAATGAGGGACAGAAGTTGTCTCCTGCAAGCTTCCGTAGGATTCCATCCATGGCCTTCTGCTCCACAAAGTCCTTAATCGAGCCATGCGGAAACGATCATGTAGAGCGGCATACATCCTGCGGTCCTCGTCTGATAGTTGTGCATTCCCGGAAAGTACAGACTGTCTAACAATTGGTCTGGCTAGTCAGCTCATCCACGTTTCAACACTACCCAAGCTTCCTCACCGTGGAAGGTCTTGTCGTTGTGGTACACATTGTTTGTGTTGTTGACCACGCCACCATACACATCACCTAAATGCTGCTTGGAACCAGTCCCGGAAGTGATGTTTTGGTATGATCTCGAGGCTTTGTGAAGCACACCGGGCATACAAAGGTCATCTTTCGCGAATGCTTTCTTGTCCATCGTTCAGATGCTTGCAGGTTGTTCGTTGATGTGTGTACTATGTATCGCGAAGAAGAAGGCGGCAGTGTCGAGTAGAAATAGGAGCTCTGAGCTGACATGCTGTGTAACCTTACGCAGCGCGCTGCAATTGGCTGCTGATCCTGGCATGATGGAGGCGTAGCAGTGAGCCAAGATGGCGATGGTGTTCCTGGAGCGAGATCTGATAGGTCCATCGTTTTTTGATGTATGGTGTTCAAGGAAGCAAGTGAGTCGAGGTTGCAACCACAGGACATTGGGGGGCCCACGGACGCCAAGGCTAGCCTGAATATCTAGACACCACTTTGGTGGTACATATGCAAAGTAGTCTGGATTTCTCCGCTCAATCATACAGACGTAACATGTCTATATATACGTCTGCCCCCTCCTCTCCCTCCCCACCCTACTACTCCTCCAAACGCCCTTCTTCCCCGTCCTCCCACCCATCCTCACCACACCAACAAGATACTGCACCCCCGCCACAACCCCATCAACAACCTGCACGCCCTCCTCCCTCACCACATCCTCCAACGCACTCTTCATCTTCGTCATTCCCGCACACCCAAGCAACAAAGCCTCCGCTCCCTTCCCGATCAATCTCCCACTCACATCCCTCAAAACCCGCATAACTTCCTCTCTCGGAAACCTCTCCAAATCCAACACTCCCAACTCACAAGACTCTATGCCTGCACAAAACTTTGTCATACCATAATGTTCGACGTTGGCAACATGTGCAATCGCAGACCGTCCACCCGTAGCCACAATCCCAAAGCTCCCGCCCATCGTCCTGCTCATGAGGAGACTCGCTTCCATGATTCCTATAACAGGGAGATCGAATTCCTCGCGGAGCATGGAGATGAGAGGGTGGGCGGAGTAGCATGCTACGAGGATTGCTTCGTGGGTGGAGATGAGGTCTGGGTGGTGGGTGAGGAGGGAGCGGAAGCAGGCTGCGGAGGAGAGGATGGCGTCGACTTGGCTTTCGATTGCGGTGGGGGATTCATTGGTGGTGCCGGTGAAGGGTGTGATGTGGACGTCCGGTGGAAGGGAGGAGGTTAGTGAGTTGAGGCAGGAGGTTGTCATGGAGGAGGTTGAGTTGGGGTTTATGAGGAGGATGCGGATTTGCTTGGGTGGTGATTGAGTGTCTGCTGGCTTGTTGGGGCTTGCTTCAGAAATAGATGTATTGCTTGCTTGATGCTTGGTCTTCTCTAGAGGGTGCTTGACTTCCGTCGAAATGGATGGAGGCTCAGTTACACCAGTCTGCTGCACGATCCGCTGATAGTGCTCAGTCCGCCTGTGTCTCGCGAAGTCAAATGTCTTCGTCTTGCCTTGCTTGCAAGCGTCCAGATCGATCTCAGCAAATACGACTTCATCCTCCTTCGTCTTTGCCTCAGCAAGGATATTTCCCTCTGGGTTGACGATGCAGCTACCGCCAATGAGACTATACTTGCCGTCGTCCATACCACATCTTGCAGCACAAACACTGAACGTAGCATTCATATAGCTATTGCTCTGCATCACAAGTTTGTGATGAAACAAGGCATCTGCTTCCGCTTGTTCAGGAGACTGCTTGTTGTCTGAACCCCACAGATCGGGAGCGAAACCAGCAGTATTGTAGCCGCATAGCACGACTTCAGCGCCTTGCAAACCAAGAGACCGCCATGCTTCAGGCCATCTTCTGTCGTTGCAGATCATCATACCAAAGATAGGCTCAGAGCTACTGGCCAGATCCGGTACCCTGAATGTATTGAAGCCAAGATCTCCTGGCAAGAAATATCGCTTTTCGAGCTGGTTGGTAGCATCGGGATTCGCGAACGGCTCAAATGTGCCAGGTAGGTGGATTTTGCGATACTTGGAGATGATCGATCCAGACTTTGCATGGTAGTAGATACTTGTGTTAAAGTGTTGACCATCATCTGTAGCTTCTGCAAAGCCAACACTGATGTCGATAGAAAGCTCTCTAGCTCGGGCGAAGAGTGCTGCTGTCCGAGGCGCGCTTGTGATATCGCCATGTTCGAAGAAACTCTCTAGCTCTGCTTCGTCTGTGATCAGGTAGCGAGGAAAGAATGTGGTGAAAGCTATCTCTGGGAAGAGTATGACTGCTGCATTTTGCTGCGCTACCTCTTCGAGCAGCTTGATCATACGCTTGAGGACATCTGATCTCGGTGTGAAACGGTGCACAGCACCTAATTGAGCAGCTGCTATGCGGACCTTCCTAGTCATTGCTGCTGCTTGTGCTGAGACATGAAAGACAAGATGTGAGCTGAACTCTCATGTCGTAGACTTACTCGAGCAATGCCACTCTTGAGGTGCTGTGACACTGACCTGCTTGATTAGGCATATGCGTGGCTATCAGATGGTGTTACATTTGCCCCGCCGTTGCCATGAGGTCGTCCATCATGGCCAAAGGTACTCGGCCCGGTGACGCTGTGGCCGACGGCAGCAATGGCTTATCGCCACACGTTATCAGCCTGCTTGATATGCTGCAGGGCAGCTGTTGGGCGTTCTCGGAGAACACCCGCACTTGAGCATTGTTGGGCTTTGGTGAGATAGATACAGAGGTATAGACAGGGTATATCTGGAGTACCTGGTCTGGTATTGCGATCTGATCATCCTCGGACTGGACGAAGATGGATGTTGTTAGTCAAACCTGACCAGTGAATGAAGTAAAGAGATGGAGGAAGGATTCATGATTCGTCGGAACAGATTCCCGGCTGTGCGGCTGTCGACGATGCCGCGAACGTGCACCTCACGTGGCATCGATAAGCACCCTGGATTAGAACTAAGTTACTGCTTGTAGTCTAGTGAACCATGCATGCATCCGAGGGTAGCTTGCCATGCTGAGGCGGAGGTGTTGTTGTTCCTCGTCGGCGATGGTGAAAAAGCCACTCTGCACAGTTCTAGCTCCCCTTGCTACGTTGCTTGTGAGAAGCCTGCAGGATTTCACTTGCCGGGACATTTTTCAGCGCATCTGGTTGCCGAGTCGAGGCATTGGCATCATCATCATTGTTGGTCGCGTGTCAGCAAATCCCGCGTGGCCATCCTGTCGATCATGCGAAGGAGCGAGCGCGCAGAGCACTTGCGCCCGCTATCGGTCGGTAGAGCAGTGGAGTCGCAGTGTTGCAGCTGAAAGTTGGATGCAGCATCGCATTGCGACTGTACAAGTCCTCCTCCCTCTCCTACTAGTTAGCCACCTGCAGCTACCACGCACGCACGCACGCACGCACGCACGCACGCACGCAAGCAGTAGCAGAAGTGGTCCCCATTACGTGCGGGTCGCGTTGGGGACAGGGTGCCATCCACTATCTCCTCTATCTCTATCTGAGTAGCTGGGTGGGACAGCATAGCCAGACTACCAGCTGCTCATAATGGCTACCTTTGCCTCTTCCACGCAGGCCCTCCTCCAGCACGCATATCCTCTCCCTTCTCCTCCTCCTCCTCCTCCTCCGCCGCTACACTCCCACTCGATGCCCGCTCCCCCAATGCCGTCCTTCCAGAACCAACATTCTAGCACGAGCACAAGCCAAGCAAGTCCTCCTCCAGGACTGCACTCGGCAGATGGTGCAGACAGGGCAAGAGCATACAAGTCGCGGAACAAGAGACCTTGTGACTTTTGTCGTTACAAGAAGGCAGCATGCCACTTGGAGGCCGCACCACCTTGCGAGTTGTGTATTCGATATGGGAAGGAGTGCACTTTTGTAGAGTCCCCAGCCAAACGTCGTAGACCGACTGATTCGGCCACCGATAAAGAGCCCAATGGCAATGGCGCATACAAAAGTGCCCGGAATGGGAGTCATGATCACACTCCCACATTCAGTAATGCTGGCATTCTTGATGCGCAACACGAGCTGCTGCCATGGGAGAATGGGATCAATCCGTTCTCTGTCAATAGCTTGCCAGCACTCAACAATGGTCTGCATAACCATGAGTTCTCCTTCGAGCAATCAATATACCAAGATCCTGTGGGATTCCACGCGTTTGAGCCGATGTCCGCGTCCACCAACTCAATGCACCCGAACGATCACAAATATGTCAATGGATACCGGCCTAGCTCTTCCTTCGAGCACTCCACCTCGCCGCGTTCTACTTCGGCAAGTTTACCAATCGATCTTACATTGCCCTTCGATTCGACTACCGGCGAACCATCCCTCGATCGACAACAGTCGAGCAATGCTCAAATCGTAGGCCTTGGAGGTGAATTAGACCCATACCTGCTTTCCAGATATCGATATGACGAGCACAACGAGGCATCATTTCAATCTGTACGAATGAGAAAGATGAACAGTGGCCCTGCGGAGGATCAGGATACGATTCCAGCATTCTTCGTGATCCAATACAATGGCCTCGCTTCGAAGGCGCAGCCTCAAGACAAGTCCGACTCGACAGAGAAGTGGCAGAGGGAGCTTGATGAACTTGTACCCGAGGAGACCGGGAAGCGACTGATTCATCTATTCTACAAGTACGTGCAACCATACTTCCCAGTCCTCAGTCGTGAGGGTGGCTTGCAGGATGGGAAAGAGCCAAGAGATATACCGCCCTGTGCACTCGCTGCGATATATGGTCACGCACTCCCGTTCTGCGCTTGGGATGATCGGCTCTGTGTAGATGTCTTCACGCCGCCGTCTCCGGATACCCTGTTCAAGCTGTCGTGGCTGTCGTGTCAACCACTTTTGCACACACCCACGATCGCAGTCTTGCAAACACTACTCCTGCTTGTCCAGCGTCGGCCAACGAATAGACATGTCAGCGACACGCCCTTCAAGTGGGTCATGATGTCGACTGCTGTCAGTATTGCCCAAGCTCTTGGCCTCAATCGCGACCCTACAGATTGGCCGATACCGTCGTGGGAAGTGAAGTTACGAAAACGCTTGGCTTGGGCAGTATTTGTGCAGGACAAGTGGCTTGCGCTCAACTTTGGTCGCAGCAGTCATATCCAAGCCGACGACTGGGACGTGCCCAAGCTTACAGAGCAAGACTTTCCTGATGCTGATCAGCATTACGATGACGAGCAGTTCTCCGACTTTAGCTGCCAGCACTTCATCAAATTGTGCGAGTTGACGACGATTGTCGACGACATCCTGCGCGAGTTGTTTAGTATCAAAGCCACTCGAAAGCTGCACACCAGTCTCGAGGCCACGCTCGAAGTCGCCAAACCTCTTCGCATTCGTCTCACGTCATGGTATCAAGGACTACCTGCCGGACTTCTGCCCAGCCAGCCAGGTAGCGGTGCATCCTCTAGTGGCTCGCCAGGTAGCGAGAGAAGGCGGTCAGTGCAACTTGAGCTAGACGGAAATGGCTCGCTGCAGCTTGCATACATCACAGCTAAGATCGAGCTTTTCCGTGCCATGCTCCGTCCAAGGATCACAGACTCGAACGCTGCTGCAATCACTGCTCTGCGAACAGGGGCACTGGCTGTTGCCAAAGAGATCTCAACATTCCTTGATGACCTCCACGCTCGAGAGCTGGAGGGCTTCTGGACGAGTTGTAAGTCGCAGCCAGAACTTCCACGCAAGAACTAGGAGCTAACTCCGTAACAGATGCCAGAACGAACTTCACAATCGCCTCTTCATTTATGCTCCTCCTTTTTGTCACCTCACCCACAATCAGCGACGCGAAAGAGTGTCTAGCTCTGCTCAACGCTTGGCGAAGCTTACTGCGCATCAAGAGTCGAAGCTGCGACCTCCTCAATCTAGCGTTGCTTCGGCTCGACGGCGTCTTCGTCGCTGGCATGGACAAGCTGATTGAGCTTAGTCCCGCTGCTGAGCAGGCTTGGAAGGAGAGGAGGGAAAAAAATGGAACGAAGTGATATGTGAAACACAGGAACAATCTGATGAGATATGATGCATGCTGAGATGATGACTATAGATGACCTTGCATGTAATGTGTATAGCTCGATGCGAGACAGGAATTTAGATCCAGGGCAGATATGGATCTTGTACAGAACACGAATAGACCTGCTGAAAAAACAGTCTTACAGACACTGTGCTGTGCTACACATCTGAGAATATGAAACGCTGATAAAATGCGGTATGTCAAGCCCTGTGAAGAGAAGAATCACATTGGCTCTATTCCCTGGGCTCCGCTATTTGCGCATGGTGGCTTGTATTGACTTCGGTCCAGACAGATTCGGGAATAAGGAAACATTCTAGAACACGACGGCCGAGAACGATTCGTCAAAGGCCACCCAAGATAATTTAGACTAGCGACGCAGCTCATTTGCAATAGCGGAAATGGAGAAGTGAGGGATGCAATTGATGACAGAGCAATGTTGTCGACGATAGTGCAATAGGCCTCTCGCTAAATGCGACATCGCTCAATCATTATCCTCCATATGTTGATTCGCTTAAGGGCTCCGCCTTCTCAAACGCTCGCCATACCTTGACAGCACAAAAGGTATGGGTATCATAACCAGAGCCAGAAACGCCAGGACTGATGCAGCCCATTGGTAGCCCAAGTTCTCGAACATCTGATTACCGAAGAGTGGAAAGCCACCTCCAGCCACGTTTCTGATGAGGCCTAAGCCCGCGAGTGCTGATGCGGAGTATTGCTTGTAAGCATCTTCCGTGTATTGGTAGGTCATGAGAATGAGAGTGTAGAACGACCAGCCCCAGAGTGCTGAGGCGACGACAGGGACGGCGGGGTGGATGGAGGTGTATGTTGTCCATGCGGACCAGAATAGTGCGATCTGGAGGATGGTGAGTAGTGTAATGGAAGGATGATGAGGGTTTGGTACCTACTGGGAATGTGACACCCGCGATCTGACCCATGCGCAGTCTTGCCTCGGGAATGTTCTTGCCATCCGCCTGCAGTCGTCGTCGCTGGTAAAACTTCTCCTGGAAAATGTTTGAGATTGGGCCGATCGTGATTCCGCCTAGAATGCCTAGGAAGCACAGTCCGACCTGTAGGACATCGAGGCCGTGTCCCATCTTGCCAAATACCAGATTGAATGCTCCGTTGAACAAGAACGAGATGCCGTAGAGGTACCCGTTGTACAACGCGCAGAACTGCACGACAGGCTCGGCAAACAAGAACCGAAATGGCCTGGTCTGCGTGACCTTGAGGATCTCCCAGAATCCTTTCCTCCTATGCTCCTCTGCAACATTGATGCTCTCATCACCCGTCTCTTTTCTGATCTTCGCAGCTCGCTTTCTGAGGATCACACTATGCCTCGTCTCGCCGACATACAAGATCATCGGAATTAGCAACAGATAGTACCCTCCAGAGATTCCCAGCAGCGCGCAAAACACCTCAACCCAAGACCTATACTGCGCAACAAACGCCATCATCATGTACCCCATGCTCGACCCTCCTGTCGCAGCCCACAAGTATATCGACATAGCATACCCCGTCTCATGATGTACATACAAGGCCGCGATCGTCCCTCCCAACGTCGCAACAGTCACACTCTGAAAGAACCCACACAAGAACCTCGAAATGAAGAAACACGCCAAATTTGGCGCAAGCGCAGAGCTCACGAAGAACGGTAGCGCAAGTCCGTAGGAGATGATGTAGATCCACTTTCGGCCGAAGTACTCTGATGCTGGGCCATTGAATAGAGGGCCAATTCCCAAGGCCAGAGTGTAGAGGGAGAGGCCGAGAACGCCGATTGTGGTGCTGACACCCCAGGTTTCTGTGAAAGGTTCTGTTGCGGGAGAATAGCCGGATGCGCCGAAGGAGACGAGGAGGTCAAGGGGGATGATGGGGATCCAGGCGAGGCGTTTGCGCCAGAGGGGCCAGTTGCGAGGGTTCTCGGGATCAGAGGGGTGGAACTTGATGACTTTGCTTACATCCTGAGGGCGGTTCGTGGTCTCTGTATTCTTCCCTGGAGGTGAGATAATGCCATCTTGCTGCTGACTAGAGCTTTTGCTCTCGGAAAGAGAGGTTTTGTCCATGTTGGCCACTGTTCCTGGAGCGAGATGAGAGACTGAACAAGCGAAGGAGGATAATGAGTATGTGGCAGCGGAAGGCCGTCGACTACATTGTCCTTTCCCTTCAGATATCGCGCTCTCAATGTATCTCACCGCGAAGAATAACTTTTTGTCGATCGTTAGACAGCTCATCAACATCACGTCATTCCACTTTTTGCACATGCTCGAATAGGAAAGAACAGCAACCGTGTAGGCGGTATAGCAACGGATCAGAAAAGCCACCGGTGTTGAGACCGAATCGTAGCATCACTTTGTTGGTAGACGTGCAGTGGTGGTGCAAAAGCGGTATGAGAGCTGTTGACAAGCGATAGCCAAGATGTGCCAAGCTTTTGATGCTACCGTAGCTGATCGCAATGAGGACCAAGGTCAAGGTGTCTCAAAGCTTCTGTCGTGGAGCCTGCTGAACATCTTTTGCGACTCGGATGCTCTCTTTACTGGAGCTTCGATATGATCAATGTGCATGTATTAGTCGACATAGGTGTTACCGGACATTGGCATTGATGTTGTGAACCTGCAGCAGGACTTGCGCATGGCTCTGCGATGGTGAGGTCTGCGAGCCACTAGGCTCTGTACTTCTGACAATGTGACTTCATCTTGAGTATGAGGAGACCGGTCTGGTTGTGACTGTAAGTTTGTCAATAGAAATGTGATCACAATAGAGGTGAAAGGTGGTTAGGAGGGCGAGGGATGGGAGAAGGAGAATGGTTCGCACCAGCACGAGTCAAGGAAGGGACCGTGCACTTTGTACAGTGAATCGAGTGCACTTCCTCCCATCCCAATCCCAATTCCCGTCCAGCAGTTGACCTAATTTTGCGCCCCTTCTCTATTACCGAAACTTCATCGTATGATATATCCGTCTATGGCAACTGTGCGGACATGTGACACGTCTCACAACCATGGCCAGATCAGCCACAAACGCCTCCTCATGCACTCCACGAACTCTCCCCGCAAGTTCCCAAGTGCACAACGGGACTATACCAAGAAGCCTACAGCTTCCATTGGGTCTTCACCGATACATGGCTTTCGCTACTTTATGAGCTGTAGGAAGACTAGACTGGTAGCAGCAATCGGCTGATCTACCTGTGCTTGGAGCTCGCTTATCATGCAGCTGGTCTTGCTTGCCACGTGCAGTACATCGATACATGTTGCGATTCAGACCACGCGGCCGGTGCTCTAGATCCTAAGGTAGTGCTCAGGAGCCAATGGAGACGATGAATAGCAGCGGATAGCCTGAGTCGCAGCTGTCGAGAAGGCCATTGAGCGGCCATTACCGCACAGCCACGGCCAGACCACTGTGTAGCCGCCCCTCTCGAAGCTCGTCCAGGGCGTGCAACGTGAGCAGGCATATAGTAGATTGCTGGCAGCAGGGAGGAAAGCGCTTCAGCTACTCACTGTCTTCTGAATTGTCGTCTAGCAGCAAAGATGGCGACCTACGACGAGAAAACAGCTGGACAGAACCTCGAGCGTGTCGAGACTAATTCTGATAATGCCTCTAATCGCGGACATACGAACAAGCTCGAGAAGTCAGAGACTCACGAGACGCTCATCGCCGTCGATATCGAAAATCACCAAGCATTCAAGGGCGATGACTCTGATGGCAAAGTCGCCTGGACATGGAAGAAGCTGCTCGCTGCTGCTTTCCTGAGCATGCTTTACACTGGTAAGTCTGCCGCGCATGTAGTTGAGCGTTTTTAACAAGAAGTAGGCTCGCAAGTGCCACTCTACTTCACCGGAGGCAGTCTGTCCTTCATCGCCAAGGACATCGATGCTGCAGATATCATCGGATGGCTGCCAGTCGCAAACACTCTGGCTATCGCCGCCGTGTGCCCCTTTGTTGGATACTTGCAAGATTTGTTCGGCAAGCGCTACATCGCACTTTCCGGCGCAACGCTTCTATGTGTTGGCTGCATTGTACTCGGAACCGCCCATGGACTTGGACAAGCACTCGCTGGTATGGCTCTCGCAGGCGCAGGAGCTGGTGTTGGTGAACTGACTGGTCTTGCTGGGTAAGTCGTTCCCAAAGATAGCCGGCGATTGTCACTGACCTCTCCCTTTAGACTCGCCGAGACTGTCCCGGTTAAGCAGCGAGGCTACTCTCTGGCCATCCTGACTGCCTTCGTCCTTCCCTTCTGTCCGTACGTGATGTACTGCGAACTGTTCAGCACACGTGGCGATAATCCTACCTGGCGCTGGGGCACTTGGATCTCTTTGATCTACAACGCCATCACTCTTGTCGGCTTGGCTCTCTTCTACTTCCCACACGCCCACGTTCGTGCGGAAGGAATGAAGTTTGCTCAGGTTGCAAAACGCATCGATTATGTTGGTGGCCTGCTCTCGATCACTGGCCTGACACTGTTCCTCGTCGCGCTGCAAGCTGGCGGCTATACTCACCCATGGACTAGCGCTTACACCATGTGCTGCCTCTTCTTCGGCTTGGGACTTCTTGCCACCTGGGTTGTCTGGGAGTGGAAGTTTGCGAAACACCCCATGATTCCAAAGGAACTGTTCATCGGACAACGTGTAGTCGCGCTATCATTTGCCGTCGCATTTGTGGCGGGCATGAACTTCTTCAGGTAAGCAATCTCGTTACCACTATCATTATAGAGCTGACATGATACAGTCTGCTCAACTTCTGGCCGCTGACTATCTCCACTGTCTGGACTCCTGACCCAGTGTCCATTGGATGGAGAGGTCTCCCAGTCGCAGTAGCCACAGCTGTCGGCGCCATCTTCTGGAATGCACTTCTTTCGGTGTGGACTGGCGGCATCCGCTACATCCTCTTCCTGGCTGCAGCCATGCTTACAATTTTCGGCGGCGCTTTGGCCAGCATCTCTCCAGACAATGTCTACCAATCTGTCACCTTGGCTTCTCTTGCAGCCTTCGGACTTGGAGGCGTCATCGTGCCAGCCGCTACGGCAGCTATGATCGCGTGTCCCGATGCGCTCATCACTACATGCGCTGCACTGTCCCTATCCGTTCGCGCTGTTGGTGGTGCTATTGGCTACTCCATTTACTACAGCGTCTTCGTTAAGAAGCTCACTGCAACCCTGCCTGTAAAGGTTGGAGAGTACGCTGTCCAGGCCGGCTTGCCTTTGACCAGCGCCGAGATATTCGTTGGCACTTTCTTGACTGTTCCTACAGAGATCACCTCTGTTCCTGGTGTAACGCCAGCCATCATCGGACAGGCTGCGTACGGAGCTCAGTGGGCTTACGCAGAGAGCTTGCACCTTGTCTGGTAAGTTGACTGACAGCAAAATCGATTGGCAAAGACTAACAGGCTTGCAGGTATACCAGCATTGCATTCGGCTTTTGTGCCATGGTGTTCGCCCTATGCATCCCAAACACTAAGAAGTTCCAGACCAACAGAATCGCTGTTGCGCTCTAGTGGGGATTCGCTGTTATGTAGTTGTCAGCTACGTATGCCACACAAGCTATCTGCCCATCATGCGTCTTACCTCCATTTTATTTGTGTGCTTCGAGATGCCTTCGTAACCAACGATATGCACTCCAAAAACGCAGCACATTTGTCGCGGTAGTTCATGTCAGAAGTTCCTTCAATGTGGAGTACTGACTATGATCTTGACAGTAATATCTGAGTATTTAATAGCTGTCGTTTATATGAACTTCGTGCCACCATTTCTGCGTCGTGCCAGCACGATCCACAATAGTATGAGGACACATCCGCCCGTCAACATGACGAGACCAGCGAAGAGCTGTAGTCCGAGGTAATTCGTGCTCCCACTCCCGCTGGATGCATTCGCCAGCGCTGCAGCAATAGGAGGACCTATCAGACTAGCAAAGCTGCCAAAGCCCTGAGCCATGCCCAGGCGTGCTCCGAACACTTTAGGATCGGGGCACACCACTGGAAACACACTTGGTGGAAGTGGTATCAACGCTCCCGAGAAACAACCATAGAGTGCTGCGACTGCAATGAAAGCTCCAGTCCGACTCGCGCCAAGCCATGCAATCGCCACGATGCCACTGCTGAAGACGCAAAAGATCCAGGGGATCATTACTCCGATCTTCGAGGCGGTGTAGCCAGCAATCAATCGGCCGAAGATGCTAGCAGCTTGTGCAATCATGGCAATGTATAGCGAGAGACTCTGGCTGATCCCGAGCACGAGTTGTCCATAGGAAGGGATGAAAACAAATGGTACCTTTCTCATGTTAGCCGAACGTCCTTAGCTTCGTGGTTCTAATGCTCACCATATATCCGAGAAAGATGAAGAAGTTGCTGGCGCTGTACAGCCAGAATGGAGCATCTGAAAGCGCACTACGATCGAAGAGCTTTCTTGGAGAGCCCGATGCCAGATCACCAAGATTTGTGACGCCCCAGAGCAGAAGTGGGAAAGATATCAGGTAAGTCCCTAACATGACGAAAGCCATGATCCGCACAGTCCAGCCGAAAGACAGCCTGTCAATTAGCTGCGAGAAGATCAAAGTGTAGATGATGCCTCCCACTGGCGCACCACATGTCGTAATCCCCATTGCGATCGCGCGGTGCTTCTTGAAGGCTCTCCCGACAAGTGCTAGACCAGGCAGGTAGAGAAGGCCATTGGCCAGACCCATGAGCACTCCCTGGCTCAGCATGAGTTGCCAGTAGGTTGTGCTGACACTAGTCAAGAACACACTGAGCGTTTCCGTCAGACCTCCGACTATCAGCATCGTTCGAAACCAGCCTAGGTCGAAAAGTGGTCCAGATGCGACTCCCAGCAGAATCAACAGGAAGATTGATACTGTCCCGATCCATGATATCGATGACGCAGATTCATTCGGAATATATGTGAGCTCGTAGTACGATTGGAATGATCCAAACGCGAAGGACATGCCCCATAGATTGCCGAAAACCAGGAATGAGCCTGCTACCTGTAGCCAGGCTCTCGTGCCGCCATCTGGAGCATCAGGCGCTGCAGGAGCGGCAGTCACTGGAGTTACAAATGTGCTTGCGTCCTTCTCATCTGATATGGCGGACGTGATGCCGTCCTTCTCGTAGTCCAGTGATGGTTCCTGCTTCTCCTCATCGCTGGCAGATGATGAAGCTCCCATCTTGAGGTCCCTTTCCAGGGAATACGTATGCCGAGGCTATAAATTCCAGTGGCGTTCTCCTCCAAGTGCTGCCTCCTCGATCGTGCTGTATCGTAGCAAGCAAGAGAGGAATGATTTGAAGAGAACAGACGAAGGAGACATGCACTTACCTAACCATTGATGGCGTGCGGTCGATCCTGTGCGGAATCATAACGCACGAATGGTGCTAGAGACCGCCTAAACGCAAGCTGCAGGTCACGTCTTAACGGTATACCTACGGGTGTCGGCAACCATGAATCTTGGCCGTGGGGGAAGACGATTTGAAGCGGTTTCACTGCCATGCAAGACGTATGTTCGCGAGCACATGGTTCTCGTGTCTCGAATGTGCTTGCTATGTTGAATTGCCGCGTGGATTGACACTTTTGATCGGGCGATGTGATTGTGCGGAAGAAACATTCAAGCGGTTGATGAGTCCTGAAGCAAATCTTGCTGAGCACGTGGCTCACCGCCTTGGCATTGTTGCCCGCTTGGTGGGCAGGTTGACACTCCTCAGTCGCGTCAGCTTGTTCTCTCTGCTTTATTCTGCTCGCATCACTCTTGTAGCAAAGTCCATCGTGGCGGACTAGATGAGGGCCACGACATGATGCTAAGAGGACTTGTGAACATGCCACATATCTCGAACTGGCACCATGATTATCAAGCTACTAACGTCCAGTCCGCGGCACTTAGCTACGCGTGCTCTCCTGAACAGCGATGCCCTTTGAGGTATGATCAGGCCATTTCAGAAGCATAGTCTCTATAGGCAGTACTTCATGGCTTCGGAGTCCTCGGATTAGTCTGGTGCCATACCGTGCCCTGGATGTCAGCATGGTGGCACTGCATCCAAGCGAATTGCTGTACTTGCTGGCTGCTGACACGGCTTAACAGAGGTGTGTATCACTGAACGAAGAGTTATGTAGAGGAGCTCATTGCAGTCTCTCGTTTCTTCCACCGCAGCGACAATGGCGAGTTCTCGATTTGGTCTCGTAGCACTCTCGTGCCTGTTTTGTCAAGTACCAGCATTTCCCACAAGACACGAGGGCACCATACCACCACGCTCTTTGATAGCTCTGGAAGAGCTCTATCAAGCTACCAATCCTAGGAAATGGCACTGCACTCATGCAGCAGATCTTGAGGAACGCCAACATATCACAACTCGAGGATCTGTCCACTGAGCGCTTGGCAGCTATGGACGCTGGCCATGTCTCTATGCAGGTCCTCTCCCATGTTGATGTTGGCGACACACTCCCATCGGCCGTGCGAGAAGCCAATAATCAGCTTGCAGCTGTCGTCGAAGCACAGCCGTCGCGCTTCCGTGCCTTCGCCATTCTCCCAATGGCGCATCCTCAAGAGGCTGCGAATGAGCTGGAGAGAGCGGTGCTTGAGCTCGGAGCTGTCGGCGCTCTGATCGGTAACAACCTTGAGAACGGGTACGGCACTCCTGTTGACTCCTCAGAAGCACACTGACACAGTCTGCAGCACTACTTATGATGATGAAAGATTCTGGCCAGTATTTGCAATGGCGGAGAGACTGGACGTACCGATCTATCTGCACCCGGGAACACCGTCAGCCGAGCGCTTCCAGTCAGATTATCAGGGCAACTACGATC
Organism: Septoria linicola; assembly: GCA_024114885.1. Taxonomy (NCBI): domain Eukaryota; kingdom Fungi; phylum Ascomycota; class Dothideomycetes; order Mycosphaerellales; family Mycosphaerellaceae; genus Septoria; species Septoria linicola. Next base: position 336,140 of record CP099420.1, read on the forward strand.
CTGGTGTAGCAATACGTATTGGAACTGCAGCGTGGGGCTGGCACGCCAACACAGGCCTGCACATTGTGAAGCTTTTCGCGGCTGGTGTCTTCGAGAACTTCCCAAACCTCAAGATCATACTTGGCCACGATGGTGAACTCTTGCCGATATTCATCGACCGCATCGAGCGCCTTGGCCTTCGGGGCAATACGGGCTTCGTTGAAGAGGTTTGGAACCGCAATATTTGGATCACCATCGGCGGTATGTTCTCTGTGCGAGCGTTAGAGATGGTGCTGGAAGTCACGCCGATCGAACGAATCTGCTACGCCGTGGATTACCCTTTCGTGTCGCCAACTGCAGGTTGGAGCTTTATGGAGGAGTTGGCGATGAGTGGTCTGCTTTCGCAGCATGAAATGGACCTCTTTGCTTATGGTAACGCGCAAACACTGCTCGGTATCGCAACATTGCGGTGAAGCTGATAGGAGAAGATTCCTTCACTGCATGTGTGTCGACATTAGGGTGCTAATCATTAATTCTAGGTGTAGCTCTGTATGTATATATGGACATCTTGTTGCGCTATCATATCTTGCCGCTCCAGAAGAGAAATCGGTGGGCCAGGAACAAGTTGAACAGCATGAGCACGATTAGAGGCAAGCAATCGTACCAAGGCAGGCCGCGAAGAATCTGGTATACTGTGCCCGCAATGACAGCGCCCACAGTGGTGATTGACCAGCACCAAGCAAGAATTCTGTGTCATTGTCAGCGGGAGAAACACATAGGGACATGCACAGCTTACCTCATGTTGCGGTACTTGTTGTTCTTGTGCGCTTTCGTATCACCCGAAGGCACCCACGCCAGTGCTCGACCGAATAAGCGATCCTTAATGGCAGTGAGGTAGGCATAGCTCTGGATCACCATGATAAACTGTACGTTGAAGCCGTACCGAGCTTTGGCCCAGCATCGAATCGCGATGATAGAGTACACGATAGAAGGAACTGCAAAGGCCAGGTTGTAGTATCGCACATACTGTGGGCGGATCCAGAGCATCAAGATTCCAGGCAGCGGATTGATGAAGATCGAGAGCGAGATGGCGCTGTAGTACATCATGCCCGACAGATAACAGATCTTTTGAACCGGGTTGAGCTTGGAACGCCAGAAGTCCATGTTCGTCAACAAAGTGGTGGAGCCCTGAAGGACATGTCAGTGTCAGCGCGCAAGGTAGGAGATGCTTAGACTTACCATGCACCATCTCATCTGCTGACTGAAGAACGCTCGTGGTGTGTCAGGACAGATACCACACGCGAGACAAAGCGGTAGATACCGAACCTTCCAACCACGATTGACAGCATAGAAGCCAGTGTGCACGTCTTCTGAGAAGCCAATCTCCGCGGTGCCGCCTACTTCTTCCAGAGCTGCACGACGATAGACTGCATTGCTGCCAACACAGATAGACGCCCCAAAGCGGTTCCTGTTGACCTGAACAACGCGATAGAACAGCTCTTGCACTCCTCCAGCTCCTTGCTCGACCCACGACTGATCTGCAGAAGTGCGAAAGAACTGAGGAGTCTGCACAATAGCTGTGTCTGGTTTTGCCTGGTGTATCGGAATGATTTCTTGCAAGAAGTCTGGTCGCGGGCAGAAGTCAGCATCGAAAATGGCGAAGAAGTCGCCTTCTGTTCGGGCAAAGGCCCAGCGGAGATTGCCAGCCTTCTTCAACCGTGGACGATCTTCCCGACAGATGTACTCGTAGCCATATTGTGTGGCCATGGCATGAACAGCGTCCGACGCTCCGTCGTCCAAGACATACACCCTTAACTTGTCCTGAGGATAGTCGAGCTGCTTGACATATTTGTACGTGTTCTCCAGGACCTCGATTGGCTCTTTGCAGCAGGGCAGATAGATGTCGACTGATGGGGCTGTGAGTGGGCTGACTGGATGCTCTTCTAGGATCTTCTTGTGCTTTTCGAAGTCGTAATCCTTGCCACAGATGCTAACTGTGTAGGAGATGACAAGATAAAGTTGCAGGAGAAACACAAGAGCGCCGAACCAGTAGAAGCCGACGAAGCTGATGACGAAGAGCCACATGCCCACCGACAAGCTCAAGAAGGAGAATACACCAAAGGTATATAGGCCAAGTCGGTTTGTCTTGAGATATAGCGTCTTCTCAAAGTCCGAGGGCCCTGATGGTAGTATCAAAGGCGGCGCTTCCGATGGGCAGTATGTGGACACAAAAGACTCTTTCGCCCTGCTCCAGATACTGGTATCCGACTCTTGGCTACCACCAAGAGGTGAGACCTTCTCCGACGGTGTCTTGCCAGGTCGCCGCCTCTTCTGCAGCTTCTTCCTGGTCGCTTTCGCTTCAGTCGGTGGGACCTCATCACCAATTTGCTCGATCTCATCTTCTGGTTTCACATATGCCTCCTCTTCAAGACCAGTATTGGTATGCGTCACAGGAACGATCAAGTCTCGCTCGTGGTCTCGAGTCTGGAACCAGTTCGTGAGATGTTCGTAGTCTATCACCGCTGGAAGCGAGGAACTGCGAGGCCGAGAGGATGTTGGAGAATCCGATGCTGGAATGATCAAGCTTGACGAACGCGGGCGTGATTCAGCTCCAGCTTCGGCCTGTGGCTCATCTGCAACCACTGATGCTGCCAGCGAAAGCCGAGACTTTGGCTGTTGATGCACATGCGGTATCTGTGGTATGGAAGGGCGACCATCTTCTGGAATAGTGGCAGGCACTGAAAGGTCTGCGGTACTACTTGACTCAAGTCCGAGCGGGCTACCTGTTCTCAATCGAGCCGATCCAGACGCTGATTTCGGGGCTTGGAAGTAAGTGGTCAGTTGTGATAAGTTGGAAGGTGTCCTCGGCATCTGTTTGACTGTCAGTTCTCCAAACCCCATCACATTGGCTTGTGGTCACATACAGAGTCTCTTGTGGGCGTCGGACAGCTGCTCGCTGCCAGAGTCGGCGGAGTATCAATGCCTGTGGAGTCGTTGCCTTGACTTCCATCGTCGCTGTAAGCACTGCTGCTAGCCGCATAGCTGCTATCATTCGCATGCTGCTTGTTGACGAACTGTCTTGATGAGCGTTGCAGGTCGCGAAGTTGGGCGGCAAGACGTTCGAGGTCGACTTCAGTCTCTGTCTGCTTTCTGTTGGTAGTTTGCTCGTCAACATCGGCCACATTGATGCGAAGCTCTTCAGCTTGCTGTCTAGAAACTGGCATCGCGACTCTGATTCGAAACGAGTCGGTGTTCTTTGCAAATCCAGCGGGCAACACTGCTCATGAAGAACAAACGCAGTCAACAAACGGGACGGCTATCTGCGCTCACTGAGAAGCCACAAGCACCTGGGTTGCCGCATGATAGTGTCGTATCTGCTACATCCCTCGTCTCTGCCTTGCTCTCGCGTAGCTGTTTTGGCCCAAATCCGCTAGCCGACGGAGGCCAGACGCACGGGTATGCAACAGAACTCAGCATAGAAGAGTCACACCAGAGCCCATATTGAACGCGATTATGCATGCGAAGCACCTGTTGTGCCACATGATACCTGATACGTCGACGGATTTCGCCAGGAGCTTGCAGCTCAGCATCCAGAGCTTCGGAATCCGAATGCAGGAACCGTGGATGGTGAGCACTATGTAAAGATCCCCTGTGGTGTGTATGCACTGCGAGCATTGTCCTGCACGTGGCATATATTCCTGGCTGTGTCGTGAGACACTCGGTATCGGCACTCAGCTCGACAGAGAGCGTTCGGCAGCCAACCAAATGTCGCCAAGGCATATGCAACGTACCGACTGGGGAGCGTTCGACAGTTTCAGGTATGGTATACAACGCCACTCGGCTGATGAGAGGACCCTCTTCCGATGATTCCTCAGTGATTCAGTCACTGGACCCCAACCTCTGCGCCACAAGTTACCCAACATGATTGTCGTTCGCATCTAGGCTTGACAAAGCTTGCATGCGAGGTCGGGAATGCACTCCGATGCACACACACTGGCACCAAGCACTTGTACGAGGATGCAGTCCTCCTTTGTCGGTGATACCGAGCAGTCTACGATCGTGGTCAGGCAAGATTGTGCTCAAGATAGCACAGAGTACAGCACAGCCGATGAGGTGCACATAAATTCTTCATGTTACCGTAGTGAAGAGGTGCTCCAGCTCCAAAAATTGTTGTTACCTGCGACTTGTCACATTTACGATGAGCGGCTCAGTATCTACGAGCGCCACAAGCTCTCCTTATCAGCTTTCTCGGACCTCGAGCCAGACTTCATTCGAGACACACCAGGAGGAAATGCTGTCGGCTATGCAGACTACGAGCCCAGCCCCAGTGCACAGAGTCGTCTTTGTGGGCGCTGGATATGTTGGTTAGTATCACGAATTGTGTTGCTCTTGCAAGCCTGACAGATCTTTCCTGCTCATAGGTGGTCCCACGGCTGCCGTAATAGCATACAGCTGCCCTCAGATCTCCGTCACTGTGGTGGACAAGAGCGCACAGCGTATCGATCAGTGGAAATCGAAACATCTGCCCATTCACGAACCAGGACTCAAGGACATAGTCCGTCAAGCTCGAGAAGGCACTGATGGACCGATGTCCAGGTCTCAGAATCTGTTCTTCTCGACGGACTGCGACACGCACATCGCCATGGCAGACATTATCTTTCTAGCTGTCAACACGCCGACAAAAGTGCGTGGCATCGGTGCTGGTGCGGCCACAGATATCTCCATGTTCGAATCTGCTGCTCGCTCTGTGGCGCTCGTGGCAAAGCCGGGTGCCATAATCGTGGAGAAGAGCACAGTACCATGTCGTACCGCAGAGATGGTCAGAGATATTCTGAGCTTCCACCGACCTGGAGTGGGATTCGAAGTGCTGTCCAATCCAGAGTTCCTGGCAGAAGGCACAGCGATCAGAGACCTTCTGCAACCCTCTCGAATTCTGATCGGATCTAGCATGACACCACAAGGCGAGCTAGCTGCAGCGCGTGTGGCGTCCGTCTATGAGAACTGGATTCCGAAATCATCGATCATCACTATCGATGTCTGGTCCTCTGAATTGGCAAAGCTCGTAGCAAATGCGATGCTCGCTCAGCGTATTAGCTCGATCAATACCGTGAGCGCGATATGCGAGAAGACTGGCTCCAACATCGACAATGTCGCACTCGCTGTCGGCCAAGACCCACGCCTGGGAGAGAAGTTCCTCAAATCCGGTCTGGGATTTGGAGGCTCCTGCTTCAAGAAAGACATTCTCAGTCTGAGCTACCTGGCAGAAAGTCTCGATTTGCCAGAGGTTGCCCACTACTGGAGACAAGTCGTTGACATCAACGAGTGGCAGTGCCAACGTTTTGTGAAAGGTGTGCTCAAGACAATGAATGGCAGTCTCCGCGGCAAGAAAGTCGCCTTGCTGGGGTATGCCTTCAAGAAGGACACAGCCGACACCAGGGAGTCGCAAGCCACTGAAGTGGTTCGCATGCTGCTGCAGGAGGGCCCGGCCCATATCGCAATCTATGATCCACAGTGCAACAGACAACACATCGAGCAAGAGTTGACAGCACTCCTTGCTTCGCCAGCCTCCATCATCCAGCCGCATGGACCTGTCTCAATCTCAGACAGCCCTTACGAAGCCTGTGCAACAGCTTCGGCAGTACTGATCCTGACCGAATGGGACCAGTTTCGCTACCCTTCAATCAAGCATGCCAAGCCAACACGGCCGAAGCCACAATATGCAGACTCAGCAGTAGACTGCAGCTTTCCGACCCTGCAGAACATGCAGGACAATGCTTGCCGTGACGATGCACGTCTTCACGAAACGTCATCAACTGCAAATCTCATCGCCGAGCCAGCTTGCCCTGTGGACTGCAGGGACTGCGAAGTCACAGCGCAAAGGAAGGACATTACCAACGATGCTTTGGACTGGGCCGCTGTCGCAAAGGTCATGCAGGGCGAACGGTGGGTCTTCGACGGACGTGGAGTATGCGACCAGGCCGGGCTAGAGAAGCTGGGTTTCCTGGTGCGTGGGATCGGCAGAGCAGATAGCAGATCTACGCTGAGATAGGACATGATGCGGTTGAGCTTCGGGTGTGGTTGTATTTAGAGGTCTGCTCCTATGCTGCGTAACATTAATTCATTGCACCTGCATAACTTGACCCACTCCTGGCGCGCTAGTGCTCGGCAAGCCCTTTTGGGTCGCTAGAACTCGTCAGGTTTGGGTCTCCTTGGGCGACGGATATAGTAGTGCATCATATGCAGACAGCAAAAGACAAGTGGCCACTTGATTGTGAGGTGCAAAAGCCATCATTCGTTCTTTGGTAGTCATGCCGGCACGTCGTTTGTCTGCGGATGGCTGATCAAACATGCAGCCAAGCACGATTGCATATACTCACTCGTGAATAATCCTGACAACAGGCAGAGATGCCGCGATAACTGATGCTGAGCTGCAAACGGGCTTGTCTATCGCTGCATGGCATACGTAAGGCCCGCATTCCGCTGCAAAAGCATGTCCGGTCGCACGATATTCAGCCTCGACGAGAACTTATGCTTCTAGCCCGGCGACAGCATCTTCTCTTGACCTGCAACGCGATGATTGGATTTGCTATAGCTGTCGCTGCGTTGATTGTTGAGCGAGCTGCTTCCGAAGATGCTCTCTGTGGCCGATACGAGACGCACACGAATTGTGCGTAGCCTTCTGAAGGCCCGAAGATGAGATTTGGGAGCTGACAAGTGACACAGGGCCATACATGAGTGAGCCAAGTGGAGCAGCACTTGTGACCGATAGAAGCTAACGCGAGTAGTCAACAACAATGCCTGGGGCTTGGACGACTCGGGCTCAATCTGTACATATGTGAGCACACCACTTCAAGTGCTACTGTATCCACTCACACTGCTGTCCAGGTCTGCGACACCTGCTCGGATATAGCTTTCTACTCCCTCTGGAATTGGGCTTCCGAACCACCTCGTGTCCATGCCTACCCAAACGTTGAGCTCAAGTCTGATCGCCTGCCTCTCAAATTGGAGCAATTAGCTTCCTTGTATGTCTCAGCCAGCTGGTCTTTCGCACCATCTTCGTTGCCAGCTGGAGCATCACAAGACCCCAATACAGAGCAAGTCGCAAGTGCGATCACGAGTAATGATGTTCAAGCCAACGTCGTGCTCGATGTGTTCGCGGATGCCGACAAGAACCGAAGCCAGACGCCGAGCAAGCAGACTTATGAGCTGATGGTGTGGGTCGGTGTGTTCGGAGACTCTGCCTGGCCGATAGGCATGAACGCTCCACGCGACCCGCCGGTAATCGTCATGCTTGACGATACCGAGTTGTAAGTCGAGACTTGTGTTGCAAAATCACATGTTTCGATGCTGACTGCTGTCTAGCACATTATACAATGGCACCAACTCCAGAGGCCAGTTTGTGTACTCGTGGGTAACGAATCAGACTTTGACGACTTTCGAGCTTGATGTTGCGCCATTATTTGGATATCTGTGGGAGAATGAGGGTGTTCCTGGGGATGTTTACCTTGGTGTCGTGCAATTCGGGACCGAGGCATTCTACTCAAAGAATCAGATGAACTTTTCGGTGTCGTCTTACGAGGCTCAGATTCAACGAACGATACCGGACGCTGCCGGTACAGGAGAACCTACAGCGACACTTCCAGTTGGAACCGCGATTAGTGGGGCGTCTATGGTACTTGCGAGCGACTCTATGTTCGGATGGCCGAGTTTGATACTGGCTGCGTTCCTGGCTGGCGGTGTGTTAATGCTTTGAGTGCAAGCAACTTCTGAGATGTCCTCGTTGCTCTGAGCCCCGAAAGGGCGTACTTAGCGTGTGAACATGAGCCAAAGGTCCAGAGACGTCAAGAGAATCGAAAAGAGCCCGGTGGTAGACTATTGCGTGCAGAATCCTATCGCAGTCCGGGCGTGCCGCGCGCCCAGTCCTGAGCTAAGGTTTTGGCATGGAGTCGGGCTGGTCTATACCCAGCTCCAACCATACCTGTCGACCGAAGGAACTGCGAGCCTGTACGCGTGCTAGTTTAGGATCCTTCCGCATGCTCTTGTATATACTCAATCGCGCATTCCATACATCCGCATCCAAGTCAGCGAGAACGTTCTCAAGAGACCTAGCATCTTCGCAGGCTCCCTGTAAACGAAGCAGATAAGCGGCTCGTAGTGAGTATGAGGCACTGGACCGCTTTTGGCATCCTTCTTCCATTGCTTCATGCGTTCCACCGCGCCAGGGCTGCGGATCCAGTCTAAATAAAGTGCCGGATCTGGCTTTTCCGGATGGAACAGCATCAGCTGGGCCCGTACCGCCCGGCTCTTGAAGCTGTTCTGATGACCCGACGCAGAGTCATGATGCCGGGTCACATGTGTGACAAAGCGTTCGAATAGCTCGCAAGGCGGTGCCCAGTCTCGCTGGAGAGCAGCAAGAATGGCATTGCATGCGTAGCCGTCCCACATCCCCTTCAGGTCCTTGTATTCTAGGTAGAATTCGATTGCGGCATCAGCATTCACAGACCAATATAACTTGGCATAAACCATTGCAATTAGAACCTGTGCCGGCCAGTCGAAATAGGTATAGTGTGACGCGGTAGGCGTCCCCATACCTGGCAGGCGGGCCCATAGCGGCTGCTGCCGCCTATGCGTATGAGGGCGATTTTCGAGCTTGCCGCGGAGGTTATGGACTATTATCCTTCATGCTACTACTACTGAGGTTAGCGAGGACTACTCAGGTTACTACTTAGCGATCATACAATGCAGCATTGTTTGACAACGTGTTCCACTTGCTACCTGTCCTCCGCCGGCGCCGCTACTACGCGATCCTGATAGGCTTATAGCCTATACGGCCTACTATGGCTGCCGACGTACACCTCCGCGACTACGCGCCGTAGGCACGCCGCCAATCTGCCTACTACACCTGCCACCAACTGCTACGTAGGGCTATCGCCCGACTCCGGCCCTACGACCTGCGTGTAGACTCACACACTGCTACCCCTAGGTTGGTTGTGGGTTTGCGTGCTACAATAGTTCGCGTGAAGATAGTCGATTCCTTTCGCTTTCGGAGCCATCGCAGCGCCTGCACGCAGATCTTCTGTAGCTGACCAGATGCGTAGGCAACTTCCTACGGCTTGAGACCTATCTTCGGCCTCGAGGTACCAGCATAAATGACCCAGAAGCTCCCTTCTGAGTGTGAGATCCCACTGCTTAGGATCCGTGCCCAGGAGCCATTTCATGATAATTCATGATAAGCGTTGCTTTCACGTCTGCTGCCTTCGTTCTTTGCAGTTTTCGAGGCAGAGACTGGATGTGCTCTTGAGAAGCCTTGAGCACCTTCGTTGCCTCAATACTACTGGCGTGCCCATTCTCTGCCTGCTCCAGGAACTGCTGGACATCAACCAGCCCAACCTCTGGCTTTTCTTGCGCTACGTGAGTTGAACGTCTCGGGTATTCCTCTTCTCTTCGATATCCATGCTGGCTCAGGTGCCGTCTTATGGTAAATTGAGACTGCGGTGTGGCAGCGATTGCCCCATCGTCTAGCTTATCATTGGCATTGAGGCATCTCGAAGAAAGGTGCAGTCCGCGTGGACCGAGTAATATCGTGGCTTGTTGAGGACTTCTACAGAAATTGTATGTCTTCGAACTCCAGTATGACAGTGACTTGCTTGCCACTGGAGAATGCGAGGATAGCATGAAGGAGGAGGGAAGCCACCAAGTCGACTTGCTTGAACGACTGGAAGACGCGCAGAGTTTGAGCTAGAGAGATGGACATCGTGCCTCGTCTCGAGGTCACTACATGTCAGGTTTCTTGATCGTGCTCCAGTCATTCTGATTTTTGTCCATGGTCTCCTACATCTTCTAACCAAAGTCCGAATCCACTTGGAAACATGCAAGAGGATCATGCGAAGTACTGCTATAGGTCCAGTCACGTACTCAGTCGCTCAAGATGAGCTTGAAGCAAAAGCTACTGGATCTCATCTTCCAGGCAACATGATAAGCCTTCATCATTCAAAAGAGCAGCTGAAGATGGACTATGGACCACGGATCTAAGGCTATCCCAGACTGAAGCTGGAACAGCCTTTGACAAGTAATTCCGATGATTACTAGCCAAGCTATATTCCATGGTTCCCACAAACTCTAGAAGTCTGGTAGAAGTACTCTCGCCTTTCTGCGAAGAGCTTCCCTTTCTCAACTACCTAATTCTTACGACCAGCTTCTACGTGCCCGGCGAATACGCCAATCGAAGTCCCTCAGCAGCTATGGACATTAACATCCCGCTTCACCAACAACAGTTCGAGGCTGGCATGACATACCTTGCATTTACCTGGGCTGCCGCATTCCCGGCAATTCACATAGTGATCGTCATGATCTTCGGAGTCGCCTTGACGAATCGCATCAACTCAAGATCTTCCGCCATAACCCTCACATGTTTCTTCGCCATTACCATTTGCATCTCTGTAGTGATCACGAGCCTGCTAGTGCCATGGTCTACGACAGAGATCCGACAATCGCCTTTGGGATTCTCGGAAAACGACCACGACATCCTCTACATGGCGGACCGATGTGTAGATCAAGGTGTTATCAACATGATAACTTGCGCGCTGACGACAATGCGAACAAGCGCGAGTGCTATATACATGCACGAAGGCTTTGCTGGCTTTCCATGGGTATTCTGGCAACTATTCTTGCTCATTTTCGTCGGCCCCTTGTTGATGCTCATATCTCTGGTACCAATCTTCTGTCAGCCTGAGCCGAATTGTAGACTGAATCTGGAACGCGACGAAAAGATCGGGGGATGGAAAGGTCTAGCAAGCGTACACAGGGATCAGTGCAATTGCATAGGCTGGAAAGGATGAACAAGTTTGGAACAGTAGCGGGCGATGTCGTCGATCTGGCTTACAAGCTACACAGAAGCCTGCACTATGCTCATTCGAAGTTGTGTCATGCTGCGACGAAGTAGTAGTGACCTCGACCACTAGTACCGCTGCAAGGCAAGCCCAATATTATGCTACACACTCCGAACTGTAGTCGCTGCATCAGATTAGCCCTTCTCTACAGTCTCTTTCAGATCGTCCACATTCGCTCGGGCTCATGGAAGTCTCACGCCAAGTGCTACACAAAATAAGTCAGTCACTTTCATCATCGTCGTAGCAACTCGATCATCTTACCTTCCAGCCAAAGAATTGACTCGCCAGACAGTGCTTCCTCGCAACATTGCGCTCATTTCCCTTTCGCTCACACCTCGGAACAGCTGTTGCTCACTCTCTCTCCCACTTCTTCTTACACTCCTCGACCCTCTTCCTCTCCTTCTCTGCTCTCTCCTTCACTTGCTTTACCTCCCGCTCCAAAGCCATTCCAGTACAGGACATCGGCGTAGTTACTGGAGCAGCTATCTTCTGCTTCACCTTCTCGGCTTTCTCCAGTGCCTCATCGACTGTCGCTAGTAGCTCTGTGTCGTATGTAGCGAGAGTTTTGAGGAAGAATGGGAGACATTCGTCTCTGATTCGCTTGTTGACGTGCAGGAGTGGGTGGTCGAGAGGCTTGGTGAAGTAGAAGATAGTGGGTTTAAAGACGAGATCGTAGATATCGAGGCGCAGCTCGACTGGGAGAGCGAGAAGCGGTGGAAGTGTAACGGCTAATGGAAGTGGTGCTGGACTCGAGGCGGCGAGATCGTCTTTGTTCTTTGGTCGCGACATGTTAATGTGTCGAGGACTGTTATCGAGTCCTTGATGATGGTTCTGCTTAATGGTGATTTCGTGGTGGTGATTTCCTCTTCCTCGCCCATCTATCGAGGGAGTCTCCACACTCAACGCTCAGTAGGCCTTCCATCTCTGATGGTCCTCTTGTTGCTCGCTGTGTTTGCCTCCAGTGGTCTAGTTGGCAGACAGTCTAGCAGAACGTCCCAACACCCTGATCCTGCATGGTGATGTACAGAAGACTCCCGAGCAGTCATTACTCACTATATTTGTCTCGCCCAGCGTGCTGACATCTCTCTGTCTGATCGTAGCCATCATCGTTTGCTGTGTCTGCCTCCAGCGGTTCGGTCGCTTACGATCTAGCAGAAGCTTCTATTGCTCCAGTCCTGAATAGCGATGTACAGAGGAATCACAAGCAACTGTTGCTCACTGTGCTTACCTTTCCTCAATCAACCATCATCGCTCGCTGTGTCTGCCTGAAGTTGCTTAGTCGATAACGATGTGGCAGAGAGTGCCAATGCTCTGGTCCTGCATGGCGATGCACAGAAGACTCACAAGCAACGATGCTCACTCAGCTTACATCGTTCATCGTTTCGTCCTCTCTACTACTGAACGTAGTGACCATCACTCGCTGAGATACTGCTGCGAACAAGGATTTCGGCTCTTGGTCTCGGTTTGACTGGCCATTGATGGGAAGCAGCCTCCGCAGTACTTTGAGGCTACGTTTTCGTTGTCCATACTGCTCAAACAGAGTTGCCTTTTTGACGGTCTTTAGACACAGGTCATCTTTCGGCAGCGTGGAAGGTCTATGTGCCTTGTGCACACTTGCCCGTGATTGAGCTCGTCTGAAGTTAGAGGGCGAAAGGGAAGAACGTGTGGCGCAATGTATAGGAAGACCACAAGCTATCCTCGCCCTCTAAGCTTGCGCCATCTAGCAAACGGCTCTCTCCGTATCTGGACGTAGTTGACATGGCTTGCTGAGTTTTGCGCCTTGGCCTGGACTCTGTGGCCATGCAGAGCCAGAGGTCGTGATGGACCTGTCCCTCCCAGAGCGTGTGTCCTCCAGTGACTACCCAACGCCTGCAGTCAAGGCTCTTCTGTCGGTGTGTAGTGGTTGGTAAGACTAATGCCTAATTACTAATGGTATATAGTACAAAGCTCATATGCCCAGCAGCGCTTAGGCTCTCGATGCCTCTACGGCATTAAGGTCGACGATGAGTATGTCTTGGGCGCAGATGTGGATAGCTGTGCCGTGCAGTTGCGGGTTCGACATTCTGATATATAGCCGTGATTGACGATTACGAATGATGGTAAGATTACATTCGCTGATGCGGCGAGTGTTAGTCAACGATTTAATTCAACGCCTTGTGGTGTCTGTGTATTAGATCAGGAGTGTTATCAGAGATTTAAGTACATGGCGAGCCGGAGCTTCAAGCGAATTGACTATTAGCCAAATTGAGGTTAGCATATCTCTTCACTTCAAATGGAAGCTGTGATTGTCCCTTTTTGCGTGGCTATGGGATGTAACAGCATAAGTAGCTCGCGCTCACTAAGCTTGAGTTTTGCAACGCGAGTGCGCTGTCCCCTTCCGATTGTGGCCCTGTGTCTTCAGTCTGTATGAACCCAGCTGCTCAGTCTGTGACCCCTCTTCGAGTTCTCCGTTCCTCCTCTGGTATGACCATGCAATCAATTCTTACAAGCAATCGGCGCTCACCAAGCCTGTCTGACGTAGCGTACCGACGTCTCTGGTCTTATCACTCACCTCCACCACTTGCTGAATCTGTCCTTCGTTGCTTAATCTTTGCCTACTTCCTAGAAGAGCATTAGAAATCTCGCCAGCTGTTGATAGTCTTCACAATGGGTAGCTTTCGGAATAGAGTGAGTGTCTTGTAGTTTGACGGATCGTCCTCGTCAGGATCGTCGTTCTCGATGTCGTGAATCTTGATCTCGGTGTACTCGAGCCAGCAGCTTGCCTCTGTCGCAACTCTGTCGATCTCGTCCTTCAAGTTCCACCACAAGCACTTTTCAAGCGTAGTTCCATCCTTGGTGAACATGTCTCTGATGGCAAAATGGAACGCCAGTGGCTCCGAAACTGGCTCGAAGATGGGAGAGTAGAGCCACATGGCCAACTCCGCACGCTCTCGCTCGAAGGTGTTCATGTTGTTCAAATTATCACGATATGCATTCACAGCGTTGATGTGAAGTGGCAAGGCTTCGGCGGAGATTTTCTTGCTTGTGCGAAGGAGAGGGTGGCGTAGCGCGAGGAAGGGAGGCAGGGAGACGACAGGCTTTAAAGGAGGTGTATTCTCGATCGTACCCGAAGGAGCATTCAGCTGGGTAGCGTGATCGTCTGCGCGTGCTTGGATGCGTTGACGGCAGGTGTCCATGTGATCGGCGAATGCATGCTCATAGACTTCGAGTCGCAATTCGGTTGGAAGGTCGAGAAAGCGAAAATGGCTCAATACAGGCGCTACAGCGCGTGTGCTCGACGCTGCATTGCCCATTACGGACCGCTGAGCTGTCTGCGTATCTGATGGGTGGGCTGCGGTATGAGAGACCACTGTCGAGTTGGGACTGCAATGATGGACTTGAAAGGTCGAGGGAAAGTCGCGTCGCGCCGGAACGTTTGCCACCGCTGCTAGCGACATTAGACTCAGGCACGCCTGCAGACAGCGCCAGTAAGCACCTCTACGGGCAACACATTGATCGTCGACCGTGGAGGTCCCAATTCAACTCCCTACCTGTCTTCTAAACATGGAAGCTATAGGGTGTAGCAACCTTCGTCGAATCCTCAGCCGAACCAGATACCAGTCTGCTGACCACCTTTGATGCTGGTGCTCATGCCCTCTCGAATGATGCGATCCTTTAGTGCGCCAATCTTGCCCAGATCTGCAGACAGCTCATCCTTACGCTTCGGCGAGGTAGCGATGTCGCTTGCACTTTGCCAGAACTTCCACGTACTTGGCTTCGTGGCAATGACCTCGGGCTGCTCGCTCAGACGCTGCAGCATAAGCTCCCAGTTGCCGACGCCCGTGAGTAGGCATTCTTTGCACTTCTTCCTCTCAGCATCAGCATTCGAGCCTGGGGCCTCAATGAGATCCTTGCTGGTCAGCTGGCCATCCGCGATTGTGACAGCCTGCTTCGTCCAGCTCAGGCCTTCTTCGGTGCTCGAGCTTGAGCTGGCGAACAGGATCTCCCCAATGTACAGCATGAGCTCGCTTTCAGCACACGTAGGCTGGGCCTTTGTGCGCACAAGCGGAATGTCGCCGCTTTGTGGTGGATCCGGAAACTTGGGTGGCACAAAGATGAGATTCCAGATTTGGGATCCTGGTTGCTCCGCAGCTTCTGGTGGCGGTGGGAAAGGCGATACAGGCGCTGTTCGACGCGCTCGAAGAACGGAGAGCAGAATCGGAAGTGCTTGATCGATACTGCCAGTCCTAGCGTGATGGCTTGCCAGCGCGGTCGTAGCCTTGAGGATGTTTGGAGTAATGTCGGCCGTAGCAGACTCTTTGAGAACAAAGGTTTTCTCGTCAAGCACATCAGCATGTCCCAGCTCCGCCTTCAGGCCATTCTTTGCGATATCGACAGCCCATCTGTACATTTCCATGGCAGCATCGTTCGTGCCCTGGAACTCCAGCCAATTTGCATATGCAAGTGCTGCATCTAGCTGCTGACCAGTTGTGAAGCCTTTGCCAGTGATGACCTTGAGGTAGAATGTCTCCGGTGCAGGATATGGCCTAATGCAATCTTCTTCTCTTGGAGCAGCCTTCATATATGGTGGCGTTGGTCTTGGATCCGGATTTGAAGGACCTGTCATGACATCCTTCGGGAATACCAGTTGTCTTGTGGTGTCCAGGATCATGCCATCAAGATGCTCAGCAGCTTTGGCACACAGCAAAAGAGCCTCGCAATAGCCTGACCTCCACGGCCAGCTCTTCTCGCTGATATCAAAGCCGGCTTTGCCCACACCAGGAATCAGGAGTTCGCCTTCTCCGTCTCCCAGTAGATCATGCAGCCCCTTTCCTTCGTTCTGGCCATCTTCTAGTCTGGCTACAAGCTTCAGTGCGGTACTGCCCACTTTAGCCCAATCTACAATGCCGCCACCACTCTTCAGACTCTCATCTTGGTCTGAGAACACTCTGGCTGCCCTCAGTAACTGCCTCGTCTGCCATCGCCATTCACTTGGAGTAGGATTGACACGCTCATCCATTTCTATGTTGACGCCGAAGTAGGCGATTCCGCCCAGGACGAGGAAAGTCCACCCCAGAGCAGTCCATTTGGCAGCGAGAACAAATTGCTGCTTTGCAAATGCACGATTACTACTAGAGAGAAGACGCGCAAGCTGACCAGAAGGACCATTCAGCGGGCGCTGATATGTCTGGGCAAGATAGGGCAGCTGGGGGCGTGGCGGCGTGAGCTGTGTGAATGTCCGATGGGGGCGGAGGTTGCTGCTGGGAGGCCGTAGAGGGCGGAGCGAGGGTATTCTCGTCGACATGGCGCGGTGCGATAGCATCCTGCTGGTGTTGTGCTGGATCTACAGCATGGAGAGGCTCCATGAGTGATGAGGTCAAGGATGCAGCCGAGCTCGGATATGCCAAGACTTTCCGCCGCGGCCTCCACTTCGAATGGCAGTCTGCTTCTTGTCTTCGACATCCCCATCGTGCCTTCATATACGCACACTGACTTTGCAATGTCGACTTAAAGGGCAGCGACGAGTCTATGAATATCTCGTAGGACCTTGATGATATCGCGAACCACGATTCCAATAGCTTCCACACAGCGGCAACTGAGAAGATTCTCAAATTCAGACATCGAATCAGAAGGTGAGCGACATACACAAGACTTGCCTTAACATGAGTTTCAGAGGCCTTGGAAACCCGAGAAGGCTGCCTAAGCATGTCGGAACCTTGAGTGGACATTCCACTATGCTTCGGCCGTCCATGGAACCGTGTGAACCGTCACAAAGTCTAATGCACTCACAGCAAGTTACATTCCGGCACTTCGAGGTCACACGTGCCATGTCGTGAGTTGCTGGAACTTTGCCTAGAAGACCCAGATCGAAAGAAGGTCGGCGGTTTTTTCGTGATCATCACAGCTACATTTACACACCACTCCAACAGCCAAGATCAAGCATGCCATCCGTCCCTGCCGCGGTCCACGCTCGGTGGGTTGCATATTGTCAAAAGCTTGCCACTGCTCAGATGCTTCATTATGACCACAAATGTCCATTTCTGGAGTTGCCCGTCGAGCTGCGCCTAAGAATCTACGACTATGTAATCGTCAACGACGTAGCAGCGGCTGACATCACCAAAATCACGCCTCTCAGGCACCCAATGCTCGAGGTCTGCAAGTCCGTCCGGAGAGAGGCGAATCAGGAATTTGACGATGAAGGTATCCGCTTGTTCAGCGAGAAGTTGGACGACATCCTATCCGAAGCCTATGACAGGGAAGACGAGGCTTTCGCATCATTCCACGGTGTCTGGGTTCTAAGTGAAGAAGGCGCCAAATTCTGGCACGATGAGTACGATCTCGCGCAAGACAGATCTTACCAGGCCGAGCGAGCGCAAGCATGGGTGAAGTGCGAGGAAAGGAAGCGAATTCATAGGTGCAACTACACGGACTGAGGCAGCTGCCGACGCGAGGCCATCTCTGCGAAAGTCGATCAACAAGACTGATTGTGTTGCGTGCTTCAGAGATCTGCAAGAAGAATGAATGGTCCGCGAATATCGGGAGCGGAACGCATAGTGGCAATCCGCGCAAAGTCGACTGGATTGAGGCAGAGAGACGTGCTCCTGCTATACATGGGCGTGCAGCAAAGCGCTTGACTCACATCGTCTCTCATACCACGACTAGCAAACTTACCTTCAATGATCACAACCAGCTTTGACAACTGCCACAGAACTTGCTACTTTTGACGTTGCAGCGAGTCACTTTTACAACCTATCAAGCTCTCTATCTGTGAGTGACAGCGAAGCTGTCCGTAAAGACTGTCCCTTCTGGCATTCACGGAGCCATTACTGCTTCGGCGAGGGTGAGGAGCGGCGACGCTGACGAGCAACAAGGATCGGACCCATTCAAGGGAGTCTTGCCGACGTACATCGGCGATCGCAGAGACACACTGGGCTCATGAACGAGTTGACTTGTGGGTGAAGCCGTGTATTGCTATGCACGACTTGAGTGCGGGTCGCAGCATTTTCGAAGAGCGCCATAGACGCTGACAGCACTGGTCTGCAGTCAATGTAAACATCTGTAAGACATTGCCTGCAGATCACGGTGTGCAAGGCCAGCGAGCATCATCGTCTCGACATGTGCTTCATGGTCACTTGGTCGATACCACACAGCATGCTATCATTGCTATGGAACTTGCTGGTGTCTCCTTCGATAGCACATGATTTGTAAGTCCCCATAGTGGCTGCCTGTACTGTATATGCATGTCGCCTGAACGCATCATGCTCGAAATCCCAGCAACACATATCCGGACTTGATCCGCACTTGGTCATTGGCCATCACTCGCTTCCTACTTCGCGTGCGTTGAGTGTCCCGGCGGCAGCAGAATGTATGTCAGTCTCCTTTCGGTCAAGGTCTTACAATTTACGCGAGGTCTGCTGCAGGGCAAGACCAGGTTACCACTGGACCTGCGTAGCAGTTCGAACAATTTGGAGTACATCACTAACAGCTGAGGCGCCTGACTCCCATACTCGTCACATTTGCTGGCCAGAAGAAGAAAGCCCACGTCAAAAATCTCCCAGCTCGCTGGATTCGGTGTGGTGACACGACCCGTATGGTTCTTTTGGCGAGGCTGGTAGGCACATCCCTTGCATGTTGTCCGAGCGCTGGGACGACGAGGGCTAAGTCTTCCTTCGCGCTCCTTCTCGAGTGGATTCTGAGCTCCTCTATCGCACACCGCTCTCGTGCGATTGTTTGGAATACAGCACGATCAAAGACCAAAAGGTATTGGAGAACATTCCATTTCCGTACGAAGCTCGAGAGGCTCATGTGGCACAGACTATACGATAGCGCGCCTGGAACGGCCATCCGCAGCGCCCCGCCGGCCCGCAAGCGATCATGACAGCCAAGCCCGAACAAAAAGCGAAGAAGCAGCCTCGCGAGCTGCGACATGGTCACGATCTCGTCGAAAACAAAGACATTTGGATCATCGACAAATTCGAGCGCTTTCTGACTACGCAAGAAGCGTGCATTGTAACATGGAAGCCGGTATGGATCACGGCCAAAGAGCGAGAAGACTTGGCACAATATGTCGATGAGGATCTTGAAGGTGGCTGGAAAGACAGGCCTAATGATATCGAGCGGAAGCATTATGTGCGGTTTCAGATGTCGAGTGAGCCGGTGACTTGGATCAAGCAGAGTGCAGAGTCGAATATAAAGGGCTTAAAGGAGTACTTGGACAGCCTTACAGCGCAGATGGAAATGAGCCTGTCAAGTAGCGGAAGGAGTCCGCCGGTCTTTGATGAAGACGTGAAAAGCTAGCATTTCGTTTGCGAAAGGATGACAGGACTGAGAACGGGATTGTAAGCTAATCTGAAAAGCGGGGTGTCATTTTAGCGGAATCTGTTGCAGCGTTCGAGTGAAGCAAGAAATCTGATGCCATACCAGCGCTTCATGTCATTCGTGAAAGGGCATCAGTATCCTACTTACTGAGGACATATCGGTCGACAACTGTGTTCAGTACTGGAGCGTTTGAAGGCGTTCGGTGTGCATGTTGGCTGATGCTTGAACGATGGCGGACGAGCCATGTCGGTGAAAGATGACCAAGATGAGCGACCTGGCAGCTTCTTCGACATGACCTTGGCCCAAGGCAGTTGCGGAAGCTGACCTTGAGTCAGCATGGATCTTGGGAGACGATATGCGTAAGTCGGTACGTTACTGCCCTCTTGTCTGACTGTAGCTCGGGAATCTGTTTCGTAAAACAGCTTGAACTGCTATGCGCAAGTCCAATGTGCTTCTTCATCACGCTTAGCAGTCGACTCGAACACGTAATGCCGGGCTTCAGAGCAATCTCCGTATTCAGATCTGGCGACGACCGAAAGGACGTGGTGTAGCAACGTGATCCGAATGCACCCAGATCGCGACCTTCCGTGTATGCCAATTGAAAGTTCGAGAGCTGGCCATGCGTTGCTTGTCAGTCAAGTTCTACACATTCATATCGAGGAGTTCGAGCCTAGAGCAAAGTCGACTGCTGCTAGCATGAAACACGCTCATACCCGTTGTTCTACATGTTTCGATGCATTCTGGTTGTTGGTAGCGTGCATCACGCATCGTACCCAACATGCCACGTTGATTGCAACGATACCACGTCAACAGGTCTCGTTCCGCATGGTAGCATAGTGCCACGCGTAAGACATTGTAATGCCATTCTCGCAGACTTGTCCTCTTCCGAGTCTTGCTGATTGCTCGATGAGCCTAGTCTGGTAGGTCGTGCTCTGACTCCTCCTCCTGACTGAATAGTATTCCAAGCAAGTGCGATAGATGCGGGTCCCGGGGCGGAGTCACGGAGCGCTGTCCTGATTGTCGCTCGCGATGAGGTGCTGCAAGAAAGGCGTCGCTGGGTCTGGCCGATCGTGCTGTGGGCGAGCCGCCGTTATGAAGCATATATAGCCTGACATCGAAACAGTCGCCGGACTGCAGCATCCTGCCCGTGGTCCCCTGAAGGCTTTGGAGATCTCAGTCCAATTGGCCTAAAGTGCTTGCGCTGTTGCGTGAGTATACCTGCTGGTATCATCGTGTAGCACAGTAGAACTCTTGCTAGGCCGATTGTTCCAACCGCATGGAGCTGAGTTTCGGTCGTCTCCATTCTTCACGCTCAAAAAGATTGCTTGTGGAATCAGGAAATGGTGAGGTGTGTGCCAGACCTACCTTGCAGCGGTCCACCGCTTCTCTAGCTTACACTCTCTGGTATGAGGCCCTATACCCAGCTTGACCGTTACCATCGAGATAGAGTCAAGCCACTCGTGTGAAGGCATATGTCTATTCTCTTGCAGAAGTGCGCTCCGTTATCGACATCGACCTGCAGCCCACGCTTGTGATCACCTTCGACCAAGTTGTCGAGGCAGTCGCGACTGTCAGGGGCCTCAACGCCCTCCTGAACACAAGAACGCAAGCGTGTATGATAGCTTTACCCGCCTCTTCAACTGTACCCGCGAGCATATCGGCCTTGCCTGCGCAAGGCCGCGATAGCCTTGAGTATGGAATCGTCGCTGTCTTCCAGCGTTCGTACCCTCAGCTGACAGCAGACGCGACCGAGGCATCCGAGTCTTTGTTACCCGGTTGATCGTGCTTCTTTATGCTCGTCGAAAACCTCACGTTGAATCTAAAGCCTGCTCTATTCACCGTAAGTATCCAAGTCGAAGGAAGATGCCATCGATCTCACAGTCAGGATCGTACTCCAGACTATGCCTGTGACCGACCAGCCCTGAGTTGTGGCGGTATCCTCTTGCATCCGGCGAGAGACCAGCGACGATAATGCTCACAGTTGTGAGTGTCTGTATTGAGACGAATAGGTTCAGCTCTCCCGGAGGGATGATGAGTCACGACTTCATGCCAGTCCCTGAGGCTACTCCATGCCCGCAGGCGAATGTCAGGCGAATCTCAGGAGCGTCTGCTTCGTGAGGCAGCCCAGCCTCGGACTCCGTGAGAATGAAAAGCTGATTGAGGTGATCAGCAGTGGCAGAAGCTGCAGCATCGATGGTGGAGAGTGTGACCGGCGCTGAAAGTCCGGGACCACACCTTCAGGAGTCCAGCATTGCTACAGACAGCTCGAAAGCAGACAGGGCGCTGGCCTGTAAACAAGTGATATGGATGATCAGAGTCATCGCATAAGGCAAAGTCGTTCTACATGGTAATGTATCACCGAAAAGAGGAGGGCACCATGTCGAGAGGTACGTTTGGTTTCTGATGCTGCTCTAGGTGATGGATCGGGTGGACAATGGCAGCGGTCGGCTCGACCTGCACAGGTCTCTGACTTGCCAGGCTGAGAAGAAGATGGAAAATGTCGCCGTACCACGACCTTCATCGATGGTGCTCAACTCGGCTGCTGTTGTGCGGCAGGCTCCTTTGCTGGTGAATTGGACCGTCTTGCGCCGGCTGTGACATGCTATCATGGCTGCACTTGTTTGTGTAGCCGTGCACAGAGTCGACCGTATGTATGAGACGAGGCTCTGACAAATCGGCGAAGACCTGAGTAGTGTTATATGCACACGCAGCGCACAGACAGGGAGATCCCTCTGTGAACAAAGACAGACACAGGAAGGGACGTCTCGTAAGGCGAGAAATCTACACGGCAGAAGTTGATACGGCAGAGAAGTGGCGCAGCGCTATGCATTGATAGCGCACACTTTGAATCACTAGTTAATCATGAGTCAAAAGCTTGATGAATGATGACATGCTGTGAAGATCGCGAAACTGGTCTGGAAAAGCTCATCCGCGCTACTTGAACAACCACTCTCTGGAGCATTATTCGCAGACGGAATAGCGTCGAGCAACGAAGAAAGTATAGCCCGGCTTATGCGGAGTTCATCATTCGAGAAAGCAGGCGCTTGAGCCGGATCGGATTACAATCAACTGAGCTGCACTCGATACTGCTCGAGCAGTTCACCTATGGACAGTTTGCGTCATGCTGCGACACGGTGAACAGCCCCCGAATAACATCTAGGCTGGAAAAGCTTAACAGGACGATGCTTTCGAGAGCCTCTGCACACTCATGATTGGTCATCAAGCCGATATATGGCGCCATACCAGCAGCAAAGGCCTCCTCGACCGCAACCTCAACAGGGCGGGATTGCCAGCAAAGTCGTGCAATGGATCTACATTCAAAATACCTGGTCTTCGGAGCGGACACGGATTTTTCTCTCCTAGACAGGGAAGGGTTGTTGTATGTACGAACTGTGAAGGAGCTTTTGACGCAGTAAATGGTGAAGGTGGCAGAGAGCGTCAGCCCCAGCTATGTTTGCTGAGGGAGGGGCAGCTGATTTTTGGCCAGTGTCGCTCATATGGCTGTGCGCGTGCGGTTGTGTTCTTCAACATTCCAACTCGTTGATTCGAGACCCTTCGTAGTCAGCCAGTACGGAAAGTCTTCGCGTTATTGTGATCATATCAAAGACAGAACGACTCTAGGGGTGTAATTAGCACATCCTGTCAAGCATGCGACTGGGCACGTTTCGCGCTTGCCATTTTTTGCCTGATCATAAAAGGCAGATAACAGGCACCGCGACACTCACAGGAATGGCGGGAGAGCTTTTGGAAAGGACTCTTCGGCTGCTGGCATACGTAGCGGTTCAAGACGTGCTACGTTGCCAGTCGTGCGACCACCGAGCCAGTTGTAGCGGCTTACATCTCGTACAAGTTGCGAGTGCCCCGTGCAGAATCGGATCCCTGTACGTTGCTGCAGAGCACAGCAGTACGGAGCGATGACCGAGTAACAGTGCCGCATGTGGTAGTCCCTTGTGTCCCAGTGCAGATACCGTTCGGAATCGGACTCACTAACCATCGTCTGCGTTCAGAAGCTGGCAAAATCGCAGAGCTGGGATGGTGAGCGATCGGGACGAAATCAATCCGGGCCGCAGAGTGTCTTTGGCCCTGGCAAACGTGCCCACCGTGCCCACCAAGTGAGAGCAACACGGCCGAGACCCGCGCTTCTTGCTCGCTCCATCTCCTGATTCAACCCTTCCGACTCCAGCCAAAGAACATGCTTCGCTTTGTGTAATCGTCGTTGTCGACTGACTTCACTACTGCAGGCGCGGTTGGAAACGTCTGTCTCTTCCATGTGATGATGACAAGCACCTAGCGATGCTCGACCAGCGACCTCCCGCGCCGCCGTGTGACGCTGCTGGCTGACGGACTGCGCTCGCGATCTCTGTTCCTAACATTTGACAGAGCTACATCAGACAAGCAATAGGTCCTCGCTCAACGATGATCAAGCAACAGCTTTGGAGGCTCATGCATCGAATCACGGGTCCATGTTGATCGGCTAGCTGCTGTGCACCACAGTTGCGTATGTTGGACGGTCGAGTATCTGCAGATTGTCCGAGCTCGACGTCAGTATACATCCCATCGGAAGCAGATGGAGCAGAAGTAGCCCGAGGCACTATGTCGAAAACGTCGGTCCCTCATTTCCTCAGGTACGGCGAGGTTGATGCTGGGGACAAAGCGAGGAAGGATACTCAGGAGACAGCTGCGGAAACCTGTCACACAGCCGACGCGAACTGTACTCAAGACCAAGCTACCTGGCAGGGTCTTGCAACGATTGAAGTTGCAGTGAAACCCTGAAGACAATACAGTCAACATGACCCAAATTGTCGCCTTGGAGGAGCACTCCTAAGGAGCACTGGATAAAGATCTGCTCCATGGTCGGCGAGCAGTATGTCAGACAGCCGTCAGTCTTGAAAGCCGACTGTATAACCACAAGCTCGACCTCGTAATATCACAGGTCTTGGGCAAAGTCAGAATGTTGCCTGGTCCTTTCGCTTGATCTCAGGTCCCTGACACGTCCAAGTAGATACGGCGCTTCGCGTTGCAAGCCACAGTACACCTCTGCACTTGAAGGTTCGGCCAGCTCCTCGTATGACGATCTTCGGTACACTCTGGTCGACAAGTCTGCCATTAGTGCACAGGCACTCCCAGTCCAATATGTGCCATTGTCTTCAGGAGACAGGAACAGCCATATCGTGAGCTTCGCCAGATAGCCAGGCCGAGGTTCGAGGCCAGCCAGTGCAGCGCATATTCTTTGATACAACCATGTAGACCAGTAGGAGGTTGGCTCCTTGGTCAACATCCCGTCCATGATTCGATGGACTATCCGACCACGTTACGGTGGCATCGCCGAATGTCATGAATCAAGATCAATGGACTGTGAAGAGGTCGTGATCCAGGTAGGTCGGAACTCCCCAGATGTGGCGCACCAAACAAGGCAGCTGGTCTGGCTGTCGTTCTCCGTGAGCTAGGTTTGTCGCACGTGCTGACCCCGACATCGCCGATCTCACACAAGAATGGATGAAGGTCCCTGTCGCGTACACGCAAAAATCTGACCTCGTTGACTCGGAACTACGTAGCGCCGCGCACGTGATAGCCTCCGCGTCTTAGCAAGTAATAACACCTTTACGGTGCCAATAATAGCACAGTGCCTGCGATCCGAAACGTTCCTTTAATGTCGTCGCTACCTAAATCAATTAATACGTCCTGTCTATATATGCTACGTACCTACTTTGCCTTCTTTAAGCGTAGACGTTTATGTTTACGATAGCGGTTACATGTTTAAAGTATACGATTGCCTTTTATAAAATCGTAGAAAGTATTAGTAATACTATATTTAGTATAAAGCTTCAGGCCTAGAGATAGCGCTTCTATAGGAAATAGAGCGATACTTCTATTATAAAGCGTATAGAGTTATATTATAAAGTAGTATGCGTATTATAAAAGGAGTGTTATAGGCGCCAAGATAGGGGTAGGTCACGTGCTAGCAGATTTCCAAGAAACGCTCTTAACCAATCATTTTTGGACCCTGTTTTTTTTTCGTATAGTAGTATAGACCTCGTAAACTCGGTCAATAATGCTTCCTGATCAGAGAGACAGGGTGACGATCCCGAGCTGCGTTTCGGTCCTCGGTACAAACTCTATTAATTTTCGGGCCGACCTCACTTCGCGGCAACAGCAATTAAGGGATTGCTGGCCACATCAGCAGACGCATTACTACGTGCACTATTGTCACCATGCATAGCACGCAACGATTTGACGAGCACACTCTAGCTAGATGGACGTTGGTGACACCACCCCACTTACAGATTGCGAAGCCGAAGCAGAATAAGTTGTCCAGTTTGCCTTTCATTCGACGGGATCTTGGAGCACATCACTTTCCACAAAATGCAGTCAAGATCATCAGAGTTCCCGTTCCCCTCTTTCGTAGAGACCTTGCCCTTGCTTTTGACCTGCACGACGCTATTGTTTCTCCGGATAATTACGCATACATGTGGCTTTACACTGATAACATTGGCTGAGCTTATAGTGTCGCCATTTCGTGGCGCGGGTGCATGGCTGACTTACAAGTGTCACAACAGGTCATGTAAGGAGTCATGTCGAGGCTATGGCGCTCTTGTTCTGCCGCTAGGAAGACATTTGAATCGTTGAATGTTCTTGCTTTCAAGATGCCTCAGCGAAGCGTGTGTCAGAATCGGAAGTCGAAGTTTCCTGTGCTTTCGACTGTGAGAAGGAGATATATAGTATCATTGTGAGCTTGTCGAGCAGTGAAATTGGAGTCCTCGCATTGATCACCTCCACCTAATCCGACTCTTTAGCCGGGCTGCCTTGAGGGTTGCTACGTCTGGTTGGCCAGATTCTGCTTAAGAGATCGATGCTGGAGAACGAGCACTCAATTACCAAACTCAGCAAAGATATGGCTTCTGAGACTTTGACGCGCGGCCAGTCAACAGCTTTGTCAATTGTCAGCACATCGCGCTGGAATGATATAACGCGCAGCTCGACTGAGGTGACCATTTATTGGCGCAACCGTGCAGCCAGCTCCAGAACTCTCGCCTTTTGTGCTTCTATCTCTCGCCGCAGCTCGTCCTCTCGCGCGGCGCCAGCATCCAGCATGGCCCGGATTCCGTTCTCTCGCTCTTGGCTGTACATCCGTGTCTGCGCTGTTCGCAAAGCTTGCCACATGTCTCGTACAACAGCGTCGTATTGTCCAGTCCCCGAGCTATTGTGCTCTAATTTGCCGTCTGTGCTGGGCTGAGCGTCAAGACTCTGAACAAGCTTCTGCCGGATGTCTTTCAGATCGGTAAGGGTCTGTTCATGTTGAGCCAGCGCCAGTCTTGCTCTGCGAAGGTCTTGCTGAATGTGGTCTGCAGACATTCTGTTCGAGGTCCGAAGCTACACCGGTTTTGACGAACGTCCGTGGTGGTCCGAAGCACGAGTGTCACAGGAGCTGATGTCTGTCTACAAGTCGAATGACAGGCTTCTACGTCGAAAAGAGTGATCGATGGAGTGTTCAGACAATTGCTGAAGCACTTATTTTGCAGAGTACGTCCCCGGACAGAGTCTGTAGCTCAACGTTAGTTCAGCCGTCAAACAAGCTAAGCAGTCCAGTTGCCTTACTACCTGTGTTCGTAAGTGTTGTTCCACGAAGTGGGACTTTGCAAAGTCGAGTCGGCCTGTCTCAGGATCCAGTCGAGGTGTTCTAACGCAAAGACCGTGAAAGACGTCCGCTCGCCTTTGCAGGTAGCCACGTCGCTGTTATATGTATGGGTTTGTGACATCTAATCCCAGTCGCACCAAGATGTTAGTGGATGCAGCATGCTATTCGACCGGCATAGCTCTATCGCGGCAATCTCAAGCTACACAATCAAGACCACGGCCGCGCTTGTTCGCAATATGGAACTGCAGGGATGCACATAATTCTGCAGCCGCACTTGATGCGATGGGCCCATGGCAGCACTTGGCGCTGGGCGAACACGACATCACCACCAATATCTTGTCAGGGGCTAACAGCCTTGGGGCCTTGCTCAACCTACTCATGCGGTATGACATGCTCGGGCGGAAATCTTCGTCGAGGCCCCAGTCGGTAGATTCGTGAGTCTCAAATGCCGGATCTTGGGAAGTGGATTTCGGAGCCGTATGGCAGAGGTTACACAGCATGGGCTTGCGCTCCGATATGGAACGACTGTGCGCGATCCGCGTTGCCGAAGTGCTGAAGTGGAGGGACTTCACGATCGGTCCTGTTAGTCATTATAAGTATACTGCGACCACTCTGTAACACAAAAAGGCTGGAGTAGTGTGACCATCCAACCGTCTCGGACATCGCAAGGAAGATATCTTCCATGGCAACCATATCAGCGTGACTCTTTGTCTCCCGCAGAAACTAGATAGCTGAGCTTTCTAATCGGTTGCCTGTCGGTGGCAGCAAAACAGCGACCACGTGTCCCGTGGCTTCGTGCGCTAGTAGTGTCCTGGACGAATCAAGGAAGATGCCCGCGGAGCTGGAGCGAAGAAGCATACTTGATGCCATCCAAGGACCCCAATCAGGATACGCAGCCGGAATAGGCTGCATCTCATGCATATCAATCAGTATAGAGTAGGCTTGAATCCACTGCAAGGCGGGCACAACCTCGACTCAGTTACAGGATTGACGAGAGTCTTCACTGTCGATTCCTTGCTTGATTCATGGCTAAAAAGCTCCGCATCACCTCTGTGATGATGTGACGGCAGTTGATCTATCAGCTTTCTGTTCTGCAGAGTATTGTGCGATGTCTGCGAAGACCTTAGATGCACTGCTGCAAGCCTCCGTGCGCCCATCTTCACAAGCTCTAACATTTTGCGTGATCTCGTTGAGCAAGAATCGGCCATTTGTAGCAGCTTGACAGACTAACAGCGAGCTGTGCCGCAAGCGCTTTGCCCCACGCCTCTCCATTTTGCGTGATCTCGTTGAGCAAGAATCGGCCATTTGTAGCAGCTTGACAGACTAACAGCGAGCTGTGCCGCAAGCGCTGTGCCGCAAGCGCTTTGCCCCACGCCTCTCTTCACGGGGCAAGGCCGGGCTTTGCAGTGTACCGTTCCTCGGCCGAGTGCTCTATGAGACACAGAGTGGTGGTACGAAGTGAAAGGACTTCGCACCGATGGCAAGCGTAGGCCATCGTTCATCCGTCTCCGCTAATCTGTCATGATCAAGACTTGGCGCAATCTAGATAGACATGGCCTTGGACGCCATCTGTGAGCTCAGTGTGTCGATGAGCTACGGCTGAGCCGATATGTCTTGCGGGTCGTCGCGGATTATTTTACAGTGATGTGGAGAATCTGCGTGACGTTGAGCTCGTCGTCACTCGCTCGCGCGACTCAACACGTGCATCTGAGAAGAAGCTGGGCGTGTCCAATCGTGATCTCATCGCTGTTCATGCCGTGTAGCGCTTGCACTACATTCCTAGCTACCCTCTGCTGGTCATCAGCCGCTCTGCTGGAATCAATAACCTCTAAGCAGCCGATCACCATTTCAACGTGTTTCCTGGCCTCTGTTCCTGTCGGTTCGCTCAATGTACGATGGGAGACTTCGACGTCGAAGGGCCTGGAAGACTTGGGTAAGCGTTCTTGAAATCTGGTAGCTGGTCCAGAGTCCTTTGTTGTGGACGCAACGTGCTGATCTTCGAGATGTCCCGCAGTATGCTATGCTAAGTTAAAGCAGCAACTCCAGATTCGTGTTCAAAGCGATGTCAAGCCGATTCGCTCGATGATAGGTAGTGCCGGTCAAGATGAATGTCTCCTGCGCATTTCATTGGTATGCGTCCCGACCGATACACACGACGGCCTCGCCGGCAGTAGTTTGGGCACAGTTCGTCCTTGCGGCATTAGCGACATCAGCTCCTGTATGTGCGCTCTCATTCAATGCGGTGAACAACAGAGATCGGCAGCACGCCAACGACAATGTGAAGAGCCAACAAGGCGTCGAGCGGAACAACAGTTGTAGAGTGCCGCCACACCAGTTGTGATTGTTGAGTAAGCTCTCACACCCTAGTAAGGATGATCACAGGCAGCGAGCTGCGCTGACCAGTACGTGCACGTACGGAACATTCGAGCACTATTGCATTAGTCATCGGGGCAGCCATTGGATTAGACAAATCCGCGGATACCGTCTCAGCTACCTGCTTGAGCACGTCGTAAGTTGTACAGAATTAAACTGGAGACGTGAGGAGTCAATTGTGGAACCAGCACCCAAGGCGCAACTCGTGTGCAATCCAGATGTTGAAGAATTTCTGAGCACTAACTCGACAGTGCTGACCACCGGACGATCAGCCGCAAACTTGGATCGCGCGAATCCGTCGAGTAATCTTACTCTGAAAAACGCGAGGAACGTGCTTCATCTGCAGCTTCGAAGCCCAGAGAGCAAACTGACCTTTGTGGTTATGTAGAGGAAGCCAGCCGATACGAACCATACATCCGGCCCTCATCATAACGTGAACCAGCTGCACCAACCCAGAGATTCCTCATAGCAGTTGCTATACGACAAAATGATAGGAGAGCGGGCTCCCTTACCCCCACGCAGCAACCAGCGACCACTTCACCATATCCACACGCGAGTCTCGATTCGCCCTTCGCCTTGTCCTTCATCGGCCTTGGTTCAGGCAGTGGCACTCAGCAGCACTTCACTCACGCCATGCAATCATGCTATAACCTTTAACTATTCATGCGGACGTCACCCGACCGGACAGGCAAAGCGTAGCTCTGTGTTGAATATCTTCGCAGCCTGTCATCGTGTTGGACCCGGAAACTGTGCATGGTAGTTCGACTGGCTTTCCAATCACGGCTATTCTTTACTGTCGCAGAAGACTCGCAGTACTTGCTTGAAGCGGTCTCCAATCCAGCTCTCGTCACTGAATTGCTCTGATTCGGCATGCGACAAGCCACCCAAGTCGAGGTCCGCTTCCGGTAGCTCGTGAAGAACGGCTTCGAGCGTCCGCCAGCTCTTCGGGCGAATGTAGAATCTCCGCAGTGGTGGAGGGAGTGTCTCCTCAGTCAAAAACCCTGTGAGGTTGGATCGAGATCGTGCGAAGACCCTTGACACAAGCCATGAACGATAACGAGACCGGCTCTCGCCAGGCACCAGGCTATGCTGTGACAGCAGGCCAAGAGTCATCGTGCCACGATGGAGTTCGATGCCCTGCTGAAGTACGATGGGCATTGCAGTGATGCTGGACTGTTGGAATGAGGCGTTCTCCATGGGCCCTCCACAATGTGATGCCGAGCGTGCCGAGCTCGATTTCGGAACGACTGAGTGCCAGCCGGGTTGGCAAACCTTGTTCTTCAACTTGTGCTTTGGACTTTCTTGCCCTCTTAATTCTGGACCACAGCAATTCTTGAGCAGCGATCATGTTTCCCAGCTTGGCTCCTAGCTACCGACACATTTTGGGGATACCGCAGGTTGATCACGAATGCATACCCATTGCATGACTGAAAAGTCTAAGAGCAAGATTGTGTTGTCCCGTTCTCACATATTTCGAACGACTGACCATGATCATAAACACTCACAAGACCACTGAGCAAATCGTAGCTTCGTTCGGAATCGACTACCTGCGAAATGAAGGATTATGGGGAGTTAGCACGGCACTGCGAGACATTGAGGTAGAAGTGGCCAAATTTCTTCTGTCGAGATGTGGTAATCGAGTCTGCCTCGCACAGCTTACTATGCTTTGTTGTGAGATGACTACACCTATGTCTGCGCTGAGGCAAGAATCTTCTTCCACTGTCGAAGCTAATGTTCCGTAGAAGTCGTTGTCAATTGAGCACAGGAACTATTGCTCGATTGGGGGGTGAACGCTTTCCTACAGACACATGGGTATTCATCGGAGTACCTCTAGGCTATAGCTCCATACTCCGTGGGGACGATCGATGTTGTCAGCCAAGATGTGACCTGTTCAATAAGAGGCAAAGTGCACTTATCAAGAGAACATACTATCCTCGAGTAGACTGTCGGGCTGCTTGACAGGCAGGATCTGATGCCTGAGCTGGTGCAGCTGGGTCATAGTACACCTGATGTGTTGATATGAGTGTGATATGACGTGGTAGACGGACTTTCAACGAATGGCATTGATGCTGTGGAAGTCCCTTTGCCCGACTTCTGACCTAGACTAGTGCGATGTACAGCATTATATTCAACCAGAAATTCATGCTTATTCATTCCCCGCTAGTAAAAATCGCGGCCCGCTTAGCTCAGGTTGGTGTTTCTACTCCGCAAGTCTCCGACTATAGCTAATTTCTTCCAGTGGTGTATGTTATATCCATGTCCACACCTAATACACTAGCTAATGTCAGTTCAGAGAGCGCTGCACTTGTACACCAGGCATGCAGAGGTCGGTTGTTCAATCCAGCCAGTGGGCATAGCTTTTGGCCATTGTTTCGCGTGTTGTGGTGTTGTCTGAAATGGTATGTGTGCGGAAATCCAACTTCACTTGGACGCCAAGCTTTTCCGGGTGAATGTGGTCCGAGCATTCATCACACGCTGGTATACATATCTCGGGGAGTCGCAAAATGTGGGGAAGCAATAATTTTGCTTCAGCGCGTGGAACGTGGAGTTTGAGGTCATTCAGGAGTTGAAGGATGACGAGAAGGGTGAAGACGGATAGAAGCGTTACACAACTTGACACCGCAGTAGCCGACCACGATAGGACATGTATAAGACATGGACAGACATCACCATCCATGTGTACGTCCTGCTGTGTCCATACTGACTTGTTATGGTGTAGAGAAGGCTCGGTAACATGTTGCGTGTGACCATGTATTATTCCAAGCTGTCACAAGCACCATCATCTCATAGCACAGGACTCGACACATCAGCAGCAGTCTTGAGAGCATCCTCAAATGCTGCCCATGTCATGCGCCCTCCACCACACTCCGTTCCAACACCAAACTGCAGACCAGGCACAACTCGCTCTGCAGCCTCGATGATCTGCTTCGTCAACTGCGGCTCATGCTCATGCACACAACCGAGATACAGCTCAGTACCGTTCTTCTCTAGGACTGAACGTAACGCATGCAGTGGACTCAGGTATTTGTCAAGCCCAACCTCAGGTCGCTCAACAGCGGACTTAGGTACCGGCATATGCGACCAGTTGATCTTTCGTGGCGAGGCTTCCGTAACGAGCTTCTGTCGCTCAACGACCACTGCTAGCGAGGCTGGTTCGTGCCAATGTTTGTGATCCATGTCGCCTGGCATATGTTAGCATACGGACTTCCGTAGGAGTGCAAAAGTCAGCCTCACCATAGCAATTGTGCAAGCCCAGCTCGACATCCTCATCAACTTGACTGATCATGCGGACAATGTAGTCAACCATGTATGACTTCACGTCACCCTCCCACCAAGGCTTGTACCATTCCAGGCCGGAATTCTCCTTGACAGTATCTGGGTTCAGAGCTTCCCAGAACGCAGTATCTCCCGCGATGTCGATCTGAATTGCCAGATCTGCATGTGGGATGGCATCTTGGATGTTCCGTATAGCACGGAAAAGCGCCTCCTCGCATATGGGTTCGATGCGAACCTGGAAAGCTTTCTGCACGAACGGGAAGAGAACGTTTGCCACGGTAGGTACGCAGACCTGCATACGAACACCGTGCGGGATCACGCCTTCGTCCCGCAGCCTGCTGAAAACAGCATAGCTGTCGATAGCCGCTTTGTCGTATCCGGTCTCCAGTCCGGCTTTCTGTATGGCCTCCACACCTTCATCGACCTGTTCTGGCGTGAAGGTGTCTGTCTGAATGGGTGCATTGTATTCAAATCTTGTCTTCATAGCCGGATAGGCATTGAAGACTTCGGCCTGAAATAGCGTGAAGTAATGCCGGACTCCAGTCTCGCCATCTGGAATGCGCTTCAGCCGCCCAGGCAGAGCTGCGAGGCATTGTCGAAATACAGCCTCCGTATCTGGCAGTGGTACACTGCCGACCAGATGACAGCCAAGAGCTCGTGCCATGGCGTCGGATCTGCTGTGAGAAGCGGTGTGATATATGTCGATCTGGATCAATTATGAACTTCGTATGTGTGCTTGTGAGCTAAGGACACACAGATTGAACATGAAGATTGGCCGTGGCGGGCGGGATGACCGATGCCGAAGATATGCATAGCTTTAGTTGATTGCTTCCTTGTGCGGCAGCGGTTCGTCTCTGCCTATGCAGCTAGCGATGCTATGCGGCATCGTGCAGCTGAGATGTTGGAGGGTTGGTGACCATTCAGCGAATGCTTTCGGTCTCTGGGCTTGTTCTGATAGACACCGGCACTCGTCCGCTGAACTACTTGTCTGCCTTGGTACAGTGCAGCATCACAACCTTAACTTACAACTGTTGAAGGCGGGTTCGAACAGTTCTGCAGTATAGGATAGTAAAAGTATTGGGAGACCTGGATCGCAGCTCGCAAAGTCTATCTCGCTAAAGTTAGTTAGCGTGGAGGGACGGCAGAAGTGGTCTTGGCAACCCAAGGTCTGTCATCGTCCTCAATCGCTTTCAGCCTCAACTTTAGAGCCATTACACAAACTCGACAATGGAGACCTGCTCAAGTCAGTGGAGACAAGAGGACCATACGACAAAACACTGCTCTACCCTGTGTGAAGGTCTTATTGTGCAGTATTTGTCCGCTCCCTCGGCACATAAACTCCGGACCATTCTTTAGCGTGAATGTGAAGAGTGGGCGGCCGCTCGTGGAAAGATCCAACTTGGATAACGATTTGCGATAATGACACTGCCGAGCGGCGCCTGGCCTTCGTGCATCTGCGTTCCTGACCATTGACGGCGTGCATTGGTGCTGTATTCTTGGATGTGATGAGACATCTGAAGGTATCTACCAGCGAGTCCAGACTTAAGGAGTAGAATACTCCCTCGTCGCGTGCTTGAGGCGTCCATGGCAGTTTTGACTGTTGAAGGAGGATTGGTATAGAGGTGGAAGTGAGGTTGCACAGTACTAGCTAGGACCAGGTCTAACACAGCCAGCTTCAACGTGCTCGAGATGGAGGCCGATGAGAGGACTGATCACGATAGTACCTTCGGTGGTGAACGTGACTCGCTTGCTAGCAGCCATACTTCACTGAGCAGCGCCATCACGAGATACCAGTACGAGAATGGCCGTCGCTACCATGCCTACCAAGCTGGGAAGTACCACTTTCCGAACGACGAGAAAGAGCTAGAGCGTATGGACATCGAGCATCACAATCAGAAGTTGCAGCTAGACGGAAGACTACATCTATGTCCTTTGGTCGACGATCCTAAGGAGATACTCGATCTTGGAACGGGAACAGGAATCTGGGCAATGGAGATGGCTGATGAGTATCCGGACTGCCAGATCTTAGGAACAGACCTAAGTCCGGTGCAGCCCACCTGGGTGCCTCCCAATTGTCGGTTTGAGATTGATGATTTCGACAGAGACTGGGCCTTCGGCAGCGAGCGCTTCGATATGATACATCACCGCTTTCTTCTCGGCCACGTCTCAAACTATGTGAGCTTTTACAAGCAAGCCTATGATGCTATCAGGCCTGGCGGAAGCATCGAGCTTGTCGAGATCGAATGGTTGACCTACTGCGATGACGATTCTGTACCGCAGGACTCTGCTATGGTGCGCTGGGGAGTTCTCATGGCAGAAGCATTCGCGAAGATGGGCAGGCAAGCCCCCACAGCGGAACAGTACAAGCAATGGCTGGAGGACACAGGTTTCGAGAACGTGCACAGTGAGATCATCAAGAGACCTACGAACGACTGGCCTAAGGACCCCAACATGAAGGAGATTGGTAAGTACTGCTGCTTGAACTTCCTGGAGGGTATGGAAGGCTTCACAGTCGCGCCGTTCACGAGGATCTTGGGCTGGAAGCTCGAGGAATGTCAGGTGCTTCTGGCACAGCTGCGCAAAGAGTGGGTGACGAGGAGGCTCCATGGATATCACAAAGGCATCATCGTCCATGCGACAAAGCCGAAGAGCCCGGGAGCGACGCCAGCGAAGGCGGCTGTAGAGGCGCAAACGACACCTGTAGCACCATCAACATCAGTATCATGAGGCGACAGCAGTCCAGTCCATCTCCATCAGAACTCTCGCCGAATCACGCTCTGCCGCCTTTGCCTCACGCGAAATTGCGGAGCTCTTAGATGGTCCCTTGACCAGAGATCTGTTCCTCATTCTTGACGGCCATAAGTGGACGCTGCTGACACGAAAGCCAAACAGTAGCGCATGTACAATGCGTCTTTGCCTCCAGGGCATGGCCGCGAAAATGTCGTTGTGCCGTCTACCTCGTGCTCGTTGGGTAAAGATAGCAGCATTGTTGCGAAGATATACACGCATCTTCTCGAAGGAAACGACCTGCAATCTCAGCTCGAAGATCTCGCCATTTCGACGACCAGAACTCGCAAAACCCAGAAAGCGATTCACCCAGACCATAGCTAACAGATAATCCAGCATGGCAATACTCATTACCACATGCCTAATCAGTCAACGCATCCGGCCGCTTATGTCCCTTCTTTGACAATCCTCTGGCACCATCAATCAACACAGTTGCGCCATCAAAGCCAAATCATCCTGCAATGCAACCTGCGCATGCCACCGATCACAGTCTCGATCCTGGAGTCTTGAGCCGCATCCCAACAATGGCAGCACATGAAAAGTCGCGCGGCATTGATCGGCATAGGAAAGTGACCGAGTAGACTGGCGTCTTGTGATCGACGACGCATTGTTGCAGATATGTCTCGGCGAAAGAGACGTCCATGTTCATGACCTTTCGAGTTCGTCTTGCTTTACACGCTGGAAGGTCTGCAAAGGTGCATACAAGCATCATAGAACCACGATAGAACTCACCTAGAATACCATCTTCTCCTCAATCTAGACTTCCCATCCTCGTCGCTCATGGAAACAGTATCCACCTGCTCACCCCTCGCGAGTCGCGTGGCTCCAGGATCGAAATACAAGGCTGAGTGGTCCGTGCCACCGCCAAGCCGCAGTCTCTGTATGACGTGCTTGCCTCACCTTGTTCTTCCCATCCAATCGAACCACAACCGAGCCGGTTCTCCCTTGTTCTCATTCACAAACGTGCGCGTGCTTAGTTCTGTTTTCAGCAGGAGGTGAGATGCTTGGTATGCTGCGTGTACCAAGCGATATGTTTCGATTTCGTAATTGTGCCGTGTGTGAGATGATATGAGTCTGGGCGTCGATGGCGTGGTGGAGGTTTGAAAAGAAGTCGTAGGCTCTGGTAAGGTGAGTGCTGCTGATACTTAGGTTGGACTGGATTCGTGGCGAGGTAGGTTACAGGATACCTTTCGCCTTGCTTTGCTTTTCTGGATCGTTCAACCAAGATGGGGATTCTGGACTGGCATAGGAAGAGTCCTTCCGTTGCGGAGGAGAGTGTCAGTCATACTTCTTCGTCAAAAGATGGAGAGTATGTCGAGGCCGCCCGTGAGTATATCAATTCATCTTCCTCAATAGCCACGGCTAACCAGAAATAGACGATGGCACAGGCGTAGCACAACAATCGAAACGCCAAATCGGCGTCGTCTCTGCAGCATTCCTCATCTTCAACCGCATGGTTGGCACTGGCATCTTCGCCACACCCTCCGGCATCCTATCACAAACTGGCTCCGTCGGTCTCGCACTGTTCATGTGGCTCGCCGGTATGCTGATTGCAGCTGCTGGTATGGCCGTCTACCTGGAGTTTGGAACCGCTATCCCTCGCAATGGAGGTGAGAAGAACTACCTCGAATACGTCTTTCGTAGACCAAAGTTCATCGCGACTGGCTTCTACACTGGCTATGTGATCCTGCTTGGTTGGGCGGGATCGAACTCTGTCGTCTTCGGAGAGTACATCCTCACTGCCGCGAATGTGGAAGTCAACAGATGGAACCAGCGCGGTGTAGGACTCGCCTGCATCACTTCAGCCTTCCTCATCCACGGTCTGGCACTAAAGTGGGGTCTAAGATTGCAGAACTTACTCGGAATCATAAAACTCATCATCATCCTGATCATCGTCATCTCCGGCTGGGCGGCACTTGGAGGCGCTCTCAAAGTCGACAAACCAGACAACTTCACCAACGCCTTCGAAGGCACGACCGGCTCCGCATATGGCATCGTGACCGCCCTCTACAATGTCATCTGGAGCTACATCGGCTACAGCAACGCCAATTACGCCCTCAGCGAGACCCGAAACCCAATCAAGACTCTCAAGATCGCCGCTCCTACAGCTCTCATCGGTGTTGGCGTCCTCTATATGCTCGTCAACATCGCCTACTTCGCCGCCGTCCCGAAAGACGAGATCCTCGAAGCCAAGCGTATTCTCGCAGCAGCGTTCTTCCGCAACATGTTTGGTCCCAGCGCAGAGCGCGCCATGTCCGTGTTCGTCGCGCTCTCTGCTTTTGGAAACGTGCTTTCGGTCATTTTCTCTCAAGGTCGACTGGTGCAAGAACTCGGTCGTGAGGGTATCCTACCATTCTCGCGCTTCTGGGCCAGCAACAGGCCTTTCAATGCTCCGCTGGCAGGTCTCTTCGAGCATTGGCTTGTGTCGGTTATCATCATGATGGGTCCGCCGCCGGGAGATGCGTATAACTTCATCTTGAACGTGATTAGCTACCCATTGGCCATTGTCAATACCTTTGTCGCACTGGCATTGATCTGGTTGTATCTGCACAAGCAAGCGTGGAACTGGAACCCGCCGTTCAAGGCTACGCTGCCGGTGGCGGTGTTCTTCTTCCTGAGCAATGTGTACCTGGTCATTGCGCCGTTTATTCCGCCTTCGGATGGAAACAGCATTTACGAGAGTCTGCCGTACTACTTGCACTGCATTGTTGGTTGCGCGATCATCGCTGGTGGTGGCGTGTACTGGCTTGTTTGGGCTATTATCTTGCCGAAGATTGGCAAGTATGAGCTTGTGCGGGAAGAGTATACTGATGAGATTGATGGATGGACGAGATACCACTTCGTCAGGAGAAAGTTGGCGTAGAGCGAATACAGATAGAGCTCGATAATGTTCCTGCAGTGCTGCTCTCACATACTTGGCTTTCGCCCATGCGTGCTGATGATTGTCAACTTGCCTCCCGCTTTGCAATCGCGAGTGAGTGACTCTAGAACGTCTAATGCTCTGGACACGCGTCAGCCGAATTCTTCAGACCAATGTCCTGTCTATGTCGAAGCAGACGCACCAGCTGAAATGAGATCTCCCCAGCACCCCAACCAATCACATCCTCCGAGCGCCAAGGACCCCACCTCATCCTGCCGCACGCCTCCGACCTCATCTCTCAGCCCTGGCCAAGCCTGAACCAGACAAAACATCGCGTCTCCTGTAGTAAGCCTCGAATCATGTCTATACAATAAGTGTACTATCCTCATCATCCATACCAAGCTTTCTCATCTCCCTCACATACTCGTCTTGACGAAAGCTTGACCTATACAATGCTTCGCGCCGGTGCCTTGCTGGCCGCAGCATACTTTCTCACTTTTCAAGCATCATGCACTGCTGCTACGAGTATACAAAAGCGAGCAGCTACTAATCACGGCTGGACACGTTCAAATCTCGCTCCTCGCGATGGAGTGATAAAACTGCACATTGCCCTCCGGCAAGAAGACCGTGGAGCAGCAATCGAGCGTCAGCTTGTGCTTGCCTCAGATCCGGACAGTCCGGCATTCCGACAACATCTGTCCGCAAGTCAGGCTGTAGAGCTTTCGCAGCCCGCTCAAGGTAGTGTCAGGGAAGTTGAGAGTTGGTTGGGAGAGTATGGGTTGTTGAAGGATGCGGAGGTGTATGGAGGGATGTTTGAGGTTGAGACGACTATTCGAAAGGCGGAGAAGTTGTTGAATACGACGTATTGGACTTTTGAGGATGGGAGTGGGAGAGAGGTGAATCGTGTGGAGGTGTATCATTTACCGCAGGGTGTGGCGGGAGCTGTGGATTTCGTTACACCGACGACGACTTTTCCTGAGGTTGGCTGCCGGAGGCATGCTGATGAGCTGAGGAAGCCTGAGAGAAGAATCGTGAAGAGGCAGTCGAACAATACGGACTGTAGTGGACCGGACGATCTTGCGACTCCGAGCTGTATCCGGGCAGCGTACGATATTACCTTTGAAGGTCTCAACTACACTTCTCAGCCAAATCGGACCACATTCGCTGTGTATGCCACGGAAGGCGCATCTTTCAACAACACCGATCTGCATCAGTATCTGCGAGAGTACAATCCACCGGCAGCTGAGGCCAGCGCCAGCTACTCAGTTATCGGACCAGGCGATCCAACATCTCCAGGCGGCATAGCTCCCAAGTTCGAGACATCACTTACCACTCAAGCTCTCCTCGGACTGGCATATCCGCAGGTTTCGAATGCTGTGCTGTACAACTATGGCGGAGTCTTTGGTCCAGAGAAAGGTGCTACTTACGACAACTTTGTCATGTTTTTGCAGCAGCTCATCACAAACGAGACTGTGCCTTCTGTGGTCAGTGTGTCGGAGTCAGCGGCGGAGAATCTGTTCGATCCGGATTATGCGAGAAGATTGTGTAATATGATGGCACAGGTGGGCGCGAGAGGTGTGACCATGCTATTCTCTGCAGGTAACAACGGGCCAAATGGAGACGTGTGAGTGAAAATCTTGCCAGCTGGCAAACGTGCCGCTCGTTATGTTGCTGAACGTTTGCTAATCCCATCTGGTTTCCAGAGCCGGAGGAGAGCACAAAGCAATCTTCGAACCAAAGTTTCCGGCTAGCTGTCCTTGGATCACAGCGGTCGGAGGAACCACCAATCTTGGTAAGTGAGGTAAGAAGGCCTCACGTAGCTGCACCTGCTGATGTCTATCTCACTTTAGGTGACGAGGAAGCCGCGACTAAAGAAACAATTCCCACTGCTAGTCGTCTCGGCTTCACAAGTGGCGGCGGCGGGTTCTCCAACATCTTCGCACGACCACGGTATCAGAGTATGATTCCGACATACATCGACAACTCGATTCCAGAGAGCTACTCTACCCAGTCGGGCTTCAACGCCTCTGGTAGAGGATATCCAGATGTCGCAGCGTTCAGCACGCAGTTCCCAACAATAGTCGACGCCTTCGAACTACCTATTGGGGGCACGTCTGCCGCGGTCCCAACATGGGCGGCCATCATCAGCTTGCTGAATGACTACGAGGCATTCCACGGAAGACCGCCGCTCGGCTTCTTGAATCCGTGGCTGTACAGCTTGAACGGCACTGGTCTCAAGGATATTGTGAAAGGCGGCAATAATGTGGGAGATTGCTCAGCTGCGCAAGGATGTACGCTCCCGGAAGTCCTTGGGTTCAATGTGACTGAAGGGTGGGATCCGGTGACTGGGCTGGGATCTCCGAAGTTCAAAGAGCTTGTGAGGGCGCTGGAGGGCGATCGAGCTGCGTGAGTAGACTGTTCTGGATCAGAGATGTCGTGGTTGTGCTGACGATGTTTTCAGACCTGACGAGGGGTTCGAGGCGGCGGTGAGCAGTGCTGCCGCATCTGCGAGTGCGACTTCTGCTCCTAATCAATCCGCAAGTGGGGAGACACAGACTTCGGCCGCTCAAGCAGTCCGACCGCATGGCATCGCCGGAGCAGCAGTCCTGGGTGCTGCTGTAATGATCCTTCTCGCCATTTGGGGCTGATGAGTGGAGAAGAAGTCGATTGTGCCCACGACACCAGGTGAGAGGGCATTGGGGCTTTCGCACCGGTGATAGAAGTCCTGCTGGTCGAGGACCCATCGTGAGGATGAATTCTGCAACTTGGCGCTTCACTTGGTCACCAGGTCAACCGAACCGCTTGTTGTGCGGACCGAAAAAGCACTGCAGAAAATGTATAGAGATCAGAAGGTCAAGGACCGAGTTGAAAAGGCAGGGAATGTAGGGGAGGACGACGCAGCATCGAACACAAAGCCCCGATCTGCGCGCGCAATCCGTGAGCAGAGAGATGAGCTGATCTTCGATCTTCGAACAACCTCCGGGGTGACTGGGTTTCGATCTCGCGGTACCCCGGGGTGGAATCATTGTCGCCGGATGGTGGTGCTAAGGCCTTCAGGCGATCGGCGGAGCACATTGCAGTGCGACGAGGATTGACGCGATTCAATTTGGAAGATTGGATTGGAAAGAGAAGTTCAGGAACATTCGGCCGTTTAGTGGACGTGAAGCTTACAATATCAGCTGCGATGGCGGACTCATCCGAGCATCAGGTCTGCAATGCTGAGAAAGAGGAGGAGGGCTACAATGATGAGAGCCACACGATGACCGCATCGCAGTGGGATATCACCATAGAAGGCACATACCTTGCTCTTGCTAGCGAGGACGAGACGAGCTTGACTACAGTCGCAAGCTTAGATCAGATGGCTCAGCTCGTGCCTGTGGGGAAGATCGATGTCAACGGCGATGCTCCCGATGCGATCAGGCAAGATCACACCACTGCCAGCGAGGGAATTCAAGGCGTGGAGCAGAGCGTGTCTCCTGCGTCTGTTGAGAACCAGACGCGCGAACAGTCGATCGCTATGACCAACAACGACAGCCAGGACGAGAGCGAGTATGGAGCCATGTACAACATATCAGAGTTGCAGCGTGCTGCCAAGAAGTGCCTTGCGCCCACTCAGAAAGATGATGTTGCCAAC
Organism: Septoria linicola; assembly: GCA_024114885.1. NCBI lineage: Eukaryota > Fungi > Ascomycota > Dothideomycetes > Mycosphaerellales > Mycosphaerellaceae > Septoria > Septoria linicola. Next base: position 377,872 of record CP099420.1, read on the forward strand.
ATCTCTCCGTGCGAACTGCATTCCGTCATTGCCACGAACCACGTTGAGCTGGACCGAGACGAGAAATTCCTCTTGGAAGCGATACGTATGGGCAAGAGACGCAGATGGCAAGATCTTGCGGCACTCCTAGACGTGGAGGATGTTTCAGCTGCATGGCAGCACCATGCCTTCGATCTTTACGAAACGCTCAAGGGGCGTGAACAACAGGGTGAAGCGCTGATCGAGAAAATTCGAATGTTTAACTCCACGAGGCAGCCAAGCCCAAGATGTGGAGGCAAGTCTGCGATGCTGTGAACGCCTTTCGGCCTGAGAGCCAGAAGGTCAGTGTTGAAGAAGTTCGAGCCTGTTCGGAGTTCCTGACATCGCGTGGCCACGTCTGAGTGGCATGACTGGACGCCCTGCACGAGGAGTAGATCGACACGGGCTATGAGAACGGCTGTACAGCTTGAGGTGGACTTGGAAAGGTCCAGTGCTATGTGTGTAATGCGACCACAAGGCAAGAGCACACCAGAGATGGCTGAATAATGTTGGCCTAGTGGCAGTCATCCAAGAACAATGGTGCGTTTCGTAGAATTGTGCAAAAAGGCGGAGAGAAACAGTTCAGTAGAGACTATGCCATTAGGTTCTACCTCGAGCTCACAGTCTTGTTGCACGCAACGATCCTCTCCTTCTCCAGACGCTATCGAGCAGAGAAAGTATGGGGGATGGACCTGACGCTTAGGGTGTCGTTTCGAGGATACACGCAGTTTGAACAGCATCTTCTTGTCAGCTTAGAGGCAGCCCACCCGGGGACAATTCCTTTCCAGTGCAGCGAGTCTCCGCTAATGCGAACACCTCCAAATGTATAACAATTTTCATCGAAACCAGAGACGTGTGCATGCGCGTGAACCAGTCAAGCCACCAATCCATCAAAGTGAAGCTATTCCCAATGCGGACTACGCGAATTCACCTTGGCATCATCTTGATGACGTAGGAAAAGATGGGCGTCACTTTCTGGAATGAATTGATCTTTCTTGCTTTGATCTTGCGGCGTGCCTTTCCTCCTGCTTCACAAGTGCAAAGAAAATTCCAGGAAACACAACAGAAGTTCAGCACAGCCATACTCCAACATGGCAGACAAGATCAAGGAGACTGCAAAGCAGGAAATCTCAGCGACTGCGAAACAGGCCAGCGCTGCAGCGAAGTCTGGAGCGTATCTCTATCCTCTTAAGGTACAATCAACAGCACTTCTCATGTCTTATACCTCAAGCTGATGAGACCCAGGGCATCTTCTACTTCTGGTCCCACAAGTCCCTATGGAAGCCCTTCCTCGCAAAGCTCCTGCCAACCATGTCTCTCGGCCTGGCAGTGACAGTCGGCATGTTCCTGTTCACATACCTGCCACAGCTCGCGATCTTGGTCTTCACGAATGGACCTCTGGCAGTCGTTTCGACTGTCTTCCTTGTGCTGTCTGAGTCGAGCACATTGACCATGGTTCTTGCCAAGACTCTTCTCATTGAGGACTCTTTGATCGACACTTTTGATGGAACGCTGGTTGCTCGTGGACACACTGGGCTTGTGGAGAAAGATCGCCAAGTCAAATCTTCGTCTTTTGGAGATTCGATTCAGAGGTTGGGGAAGTTGGCTACGAAGCCGTTTCAGAAGTTTACGCCTGCTGCTATTGTGGTGAGCTACGTTTAGATCATCGAAAAACTCTCGCATCAAGCTAACATAGTCCAGCGCTACCTCATCTCCCTACCGCTCAACTTCATCCCAGTAGTCGGCACAGCAATCTTCATCACTCTGCAAGCCCGCAATCGCGGTCCAGCCTCGCACGCACGATACTTCCAGCTCAAGGGCATGAACGAGGACCAGAAGGAGAAGTACGTTGAGCAGCGATCAGGCTACTACACGGCGTTCGGTATCCCAGCGGTTCTGCTCGAGATGGTGCCTCTTGCCGGCATCTTCTTCGCTTTCACAAACACTTGTGGTGCAGCACTCATGGCTGCCGACTTTGAGCAGCACGGCGATACTAGCCCAGAGCTAAGAGAGCGGTCTGGAGCTGGTACTGCGAAGAAGTCTTCTTGAGCGAACGCAAAGTAGAATCGCTAACTGCAAAGCAATCAAGTTCGATTAGTGATATGCGCGAACAGCAGCATGCATGGAGATAAGAAATAGCAGTATGTCTGGCGTGGAAGAAGTCACAGCAGGACTCAGAGCATGGCGAGCAGCTTCGCCGATATCGAACAAGTTTATGCGGCAACCGACGGCACAGTCGCGGTCATAGTCGATTTGATAGATAGGCCAAATGTCGGGCAAGCAACACGATCAGCTACGAGACATAGCATACTGTAACGCGTACGAACACAACAGCGGGGCCGCCAATGCCATTGATGGATTTCTGCAACACAGATCGCCAAGTTCCCCTCTTCCTTCAGAGCTACGCCTTCCAGATTTCCTGAAGAGGCAAGCAGATCCGAGTCAATAATATAGGAGAGCTATAGCTGCTTTGTACTTACAAAACCAGAGCCGAAGAGTTACTGACGAGAACAGAAGAGATCGAGAAAAGCCTGACATTCAAGAAGATCTGGTTGCAAGATGTCGGCCACCACAATGACAGAGACTGCTTGTGGACCAACTCAACTCGGCACAACCGCCCAAGCCGCAGCATCCCTCACCACATCTCCAGAAGACAACCCCAAAACATCCTCCTCAATCCTCCACTCCTCCATCTCTACCCTCCCGCCCCAAATAACCTCCGCCTCAGGCCTCTACCTCCACACCTCATGTGGTCTTTCCATCCTCGACGCCACCGGCGGCGCAGCCGTAGCCTGTCTCGGCCACGCACACCCCCGCATCCTCTCCTCCATCAACCGCCAACTTTCTTCAGGAGTAGCATACGCCTACGCGCCCTTCTTCCGGACCGCACCAGCCGAAGCTCTCGCTTCCCGACTTTCCGCGAGCACAGGAGGACAGATGAGTAAAGTGTTCATCGTGTCTTCGGGAACAGAAGCCGTCGAAGCAGGATTGAAGCTCGCAAGGCAGTATTTCGTAGAGAAGGAAGGCAAAGACACGAAAAGGAGGAGGTTTGTAGCGAGGGAAGGGTCGTATCATGGGAATACACATGGTGCGTTGGCGATGGGGGACATGTAGCGAGAAAGGAGATTTACAGGCCGATCTTGAAGGAGGAGGTGGTTACTCATGTTAGTGCTTGTTATCCGTACCGGGGGAAGAAGGAGGGAGAGACGCATGGGGAGTAGGTGGAGAGGTTGGGGAGGGAACTAGAGGAGGAGTTCTTGAGGATAGGGCCGGAGAGTGTTTGTGCGTTTGTGGCGGAGACGATGTCGGGGTTGACGTTGGGAGCTGTGCCGCCTGTGAAGGGGTATTTGAAGAAAATGAAGGAGGTGTGTGATCAGTATGGGGTGTTGTTAATGTTGGATGAGGTGTTGAGTGGAATGGGAAGAGCGGGGACCTTACATGCCTGGGAGCAGGAGAAAGGTGTTGTGCCGCATCTGCAGACTGTGGCGAAGGGCTTGGGTGCTGGGTATGAACCGATTGGGGCACTGATGGTGCATAAAGATGTGGTAAAAGTGTTGAGCAAGGGCACGGGAAGTTTTGTGCACAGCCAGACTTATCAGGGACATCCAGTAGCTTGTGCGGCTGCGCTGGAGGTGCAGAAGGTTGTCGAGGAGGAGAAGCTGTTGGAGAATGTAAGAGGATTGGCGCCTACACTGGGGCGATTGTTGCGAGAAAGGCTTGGCCAGCATGCAAATGTTGGCGATATACGCGGTCGAGGCTTCATGTGGGCTGTAGGTGCATCGCATCTTGTGGCTTGAGTTCCGCTGACCCTTATACAGGTCGAATTTGTCAAGGACAGGAAGACCAAGGAACCTTTCCCGGTACATGAGAAAGTGTCTGCACGAATGCATGCGACAGGTTTGCAGAAAGGCTTCGAGATCTCCTTGTTGCCTGGCGGTGGTGTCGCTGATGGTGTCAATGGTGATGTGATCATGCTCGCTCCCGCGTACAACTGTACTCAGCAGGACATCGAGCTGATCGTGGAGAGGACTGTGAAGGTGCTGCACCACGTCCTGGGGTCCTAGATGAGGCATAGATAAGTGAGCTCAAGCGTTGTGCTGGGAAGACACTGATCCGCTAGCTTCGCGACAAGTCAATGTGAAGTCCACACAAGCATGTGGAGAGACAAAATTGCCCCTCGTGCAGCCAGTCGTTTACCTCAACGGCCTCATTAATCCTTCGAAGTCCGGCACGAAATGCTCGGGAGCACAATTTACCTCGATGGAATTACCTGTTGCCGAGTTCCGGTCGTGTCCATCGTACAGTCGCATGTCGCATGCGTATTCGTACCTCGTTGTTTGAAGGAGCAGTCCTTGTTTCTCCTTGCGCGAAACTTGTGCGCGTTCTCAGAGGTGAGCCGTCGCTTCGAGGTCCTGCTTCCAGCACCTGAGAAGAGAACTCATGGGTCTTTGCTCGTCGACCAGTTCCAATCTGCCAAGATTAACGGACCGGTTGTGCCAAGTTCTGTTGCCACTTTGCCGCCGAGATGTCATTTGAGATCAAGCACTGCTTCTCCAGACAGACTGCCAATGAGGTTTGTGGAGTGACCGTGGCTGTGCTTTCCAGCTGCAGTCGTTTTCTGCAATTGGCGAAGGTCACTGGTTGATCGGACACAAGTGGTCGCGTGCCCACTTTCAATCCTTCTCTGGGTCGGCTTCCATGAGCCGAAGTTGGCCAAGCTGGCATTAGGACCGCAGGACAGCAGGACGCCTGAGGATGTCTGCGGCGGCCGCGTGGGGTATTTGTATAGTCAACATCAGCTGAGATCACTCATCGATATGTGATGAGAAGATGTTGTCGCATCATGGTCAGCACTCTGTCTGTTTGATGCTGCTCGTGTGCTCCAATTGCAGCCCTCGATGGTGGTGATGCACCAGCCGTGATTCTATTTGCCATAATGTGTCGTTCATGGTTAGCTCGCAGCCACTTTCACGGCGATCAGTGGGTATGACGCTCGACACAAGCCTTGAGGCTTCTCTGGCAAGACGGACAGAGGAAGCATGTAGGGTGTGTCTGCGCCGCGTGAAGATGTCATCGCATGGATTGCATCTTTCTCATGTCCCAGACAGCAACTTGACAGGTGCAACTGATGAGAAGAAGAGGAGAAGGAGAAGGAGGTGATCTCGTCGGAATCACCGGACAATCGGCGTTTGCAGGAGCCTCTCCACCGTTTTGATACAACTAACTAGAGTCTAGTTAGAACTAGCGCACGCACGCGACACCTGTTGCTGTTGCGCTGGCTGCTGAAGCGGTCTCGTCTCCTATTATCATTATCCACTCTGCAACACAACAGACTTAGACGTTTCTTCTCTTCTGCTTCTTCTACACGACCACACTCTACCGGAACATCTCCAGCGCATTGGGGGCGACTTGTCGGATCAGCGACTGCGAGCCAGCATCCTTTCCTCTCCTCTCATCTCCGACCGTGCCGGAACTCAGCCTCATTGCGCTCACGCTCACGCTCTGCCTTTCTCTCAGCTGGAGAGAAATCAAGAGATAGAGGAACGAGGCAAGGAGACCGAGGGCGAGCATGGCCGCCAACAGCACAATGCCCGACTTGGGCAAACCACAATCGCAAGCACGAGCTTGGTTTGAACCTCTGGTATGCTCATGCAATAGACGTCGTACTGCTGGGAGAACGTACGGTCATGGCTAACATATGGCACAGCTCGTGGTCACCATCATGGTAGTATCATTAATCATAAACCGAGACCGCAACTTTCACATCATACCCTCGCCCGACTCGTCCTCGGAATCGTTGATCAAGAGTGGCGCGTACGAAGAAACGGCTTCTCGATCATCTAGTAGGAGTACGTCCCCCGACGGCCGACCAAAGCCCAGCATGGACCTCTCCCAGAGCCCCTTCGTCTCGCAGTCCGACTCCGACATGAACTTCCTCTCGAGGATCCTACAGCGCTTCCCTTTCTTGGTGGAAATGTTCTACTGGGCTCTCAACTTCCTGGCATACGCTATGACGAAAAGCATTGGTGCTGCACTGTACAGCAGGAACGAGAACAACGAGATTACGGAATTGGCTCAGCAACATGGAATCGACATCCTGACGATTGAACACAACACCATGTTCAAGATATTCTTCCCCATCAGCGAGGTCGAGTTCCAGCAATTCTTTTTGAATGGCCACCTTCAGATCATGACACTCTACAACCAATTCTACTCTCTGGTGCATATCCCTGGGACTGTTGCGTAAGTCTGCCCAGCCGAAAAAAACACCGCAGGTTCGCGAGGGCCGAAACGGTACAAATAACGAATCCGCTAACACGACACTTTGCAACAGCTTCCTCTCCTGGTGGTACTACATGGCACCTTCGCATGACCACTTTGCCCTTGCACGCCGCACGATGACTCTGGGCAACTTCTCTGCATTCATGATCTTTTCGTTCTGGCCATGCATGCCGCCGCGGTTACTACCCGAATCCTTTGGCTTCCGCGATACAGTCCGACAAGATCACGCCGAATCCGTGTGGGTAGGAGGTGCCAACGTGAACCAATTGGCAGCAATGCCTTCGCTGCATTTCACCTACGCTTTCATCATTGGATGCACCTTCCTCTGGCATTCTGGAGTCCTTTCGATGTTCCGTGGGCGGAGGACGGGCAAAAGCCCCATCTTCACCTTCATCTGGATCGTGGCTGGTATCCTGTACCCAATCCTGGTACTCTCGATCATCGTCGCGACAGCGAATCACTACTATATGGACGCCGTCGTGGCAACATTCTCAGTCGGGCTGTCATTCCTGCTGAACAAGATATGGTTTGTGCTTCTACCTGCCGAGGCACTCTTGCTCCGGATTCTGCGGCTGAGGAAGCCAATTCCAAGCACGGCGCAGAACTCGCGAAGAAGGCAGGATAAGCCAATAGTGGTGGTAGAAGACTGGGCATAAGCCGTTGGTAGTGTTTTCGATCTTCTGAATTGCTGATATTTGGCGTGGAGTCCGGAGTTTGTGCATTGAGCATCGGGTCGTTCAATTTGTGGTTCGGAGATCTGCTTGCAATTTGTTCGAAGCAAGCGATGCATTGCGAGCCGGTGGAAAAGTGCGGATGGTTTAGCTATGCGCCTCATGCAGGAGCGTAATGGTGGAGACATGAAGATCAAATTCGTGATGCACGAAGTAATTACTATCAATGAGAACCGTTCATTGACCTGATTACTCAGTCGTGTAGGCATGAGGGCAGACGGACGCCTAGCAAGCGTGAGATTTGGGCTCTCTGATAATTACGTGACAAACCAGACGTCTTGAGTTGACGACTTCCATTGCAGTGTGCGAGACCTTCACCTGCATCTTCTCCCCTGAACTCCACTTCCATACCTCGCTCTCTCAAAGTAAGGCTATGACATCGATGTCAATATAGCATCTTGTGGTTGGGAAAGGCGACATCCCCAAAACAGTTAGCGCGCGACAGGGGTCCGTCAAGCTGACTTTCAAACCTCACATCGTCAACACCTTTTTACCTCCACAACATCCACAAAAGTCGACTGTCATCATTTTGCACAGCAGTTTCACACTCGAATCTGGTCATCTCCAGCATCACTATCAGCGCTGTTGCCTCGAGCGCCGCCATCATGGAGCCGCAACGAGCTCGCGACTATGGTATCTTTGCGACAACATCAGGACACGAACACTTTCAGTGAAAATCAGCTCACTGACATGCCGTTATTCTATAAGATACCAATGCATCTCAGAATGGTCAAGACAGCAATGCCGACATTGGATTCAGCATCCGTGGTGCCGCCAAGCGGAAGAGCAGCGTAGATGAACGTCCTCCACCGAGGAGCCGGTCTCGCTCGCCGCCACGTCGTCGTGATCGCCCATATCATGACCCAGATCAGCCAGATGGCACTCGAGGCCCTCGGAACTATCACCCATCTCGAAGCGTAAACATCTGAATAACTTTCTGCTATGGACACCATGCCTAATGTGAGCCTTCAGGACGACCGACACAATTCTCGGCTCAGCAGTTCCAACGACTACTACCCGCAGGACTATTCTCGACCTCCTCGACAGTACTTTGAGACGTATCCGGCCCATTCTGACGACTTCTACGATGAGCCTGTCTTGCCACCACCGAGCAATGGTGACGGTGACGTCTCGGCAGACAATAGGGAGCTGCCATTCCTCCTCATCCGTGGTCTCAAGGCCAATACTAGCGAAGAAATACTCAGCAAAGGGCTTGAGAAGCTGTACCGGGAGGACGACAAGGATCAGCAGACGCCAGCAAATAACGCAGCCGCCCCCGCGAGCCTGCCCACAGGCGCAGGTCCTGTGGCAGCAACTCCGCTCGCAGCACTCATTGCAGCAGTGCCTGTGAAGCCATTAGCCGCGCCGGGCGCCAGCCCGAGCAGTTTGAAACGTGTCTATGTTATTCGTGATCGTGAGACAGAAAAAGGCTTGACGTTCGGATTTGCTGAGTATCACACAGTTGCAGATGCCAAGGCAGCACATTGGAAGTCTAGATGGCTCCGCGACAAGTGTACGATATCCTCGAAGAAGATCGAAGTCGACTATCCACATCTGGGCGTCTTCCCGGTGGCGATGCCTGGACAGACCGATCCGAAATACCAGTTCCAGCTTGGCTCCGGCAGTACCCACCAGTATCACGATCAGCGCTACTATGCTTCAACACTCGAGGTCAATGAGGCACCACCGCCACGTACCAAGAGTCCATCGCCACCAACAGCTACGAAGACCACCAAGAAGCGCACAAAGGACACTGCAGGCATAGACTCACTGGACGGCGGCACAACCAAGAAGATCAAGTCTGGCGAGCCAAAGGGCATGGGCATTGTCAATCTCTGGCAGAAGAAGCAGGCGGAACTACGTGGAGAAGTCCCAGATAGTCACGATTCCCGCCCCTCCTCTGCTGGCTCCGACTCACCTTCTGTTTCTGTAGAGCAGCCTCAACAGAGCTACGTCTTTCAAGGGGAGAAAGACGGCAAACAGCGCAAAGCCTGCCTCCTCTGCGGCACAGAGCTTCCAGAAAAAGTAACTCCACAGCGCCACTGCGAAGGCAGCGAAAAGCACGCTGCCAACCTAAGAGACGAAGCCAAGTGTCAAGAGGCTTTGGAGAGACTCACCAAGTGGGGCCTCACCGCCGACCAGACAGTCAAACTGCCGCCTCCCAAGCCTGTAGAGAAGCCCGAATACCGCGACCGCGCCAAAGAACGCCGCATCCAAGAAGCCAAAGCCGGCACAACAGAGAAACTCAAAGTCTCCCTCAAAGGCGCCGCTGCCGCGAAGAAAGCCGGCCCCGTCTCAACACAGCCAGTCGCACCGAACTACGGCAAAGGTCTCAATCTCCTGCAAAAGTCCGGATATAAGGAAGGTCAAGGCCTGGGCGTAGGAGGCAGTGGCCTGACTGCACCCATCGAGCAGATCTCGTACAATGCTGGCGTGGGCTTGGGTCACGAGGGTAGTAAGAAGGGCGATGCCAACGAGGAGGCCGCGAGGATGACGAAGGGCGATGGCGGGTTTTTGGAGAAGACGAAGGAGGTTGCTAGGAGCAGATATGAGAGGATGCAGTGAGCAGGCCTCTCGTGGAGGGTGTCGAGCGGGTAGCGCTCCGCGGTTTTGTTGGCGACTGCGCTGCTTGATGCGCACATACTGCGCAATGAATGAATGACTGTTTTTGGAGTGATTATTTGCCGGTGTCTCAGCTTTCTCCGTGGTTCTGTGACTACTACGCCGCCTGGAGCGAACACTATTCAGATCGAGCTCACGACATTCCACGGAGATGCTTTGTTGGTCGAAATACCTGCTCGCTCCGTGAGTCTGTGAGTTGCACGCCGCCCGGAGCCAAGACTACTCGGATCGATCCAACCATACTTTACGGAGATGCTTTGGTCGTGGGAACACCTGCTTTTCCCGCAATTCTGCGACCACCACGCCACCTGGAGCGGAGACAACCCAGAGTTAGCGCATGATATCTCGTGGAGAGGCCAAGCTCGTCTCAATATCTATCTCTGTCGTGAATGCAACCACCAAGCCACCTAGAGTTCCTTCGCTGACCATCTCGACTGCACAGATGGTGTGAGATAGTGCCCTTTTGCTGATTGATGTGCTAGTCCACTTGATGGAGAGAGATGTGTATTGAACCACTCTCCGTCACTTTGTAAGCATTACGCGACGACACAGATCAAGCTCATGATATCTCGCGGAGACACGAAGACGATCGAAACTCCTGCCTCCAGTTTTCATCACTGACCAAGCTGGACGATATGCCTTCACGCACCATCTCAAGCACGCGACTTGCTCGAAAGAGTTCGGTATCTAAAACGATAGGCAAGGTCACTGGCATAGAAGCACAAGTATCTCTGACTTCCATCATCAACTACGCTGCCCAGTGCACCTCTTAGCACCACATACATTTTCAAGAGTCCTCGAGACACTACGAGTGATATTGGAACTTGTTGCAGCTTTCTCCGAACCTGTGTAAGGCTCTCGCCAGTCACACCACTCAAGGCCGCGAGTTCTCGCCTGCCACAAGGCTGGCGGGTGAACAAGGCTGCGCCGACAGCACTCCCTTCTTCCCCACCACAGCAAGACAATGTCATTGAAATTCTCCGATGACGAGCAGACACGCGATGTCATCAACCTCGATTCTCAGGACGGTGAACTTCGGACATCGCCAGTGCGACCACGCAAACGCCTCTCCAAGAGTCTTCAGGACAGGATAAATAAAGTGCGCAGTCAGCTACGCCAAGTTATCTGGAGCGAAGACTGTGAGAATTGATCTCGTGATGTTTCACGGAGATATGGAGGCTACACGGGTGACTCTTTTCATGGCCTGTCGGTGGCCGCGCTGACTGGTGCGCCTTCGCAAGCCATTGTCATTACACGATCTGCGGGAGACAGTGCTTCTCCAGAATTGTAGACAGACTCACTTTGCTCGAAGACACGCGAATCTCTGCATTCCCCGATCGACTACACAGCCCAGTGCGCCTCGCGGCACCACATGCATCTTGGAGAGTTCTCGAAACATCATTTCGGTTCCATAGCAACTCTATCAACATCACTGAAACATCATATACTCCTCGTCCACCTCATCCTCCCCGCCCCTTCCGGCTTCCACAAGATGCCCACTCTCCTCCACCTTGAACGGCACTTTCGTAATTGCCCTCTCATCATGCCTCTTCCCTTCAAACTCCTGCAGCGGAGCATGTTCCAGCGCTGCCACAAGCAATTCCGTCGCGCTGCGATACTCTCTGCGATCGACACAGCGTAGTACGACCTGCACTGCTACAAATATTAGACCAAGGATAGCGACTACACTGCCGAGCTAGGGGCTCCGACCCGATGCGCCGTAGGCCCAGACGTTGATTCGTGCAGAGTCGATTTGGACCACATTGGTGAGCTCGGACCTGCTGAAGATCGGTAGGCTGGGATCTGTGGTAAAGAAGAGGTCCCAATCACAGATCAGACCTTAAAGACGGGCTCGTCACGAGCTAGACACTCAGCTGGGAATCCAGATGGCATAGTGCCATCAGGAAGGAATGCTGCCTTGTCTGATGTCCATATCGTGAAGGCCGCATTGGACCCAAGTGTTTCGATCCATGGTTTGTATATGCGCTCGCTCTCTAAAACCCGACGACTGTAGGCGTCTCCCAACCAGTGCCCAACTTGACAGATTTGGTGTACTTGACCTCGAGCAGATCGCGGGTCAAAGGAGTATTTGACACATCATAGTCTCTTTAGCATCGCACATAGCGATTTTCCAGAGTCTGCGTGTCGAACCATGTCCTGTTGTCGTAGCCAACCCACATACTAGACGAGACTCCAATTACTGGCCTGTTGTGCTGCACGATTGTGCTGTTACCAGAAGGCTCGAGACGCTGCTTGATGTGAACCAACTCTATCGCTGACTTATGATCAACCGACTTACATCACTGACTGCGTTGGTATGCTTAAGACTTCGCCGCTGGACGACGCAAGCATCTCTCTAAGATGCTGGCCTCAGCAGGTCATGGGTGTCAACTGGTAATCCCACCACGGCTCGGGGCAGTATCTTTGACACAACGTGTTCTGCGAGGCAGCACTGTTGCCACGACTATCGAGATGTGACGAATTTGCCCTTGAGTTGCTCCAGACGATTGAGAAGCACGTCACACACAACATCCTGGCGTGTTACGTGCCTTTCTGTTTCTTGCAAGGCTCGTTATGCTATCAAACTGCCTGGAGGGCTCGGCGAGGTCGTGTCCCAAGGATACCAGCGACTTCGATGAGGCGTCTTGTGTCAAAAACACGACTGGTGCAACATTGGCCTAGCCCCGGGGATTTGGCCTTCGTCGCTCGAGCATCGGCGAAGAGTATTGGTCCATGATCGCGCTTAGATTAGATGAACTTGCGCAGGTCGGCTTTCTTGCTTAAGGTCACCGATAGCGAGAGCGGAATGTATCAACGTTTTGGCACGATAAGTATGCCACTTGGAATCTATCTGATTGCGAGTAAGAATACCTGGGGCATCGAGCTCCGTATATTAGTCGCGATGAAGATACAGCAAAGTGCATAGTCAGCGCTGTCTGGACGACCGTCGTACTTACTGTTGCATCAGCAAGGGCCGGCATTGGTACTCATTCGTCTTCAACTCTTGTCATTCTTGTCGCATCCATTTAGTGCATGCTGCAAGAGAAGACAAAACACACGAGCACCATTCCGTGGTTACCTTATGCCAAGCACGAAACGCCTCGCAAGCCTCTGCAGAAAGCCGAAGCTTTCCTCGCGTTGTGCACCAAGATTGAAAGGGTCTTGCTTCTCATGTCACGACTGCTTCAAAGCGACCTCACCTTGAGCCAGTATTGCGCTGCGCTGTGCCTCATGAGCACATGAACCCTGCATAGGAGCACTTTCGGATTGTGCGAGATCTTCAGTATCACCATGCCGATCATTAGCATATCACAGTCTCGTCATTGGCCAGCAGCCCCCCTCACGTGTATCTTAGACTTCATCGAAGCAATGGTTTGCCACTATTACTTGCGAGTCAGTTGCGACTTCTGTCTGCACGCTCGCACGAGAGGTACAGGCGACAGCTGAAAGTGGGTTCTGAGAGTGAACCTTGATAGTTTGTGGCAGGCAAGTGGCACGCGACTGTTGACAGAATCCAGCTTGCTTCGTGTCCGCGGATGGTAGCACTTGGGCCAAGCTGGTTGTAGCGGATGCATGGGAGTGGGTCGGATTGATGATCGGATCTGGCCGAGGCCAGCAAATGCTTCGGGTACTGATAACGTGCTTCGATTATGCCTGTTTGCTCTTCACGATCGGAGATATCGTGCTTTGCCGCGACTATGCGCGCTTTCAGGCGCGTTTCGCGTGCTTGTAGCCACCGTTTGGATATGTTCAAGCTATCGCAAGCCGCCTTGCACATGCTTCATGGCGTGCGCACGAAGGATCAAGAGATAGCAGAGTTCGCTAGCTCAGTCTTGGCAGCCTTGGCCGGAGTGAATGGTGGGGTAAATCAAGACCACAGAAGCGCCAACCTTCCTCTTTCTGCAGAACCAACAAACGCCCTCAAAGTACCAGAGACCAATACGATATCTCGAGCTTCCTCTCCGGGCATAGGCTGGCCACATTTTGCGATGTCAGATGTGCGTCGCTGTGCAGACCGAAGGATGAATGTCCTAGCAATCAGGAATATGGTCCTTGCAATCAGCACAGGAGTTCCTTAGCCGGCACGAGATTGCAACACAACTTTTCGCGGATGAGTCCATGATTCGAGATCGACCAACTTGTGCCGCAGAATGATGGTGCTCAGACCCTTGTGTGTTTGTCTTGTATGGCCAAGGAGTACCCAGACACCGCGAAAGTGCTTGATCTCTTGTCCGGCAGTCGGTTGTGTACCGAAGCCAGTTGGCTGACGGACGTCGTGTCAAATCGAGAAGAGCTCGCGAGCTCTCTCATAATGTGATCGCCGGTAGCCAACTAGCGACCACGCCACTACGAAAAGCTGACCTCCTATTCGCTCACTCTGAGATATCTTATCAGCCTCGGGTAACATTTGCACTTGTCGTGTCGTACAGAAAGTTTCTGCTTCGCAAAAGGTGACAAGCCCGCTCATGTTGAAGCTTGGTCCAGACAAGACCGCGGTGCAGTGAGCTCGAGTAGACGTGCCGTCAAAGGGCGTTCGCCATCCGCGACTTGTCCGCAAGCTGGTCCAGCCGCTGATCCTGACACCATACATGCGCCGGACCATACTTGATTAGGAAGGACATGGGACTCTCATTCCCTTCCACAGGACTTCCTCGCAGCTAACCTAGACATACGGGCGCCGTGAGTGGCTGGCTCTGAGATAGTGTGAAGATACACGCCGATAGCCAGTACGACCATGCCATGCGACACAATGGGACCCTGTCGTTCGCTTCGAGGTTGTACCATGCTGCACATAAGAGCAGGTCGTGCCCTGGTGGAGTGTTTCCAACTCCCATCGTCTTGTATCAACCTTCGCGTGTCTAGGTGAATAGGCACTTGTCGCGTACACAAGATGGCGAACGTAAACGAGGTCATTGACCACACGGTCATGCCTATGGTATGTGTTCTCCCAACGACAGCGCCCGACCGTACAGCTAACCGCTATGCAGGGCAACATCAACCCAGAAGTGCCTCCTCTCACTGAGAAGCGGAATGTCTTCAACACGCCCACACTCCATGGCACTGTCGAGGAGACGCTAGTGGACGAGAAGCACGCCAGTATGGAGAAGGAGACCGACAAGGTCGGCCAGACATATGTGGGCGAGATGGAAGAGGTCGATTTTGAGAAGCCCGGTCAAGAGCCGACCGAAGCAGATCCATTTACGCCATTTGATGATCTGCCAGAGGAGCGACACTTCATTGTCACGATACGATCGATCCTCGTTGGTGTCATCTGTGGTGCCCTTGTGAACGCCTCCAACGTCTATCTTGGACTCAAGACTGGTTGGACTTTCGGAGCCTCGCTTTTCGGAGCCATTATTGGTTTCGCCGTGCTCAAGCCTCTAGGTCGCAAGCTTCCAGAGAGCTTTCCAATCTTCGGTGGCGAATTCGGACCTCGTGAGAACAACATTGTCCAGACTGCTGCTACTGCTGCAGGTGGTCTGAGCAGTGTCTTCATCTCCGGTATTCCAGCACTCTACCAGCTTGAGCTGCTTTCGACTCCAAAAGAGGACTTTCCACGTCTGATCACTCTGACTCTGGTTGGTGGTTACTTCGGATTCCTCATGTCGACTCCTCTCCGAAAGTTCTTCATCATTTATGTGGCTCGTGAGCTCAAGCTCATTTTCCCTACACCTTCTGCCACAGCCATGACCATCCGCGCCATGCACATGGCCTCCACTGGCGAGGCTATCGCTAAGCTGAAGATGAGAGCTCTGTCGTACGCCTTCTCTGGTGCTATTATCCTTCGTGTGGCCTCGCAGTACGCTACCGGTATCCTCTGGGACTGGCACATCTTCACCTGGTTCTACATCTGGGGCAACTACAACAACGCTGCCATCAATGTTGAGAACTGGGGCTGGATGCTTGAGTGGACACCAGCTTTCATCGGAGCTGGTATGCTTGTCGGTCTGAACACTGCCATCTCCTTTTATGCCGGTTCGATCATTGCCTGGGGCATCATCGGTCCAACGCTCGTGCACTACAACGTTGCTTTCGGTCTTGCTCCCGCGGCTTACGAGGGCACCAAATGGGAGGGCATCGTGTCGTTTGCGTCGCTCGGTACTGCGGCGTCATCCAAGGACACTCCATCTCCACGTTTCTGGATGCTCTGGCCTGGTGTTCTGCTCATGATTGTCGTCTCTTTCGTTGAGCTCGGTCTGCAGTACAAGGTTTTTTTCCACGTTTCGAAGGCCATCTACCGAGGCTCGTGCTCTGGTATCAACGCAGCACGCAAGGCGATGGGCCGTGGCTCCAGTCCCTACCTCGAGAGCAAGGGTGCTCAAAAGCAAGACGACCTCGTCAAGGACTTTGCCGACGACAAGGATCTTGTCAAGTGGTGGATGTGGTTCCCAGCTCTCATCGCCATCATCATCCTCACTTGCGTGGTCATGGGTGTGCAATTCGACATGCCAGTCGGCATGTCTCTGCTATCTATCTTCTTGGCTTTCTTCTTCTCCCTTCTGGCTGTGCAATGCGCTGGCGTCACTGACATCACCCCATTGACTGCCGCATCAAAGGCATCCCAGATCGTCCTAGGAGGTGCCACCAAGGGCGAGGGCTGGGAGCCCGAGCACGCCCAGCGTCTCAACTTGCTCGGAGGCTCGCTTGCCTCGATTGGAGCCAATCAGGCTTCTGATCTTGTCGGTGACTTCCGTGTCGGTTTCCTTCTCAAGACCTCTCCAAAGCAGCAGTGGGTTGCCCAAGGTCTTGGTACCATCGTTGCAGTCTTCTTGGCCCCAGCACTCTTCATGCTGTTCGCCAAGGCATACCCTTGCATTCTCGACATCAACGCCGAGGTCTGTCCATTCAGCGCTCCATCCGTCTCAGCCTGGAGAGCCGTTGCAGTCGCCATGACCGACCCAGAGTTCCCAGTCCCAACAAGCAGCGGTATCTTCGCCATCTGCTTCTCGATCTTTGGCGCCGGAATGATCTTCGTCCGCCACTATGCCTACACTGGCACCTGGGAGAAGTACAGAGTCTATCACCCAAACATGATGTGCATTGGTCTGGCTTTCGTGCTTCCGCAGACATACTACGGTGTAAGTCGTTGCCCAACGAACATGATACATACCATGAATCCCTTACTGACATCGTTGACAGCTCGCCATGATCATCGGTGCTGCTCCATGCTACTTCTGGGCCAAGCGCAACCCACAGAGCTTCGACATCTACGGTTACGCAATCGCTGCTGGTCTCATCGCCGGTGAGGGTATCGGTGGAGTCATCAACGCCATCTTCCAGGTTGCTGGCATTGCTGGACCAGATCCATATGGCACGAACATCGCCTGCCCTGGTGATGCTTGCTGAGCGGGCTCTTTGCAAGCTGTGATTGAACGTTCTTTGCATGGAAGCGGATTAGATGACCTGACGATGTTATGATATGAAGAAAGAGGAGGAGCCACGTACCAGACGACGCTCTCACTCTCTAGCATAATTGCATAAACATATTATCGCTCCATTGTTCGAAGGTTTTCTCTGTGTTATCGCTTCTGGTCAACGTTCTGCGCAATGCTGTCGAGGAAGGTCTTTGAATTCTGTGATGTCGTGGGGAAAGATCGGGAAGTCGCTCTAGTTCTAACTTAGGCAGCGACAACATACGACAGCTCCGAACACATCGGAAGGTGAAGTAAGCCGCGGCGGCTCAGTTAAGACTACTTCTTCCCGCAGGAGCAGGATGCGATACCAAACACCGCGATGGCTTGCAAGTGGCATGCTGACCAACTCCGCCTCCCATGCCAGCACGGTGACACCACGCGTAGCTGGGAGCCTAGAGCATTTTCGATCATCAATCACCACAGCGGTCGTGCTCAACTCCGCATATCTATGCTAAGTGTTCATGGTAGACATTTGGCTTACCAGCTAGCAGGGATGCTGCATTTCTGGACACCGCTACTCTGATAAGTTGACCTCACCTTCGATATGACACACTGTCGGTGTGCTATACATACGCCGCGGCAGTTCCCTAATCCCTACGCTCGATACAGCAGAAAGCAAGTGCAAGTTGTACAGCGCAGCATAACACGACGTGAACGATGGACTTCGGCTGGCGGCTTTGCGACTGGTCGCCACTTCACCTGCAACTCCACAACGCACTCGAGTTCTGAGAACAGCCCTTTCGATCACTCAACATTTGATAATGGCTCCACATACCAGATACTTGACGAAACTAGCGCCACGGCCCAAAGGATCTTCTTCAAGCTACCCCACTCGACGAAGCTGAATACAACAACCGATATATGTTCGAGCCAGCAAGGTAACACTTAAAAAAGTGGTCGAAAAACCACCACTGCAGCTAGCCAAACGCATACCTCTAGTAGACCTAACGCACACCCCCAGCTTCCACAATGAACCCCCCTTCTGCGGTCTAGCCCGTCTCGCAAACTACAAATGGCAAATCAACTCCACCGGCTACGGAAACATCGTTCCCTCTACTGGAGACCACGTCTATGGAGGATTATTCTTCTTATCACCGAGAGATGAAGCCGGGTTGGATGAGAGTGAAGGCGTGCCGTGGTTGTATGAGAAGAAATGGGTTGATGTTGAGAGGATTGGGAGTGATGGGTAGGGGACGGGGCAGCAAGTGAATGTGATGACGTATGTTGATGTGCAGAGGACGGAGGATGGGGTGATTGAGAGGGACTATGTGGTGTGGATTACTAAAGCCAGTCGTGAGGCGAGGGAGTTGGGGATGCCGGAGGAGTATGTGGAGAAGTATCTGCGACCCTGGTTGCCGAGCAATACGGAGGCGGAGGAGAAACAGGAGATTGTTATGGTGAGGGTTATGCGTGCAAGAGATGCGGTTGCGGCGATACCTGGGAGAGGTGCGCCAGCATAGCAGTGGTTTCTATCAGCATCCCGTCCTATGGTCCGCTCTGATGCTATTCGTTCACCCGTCGAAGACACCATGCTGCAGCTCTACACCCATCCTATTGCACAAATTAGCAGTCGAATATCATTCATTAATGGCGAAGCGGATTTCGACACACCCTTCAGCCATCTTCTTCATGCTCTGCTCAATATCGTCGTCCATGCCCTTGCCTATCCCGAAAAACTGTCGTACTTTAGCATAATAGAACCATAAATCTGTTCCTAACAGCACGAAATTGAAGAGCAAATGCCTGCCGTACTCAGCCCATCGATGCGTCACAGTCGCATCGCGATCTTCTGTCAAGGCCCTACTTGCCCAGTATCCAGTAATCTTGACACGATTGACAGGCGAGCCGAGGAATTGGTTGTTTCCCTGGACGATTCGCAGATTTCGACCAATGAAGATGAGTTCTTGCGGAAATTTGTCCTGGTTGGCGAGGATTTCGCGGATGCCTTTGCGCATGTGCTGTTGCATTTCGAACTGGCGTTCCTTTTGTTCTTTCTTGGACATGGATTGGAGTTCTTTCATTACTTTGCCACCGCCGCCTTCGTAGGGACGCATGAGAGTCGCGGATGCGAAGATGTCGGGTGCGTTGATGCCCCATTCTTCGCTTGTGATGCGCTTGATCGTTTTGTCGTCAAATGTCATGAGAGATCGCCAGAAAAGGGCGTATTGTTTGCGGAACGCGGGGTCCATCTTGATGTATAGGCCGTGGTCGATGAGTACGAGTTCGGGCTTGCCGTTGGGCTTTCGTCGAATGAAGATGTTACCTGGATGTGGATCGCAGTGCACGAGACCCCAGAGGAACATCTGAGCAGAGAAGAGATCGACCATGGTCTGCATAACAGGCTTCAATGCCAGACCGAGACCACCTTTCTTGTCTTTGCCACGCCAGGACTCCCGGGTAGGCTTCAGTTTCTCGTCATTTGGGTTGTTGGTGGGGATGCTTTGGTGAAGACCTTGAGCGATGGGCGGAAGTTGCGAGCCACCTGCACCTGGAGAGCCACGACGCCAGCCGCCCTGCCAGGAACCAGTGATACCATCCTTGTCCCAGAGTCGAATGCCCTCGATCCATTCGGCGGTCATGACGCGGCGGGAGGTCAGGTCAGAGTAGACTTCCGGAATGTAGACACGGTCTCGCAGTCGTGACTCGCCTTGTATTAGTGTACGCATCTTTCGGGAGTTGTCCGCCTCGAACTCGAAGTTGCATTCTGCGAGGAGACGGTCGCAGACATATGGCACCAGATGGTACAGAGGCAGATCGAACCAGTACGAGTAGATCCTGCTCACAACACGGAAGGCCCACAGATCCCAGCCCACTTGTCGTTCGATCTCCTTCTTCTGCACTTTGACAGCAACTTCTCGTCCATCGGCCAATCGTGCCCAATGTACTTGAGCAACACTGGCTGATGCTCGTGCCGTCCTCTCCATGACACCTTTGCCTTCCTCGCCCGTGAAGCTGACTCCGAACACTTCCTCGACGCTCTTACCAAAGTCTTCGCGAATGACCTTCTCGACCTCTTTCCAGTCATTCTGCGGTGCATCATCAAACATCCTCGCGAACATCTTTTGGAACTCAGGCGGCAGGACCGCACTCTGCATAGCGATTGCCTGTCCAATCTTCAGATACAGTCCTCCATTAGCGCGAAGTAGTTCAAACACTCGCACAGCGCTACGATGGTGCAGATCCTCCACGCTCTCGCCATACCAAGGATGCGCGCGGAAGTTCAGCTTGTAGTCCAGTGCGATGAAGAGACCCGTGTAGAAGGTGCGCACACTACGCGTCAGACACGCGTCGTAGAACTGCGAATCAACGGCAAGCACGACGGCAGCAGCAATTGCAGTCCGCACTAGTCGCCGCAGCCATTTGCGACTCTTGCGGTAGTGTTTCGCCTGCTTCGGCAGTCCGAGATCCGCCGGCGATGGAGGTTTTGCGTGGCTGAATTGGCCCTGATATCGACGCAGAATGGGCGAGGGAATTGTCGGTGATATGCGTGGTCGTGTGAGCTGTGAGGTCGATGCTCGCGTGCTGCTATATCGAGTGCTGATCGAGGCAAAGATGTGGTCTGGTGCGGAAAGCGATGGACTCGCGCGGGTCTTGCTTGCGCATCGCCGACATAGTGGCGAGATAGTACGAAGCATGCCTCACGCGAGCACTCAAGGGCCGTTGGTTATGCAGAGTGGTATAGACAGAACAGACAGAGGATAGTTCAGACGAGGTTCATCAATATTCACATGCCGTCATCACTCACTAGCGCCGCGCTAACGATCGTCGTTCATCTCTGATCCAAGATCGACTGTACTCCATCGACACTACTCCTCCAGAATCACTCCCACCAGCATCATCCTCTATATCACCCAGTATTCAGGCATATTCGCACCATAAAACCACTCGAAGTGCTCTGGCCACTCCCGCTTCTCCTTGGCCTTTTGCTCCTTTTCATTCCGCTTCCTCGCCGCCTTCTCATCCTTTTTGCGCGCTCTATCGATAGCCTGCTGTTGCGACTGCTCCAAAATGTCACCCTCATTCGTTTTCGTCTTTCTCAGGCCAAATGGGAACGCCCAAGGGTGATGTTCCCAGCATGACGAGCCAGAACCGGTCCGCCGCGAGCTTCCTGATTTGGTGGTGGCCTCGCTCTGTGCTGTCTTGGACCTCTGCAGATCCGCAGGGCGCTTCTCTGACCTTGCTGACGATGCAGTCTCACAGGATGCTCTGCGCATCTCTTGTTCTTCTTGTGATGATGATCGACTTTCCGGACGGATCTTGAAGTAACCTTTCGTGTCCTTTCGATTGTGGCCGAAGAGTTTCGGCGGCATGTTTCTTGCTTCGGCACAACTACCTAGCACGCCTCTCTGCTCTGCCCTCACAAGCAATGCGACACTTGTAATACGAGGCGCTTGTGCGGTGTGATGGAAGCCGGTGCCCACAGCAAAACTACAACACCGGATCTTTGCGGGAGGTACCAGCGCCATGAAGGTTCATGGCGACCCAAGCATCAGGCAGGCCTCTGCGCAGTGCCATGCTTGAACATGGCTACTGACCTCACGAGAGCCAGCATTTGCAGCTGTCGATCGCAAGTTCGTCCAATGCTGGGCAGAACAAAGAGCCCGCCTGTAAAGTGGTACGTCCGCACGGCCACCGAAGCTATGAGTCTTTAGGAAGACGCACTGCCGGACCAGTTTCAGAGGCTATAATTGCTTCAATTACCCCAGCTGCCGCCAAACTCTACTTGAACGTCATGCCATGATGCCGGTACTTGGCAAGGTACTGTCTATAAGACCATTGGGGCGCAACTTGAGAGTAGGCATTTGGCCTAGGGTCAATGGATATAGGTTTTGCTGTCGTCCAATGACAGGAGCTGCCACCTTCCGGTCTTGGCCTCGTCCTTGCAGCATGTCTATTAACAGCCTGTCAAGGTAAATACGAAGAGGTCTGGTGTCTTGCACGTGGGCGACGCAGATGGACATGCCAGTAAATATCAACCAGAGAGCGAGTCTCGAGGGCTCAGCTAAAGGTCGTCGAAGTTGGTATAAATGGCTCATCATTTCTCACATCGAAGAACATCAACAAGCTCAAGCTCTCCATTCAAGCAATACCAAGACCAACAACACAGCACTGCAGTCAGAACTCGACTCATCAAGCGAATTTATAGTCACTATCTTTCGATCAATATGAAGGCCGCCATGATCGCCGCCACGCTGGCCGCTATCGCCACTGGCGTAGCTGCACTGCCAGCTCCAATTGCTATCGCCCCAGGTGTACGCGCCAGGCTCCTCTATCAGATCGAGTGATGACTTACGACTCGCAGTCCATTTCGATCCTTCGCCGCGCCGATCAAGTTCAAGCCGAGCAGCAGGCTCCTCAAGACGCTCAGAAACAGCAGGATGCTCAGAGTCAACAACAAGCCGCCACTGCACAGGATGCCCAGACACAGCAACAACAGCAAGCACCTCAAGACGTCCAATCGCAGCAACAGCAGCAAGCACCTCAAGACGCACAGAAGCAGCAAGACACCCAATCCGTCCAACAAGTCGACGCCAAACAATACGGCTGCTACGATTACACTTACCGATCATACTACCAATGCAACCAACCACGCCCCAACTACAACTACAACAACAACTTTCCCATCCCCTACAACGATGGTTCACGTCTATGCTACGCATATGGCCAGTACTTCCCCTGCAATCGACAAGGCGGCTACCTCACGAACTACCCCAACACTGGTCCAGCGCCTTACTATGGCCCAAATACCAATTGGCGCGATACTACATATGGAAGCGGGTACCAGATCAACTATGGCAGACCGAGCTACTTGGGTGCTCAGGGCATCGATGAGCAAGGCAGAACGCTGCCGGGGACGCCACATTGTAATCCTGATGGAACTTGTGTGGCGAAGTGAGAGCTAGGAAGCACGGAAGAGCAGAGATGACTATGGATGATGACGATGACGATGATGGTGGTGAGAACAGCGTGATTCTGGACAAGACGGTGGTGATCAGAAAAGCAACTGATTAAAGCTGCGATGGTCTAGCGAGGGTAAAACACAGACATATCTACTAGCCACTCGATAGAGAGAGTAAGAGTATGGATAAGGACTTCCTACTAGCGATGAGTAATAGAGTTTGCGATACAAAGCTGATCTTTTTATATAATCAGCCTCCAGTTCTGCTGATCCAATGTCACGACGGGAGCAGCCCATGATTGGCTGTACCGCGCGCCCTGGTGTGATGATCGTCCATCACTTCGGAACGCCGCCGCTCATCACTAATTCTGAAGCAACGAATGGCCGATGCGACTGAACGGCATTTGAAGCATGACTAGTTACCTGGCCATGCAAAAGTCATCTCGTCACTCTCACGCGAAGGTCGGCCTGAACACGAAGACAACGAATCTGAGATATCGCACCCCTAGGTCTGACTGAACCCATAACCAGCAATCGTTTGCAGATCTGCTCACTTGTCCTCCGATAACGCCATTCGTCCTCTAAAAGATGGGAAAAATCGTACATTGGAGCGATTGGGAACTTGAAGGCCGCGAGGACTGCAAACTTGTTCAGAACGAAGACGGCGTCGAGCTTGAAGGAGATGTCACTGGTACACGGGACAGTAATTACCAGGGCCACTACCTCGTTCGCACCGATGCGAGTCTGCGCACAAGAGAGGTCGTGGTTGAATATATCAATGGTCCCAAACTGCACATCACTTCCGACGGCAAGGGAAATTGGAACGACCACGCAACGGGAAAGCCACTTCCATCTCTCCAAGGGTGCTTGGACGTCGACTTTGGGATTACGCCTGCGACGAACACTCTTCCTATAAAACGCCTTGGGCTGCAAAACGGCCAGAGTCGGGACATCACCGTCTGAGATCGAAAGCGAATTCGTGGCCCAAAGAGCCGAACAGCGCTATACTTGCATAGAACAAGACCAGTCCTACTTGTACGAAGGTATCTTCAGAAAATTCCAGGCCGTTCTAGAAATCGATGAAGCAGGTCTGGTGATTGATTACCCGGATACTTTTCGACGGATATCCTCGAATTAGATCAGTAGGGACAGAAAGACTGCCGAGCTTCCAGGGCAGGACGGCATGCAGTGAATGATTCCTTGCACGCGAAGTGACTA
The DNA here is from genome assembly GCA_024114885.1 of Septoria linicola. NCBI lineage: Eukaryota > Fungi > Ascomycota > Dothideomycetes > Mycosphaerellales > Mycosphaerellaceae > Septoria > Septoria linicola. The sequence goes on from CP099420.1 coordinate 402,057, forward strand.
CCATTTTGGTACAGTTGCAAAGTAATTGTGACCTTCTCCAACACTACACTCTAGATCGCATCGTCGATCTCTCACTTTGTGTCTTATATGCCAAAGCTTGTCTTCGTAGACGAGCAAATCCATAGATCAAGATTCCTGGGAACTACAGCACCACAAGTCTCTTTGGCCGAACAACTATTCTCCTACATTCGAACGAGCGAGCATTCTGTCAATCTCTACTGATGATTACCCTATGCTCCATTTTGAGCCCTTCCTGCCTTTCCCCGCTAGCATATGCGCCCGTCACTATCGCAGACGTTCTGTCGCCCTTCCGGCATCGAGTGTGTATGCGCTCTCTTTGTCAACACAACTTCATCATTGCGGTACAAGATGACCTGCTTGGGCGGCATGCCAGCCATAGCGTATATACATCAGGGCTGTGTTGTACTCGCTGCCGATTGCAAGTATCGTTCTACCTTGTGGTAATGACAGTGTCCGGCGTCCTGGAACCTTGGGTACAGTGGTTTCCTCGAAGCTCTCATCGTCCACACCTAATTCGACGCGCTGCCGTCTCGTCCACGAGCACTGGTTGGTACAATGCATCGTGGTGACAGGCTCGAATCGCCCGTCGGGTCTGATCACAAGTTCCAGGTCCCACGGCATACGTTTGGCGAATGATGGTCTCAGTCCAGACAAACAGATCCCTAGCATCGGATTTGCAAGCGGCACCTCGTACGATCGAATACCTCTCGCAAGCCACCCTCAGCAGTGATTCGAAGCTGTTAAGTCATCTGTGAGCGTCTGGCGCACAAGAACTTGCAGCAGACTCAAACTCGTCTGTCTCAGCGACCCGACCTGACGTATACCCGTGGCATATCCTTTGGAGGAGGCCGAGGGCCAGTGGAGTGCTTGAGTTCGTGCTCGTATGCTTTGCTGGTGAAATGCCACTTGTCTGCACATCTACCCAGTACAACAAGGCCGACGACACCACACAGCAGTAGAACGATCACGATGTTCAACCAACGGCCTGCGACCTATCCACGCGTCAATGTATGATCACACTCTGCTCGGAGATCTCTTACTGCTCGTTGACATAAGAAGCCACCATCTACGAAACCATCTCATCCGGCTATGAGACTGGGCAACAGGCCCTGGCAGTCGTTGATCTCGTAGTGGATGCGTTCGCCAATGAGAACGCCAATGGGACAATGGTCCGGGTCGTGGTCAATGAAGAGAAAGACAATGATTGGGACTATGTAAGCTGCACCAAACTCGATCAAGATCATCACTGATAAGTCCTCAGGAAGGTTCAGTTGGCATCGTATGGGCATTCGATGCCTTCGACTCTGTTCTTGGGAGCTCTGATATCAAGCCCAAGGGGCGCATAAAGGCTGGTGGCAAAGCCGATATCGAAATTCACCAATTCCTTGGGTCGACACGAGATGCGCAATACATCGACATCATTGCCAGTGACGATGAGATCTGTATCTCTTACATTCGTAAGTATGAATTACTCCCTACAAACCGAGGGAGACTAATAATTTCGAACAGAAGTATCATCCTTCGATGACAACAAAGCACCCTACGTCTGGCTCGGTGATGTAGGTCGAGCCTGCGGTCAATCCTGGGAGTACGGCACCAAGTCCGTCACCGGTGGCGACAGCGCCGCATACAATCCCTCCTGTGTCTGGATGGACCAAGATCACGGCGAAGACATCAACAAGAAACTTCAAACAGACACTATCACCAACAGACAAATGAAGATCAATCTGCTATCATACTCAGGCATAGGCGCAAAGAACGGCACAGTCTTGACTGATCTCGATCATATCTGCGGTTCGACAATCTTCAGCTACGACATGGACGACCCTATTGAAGGACGGACTCCTCGAGGCCCGTACTACGCTGACAACGGCAAATTCATGCCTGACAATGGCAATGCCAACAAGAAGCGTGCAGCTGAAGCGACCTCGATCTCCCCACGATCAAGGAAAGCCCGTCCACAAAGCGCCAAAATGGCTGAACGCCTTTGGGTCAACTCTCGACATGGTCAATCTGCCATCGAGCTCTGTAATTCTCCTACTTCACGAGGTTCGGACTTTGTGTCAGTCGATGAAGGGGTGTTTTGTGATATGAGTACCAAGACGCTGCATCCACTATGTTCTGCGAAGAAGACAGTGGGATGCTTCGACTTGGATGCCGATAAGCTTCAGCTTCATCGGAGGGGAGGAGCGAAGTTACAGCAGAGAGGAAAGTCCGTAAGGCAGTATAAGAAGATTAGCTATGCGGATTGAGAGACGTGGGCTACTCAGAGCGCGATTGCATAACGCATGGCGATCCTGGGACTTGTCTGGTGTGTACCAAGATCAAGCTTGGCATTTGCTCAAAGGTACATAGGTGGTTGTGGTTGTGGCTGCTGAGAACACTATGATACTACATCATGCAAGCAAATGTCGGAGTAATGAACATTCTTCGAGGCAGGACAGCCAGTAGCTGCACAAGATCAATAGGCGCCAGCTGCGATCTCACTGGCCGGTCAACCCCTCCAAATCCAAGATACCCCAAGCAGACTCCACACCCTGCTGTTCTTCTGTCTCCAGCTCGATCAGTCTCTTCTCAAGCTCGTCCAGGTTGCCTCTGCGTGCATGCGAGTCATCGACATCAGTCTGGAGACGATCGAGGAGAACTCCTGCACGTTAAGAAGAACCTTGAATAATCTTCGCCTCAAGCGTGTCCATCCTTTGCAATGTCACGAGGTCGTCCTTTAGTATTTGGAATTGTTCTTTCTGTTCTCGGGAAAGCTTGTCGCTACTCTTGATAATATCTTTGACCCATGCTCGAGCACTCTCCCCGTCGTCATCTTCCAGACGATATGTAAGATCTTGAGCCACAATGCAACGAGTTTGCTTCCAAGTTTCAGCAAGTTTTTTCGTTCTTCAACGGTCAACTCATCGAGTTCGGACTTTATCTTGGCATGGAGACTATCCGCACCGAGCCACCACTCATTCTCGATGTAGTAGCTCAGTCGCCCGAGATCCGTGTACTCCTCGAGCTCGATTAGAAGTTGTGCAAGACGCGCCAACTCCTGCTGACTGCTTTGAGATCAATACTCACTCCTCTCCCGCATGCGAACAGTGGAGATGTTGACGCTCGAGAGATCATGCGCTTTTATATGAGTCTCCAGGTCGACCAGCTGTTGCCGCCTCTTCTTCAACCGAGATCAAACGCTCTTCTAGCCCTCCCGGTCGTTCTTGCATCTCTTTTGATACGTCGAGAGTGTTGGACTGTATGCCGTCAAACAGCTTTCTAGCAGCTTCCGTAGCTTCATCTTCGATGAAGTAGGATAGAAGCCGAAGCTGCAGCTGTGTATCAAGACATCCCTCACTCCACTGAGCCTCCAGAAGGTCTTTGTGACAGTCTCGAGCTTCTTTATGACCCCTGAGCCTCTCATACAAGGACTGGGCTTGGCCGAGCTGCTTTCCTTCAATGTAAAACTGAAGCAGCGCTAGCTCGTACCATACCCGTTCATGTAGAGCCCGTCCGCTTAGGAGTTGGACCGATTGCTCCATCACGGCAATCGAGGCGGCGAGCTTACCACTTGCACAATAAGCGAATGCAAGAGTAAACTGAGCATCAAGGAGAATCTCACGATTCAGTGGAAAAACATGCGCACACTTCCGAATCACGTCTTCCATGAGTTTTACCGTCGCGACAGTATCACCTCTGTTCTCGTACACCTTTCCCAGCGCCATCCGTATCCGGAGTAGATGCTCTTCTGCGGGGAACTGCATATGTAGCTGCGCCAGCCGCTCTGCTCCTACAAGCTGTCCACTGCATGCTTGTACATGTCCATCTCTCTGTACACGTTTCCAAGTTTCATGTAGAGGGCGGAAAGCTGGGCGGTATCTGGCTCTGAGGCCTGCCTGGTAACATTTATGATGGACTTCAAGGAGCCTGCTGCCTTCTCAAATTGTCCCGTATCGACGTGTATGTCGACTATCTCGCCGCAGATCTTGCAGTACGTAGAGGAGTCCTGCGTCTGGATCGCGCGAGCTGTCGTCTCTAGTAGCTCAATTGCCATTTCTGGTCGACCAAATTTTTGGCACGCATCCAATATCACCGAGCGGACGAGAGTTATTGCTTAAGCCACTGATTCCATTGCGGTTGTCGAGCATGCTGACTATTTTCTCCGGTTCTCCACTGCTATGGTGGGTTAAAAGTAGCTCAGTGACACATTCTCTCCAGGTATACTCGCGCTTGTCTTCGTCAAGAGTCTCGTTGTTTTGTAAGAAGTTCACGATGTCTTGAAGTATAGTCTCGGTCTCCTCACAGCGGCAAAGTGCTCTCAAAATATCTGCTTCATCCAGCCGGCACCGCAAGAGCTCGAAGTGATCTGATGTGCGGTGATAGTAGTCCTGAAGTTGGTGGAGGATCTTTAGGCTCGGCTCATAAATCCTCTTCTGTCCGAGCGTTCGATGCCGCATGTTGCAAATCACCAATTCGTTGTCGCTGAGAAGGTGCTCTGTGGGAATGGTCTGCACGTGAAATCGTGTCTCAATCATCTGGAGCACTTCGTGGGAGCGATCACTGGACTTGATGTATAGACTCCACCAGAAGCAGCGAAGAATACTGCAGAGTTCCAAGGACGCGATGTATGTGGAAACGCGATCAGACCACATCTCAAAGCAATGTTCGAATTGCTCGCGAAATGATAATATCGGATCGTGATCCCCATGTTTCCCGTAGAAGCACAAGATCGCTGCAGCCGAGCTCCATGCCTTGAGGGCTTCATCCTGCGTCAGCCGCTGTCGAGACCATGAGTGCAATATTGAATGTAAGGTTATTGCCTTGGTTCTGGAATCGAAGAAGATCAAAGAGAGATCCTGAAGCCTGGCACGAGCTTTTCGAAACAGCGAAAGATCTTCAGGATTCGCCCAGGAGAATGCCAAAGCATGTTCGAAGTGGCTAGGAGCAAGCTTGGTGATGTCGTAGGCACTATCTTTCTGACTGTAAGTTGACTTCGTCAGCATCATTTTGATGCTTTTGGCCCCAGCTCCACGCTCCGGAGAATAGTCCTTCAGTCACGGCACTCCGATCCAGGAAAGCAAGGACAGAAAGTAATTCCAGCGCGCATTGATCGACAATGCAATCCTTGATGGCCAGCTCGTTGATAGACACTTCAAATGTTGTGAACACCGTACGATGGCGAGGTTCATTCTCCGTGAGGCGCTCAAACCAGAGCTCTTTCTGTGTGCTTGTCTTCTCGAGCTTTGCAGTATACTCCTCAATGGTGTATATGCTTTTGCTAAGAAAGGATGCAGCGACTGTAACGGTCAACGAATGGCAATCGAGCTGATCAGTAATAGCCTTCGCTGCTGAGTACCTTGGAGAGGTCATATCTTTAGCCACCTTGAGGTCACCCGTGAGTAGCTGTATCGCAGACTGCTCTACCAGACCATGAATCTCTGTGGTGAATGAGGCCGCGTACCTACTTCCGGTCTCGGCTTGCAATCTGGTCGTGATAATGATGGCACCGGTGTCGTTTCTGGGAAGATATGTCGCATAATTAATCTCAAGTTTATCGCAGTTGTCCATAACTAGAAGCCACGGCCTCTTCTCGATCTTTAATTGATAGACGACTTGGCGAATAGGTTCGCTGTCGTTTGTGAGAACACAGCCGCACCGAGCTGCTATAGCTAGATACCCAGCATTCGCGCTCTCGACACTGCTGAAGTCGACCCAGAATATTCCCCAGTACCTATTGAATGTAAGTAGCATTCCGTGTGCTTCCCACGAACTACTCACTTATCGTCATGCTATTCTAAGAATTGTAGCACGATCTCACTTTTGCCCACACCACCAATACCGTGCAAGGCATAACGAGTGGACTGTCCATGAGCACGATCTTTCGGCGGCAGTAAGACATCCTTCATTCGAGAAAGAACGTCGACCCGACCGAGGAAAGAATGGTTGGGCGGTCTAGGCGGAAGAACTCGCGGCCTCGATTGCACTGGTAGTGCTGTGCTAGCATGCGTCAGCTGTAATAGTACCAATTTTCACCCACATTGAGACGTTCCGGCCGAACGAAAAGGCAAGTTCAGATGTACTTTGTTACCAGCACGAGTATAACAGAACATCACTGATGGGTCATCTCACAGTCGGTGATTGCGCCACTGTTCGTGCCAGAATTGATGACATGGCCGTTATGCTGTCTCGAATGCTCCCCAGATGTGATCTGATGAAATGATGTATGGGCTTGCGCTCCAGGTAGCTCAGACACGGAAAGCTGTGTGGTGTCCACAGGCTGTGTTGCAAACCTCGGTGGCAGTCCCATAGCCTGATCCTCGTGCGGGGCGGCGGATGCCGCTGCGCTATCCTCATGTCGCGGTGAATTAGCAGGCCTATGAGGCTTCTTGCCTCTGGCTCTGCGCCCCTTCGGCATTCTGGCAGCGTGATATCAGTAGTGACGTGTCTCCATGTAGACTGCTATCGTGGGCCCAGGGTCGAGGTTCAGGTCGAGAAGTCAGGTGCTTTTGATCGAGCTGCAAGCCACAACGGCAAGCATCGATCAATCGGCCCCGACCAGCTGTGTACACAAAAGCATGGCTGTGGTCAGAATCGCGTGAAACATCAGGCATGTCAGACTGGTGTCTTGAATATTATCCTGGAGATGTTCTTCGCCTCATTATACATGTGCGTACCGCGCACCTTCTGTCGTAGGCGCTGGCGGCATCGAAACGTCAAGCGCATCCAGCGCAAAACTCTTGGTAGACATAAATCATCGTCGCTCAACCCGCTTCCGCAATACCACGGCCACAATCGGCCCAGACAGAAGCAGCGCGACAACAAACGCAAGCCAATGACCCGCCACCTACACAACACATCAATCAGCATATCCCAACACTCACACCATCTTCCAGAAAGCACAACTCACCGCACACCCACAACTCATCCTCATACCCTCCCCCCGAAAAACACCAATATCCCTCATCTGACACGCCCAACTCTCATGCGTATACCAGCCCCTCGAAAACCCCCCTCTCCCTCCCTCTCTCCTCCACAGGCAAGCCCAGCTCCCACTTCGTACTCCTCCCCGTCATCACACTCGCCACGACGAAAACCACAAAATTCACCAACGCTCCAACACCCAGAGCACCAAGATATATTCTCTCCCAAATCTCCTTGGAAAGTACAGTTCTACATACACCGATTCCCCAGCATACCGCAACAATTACACTTCCGACCCCGAATCCCGCAGCGATGAATAGACCCCTCCTCGCTCCTTCTTCGAAGCTCAAGGGTAGACTCTCCACGGACTTTGAGTTGGGATTATAGATTGGCTTGTCCTGGTCGTTCCACTCCACAGGCGGCCAGGTTCGTGAGCGATGGGAGTTGATGAGGTCGTATTGGATTTGTGCTTGGAGGATGATTTGTGTCAAAAGACAATATGAGTACGCGGGAGAGGAGAATTATCAGGGAGATTTGGTAGATGGTCCTGTAGCCATGATGACTGGGTTTTGTTGTTGTTGCTCGCATGGTCGGATGTATCGTTCCCGACTGGAATTCAAATGGGTTGATCGAGCGGAGAGCAATGCGCGAGAGTTGTCATCCACGGGATGTAAGAATCGCGGGTGTATAAGTGGAAGTCTCCATATGCGGCACAGCCTGAAGTTCATGCCAAGCAAATGCCCAGGGCGCGTACATAGCCGCGAAACATGGACAACGGCGTTTCGAGATCGTTTGTCTCGTTCGCGAAACCTTCAGAGGAGTATCGGCTGCGCTGGAAGTTGCTGTCGGAGTAAAGCGATCTGGGCGGCGTTTATGATCAGCGCTGTCAAGCATTTTCGAACTGGATTGCTTCGTGATGAGCTTGTACTGCCCCAATCTGGTCAGTCCAGTACCTACACCCAATTCATCAGTACCACCCAACACAAACCCCACCCCACCTACCTCACCCTCAAGCCCTGTACTCAGCCCCATGAACAAACATTTCTTTGACACAAAATATCGACAGTTATAGTTGTAGTTGTAGTACTCACGCGCTTCCCCTTCCCAGTGCAACCCCAGCCTCCCGCTCCTCCCCATCCCACCTTGCCTCCCTCGCAAAGCCAGACAATCTGCCGAAGCTTTTGCCTTGATATGTACCACATGTAGCAATCTCCTCTACCACTTCAACCTCCATCACTACTTCAGTCACTCCGCTCAAAAATCAAATTTCCATCCACAATCGTGACTCCTTTTGAACGCCTGCGCAAGAGTGTCGGGTATATCAGAAAGAGCAAAAGAAATATCAGCCATGTATGCACATCTCTCCCTGCGACTCGGGCCTCTCCCGGTATTTGTCGAGCGCAGGGGAAGGGAGTCTCTTGATCGGTCGTGCTCCAAATGTCGAGACACTGTCATTTACATGACGTTGCAGCTCTTACCCGACTTGTCGCCCTTGACGTTCTTGACTTGTAGTGCAACACGAGCAGCTTCCGTAAAAGCCTCGTTGACACCGCGGTTCTTCATCGCGGAGCATTCTGTATGCCATGTTAGCATTTCCTTTCTCACAGCACTTCGTCCTTGAAGCGCATCACAAGTGTACTCACCCAAGTATCGCAACGCCTTGATCTTCTCCGCAACAGCGAGTCCAGCCTTATAGTCGATCAGCTCCTTCTTTCCCTCTCTCCCACCAGTCGCCCCGGCATTCTCATCATCCTCGTCTTTCTGCTCGCGCAAATCGCACTTGAGCGCAACAAGAACTAGTTTCACTCCAGGGCAATTATCCGCAATCTCGCCGACCCATTTACTTTCTACGTTTTCGAGGGAGTCGGGCGAGTCGACGCTGAAGCACAGCATGATGGCGTGCGTGTCATCGTAGGAGAGAGATCGCAGTCGGTCGAATTCTTCTTGCCCGGCGGTGTCCCAGAGGGAGAGTTCGACGTGGACGTTGTCGATGAAGATGTCGTGGACGTAGTTTTCGAAGACGGTGGGTTCGCTACGAGGAAGAAGCGCATGTCGTTAGCGATCTTTCCCTACTATGCGCGCGTGCTGAGAGGAACGTACTATACTGTTGGGAAGTATCCTCTCGTAAACACATTGAGCAGTGAAGTCTTTCCGCATGCACCATCGCCTCTGTTGCGCAGTTCATGTCAGCATACCATTCTTCTGTTCTGCGCGACTCCGCTATGCGCAGGAGTTCGCGCAGCTTCCGACAAGTTGACATACAGCAGCACCAGCTTGCGCTGCACCGTCTTAGTTCCTCCACACAACGGCATCCTGTCAGCGCGATCCGGGTATCGTGTCTCGTTTCGTGTCGTATGTCTGTTTCGTGTTCGCCTCCCTCAGAAAGTAAGGACTCGGGACGTGCTGCCTATCTTTCTTCCGTCGCTCGTCGTTGTTAATCTCCCAATGTCTCTCACGATGCGGCTAGCCCGTAGAACACCCGCCAATAGCTTGCTTCGGCTCGATTGCGCTGCTGAATTGCTGGTGGTGTGAGATTGGTGTGTATATATCCTTGGATGATCAGATATCGTTGTCCGGAAGCCTGTATATACCGTACAACAATGTACAACGTGGTGTCGCAGTGAGAGCCTCGTCTTTTTCCGGAGCACAAGAAGTTGGAGGATGCGCTGGCTGGTTGTGCACTCGAATGACCCGACGGCCGTCAACCAGGTTTGGCAGGTCCGCTCGCGCCTAAAATGAAAATAGTGGCATGCTGGCAGGTACACCTTCCTTTTTCCCTCCAGCTCTCTTCGACTCGTCAATTTTCTCGACCACTTCACGGCGAATATAATGAATCCCCAGACAGAAACAGAAAGACGCAAGTCCTCTACACCATCCACAGCCCAAAGACTATCTTATGATCAACATAAACTTATAAACTTCCCATCACGCAACCTTCCTCCATCGCTCACGACCAATTCCCCGAGCACGCACGCGCCCCAAACTTAGAAAGGCGGACTTGGATCGCCGGGCCGCTGTTCTGGATTTCTGGAGAAGCTCTAGCAGCAGCTGACAAGAATCCGCTCGAGCTATGCTATTGGTCGGAAATGTGCGTGTTATATAGTTTCTATGCAAGCCGAATGTAGGCCTTGCTGGATTCTGCAGGTGGACGAGGAGGCTGTGTGAGACTCTAGACAGTGCGAGTGATCTGGACTAATTGAGAGAGTCTGGTGGTAGGTGATTTGGGAGGGTCTGGAGAAATGACACTGAAAGCTGCACTGACGTTTTGTTTCGCTTTGCCAACCAAGCCGCCGGACATGAAGCCGGAGCGGAAGTGAAAAGGTAAGGCAGTGGCGCAGTGGTGCCGAGTCAGTGGTGAAGTCCATCTCGTTGATGAGAGTATGAGAGCCGCATTTTCCACAAGTACTAGACATGTGAAGGCAGAGCTATGGATTTCTGTCATGGTATCGTGACGCTATCAATTCCGAAGTATGTGTGGTGGTTTATATTGTGATCGGGCAGGCATCTGCAACTTCTGAACGCCTTACTCAATCATCACTCCTCCGCCCAGACCCACCCAATCTTCTCCCCAGATCCACATTCTCGGCATCGCGTCTGACATTGCTAATGAACTTGCCGCGCTCAGACCGCTTCCGATCATCTTCTTCGCGTTGCCGGGCCTCTCTCTCTTCCAGCTCTGTGAGACGAGTCTTGCGGTCAGATTCCAGATCTGTAGCGTTCGACTGCATGGCCGCAAGTTTGCGAGCACGTTCGGCTTCTTCCTCCGCATCATTCTTCGCTTTGTCCTCCGGCGGTGAGCGATATGGCTTATCATTACGAGATCGTGAATATGATGGTGGCGGCCTCCTACGTTCATCACGTTGAGGACGTTCTTCTCGTCGCTGATATGGTGAGCGTGATCGTGACTTTGAGCGAGACCTTGAGTCGGAACGTCGTGGGCTGGGGTATGATCGTCGTCGGTCCTTGCGGTCCTCGTCATCTGTCCTTCGTGGCGGCGAGCGTGACCGCGAAGCACTGTAGTCGCGGCTTCTGTGTGATTTCGATCGGCGGTCGTGTCTCCCACGATCATCCCTTCTCCTCGAGTGAGGTGATCTTGAACGAGTCCTAGACCTGGAGTCGTCCCGCCGATGTCGATGCGAGCGATGTCTGTGCGATCTCCTTTCGTCGTCGTGGTCATCACTGTGTCTTCGTCGCTTGCTCCTGTGCCCATCATCGTCCTCATCTCGATGCCTATGCCTGTGACTGCGATGCCTGTGTTTTCTCTCCTTGCTTCTGCTACCTTCATCCTCATCTTCCTTCCCAGCAGCCTTCATCAGCATCTTCCGCCTCACAGGATCGCTCATCATGGCCTCATATGCCGCCTGTTCCTGCTTCTTGATCGCCAGCATAGGGTCGCTCGCGACTTTGCTCATGATATCCCTCGCGCTGCCGCCCTTACCCTCTGCGATCGCCCCCACCTCAGGCGCATCCTTCCTAATCGCATCATTTCCGCTCTTCACAAGTCCGTCCAGTCGTCGCTTTCCGAGCAAGTAGCCTTCCATTTCCTCCGTCACACCGCCAACACCTGGTCCGCCAGTGCCAGGTCCATTGTACATCCAATCGACCTTGTCGACTCGCTTCTTGCCACCAGCAGCTTCTTGCAATCGTTCAAGTTCCTGGATCGCGCGCTCCTCGGCTCGCTCCTTCAACACTTGATCGGTTTTCTTGCGCTCTTCCAGGGCTTTGAGTTCTTCATTGTACACCCGGCGCTGGTTGGTCATCAACGCTGGATGCCATGACTTCTTCAAGTTGAGATCGCCACCCATGTTGGCGGTGTTGTTGCGAAAGTTGTGGGTGTTGTGGTGATGTTGTGGTGGGATGAGTGAGCAGTTTCGTGGCAAGGAAAGTGCTGGCTTATCAGCCGGATCTAGCCGCCGCTAAGCCTGATCGCAGCTTCCTCAGTGAGAGACATTCTATCTCTCACTTCTACATTGACCAGACGTAAGTCAGTCCTGCAACGCAGGCATAACGCTTAAATCCTATCTCGTAGCGCGTGTCGTATCGATCTGCGTTGGTATCCTGCACGAAGCCTCAAGTACATCCGCCGTTTAGAACAGCAGACCAGCCAAAGTGAGCTATCTTGCATGACCCTATCTAGTAAAAAAAGGCAGTCTTCACAGTATACGCTTGCTCGAAACAGATCCGATATCTTGTCTATGTTAAATCTCTTATACACACCTAGCACAAGCAGCCGGACGTTTGCCGTTGCTGAGATGGCTACATCCCTCTACGCTCCGTTTCCTTCACGTCTCGTGGCAACAATATCGGCAAAATCTCACACTCCTTCCCACCAGGACAAATCTCCTTCCTACCCAAATCTTTATCAACCGGCCCTGTAGGTCCACCCGTATACTTACACAACACATCAATTCCCAAGAAGCACTCTTGCCTCTCATCACTTTCCGGGAATTTGTCGTCTCCCCACTTGCCCAAGAAGTACAACCAGTTCACCGGTGCATCGCCATAAGCTGTAAACTTTCCACTTGCTACGTCGAACGAGTAGTAGTATGCTGCAAGGGTAGGATCCCACATCGCGCCTGCATCGGTGTGATCTTCGATGGGCCCGGCGGGGAGGTTGACTCCAGGGATAGTGTGGTCATGGGCGCCTGGCGTTGCGTAGTCGGCGTGCGTTCCGTTGGCACTGTATGTTACTGGTCTTCCAGTATCTTTGTACTTCTCTGTGGCTTCGTAGGAGAAAGCTTGTCCGCCCGAGTGCTGAGAGTACCAGATCTGACTTGGAACGCCATTCTGGAATCTGATGGCGTTGTGCTCCCAATCGCCGACATGGTTGCCGATGTTGAGGCGTTTGTCGATGTAGTCTCCGCCGTAGTCGAAAGCGTAGAAGTACATGTAGAAGGCATCAAGTATTCCGGATCCTTTGTCGACTGTGATTATGGCTGCAGAGATAGCGTTTTCGGTCTGACCTTGGGCATTCGGTGTTACGCCGTAGAGGTATTGAGGTCTTGGATCAGTGGTTGGATCGAGGGTGGAGGTAAGGTAGATATCTCTGCCATCGTTGGAGTTCGAGATACTGTTGAGCTGGTCTAGGTTGTCGAGGGTCAGAGCATCTGGGACTCCGGACGAGACGGCTGTGAGATTGATATAAGGTCTGGTGTTGGCGACTTGAGCAGCGACATCTGAAGGCTTGTAATTCTCCCCAGAGAATAGGTACACTATTGGTGCGAATTGTGTGACGAAGGCCGGAACGCCAGCTGGAACATCACTTTGTCTGCTGCTGAGAGGTACAGCAACCGTCGAGCCTATAATGGATAGAGTAAGAAAGAACATGATTGACCAGATCAGAACTCGAGCACAGCATCTGTGGTGCCTAGCCGGAGGCTTTGATACTACTTATACCTTCTGAAGCCACAACACCGCAATAGTTGAGTATGCAGCATCAGCTGTGATATGCGACTGACCTTCGGACTCAAGTCTGTTCTCGTGGAAACCACACATTTCCTGCAAGTGAAGAACGTGTCCTTTTCACGCTCCGATAGTCTGTAGCATGAGCGACCAGTCATCACGCAGAAGTGCCTCGGCCATGTTGCATAGCATTTTACTCTGCCGTCTACCGTCGATCAGACCATCATGAAGAAGAGCGTGATCCGGGAGTCAGGCCTAGGAGTGTAAAGTGAGTGACATGCAAGTGGTCGAGCACGTTGCTTGCTGATTGGCTAGTAGCGTAGGATCTCATAGCTGGAGGTCCATCGACCCGCATGACGGGATCTTGAAGCGACATCCATAATCTGACTTGCGTCAACTTCTAAGCGACTGCGATGCTCACCGTGCTGTTACAGTGTTGCTTCGAGGACTGTGTCACAAGTGCGTCGAAAAAATCGAGGTATCGGTGGGGAACGGGCCTGGTCACAAAGCGTCCACTACGAGAGCCTGCAACCTGTCATGCGACCAGCTACATTCCACCGCTGGACGATACGAGATTTCGCGCGAAGAAGAAAGTTGTCAGCTGTCGACAGCAAATCACGCATACTTACTGTGATTGAGCAACCACGAGCAATGTAGCTGTGAGCGCAAACCCCATGCTCTCTACTTACCTCGACCCGCGCATAGCATACAATCCGCAGTCTATGGATTCTCAGCATCATGTCCAAGCAGAGGAAGAGCTGCTCTCCAGCCATCAATCCTGCCCAGTTCACGAGCTCGACTCAATAGCGCATCAACTTCTTGCAGTTGGACATAGCCTATCGTCGCAACTACTTGGCCGGCGATCATGCCATTTCGATCTCGAAATACCCTCCACTTCTCGATGCTCCGCTGGTTGAGCTGTCTGGCTTTTGAGGCTGCTTGGAATGGATCGGCGAAGTGATAGTCTCGATTCTGTGCTGCCACCTCCACTCCTGTAATACTAGCGAAGTGCGCTGGCATGAAGTCATTCAGTACAGCATCGGCGGTGAAGTCGTGTAGCATTTGCATGCCACTCCCAGCATGTGCTACATTAGCGTCCTCAGACCAAGTTCGAACGTAGCTATGAAAGTGAAAGAGCCACTTCTTGGCAAAGGCTTCTTGAGTAGTTTGCTCGACAGTATATGTTCTGTGTCTCACTGGTCGAGGGGGCGTGCTCCTGGCAAGCTGCTCAGTGATCGAAGCGAAATGTTGAGAGCTGGCTCTTGGCTGCGGTGGTGCTGGTTGATCATGGTCAGAGACTGAAGCTGGCGCTTTGCCCGAACGTCTGCGGCTTGGTGGTCGTGCTTGCTTCCCTCTTTTTCTCTCAGGATGTGGTATTGGCGTAGGTGTGGTCGCTCCTCTCGCTGGAGATGCTGCCTGAAGACGACCATTGCCGTTCGGCTTTCCATGTATTGGCGAACCGACGTCGTTTTCACGGGACAGCTTATTGCTTCGTGTGGTTTCTGGATTGAGAGGAGATTCGGAGGCGAATGGAGTGTCATCTCGTTTGCCGCGGACTCGCCGTTCGCCAGCATTGCCGGTCACTGTACTAAGCTCAGCAGCTTTTGGCACATGCTGGTGATCAAAGATGTGATTCGGCTCTACCAGCTGGTGCTGCTTCATTCCTGCAACAAAGTGTTCGTCACAGAAGTCCAGGTCCGGGCAATGTGTGCAGTAATGCCTCATTCCGTCGATAGGCTGATCACAAGCATCGCACATGAAGACATCAGGGTCGTCCTCCTGCATGGCTGGAGCAGGCCAACCTGCAAAGAGTTCATCTTCCTCCTGGCCCTCTCGGGCGACCTGCATGAAGCCATGCTCGGGATATTTGATGTGATGTAGCCGCCGACCTTCTTGCACGCATGCCTTGTGAAAATCAACGTTGCCGCATAGGCGGCAGCTATGCCAAACTTCCGAACGAATTGGCTTATTACACAGGTCGCAAGTATACTCCGGGCCGGGTGGGTCTGGCCGCTGTGGCATCGCAACGCTATCTGCTCGGTCTCTGTCCATCTGCATTTCACGTGACAAGATTTCTTGATATGCTGCCGTAGTCGTGCCTTGATATTGAAGTGAAGATGATCCTGCATCTAGCATCTCCACGTCACGACTCTCAGAGGCATGTCTCGTTTCAGTCCTTGGTTCAGAACTCGGAAGTCTATTGTCTGTGGCTAGACTAGTCCATGCATGTCTGGTCGTGACATCTTGGTCGAGGCTCGAAGACTGAAGTGTAGCAGGCCCTGCAGCATGGCTGCTGAGATGCGTTGCTGGGTGAGGTGGAGTCGGTGGCGCTCGCCTTACCAGCCGAGCTCGATGTCCAGTAAAGGTGACACCAACAGGAAGTCTTACCACGAGCGATCTCTTCTGACGTCTGGGCGCAGCAGAAGTCCCCCTGGGTGGCATTGCTGGTTGTGGCACAAGGTGAGTACAACGTTTCTGCTTGTCGGTCAGCACAGAGCTTGCAAAGTAAGCATATTTCCACTCACATGTCGTTGGCGACATAGTTCGCACCTGGCCACGCGAGGGCCGCCCATATTGAAAGTGACGGTTGGTGGAGATGGTACTCGAAAGACGCACGTCTCTTCGAAAAAGTGGTTTGCTGCCTATTTCGGTGGAAATCTCGATGTGGAAGGTGCAAAGGTCTCGAGTTGCTAATTTCGGAGTTCGATTTATAACTGGAAGGCGCGCGGTATCTATACCATCAGGTACAATTGTAGAAGAGTAACGGTGAAGTCCTATTCATATGCACGCCAAGCAAATGACAGGTTTCACATGTGCGTTGCTCGTTCACTTTCGTGCCTCAGCACCACAAGTTCACCTCTGAGGAAATGCATAGCTCCTGCAGTGCTGGAAATTCACAGCTCGCGCTGCAGTATATCGTGCTCTTTAAGGATTCTAACCGTTTCCGGGCCAGGTACTGAGGCAGATATGGTCGCTGGCGATACTGCAGTGCCGAGAGGTAGAGTATGCCGGATTCTGGTATCCGCTTCACTGCACTGGTCGCCATTCACACCAGAAGTCGGCCAAAGCAAATCAATTAAGCAGTGTCGCTGGTTGATACCAATATGAAGTGTGAATGCCATCGACGCGCTCGTCCTGATTGCCAATGTTGTTCCTTGAAATGGCTTGAGTCTTCCTTCAACCTGCCTGAGGAGCGATTGGTTCTCAAAGCTTGTGTGGGATGGATCTCCTGCTTGCAATTTCTTGATTATAGCCTACGCTTCAGTCGTTGGAAAGACTCCGTCTCGTGGGGACACATATTCCTCGTCCTAGAATGCTCAATTATGTCGTCGTTCATGTCTGCTCGCCGCCTATAGTCGCGCTCACTATAGGCGAGAACAACTTTCTGGCTAGGTGATGTGCTGAGCTGTGATAGATATGATGCCAGCTCCGGCATCAGAACGCTGGCAGCGCATGTGCTTTTCGACAACGCTCGCGTGCCATTGTCGCATTGCCAGATTGGCCGCCATACTTTCTTGGTGTTTGAGCATAAATGAGAGTGCATGTAGAAGGAAAATGCGAATGAGGCAGGCGACAGTGCAAACTGCCCAGCCCGATTCCAGGCCCGAAGCCGAAAATGACGGACCTCCACTCACAACACCATCCTCTCTGTTATGCCGACAAACAACCTGTGACTACAACACCTTCAACATGACCCTCTCCAGACATCCCACCAACCAATGCTCCGCGACACCCTCGGCCGTCGCGCCTCAGATAACACCGAACACACCACACTCTTTATGAATGGCACCACAACCGAAAGCATAGACACCGCATCAGACCCTCCTCAAGAAGTCCACAGCAATGATTTGAACGATGACATCTTCGGCTCTGCGCCCAACAGTCCAGTTCTCTCTGCTACTGCACATCAACCAGAGGAACGAGTAAGAAGAGACCATTCCGACGTCCCTCGTCTGCGAAGCATCCACGTCACAAATGGCTACCGTGAAGGTATAGCCGTGTCGAAAGAATCGCACATCCAAGCTGGATTCGATGAGGGCTTCTCGCTGGGAGGGGAGATTGGACAGAAAGCGGGGTGGATTTTGGGAGTTTTGGAGGGGATTACTCGTGGGACGAAGAAGGGTGGGAGGGAAGAAGTAGAGAAGGTTTTTGCTGGGGCGCAAGCGGAATTGAAGATTGAAGCTTTGCTGGGGGAGGAATGGTTTGGGATGGATGGCATTTGGAAGTATGAGGTTCCTGGGAGGAGGGAGATATTACGTTTGAGATTGTGGCGGAGGCGCATCCGGTGTTGAGGAGGTGGAGGGAGAGGGTGTTGCAGCTGGGCGAGAAAGTTGGCTTGCGACTGGAAGAAACGGAAGAGGACTGAGAAGGGTGAAGTGTCTGACATCTTGGAATCGTTGTTTCGTGTACAGCATAAAAACGCTCTGGTAGCGCCGTGACAGCACCAGTAAAACCTCCATGGCATGTAGAATGCCCTAGGTCTGCGTATGCAGACCGCTATGTCGAAGTCCTAATCGCCTCCATTGCTGTGCCTCCACTGCTTTGCATTTACTGCTTATTGACTTCCTATCCGCCTACATCCACTGCCACTATTGTCTGCATGCATTACCCCTCAATCATCTCCTGACATGGGCCTCTCTTGCTGAACTTGTGATTTTTGGCGCGAGCCCGATTACGATCCTCCATCCTCAATGACAGACACACGCTTTGGCACCAAGCCGGCCTTCTTGTCGTTCTGCAAAGTTCTGACATCGATGAACCCTTCCGGAATTGGCTTCTTCTTCGTCTCGCGAGCGGAATGACGACGGTTCGAAGTAGTCGGCTGCGCGCCGTTGAGAGTAAGCGTGCTGACAGCTGGTGCTGTAGATGCTGGACGCTGGATATCGATCTCTGCCTTGAAATCGTTAGCAAGTCCTGGCAAGCTGGCATCAATGCTAGTCAGTATTGGCTCGGTTGGCATCATGTCGCGAGCTGGCTGCTGGCTGGCAAAAGCATTCTGGCTTCCTGGCAATGGGTTGGCGGCGAGATCTGCATGGAAACTCAATGGCCGGGACGAGGTCTGTGGTCGAGCACAGTTGGAGTTCTGCGCAAGGGTCTTGAACAGATCCGCGGCAGACTTTCCTCCAGCAAGATCAGTGAGATGGTCCTGGCTAGCCGGGCTGAGCTCCGAGTTGATGTGGGTGACGGTCTTGGTCCGGGGGTGGTCCACCACGATATCGCTGCTAGCATCATCGAAATCGCCTTCATTGCCGTTGTCAATGTCCGAGGCTGTGAAGTTGTGCTGCAACTGTGACCGCTTTGGTGCAAGGGATGCTCCTGGCGTGTCGTTGGCCTGGAGCTCGCCAGCCTTTTTAAGGTTACTCTTCGCACGTTTACGCTGCAGAGATTGCGAGCGCTTATGCTGATTGTCAGAATCCTGATCGAGGCTGCTCTCGCTGCGTCTCTGAGACGCAGTCCGCTTCACAGCGCTTGTCGTAGGAACTGCGTCAGTATGTCCCGATGGTTGTGGTAGTGCAGGAAGCTCAGCGAGTTCCGTCTCGTCGGGCGACACTGCGCGAAACGTAGCTGCCGAACGGAGCGGACGCTGCGCAATATCATCGACTTCCATGGACTCCGCTCCACCCAGCAGGAAGCTGTAGCGCGGGTCCTGGCGGAGTATCGGCAGCTTCTTATTCGTGCCAGGCGTAGACTCTCGTGCTAACGTCCCGGAAACTGTCATACGCTCGGTTCGTAGGTTGGCAAGAGAGGGGCTTTGCGAGCCAGCGAAACCTGCAGTCAGACCCAGAATGCCGTCGATGAAAGGCTGCTGATGTCGCATCTTTGCCTGCATGATACTAGGACTCTGTTGGCACGGGCTCAATGACGGTCATCAGAGGCTGATCAAGACTTACTTGTGTTGCCGCTTGAGCCGGTCCATGTCTTCGCTCAGCGCTGGAATGTCGTACTTGGCCAGCTGCCTGTAAGATGTCAACAGGTGCAGATCGAAAGTGAGATAGGAGTCACGGACTCGCCCAACTCGGTTGCCATCTGCTCAATAGCGCCCAAACCGCCTTGCATGCTGGTCAGGCGGGTAGACAGCTCGGCATGTGTCGCCATCAGTTTCGAGTTCGTCTCGCTCATGCTCGTGTACTTCTCGGTCAGGTCATCCAGCGAGTCGCGCAGCGCCTTTTTGTCCGCTTGAGAAGACTTCAGGGCATGATCATGCTGCATTTGCAGGGCATCGCAGCGAGCGTTGACACCTTTGAACAAACCGGCGAGCGCGCCCTCCATGAGTTTGTTCGCCGCTTGAACATCGCCGAAAGGCGCTGGCGGGTCCATCTTGTGTCGTGTTGTTTGGTACAAGAGACCGGAAGAAAAGAGGTGATGTTGAGTCAGAAATACGAAAACAAAATGAGCAGCGAGCGGCATCGCTCATGTTTTGCGCACTGCGGCTAGCCTGCATTAGCGCCAGCGTAAGTCCTGCCTGAGGAAGTCGCGATCCATAGAGAGAGGCCCAAAACAACTCTCACGCTACTTAGAGCTCGAAACTGAGTGCTTCAGTCAGTGCAATGACTGCCCGCTTTGGTCCGTCGAACAGCTGGAGCGCGACAGACCATCGAATAAATGATCTAGGAGACGACAGTGTTGATACTGGCGGCAGGCGAAGGCTGTGTGGCACGTCACTTAGGAGTCGTGAAGCCATCCTATTGCTGATCAGCTCGCTGTTGATTTTGAGCGCAACAACAGTTGGGAATGTATTTCGGTGGTGTGAGGCAGGGGCCAGTACGCTGCCTACTGAGTGTAGCTGCGCTCGTGAAACAGTCGTTTCTCATCAGTACGACTACTTCTGCGGACCGCGGTGTTGCGATCGCCTTCGAGAGCTTTAGCTGGGCCATGCTGATATGGCCTGTGCTGCAACTTTGCCTTTCGATATGCCATTCTGTGTTTGTACAATATCCATACAATTTCCTGTGCGTATCCTTCATCTTTCCCTTCATGACTGCACCGGCCTCCTCTGCATGCGATCCACTGGCATGATCATCGGTCGTCCATTGCGCATGTGTGCTGCCTTGAAGGCTTCAGTAAGAATCGGCGAGCTGTCTGTTCGTATCGTCGTTCCAATTCCCATGAAGAAGCTGATCCGCTGTCAATGGATGTCGCGGCCACATGCGAGACCTCACACTCACCCAAAAGTTGCTGATGATCCAAGCATGTATTGCCCCAGTGTTCTCATCATGCCATTCGGACCTGGTCCATATCTGATAATGTTTGTTGCGCCAAAGATAAAACCGATGATCAACCCGACGGCTGGCTACTGTCAATATGCGGTCGAGATCGATATGAAAAGTGGTAAGGACTCACTGCCGCCCATCATGGCACCCATCTTCGCTTTGTCAAAGGTCGAAGGACCTGACATCCCGCCTAGAAACTTGTTAGCCAAAACACAACATACTGTTATACTGTTCTATTGCGAACCTGCTGCAGCTACTGGAGGCATCTTGTATATGTTTTATTCGTCTGGTAAAAGTATAAATCAAGGCAGGACTGGCACAAAACACCTAACTTAGAAACCATGAGCCCTCTCCGCACTACACAGCTACTCGAAGTCGATCGTCATCACGTGCACGGTAGACAAAGTGGAGCCAACTTCGCGCTAGTCGAGACGACGGGCAGGAAACATCAATATTACGAAGGAGACGACTTGAAACTCCGGCAGTGTGAGCACGCGAGCAGCAAAATACAGGCAGTGTTCTTTGAACTCGATCTGGGCCAGCAGATGAGATAGCACGAGGGCTTTCTGGTTGGTCGGTGCTTTGGCGCCGAAGGCCAACTTCACACGGATCATCTCCTTTGAGTGCAGACGTCCGACGACGAATGCGTATACCGACAGCTCGCAACACCATCATTCATACCACCGCCGCACGATCACACCGAGTATCTGGAAGCAAGAGAGCATTTCACCACCATCGTTCCTTCTTCCGTCGCGTCATTACCACGCTCTTACCGCACTCGACACCTGCGCCGCACCACTGTCCGACCCTGGTCTAGACGACAGAACGACACCGCGAGCAGTCTGAGCATCTTACTGCAGTAGATCCCACTGCTTGTGCTCGTGATCAGATATTTAAGGCGTCCTTTGGCCGAGGAGGCAATCCAAGTCGTATCCATACCACGATTTCCGACCAGTGACCTCCAATGACGGCCGTAGCTTCTGCATTTCAGCCTGCGACTACCAAACTAGGATGGACGTCTAACGGCAACAACACGTTCAGTTCAGACGAGATTACCAAGATGTTCGCCGGACCTCGCAAGACCCTCGCCCGCCAGAACTCAAGCTCCAGCATTGCTTCGACCGCATCATCCACTTCGACCATATCTGCCACATCTACACAATCAAACGGCGCCGTACAACCAGTATCAGACACGAACAACTGGGCAGCGCGGAAGAAGCCTACCCGTGGCCTGTGGCCGCCGGGCAAAGCTGAGCCAGTAGCAGGAATATCGACAGCAAGACCTCAGCCAGTGAGCGCGACCACATCGGGCGCGACAGCGTCCTCTGCGATTTCAGCCTTGCACGCACCACTGCTACCATCACAACAAATGGCGAACGGAAATGGACAAGCCAATGGCGTTCTGGTCCGCGAGCCAGTACAGCAGATGCCGCCGGCCATCCTGAACCTTTCTCCAATGAATGGCACATTCGAGCGCAAGACTATCACTGTGCCGTATGCGCCCGACTGCATGCGCATTGGA
This sequence comes from Septoria linicola, assembly GCA_024114885.1. Taxonomy (NCBI): domain Eukaryota; kingdom Fungi; phylum Ascomycota; class Dothideomycetes; order Mycosphaerellales; family Mycosphaerellaceae; genus Septoria; species Septoria linicola. The sequence goes on from CP099420.1 coordinate 424,119, forward strand.
CGACAAACGAATCAAAAGACGGTTCCGTCACCGATTAATGGCTATTTCGACTCCAAGGTGTTGTCCAGACAGCATGCTGAGATATATGCCGACCGACAAGGCCGCATCTTCATTCGCGACGTAAAATCAAGCAATGGAACCTTTGTCAACGGCATGCGACTGAGTCAAGAAAACAAAGAGTCTGAGCCCCGAGAGCTGCGCGAGCACGATGTCCTGGAGCTTGGCATTGATATCGTCTCCGAGGACCAGAAAACCGTGGTGCATCACAAGGTTGCAGCAAAAGTTGAGAATGCAGGCGTGTATCCAGACAATGGTGGCGTACTGAATTTTGGTGATCTTGATCCAAGTGCTGGACAGGGTTTTCAGCAACAATTCAGCCGAAGAGGAAGCCAGGGTTCGGTCAACTCCCGCATGGCCGCCAATCCTGCGATCAGCCAAGCTGCAATGGGCATGGGTCTGGTCAATCAGCCGCAACACATGAGGAACTGGCTCAACCCGATCACCACCGAACATATCGTTCGGAAACTCAATGTAAGTGCATGTCTTGAGGCCTGGTCCGCTTCATCGAACTGACTTTCCCAGTACGAAATGAAACTAGCTGTTCAACAATCGCAAGAAATCGCGAGAGCTCGGCAAGCTATTGAGAACATGCTTGGGGGCAAGATCGAGCCTCCTGCTCTGGACAAGCCCAAAACTAGCTCCGAGAGATCGAGGCCGTCTCCTACCAAGTCAAAGCTTGACCTCAAAGCTCACTTCTCGGAGCCGCCAGCACCCCCACCGCAGGCGCCATTACCCGAGAAGCCAGATGTGGCCAAAGCTCTTGCTGATCCTATCATTCAGCCGCTGTTACGTAGGAGTGACACTGCAAGGCCTCCATCGTCAAGCAGCTCTCCAACCAGGTCAGATCATTCGGGAGACATACTCAGACTCTGCGAAGAGCTCAAACTGGCCAAGGGAGAACTCAGCAACCAGAGGGAGCGCATGAAGACACTCGAGAACGAACTCGCGCAAGAGCGCATGGCACGAGAAAGTGCGGAGGAGCGAGCACAACGTTTGGAAGAGGTTGAGCGACGTGACTCTCCTACCAATGAAGGGCACCCTAGCGCCGACAACAGCCCGAGCACATCAACGGACACGACCAATGTCAACACCAACCCAGCACCCGAAGTCCAACTCCAATTGGACCGACTTCGGACTCAAATGGACGAGATGAAGCAACAAATGGAGGCATACCGTCAACGTGCGGAGAAGGCAGAAAGCGAACGAGACGAGGCTCATCAGACCCTAGCAGAAATGGTCGAGCAGAAACGAAGGCAAATGGCAGAGGAGGCCACTGAGACAGTTCGCTCGCCTGTCAAGACCCAGAAAGCGCTTTCTAAGCGCCCCGCACAGCTTGATGGGGCATCCCAAGAGCCTAACGGCCATGTTGTGTCTCCGGCCTCGATCTCAAGCCCGACATCTGGAAGTCTGCTCGAACGTGCGGGTGTAGAGGAGGGCCAGGCCATCACTCCAGCACAAGCAAAGATCATAACGCAGTTTCTAGCACAAGAAGTGCTTGGCAAAGATTCTTTGGATCGAGCACGTGATACAGATGGTGGCCTGCTATATTACGGCGTGCCGTATGGAAGCTTCGCCGCCGTGGTCATTGTGGGATATATTGCTATGCACTGGATTAATGGCTGGCCCAAAGTCGAGCGCTGAAGCAGAACCAGCTGAACCGACCAAGCCATACAGCAACCGCACTTTGGCTAGCCTTGCGTTGGCAACGCGGTCGTGCGGAACGGAACATCTTGCGCGGAGCCATCAATGCTTCGCAACACCAGGCATGTCCGGCTCATACGGATCGCGACACCATGCTCACAGCGGTGGCAACGGAGACAAGTGCAACCTTGCGTCTGGCTCGCATCCTCGATTGTTGGCTCGAAGAGTCAATCAAATACCTCGATGATAGTCTCGAAGACTAGCATCTGGCAGGACATCGAAGACGACCTGTCGCCTGGGACTTGACCCCAGTCCTTTGACAGTGCGCCAATTTGGCATGGCATCGAAGACGCTTCACTCGTGTTCGCCTCCATGGCTCGAAGCCCCTCCGCGCTCCCTTCGTACCTGTGCCGCACTTTCTCGCACTAGACCGTGTCCTCTTTGCTACAGCAAGACGCCACAGTCTGGCGAAGATCGAAGTACTCGTCGCAGACATCAAGCTTAATTATGCGCACTTCAACGACGGGGAGTACTGCCAAAGCGGAAAATGGACACTCGGGACGCCAGTAACTCTGGCCATACTGCGCCTCAGCGCACACACACACCTACTGCGCACAGCACCGCGCAAAACTTCACTTTGGTGGAGGATCACAGTTTTCTTTTACACTCGAATGGGAAGGTGCATAATGGTGACAGGACCAGAAATCACATGGGATGTATTGAGATGGGAATGGAATGGGTCACGGCAAATGGCGGCGTCTCTTGCTGCAGCGCGTTACCTGTGCATTATTGAAGGCGGAGTCTTGTTTCTTCCGGGTCACCTAACAGCGTTTGACTTGAATGCGCTTGCACGGCTGTGCTGGATGACAGCGGTAACAACAACGATCATTGTACTGGGGTTTCCTTTGAGGGTCTGTTTGTCTTTTGTACATACAATGTAGCATCATGAGTGGGAGGAGAGAAGTGTAGTGAAGAGAATACAGAGACGTCACACAGAATCGAAATGAGCTTTAAAGAGAAGAGGCCTGCAGCTGATGACTGTGAGACCGTATTATGATCTCTGACAGGCACAATCGCCATCCTCGAGACGCTGGAGTCGGAGCATATGGTGCACGGGAAGACCGGGCTCAAAAACAAGCACACACTGAAGTTCACATATCAGAGATACGACATGTACTCTCAACGATCGTATGAGCTCCATGGCTCAACCAGTAAGTCGTCAGAAACTTCTGATGCTTGGACAAGCAGGAAGCTGTTCCGGCTTCTATGGGTTCTGTCATTTCGTTCTATGCCGCGGACGGATTGGCGATTGTTTCGCTCCAGGTGTTCTGGTACTTGCAACATGACTGGAGTACTTCTCACGAAGCAGACAGCTTAGTGCTAGATCGTCCACATGCACGCCACGGATCTTGTTGGGAAGACGACGTTTCGAGAGGATATGGAGAGGTGAAATAGCATTGCGAGGGCTGGGGTGGGGAGTAGAGAAACGCCCAAGTCCAAAAGTTTACAATGGGTTTTGCACTTCCGATTCTCGTTCAGAGCCTGAAGGTCAAGATTAGAGTAGCGAGCAAGAATGTGTCTAGCTCACAGACTACAATATACAAGCTTGAGCAGCAACTGCTTCATTCGCTCGTTACTAGCTGGTCTTCGAGCGCGGACGTTGTAGGTACTTCTACATGCAGGCTTGAGTGGCCTCGATGAAGTCGTATAATTCTCTCCGCCAGAAGGCTAGGTAGGCAGTGACGCACAGTAGTATTACAGGCATGAGGTATGCGCTGAAGAACTTTCAGTTTGCTCTTGTTTCGACAGGCTGCGATGTGCGCATGGCAACAAATGGTGAAGGCCGCTTTCCGCACTTGTGGGTGCGGATAGTTTCTCGCAGTTTATGCCGCATGCAACTGCCTCGAAGACCATCATCTTCATTACCCGCTTCATGATCTCTGACCATACTTCTCATGAATCTGCCGAATTTGATCGTTCATATTCGTGCCTTGTGTACCGGGCGGAAACACACCAGGCGGTGCCTGTCCTAATGCTGGGTTCGGAACTTGCCTGATTCCATCGTACGCCTGCAACTCTGCTCTCTTTCTCCTCTCCTTCTCCTCTTCAGTGATTGCCTGCCCAGTGACAGGGTCGAAAAGATCTGTTCGCTGCGACGCCAGTCTCTTCAAGTTGTTGGCAACATCCGCAGTAGACAGATTTGTGGTTGACGAGCGCTGTTGGTTCTTGCCAAATTGCTCACGCCATCGTGGATCGAGCTGCTCGATACGCATGTGCTCGGCGATTTCGTCGTTGGGTATTGACTGTTTGCAGTTCGGGCAGATAGAAGTGTTCTGTAATTGGTTTCGCTGTTGCGCTCGAGGAACGTAGTCGGTGCGGACGCGTGTGGGCTGCGATTGGGAGGCGCGGATCGCGGCTCGAGCATTCTCGCGCTCTTCGGATAGCGACGGTGCGACTGGCTGCTGGTATGGCGTCCCTTGCGAGGGCGTTGTTGATTGTGGTGGTTGTGGTGCGTATCCTTGCCCCGGTGGCATCATTTGTGCAGCTGGGAACTGCTGTTGATGACCATAGATTGCCGAGTAGTCTGTGAAGTCCGGTACAGCTTCCTCCAGTCGCCTGTTGGGGTCGATGCGCATATTCGCCTTCTCTTCCAGACTGAGCGACAGCATGTCGTTGAGTGTCTTTGGTGGTGGCATGTCCGCGGCCTCATCTCTCTCGTCGAACGTGATTGTCGCAATAACACTGAAGTCGTGCCAGTCGATCTGCGCGAACGCGACACGGTCCTTCTCCTGTTTTTCTTCCTTCTCCTCCTTCTGCTTTTCCTGGTACTTGACGTACTCTGCCCGCTTCTTCGCTCGCTCCAGCAGATTGAAGCGGTTCTCTACGTTTGCCTGCAAGTCCTCGATCCGTTTCTTCTGCGGGGCTCCCTTGTCTGCGGTCTCGCCCTCAATCAGGTCCTTGTACTGGTCGACCAGACGGCCAAAGTACATGTTGAGCGAATGCTGCGGTCGGAGGAAGTCGAATTGGTAGTTGTTGGCCTCGCGCTGGCTGAGAAGGGTGACCCAGCTCTTGCCGTTCTTCGCGGCATATAAAGCAGTGAGCTTCACGATCTCCAGATCCTGAGCACTGATGTTGGGCATGCGCGCGCTGAATTTGAACTCTTCCGGTGCCTTGGGCGCTCTCGATTCGCGGCCTTGGAAAGTGACATCGGTCTTTGCAGCTGGCGCATTCGCATCGAGGCCTCTTCCGGCTTTGCATTCCGTGACACGCCATTTATAGTAGGCATTGTACTCGTCCTCGGGCTCCAGGAAGTGTGTGATGTTCGTGCCGGCATTCTTTTGGCGTACATTGTCTTCGAAACTCTGCCCACTGCGCGCAACATACGCTGCGACCTTCTCGATCTTTTCTCGCACTGGACGAGGCGGCAAGACGGTGCCTTCGGGCAGTCTCGACAGCAGATCATCCTGTCCTTCTGCCGCCGCTGCTGGCTGCTCGCCGTTCGTGGCGGCCATGCCTCGTTCCTGCCGGTTTGCGATGTCGTTGGGCCAGAATGTCCCAGATTCGATGCTGCCTGTTCAAGACACGCGAGTTGTGATATTAATTGCGCGTTGCGGTAGGCGCGAGTGTTGGGCCAGATGTTGCAGTATTTGATATGTGAAGGTCAAGATCTGCCCTGCCACATGGGACTTTTACGACTCGGAGCAAGCCTTCGCGAGGTCAAGGCGGCGCGCAACGGGTGGAACGTGCGCCACGATCTTTTAGCGTGTGTCTGCTCGACCCCTAAGTTAAAGAAAGATGCAGTTCAGCTCGCACTGGTCGATATACGTGTCCCAGAGACGCATGAAGCCCTCCTTGCTTTCACATACATTCACCCACCCTTTCATCTTCACCTTCACCTCCTTCTTCCTTTCCTTCATCCGCGATTGTCGTTCTTACCACATGTGTGGCCTACAGTACAACCACCACTTCTGATTGACGGCTGTATCAGGTGAAACGCGCCTGGGAAGCCAGGGTAGAGCGATCTGCCCGCGACAGCCTTATACTTTCTCCTTCCCTTCACACACTCCACGACCACCACGGTCCAACCCTGTCAGACACCACCAACCATGGCCAATAAGTCTGGCCAGACCAAGCTCCAGCAGCAACGGAGCAATGGCAACCTGCGCACTCCCAATGGCAGCCTCAAAGCGCAGAAGGACTGGGTGCAATCGAGTCCGAACAAGCCTCCACACCCTCGATACGACTACACATCGCCCGGCGTCAAGGACAATAACATCTTGTCCCTGAAGAGCAGCGATTGGGAAGTGCTTGGGGTTGTCACATTGATCGCGCTGTTTGTGCGACTATTCAGAATATACCAACCTACCAGTGTCGTCTTCGATGAAGTGCACTTTGGAGGCTTCGCAAGCAAATACATCAAGGGTCGCTTCTTCATGGACGTGCATCCACCTCTCGCAAAGCTGTTGATCACGCTCGCCGGCTGGCTGGCTGGCTTCGATGGCAACTTCGACTTCAAGGACATTGGCAAGGACTATCTCGAGCCCAAGGTGCCCTACGTGGCTATGCGACTGCTGCCAGCCTTGCTTGGTGTGCTCGCCGTCCCCACAATGTTCCTGACTTTGAAGGCTGCGGGCTGCAGGACAACAGCGGCTGCGCTGGGCGCGGGTCTGCTTACCTTCGAGAACGGCTTCGTCACTCAATCACGACTGATTCTCCTTGACTCTCCTCTGGTCATCTTCACTGCCCTCACTGGACTGTCCTGGATCTCTTTCATCAACCAGCACGAACTTGGCCCACGCAATGCATTCACTCCCAGCTGGTGGTTCTGGCTGGCCTCAACTGGTTTGTGCTTGGGAGCGACTGCGAGTGTCAAGTGGGTTGGGCTCTTCACCATCGCTTGGGTCGGCTCTCTCACGGCACTGCAGCTTTGGATCCTCCTCGGCGATACCAAGAATGTGTCTTCTCGCATCTGGTTCAAGCACCTTTTCGCGCGCATCTTCTGCTTGATCATCATTCCCATCACTTTCTACATGGCCATGTTTGCGATCCACTTTGTCTGCCTCGTCAACCCAGGTGACGGCGACGGTTTCATGAGCAGCGAGTTCCAGTCTACGCTCAACTCCAAGGGAATGGCAGATGTGCCTGCAGACATTGCATTCGGCTCTCGTGTCAGCATTCGACACCACAATACCCAGGGTGGTTACTTGCACTCGCACCCACACATGTACCCCGGTGGCAGTAAGCAGCAACAGATTACTCTCTACCCGCACAAGGATGAGAACAATGTTTTCCTTCTCGAGAACCAGACCCAGCCTATCGATTGGGCATCTGATCCAACTGGCAACACAACTATCCCTGGCCCCATCGCTTGGGACGCGTTGGAACCACAGTACGTCAAAGATGGAGCCGTTATCAAGCTCTACCACATCACGACGAACCGCCGTATGCACTCCCACGATGTGCGACCACCGGTCACCGAGGCCGAATGGCAAAACGAGGTCTCCGCATATGGTTACGAGGGCTTCGAGGGCGATGCCAATGATTTGTTCCGCGTGGAGATTGTCAAGTCCAAGTCTGATGGCAAAGAGGCCAAGGAGCGCCTGAGAACTATTGAATCCAAGTTTAAGCTTGTTCACATCATGACAGGCTGCGTGCTCTTCTCACACAAGGTCAAGCTTCCAGACTGGGGCTTCGAGCAGCAAGAAGTTACTTGCGCCAAGGGTGGTACCCTGCCAAATTCAATCTGGTACATCGAGTCTAATGTCCACCCACAACTTAAGCAAGATGCCGAGAAAGTCAATTACCGCAACCCTGGCTTCTTTGGCAAGTTCTGGGAGCTGCAGAAGGTGATGTGGACAACCAACGCTGGTCTCGTCGAATCGCACGCTTGGGACTCGCGTCCTCCGTCGTGGCCAACCCTCAAGCGTGGCATCAACTTCTGGGGCAGGGACCACCGCCAGATCTACCTCATCGGTAACCCGTTGATCTGGTGGTCTAGCACTGCTGCCATCGCCATCTACATCCTGTTCAAGGGTCTCTCCGTCATTCGATGGCAGCGAAGCTGCAACGACTACCAGAACCTCACATTCCGCCGCTTCGATTACGAACTCGGCACCACTGTTCTCGGCTGGGCCTTCCACTACTTCCCATTCTTCCTGATGCAACGTCAGCTCTTCTTGCACCACTACTTTCCAGCTTTGTACTTTGCCATCATCGCGCTGGCGCAAATCTTTGATTACAACTTCAGCCGCATCAGCGTCGGCTCCTTCACACTCAAGGACAAGCCTCTTGTTGGTATGGGCGCAGCTACCGTCTACTTGGCTCTCTCCATTGCTGTCTTCTCTCTTTACGCACCCCTCAGCTACGGCAACCAGTGGACCAAGAGCGAGTGCAAGCGCGTCAAGCTCTTCGACACCTGGGATTGGGACTGCAACACTTTCTACGACTCGGTAAGTCTTTCATCGCACTCGTTCACAGACGCTGCTAACAATGTATCTAGTACGCCGACTACTCACTAGCCGCGACCACCGCAGCAGGTGCAGCCCCAACCACAAAGGCCGCACAGGGACCTGCACCACCAGTCGCAGACGACCCAAAGAAGGACGTCCATGTCACACCTCAAGTTGAAGGCCAGCCTGCAGGCGCGCCAATCTACTCTGACGGTCATGTCGAGGAGAAGGTCGAGTACCGCGATGAGGATGGAAATCTTCTCAGCGAAGAGGAGGTGGCCGCACTAGAAGGTCAAGTATCTTTCTCGACACGCTACGAGACAAGAACGAGACTGGTCGATGAGCACGGTGTCGAGATTCATGATGGTCTGGTCGAGGCAAGAGACGGCGATCCACCAGCCAAGCCTGATGGCGTCGAACCAGCCACTGGTCGGGAGGCAGGCAGCCCAGAGATCAGCACAGAGGTCGAGGAAGATGTCAGAAAGGAGAAGAGCATCGCCGATGCTAAGGCCACGCCTGAGCCCGAGAGCGATGCTGAGAAGAAGACCGCAAAGGATGAACTTTAGACTGATTCTCAATCGAAGAGAGATTCACAGATGGAGTTGAATGTATGATACCAGGTCTTTTTTTTCGTATAACGTGTCTCTTGTTCGTGGCAAGGTGGGCAAAGCAGCGAGGCATCATCATTTGCATTGGTCTGGGCGAATGTGGAATGGAGGGAATTGATGCAAGGGAGGGGGCGTGTGAGACTATGAGAAAACAATAACTACAGTAACCACAGTACCTGAAGACGAAATGTATTCTTGTCATGTTTAATCAGGAGTTTCTCGCCATGCGTCGTGAGAATTGTACTTTGACCACGCGTTGGCGCGGTGTACTCGAAGCAATAACTTATGACATGATCATCTATTCATTCATTCGCGACTCTTTCCGTCAGTCTATCTATCTCTACATTTCACGCTAATCTACTTCGTTTCGTACAAAACACGCGGTCTCCCTTTATCTCAGCTCCTTCTTCGCATCCTCAACAGCCCACTGCACAGCATCGAGCACATTCTCCTTGACCACATACGGCTTGTGCGTAGGCTCCACACCTTCCCTCCACACTCCCGTCTTGACCAATATGCTCTTCCACTCGCTCGCCCAAGGACTTTTGTAATTGTTCGCACCCGCGATATCACTTTCCGGGTTATCGCCGATCATATACACTCTCTTCAGTGGATCTCTCAGGCCACCGACCGCAGCGCCAAACATGCTCTTTCTCGCTCTCAGCAGCTGCCTCTCGGCAAATTCATACGTGCCCGGATTCGGCTTGCCAATCACAGTTGTCTGCCCTTCTAGACTCGCGCCACCAGTGACCTCGTCCCAGAGTCCTCGGAATGCAGCTTGAAAGCCTCCTTGTCCTAGTCGTGACAGATGGTAACTCGTCGCCCACCATAGATCCGGGTTCGAGAACCACACATGTGGCTGGCCATCTTGCAAGTATCCGGCATTCTTGAATTCTTTCTTTCCATTCCTCTCGCTCAGAGTCCCCAAGTAACCTTGCTGGCTCAGCAGCACGTCGAGAATGATACTCGCGTCTAGGCCCCAGTCTCGCGGATCGTTGTATACAAACACTGCATCGATCTTCAAGCTCTTTCCTGCTTCGAGGATAGGGTTGCCTGTAGGACTGTATAGAGGTGTAGGTAACTTCCTCGCGAAGGTTTTGTAGTAGTCGTAGAAAGGTCGGTTAAAAGGCCAGAGTTCCGGGTATGCAACGACGAGATCGCCTGGCGTCACGGCGTTCTTGAAGCCGTAGCTTTCAGCGACTCGTTGACAGTTGTCTCGTTCGCCTCCGACCACTAATACCGTCTTCTCGTGCAGATCGCGTAATTCTGAGAAAGGTGTGTGGCTCTGCACAATCAGCTTCTCGTCGAGTTCGAGATCTAACTTCCGGCTGACGTCTGCAATGCGTTCGGCTTCTGTGCGTCCGCCGCCATTGGTGAGGAGAATGAAGGGTATGCGCTCCTTTTGGAGGTATGAGAGTGCCTTTGCAGCGCCGGGGAGGGGTGCGGAGGAGCGCAGGAGGACGCCATCGATGTCAAAGGCGAAGGCGAAGTCGGGAATACCGCTGCTGGTGACTTGAGGAATGGGTTGGGTCTGATATGTTCGATTTTGGTGTATGTGCTGCCAGTGAGACAGGCACGATACGGGAAGACTACATCGCTTGGCGGAAGATGTAAGAGTGCGCACAAGTGGGCGGATTGCTGTGGTTTTTACAGCCATCGAGGAGCTTTGGGTGACGATAAGAAGTGTCCGGAGCTTGACATGTTTGGATCAGCGGGGCTGTTAGCCAAAACTAATGGCAATCACATGAAAGAGACAGCGGGAGCAGTGACGACTAAAAGGCACTTCAGTAAATATGTATACATTGTAAACGAAGCTCGATTGCGTGCTGGTATCGGATGCACGCCACTCCTACGCAAGAAGCAATTCCAATGAACGCCCGCTATACTTTCTCAATGATTAAGGAGCAGTCCGGATCCCAGAGGCCATCACATGCCATTCTGAAGAATCTATCGCTTCTTGCCACCTTTGCTCTTCTTCCTACTGTCACCGTCGTCCTCAAGACCGCCTTCACGATCCTTCTTCGCGGCCTTCTTCTCCATCTCGTCCCAGTCCTCACCTTCCTCATCGTCACTCACGTCCTCGTCGCTGGCCTCGGCACTAGCATCGTCATCAAAGTCCGATTCGTCTTCGCTTGACTCCGATGCAAGATCCTCTGACGATGCTTCGAAGGCGCTCTCTTCTTCTTCCTCGTCGGAACCTTCATCGTCGGACTCGGTGCCCAAGAAGCTCCAACCGCCATCGGCGAAGAAAGTGTGAGGATCCTGAATGACGGTCTTCATAATGGTAGCCCAGTTCAGGTTGAGGGGACCTTCACTGAAAGGAATGTCGACAGAATCGAGCCAGTCGCGGACGCCATCCAGTGCTTCCACGGGAATCGTGTTGATATGAGCTGGAGGTCTTGTGAAATCCTTGAAGACCACAACCATGTCGAATTGTTTCAGTCCGAACTGGACACGCTCCAAGTGCACAACCTCGATGTCTGTGAGCGTAATAACCATGAATGGAGGCTCCGTCAGTTGGACCAGACAGTCGGTCGTAGGCTGGATCATGACAGAAGATCGGCTTGGCACACCGTTAAAGCCAAGATCACGGAAAGGCATGTCGACAGAAATGCCCTCGCCCTTTCCGGCGTCGGCAATCTTCTCTGCGAATTGCTTGAACTCCTTGTCAAGCTGTGCTCGTCGTCGCTTCTCCTCCTGCTCGGCCTCAAACTCCTCTTCATCTCCATATCTGTGCTTGCGCTTGCGATTGCCCGTCTCGTCGAACTGCATCTCCGTTGCTTCACGATAGAACTGGATATCCTTGGTCTTTCTCTTTCCAATGATGATTGGGTTGATGAGATGCACATGAATGATGACGATCAGCTCGTGAGCGCAAGGCTGGAAGAAGAGATGCTTGACGTTGCCGAACAGGATGTCAATCTTCTGGTTTCCGAGGTGGTTGTATCTGAGACCGTTCTGATGAATCTCGACAGCACCACCAATCCGCTTGCTCTCCATCGCAGGCCGCATGTAAATGTTGTCGAGTCGGAAGGGGCGGCGACTGCGAATCTCAACCAGCTTGTCCTGCTCCACCACGTCCTCCATATCTTTCTTCTCCTGCTCCTTCCGGACAGAGGCCTTCTTCATCTCGGTAAGCTGCTCTCGCACATCCTCCATGCGCTCGGCATCCTTGTTCCGGAACGTCAGAGATCGAATGAACTGTGCCGTTGGGTCTTCAAATGGTTGGTCATCCTTTCTTCCAACACCTTGACCGGGGGACAAGAAGTTAATGCGGAGATATGTGAAGCCGCTTTCGGTGCTCGTGGTTGCGTTCTTGATGGTGTTGATATGGAAGGGCACCGGCCGGCCCATGATCGGCAGGATGATCGAGTAGTTCTTTGCATCAACCAGAATGGTCAGATCCTTGACGCGAGGCGGCAGAGACTCTACGCGCTTGTACGACTCGAATCGCTTGAACTTCTTCTCCTGTGTGCCGTTCAAGTTCCCGTGGCCCTGCTGATACTGCTCGAGACCATCCTGCTGTTTCTTTGTGTGCAATTCTTTTTGATGCTCTCGTCGTGCCGCTTCCTTCTCTTCGTTCTGTGTCGACCCACCCTGCGCGCGCAGGCGTGTCTTCGTGATGTTGGAGGACGCCACTGCGCCAACACGCGAATCCTTCTTAGGCTTTGGCTTCTTCTCTTCTTCCTCTTCGTCGTTGAAAAAGAACGATGCACTCTCCATGTCGCGAGGGGCCTCCTTTGTGAAACAATACGCTTCGCCCGAGCTCGTAATGCGCACCGTGTCGCTGAGGAGGAGGGAGTATGTGCCCTCTCTCTTCTTGTCTTTGGCGCTCGGATTTTCGAGATTAGAGAAGCCGGTCGTGATGCAGAATGTCATGCCGTCCTTGAGTTGGCGTCCGTTCTTTGCATTGAGGTTGAGAGTGGGGTCCTTGGCCTCGATACCGATGCCTGCTCCTACGCTCTTAACGAAGTTGTCGACCAGCTCTGGCTTCTTAGCCTTGATGACAGCAACTGCTTTGTTGTACACGTCCTTCGCAGCAACGCCATCCCGCAGCTCTTTCAGAACAGTGTCATGTACGCTGAGGAGAAGCTTGTACATGCCCTCTTGCGTCTTGTTCGGCTCAACCAGGTACGTGCGAGCAAGCTGCGATGCATATGTCTGATATCGTAGACCGAAAGCAGAAAGTATGACTCCAGGTTGGTGTAGGTTGTTGTCGTCTGGCTCCGCCTGCAGCTTGAGGTCGAAGTTGCCGCCGCTCTGCACTGTCGGCGATATGCTCCAATCCAGCTGCTGCGAATCGAACTTGCCCACGCCCTTCATTCCGCGGAAAAATTTGTCGTCGTCCAGCTTGTTGGTCACCTTTGTCGCAAAGGCCTTGTGTGTGATCTTTTTCTCCTTGTCCAAGATATCAGACATTGTCTCGACGAAATACTCGCGCATGAGGTAGGCAGACGCGCTGGATGCGTTTCTGATAGAGCGCAGTTCGTTCTCATCCTTGATCGCCATGGCCGAGGAAAGAGCTGTGCTGATATCATACTCTTCCACATCTTTGCTGATCTCGCTGAACGCGCTCTTCCACTCCGTCACAAAAGGTCCGCCAGAGTGATCCTTTGGCAATGTGCCAACCTTCTTGCCCGCAGCCTTGATCGTTTCGTTGATCTTCTCGAACTGCTTGGCATTCTCCTCGGCATCCTTGCCTCTGACAATGATCTCGATGGGAGTCTTGCCGTCCTTGAGCACCTCCAAGTACGCTGCCTTCTTCTTCGTAGTCACAATATACATGGCTTCGAGGGTGATCAGGAACAGCGTCGCAGGGAACTCGTAGCCGAGCAGCCAGAATTGCAATCCATTAGCCTTGTGAAATCCGGCAGCCTCATCACTCTTTCCCATGCAGACGGCGATGCTGCCAACGTCGCCGTAGACATTGTTGCCACTGCGCTTGTCATTCTTCCAGGCAGTGATCAGCGACGACAGCCGGTTGTGGAACTGCGTCTTGTCGATGCTGACTTCGTCCGCCATCTTCGCGGTCGATGTTCGTGAGGCCGCTGATGATGGTGTGTATGGACAAGTCGACCGGCGATGTTGTTACACCAAGAAGAGTTTGAAGGGTTGAAGAGTCGATTGTGTAGTGACGGCGACAGGTTCACGTCCAGCGCGTTCGCGTTTGTGAAGCTTTGATCAAGTGAGGGCAGGTGCGCCGGCGGCGGACACTTCCGCGTTTTGGCTGCCTTGCTCGACTGTCCTTTCTTTCACTCATACTCTCACGATTGTGATGTGGAAGCAAGCGTCAGAACTGTACAACGCGCAAAGTACTGCTCACCAGTCAGCCCGTTCGCGACTTTCAGATCGTGTCTGCAAGAGCTGCCCCGCGAGGACATTGGCCAAGGCATAAGGCTTTAACGTAGACCACTGAAGACCCACTTTCATCGCCGAATTATTCCCGCGTGTCTGTTCTCGTGGCACCTCTTCACATGCGATTCACGATTCAAACCTTCACAAGATGATATCGTGAGACTCGCGAACTTTGCTGTGAATGACATGAGCGACGCTGCCAGTGATGACGGACAGCATGCTCGTCATCGCGAAGGTGGCAGTCTGCCAAAGACGATGCAAGTGGAGGCGACCAAGAAGAAGAGAAAGGAGCACGCGCAGTCCGGCTTCACTGCAGCCACTGTACGAGCGTTGAGCGCGCGACTCCTCACCTTTTACTTCAGAGCGCCCATCAAGGCTTTCTTCAGGCCCAGAATTGAGTAGGTCACATGCAATGTCTTTCAGATAAACATGGACAGCTACTAACTTGTGTCCTAGCTACATGGTACGGTCTTGAGCACTATCACTCGTAGATCAGACGTTGACGTGATTCTAGGGATATGCCAGAGCGATCAATCCAAATGTGCAAGCAGGCAAAGCATGGTCGTGGAGGATGAGTTCTCCTATGCTGCTCGCTTCCGCAGTACAACAACATGGCTGGAGCTTTCTTCCGAATCAGGTTCTGCCACCTCTTCTTGCCAACACTGCGGTGGGAGCGGTACTATATACTGCATACCTGCAGACTTTGAGTCTGATACATGAACCGAACTCGATGTCCACAAAACGTGTCTTTCCTCCACCATCATTCGGGACCTGCTTCTCAGCGGGGTTTCTTGCTGGAAGCATACAGAGTGTGTTGGCCGCCCCACTGGATGCACTGCAAGTCAGATTCCAAAGCTCAGAAATGAGAGATGGAAAGTACCGCAACATGTGGCACTATGGCTTGCGCAAAACTCAAGAAATTGGCGCCAGGGGTGTCTTCGCTGGGTGGTCTCTTTCGCTTCTCCGAGACTCTTTCGGGGCAGGAGTGTTCTTCGCAACATTCGAGACAGTCAAAAGCCAAGCTTTCTACAGCTTCGTCAGCCATTACTACGGAAGCTGGACGCAGCTGTCCGCCAGGCAGAGGGAAAGCATCTCGATACAGCAATCTCAAGGAAGCAACACTAGGCCCGAGATTAGTCCTCATTACATGGTAGAGCCAACTTTCTTACTTCTGGCTGGTGTCGCGGCGTCTGTCGCACAAGCAATCATTCAGCACCCACTCAGCCGTATTCAGGAAATCCATTACGGCCGACTGGAATACATCGACAATCATACGCATACGACGCCGGGCCAGAAGAAGATACGCACGCTAAAATTGTACGCTGCAGCATACCGCAAAACCCTGAAGCATGTATTTGCATTGGCGCGAAGAGACGGCGGGCTCAGACCATGGTTATTTCGGCACTTCTTTTCAAATACGATACGACAGGTGCCTTCTACCAGCGCTGGATTGATTGTTTTCGAGGTATTACGGCGAAAGTGGGGTCTCGACGACGAGGCCGTCAGGATTCCGAAGGATGGGTATGAAATTTTGTTGACATGAAGCACGATCAACTCATCCGTACACGCAAGATGTTCAGACATCATCCACGCGTGGGACTTCCGCCCTGTGACTAGGTGCCTCATTCTCGACAATTGCCTGCCTTACCAGCCAACTGTCCAGATATGCTCGCACTTCGACGATGATACCATGGTCGTCGAATCGACAGCACCACGCATAGCAGTTGTCGAACACAAGGCCTGTGGGACGTCAGCATCTGTATTCAGATCCATGAGAATGTGATACTGACCATTCTTGCAAATCGCATTCACGACCAATTCGACAGTACACCACTCCTGCTCTCCACCTCCGATCACGTTCCTTGGCATCAGTTGGATTCCAGGTGCCTGCATGATTTTGCCCAATCGCTCAAGCGTACTGGTCTGGAAATCCTGGAGAGAAGTGTATCGACCAGCGCATGGATGCGTGCCCATCACTGTCCAGTCCACTTTTGGCGAGACACGATCGAAGAAAGCAGATGGGTTGCCGGAGAGATTGGAGAATAGTGCATGAATCTCTTCTACGGAGGGGTATTTAGAGGACCTGGAGGCCGACGACGACGTGCTGGATGCGGCTTCCTGAGAGTGATGCGAATATAGTGGTCCATCTTGACGGACTCTTTGGCCGGAGGTGTCGGAGCCGTCATCTGATGCTGCCGTCTGATTCTGCTTCGAACTTGCAAGCGGCCAGTCCGAAGCAGATTCCATGAACGACCGACGGCTTATAGCTGACTGGTGGAGACATAGTGCGGGCCTTTGCGTTGCGGCAACTCTCGTGCGGGACGCACGAAGCGCTGCAAACGCCGCCTTCGCTCCAACACTTCCGATGGACTTGTACATATTGCTGCGAAGCTGTAGAGCCAGCTGCTGCAAGTGCAATGCTTGTTTCACGTTTCGAGCTCCTCCACAGCTGATAGCGATCTGCAGACGCGCCTGGCAACCTCCATCGGACCACAAAGCATGCCACCGGTGGAATGGAAGCCGAGGTGGCACAGACCGACGCAGCTGAAAGTTAATGCCTCAGGCTGTAACTCTTCACATCTGACAGAGATGCGCAAAATATCTGTCCATCGGCAAGACTTGTCAACGCAAGCAAGTCTGCAGCAGCCATCCCAGGCGCTGTTATTGTTCTCGTAGTCCAGAGTTCACCAGAAAATCTAAGATCAAGTTGTGCCCTTTGTCCATCCGAACAATATCAAGCACTCCAGCCTTTATACATCTCCTATGCATTCGTTCAAGGAGGCACGACTACAATACGAAGTACACAATCTAGCTTAATCCACAGCCTCACTAAATACATTCTTTCTTCCTCCGAACAACGAACCACACAAGCCAAGCGTTCAGCACCACGATGCCATATAAGCCAACAACACAACCTCAACCGAACTCTTCTTCCTACCAACTACACCACACTCGTTAGCAACAAACAGTAAGCTACAATCCACATCCACTACCCCAACTAAATCAACCCACTAACATCGCTCTCAGACAATCTACTTCACCAACCCAAACCAGACCAACCCAAACCACCAATCCAACAAAATGGCATTCATCCACTCCACCTTCCCCTGCACCCTCGAGAAGAAGAACAAGAGCGGCAACGGCATGTCCGGAGGTACACCTTGCGTCCTGCAAAAGAAGAACAAGAGCGGCAACGGCATGTCCGGAGGCACACCTTGCGTCCTGCAGAAGAAGAACAAGAGTGGCAATGGCATGTCCGGAGGGACGCCTTGCGAGATCATGTAAGATTCTGCATGAGCATGAGCAGGGGCGATGGGATGAGATGCATTTTTTGTTCTGTTTGGAAGATTAATTTATATTTTGAAGGAGGTCTTTGGAGGGCCTTCGAGGCAGGGAGGGAGGGCAAGAGGCGGGCTTCTGTGAGGTTGGCTTTGGGTCTTTCTGCTCTGGCTTTTAGAGATTTTGGAATATGGTATGACATGGAGATATGTTCATACCGACGCTTCTCCCGTTTCTTTCTGTTTGAATCCCTGGTCATGTGTGTCTCTCTGATTGACTTGCTGTTCTGTGTCGGACGCAATTGTCTACCTTTTCTCGCAGCCACACAGCTGCTTGGGCGCTAATTTGCTTATCGGTCCTCTCGGTTGCACGTATTATTGCATGTGGCAACCGTTCTATGTTCCGATGGAATGATTTGAGTGTGCTGGTAAACGTGGAGGAAGCTGCGGAGATCATCACATGTCATACATTCAACTATCTCGTGAAGGACTTGGTGTCGCGCAGTCCTTTGCCACCGCCGCTGCCGCGACAGTTGCATCTGAAGCAGGTGGTAGGACACGTCACACCAGGTTGCTCGAGGCTCAAAAGGCTTCGTGAAGCCTCACGCGACCAATAAAGAAGCCATCTGTCTTTTGAGTTGATTTGCCAGTAAAAAGTATTTGAGCCGTATTGCGTATCGTGGTTCCACTCGCTACCGTCGTTCTGTAAAGGGCGACCATTTCACAATTACGTGATGGCCCCATCAGCCATCGAATGTCCAGACACCACTCTCCATTTCATCAGCCAATTCTGATTTTGCCGCCGCGTCCTGTAGTGCATCACCCAGTGCAGAAGTTTCATCTGCATTCGAGCCGGACTGCCAGAATAGACTCTTTGCAACTCTGATCTGTCTCAACTTCGGTAGCGAACCGTCTTCCACTGCGATGAGCACATCGATAGGCGTGATCTTGTCTTCAACACCAGGGTTGCCAGAATTTGTAAGCTCCAGAGTGCGAAGTTGACACTGCGGCTCGGCGCCGTGTCGTGGACCAGGAGGTAGCCAGATATCAGGTAGTCCGTGTACAGCTCGATCAGTGCCAAGGTCGAAGACCTGAGGGGTGATGTAGTCGACGCTGATGCTCAGCTTCGTTAAGCCGGGTAGAATGACAAGCACATCGTCAAGGGAGTTGCCAATCAGTCTCGGTAGATTTGACAGCTTCAGAATCTCTAGATTCGGCAGAGGTCGCATGGCCGTCCTTAACAGATGGAGAATTGCACCAGTTTTCGCCATGGGACAATGTTCGACAGTTAAGCTTCGTAAAGAATCTGGAAAGGACACCACGCCTTGGAGGAAATGCACATCGATACCACCGCTCAGACACAAGTCCTCCAGGTTTGGGGGCCAAGTCATAGCAGCCGCATTAAATCCCTGGCTAAAGCCTGCACTCCTCGGCAATCGTAGTCGTGACAGTTTAGTCAAACCGCTTATCGTCTTGAACAAGTCCACCAATGGCGGACTTTCGCTGACGAGACTCAAATCCAGCACTTTCAGCCCTCGACTCTTCGCCAAAGCAGCAAAAGAATTCATCCCGAAAGTAGCCTGTGGGGCGACAAATTCTTCGATATTGCCTTTTGTGCGACTGAGGAGTCTTGCCGTGGTGGCTTTGTCCCCTGAGTATACTAAATGCGACATGTCCAGAACTTTGACGAACTCTGCCAATGGACTTTTCCTTACATGGAGATTCTTGGAGGGACAGATCGCTCGAACGAATGCATCGAAGTTCTTGCCATCTATCCATGGGTTGGTGTAGAGGAGCGGAACAGCGGCGGAGTACCACTGTCGAGAAAGGCGACAGCAAGATGCCAAGGTGATCTGGGCCGATCGAAATTGTGCAACGTGCTCAACGATCTGTATGATGATCTCGTCCGGAAGGTACACCGGAGGAGTCGTCCATACTTTGGGAGTCAAGTCGAGTGAAGCCAGCTTGGCAACAGTTGAGTCTTCAGTCTCATAATGCATGTGTTTCATCAGTGGCTTAACTTTCCCTCGCTTCTTGACTTGCTCCAGATTGTCTGCCATGGAGATCGTCCAGTTGACTTGCTGATTGAGAGCCGACATGGCGACCAGGACAGTCTTGTTGTGGCAAATCTCAAACCTTTCCCAGAGTCTCAGATCGAGTATGGTCGCTCCATGATGATCACTATCCCCGCATGTTATCGCATGCTCATGTTAGGATCCAGGACGAGTGAATTATTCTCTTTGTCTCAATTGCCTGATGCTCTGCCCATTGATTCTGACGTAGAACATGTTCTTGTGCACGGACCAGCTGCTTCTCGGCCCGCCCGCTGGTCAGCATTCAAGCACACCTGCACACTTCACGACGGGCATTGGAAGACAACACGACAGTAACACTTCACAACAGCCACCATGTTCGGACTCCGCGCCACTCGCACAATCACGCCGGCCGTGCGCCGTATCACACAAAAGCGACTGCAAAGCAGCGGTCTCCAGGGCCCAGCCGACAATGCCTTCAACCGCGAGCGAGCAGCCGTCAAGGACCACGCCGCGGCCACTTCTGGTACGTGAGACAGCGCAATCGCATGCAAAGAGGGAGAGCGGTGGCGAGGGCGGTGGCACTGCGAGTGTGAACGCCCGTCCACAGCACACTCTCGCGCGCGACCTTCCCCTACTACCGCGTGACAGCCCTCAGATATCACATACACTAACACGCCCTCCCAACAGACCTTTGGCGCAAACTCTCTATCTACGTTGTAATCCCATCCCTCTGCATCGCCGGCGTCAACGCCTACCGTCTCTGGACCGAGCACTGGGAGCACGTAGCCCACGGCCCAGCATTGGAGGACAAGACCGAGTACCCATACCAGAACATCCGAACCAAGAACTACTTCTGGGGTGATGGCGATAAGGTGAGTTGAGATCCTGCACATTAAGAATACACGGCACATTCGATGTTTGGAGGAAGCTAGAGAGACGAGGAAAAAGAGGAGGAATACGCGACGACAACATTGTGTTCTCCAGACGGAGAAGTCAACCTGGAGTACACTGGCTAACATAACTCGTGCAACTCACAGACTCTCTTCTGGAACCCAAAGGTCAACTACCACAAGCCTTCCGAGGACGCCTAGACGCAATCGAAAGGAAGCGTAGCATGTGACATAGAGGTGGGAGCAGAGAGACAGCTTTTCCTTGCGTATACGTAGACGACCGGGACAGTAGGATGCAAAGGTGGAAAGGTCAACGCGGCGTAGAAAGTGTACATATATGAGTTCACCCGCAAATGCGTACCTTTGTTTGAAGAAGAAGAATCATCTTCGCGTGTACTCCTATACGTTTCCTGCACGAGGGTTGTGGTCGCACCACGTACAGTGTTCCAGGCAAGATCGCAAAGCTGGTTGAGTATCTACTACATCAGTGGCTCGGCCACCCGTCACTAAAACCTATGGACGGGGTTGTTTTGTGTTGTACAGAATCGTTTTGCTCGACTCCTTGAGCGGATCTGCGTTCTGCGACTCTTGCTTGCATGCGCGCTAGTATCGGATCTGGTTGCACATCGTCTTGATCAGCGCTTGCACTGCTCGTGCTCGGCACATCCTTCAAAGTGTGCTCTGATTGTGCGATGTCTTGTTTGGTTGACGCGTCTTCATCATGCGCTGCAGGTTGTCCACTCCCGGGAGAGAGGTCTCGGGTTTCAGTGGCTTCGAGCTGTAACCTCCGATCGTTCTGCTTGGCTGAAGGTTCCGGCTTCTTCATGGGCTGTGCAGATTGCTCATCTTCTGGCGGAGAGACAATTGTAGACTCATCACTCTGCCGCGGAGGTCGCGTGCCGGTGCTTTCAGAGGACGATCGATGTACATTGTCAGCTTTTTCCTCCGAGGCTGCGACTGACGCAGGTCTGGAAGCGCCGTTTGTCACTGACTTGGTACCAGACCCAGCGGTAGTGGCTTCGCTTATTTGCTTGGTGGACCTCGCCGTGGTGTCATGTTCCTGATTTAGATTGTTGCGTCGCGCAGGCAAGGGAGGTGGTGCTCTCTTTTCGTCCCTTTCCCAGATCTCAGAAACTTGCTTGTTCAGAGGTCCCTGCGACGAGTTTGCTGCCACCTTCGTCGCATCTGCTGCAGCCTTGGCTGAGTTTTCTTGGTCACCCGCAAGTTGAGATACAGCATGATCGACTGAGGATGACCCAGATCTTTGATCGGCTTCTGCATGAGAAGTGCCGCTGTTCTCCTGCCAGGGCTCGAACTCCTCCTCGACAGATGATGATGTTCGCACGCTGGATGAAGCAGAGTGTCGAGCAGGGCTGGATCGAGCAGCCTCGGTATCCAGTAGTTCCGGTGCAGAGCTTGTTGCGGTCCCGAAATCTTGTGCCTGTGCAACTGGTCTTCGTCGAAGACTACCGAGCCCGCCCCATAGCCCTTTCTGCGGGCCTGGTAGTGGTTGTCCAGGTGGTGGTAGCGGCATGCCGCGACCCATAGGCTGGTCGATGGCTACGTCTTGCTTCCTGTCTGGCCTTGTCATAGCACCTTTGTTGCGCTGAATCGTGTTCCAGCTCCAGTTCTTTGCCGCGGTGGTTGCATTCACAGTCGCAGCGAGGATGTTCGCTTTCCGACTTTGTGCGCCGGTGGAAGAGGCGAGCGAGGGGGCTACTGTAGAGTTGGCCGACTTTGTACTGCGCACAGAGGGAGTTCTGGTGGTCGGAATTGTTGTGGAACCAGAAGCAATATTGGACCGATCACTTTCAAGCTCGTCTCCCGTCAGCTCGCTGTCTATCTCGAGACTGCGTCTAGCCGCAATCTGAGCACCTGTAGGAGCGCCGCTTGCGTTGAAGACTTGCTCAGCTCGAGAGTGAAGTCCCCGCAACTCTTCAATTGCGCCTTTTGACGCGACATTATTGGCCGGCCCTCGAGAGCGCCAGAGCTTTCTTGACTGATTGGAATTTAGTGCTGCATCGTCGCGCCGAACAGGCTCTACATTCTGGCCATCTACAGCGGTACTCGCGGGTAACGAGACCGAAGGCGTGCGCATGGGCCGCGGTGGCCTCGGCGATCGGTCTGATGCCGATTCTATTGGCATTGTCGTGGCCTGACGTACTTTGTAGGCGCCGCTGACTGCTGCAGCGTCCGTACCAGTGGAGGCACCGCTATCAGTCTCCTTCGCGTTTTCTTGCATCAAAGTGGGTAGAGACATGGTTTTCTCATTGCGCTGAGCAAGCGTCTCCTCAAGTGGAGGCTGACCTTGGGCGTCGCCTGCACCCACATCACTCCACAGCCCACCTCGAGCACGAGTACCCTTTGTGTCAGAGAAAGGCATCGGAATGTCATCCCAGTTTGGCTTAACGAGGCCCTCCTTGAACGCAGTTCTGACCCTTTCCTCAATTGCACGTAAGACGAAGCCGTAAGTGATCTTCCTCTCGCTGACTATTGGCTCGACCCGCACATCCATCTCGGGCACGCTCTCGAAGCAGAACCAGATTCTGTTCGAAGGAGGCGGCTTGATTCGAAGTAACATAGTTCCAGTAATGCGCTGAATCACCGTCTTTAGGGCCAGGTCCACTGTCCGCACTTTGAACCTCGACCCTAGGTCCAGCTTCGCTACGGCGAGGAGCGTCACAGACAAGCCGCCGGTATACTTAATGTCAGCAGTCAACGTCATTTCGCCCTCAATGTTCAGGTCTCGAAGCTTCAAGTTTGAGAATACAGGACCCGCGTTACCAAGATGGATCGATTGCACGAGTAGCGATGGAATGAATGCCGGCTTCTGTATGCGATTGAGCTTCTTCTCCAACTTGCCTCGCACAAACGAGTTCATAGATTCAGTTTGATGTAATGCGAGAAAGACGCGGCCGATGAGAGCATCGATCGCCCGAGACTCTGCTGTGAGAGAAGATGAATGCAGGGAAGACTGGAGCTTGATCAAGGCGTCGGAGTCCAGTGATCGCGGTATTGGTGGTTGACTTCTATTCGAGACCAGCGCATGGTAGAAGTCCTCCTTTTCGATGTTTGTGGCTGTGAAGAGGTAGAAGGGCCTCGCCTGTGCTTGCGCCGGAGCTTGCATGGTACCATTTGGCAACTCTACTGGAGTAAGTACAATTGCAGTCCTCTTGGTGAAGAGGTCGGCTTCTGCTATGTTTGACTCGAAACATTTAGGGTCTCCGTCTTTCCCTGCCTGCAAAGAGACTTTGTGGTGGGCCAGACTCAATACATGCTTGACCTCGACTTGCGCCGGTGAATCGTAGAGCATCAGATGTCCATGCCGCAGCACAATGTATAGCAGATTCGCAGGAGCTGGCTTCCGTCGTGGAACGGAAGGATCTTCGTCCTGACTTTGTAGAAGCGAAGTCGTGCTTCCGCTGTTCTTGCTACCTCCAGTGAACACCGAACGGTACATGGTCTGGTAGACTGATCCGCCTGACGCGTTGGCAGCACTCTCTGCCGCTAGCATGTCGTCACCAATTGTATTCCCACCCACCGCCACTGTACTATTCTGCCGGCCATTCAAGGCACTGAGTGCAGCTTGAAAGTCATATCGTCTCAGCACCGCATATGTTCCACTGGCTGCTGAATCGCCCGACAGCTTTCGGGCATGTGCTGCTTTGTCCTGGTCTTTTCCAGCGGTCTCCACATTTGACTGTTCCTCACTGCTCTTTCTGATCTCAGCTCGAGGCAGCAGATACCAGGCTGGTATCAGGATAGCTGCAATGAGCAGAGGTATGAAAGTCAGGCCGCCGATGACATAGGCATATAGCAGCGCGCGGAAGCCCATCATGAATGTAGCGCATCTTGCTCCATAGGCGTGTCACAATGAGAGCCGATTCTGGCGCGTTAGGCAAGTGAGGAAACACGAATTCAGGTTACAGATTGGCATGTGTCAGCTCGTTCCTGCCACGTGAACCAGGAACGTGAACCTAACTAACTAGAACTAGATCACGTCAGTTTGTCATGTCCTGCCAAGATTTTGCTTCGATAGCTTGACCCCAATCCTCCTCACCCTGACACCCTTCCACCTGTAGCAGCCTCATCAAAGACGATGTCTTCATCTGGCGAGCCACAAAGTCTGCATGCTTGAGCAGGGTCGGTCGCAGGAGTGCAGCTTGGGCTCATTCTCATGCCTGACCCTGACGTGCTCCAGCACGTCGCGTCTCTCCCGGCATAACTGCCCACGAAGCGTATCAGCGTATCTCGCAGCCTGACAATCGCGCCTACGCAGAAGCGTCTGTTGTAACTCTGCCAGCATGATCAGAAACAAAGGCGCTGATCCAGGCGCACATTCCACATATCGGCAGTCAAAGCCAGCATTCCATCTGAGGCAACGTAATCAAACATAGGAACAAAGATGGGACAAAGGTCTCTCGCCTCGATCGGATCGGGCATAGTCGCCTTCTGTTTGCAATGGCTACTCTGCTGCTGGTATCTGTTGATACGTACGACTTGTCCAACACTCATCCTCAATCCATGCTCTCAACCAAAGCTGAATCTACAAACTTTGGCAGCTGCGACATCGCCGAAGAGTACACATGTTCTGACGGAGAGAGTATATCCTCACAGCCAGCATTTCCGACGCTTCGCGTATGTACTTGTCGTGCTCCTGCTTCGCGAGTACTAGAGCACGGTCAGTACGCTTGCCTTCTTCGCATAGCGAGATGAGCTGACGGCTTACAGAACTTCTCAATAGTGGCCTTTGAGACTCGCAAAGCCTTTGTCAGCATCAACATCTCGGCGTCATTCGGAAAGTCGAATTTCTCGAGGAAGCTACATAGCAACTCTTTGGCGTGCACTGGAATCTCAGCGTGAGGCTGGCCGCCCGACGGGTTGAGAAGCAGATTGTGCGTGACGGCGAAGTGGTCGATAGCCGCGCTGAGCTTCATACAGCCAGCAAGCGCCAGCTTCTGGCCATCCCCCTTTCTGAGTCCCACGACGAGAACAGTCCTTCCTTGCTCAGACGCCATCGGAGTGCGCTGCAGTCCGGCGTCCACTTGCTTGAAGTGGGCTATACGTCTACCATTGACGTGGGCCGCCTTTCTGTACAGCTCCTCGAGTCTCTTGCGCTTCTCCGGGGATACTGGCTGGTTCTGATAGGATATTGGCCGACCAGGGTTGACACTGGGCGCTGAGTACGCACTCGTAGCTAGGTCGCCGCCTTTCACTGCGATCCTTTGCAAAAGGACGTGCAGCTCATCTTCCATTGCGCATGTGTCGTGGTGGCTCTCATGGAGTACTGTCATGGCGTGTTTGATGTTGATGTAGAGCAGGGGAAGAAAATTTGTTTGGTAGGTATCTTGGCGTGACTGTTCAGAGGCTTTCGGGCCTGACAATGAGGTAAAACTTGGTTTGCACAGGGAAACATTGAGCACGTATCCCACACGCAAGTCGTCCTTGCACTCTGTATTGACTCTGACTTTCGCTATATACACCCCGGCAGAGCGTATCATGCTCATTACAACACTCCTTTAGCATAGGAGCATACTGTACACTTTTTACAAGCCAAAAACTGCACAACGCTATCAAAGTATACAAAGACCTGCAGCTGCGAGCCTCGCATCACAGCTCACTGGTGCAAGTACTCGCTGAAGTCGAGCCTGTCTGCACCTAAGTCGCCCATGAAAGCATTGATGTTGTATGCATCCCAGCTGTCCTCGTTGGCAGCGTGAGGGTTGAAAGGTTGTGGCATGTCTGTGAGCAGGTTCGGGAATGAGTCAGGAATCTGCTCGAAACTGTTGTATGCCTGCTCAAGAAGCTGTTGGCCGGCGGCGCGAGCCACGGTGAGTGGTGGAGTGTCGTAGGTGAGATCCGGCAGGTCAAATTCAGATGTAAACATCTGCTGCGGGTGCTCGGCGAACGTGGGATTGGTTGTAGCGGTCTCTTCAGTGCCAAAGTTGTCATCGGTCAGTGAGAAGGGGAAGTCTGTTGCTTCGGTCAAGTCGTCGGCCATAGTGACAGTTGGTCTGGAGGCCATGGTGAGGGAGCCGTGAGTACTGGCAGTCTGGGTGCGGATATTGTTGAGCTGCCCAAAGCCGCGATCGCCGCACATCTTGACTAGTTCATCGACGCCAAGATTGGTCATGGTGTACTTCGAGTTGAATTCGTTGAGTGAGGGCTCGCGGTCGCGCACGAGTTGTGGCACATTCTCCTGTCCAGGGCATTAGCAGTAGAAACGAAGTGATGCAAAAGGCGAAACTTACTGGATCACCAGCAAGTGGTGGTAGGAGACTCCAGCCCAGAGCGCCCATGTAGTAGTCTGGTGGAATGACGCCGACAGCATCTGCACAGATCACGA
This sequence comes from Septoria linicola, assembly GCA_024114885.1. NCBI lineage: Eukaryota > Fungi > Ascomycota > Dothideomycetes > Mycosphaerellales > Mycosphaerellaceae > Septoria > Septoria linicola. Next base: position 450,782 of record CP099420.1, read on the forward strand.
AAAACTCGTCGAGCGGAGCATCCTTCTTTTCGCCGGAGCCACGCACAATGCTGTATGCTTTGGCGAGAAGAGCCCTGAGAGGAACTGTTAGTAGAGCTACGACGGGCATCGGAAAGTCACAGAACATACCACTTGGCAGTGAAAGGATCTGCTTTCCACATCTGAGTCAAGCACTTGGAGATCGCTTTCTGTGTGTATCCTTGGAGTACACGGTTGTAGAATTCTGAGCAAGAGTCAGATCTGTAGACGAGCGCAGTACAAGCAAACTTACTCCTGTATGCCATCCACGAGTTCAGTGGGCGCTTCGGTCCTCCAGTCTCGACATCAGATTTTGCCTTCCTGCGCTGCTTCTTCTGTGGCTTCGACACGGCGGAGGCAGTGAGAGGCATACTTTGTGCGACATTTGGCACAGGGCGGTCTCCAGCTTGGCGCAGCGCAGTGATGATCTGACTGGCCATCTCCTCACTGCAGTGCTCGAGGTAGTTTCTGAAAGTGTCGGTCATTGTGTCGGTAGCCATGTTGTCGGTAGTGGATCCGATTGTTTGGGTGGGGTGAAAGGCTGACAACAAAGAGCTGGTTGCGGTATGTGCAAGGTATGTGGAAGGATGAAAGGAATGAAGAAGTTTCAAACAGAGTCGAAGTCTCAAGAGTCGAAGTCCGGTGGCTGGTCTGCGAGCGCTCATGCACGGACTTTGCTGCAAAGTGAAACACGCGACAAACGATAAGCAGCGGACTGCATGCGCTGAACAACACACCAGGTGAAGCGACGACTTCAGCCGCATGGTCCGCGATGAACCTCAATGTTGACTGCCAGGCAACATTCGCCTCACACCAGCCCAAATGGATATCCTCGAAGCGAACTTTCCCCAGCTCTTGCCTCAGAGACACGCTGTGCAGCGAACGCGTGGTGCAGACTCGTCATCCATCGTCGGACAGCGCGGTGTAGCAGACGGTGAGTGATAGCGCTTTGAGAATCGCATTTAACTGATATCAGTAGATGAGGCAAGCGCCACCGTCAGAGTAGTCCGATGTGACGAGATCTTTTTGGGCAGTCTGATGGCACATCTCCACCTCGCTCAGCTCTTGATCTGTCAGGCTTTTGACATCAAGAAAGTAGCCACCCATCATAGGTCGAACGAGCGCACAACAAATCCGTTCGAGTATGATGATAGAGTCCAGCTCAATGAAGCCATCACGATCCTCAGCCAGATCGCGCCGGAGATTGAACGTTTGAGCTCGCATCCAGAACTTTTTGAGAATGAGTCGCGAAAAGTTGAGTTCCTCCGCGAGGCCGGCCGTCTTGCCCTCCTCTGTGACGAGTATCTCAACATCATAAAGGAGGAGAAGAACCTCAAGCTGTCCATTGAGGACGAGCTAGAGGCGGCGGCGTTGCAGCGACCTCTCGATCTCGAGAGCCGGAATCGACTTGCGCCTTGGGAGTCGTTCACAGGCAGCCTCAATGTGGAGAAAGTGCCCGAACTTCCAAGCTTTCAACGGCTCCAAGAGGAAGTCCCCGACATGCAGCTGCACAAAGCGCACATGCTTCCCCCCAGTGCATTTCTTATTGCTCAGCATCACAAGATGAAGCAGGACTGGTGCTTCAGTACTGTCGTGGATCCTCCTGCAGATGTTCTGGCACTCCAGCACTCAACCAGACAACTGGTTCGCGACGTGCTTCGCAAAAGTGACGGTAGTGCGGTGGTCAAGTCGCTGATTGCTATGGCTCCTGCTCCAGATCAGGTAAGCAGCTGTTGATGAGCGATCCAGACCTGAGCTGACAGCAAACTAGCTACAGGGCCTTGCTTGGGGCAAGCAGGAGCAAGTAGCAGAGATGAGTCGCCTCATGGCGCTGCTTGACGACGATGTCATCAGTGTTGGGGTGCCGCCTCCAGGAACATTCCTGGGCACATTCCTGTCAGCCGAAGGGATGCAGCTGCTCCGCGATCATAACGAAGCTGCCAGGAAGGGACTGGAGGATTGTACTTAGATTCCAGGGGCTTCATGATGTGTTGGCACAAGATGAAGGTACTTTGGAGGCGGTGTAATGGAAGAGCGTGACATGGAAAAGCAGGGATATGGTTTTTGTGCGGCATTTGCCTCACTTACGCTGCCCTCTCCAAAGGCACCACGGCTGGAGGAGAGTCAATCGAAGCATTCGATGTCACATCAATCCATTCAGTAGCAAAGCGTGAGTGACACCGAGAGTCTATTACGGTCTCAAACCAGGCACCTTGCCGCCTTGGGTCCAAGTGTTCAATTGCATCGAACTCTACACCATATGTGTGTTCCAAAAGTTGTGTCGTATCGACCTGACGTCCAGCAGCGTCGCCTTGTCGGACATTGTCAGCGACTGAGGGACCAGCATTCTAAGCCATATAGCTCGTGCGCTGGCGAGGACACCACGACACTCGGATCTGACCAGACTCAGCACAACCCTACAGATGAGCGAGCGTGATGGAGCATCTAGCACTGTGAAGATGGGACGAGTGAGATGAATAACCTCTTCTATGATACCGACTGTATCAGCGAAGACCCAGCAGACCACGGCAGAAGAGCAGCAAATCTCACTCCGCTGAAAGCCACCTCTGTGATCCGTGACGAGCGCGTCCTCGCTGCACCACAACCCTCAGGCACAAGCAAACACCCTCGGGCCAACACAATCGCTTTCTAGCGCCGGAGTGCCAGATAAACAGCACACCAGCGCTGCGCCTCGCTCAATCCCTGCGAATGCGACGCACGAGCCTCGAAAACTGCCGATCACCTCGTTGACTCAGCGTCGAGAGCCTTCCAGCAGCCATTGAGCCAATCACAGAATTTAGAGCTCGACTTGCAGCAAACATGGGGAGGCTGGCGACTGAGCAGGGGCCAACTGTTTGCGCGGCTTTTTGGTGGGGCAGACTTCACGTTCACTTAGAAGTCTTGGCGAGAACAGCGGCGAAGCTGACCATCCCGGACAACGAGTCAACAACGTCGCGCTGGCATACAAATCGCTGATGTGTAGGGTATATTGAGAATGCTGAGTTGAAAAATCTGGTTTATAATGGGCCTGCCGCAATACTGCGTGCTGCATCCAGCATTTGAGGTACAGGTGGGATGCCGAGAGATGCCAGCGCAAGGTCAAGAGCAGGAGGATAGAGCCGGATGACAGGGAGGAATGGTTGAAGAGATCCATTTCACTGCGTAGGTAAAGCGCTGAGACGTCCTGCACATTTTTGGTCATGGTATGGTGGCTTTAACCGACGCAGTGCGGAAGCGGCGGAGCCAGACTGCGAGAACGATCAGACCCCATGCCAGCAGCACACCTTGAGCCGATAGAGGAGAGCGGGCTGCCTCGTTCGTGTGGGTTTCACACAGTTCTACGGCTGCACGCTCGACCTATGCTTGATTGCAGAGGACGAGGTTGACTACGCCATGCCCTTGTGGTCCAGAAACAACACTTGCAGACAGTAAAACAAGTCAAGCTCCATCGATAAGATGTCCAAAGACGGACTGAAACTTCCAGATGCCAATGGCCGCGTACAGACAAGAGTTGTAACCACTTGGAGGATGCCAAATCCTGGTGGTCCGTGCTTCGAACGATCGAGCGGTACGCGGGAAGCAGCAAGAAGTCTCGAGCTCGTGCACACGGTCAGATTACACTGCTAGTTGTCTCAGCAGGATTCTCGCTTGATCTGAGGAGGCAGTACCACGATGATCCCAGCAGCCTCTGCCAGAGCCGAGCCAGTCTCGTTGCAACAAGGTAGACAAACAGCACATCTAAGCAGTGGCGGCTCGACGCTCTAGACGTGGCCCGTAGCAGAGTGCTCTATCTTTTTAGCTGGCTCTATCGTGCTGTGGATCCCGATTTTGTTGGACCACGATCAGGGAGCAGCTCGGTCTTGAAGAAGCTCGGCCTTTGAAGTCCGTTGCTGATCGAGAATGTGGGAAGACCGGAGTCAGCGCGCGATATCTTGGAAGAGCGGCCGTACTGCTTAGCAAGTGGATCGATAGAAGCGACGTTGCTCAAAGCATCAACAACGAGCTGCTGCAGCTGATTGACCATATCTCCCGACGTGTGAACGACGATCCGTCGTCATTGATCATTCAGTGAACAACGGAGCGGCTCTAGTAGCATCACAACCGCCGCTGCATGCATTGGACGAGTAGCGCCGACAATGCCAGCCCAGAAATGAGTAACCGCTAGCATTGAGAGAGTGCAAGAGTGGTCAGGCTCAATCTTTGTTCGGCGCGGAAGCTACGGCTTTATGGGCGACAAGTCGGCAATCTTCGCTGACAGGCGTCGTCTCTCGTTGCATACACTTTTCGGAAGCAAGTACTTCTCAAACAATTGCTCAGAGTAGAGCCGAGATCCGGTTGAACATTGCCAGAGCGTCGCGCATGCAACAAGGTCAGAAGCAGCATCGGCTCAGGCGATACAGCTCTTCAATGCGTAGAGAAGCATGCGCACATCAGTTGTTCTCTCTCGCGCGGCTTTGGCAGGCCTCGTCGCAGAAGGTGCACCGCAGTCTCAGGTATCTGTCCCGGGAAGTAGGACCTGGAGCGAGCCTTGCTCAGCTTGAGCCGTTCATCTCCGCGCCATCGAGATTGAGACAGAACGTGTTGGCTACCAAAGCCCAGAGAGCGAATTGAGAGAGCCTACGAGCTTGCGCGATCTCCAAGTGTCTAGCCTTTGGACTTTACGACATTCTGCACCAACGGCGGCCTCATGTTCTCGACGAAAGGTTGCCAATGTCTAGGACATGTGTCAAGCTACCGCAGCTCAGCTCGGATGCTATTGGTCCTAGGCCACAAGCAGAGGTCCTTGGCTCCAGGTCAATTTGGCCCTCCAAGACTACTTCTGATACCAGACGCTATTTGCCCATGGCTCGTGGGCATAGCTTCGGATGCAGGCTTGCCGCTTGCCAGGTACTGTCTGATCTCACGGAGCCAGCTGCAGGCGGCACGATATTGCACGTGGTCCCGCTTTGGCTCCCTGGTGTTCTGCCTCAGGGAATATCTCTCTTATCCAGCTTTCTAAAGATATATGGTCCATGGAGGATTGGGCATCTGCATGCTTCTACCAATGATCCAACTTCTTCGCCTCAGTCAGGCCCGCACCTTGGCCGAGTGTCTTGGGCTATGCTTCGGGTGAGGCGCTTCACGCGTGCGACCGGTGCATGTATCATATCGCGTGCGCTCACCGATGCATGGACTACTGCGAGCAAAGCCTCGTGAAAGATGGCCTCAGAGATCCTTAGAGGACGGAAAGCTGAGGTGCGCTCCATGAGCGTCAACATTGCTTACTCAGCCAGAACTCAATCATCGTTCCTGCTCTCCTGCTGTCACCTCATTCTCGCTTGACTACGAATACGGCCGCGCTCATGATGTATCTTCCGACGCGCACTCTGGACATGCGCCGCGAAACATCCAGACAGCTTCCATCTCCACCTGCTCAGACATGTTGAGGTTGTCAAGCATAGCACGCGTCAAGCCTCGCGAGACGCGTCTCGAAACATATACGGTGAAGGCGGCGATACTGACACCTCCTATTATGAGACGAGATGACTGCGCTGCACAGAGCCTGAACACACTGAATGCTCTGCGTGAGGCTCCTGGCTTCAGGCTGCTACACGCGTCGCCGGTCATTCTGCCGCCAGTATCAGTGCATAGAGAGGCGACACGAAGGGCCACCCGCCATTCTGATACCGCGAGGTTCCTTCAACATGGCCCTCTATGTCTAACCCTCATGAAAGCAGCGAGTCAATGGCATCCTTCACTGCCCCGGCTCCGTACTCAAATGGACATGAGCTCAATGCACGCTTCTTCTGGCCTCTTGGTATTCTTGACTCGAGCGGGGAAGCACCTACTGCACTGTACCAAATAGCTGGAAAAGGACAGGCGCGAACGCGCCTGATCCCAGTGCTGACTTGGCTCTTCTTATTCCCACTTCTGCTGTTGGTCAATACGCGAGCAGTACATAGGTACCGCACCACTGCCAAGCACAACGGATGTGCTCGCAACCACACGAGCCCTCGTGTCTACTGCGGAATGCTGATCTCAAACCTTGTACGTCTTGCTTGGCAATGCCTTGTTCTGCGCATCTTGTGGGGATGACAAGGTGCTAAGAGAGCATGGCTGCTGCAGTGCGCGTGTTCGGTCGCCATATAGCCCCGGCAGAGACGGCAATAACGGTCTGCTCTTATTTGTCCTGTGCAGGACCATAGATCATCTCGAAAGGATCCTGAGTAGGTCTAGCATAAAGCTAACGTAATTCACCACAAGTGTCTTCTAGATTGTTCAACTACCCTTCATTCTCCCGAAGAACACTTCCGTTCGTTGCTTGATCATGTCGGGTCCCACGCCTGAGGTGTACGCAAGAGGCAAAGACGCCAGGTTTACGGATCACCTCGAGCGTGTCTCCAACAGTTCGGATGAAAAGGCTAAATATGGGGCAGAGACAAGCGGTGGCAGTGTCGTACGCGACTGGACTCCTGCCGAAGAGAAGAAGATAGTGTAAGTACTTTTCAACTAACCCGAAGACCGTCGCTCTACTAATACATCGCAGCTGGAAAGTCGACTGGCATGTCTTCCCAATGCTGTGCATCGTCTTCGGCTTGTCACTGCTCGATCGGTCGAATATCTCAGCCGCCTACATTGCACAGATGGACGTCGACCTTGAACTGACCGGAGCACGATATAATGTTGCCCTGCTGGTGTTTTTCATTGGGTATGGTCTCTTCGAGCTACCATCGAATTATGTCATTCGACGTCTGGGGGCTCGATGGTGGTTGAGCTTTCTGATCACGGCCTGGGGAGTATGTGTTCTCGGAATGGGTTTCGTCGACCACTGGTCTATCCTGGCAGTCCTTCGAGCCCTTCTGGGAGTGTTTGAAGCTGGTCTTTTTCCCGGAGCTATCTACATCATTGGGTCTTGGTACCGCCAGTACGAAACCGCGAAAAGGATCTCCATCTTCTACATGGCCGCCTTGCTCGCGTCAGGCTTCGGGCCCATCTTCGCTTACGCCCTGTCATTGATCCGCGTTGGTGATGGCAAATATGCTCAAGGCTGGAGGTGGATCTTCGTGAGTTGTCAAAATCTAGCTCGCAGTCTCTTGACTAACATCTGGCGAACAGATCATCGAAGGCATTGCTACCATTGTAGCTGGTCTGGTTTCGCCGTTCTTCCTCATCGAATTCCCAGAGCGCGTGCGCTTCTTGACGGACCGCCAAAAGAACATTGCCCTGGAACGAGTTCGACTTGACAAGAGCAGCAAGGAGATCGTTCACCTGAACGTCAAGCAGACTCTTTCCTCACTTTTGGACGTAAAGCTTATGCTGTACTGCGTCAACTACTTCATCGCCGCAAGCAGTGTCTACTCACTGGCTTTCTTCGCTCCCATCATTCTCCGACAAGGCCTTGGCTTCGACTACACCAAAGCACAACTTCTGTCCTCTCCTCCGTACGTCTTTACAATATTCGCTAGTATTGGCGGCGCATACGTCTCCGACAAGATCAAGCTTCGGTGGCCAGTCCTCAACTTCCAGGCGCTCACGGCTATTGTTGGTCTACTCATCATGCTCCATGCTGGTCCACCAGGAGTGCGCTATTTTGGGCTCTTCCTTGCTACCTATGGCACTCAAGCAAATGTTCCCGGCACATTGACGTACGGGCAGAATCAGACAGCGAAGCTGGAGAAGAAGGGCATTGTTGCTGCAGCCATGATTAGTGCAGGTGCTGTTGGAGGAGTATGCGGATCTACTATCTTCCGTCGCCAGGATGCGCCATTGTACCTGCCAGGTAAAGTCGCTCCAAGCTCGTTTCGTAGTTCTTTGCTAATCTTGCGTTCAGGAATGTGGGCCACAATTGGCATGCAGTGCGTGCATATTATCATCACGTTTGTGATGTCATTGTACTTCATGCGACAGAACAAGAAGGCAGATCGAGGAGAGGTTGTTCTCGAGGGCGTTGAGGGATTCAGATACGCTCCATGAGCAGGATATGTTAGAATATCATACACTCCGCTAAAGCCTCACATACACTGTTCTGACGCTTGTTTCGGTGCGCAAAAGCCCATGCAAGCTTAGACAGATCGCGACTGTGCCTCAAATATAGTCCGGAATCTGGCATCGCCACAAGATTGTCTCAAATTGACTTATGCTTCGAGCCATCTCTTGCGGGCCGCATTGTTTCGATCGCCTCGATACCTGAACGCAGTCCTGCACGGTCTGCCACCGTCACTATTTTATCACCGTCACTATTTCATCGATTATGGCATCGCACTCCGGCGAATCTGTAGCCAAGAGCTCGCGAAAGGAATTGACTCTCGACAAAAGCCAGAGGACACTTGCCACAACCACAACAGGGCATGCTCCTATCCTCCTTTTCACCTGTGGATATACCTCGTATCCCAAATCTCTCAACAACTGAAGTATCGCGTGGATGCCTCTAGCCTGGACTTTGGCTTCTCCCCACGAAACACCTTTACCACGTCGGTGTGCAGCAACAGCGATAGCTTCTAGCGAGACACAAATCGGAGCATGGCATCGCAGCCACAAGGGCATGTTCGGCTCCAAGGCAGCGGGAAGACCGGATCACACAAAGAGGTCTACCATACGCTGGTCGCTTAACAGTGTTTTCTGTGATCCCATTCCGGTGATCTTGCTGTGTATTCGACCACTCCCATCGATGTCTGCTTGCATGAACGCCATGCCGAATGCTATCCGCTCTTCGCCGATCGTCTCTTCCAGTCGCTCTGGCGTGAAGGTGTTGAACATGAACAGAATGCATCGTGCTGCACTTCTCTGCAGGGCTGGGAGTATTGGATGAATCTGATGGCCAAGGAGTGTAACGATGATGAGATTGTAACGAAGTTGTTCGTCCAGGTTGTCTGACACTTCTATCTTGGCTTTGTCATTTCTAGCATCGACTATGCCGTGGTGCTCCCGGATCTGTTCTAGTCGTTTCGACCCAGGACGACAAATGCCGGTGATTTTGTGTCCACCAACGCATGAGAGCTGAAGGCTATAGTACTGCCTATGCGGCCAACACCGACTATGGCTATGTTGAGTGGTGTCGTTGACGTCCTTTTATCAACGTGCACTGTCACAATAGCGAGAAGAGCAGCACTGTCCGTGTGAGTGGAGCGAGCCTGTCCTATAAGTTAGTAGACGCGAATTGCACGGGCTTTGAAGTCGTGTATCTCTGGATGCCATTCTCGTATGGGCATGATTCTTGATATACATATCGGCACTGCAATCTGGCGTCGCGCGCACTTGACCAAAAGCGGACGAGATTGCGAGGTGAAGGAAGAATCGAAACTGCCGGCAGGATCATCTGGTCGAGGCTCACACTGCTGAGAACAACCTCATCGCACTAGGCTTCGACCAATTCTGTGACTACTTGTCGTCCGAAATGCCGTTGATAGCTTGATACTGGTCGAATACTACCACTGAAGAAAGACACTGTTGTCTTAGCGGTTCTTGTCAGGTTGACCTTTTTGCAATGAGAGAGTGGTGTGTACGGTATCGTCCAAGGATTATGTACTCCATCACAGGACAATGAGATTCCTGGGGACTTAGTACAAACCTCTTCCTGACAGTCTCACGAAGCATTGAGATGTTGTCTCCGTTGTGCAATCGCCCGGAAGGATTGCAGCCGAGCCCAACCTCGGCTTTTGCCCTGACTAGCCATCTTTGGCACAATAAATACGACTCGCATCAATATTGCACGTCCATGATGGCTGGCCAGTGCAGTCGTTGCTGTATGAAACAAAACTTATACGCATGAAAGAGTCCCACGGTCTCGCATCAAACTTCCAGCAATGGTTGACAAGCTTTACTCCTCAGCTGCGCTGGGCAAAGAACATCCGGACTTCGCGATCTCTTGGACTCAAAAAGTGCTGAACGGTCCGGAGCTGGAGATCATACCGGAGTTACCTCCCGGATGGCAAGAAGGGCTCGTGACCAATGCAATGTTCGATGAGACACTCAGCCATGAGCGAGGGCTGCGAGCTCGGGTCATGTTTCGCCGACCTTGTAGTGAATCGGATTCTGTCTCGAAGTGGGAGCACTGTTATCTGCTGTCTGTAGGGCATGGTATCGATGGAAGGACAGGTCGAGGACATGGAGGGTTCTCAAGCCTTGTCCTGGACCATCTCACCGGCACCGCTGCGCACCGGGAGAATCAGCGAGCAGAGCCTCCGGCAACCGCAACCATGACTGTCGACTACAAAGCACCTGTAAGCACTCCATGCGTGATTCTGGCACGATCGTGGCCTATCGAGATTAGTGGAAGGAAGATCTGGCTCAAGGGAGTTCTGGAGGACATGAATGGCAGGCCGTACGCTACTGCCAAAGCACTTTTCGTCAACCCACGAGAAGCACCAAACCTATGATGCAGATGTACATAGATCTTCTCGACCAATGTCTACTTGCACGAATCGAAGCAGGACAAGTCAGTTGAGCCAGGAAACTGTGTCAACATGTTGGCATGCTGCCTAAAACAAGTGCTGGCGACCTTCAAGAAGAGTGATCGTCTAGGCGTAGACGATCGTCATACGATTCCGCGCCAAGTTGTTCCGGCCAGTCGCTGCAAGGACATGATGATGATGAAGTGGAGTTCAGCAGAGAAAGACACAGTCAAATGTGCATGGCGAGTTCGGACGCGCGGCAGAAGCCCTAAATTCGTGGACCGTGCTTTCTCAGCGAGTTTGGCGACAGTTCGGCGGCCTTCCTTGCGGAAGACCTCACTTCTGAATGATCTCTCAAAGACTTGTCCATATCTTCAGCATAGCTCATAGTCGCTGCTACAGCCATGAACGATGTGGCAACAGCTTGGATGCCTGGTCATGCTATATCATCGATGCCCCAAAGGGTACTCGCTCGTATCTAGAGCACATCGCCATTCTGGAACTCGTTGTGTAGGCATATCATGTCGGTAATGTGGAGGCGACATTCAAGCGGCGGGCCCGACAGCAGACTACCAGCCTTGTAGCTTCCAGTACCAGATCCCAACCCCGCACCAAGTATCGTTCGACTTCACCTTCGCTTGAGATGAAACGGCGTTCGAGGCGATGTCGTTGTAGACGTGCGAGACGTACGCGGCCAGCGCCTCAAAGTCCACTGCGACGAGGAGCAGGCGATACCCATGAGATAAGTAAGATCCCTCGCTGTTCGCAGAGGTTTTCTTTCCTCAGGTCACTCTCGGATCTCAAGTTCCTGTCATCATGAAGACCGCCCAGTCAGCGGGACTGCTGGCCACGCTCCTTTCTACAGGCTACGCAATCTCCAACTCCACAAAACCATCCATACTTTCCTCGGGAAATGGCAAGTATTTCGTACGCTATCGAGTTGCCTGCTCAGCTAACTCCAAAGCAGTCGACCTCGGCGAATATCAACAGGCATACGACAAGGCAGTCGCATTCGTCTCTACTTTGAGCAACACGCGGAAAGTATCAATCGTTACCGGCGGCAGTGTTAATCGCAGCAATGCCTCCTTCACGGCCTTAACAACAAAGACGGATTCGCAGGCATCAATGGGCAGTATTATGTCTCCTCATTTCCAATGGGTGGCGCGCTCGCCATGACTTGGGACCGCGAACACTTCGAGTCAGAAGCTCGTGCTGCTGGCGACGAGTTCTACATGATGGGTTACAACTTAATCAATGGTCCGGTTGCTGGTCCGCTCGGCAGAACCCCATATGGCGGACGCATGGCAGAAGGCTTCTCGCCAGATCCGTATCTGAACGGCATCAGCATGGAGAAGACAGTCAAAGGCATGAACGCTGCTGGCGTCGTCACCGTGAGCAGACACTTCCTGCTCAACGAGCAAGAGACGAACAGGTCTTCGGCGCTTTCGAGCTCCACATCAGGGGTGTATTCCAGCAATGCGGACGACAAAACCATTCATGAATTGTACTTGTGGCCTTTCATGGATGCCGTCAAGGCTGGAACGGGTGCCATCATGTGCGGCATGACCAAGACCAATGGCACTCTCTCGTGCGAGAACTCAAAACTTGTCAGTGGACCGCTCAAAGAACAGCTGGGCTTCCCTGGGCTCGTGATGCCAGATGTCAACTCGCAGACCACTTCGTATGGATCCGCAAATGCAGGCCTCGATTTTGGTTCTAGCACGTATTGGACTACCGATATCCTCAACGCCGGCATCGCCAACGGATCTTTCACACAAGCTCGGCTCGACGATATGGCGGTGCGCAATCTGATAGTTTACCATTATGCCGGTCTCGATGCTGGTACACAGCCCTCAGAAGCGAGCACTACGGAGTATCGCTCAGTGCGTGCCAACCACTCCACACTCATTCGTGAGATCGCAAGAAACTCCCTCGTACTGCTCAAGAACGAGAACTCTGCCTTGCCACTGCGACAGCCTAACGTGATCAGCGTGTTCGGTGCTCATGCCGATGGATGCATGACTGGACCAAACTTCGCCATGAGTGTCGCTAGCATGGACGACCCTTACGACGGACATCTAGCTACAGGCGGTGGCAGTGGTCAGGGCAGCATGACTTACCTCGTTACTCCACTGCATGCACTCACTGAGCGAGCACGAAAGGATGGCACGATGATCAGATATATCGCCAATGACACATACAGCAGTACCGAGAGTTCGGGTATGGGTGGTGGCATGTCAATGGGTGGCAATTCTTCTTCGACTGGCGCGAGCATGGCAGGCGGCCCAGCAGACTCGACGTCGAACAGCAACTCATCAATGTCCATGCCGGGCAGCGGAGCTGGTGGTGCCGGAGGTGGCGGCGGCGGTTTCGACTCCGGCACATCCCTCACCCCCTCCTTCGAAAATTACGCCGCCTCCTCAGACGTCTGCCTGGTCTTCATCAACTCGGCCTCAGGCGAAGGCGGCGACCGCTCCGTCCTCTACCACACATCCCAAGACACAACCATCACCACCATCGCCGCAAACTGCAACAACACCATCGTCATCATCAACACTCCAGGCCCACGTGTCTTCGACAACTGGATCGAAAACGAAAACATCACCGCCGTCCTGTACGGCTCGCTCCTCGGCCAAGAATCTGGCAATGCGATCATCGATGTGCTATACGGCGATACGAATCCAAGCGGAAAACTTCCATATACTATCGCCAAGAACGAGACAGATTATCCTGTTAGTATCTGCTACACAGCAGAATGCAATTTCACTGAGGGTGTACACATCGATTACCGCTACTTCGACGCCTACAACATCAGTGTCTGCTACCCCTTCGGTCCTGGCCTGAGCTACACGACGTTCTCATACGGCGATGTTTCAGCAACTGCAACGAACACTTCTGCTCTCGCTTCCACCTATCCTACCGGCCGTCTCACTCTCGGCGGGCCATCCGATCTCTTCGATGAAGTCATCAGCATGGGGACGACTATCAAGAACACTGGCGGTGTGGCTGGAAGTGCAGTCGCGCAGCTTTATGTTAGCTATCCTCCTGCAGCGGATCAGCCGCCGAAGCAGTTGAGGGGGTTTGAGAAAGTCAAGCTCAAGGCGGGAGAGGAGAAGCAAGTGACGTTTAGTGTGAGGAGGAGGGATGTGAGTTATTGGGACGTGGTTGCGCAGAAGTGGGCGGTTGCGAAGGGGAGGTATACGTTTGCTGTGGGTGGGAGTTCGGGGGAGTTGGAGAGGAGGGTGGAGGTTGTTGTGCAGGTTTGATGGTTTTCAGTTGGTGGTGGAGATAGTCGAAAGTTGTGAGGACATTGTGTTGCCTGGGCTAAGCTGTGCAGCTTGCGTGCAGCTCGTTCGTCTCAGCAGTGAAGTGAAGCTGCGTCTGTTGCAGCAGGCTGTAAAGATCTCTACCTCACCTTACTGAGGTACATAGCGACTTGATGTCCCTTCTGCCTCTCATCTGCTTGACTTTTGTCCGTCAGCAGACAAGCCGCAACTTACCTATACAACCCGCGAGCCACAGACCCGAAGCATGACTCCACGCAATCAAGACTCGCGCAAGCGCAAGCGCGACGAGACGAACGACACCAGCGAAGCAGCGTCAAAACAATTCGTGTACGCAGACCAACAATCGGCTGTGGACCAGTCGCACTACAGGACTAACAGGCACACAGCTCGAACTTCGCAGAGATCATCACCATCGCTTCGACAAATAATGCCGATAGTTCCAGGATTCTGGTCCATAAAGACCTTATTCTAAAGAGCTCTCCCAAACTTCGGGACGAGGTCGAGGCTCACGGCTTTGGTGGCATGATACGTCAGTCTCCGGGGATGTATCGACGTTCGAGGCGCTTCGTGCATTTTCTCTACACCAATACTCTCGCAGCTGTGGGCCATGAATACCCTGAATGGCGAGAGTGGATAGCCGACTGGGACTTCGGCTGTGGTCTGCGTAGCGCGAAGTACATGAACAAAATCATGGATGAACTCATCGCGCTCGGATCAGAAGAGCCCGACGTACTGCCAGAGATAGTGATGTATGTGAGGGGGCTGGAAGAGGCCACGGGCAACAATACCTATGGTCCATTGTGGCACTGGCTGCGAGATGCCATCGGCAACGTGATCACAGCCGAGACCTATGCAGAGATGACAGATATCGGCAAGTGGCCCGCTCGGTTGCTTGCGTGCTTGCTACAGAGCGCGCTGCAACGAGCAGAGCACCCATCACGGCAGCATAGACTTCCAACGTATGCGATGAGGTACGATTATCATGTCGACGAGGAGGAGGAAGATGAAGAAGAGGCTGAAGACCTCAGCTTCGAGAACTGGCTATAGCCAAGGGAGGTGTGCTACAAATCATCAGCAACCTGGACCATCCAAGAGCACGAAGCGAACCATTCCTGGGTATTTTGCATACATACAGGTTCCCAAATTGGTCAATCCCGCTCAACCCGCACGCTGTTCGAAGATGAGGTACTTCGTACTTCTTCGTCTGGGTCAAGGCTCCTGAGGTTGCACCTGTGATTGTATCGGCGACGATTCTCGGATGCATGAGAGGAGCTGAGATCATGCAGAAAGTATTGCAGCAGATCTTCTCAGCAGAGCCAGCCACATCGAAGGCCTGCACACCTTCTTTCTGCTTCAAAGCGCTTGCTTGCTTGAAGCTGCAGGTACGAACCTGCTCTATTTGTACACTATTCGACACAATCCACTTCTCCATCATCGGACCATCTCTTCTCATGAATCGATCTTTCCTCTCCAGTCTGCAATATGGTCGTTAATCACCTTCGCCGCCGCATCAACAGAGAAATTCCTCCCGATGGCTTCCACAAAGTCGCCTTCCGGATCTACACATTCACAAGTCAGCACACCACATCCCCCTTCCTCATCTTCCATGTCAAACTCACCCATCAAATAAAAGTAGATACTATGATCCACCAAATAATCCTGTCCCGGCTTCACATCCGGCGGCGTACTAAAATACACCCTATACGCCTTACACACACTCTTCACCTCCTCCCACGTCCCCACCAACCCGACAATATCCCCATGAAACTCCTTCAAATACCGCCTCAACACCTCGGGCGTATCCCTCGCAGGATCACAACTAATAAACACACTCCTCAACTTATCCCCATGCTTCTCCTTGACCAGATCAATCATGCCCGCCATTTTATCCAATTCTTCAGGACAAATATCAGGGCAATGCGTGAAACCGAAATAGACCAGGCTGTATTTGCCTTTGAGGTTTTGCTCGGTGAATTCGTTGCCGTGGTGGTCGATGAGGTGGAAAGGCCCGCCGACGAGGGGTTTGCCGATGCCTTTGTTGGCTTCGGCGATGCGGGCGCGTGACATGCGGGCTTTTTCGTAGCGGAAGTAGAGCGTTAGGCCGGCGCCGGCGGAGAGGAAGAGCAGGCCGGCTTGCCAGGAGAAGGGGCCGAGGCGGTAGCGGGATTTGGCTTCTTGGACTGTGCGTTGGCGGAGGTGGGAGGGGGAGGATGTGAATGTGCGGCGGGAGGGGTGGTGTTGGAGTGGTTGGAGGTCATGTTGGAGGGACCGTGGGAAGACGCTTTTGGATGTTGTTGATGTTGTGGTGGATGCGCATTGTTTGCAGATGCTTTGCTGGGCGCCAGCGCGTAGTGGGTTGAAGAGTCGTGAAGCCATGGTGAGTTGTTACGTGGTGTGGTCGTGAAAGATGATGTTTCTTGAGACTTTTAGTCCATCGATGATGATATGTGAAGGTCGATCGCCACGGCGGAAACTCGGACAATGCTCGCATCGGGAGTGCCTGTTCTGCTCCGGCGCTGCTACATTGCTTCACCATTGACTGCTGCAGATCAAACTCACGAGTGTTCAAAGAATAGCAAGGTGTCGCACAGCTATCGAGAGAGGAGCACTGAGGCTGCTTGATCAGTCGTAGCAAAGCATGCAAGAGATACACAATTATGAAAAGCACAAGCTGTTCGCTTGCTCCGTCGATAGCTAACCCTCTTACAGCAGACACACCTCATTTACTGTACATATGCCGAGTGCGTACACTCATAATTCCATACCCAGCAAGCAGCAGAGCTCAATCGCTCACAATCCTCAAACGCCTTCGCTTCGAAAGCACAACTTCAGTCGAGCACCGATCAAGTGTTCGCTGGCAAAACAAATCTCCCTGCTCATCTCGGCGTGCTATTCGCTCCTCCAGGCAGCGCCCTCTTCTGACTCTTTGTACTCTGCGCCCCGATTCCACTATCGGCGGTTTGCGGTGGCGGAGGCAGCTCTTTCATCTCGATCTCTCTCTCGGCTCCTCCATTAGCTTGCTGTCCTTCTCCTCTTCCCCTTGGTACACTAAACCTTTTCTTCAACCCTTCGACTCGACTCTGACTTCTAGCAGCGTCCAGCTTGGCCACTTCTGTGCGTTCACTCTTGGGTAGAACATGACCCATCCTTACATCTCCATGCTGATAAGCTTTCTTGAAGCTCATATAGCTTGGAGGACGTGGTCGACCCAAGACAGCAGCCCAGTTCTTCAAGATGGATGACTGCGAGAATGGACGATGGCGGTCTTTTGGCAGGAACTTGTGGCTGTTGAGGTATTCGCGCGTCGTTTCACCTCGTGCTATCAGGAACAGGTGGTAGCCGAAAAGACTTCCTGGGTACGGGAGGGCCAGAACAGCGTAGATGAACATGGCGAATGCGACTCGTTCCTCTGTGCGGCCGGAGAGGGCTGAGCCGAAGGACATGTCGTTCTGACTCGCGTACATCCCGACATGGGTCAAGGAGAAGGCGATCAGGAGGAGGGCCATGATACTGCCGAATCCTATGTAGGCAAAGAAATATCTGTAATTTCTTCTTCCGACGCAATTGTTGAGCCACACGCAGTGATGATCTTGCGTTTCGATACATGCATCACACACTCGACAGTGATGCGCGCGTGGTGGTCGCCAAATGTTGCATGTCTTACAATACTTTGTAGGGACTTCCATGGCGGTCGTGGCGCCGCTGGGTCCCGCCGAACCGGTCTCCGCGGCGTGCGCTTCGAGATTCGCCGTCATTTGTTTGGAAGGGAAGGTCTTCACCATAACCCATTCCGTTGTTGGCGGTCCCACTGTGAGAGGGTCTCGATCCTCGTCCGAATTTGGAGGATGAGGATGTAGATTCCGAGGAAGGACGCCAGGGTCGGATATTGCAGCATGTATGAATGCAGAGAACGTGACGAAAAAGATGTAGGCGAAGACGATGGGTAGTGCTGGTGACACGTTTTGCCATAGCCAGGGTGCTGAGAATGCAAAAAAGAGAGCTGCAGGCAAGACTGTGAGGACGAAGGTGGCAATGTTGAGCGGGTTGGCCTTGGTGTTGAGACATCGTCCGAAACAGAAGAAGAGGTAGTTTCCAGCATAGTATTGGTAGTTCCGGCCAGGTTTGGAGGTTGTCGGCCCCGGAGATAATCGTGCTGGAGACGCAGGCTTTTCCTTAGCACGAAGATTAGGCGAAGCTGGAACTGAAGACAGCTTCTCATGATCCTTAACCGATGGTCGCTGCTCATTCACATCCCTCTTGCTTTTATTTGAGCCCCATCCCAGAGAGTTCCGCAAAGAGCGCGGTGATTTGGGCTTCGAGTCTATCGTCTGTAGTTTCTCATTCGTGTTCTGTCGTGTATGTAGCGGGGTGGTACTGTTCTTGCTCGCGGTGCTGCCAGGTCCACCAGCCATGAGCGGTGCGCCACCTGAGCTCGTAGCGACGGAGAAGCCTCTGCTGACTGGCAAAGGTGGTGCCTCGCCATCTCTGGACGCGATTGCTGCCTCTCGTGCTGTGTTGACCGATGCATTGCTGTAGCGGTGCTGGTGCCCCTTCCGCTCCTCGCTCTCCTCGTCCACGCCCTGTTGAATGCGATGCCCTCCCTGACTGCTGCTTGGCGGCGCGACAGTCTGGCCACGCTGTGCTTGCAGCTTTTGCGAGCTCATAGGCCGGAAGAATCCTTGCGCTGTAAGCGATGGCACATGTGTGGGACCACTCATGCCAGATCCGGGTCGCGAAGTGTCTCCTTCTCTGCGACTAAAAGGTCGATAACTTCGTTGCGAAGGAGGAGGTCCTCCGCCAACGCTTGCCGAAGCTCTGCTACCGGACATGCGCTGCCAGCTACTCGTCCCTGTCGCATCGCTCGTTGGTCGCGCAGGGGGAAGTCCCGGCTCGCCCACAGGTCCTGTAGCAGACAGGCGATTCTCCTGCTTGTTGGCGCCAAACTCCGACGTGCCCGTGGAAGATGCGGTCATCGGCCTGCCATCGTTGGCAGAGGAGTGCGGATTCGGGTCATTAGCGAGGAATGTCGGTATCGCGGACGTGTTGTCGTTGTCATTCACATTCGGGCTGGCCATGGCGATGTCCGTCCGCTATCTTGATCGCCGCCGCCGGGTCTGCAGCAGCAGAGAAGCAGCAAATTGAGCAGAGTTGGGGAGATGAGAGTCCAATTCATAATCCGCGGCTGGATGTTTCAGTCGGAATAGCAGCCTCCCTTCGCCCCCTCACATTGACACTGTCTACGACTGCCCCTTATTGTTGAGAAGAAGGGAGAGGTATCATTGTATTGTTGTGGTGTCCTAAAGTCAAATAGAGTGCATTTGGGCGTCGTCCTTGCGCCACTGTGAACTAGTTCATCCTCCTTGCCCGTGCACATCGCGCTGTCGATGCACAGATGCACCCCGGCTGTTGCCGCAGAGCCCCATTGGAACTGGACTGCAGCTCCGGTCAAACATCGTCACCACCACCAACACCTCTGTCTCTGTTCCTCACCACCACCATATCTCCTCTCCCACCATGTCTTTCGTCGCAAGAAGAGCCGCATTCCAGGCCACGCGTGCCGTGCGCCAGCCTACCCTCCGTCGCACATACGCCGATGCCGTCAGCTCAGCAGAGCAGCCAGAGAAGAAGGATATCCTCCGAAAGGGCGCACGAAAGGATCCTGAGCTCTACGTACGCTCCGGGTACTCGGAAAACTGCGGAAAAGTGGTAATAATGTTGTCTAGATCCTCCTCACCATCATGACCGGCGCATTCGGCCTTGCAGGCTGGCATTTTTCCCGCAACCCGACCTCCTCTTCCTCCGAGAACCCAGTCGCACAGGTCGAGCACTCCGAGCCATGGAAGACTGGAGGCGAGGCGCGTTACCAATATCACCCAGGTGGTGACCCAAGCAGGGGAAAGAAGGATGCCCCAAGCGCCTTGAACGAGGTTATCATCCCGAATGTCAACTTGCCAAAGGTGTGTATAAGCAGTTTGAGCGGGGAGAACGCGGATTGCAAGGGAGACGAGGGAGTTGGAATGGTGCGGCTAACACATATTGGCAGGAACTCCACGAGAAGTACAACAAGTGGGGCAAGGAGGGATACTAGGCGAGGACTCATGCAGGAAACGAAGCAGGAAAGCAGCAAGTTGCGGAAGACGTGTATACAGCATGGAGTGGATATCTTGTGCAATAGACTGAGGCGAGAAGCTTCTGCTTGGGACAGTACGTACTAGCCAAGCACCTTTCATATGTCTGCTTCAGCTGCTTCCAGCGTTACGCCTGGCGCCTGCTCACAGGCCATACTCACTCCCCTCATATGGGTCCCTCGCTACCCTGTGTTGTAGTACCTCGTATGGTCCACATCCCAGGTCCGACTTCAGTGCAAAGACTACAGGAAAGTGGCCAGGATCTTCTGAATTTCGCCCTTATTCGTCATCTCCGCCACGATCTCGCATCTCACCCTGTCCCGCTCGTCATAAGATGCAGCTGATCCAACTCGACGTTCGATCTCCGGGTCGATCGCTGCGAGAAGAGCGCTCCTCACCGCGTCCACATCACCTTCTAGATGATCGAGTACAGCGTCCGTTCTCTGGTCCGTTGGCCATATTCCTTCGGCCTCTGCAAGCGTGAACTTGTCTACAACTTGATTGATCTGATCTCGCATCATACCGACCCCGATAGCTTGTGGCGACGCTGTCCACTCCCGAACCTTAAGGTGGATTATGCAGCGCATCTTCTCGCAAGCTCCAAAAGGACAATCGAGTTGCACTGCCCATGGGTATATGCGGCGGTCACATTTGACGATTTGTTTCGATGGCGTTCCAGCCCTATGGCTTTAGCAGCCGGCAAGAAAGTTAGAACCAGGTCGAGGCCTTTGTTACAGAATTGCGGCATAGCAGTAATGCTCCAGGGAAGGTCGATGCCGGGCCAGGTAACAAGGCGGGTTTGGAACTTTTCGAGCCACTTCTGCGCGAAGATTGCTGTGGTTTCGGGCTTGGAACGATCAGCATCAGGAAATGACAGCAGGCAACATCAAGTCAGATCGTGACTTACCGGGCCAAATACTACGGCCGTCGCATCTGGTGGTTCCGACTCCATACTTACGGTCTAGCCACTGCGACTCGATGATGTCGTATCAACGTTGATAAAAGAGAAGGGTCAACCGCAGAAGAAAAGGGCAGAAGATATTCGGTGCTGCGCAAGCGAACCAACTCGGCAGAAGTAAGTGAATTCTAATCATGTTCTATGCACGCAGCGCGCTTCACTTGCGCAACCTTCGCCAGTGGTTCACGTTAGTGTCCAACTGCTTATGGTCAATAGGGGTTAGCTACAGGTCCCCATATCTCGCAGCAGAGGAACGATCTCAGTCACGTTAGGCCTCCTTCTGACGAGGCAAAAGCCTGCGCAGTCTCGATATTTCCACGCTCGAGCTTCTCTGAGCATCCACTACGCCAAGCACCTTTTCTCAGCCTGGAAAAGAAGTTCGAGTCTGCGTCTTGTGGCCTCCCACACACCAGGCTGAGATGGAAATGCGCTTTCCTACTCAGGCTGTGTCCCATTGACCATGGCAAACCACTCTTTCAACTGACCAGTCTGCTGCATCTCCACAAGCACCTCCTTCATGGTCCGGTCTGCATTCGTGAGATGCCCACTCGTCCCTATGCGTTGTCGGACTTCCGCCTCGACGGTAGCAAACGCACTCTTGAGTAGATCTGCGTGTTTCGGGTCCTCCATACGCGCGAATCTCGCATTCGGTGCCTTGTCTTCCGGCCAATTGCCCTCAGCCACTGCTAAGGTAACCTTGTCAACCACCTTGTCGATCTGACTACGCACTGCTCGAATGCTGTAGGCTCGCGGAAATTCGGTCCACTCGCGCAAGCATGAATCGATCGCTTTGCGAATATGGTGGGCGACTACAAAGGGGCGTCCGGACTCCGCGATCTGAGGATATCGTCCGCTGAAGACGCCCTGTTGACTTGGGGATTGCTGTAGGCCGATGGCATTGGCCTGTTTCCAGAAAGCCAGGATCAAGTCCACTCCCTGGTCACAGAACTTGGGCATATCGGTAGTGCTCCAAGGAAGACCTCTTCCTGGCCAGGTGTTAAGGTGCGCTGTCAGCTTTTCGAGCCATTTTTTGGTGAACATGGCTTTTGTTTCCGCCTGTTACTGTCAGAGACCATGAAAAAAAAGGCGCTCAGTGATTGTCTCGCGTGCGAGCTAGCTACTTACCGGACCAAACACCTTTGCTGCATTCTCCGAAGACATGATTGCGGTCTGAGCGCAGATGGCTCTTTCGAGCTGCACAGAGCAGAAAGAGAAAAGCAGAGAGATTAAACAATGGAGAACAACCGCGACTGTCACGCGTCGGCTCACTGCGGCGACAAACGCTTCACTGGAACACAAACAGCGAAAGTTGAGTCTCGGGGTCCACAACTTTCTGACGCATCTCGCGCTGATAGGGACTGACCGAGACCGTCCGATAGCAATCGTTGTAAAGTGAGCGAGGTCAGAAACTCCTTCGAGCGAAGCGGTTCGATTCTGGCGTACGGCCTAGAGTATTGATGTTGGCCTGATGTCTATCGTGCTGCTTTCTTTGCGCAGCTAGCCCTACGGCTCAAGTCATGGTAATGGTAGGTGATGCAGCCAGACCTCTCCACATGGTGGCCGCTTACCGCACCTACCCTCGATCACGATCTGCGCGCCCCGACTGGCGCCTTCCTAGTCTCCCAAGTGCTGTCGCTGCAGCTTGTTGATAGCCAAGTCAAGTTGGCCAGTCTTGAGCATTTCTGTGACCACCTCACCCATAATTCGAGCCTTATCCACCATAGATGCAGCTGCATCGATGCGACACTCTTGCTCTGGACGCATGACCGATTTGACCGCAGCAGCAAGCTCCCCTGGGGCAGCATTTTGGAAGATTTGACCTTCTCTCGTTTGCTTACTGTTCCTGACTCCTTCGACTTCGCCTTCAGTGACCTTGTCAATAAGCTCGTTGATCCGAGCGCAGTGCTGCTCGCCCGTATGGCCACGCCTACCAGGCTTGCCGCTCCAGATCGTCAATCGTGCCTCGACTACAGTCTCGATAGCACCAGCGGCTGTGAACGGATTGCTGAAGATACCGTACCAGGGATACTTTCCGACTCTCACTGTTTCGTACTCCGTGGATAGTGCGCCGTGGCTGGTGTGGCAGTCGTCCTCCTTGAGTCCCATTCCTTTGGCACTGCGGAAGAACGGCATTATAAAGTCGAAACCTGCACTGCACCAATACGGCAAGGCGGCCTCGCTCCAGGGAAGACCGTCACCTGGGAACGTGGAAAGGTGTGTATTGAGCTTATTGAGCCACTTCTTTACGAAGATTGCCTTCGTCTCTACCTGAGAGGTGTTAGCAATAGAAAGCAAGAAGTCCGTCGTGTTATTGCAGGAAATATGCCTACCGGACCGAAGACGACAGCCTTTGGCTCTATAGCCTTGGATGCCATGACTGCGATCAAGTCAATATGATTCTGTCGTGGAGTTTGTAACAGGTAGGGACGGAGAAGAACATAAATCGAGAGAACTTAAGACTGAAGAAAGTTCCATGCACGTCTCGCACAAGCCCACACAAACAAACAAATGTGTCGCGTTGTTTCGATTCACTCGGTCTCGTTTTTCTCACGCTCGCCTCAGAAGCAGATCAAATCACTCGCTTCTCAGCTGGTCAGCTTGGGACTTCAGTCCACCACGAGCCACCTTTAGCTGCGCCTACACACACTGCGTCGACTGAGGGTTCCCCTTGTATTGAGCTAAGCAACTCATAGCTGCCTTGAAGATGGAGTGATGCAGAGTCAATATATCGATGCGGGCGGTCTCCAAAATATGCACGTATCAGATACGAGCGGATCAAATTTAGCTGGCTCAACTCCTGCTCAGCCAACAACGAGCCACCGTCGTAGCACTGTGTACGCAGCTTGGGTCAATACTGCACTCACTGGAGCCGCCGTAGACAGGCATCCATCGAAGCGACCGCAAAACCTCATATGAGAGCCTCCTTCGCCTTCGCGAGTGTCTACAAGGCTGTTGGTAAGGCTCTTGTTGTAGTCTATGAATCTGGCAGGCTTTGCACATCTCGAGATCAATACCTCACGGATATGTGAGCCTCCATAGCGGCGGAGTCCACGCATGGCCGTTCCCGTAATGGTGACATCGTCTAATGGACCAGGGGCTACGATCCGGAGGACAATGCCATGTGTGCATTGAGGTAACCATCTCGGCATCAAGTAGTCTCGGTGTAGCACCTTTCCCCCAGAGCGAGGCAGCATGTCGACCTCTCACCAGCCGTTTGAGTTGTCGGCAGGCATGCCAATGCTCCGATCTCCGGATCAGGTTGGTGGACGGCATCAGTAGCATTCAGAGGAGCCGTATTGTGGCAAGGATCTCGGCACGCTGATGAATTGTGAGATTTTGTCACCGGGACATGGCTGAGGAATGCTGATCCTGCAAACGACGTGTGGTGATCGTAATCGTGCACAGGTTTCATTGGTCCAGAGACGAAGCTCCGTCCTGAATGAATCTCGCTGACAGCCTTGGCCCCAACATATCCCTCGTACCTTACAACCATAACAACACGCCTCACTCCTGCCACATGCCCGCCAGACCCTTCTTGTAGTGGAAAAGATCCTTGCAAGCTTGTCCAACTGACCAATTTCTACAGCCGTACAGACTACTGCCACACCACCACACGGACAGAGCGTGATATCTGAGAGCTCGCGTCCCCCGCGTCGACAAGTCGCGTCCTTTGCTCCTCTGAACACGACATTGACACCTTCTACGCGGCACAGCTGCACGATGGTGCCTCAGAGGGAGACATTGACGCGTACTTCTCCCTCCTCCGACTCTGCATTGTCCAACATCGACGTGACTGGCTCCGCCATGGACCTCGACGATGCATCCGAGCATCCAGCTGCGTCCACTCCGCCGACTAGTGTAGGCGACGACCGCAGCACGCACTCGGCAAAGGCAGGCAATGAGGTCGGAGAGCAGCAAGAACACGCGTCAGGCGGACGTGCAAAGCGTTCTCGCGTTTCGATCAACTACAATGTCAAGCACCTGCTCGACGCGCAGGCCTCGGAGAGGACGATCGAGTCCTCCAGCAGCAGCAGCAAGGTCCGTAAAGCGTCTGGTCTTTCAGGCCGTACGCTCGTGGAACGTGAGCAGACCCCACCGGACGAGCTGGAGAATGAGGATATCGACGTGGAGCTCGAGGACGATCTAGAAAAGATGCTAGCCCGCACGCCGCAGAAAGGCAAGGCTCCCGCGAAGAAGATCGAGCGCCGCCCAAGTATGAAGGATCGGGCGAAGAAGGCTGCCACAGTCCTCGGCAAGAGGACACGCGATATGGTCGAGGCAGGCAAGAAGAAGCTCGGCTTGGTTGAGGAGCAGGAGAGCCCAAAGAAGACTAAGCTGTTGAAGGAGCTCGACATGGGCCCGAAAGGCTTTCTGGACGAGATCGATCTAGACGAAGAACGCGAGGCACCTCGACCAGTGAAACGTGCCAAAACCACAAAAGCTCCTGAGCGAGATCTTGCGCCAGTCACGATTGCAAACCCAATGCAGAAGACTTCCAGTGGCAGTAGAGTGAAGAAGTGGCAGGTGCAAGGACTGTACGCCGGCCAGGAAATGGACTTCGATTCAAACAAGCCAGCGTCGAAGCAGAAGAAGAAGCTTCAGAAGAATCGACCGGAATCTTCGGCCTCTGCAGCTACTGTTGACAGTGAAGTAAAGCCGAAGAAGAAACACCTCAACTTCAACCTGCCCATGTTTGGGTATCTCGATGAGGATAAGACCCGCTCGTTCAGGATACCATATGACGTGTATGCTCCTCACAACAACAAGAAGATGGACGAGAAGCCCAAAGACTGGCACAAGTTGAACAAGAACCGTCTTGTAGGAGATGCCAAGGATCTCTGGCAGAAGGAGGAGAAGCTGCAACCTTCATTCTGCTCGTGCAAAACGCCAGATCAGCTTGGTGCAGGTTGTGATGACGACTGCCTTAACCGCGTGATGCAATACGAGTGCGACGACAGGAACTGCAGACTAGGAGCAGACGAATGCAGCAACAGACCTTTCCACGAGCTCGCAGCCCGCCTCAAGAAAGGCGGACTGTTCGACATTGGTGTCGAGGTTGTCAAGACCGAACAGCGTGGACATGGCATCCGTGCCGCTCGGTCCTTTAAGCCAGGCCAGATCATCATGGAGTACACTGGCGAGATCATCACCGAGGAGGAGTGCCAGCTAAGGATGAGCACGACATACCTGAACAAGCCCTGCTACTACCTGATGGAGATGGAGCGCGGACTTGTGCTTGATGGCACGAAAGGTAGTGCGGCACGTTTCATCAATCACGCATGCGATCCAAACTGCGAGGTCCGCATGACAAAGGTCAATGGCGTTCCGCGTATGGGTATCTATGCTGGACCTTCTGGAATCATGACCAACGAGGAGCTCAGCTACGACTACAACTTCGACAACTTCGGTGATACTCGCCAGATTTGTTATTGCGGCTCGCAAAACTGCAGAGGATATCTCGGAAAACGACTTCGCGCTGATCAAATCAAGAAGCTGGCCAAGGAGGAGCAGGAGAGACTGCGCATCGTTTATGAAGAAGCACAAAAGCGTGCGCAACAAGAGGCTCGCAAGAAGCAGGAACATGATGATCGTGGCAGTGGTTGGCGCGGCTGGCTGGCGGTTGACGACCCCGAGGTGAAGGCTCAGTTGAAGGAGGAAAAGCGCTTGAAGGAAGAGGCCGAGAAGAATTCTTCACGCGCGCAGCGTCTGGCTGCGAGACGCGGTTCGCCATCTGCGCGACCTCGACCGGCGCCGGCAGCGCCCAAAGCTGCCCGCAAGAAGGCTGAGCCAAAGCCGCAAAAGGCCGTCGTCGCGGAGGAAGTGTCTCATCAGAACGAAGACGATGCTCATGCTATTGAAGAAGAGAGCGATGAGGACATGAAAGTGGATGTCGTAAAGAACCTGTCGCGACCGAAGCACACTAGGACGACGTCGACTGGATCGAAATTTACCGAGAATATCGACTTAGAAGACCGCCCAACCTCGAAAGCCTCTTCTCGTCCCGCGTCACGCCGTAGTGGTATCATCAAGAAGACTACTGTCTCGGTCAAGACATCTGCCGAGATAGAACGCACAGAAAAGCTCGAAGTGATGGTTGAGGATACTGTCATGACAGAAGCCGCTGCCTCTGAACTTCCGTCGCTTGCGGATGAACTGACAAACTCGAATGGAGCCAATCTGAGCAAAGTCAGCAGCGAGCCGGACACAATACCAGCAATCGAGGCAATGGCAGACGACGAGGCCCATCTGGTCAACGAGCTCGCGCCGAAAGCTGGGAAACTACTCAAGCGGTCGAACAGCGTGCGTGATAGGGTCAAGCAAGCATTCAGCAGCGTGAGCAGCGGCACAAAGACTTTTAAGCAGAGTACGCTGAACTTTGCTAAGCTGTCTTGAGCGTACAAGCCGTCTCGGTATTGGTCTTTGGGAGGACTTTGGCATGAAATATTGGCGCATTGGATGATAGATGGCATTACATGTTAGCGCATCTTCGATTGGGCCGGAATACGGCATACTGGCAGCATGGCGAGGCATATGATAGATTGCATGAGATGTACGTCCTAGACTTAATCAATCATGTGTTCCTGTTAGCGTATCATCCGCGATACTCTGCTTCAGCGTCGGTATGCTGCTGCACAATGTGACTGTAGCAAGTGAACGTGAAGCATATTGCGGACGTGACAGTGTTGACAAGCATTGTTTTCATTCACCTGTGCGCCTCTGAACATGCATGTTGTGGGCCCACTTCCGTATATCAAAGCTCAAAATCCGCGACTCGACTGCAGAGCTTCAATCAAGTGCTGAAGCGCATATATGCAGTGACATCGATCTCACTTCTCCAAAGTCGTCCTCAACTCCATAGTCACGTAAAACTTTTTCCCCCATACCATCAAACTTTCTCCACATCCCGGCTTGCATCAATCCGAACTTGCACTTCTGACTCCACAACAACGACAACCTACCCTACCAATCATACAAAGATGGCTTCCGAAGAAGTCGTGACCACGATCGACCCGAGCACGGTCGGGCTGAAGAAGATCGCGAGCGGCAAAGTTCGCGAGATTTTTGAGGTTGATGAGAATACTCTGCTGTTCGTGGCTTCGGATCGGATTTCTGCGTATGATGTGATTTTGGGGAATGTAAGTCAATGAACTGTTGATGAGGTGATGGGTACTGAGAGGAGCGGCTGCGATGTTGGAGGCACGGGATTATGCATGATTGTTCTGCGAAAAGCCTCCATCTGGGCATTGGCACTGGGTCTAAACAGCTAGATGCTAACATATATCTCAGGGCGTGCCAAACAAAGGCGCTCTTCTCACACAACTCTCCACACACTGGTTCGCACTCATCGCAAAAGCTTTCCCAGAACTCAAGACTCATCTCATCTCTACACAACTCCCAGCTTCTGTGCCTGCCAATGTCGCTGCACAGCTGCAAAGACGCAGCATGCAAGTGAGGAGGATCCCAGTCGTACCTTTGGAGTCCATCGTCAGAGGTTACATCACTGGCAGTGCCTGGTCTGAGTACAAGAAATCTGGTACCGTCCATGGAATGCCTATGCCCGCTGGTCTGCAAGAGAGTCAGAAGCTCGAGCAGCCGATTTGGACTCCGAGCACGAAGGCTGA
The DNA here is from genome assembly GCA_024114885.1 of Septoria linicola. Taxonomy (NCBI): domain Eukaryota; kingdom Fungi; phylum Ascomycota; class Dothideomycetes; order Mycosphaerellales; family Mycosphaerellaceae; genus Septoria; species Septoria linicola. The sequence goes on from CP099420.1 coordinate 479,165, forward strand.
GCAGGGCGAGCATGATGAGAATATTTCCAAGGCCAAGGCTGTGGAAATTGTGGGAGAGGATGTTGCGAGGAAGGTTGAGGAAGCGAGTTTGAAGATCTATAAGCTGGTGAGCATTTAACTCTGTGTACCGATTACTGCTTGACGCGCATTGTACTAATCTACTAGGCCCGCGACTACGCTGAAGAACGTGGCATCATCATTGCCGACACCAAATTCGAGTTTGGCCTCGATCCTGCGACGAACGAGATTGTCCTGATCGATGAAGTGCTCACGCCCGACAGCTCGCGTTTCTGGCCCAAGGACAAGTATGAGGTCGGCAAGGGCCAATCGAGCTACGACAAGCAATACCTGCGAGATTGGCTCACGAACTCAGGGCTGAAGGGTAAGGATGGAGTGAGCATGCCAGAGGAAGTGGTCGAGGAGACTGCTAGCAAGTATCGTGAGGCGTATGAGAAGATTACTGGTGAGAAGTGGCAATAGAGTTCTGCTGGAAGTAGCGGGTATGCACAAAAGTGCTTCCAAGTGGACACGGTGCCGCTCAGAGTCAGAGACACGGACTTTTTCAGCATTTACGAAAGTACGAATGGGTCACGGCGAAGGAGGAAGACTTTGAACGAGGTTCCCTGTGGCTGAACATTTGAACACAGCGTCTACAGCTTCGACTGTCTACCACCCCATGAGAACCAAGATCCGGTGAGTGGCCGTGGAGGCAGCAGTTGCTCGAGCTCACGAGTGTTCAAGTAGGACAGATCTCCTCGAACTTCGTTCAGGTCAGTAATGCCACACAACCGCATCGCCGTCTCGATCTCATCTTGCAGGACTAACAAGCGGCACTTGTCAGCTGTGATTGTCATGATCTTGCACGATTGCGTCAACTCACCTGCTGCAGCATGCTCCACTCCTTCACGATCATACAGCACAGCACACTGGAACGGCCTGCCAACACCTACACCTCTCGCCCCAATGCAGATTGCCTTCAGCACATCACTACCACGCCGCACGCCTCCATCGATGAAGACCTCCATCTTGTCGAACACTTCTGGACAGTCTCGCTTCAGCTCAAGCAGGATAAGAATTGTACCAGGAGAGTTGTCCAGAGCTCTTCCGCCATGATTCGATACCACAATGCCGGCGCAACCCATCTGCAAGGCAATCTTAGCATCAGCAGCCGACTGAATGCCTTTCACCACAATCGGCTTCGAAGAATGTTTTCGAATCCATGGGATATCCTCCCAGCACAGCGCCCAATCAATAAAACTTCCAGTCGTCCTCGCCAATCCACCGCCCTTCTTATCAGTCCCCGACTTCGCTCCATTGGCATACACCGAAGTCGTCTCCGACACCAACAACCTCTCGTCCGCCTCACGTTTACTCACAACAGCCAGATCCACCGTAACAAAAATCGCCTTGATCTGATCCATCTTCTCAATCTTCTTCAACGTCGCTTCCGTCTTATGTCTCTGCCGATCAACATACAACTGGAAGAAATACGGATACGTCGGCGGCACACTCGCGAGGATGTCCTCCACGCTCATACTCGCAGTTGTGCTCATGCAGTGAATGATTCCGCTCGCTGCGGCTCCGGCTCCCAGTGCGGCTTCACCTTCTGGCCCCGCGGTCTTCGCGATTCCCATAGGGCAGATCCAAACTGGCATGCTGACTTCGCAGCCGAGCATATTGGTTTTGGTGTTGATGTCTCGCACGTTTCGCATGATTCGGGGGCGGAACCAGAGTTTATGCCACCAGGATTTGTTGGCGTTGAGGCTGAGGAGGTCGTTGGAGGCGCCCCAAATGTAGGCCCAGGCTTTCTTCGAGCCGGCTTTTTCAAATGCTCGCTCGAAGTCATCGAGATTGATGAGGGTTGATAGAGGTGGCTTTTCGTTGGGATCGAGAGGCTTGTCGGTTGTTTCTTGTTTTTGTGCTTCTGTCCATGCTTTGGTGATGGTCGATTCGTCGAAGTCGCCTAGCTTGGCTTCAGGTGGCAGTTCGTTCTCGATCAGATTCTTGGAGTGGTATTGGTTGTATGTTTCAGTGCCGTCCTTGCCTGCCCATTTCCAGATCATTTCTGGGCCACCTGGGTGTTCTGGGGCGAACTGAATGACTCAGTCAGCTTTGATTGCGACAGCACATGATGATTGACATACCTTCGACAGATCGTACACTTTTCCATTGACCACTACCCAACAGTCTTCTGCTGATGCATGCTTCGCGATCTCCGCCACTGCGACTTTCTCGCCTTCACCCATGATCGATATCAATCTGACTCTGGGACAACTACGGTAGTGAACAACTTCCAGTTTTCAATACTCGCCCCCAGATCTTGTTGTGGTTGTATATGATCTCAGCAACAATCGACGAGAAACTATTGGCTTTCAGCACGATATTGTCCTCGTCTCGTGCACTTCTCCACCTCCGCACCGTCCACCCGATTGCCGAAGTGAGGAACCGCGTCGAGACTTTGGTGAGACTGCCGTGTTGTCTCAAGCATGAGTTGCGTACATCGTGGCATAGAACCATAGATTTCTCCCTTCGGCATTTCTGTGCTACTGCGACTCAATCTATCTTCCACTACGAACGAAAGCACATGGTTGTCATCTTCCTTCATTGGCAATAAGATCGAAATTTATTCACTGAGCTCGAAAGGTTTTGAACGGGCACTCAACATGATGGATGAATGTTGTTCATTCACTGACTACTTCAGCGGGATGCTAAATCTACAGATATTGCTCGACGATCTGCTCCAGCTCCTGCGGCGACTTCTCCTTGATCCCAAGCAGCTCGTTGTCATTCTTCTGGCTCCAGTTGTTGCTGTAAGATGAGTTGAAAATGCTGACGATAACGAAGCTGATCATAGAAGAGAAGTCTCCCTTTCCGAGTTTCTCGTAAGCATCCTTCTCGACATCGGCAGTGCTCACTTCTTGCCGCTCAAGTTTGAGCTCTGGTTTCTTCTTTTGCGCGATCTCCAGCAATTGGTTCTGGCTCACGGCGGCGCTTTGCACGTAGACTGGGCGGTTCTTGAAGTCCTCTGGCTTCTTGAGAATAGCAGCAACAGTCTTACCGACGTCTGCGAGCGTAGTCGTGCTGTGCTTCTCATTGCCGCCATCGAAGACTCTGGTTGCTCCCTTGAAGTTGGCCCAGAAACCGACCTGAAGGCCCCAGTCAAGGAAGAGGCCATTGACTACCAGAGCATAGCTGATCTTGTCTTCTTTGGTCTTGAGGTAGTCTTGAGTCTTCTTCTTGCCTGCAAAGACGGGCAAGCCTGCGACTTTCTGGCTGCCGGCAATATCGGATCCAAATTCGCTTGGAATGAAGAACTTTACTCCGGCAGCAATGGCTGCATCGATCAAAGCTGGCTGGTCCTCGTGCTTAGGGATGAGTGATACAAATGCATCCTGGCCTTTCAGTGCATGTATGATGGAGTCTTGCGAGCTGTAGTCGACCTTCACAGTCTTGACCTGCGATGGTAGGTTCTGCGTCTTTCCGCTTTGTGAGAGTGCTGCCACTGCGAATCCAGCATCGACGAGGGCGTTGACCTAGATGGTTTTGTGTTAGCGTTGTCTCGTTGTGCGAAGATGCGAGGCCCAGGTGAGTGAGTAGCTCTGTTGTCGAACAATTGCTCACGGAGTCCTGGGCTGGTGAGACTTACCACTGCGGGTCCAAGGTTACCAGTGGATCCGGCTACTGCGATGTTGCGAAATGCCATCTTCAACAATGCTTTGTTTGGGAGCTGGTGTGAATGAGGTGATATTCAGTACTGTTTGGTGAATTGATGTGGTCCTGTCAGTCAAGCGGATCATAACCTACATATATACAGAGTCCTCTCACTCGACTGCAGATGTTTGACTGCGCTACGAAGCTTCTCGATCACGTTTTGGCTAGGGACCAGGTCGGTAACTGGTTGCTTCACTCATCCGGAGTTAGAGCTAGTTAGAGCTCGCGGTCTGATTGGCCGAATCAATTCCGCTGCTGACTTTGCAACAGTTACGTCCTGTCTGGCGTGACAGCTTTTTTGGGATTCTTGGTCTAGGACGACGTGTCTACAGGCACAGCGGTGGGAGATATACGATCGGAACCCATCCGCTATGCTTACTGATGGACATCCTCAGTACAGTAATGGCGTCGTGCTTCTCTACCTCCGGGATCGTCCAGCAGGCAACTGTCCGGGCTTTCCGCTTCGCACTACCATGCAACACAATTTGATCGGCGGCTTCAGAGCTGGCCACCAGCCCCAGTCGATACGTTGCGCCTGCGAGATGCACCTACGGCAGCTGATGAGCTTTGCGAGTCGCCAAACTGCCAGTGCCTGCAATGTTATATAGTGACCTTGATCTGCGGCTGTAAGTTTCTCTTGAAGCTCGCTTGATGTGTTGCGAGCGTTCGACAGGCTAGCAATATGTTTGTGAGCACTCTCCTCGACTTGGTATTTCTTGCTCATGCCATCGTCATTGATAGGAAGTGTACGTTCGGAGCGGACACGCAACTGTTAGAGCACGAGTTGTTCGAGGGGCCAGCTGAAGCCGCGTGGCTCGAGGCGAAATGAGGTGGGCGATATGTGGTATGGTGAGAGGATCCCAGGACTCGATCAGTGTCTTGTACTTTCGGACTCTCGGACTTAAGCTGATTAGGCCGACGTGGTAAGTCATGCGATAGAAGTCTCGCTGTTGTTCGAACAGCGACAGCGGCACTTCTTGGAGCGATCGAGTGTTCCCAACGACGATCCGATGCATGTTTTCGGGTGCGATGAATGACTCAATGGCGATGTGGAGACAGTGGTTGTCCATGGGCTGCAAAATGAAGGATCTGGTGAGATTGAGCTATGCTTGATATGGAGCTTGATCCTTCGGGCACGTTGCGGCCCTGAGTAACAAGAAGGCAGCACGATATCTATTGTAACTACACAGGTCTCCTCCAACTTCCATTGCATTCGACAGCCACGCCATTGCACACTCGTCACTCCCACTACTCGGCCATCATGTCCAACTATATCACAACACATAATGCCCAAGGCAAAGCCATCTTCGCGGAAGCTTCTGCGCCGCATCACAAGATTCCCATTCAACTAGGCCTGGACCCCGAGGTAGCTTCCATGACATTCCTTTACACCACAGAATCGTTTCCACCAAATCTTTCTTCCGAGAGCGATATCGAGCAATACAGCTTGCACAGGTCTAATGGACTTCCACCTGGGCAGATCTGCACTCCAGCTGGAACCTCAGTCGGGATTGCCACCATGGCTCCAGGAGCAGAGGCGCCTATGCATGGTACCATGACTCTGGACACAATCTACATCCTAGAAGGTGCAGTGGAGTTGCATTTGGAACCCGGGGAAGTAAGGACCATGACTGTAGGCGACTCTATTTTGCAGAGGGGTACCATGCACAAGTGGAAGAATGTTACTCCAAACAATGGCAAAATGAGGATGATGGCGCTTGTTCAGCCGATTGTGACGCCCCTGCGAGTGGGTGGGAAGAGTCTTGACACGGAGTGGCAGACCTGAACTGTGGTATGGTGGCTCGCGAAGTGATTCATTGCTATGAGCAAGCATTCGGCTGGTGGATCGTGTTTTGAAGAAGCCGATAATCCTGAGCAGCTAGCATATGCGCAGAGTTGTTCAGGAATTCCGTCGAGCCAGTAGTGGATAGCCTTATTCGTTGCCTTCAGAGCCCTGGAGCTTCCAGCTTCTCGGCAGCAGCCCGAGTCTGGCGATACTGGCTCATAGCTTCCTTCAATTTGGGCCTAGAAAACATTCTTTAATACGGGGACATCCTGAAATGCGAGTGCGTGTCTCATACCAGAAATCGCGATTAACAACAGAGTCTACGAACTCCGTCCACTTCGTTATCTTCTCGCCAGCCCCGTCGAAATCGAGTGTCCACATATACTCGTTGATGTATTGTCCTGCAAGAGTCTCCGCTCGAGCTGTCAGGTACATGCATATGCGGCTTGCCTCCTTATCTTCCACAACATCGTGGAGGACTAGGGTGAAGTTATGGAAGATCGGCTTCAAGGCTTCCAGAGATTTCCGGTACACTTCATTTGACTGAGGTTTGTGGCCAAGTGCAGCTGGTAAGATGTATCGCAGGCAATCTTCATGTCGATAGGAGATGATAGCATCAATGTCCATTCGGTTGAAGGCTTCGACCACGGCCTCGGCGGCTGTGCGCTGTGGAGACTTCGTCATGCTTCGAGCTTGTCGGTAGACCAGCGGTTCATGCTGTCATCTCTCAAATTGTTGTGACTTTCCGTTCTTGTAGTATTCACTCCCTTGAAGCCTGACCTGTTCACGAGCACGATCAGATTGAGCAGAGATCTAATCACCCGACCAACAACCATCGGCGATTAGCAAAAGCAAAAAAGTCTCAAGAACGCCATTGACACGATCGATTGTGCCGGGCAAATCTCCGAGGCCTAAGTTAGAATCTGTTCCCAGTCAACAGGACAGATAATACACCGCTGCGGTCTGGAAATTACCGCGGGACAGACACATCGAAACAAGAATGCCTGGAAAGACCTTAGTCGTACTGGGCTCTGGTCCTGGAATCGGAGTCGCAGTCGCGCAGAACTTCTCTGTTCGCGGCTTTACGCATGTCGCGCTCGTATCGCGCAACGGCGACCGCTTGAAGCAGGATCAAGATCAAGTTCTTGAAGCCATCCAAGAACGCGGTTACAGCTGTCAGGTAAAGACATGGACTTGCGACCTCGCTGATCTAGATGCATTGAAGAAGACATTGGGAGAGATCGAGGGATTCGGCTCTTTGGAATGCGTGCTCTTCAATGCTGCGAGAGTGGCCGGGAAGCCGCCGCTCGAGGAAGACATCAAGGCTATTGAGGCTGACTTCCGAGTAAGTGTACTTTTTTCATAACATGGACGAGGCACTGACACCGTGCAGTTGACAAATTTGGCGCTATATGAGGCCGCGCTGTGGGCAGTCCCAAAACTGCAGGCAGTCACAGAAGAAGATCGTTCGCCATCGTTCTTTGTGACGTCCACAACGCAGCTCTGGAAAGAGCCTGTACCTGACCTCGTCTCGCTCTCGATGGTTAAGTCAGCTCAGCGAGCCCTCGTGCTGTCTCTGCACAACAAGTATGGAAAGGATGTGCATGTGGCTTTGCTCAGTATTGGAGGAGTCGTTTCGCCAGATGCGAAGAACTTGTCGCCCGAAAACATTGCCGCGAAGGCATATGCCCTGTACAAGCAGAAGAAAGATGCTTGGGAGAGGGAGCAGCCCATAGATGAGTAAGAGAAGATGTTCCCTTAGCTCATACAGGTGTACAGCTACACTATAGACAGCAATGCTTTCGTGCCAAGCCTACGAGGGACGCGTCTTTTCTTGCGCGCCTGAACGTGCACCAAGATATCTACCGCAACATCAACAACACCATCATACTGACTGATGAGTGCTCATGACATTCAAAAAGTATGCGTGCTAGCCACAGTCTAGCGTAAAACTCGACTTGCACGTTGGCAATCAGAAGACAACGACACGCAAACCATGGACCTTGTACTAACATACCACGCAATTCGGACGCTGTCTGAAAATTTGCAAAGCCGTTCTGTCAGCCTTGGATGACTCTGCTACCATGACTGTCCTGATCCTCATCGAGCCCATTCGTCATACAGTGTGCCGTTGTACTGCGGTCAACAGCACGACGTTGGCGTTGTGCCAAAATCAGTCGGCATGCGCGACGCCTCCCACCTCATCTTACTTCTCATCCTTACTAATGTGGACAACCTCAAGGCGTGTATATACCTCCTCCTCCAACACCCAGAGAAAAGTACACCCACAGAGGAGCGCCTGCGACCTTGAGCTGACAGAACGATGTTACTGGAAAGCTACTGTCTCGCAACTCGACTGCTTCCACGTCTGGCTGTGCCATACAGCCACATCAATCGTCAAGCTCGCGCAGAAAAGCCTCAGTCGCACGATAGCTCAAGTACGTGTTCTCTCTGTATGGTGAAGAGCGGTATGATCGTGACGCGGAAGGGAAGCTGGTCGCGCGACCGCGATCCATCGATACCGGCCTAATCACTACCGAATAGGAGAAGAGAATGGCCAGGTCGGTACTTTCCTCAGGCGACTCGCGATGTTCTGCCCAGTGAGTATCACTCAACGAACCTGCGATGCTCTCTCGTCATGCTTCGGCAATGCTTAGGTTCATCAGTCACTTCACGAGTGTCCGAAGCTAGAATCCGCGAACGATGCCTCCACTTTCTAGAAACCCCAGTACGAGCAGGTTTCAATAAAGGCATGCCCACGAGTGCTGCGCAATCACAGAAGAAACTTGATCTCCCTTATCTCTTCAGATGCCTAGAAATTTACGGGCTGTACACCGCCTCATCCCATCACACAGTCGACTGCATAATGAACCAAGCTGGCCAATCCTGACGGCATATCACATCCGACTTATGCTTGACAAACAAGACTCGCGGAGAAACGGCAAGCCCCACAAGCACAAACCTTGTCCTCGTGTTCCTTGCAATCTCCATGCTTGAATCTCTTGGCGAGCCGCGATCTTGCACCGAAGAGGAAGCTCACCAGCTCTGTGCTCCGCTATTTTGCGCGAAGACGTCACCTTCTATGGAAAAGTGCACCGCTGAACTGCAACCTCGCGGACTGTGAGCACGAGATGCATCCTTCGGACAAAATGGAGATCTCTGCCTGTGGCCGAGAATGGCAGGTGCGCGTGCGAGGTCGATAGTGCTCACTGGCCTGTGTCTTGATGTTTATACGATCGTCATCATACAAAAGGTATAAGTCCGGTGGTTCCTTCTCGAAGTCAGTTTCTTACTGCATTGTTACCACATCTTTTGAGCATCACAGGCTGTGTCTTCACGGACACTGTTGAAGCAGATGGTTTATCCCGGCTAGACAATCTATCTCGAAACACGGCGGCATACACATCAATACAGTGTCAGTTTCAGCGCAGAAAAGATCCAGCTTAGAGAACACATCATGCTTGGGCAACAGCTTCTCGCGCGGTCGGCTCTGCTGCTCGCGACGGCCTCGCTCGCATCGGCATCGCTAGGAGCACAATTTCACGAGCATTCAAAATGGCAGAACGTCAAACGGCAGTACTTTCCAGCGAACGCAACAGATGTGCAGACTTTCACCACTCCTACAAATGTCACGATCCGCTACAAGCAGCCAGGCAAAGAAGGCGTATGCGAGACAACGGAGGGCGTGGATTCGTACAGCGGATACATTGATATTGCACCAAATGTAAGCTGATTCTAATCTACCTCTGCCTGTAAACAACAGACGACAATGCTGACGCTGAAGCAAGGTACATGTGTTCTTTTGGTTCTTTGAGTCTCGCAGAGATCCAGCGAACGACGATCTTACTCTGTGGCTCAATGGAGGCCCAGGATCCGATTCCCTCATCGGTCTGTTCGAGGAGTTGGGTCCCTGCAGAATCACCGAAAACCTGACGACTGTTCTGAACCCGTATTCATGGAATGAAGTCTCCAACATGCTTTTCCTGAGCCAGCCTGTGGGTGTCAGTTTCTCGAACCAAGGTGAGGCAAATGGTACTTATGCCAACTACACGGGCACCTTCCTCAACACCACCGAAATCGAGGGCACCTACAACGCGACTGGCACCTGGCCTATCCTCGATCCCATTAGAGAGGGCGAGATCGATACCACGGATCTAGCTGCGATCTCCGCATGGCATATTCTCCAAGGATTCTTATCGGCGCTACCATCCTTTCCAAACATCGATGCAGCGAAGCCAAAGAATTTCAATCTTTGGACAGAGTCCTACGGAGGTCACTATGGTCCATCTTTCTACAACTACTTTTACGAACAGAACCAGAAGATTGCAAACGGCAGCATCCCTGGGTACCAGCTGGACTTCAACTCTCTTGGTATAATAAATGGCATTATCAACGAGAAGATCCAGGTCGATCACTACCCTGAGTTCGCAGTGAACAACACTTATGGCATCAAAGCCTACAATGACACAGTCTACAATTACGCAAAGTTCGCGGCCAACATGATCAACGGATGCAAAGATCAGATCGCCTCCTGCGAGGCAGCCGCTAAAGGTATCCCTGGCGGACTCCTCGATGGCAAGATCACTTATGCAGCAACTTCGCAGCCTGCTGTTGCTGCAGTCTGTGCTGAGGCTGCTGACATGTGTCGAGACAACGTGGAAGGCATGTACTACAGTTATGGCGAGCGCGGCGTCTACGACATGTAAGTTGATCCTGCAGTGATGTACAGGTCCGATGAACTGAGATTCCATAGCCGGCATCCACGCGACGATCCCACACCCGAATCGTATTACGAGGACTATCTGAACCAGGCCAAAGTCCAAAATGCACTCGGCGTCAGTCTGAACTACACATCAAGCAACAACGACATCTACTATCAATTTCAGTCGACTGGAGACTTCATATATCCCAACTTTCTCGAGGACCTAGAGAACATTCTCGACAACGGCGTACGAGTAGCTCTGATTTATGGTGATGCTGGTAAGTCGGTTTGCCGATGCTTTGCAAGCACTTCTAATCTTGACACAGATTATATTTGTAACTGGTTTGGAGGTGAAGCTATCAGCAAGCAAATCAACTACACTCACACCAAGGAGTTCAATGCTGCCGGTTACGAGCCTTTTGTCTGGGGTCCAGGCAAGGTGCAAGCCGGCGAGACACGTGAATATGGCAATTTCAGCTTCACAAGAGTTTATGAAGCAGGCCATGAGGTGCCATACTACCAACCTGGACCTTCGCTTGCCATGTTTGAACGCACCATCAGCCACCTCGCCATTGCAGACGGCGCCGAACCTGTGGTTGCAAATTTGACAACTACAGGACCTGCGAATACAACACACACTGCTGATCCGGCATCGTATGCCCTTCCAGCTACCGACTCTGCATCCCTGGCGGCGTACAGTGCTAGTCTGGTGTCGAGTTATGGTGCGCTGGACAATGCGCCACCACCAACTGCTGTGGCGAAGAAGCTGAGAGCTTAGCATCTTAGCTAGAACTTGATAGCTTTAGCCAGGCTTGATGAATAGTACAGTCACTATGGCCGCAATGCGGCAGATCAACAATCAGAGAATTTGCTTGCTCACGCACAGTGAGTCTCAAGATGTCCAGAAGAGTCGCTCCAGGGCGTGCCAAGCATTTCGGCAATTGAAGGTACTGCTTATGCCGCACCAATTCCTCCAGCGCAAATCGAGCATATATGTACTGCGACTTGTGCTTCGATCGAGAATGACTTACTACACAGCTGCAGATTCTGTAGGGTGACAACTTTCAACATCATGGCTGTAGCAAGCACGAAAGCACCTTTGGAGATTTGGGAAGCCACACTAGCCGAAGTACCTTCACTATCAACTATTGTGCCAAGAGCTTTCCATCCGGTCAATCCTTACATTCGCAAGTGTCACCCAGACACACCTGCAGTCAGGCAGTGGTGGTCGAAGATCTTCGCTGATGAGATCACCTCGCCGGACTGCCACGTCTTGATCGCCTATGACTCCACAGCAGATCCCGCCACCCAGGTAGCTGGAATACTATGTCTCCGACTCATGCAGGCTGACGATCTATCTGGCGGCTTTTGGTCACTTCATCCTTTTACGCAAGATCAAGACGCAGTACTCTTCCAAGGAGCTATGGACGCCATGCTCGAAGGACGCAAGAAGGCTTTCACATCTCCCAGCGAATATGCTGGCAAGAAGAACTATCTGGTCGAGCTATTTGGAGTCGATGAGAAGTACAAAGGGCAAGGACTGGCGAGGAAGTTGCTGCAAGCTGCTGGAGATATTGCTGATGATGCTGGACTTGTGACATTTGTGGAAGCGAATGCGAGTGCTGCGCCGGTTTATGCTAAGCTAGGATACATGGAGCAAGGGACTGTTGAGATGCCCGGGCCGAACGGTGTGTATGTGGAACATCTCATGATCAGACCTGTGGCAAAGCAATGATGCAGTGGGTTGTCTATCAATTTACGTCTGGGGAGACCACTCGATCTTTTCCGAACCTCAAACAACAGTCAAACAGAGGGCGTTCTCATCCCGCTGAGAACATCCTCAAAGTCTCTCCAGCTCAGACTAGGTGTATCTCGCGAACATCCTTCCTATCTTGAAACACAGTCTGGTCCAAGACTTGAAACGCACCAACTCGACTGAATGCCCCGTCGCCATGTTTCGTAAGCAACAAGCCATCGATAGGCGGAACCGTTTTGAGTCCAGTGGCATCGATAAGCTGGAGACACCACAAATCATCTAGACTATGGCCTTCTAGATCAAATATGCCCGCAGCGGCGATGTTGCCAGTCTTGACATCGGCCAAAAGGTGTACTCGCCCAGCGACTGATGCTCGCCGCAACAATAGTCGAAACTTGGAGTGATAGGGCTTGATTGACTCAGCAGATCTGCGAACGTCAATTGTGGTGCCTGTAAGCTCTAGCTTGCAGTGCGGCATATTCAATTTTTGGGCATCCAGGTTTTCTCCCCCCATCCATCGATCGCCATGAATTGAGTCCGTCTTTGCGGGATGTATACGCCAGCGTGATCGATCTTGAAACAAAGCATCATACTTTGTATCCTTAAGAAAGCTATACATCACAGGTCCTGACAGAGCTGCCCATGACCACGAAGGAGCTCGAGTTATTGCCGTGCCCAGAGGCTCGGGCCGAAAGGTGCTGGTAGCTACTGGCTGGATAAGAGGAGCGAATATCTTGGATTGCAGTGTTCGTGGTAGCCACATGAGGACTCGTATCAAGTCATCTTCCCACAGCCCTGCCAAGTATCGTCCTTGTCGCGTTTTCTCCACCAGCTGTGCAATACCAGACATCGCCGGGAACACGTCGAAGGCGTCCCACATCGTCCGTGAGCCGTACTGCTCCACTAAAGCATAGAATCGAGACAGCACACTTCGCCGAAAGGACTCATTGTCGCTTCCCAGGCTTCTACGAAGAACAGCATTGTCCGTGTCAGCGGCATGCGGGGTCTGGCTTCCGTTCTCAAAAATGCTACGTTCTTGACACTTGAACGCCAGTTGGTCGCTGCCGAAAACGATCATGCGAGTGCTCAGTATACGTTCTTGGAAGCATCATGCTCGGCTTTCTACAGGACCGTCCTTCGGATCTCTCTGCAGGCATGCATACACTTCACCTCTGGCTTCAGTATCGAAGGGATGACTGTACGATATTGCCACCAGGGCTGGCTCATCAGGCCTGATATCTGTTCCGAGAAAGCCATTGGCGCTACTAGATGCACGGCCAGCGACTAGCGTCAAATGAGCATTTCCATACACCTGTGCCAAATGGATTCGCGGGCCCAGTCTTCAGCATCACCTTGTACGATGCAAATAGCATCTATCCAGATATAGGAGATCCCTAAGTGCCGTGCAACCTCCACAGCTTCTCTGTTCGTGTTGTTCATGGCAGACTCATCGATGTGGATCTTAAGCTTCTCGAGGTTGTCGTTGACTAATCTGAGCCCATGATTGCCTCCCCAGCAGTATGATAAAGCGACATAAGGCTCTTGAACATCTGGTCGGTCCACTAGCCGAGTTTTGGAACTCGTGCCGCCAATGTGTATTAGACGTGTTGGCATGAAGCCACTGCTCAGACCATGACAACGTCTATGCCAGCGAGTACATCGCTCAAGCCAGTATTTAATCAAGTCGAACTGAGAATCCAATGAGTCCTGAGTACCTGTGTACAGTCTACCTCTAATCCACTTGCCGGCCGGAGTCTCGGGTTGAGCATACACATTCAGGTATACCAGGACATCAGTCGATCCAGAATTTTTCTCTCCCAATCTGCCAAAATGAGTCTTGCCAACGCTGACTGAAATGCTGCTGCCCATAGTGTAACCAATGTCGACGACATTCTCGGACTGGACGGTGTCGTCATAGGCACCATTGAGGTAGATCGGCTCCGGATTCTGTGCCTCCAGGGCATCTGCAAAGACTCTTGCCGTTGTGCCTCGCTTCAATGCCATGAAGCACAAGTGGCAGAATGGGCAGCCGGCCGCGGCACTGGCCTTGAGGCACACCAAGCTGTCGTGGAAAGCAACGTCGTTGTCTCTCAGTGTATTGACGCTTAGTGGCAGCGAGGTACAGACTGTACAGAGTGGCATGATCGCTTGCGAGGTGAAAAGCAGAAGAACAGGTCTAAACGATCAGCTCGAATAGCTCAGCCTCAGCTGAGCTGCGGATACCCGGAAGCGATTCTGTTGCCGCTGCAAGTGGACCAACACTGCGTAGTGCCGCTTGCATAACAGCTCAAGATGATTTGATCTTGCCAGCGGGACCTGAACTCCAGTACGCTAAGAAGCCTCCAGGTTTGCTAGGTCATCAAATCGTCGACCTTCTGCCAGATCAGACAGCATAAGCACGTCACGATTAGCCAGGTCTATTCTCCTTCAATGTAGTCTTGCAGTCCATCTGGTCAAGATTTCGTCGCAGATAGCATCTGTTGATGTGATCCAGTCCAAGCACGGTTTCGATCGACCATCACTCACCAAGGCCTTGGCAGGGCTCTCCCATAATGGTGCTGCTAACATTCTGTTGGCCCTTTGAACCTTCTCCAACAGCTTCATCGCGCTGTCCGTGCGAGCCATGAGGTCTTTGTTGAATCTCTTTACTGCTCGGTCTTCGGACTCATACCACTTGCGCTTGACAAGATCCTCTGCAGAACCAGTCTCCAGTTTTGTGTATTCGGTGTGAAAGAGCCAGTTTGATGCCAGACCTTGGACCATAAGCAACGCAGCCTCTGCGGAAAATTGTCTGCACACATGGTAGGTGACAAGGAATACCAGCTCATGGAAAGGCTTAATCTGGAAAGCGTGCATGAAAGTCTCGCCGAGTGCTTGTAGCTTACTGTAATCTAGCCCCAGCTTTTCCAACATATCCCAATCGCGCAGTGTCTCATAAGAGATTCCGTCATCTGGCGGTCTCATTGCCCACAACGATAGCAGGTAGTTGTAGAGAGCAGAGGTATAGAGGTCCATTATTGGCATGTCGTAGTCTGGGAGAATGGCACAGTATGCGATACCCAGGAGAGCGTAGACATTGTCGTGCAGCACACCGCATTGCTGGATCGAGAAGAATTGAACGGCCTCGTGAACGTCAGAAGCTTCCCACTACGGATATCTTTGCCCGCGCTGTCTGCAAAATGCCAGAGCTGTTTGCATGTGATCAAATTCTCAGCGCTATTGGGCATGTGTGCGTACTGGAACAAGCCAGCTTTGCGTATCGTCTACTTGTTAATTAGCTTGATAGCTTGTGACGAGTCAGATGGCATGGATCTGGAAAAGACTTGGTGCTTACCGTAAGCTGGTGCGGCCTTAGAGGACGACCGTGTGAATCTAGTTCGATTGGCGGTATGTCCACGTCCTTGATGCGCAAAGACACGATTCGACTCCATTCGAAAGTGAGCGGGGACCACCGAATCACGAGTCTCTTCGCCAGAAGTATCTCCTGTACGATCCAAAGTCGCGACCAATAGTCACTTGACGCTGCTAGTTGCCAGGTCATCTCCTGTAGACTATCTAGCAGTCTTTGCTCCTGAATTGAGCGAAGTCAGTGATAACTAAAAAGTCCGTTCGCAAAGTACGAGATTCTTACCTCTGTCGATAGCTTCTGTCCTTGAGCAGCTTTTGGATTCTCCAAGGCTTTCTACTCTTTAATGTATCGCTGAACATCTGCTTGTTTCATGATTCTCGGGTCTTCGGTGTCTTCGAAGTACATCCAGGCAATAACCTCTTCGGCATTCCTGTAGATCTGACCCATATAAGTAACTTGCACCGATCGTTCTGGTATATCGTCCTGATTGATGCAGATAGCGTCTATGAAGAACTAGTCGCGTCGATTCTCGCTAGCCATCTGTACCAGGAAGCCGTGCAGGTTTGGCCGGACTAGGAAGATATGCCCATTGAGCGTGATCTGCCTATCAGCGTGCGCCTTGCCCCAGCAATACGAGAGGGCTGTCAAAGGCTGCGGTCTCGTGCACGAGAAAGTTCCCAGCTCCCAGGCAAGATCGCGACCTCCTCCAACGAATCGTATGAGACGATGCTGTTTCTTTGATACATCAAGGTTGCTGTAGATGCGGTCAGCAATGTGGTGGTTAGCTGACTGTTCCATCTCGATTCTACAGCTTGTTATTTCAGATTCTGCATGGTGCTCTATAATCGTGCATTGATAAGATGAAGGCTGCAAAAGAAGTGAAGGTGTGATGGTAGGAGAGGACCCAGGGCTTGAAATCCTTCGCGACAAGTCCAGCTGGCCACTAAGCGAATCGAGCTTGATCCTTCCTAGCTGCTTGCATGCTCAGCCGCACGCTGATCCAAAGGCCTCGTAACATTAGAGCATGCACATTTTCTGTTGATAGGTGAACTACCACACAAGAATCGGCTTGATGGTCTTTCCCGAATGCATGTCCTGCGACGTTGTCAATTCTGGCTATCAGCATATTAACGAACAGGACTCACATGTAAAGCAGTCTTGAACTCTTCTGCAGGATAGTACTTCACCATTTTGTCGACAGGTAATTTGCCAGCTCGATAGTGCTTGATCAACTCGGGAATGAAGTCGCTGGGGAAGCTATCACCTTCCACACAGCCGAATAGCTTGATACCGCGGAAGAGTAGGTTAACCAAGTCCGTGGACATTCTGTAGCCGGGGTCTACTGGCCCGCCCACCTGCACAAACGAGCCTTTCGTATCGATGGCGTGGAAAGCACCTTCGAGCACGAGTGGGAAGCCAGTGGTTTCGATCACGACTGAGGGTCCACGGCCGCCAGATACTTCTCGCATTGCGCTCGTGAGGTCCGTCAACCCGGTAGTATTGAGACCGTGCGTGGCTCCAAAGACTTCCTTTGCCATGTCGATCCGTGACTGCACTTTGTCAACGGCGACAATACGCTTGCAGCCAGCAATGTGAGCTCCCTGCTCAGTGTCAGAAAAGAAACCAATGTGTCTCACTTTGTTCCACTCACCATAATAGCACTCAGGCCTACACCGCCCAGGCCCGTGACCATAACGATATCGTCCGGTCCAGGTTTGACGAGGTTGAGTATTGCTCCTGCGCCAGTCTGTATACCGCAGCCGAGTGGTGCAAACAACTTCAGGTCGTCCTCGCTCCGGATCAGATCTTTCACTGGCAGAACTGTAGTCTCCTTCACAATGCTCATCTTTGCGAAACTGGAATGCCCAAAGAACTTCCCGCCAACGCCCTTCGATTCGTCTTTACCATTCCTGAACACATTCGACTCTCCGTACAGATTCAAAGGGGCGAATGTGTCACAGTATGCTGGTCTTTTGGCTTCACAGCTGCCGCATTCTGTACATGAGTCAAATGAGAGTAGAACAGGGTCACCAGGCTTGACCGGCTTCGTGACATTAGGTCCCACAGCTCGAACGTAGCCAGAGCCCTCGTGCCCAGGAACGATGGGGAAAGTCTGGCCCTGGTTGGGGGACGTAAGCGCAAGATCTGTATGGCAAATTCCAGTGGCAACCATCTCGACCAAAATCTCGCCATTCTTGAGTTCCGTGGGGACTTTGACGTCTTCCATGCTCCAGTTGTCGCCGCCATGATGCTCAGCTTTCGGTTCTGATGCCACTATGGCTCGGGTGGCTGTCATGGAGGCATACTGCCGCCGTGAAGTCAGATTCGTGTGGTTTTGTGAATCAAAGCGTGTTGTTTTTGAAGTAGCGAACCTGGAGCTTGACGCAAATGGTGCACGAAATGAGCGAAGAGTGAGGCGTACAGACTCAGTGGCCTTGGCCAAAGCTCGCGAAGGTCTTGCAGCCATCGTAGATTTTGCTGGTCTGTTAGTGTGAGGTAAAGCACAATATAAGAATCAGTGCTGAACCTATGCTAGATGTGCATAACCAGCAAACAGTAAGTACGAAAGACGTATACCATGCGATTAGAGATACGGGATTACGCTCAATTGCGCTTTTGCCGTCGGCATTATGGTTGCGTGCGCCACAGCTCGTGGTTAATACGGTATGTATCTGTGGCTCAGAGGCAGGATTGCCAACTTGAGAACTCCAGGGTGGGGCGCAGGAGGTACGTACCGAGGCTATCCTTAGGTGCAGTTCCGCCAGCAATATTATCGGAGCTGTGCAATTGTGACAATGTTCTGCCCAGCGTCTATTCACGATGCTGAATATGGAACGCGTTGGGAACACATCGTTGCGAATGGTGCACACGGGCAGATCGCGTTCCGCCGCTGAAGCAGCAACGATCTGTGTTCCAGGATCTCGATGGCCGGGATTCTAAGATCTTGCATACATCGGGAGTGGACTCATGGGGCTCGCTCATGTTCCTGACCCGCATTGGACATCTGTTCGGGGCCCTATTTCTCGACTCGCAATAGCCCTACGGCAGGGCACGATGCTGACGTGTAGCAATGATCAGCTGACCGAGCTTCACAGTGCTAATTGGCGCAGCATAGGTCAGGCTACGGATCTGGCGCTGGTTTACTGGACGTCGTTCTGGCTATTGATGAGGAATATGTCGTATTCATGGCATGTCGGTGTTCTACAGATCAGACAGGGCAGAGAAGAGTGCTTTGACTCCACTTGCTCTATGTGTCTGCAGGGTCTTCATTGGTGGGAATGTCGGGTCCTAGTACAGCATCAAATCACAATCTCCTCCCTTGCTGACTTCTGCGTATGCTGTCGACACGACGACTCGAGCTGACTCCCAATAGACGATTCGAGCTGACTCCTGATAGACGATTCTACGGCTGGGCGACAACGACGCGTTGGATCAAGCTTACCACCATGACCAAGTACAACATATCCAGTGCTGTCCGCTTTCCCACATCTGCATAGTTCTGCCTACGCGACTGGCTGCTTTGTCAGGTATACGTCGGTGCCACTGATGGTTCACAGTCCACGACACATTTGGATAGTGCAGTGCCCTATCATAGACCTACGTTGTATGTTGAGTCAGCCACGCCATCGCTGCTAGTCGATTCAGACCCCCATTGTCATAGCCAGTACATGGTCCTACCTGTGCAGTCTGACCGTGATGTCCTAGATCAGCATCTGGCTATGCGGAAGCACTCTGCCTGGTCCCATCTTCGAAAACCATCTACGCCATGGAGGCTCTGTAACTGATGCTTGACCATCCGTGGTTTGCAATAGCAGGAATGGCACGCATTGTCGCTGCTCAATGCACTGCACCCTTTTCTTTCCTCAAAACCGCAAACTGGGAATTCATATCTTCGCACGGCGGGTGGAGTTGTGATGGAAACATAGACTTCGGCGGAACAGCCGGATTGTGGGACATATCGCCTACGCGGCCCCAGTCTATATATAATTGTCTCCAGAAACTTTCTCGCGTTGGCAATAATTTATAAGACTCTTCGAGAACCTAAAATCGGTACAGAGTGACACAGAGTCAGGCATATTAGGAAAATGGACAAGCTCAAGAGTCTCGTAAAGAAGTTCGAAGCCAAGGCGGGAGATCATCCAAACGCCTCAAGTGATCCCAACATCAATCCTACGTCTGGAGTCCGAGGGAATGGTAAGATCTCGAATGCTGCTTCGCGTATAATTCGCTAACGTTCTGGATCTAGGGCCTGCCATGTCCGATACAAAAGCTCATATAGCAGCTGGTGAAGGCGGCCATGATCCAGCTGATGGTGCGCCTAGAGCTGGTAGCACGACCAGTTCTGATACGGTCTCTGCAGGCGTCGCAAGCGGTACGATCGAGCGATCCTAGGACCTCTTTCTTGTCAGCGGCGACCAATTCCAAAGTCGAGAGGTTCTCCATATGTGGCAAAGCAACGAGGCACTGTGTGCAGCAAATCCCGTGGGGAAAACAGCTGCGATATGTGTCGAGCACGAGAGCGTGGAGTATCCATGCGGTACATCGCGCTTGTACACGATGTCGATCCTCCAAGAGACTACTGGTGGACTTGCGTCGTCCGTACCATTCTTGAGCACTCAAAGAGCAGATTAGGCTTCGCGATTTCGATCAGTCACTTTTCGGAGGGCTGCATTCGCTGAATAAATGTGATCAGGCACTTACATCTGTATCCACTACCATACCCTAGCTGTCATGCACGTAGCCGCCCACAGAAACTTGCACCCCATTACATGGACACGAGTCTCTGAATGTTCTTTGCACTTCTGTTCGCTTCCCTTCGGCCTTTACACTGTGGTTAAGAAGCGCAGAAAGATCATCTCAAGTGTTTTCCAGACTTGATTGCTGCACTCATGGACGGCACGCCTTTTGGACGCCTTTCTGGCGAACTGCGCAATAATGTCAGTCAAGCCAATAGCAGGAGATCCAATCAAAGGTCCGGAAAGCTAACATCTACTTTAGAGCTACGAATATGTCTTCAATAGCGAGCCGAGAGAAATTATGCTCAACTTGACCGAATGGCAAATACCTTACATCGCCCGCAAAGGCGCCGCGAAGCAAAAGAATGTTACGCAACACAACATTGCGATAACACAGACATGCCGAAAGGTTCGAAATGAGACTCTTAAGCTGTTCTACTTTGGCAGCTCGCTGTCGCTCAACATGGCCGACTACGAAGACCACGTCTCCCCGATCATGGCTCCACCGCCTCGAGCGTGTAAGAAGCTCCGCCAGTGGCGTGACTTGATTGGTACCGAAGCTGTGAAAGAAGTGCGCAATGTCAACTTCAGCATGAAATATCAGTATTTGGGCCAATACGCTGAACTTCAGCCGGACTCAAAGGCATTGGCAATCGTCCGAGAGATCTTCACCGCGATGCTACATTGAACATGAAGATCCTGTGCCGTCTTCCCGTTAGTGAAGGTCTTTACGACAAGGAAGGTCGACCTCTCGAAGGCGTGGAAGTGTACTGGAAGCCAACAGATACGCCAGAAATGTGGAAGATGCAGATGATACGCAGCGGCCAACATTTTCTGCGAGAGTTCCTCGACCTCACGCACAATCCACACGAACAGCGCTTGCGAGCCATTGTCACCGCTGGGGCCGAGTTCTTCATAGCTGGCATCGCTCCACTTCACGCATTCGTCACAGGTACAAATCGACCAGTCTTTGGCCCCGATCCACCCCCTACCATGGAAGCTGAGCGGGAAACTTTGGCGCTACAGAAGCGCAAAGAGATATGGGAGGAGAAGAGGGAGAGCGTGCGGCAGGCTGTCATGGCCGAGAATGGAGACTGAGCCTCGCCTATATTCTCGAGCTAATGGCTGCATAGTCCTCGGATCAGGAACCTTTGTTCTACCAGCAAGGAACGGGCTACGATGATGTGGTCGATAGATCGGCGCATCAATCGCACCACTACCAGATAGTGCTTCAAATTCACTCAGACCAAAGAAGTGTCGGATCTCTCGTGATCAGCGCTAGTCCAGCTCCTCGAGGTCCTCATATGCCACCCCGTCACCTTCGAGGTCCAATACAGCCTCAACATCTCCCTCGTCATCCTCCGCCTCGTCTGCTAACATCTGAACAAGCTGAAACATGTCTTCTCTCAGAAGATTTTCATAAGTCTGCCCAGTGCTTGCATCTGCTACCCCACGCTCAAGTATATCCTCGTCGTTGCCTTCGAGGTCGGGAGCAAAGCTTAATGTACGAATCAGCTTAGTCGGGATGACGCCGCGGCCTCGCGATGCCAGCTGGAAAATGGATCTGTCTCGGTGTCGTAGAGTGGTATACGTTGTCATGATGCAGTCTTCGTACAGCGACATGAAACTAACTGGCACAGCCAATTGCTCGGACAAA
Source organism: Septoria linicola (assembly GCA_024114885.1). Lineage (NCBI taxonomy): Eukaryota > Fungi > Ascomycota > Dothideomycetes > Mycosphaerellales > Mycosphaerellaceae > Septoria > Septoria linicola. The sequence goes on from CP099420.1 coordinate 500,862, forward strand.
CAGGATGCGAACGTGAAAGAAGGTCGTGCTGGAGCAGTCTCGGAAGCAACAACACGATCCTGGTCGTCCAGTCCAAGCACGTATATGTGGTCCTGGATCTCGAACATAACTCGGTGACTGCGGACCGAGAGCCAGCCGCCAAGATCGAAGGTCGACCCGTCAGAGTCGCACTCCACGATGAAAGTGTGCGACGCGAACGCAGTAGAGCCTTGGAGTGCTTTACGCCAGTTCGAGCAGATGAACACCCGGCCTCCGCGAGAGACCCCAACAAACAGATTGCCGTCCAACATTCCAGCTCCCCACTCATCATCTGCAAGAGGGATGAACTCTCCGTCAGTCAAAGGCATTGGCCCTGCCAGAACAGACGCTTTTGAAGTTCGGTCTCGTCGCGGATGTTGTGGAGGAAACACATTTTGAAGGCCTGCGAGGCTACCTTCGCCCAGACGGAAACCTGAGGTATAGCCACCTTGACCATGTTTCATATGGAAGAATTGTCCAGATGATTGCTCGGATGAGCAGAATGCGGGCTGAAGCACGCCAAGGCACTGTCCTGATGTCTTGTCGTAGAAGTGGTAGCCTTTGGTGGCCTGAGACCACGCTACAGCGTCTGTACACTGATGCAAGTGACCAGTAGCCCCCTCCTCAATGGTCATCTGAGTCTTGAGGCGAGGTTGGCCTCGAGTCATGTCTTCGTACACGAAGCCTTGACCTTCAGAGGAGACAACGCAGAGTGTATCAAACGACAGCTGAAACCCGCGAGTCATCTTCTCGTGAGGCAGTACCGCGACTCTTGTGAACTGTCCTCGTGTTGAAACATCGTCAGTCCGCCACACTTCAACAGAATTGCCCTCACGATCGAACACTGCTGTTCCATCCTGGTATTCTAGATGCGCAAAGGGACGGACAACATCTCGAGGTAGGTGAAACAGCAGCTCGCCCGAGTCCATATCGACCACACTAAGTCCTCCAGCTTGAGACGTGGAAAGGATCAGCCGTCGCTGGAAATCTGGCTTAAACCGCCACACCGGATGATCTCCGATCTGTATCGTAGACTCTCTGGTCACAGGAGACTCCGCGTTCCAGTTCTTGGGTAGGAGTGTCTGACGCTTGCAGAGCTCTTTCCATGATGACACTCCAGTGTAATACTTTGTGAAGCTGTCATTGTCTTTGAGGAATTCGAAGTCCTTGGCCTAGCGACTGGTCAGCGGAAACAGACTCGCGCAGCAAGTAGAGAACGTACTCCAGGCGGATGGGAAGTCTTGGGTCCATAGATGACATCCTGATGGTCTTCGTCGATGAAGGAATGCCAAGGCCGGTTCAGACGAGTCAGGCATGCTAGATCTGCTGTCGACGTGAAGTCCAGAATGCGCAGGACGACTTCTGATGGTAAGAAGTGCAGCGGATCAGTGGTTTCCGACATGGTCGCAATGTAATTGTGTTGTGGGAGGCTTGGGACAATATTCGAGATTCCACGTTGAAATAAGGCCTTTTCACATGATGTCAGTCAAGTAGTTCTCATCCCAGCAAAGCACATTTCAGACCTGGTGTTGGTCCTTGCTCTCGGCGAGAGCAAATTGCCTTTGTTCCGATGATGACCTCGTCATACTGCCCACTTCACTTGCTGCTAATGCAAAGTAGCACTATGCATGAACACCGCTCTCGCTACGATGTTTCTACACCGTCACACGTGGTCGTTGCGTTCCAGACTTTGTGACGATGCCAGTGTCGACGACGTACCCCAGGCATCTAGTTAACGGCTGAGTAACCAAACCTTGTCCCGATCTCCTCTCGACCTCATTTCATCCTTCTTGTTCTGCCAGGATTTCAGCATCACCACTTCCAGTGCCCCAAAATGCCGCCTAACGGCGAGGCAATGGCTGCTCCTCAGAATCCGACAGACTTATTAAAGCATTACGATTGCTATGGGGTCATCATCTGCAAGCCCTGTGCATTTGCAATTCAGCCGTCGGCCTTGGCTAGTCACTTGTTGAAACACCAGATCTATCGCAGCGAAAGAAGAAAACTGATGTCACAACTGGCGCATCTCAAGCTGAAAGATCCCGCAGATGTCGTTGATCCGGCGCCAATGTCAGCGCATGTGCCTGAGCTGCAAGTATACAAGGGACTGCGATGTCTGCACGAAGACTGCCAGCACATCTGTGCTAGTGAGAAGCGCATGTCTCAACACTGGTCTGACGTCCACGGCGAACGCGAGTCGAAGAATGTTGTCACCCGTCCTGCTTGGTTGCAGACCTTCTTTCGCGGAAATAAGATTCGCTACTTCGAGATTTCTGGCCCAGCCAACGGCACTCTGAGCACTACCAGCAGTCCGGCCAGCAATGGGCTCTCGACGACGCCACACACTGACATGGACTCTACTGTCAATGCAGATACGATACAACACCTTGATATGGATTCGCTTCGCTACCTCTTACACTTTACCGAGCACACGAGCAACACACTTCCAAGAACCCGTGCAGAGTCAACGTGGTTCTGGAGCTCTAGCATCCCTCACGAGGCCCTCAAGCACCCATTTTTGATGCACGGTATCCTTGGGCTGAGTGCCTTCCATTTGGCTAGAACCACCTTGGATCCAGTACAGTCTGCATACCATCATCAGGCCTCCGTTCGCTATCAGGCTGCCAGTCTGGCAGACTTTCGAGAAACAACTCGTCGACCCGATGTCTCTAACGCGGTAGCTCTCATCGCTTACTCGCGACTAATTGGAATTCAGCGCTGCACGAGCACCATCGATGATGATTATAAGACGAACTGGATCACCGAGTTCATGTACCTTATACGAGGTAGTGTGGAGTGCACGATCTCCTTGCAGCAATACTTGCCGCATGGATGCGACTTCAAGTTGCCTTACGACGAGCTAGAAGGACTAGCACGCTTGGATGATGAGGCGGCTATCAGTAGAGATGCCAAGAACGTGGGGAACATCCCGCCTGTCATGCTACAACGACTTGATCAACTACCAGCACAGATGAGTAAGATCTTGCCGCCTCCGACTCTTTCTGAGATGCAGGATATTCAGGCCTGTTTAGAAGCATGCACAGCCCTTATCGCGGCTTATGCACGTTCGTATTCGGCGAGCTCTTCTGGTGAAGCCTTCTCTCCTGGAGGACCAGATAGCGAAGCAGTTCGAGCGATCTGGAATGGCTTCGAGTCGTGGACGCGAACAGTCAGCGATCACTACATTCTGCTACTGGAACAGTACCACGGTCCTGCACTTGTCATTCTGGCCCATTTCTTGGTACTGGTCAAGAGGTTCGAAGAACGATACTGGTATGTGAAAAGCATACCTGGCAGGATGATACAAATCATCGAGCATAAGCTTGATGACATTTTCAAGCCGTTTGTGAGTGACCTATACAATATTCTGGACTGAAATCGCATTTGGGACGTATCGGACACGAAGCTCAAACGATCATCGCTGAATCGCCAACGCCCTGACTGCGATGTGGTGTAGGAAGAAATTGAACTCCTCTTTGATGATTCCCATCGTTCACGTTGGGCAGGACTCGAGCGGTATTCGTACCTAGCAGACAGTAACGAAGACTGTGTACGTGACCCATCGCACCTTCCAGCGCCTTCAGCAGACTCCGCTCACTTCGCTGGAGTGTCGAATTGAGTGCCGACATACGCAAGGTCGGAGGCAATACCTGCATCCTTCGAGCCGATGGGGTTTCCTTGGCTGCTCGAGGCCGTCCTCGGGTAGCTATGCCTATGCAACGATCCTATAGTGCCTTGCATGGAGGTCTCTGCCTTTCGCGTCAAAGATAATGAGGCTGGAGTCCAGCGCGAGACTGGCGTATCACCTTTAATGCTTGCAAGCATGGCCATGATTTTGTTATAGCAAGCCCTTCCACTATCCATCTAGAGGTGTATAGCTAAGACGTCGGCATCGAGCAGCTGGCTACAGCCAGAGCAGAGGACTTGCATTGGACTAGTGGGGGTCGCACTAACGGCATCTACCACTTCTCGTTGTTAGTCGACACCGCATAGAGTATAGCTCAACATTGCTGACGTACTCCCTCGATGTTTGATCGTGTCGGCTTCCTTGGCTGCTCGAGGCCGTCCTCGGGTAGCTATGCCTATGCAACGATCCTGTAGTGCCTTGCATGGAGGTCTCTACCTTTCGCGTTAAAGATGATAAGGCTGGAGTCCAGCGCGAGACTGGCGCATTACCTTTAATGCTTATAAGTATGGCCATAATTTTATTATAGCAAGCCCTTCTACTATCCATCTGGAGGTATATAGCTAAGACGTCGGCATCGAGCAGCTGGCTACAGCTAGAGCAGAGGACTTGCATTGGACTAACTAGTGGGGGTCGCACTAACGGCATCTACCACTTCTCGTTGTCAGTCGACACCGCATAGAGTATGGCTCAACATTGCTGACGTACTCCCTCGATGTTTGATCGTGCCGATTCTTGGATCTTTACAGCTCACTGGCACTGGTATATGCTTGTATCACGGTCGAAACCGAAGCTGTGCCATCACGAAATCTGGCTGGCTCTTAGGACCAGCTTATTATATGACCGCGTCGCCATTCCTGTGCAGGCACATTTGGTCGTGCTTCAAGATCATTACTGCGGCCTCGGAGCCAGCACTGTCGGTGCTAGCAGTGCAGCGGACATAGCAAGTCTTCTTCATGGGGAGGTGCTAGTGAGGTCCTCATGGGAGACCACCGACCAAGGTAGTCGGTGCTAGGCTACCAGTTCTGGTTTGATTGCGGAGACGACAAGCAGTCTTGGCAACATCTGCGCTTATTCGGATATCTTGCATGTACACGCTGTGTACCTCCTATGGCGCGTCTGCTCAAATTAGCAGGCCACGGGTGTCCGCGGCAGGATTTGGTGGTGCTAGCTCCAAGCCACACGTACGCTTGAGTGGTTCCATGCCGACATGAGGGGCCGCCTTTTTGGCGCTAGCACCTCCAGCTCAGCCCTGATAGTGGCTTACGACGGCACCGACAAGGTGGCTGTACCCTCAGCCTTGTCTAGCAAGAACACATCTATCTCGTTGCGCACCAGGATTCACCCATGCACTTCCCGCGCACTTGAGTCACGGTCTTCCGCGAGTCGTCTTCACAGTTCATCTGATGTCTGGCATGGAGCTGGATAGTATCCTCGAAGAAGGTTCTGGAGACGTCCAAGTCAACACTGACTCTACATTGGAGTGCAGCATAGAGGAGCAAACGAGGAAGCGGCCACGTCGCGAATATCGCTGCGAGGCTTGCAACAGGCCCTACAAGGACAGTCGCAGTCTACGACGACACGAGCGCGAAGATAAGGACCACCTGAAACAATATGGTCTAGTGTTGGACGTCGTTCATACCTGCATAATAGCAGGATGTGGCCGGACTTTTGCTCGAGAGTGGGACCTTAAGCGCCACGTGAGAGAAAGACGTGACGGACACCGGAGAAACCCCGCCAAAAAAGGAGACACCCCGAAAGGCCATATTGTCGCCTCTCACGATGTGTCCTGCCCGAGACTTGAGCACAGCGTTGACGGCACTATCACTTGCGACCCTGCTGTTAAAAGTAGCAAGATTGAAAGACAGGTCGCATTTAAGAAGTTACCATCGCATTCTGTCTTCGCTGTCACACCAAACAGCGGCCCGATCACGACTTCGTCTTCGCAGTCGGTCGATCAAGACTCGCAATCTTCACCATTCGAAACCCAGTCAACGCGGTCTCGCGTTTCACTCACTCCTACTAGTGCATCTGACCCTGTTGCCTTGACCGAGCATGAAAAGGATATCACAGACTGCATAGCAGGAGCCTTCGACGATTTCCATTTCAGCGCCACTCCGGAGGCCAAGTACCGTGCTAGCGCCAGTGGCGGTAGTGCCATACCACATCTTTTCAGATGTCCTATGTGCAGACGAGACCATCTCTCAAGCACGAAGTTACTTGAGTGCCTATCGGCACATGCTGATAATCCTGGTCGCACGAATATGCGTGAAAAGTGTGACTTCGGCTTTGCACGAGTCGTCCATTTGGAAGAACACCTCAAAAGCGCCGATGCCGCAGAACAGCCGTGCTGTGGCTCTTTCGACCACTCCAGACCCTGTGATGGCCATCATCCTCCTAGTGATCCGTCTCACTGGAGAATGAACGCCTGGTACCTTGAGCAGCTGTCGATGAAAGCACTCAAGTGAGCCAAGAAGCTTGAGAAGACAGATACGTCTCCACTCCTTGGCAGGCGATGGTCTATAGATATGTGTCGGAATAGCATGACTGGCTTCAGCTTCACCTCCTCGCTAAACACAGCATGGACCACACCATCGCTATTGTATCGCAGAAGCAAGCTCCACACAATGACCGGTCGGACGCTTCGTCTGAGCTGGATTCGAGCTAAGTTGAATGGCGAGAAGCTGACAAAGAATCTATATGAGGCGGTAGTGAAAGCGGACCTTTATAATGTGCAATACTGGATCAGATAAGGGGCTGATGTCAATAGTACCTTCGCGCACGATGGTAACCGGTTTCCCCCTCCAGGCGGCTCCATACTTACCACTGCGCTGGACCAGATATGTAACCCCTACAAGCCGGGACAGGCCATCGCCCAAGCGCTACGAGACGCTGGAGCTTGGGCCAATTACGAAGCTATCTCAGATCTGAAAGCGATAGTGCTCGCAGGTGGCAGCGAGATTACCCCGGCTGAGGCCTTTTGCCTAGAAAGTATGCGACATCGCGTGTACTCCTCATCAATAATGGTGCGTCGCCACATGGCTTTCATCTACTAAGCCATCGAGCCGATCTACTTGGCGAATGCTCTCTACTCTACGGTGCAATATTCGCTGGCAACGAGTCTTTGACCTCGTTCTTGTTACACCACGGCACCAGTTATGACAGACTGCTGCCGGATCTGACATCTACACAAGCAACGGCTTATGCGGTGAAGCGACAGCATGGCCGAGTTGTATCGTTTCTCCTGTAACAGGGCGTCTCCACGTCCAAGGAAGCACTCGTTACCGCGGCAGCTTTACCAGAATGTGTGATTGATACTGGGAGATGATGAGAGCGAAGCTATTGCACCATCGTTCTCTCAGCAGATTTGGTTGGCTTCCACTGAAGTAGGCTTAGGTATCGATTTACCTCTCAAAGTGCAATGACAGTGAAATGGAGAACAAATCGACAATGGTGAGATGTGAGAACAGCTCGCATTGAAGAGCTATTACAACTGCGTCTCCTACCGCTGCCTTGTCGCCCTTGAACTCACTTCCCTGATAACCGTCGATCAGCGCTCACCAGCCCCCCCACTTCTCCTTCTGCCCCAGCACGACCTCCTCCTCCAACTTAGCCAATTCCCGTAACTTGGCACGTTGCCACTCCAGCTCATTTGCTCATTTGAGAAGCTCATGCATCCACCACCTCGCAACATGATACACGGTCATATTCCACGCCACAGTTAGCTGCCTTATCAATATTTTTTGATGGTCTACATTGAACTGATAGTGCGCGTCCAATTTGTCAAAAGCAGCTTGAGCCAGCGCTCTCGTGTGATTGAGATACATGTCTAGAGCTTTGCCGTAGGCTGGTAGGCTTTCGTTGCGCGTGAGACGGCAGGTGTGGATGAGTGGGTGCTCGATTGTTCGATTGAATGTTGTCTTCGGGTCGAGTAGGCTGTAGTGGGTGTAGAGTGTAAAACTCGTAGATCTCTAGGCGCAGCTTTGGGGGAAGAGTCATGAAGGTGGGAGTGACTCGATTTGTTGGAGCTCCTTGTAGGCTTGAAGTCTGGTGCGAGGTGGCCATGGTGCTTTGCTTTTGATGGAGATCTTTGGGTGGGCAGATTGTGTAGAGGTGTGTAATGCTCTCAGTGTGGAGATGATTGTATGTCTGGATGAAGACGTTGGGGTTGATATCTCTTCTTGAGCAGATTGTGTTGAAGCTAGTACGTATGTCGACGTGATGGAGAGCAGCTTTGACTTAAGATCTTTCATTCCTGAGATGCCGTCGAACCAGACTGAAATTGATGCCAAGATGCTGACCAGAGTGTAGAGCCCATAGAAAGCTGAATCAAGCTGAATGGGCTTTACAAACTCAGCCTCGAGAGTAAGCCAGATTATTGTGAGGATAAAGTTTTGAGGACATGACCGCTTGGCGAACCTGGAACGATGGTCGTGCAGACCAGCCTTGACGACAAGTCCGTAGTGAAGCGCGTACTATCGGTACAGATACTCTGATATGTGTTGGAGTCTGGCATGATCGTCCTTGTAGGCTTCGAGCCGCATTTGCTTCAGTCATCGCGCACTCCTCACGCCTTCTGCTCCTCCTCTTCCTTCTTCAACTTCTCCGTCCTCAGCTGATTCCTCTTTCCCAGTATTCTCAACGTACTCTTCCTTTCTTGCTCCGTCATTTGTTCCCAATTACTGATCCTCGACAACGAACCATCCTTGTTCACGACCAGAGGACCCAAGTGATCTAGCTTGACAGTGTCTGATCCACTCGACATATCCAGCTTGGTGGCCTTGCCTTCGGCAGGTGGCTCAGGAAGACCGAGAGGATGGCCATTTACATCTCTAAGCTCAGGATCCGCTGTAGATTCGGACGTGGACGACATTCTCGTTGTGGTAGTGCTGCAGCTCGAAGCGAAAGGTGGAAAAGCTCGACGTGCTTGCGGGAAGTTGATCAGCAGTTTTGAGGCTGCGTTGTTGGTGCTCAAGTAGCGCATTAGGATGCTGTCTGGTTCTTTGAGCTGTAGTCCGAGCAAGAGAGCGAGGAAAGTGATAAGTATGGTCACGGTGAGTTTTGTCTGGCGTGACATGGGCAACTTTCGAGAAGACCTAGCTCGGAAGGATTGTCCGAGTTTCACACTGACTACTGCTTATGAGGACCGCATATTTGTAGATACAGTGAGGTGCATTTCCCGACGCTGAAGACTGACAGTCAAGTCAATCTCGTGTGATGGGTTCACTTGGGGATTGAGCATTGGCCAACGCCAAGAGTAAACATGCCAAGTATTTCAGAGATCTGGTGAGGAGAGAACAATCATCACATATCAACATATCTCTGAACATGTGCATTCCGGAGCTGATGACAGCTCACACGGCGAGTCTGTGATGAACTTGATTGTGACAATAGGTCAGGCGGACAGGTCGCTGCATATCTCGCGGTATCATGTAAGCGCTCTAGGGCGGACTTGACAAAGTTGAAATGTGTCGCTGTATCCTTGTAAAAGTTCGTAAAGATCGTGACTACTCTTGACATCGTAGCTATCGCACACACCTGCCGTTCATTGTCATTGTCATTCGACACATCCAAACACAGCGCAACAGAAACAAAGTGCCTCTCGTCCTTCAAAATCTCCAACCATCTGTACACCCATCCTCAAAGCTACTGTCGCGACCATGTAAGCCCGACAAGCGTGTGAGAATCCTACTCATCATCATCATCCTCATTCCCAAACAGCGCCCCCAACCCCCTCCGATCCCTCAACCTCGTTTCCCTCGTCTCTCTCCCCGCCGCCGTCGCACTAGTCCCATAATACCTCTGATCATGCTGCAACTGCGCCGTAACCCTCGAGCCCATGGGTGCACTGCCCAGACTCTCCGCCTTATCATATGCCTCCCCAGTCTTCAACTCCTCCTCATCCTCAGGCGCACACTCATCAGTCTCCACACCATCATTCCACGAATGTACGGTGCACGTTCCCAGCCCGTGGTCCCAGCCATTCCAGCTCGTGGCTGCAATGACAGGAGCGGAGGGATGCCAGGAGGCGTCGCGGACGATAGTTTTCCAGACACCGCCGCGGCCGTAGTAGTCGTAGCGGTCAACGAAGCGTTCGTCGCTGACAGGGCGGGAGTTTTTGGTGGCGGCGAGGACGTTGATGGTGCCGGCTTCGGTGCCGTCGAGGTTCCAGATGTAGATTTTGCCGTCGTGGGAGCCGGAGTAGATGTAGCGGCCGTCGGTGGAGGAGGCGGGGGAGAAGTGGCAACGGATGAGAGTCTTGAGCACGCGATGACCGCGGAAGGTGACGAGGGAGCAGTCGTGAGGGTGAGGTGTGTGGTCTTCGGTGTCGTAGGGTGAAAAGCGGTAGTCGAAGTTGGTCGTGAAGTCCTGCAAAGTAATCAGTGGAAGCACGATGGCATAAGTATCAATGCAAGTTACTCACCTGTGGATTGAGGCGCTCTCCCTTATCTGTCGAAACCATCTTTCTCAGATCCCACAACTTGCAGGTCTGATCCTTAGCATTAGAGATGACATATCTCCCGTCGCCCTTACTGTCGATATATGTGATTCCCTCGGTATGTCCCAAGAACATTCCAGCTGGCCGCATACTGGCCAGAGACCTTCGATCCCAGACTTTCAGCGTCGTGTCGTCGGATCCAGAATAGAGAATGTGTGGACTCATCTTATCACCGAAGCACACTGCATTCACATCATCCTGATGTCCTGGTATTCGCAGAATGCTTCGTCTTGCTTCGAGGTCGTAGACGTACACGGACTGATCTGAGGTGCCTGCCACAATCTCGCTGCCATCTCCGCTGAAACGTAGTGACCAGATGCCGAAGTGTCCTCGATTTCGACCCCAGCCAGCTCCGCCTCCACTACCACCAGTATCTGAGAAGTCGAGTAATTGTGGTTCTGATTGATCGCCTTGTTCTGTTCGCGCTAAGCAAATTTGACTTCGAATACTGCTGTATGCCAACAGCTTATTGTCGGGGCTAAGACTTGCGTCTGTGATGGTCCATTGGCCTCCATAATAATGCACTGTCTTGTAGTACTTCCAGTCATATGGATTCGATGTGTCATACATTCGCACTTTGAAGTCTTGCCCACAAGCGAAGAAGAAACTGCCATCCTCCGAGAACTGCCCAGAGTAACAACGCGCATTCAAATTGATGATGAGATCAGCCTTCGAGCCAGGAATTAGATCTTGCGATGCGAGACTTCCAAGTACTTTGGCCCGGCCACGATTCTCCACTCCCATCTCGCGGTCCAGCATTCGGTAGGCAAGCTTCCGCTTGTGGCGACGAGTTTCTGTGTTCAGAGGTTCACCGCACGCAGAATGTAGACATCGATCATTGTTGCCAAAAGTTCCACTCTGCATCAACTCCCCGCCCTCTTCTGATGGAATAGGGGGATATCGATCGCCGGCAAAACTTCTTCGAGCTGCCCTTCGCCTTCGACTGCCATAATGTTGTAATTCATCATCGTCGTCTTCATCGTCATCTTCTAGGGCGGCATGCCGAGTTCTCCCTTGCGATCGAGTCGTGATTCCAGTTTGAAATAGACCTCGTAACCCAGCATGACTGAGCAATTGCAGTAATTGTGCCTGTGTCATGTTGATGGTGCGGGTTCCTTGTGTGGCTGTAGTCGGCTGTGGCGTTTGTGCACCCTCTTCACCTTCTTCTGCACCTCCTTCTTCACCCTCATCCTCCTCTTCATCCTCTCCCTCTCCCTCCACCTCGAATGATATCTCTTCGCCATCTTCGTCCCGCAATGTGCCTTCTTCGGCATCGAAGTATATCGTTTGATGTCCCTCAGCCTCGTCTTCCTCGTCGCCGGTCGAAGTGATGTCGTCGCTCGCGAGCTATCATGTCATATCAGTCGCCAAACCTATGAGATCTTGCTATTTCTTCACTTGGAACCACAATCGTTCGGTATTTCGTGGTATAGAGCTCCATTTGCCTCACCTCATAGTCCATGTCGTCATCCATTTCTTCCGACTGTGTTTCCCACGACTCTGCTGGCGAAAAGGCGTCTCGTGAGGCTGACATCTTGGTGGAATCCTGGATTACTCGACAAACCAAGGGCTTGCAGGACTCAGAATGAGACACACAAGAAGCAATGCGGTCAAGTGGTGATGGCCACTAAGCTTATCGGCACGGAGCTAAGCTGTCATATCGCCGCTGCCGAGGAGACCCACTCTACAGCACCATCACTTGGAAATACTGTTTCAATACTCCCTCCTCCTCATTCATACGACGTCTATGTCACTGAGGACATTGAGAACGCTGGGATGTATTGTGCAGTCTAATACCGTGAGCTGTAGGTTCCTGTAGCTCTTCTCAGAATCCGGCAAAGCGCCTGACACCTTTCCTTTCGTCCTTAAGCTCATCTGTCGAAGAGCATACAGCTCAACGTCATGCAAAAGGTAGATCTATCAGTTCACCATATCGCAAATGATGTGCTTCACAAATTTCTTGCTCCACAACCAAAATCGACTCAGAGAGCATCTCTCTAGACACCGACGCAGATAGTACCTGAAGACTCTGAAATCGAGCTAGAGCACATAAGACCAGGAATCGACGAACTTGCGGTCTTTAACTCAATTTGGGGGCACTGGGCTGGAAATAAGTGCTTGTGACATTTCTGATGTCCGGTCCCACGCCTACTGTCTAAGGTCCGGGACTGTCTGTGGACATTGCCAAGTTTCTCCATCAGGAGCTTAGCCAGCATCTTAGCAGCATATAATTGGCCATTCATGATTGTCTTCGATGTGGCAGTGTCTGCACTGTCGCTCCACGCTTCGTTCTTCTTCGAGCAATGACTTTACACCCTATTGATGGGACCTCTTGACACGAGTTTCCGCATCTATGTGTAGAGGGTGGTAGATGCCACAAGAATGCATGAGCAAAAGCTCTCCGTAAGAACTGCTTGTTCTACCGCAAACAAACACGCCCACAAGATTCCACTGTCATCTCAATCCAGAGTCTCCTCCCACCTCCTCACCCTACCCAGTGGTCTCTCCCAGCCGGCCATGACCTCTCCACGCTCCCCCGATCCCCACGCAACTTACCCATCCTCCGTACTCTCGAGCCCGACTTTTCTCAGCCCAAGTCCATTCTCCCCTCAATCAACTCCCGCCGCCAAGGGACGACGCGTGCAGACTTGCCTCAGATGGGCAAGCGATGGCAGTGGCCAGGAAGGCGAGAAAAGCTCCTATGCGCACTATTATTTTCCTTCGATTGTATGGCGCGGACATGCGAAGCCCGTCAAGACGGAGATGTGTAGGTTTTGGGCGTTGGGGAATGTTGATGGTGGTGGCGGTGATGAGGAGCTTGCTGAGACTACTGTGTCGCTGAGCATCGACGGCGATGGTGGTACGAGGAGTCAAAGTGGTAAGCTGAAGTGCACTGGGAACGCATGCCGATGATGGTGATACGAGGAAGCGTTTAACTTTGTTGACTTTTCATCTCTCACAGACCAGCAGCAAAGCTCCACAAAGCAATGCGGATACTCGTCTAACATATGCGGCTTCGCGCACGCACTCCTGGGCTCGGAAGAGATCCAAGAGAACAAGAGCATCGCCATGATGACTGCTCAGCTACCGTTCAGCGCTACCCTGGTTTTGCAGTGCAAGACCTGCAACGAGCAATTCTCTTTAATGACGGAGGCCATGCGGCATTGTCCAGAGCAAGGGCATACGCGGAGTACCCGATTGGAAACGACGACGATGCCGGTATCGTCTCCGACGATGTTGGGAGACTTGTTTCCATTGCCGATAGGGAACAGTAGAGCGGCTCAGGCGCGGAGAGGTTCGTTCGCGTCGTCGATGAGGGAGCGGCCTCAGATACGCACGGCTTCGTTCGCTTCGTCGTATGGTAAGCGGGGCTGACGAAGCGAAGCTGAAGGACATGAAGAGTGACTGGAGGGAGAAGAAGGGCTGATTGCATGGCGGCAAGCGGCGAGCTGTTGCGGATCGCGCCTCGAGGCTATTGAAGGTTGTGCTTGTGTCTTTCCAAGGGCGATCGGAAAGCAGTGCTTTCACTCGGATCATGCTGCTTCTGAGGAGAAGATGGCCAGAATGGTGAGCTCTATCGGCATGCAAGCATTTGCAGTGTGCTGAGGGCAATACAACCCACGACGACTTGCATGTGTCGTTGCTGGTCGGTATTTGCCATTTTCGAGCATCCTTCGGTATTGAAAGTAAGCAATATCACCGGACATGAAGTCATTTCACCTTCTCCTTACCATCCATCTGAGCTGATGAAGTCAACGTGCCAGTCTCCGCTTCATCAAATGTCATGCTCATTGTCGACCTCTTGACTCGCAAAGCATGTTCTACGTATCAATTTCGCCGAACAGTCGGTCTCAACATACCTGGAGGATGAAGAATTGGATCAAGGAAAGTGCTGACGTCTAAGCTCTCGGGTCTTCCCAATGCGTTGGTTCGGTATTGATACACTTTTGAATCCTTCGAAACCTATGACTCGTGTACCAATGTCGTTTGTCCGGATACTGCGCTCGAAAACTTGAATACGCTCAGCAGATGGGAGAAGATCTGCTGCGCGCATCAGGAAAAAGTGATGTCTATCTTGAGTCAATACGACACAGGGAATGCTGTATTTGTGTACAAATGTGCTTCGTTGGCACAACGCTGGAACGTGATTTGTGGCTTGGTTGTTGCAGCGGTCGGCTACGGGGATGGTGCTGGAGCTTCGGTTCCGCTTCCCGCTCCTGGACGAGCTCCTCCCACAGGAGGCATGAATAGTGGCATATACCCTGTTCAGTCAAAGCTTGTCAGCATCTGTCAAAGTCTGAATTGTGAAGGGTGCCTGAGAGTGGTGACGAGCGTCAGGAGAGGCCGTTGCTGCGAGCCGTCGGCCTCGCTAGGGACAGCGCAAACAAATAGTGATCACCATGACGGATCTGCACGAAGAAGCAACGTACCGACACCAAGCGACAATGCTGCCATTCCGACCTGTAGGTAAGCTGGCGAGGAAGCTGCCGCTTTTTGGGCTGGAGTCTCGGAAAGCCAGCTCTGAATGGCAAAGAGGATTGCAGTCCATCCAAGGAGCCTGGCGGGATGGTTAGAATAAAAGTCGCAGTGCCTTGAACATAAAGCTTACTTGTTCCTCGTAAAGATCTACATGTGGTCAGCCCAAGGACATGAACAGGGCAGTCACGTGAAAGTTGTGGGAATATGGGACATAGCTTACAGCTGCCATAGGAAGGGTACTGGTCATCGTGCCTAAAGGATGAGACGTCAGCACGTTGCATCGCAATGCGAGGTGCGAAGTGGAATGCCTCACTTTGGAAGTCTGTGCTGCCTTCATCCTTTTCTGCGGCCTGATAAGGTACGACTAGAATAGGTGACACAGTAAGCGTTGATTCGAGGGCGATAATCTGCTGGCCAGATTGCGGATCACGAATTCCTACCCAGGTCTGGCCGGCGCATATCTTTCTTGGTGGACATGTTGTCGATGGGCAGCAGATAGCGCGGGTCCGGAAAGCGTGGCGAGATAGCTGGTGCGATTCGAGGATCGGTGAATGTGTTGGTTGTGCAGTCGTTCTGCAAGATGTTGCCGAGGACACGAGATCTGAACGCTAGCGGCGCGTGCCAAGCGCGCCTTTGGGCAGATATCAAAGATGTCGATTTCTGGGCACAAGCAGACAATATCAAGGTCAAGATTATGCTATCTAGATCCTCGCATCGCCTGCCGGATATGTCTTCCACAAGTGGATTATGTCGAGCTTCGTGAGTCGCAGCGTGTCAGCACTGCCAAGTACAACGCAGTGATAAGGGCGGGAGGGAAGGTGCCACCCGCAAGTCTGGACGAGAGGTCACAACGTGGCTAAATCCTTCGCCGCTCACCTGTTCGCCCTGGTGTCCATCTCCGACGCGTGCAAGCGAGCTCTGTTCTCGGAGAACGACGAGTGACATGATCTCTCAGACGCCACGACTTACCTGACCCAGATCTGTACAACCGGAGCAGTGTAACCGACATCACGACTGGCCAGATCAGCACTCAATACTTTCTTATGCCGTCTTCCGTGGGTGTTTCGGAACAGCTGCACAAAGACCGCGATGCGTGCGGTGGTGCACAGGTACACGCGATAGATACACGACTTTTGATTGAGAAATTGATTGATCCGCGCAGCCTGGTACCACACTATAGAGCACAAAGTAGGCCACACTGCACAGTGTGCATCCTGTAGAACGACTCGTTGACATACGATGCTGGCAATCATCACTGCTTAGACTTGCTCATTATTACTGCAATACTTGTGATGAGAACAGACCGGAAGTGAGGAATTGCTAAGAACGCGGGCGAAGTTGCTCTAATCAAATGCGCCGCTTATCTCGTCCGTCCGTCTTTCATCATTTCATCACCGACAGTTGCGCTGCAGCCCTCTCCTCAATCTCGGAAACGCCATTTCTCAACTCGGCGGTGGATCAGTGAACGAATCGCGTCAGCTGCAGCTCCCAGCTTTCCTTTTCCGCTCTCGGTTCACTGCCTGTCGCCCCATGCCGACTGGATGGTGCTTGTCTCATCGTCTGGCTCCACGGCTTACCTTGCTCTTTGTGCATGGAACAACCTCGCTGCCGTCTACCGCGTGCCTGCATTACTCTGTTACTACTACAGCCGTGCCACTGCCATCTGACGTCCCTCTTCTCTTGGATCTAACCACTTCACCACTGTCTCTTCAACCAGCAAACACAATATCTACCTATACACCGTCGCCGCTACCATGTCCGGTTCGACAAGCTAACCGATGCGGCTCGTGTCTGACGATGATGCTGCTCCCCCGGCCGTACTATGGATTATGGGCATCGAGTACTGGGCGGAGGAACGGGACAGCGACCGCTGCCCCCTCAGCGTGCAGTGAGCGGCTCCTACGCGCTCCAGCAAGGTCTCAAGAGGCCGGCAGTCCCCTCCAGACTCAATAATGTGCGTTCGGTGTCGCAACCCGGCAGCTACGTGGACCTGACTTCAGATGCCGTGCATGGACGAAATGCCGCCGCCTTCACCCAGAATGGCGGCAAGATATATACATCACCCAACGTGATTGACCTCAGCGACGAGAACGACGAGCGACCATCGAAACGAGCGAAGACTGGCAGTCATATGGGTGAGCCCAAAGAGCGAAGTGCGCAAGACTCTGTCCATCAAAGGCTGCCCGGATCTCCTCTACCATCTCCTGCGGCACCACGACTACCCGCGACGTATGGACGAAGTCGAAGGCCAGCAGTACACAGACTGGCGCGCAAGGCCAACGGGCTTGAACCACCTGTCTGCGCGACAAGACTGCCGGCGCCGAAGCTGGTAGCCGATTTCGGGCCATGGAGTGGACAGCACCCAGAAGATGTCATGACCGAAGGCGTGGTCAAGGGCGGCTACTACGACAAGCCCCCGGGGCCGAACTCGACGGAGACCAACTCTGCGAAGCCAACGATATGGCCAAACTTGTCGGCGAAAAACAACATGGGCTTACAGACTCTGTCTTATCTGTTTACATCTGTCATTGAGAAGAGGCAGGCGCTGGGAAAGTGCACTGCACCCTCGACATTCAAGCCACCGCCTCGAGTGACCGTCACAGACACAAAGCGAGAGGCATGGTTGCGAGATCTTGCCAACTCGGAAGTTCCTTTGCGCAAACAGAGCAGAACCATCCCGCATGGCATCCGTGGTAAGCTGCTCATGGAGCAGTGCCTGAGTAAGAACATTGCTATGCCTCGCGCTGTGTGGCTGGCAAAGTGTGTTGGTGCAAACGAACTTCGAGCATTCCGGAGGAAAGGCGTGAGCGGCAGCGCTGCAGCGACAGGAGAAGGCAAATGGATTCGCGAGTGGACGGTGCAGGTCGAGCAGTTCCTGGGTAGCGTCATTGCTATGTGCGGGCAGGCGGACTGGCAGTCTAAGATGGACTACGCCGTGAAGTTGGCTACTGCTTTCTACACCGAACGCCTGCTGGAGAGAGACCACTACCTGGACTGGATCGTGTCCTCCTTTGCACAGGCCGCCATCGATAAGCTGCCAATTTGGATTATCATGGTACAACTATACTGGAAAGACATTACAGCATTTGGAAAGAGAGGTAGATTGCTTGCGGAGGCCATCCTGGAAAACTTGCAGCAGCTCTCGAAGATTGATTCTAGGATTTACGACACTTTAAAGGTCAGACTCCAGAAGTTGGTGATGATCATGGCTGTGATCAACCGGGGCTGCCTGATCATCCCCAGGACCTGGCTGAAGTACCAGCACTTGCTCTCGCCCAAGACGACCACTCCCGATGGCCCCGCGCAGAACATCATGAGCAGGAATCGGAGGCTGCTTGCACCCCTGATGAAAACATCCCAAACCACGAGATGCCCGTTACTAGTGCTCTACAGTCTCCTGGACGCGCATACTTTTCATATCGACATTGAGAAGCTCTCCAGCGCATGCCACTCCATCGTGTCCGACGGTAACACGCTGATAGCAGCCTTGCTTGACTGGTCCGCATCAGCGTTCAGGATTGGCAGTAGTCGAGCATACCTTGCTGCTAAGATCATGACCAATCTGCATTCCAAAGGGGTGGACACGGATTCTGCCATTTTGCAATATTTACAGAGCTCTCAGTCTCTATCTGTTGTGGCTACCGACGTATACCGTGTTATTGCGGAACTCGCACGAGACAACAGCTTTTCGTGTGGGCGATACATGCAATGGCTCATCACATCCGGCGTCTTATCTGGGAACAATGCAGCAGGACTTGCTACTGGTCTCCTCACGGCACTACCGACAACTGCTTTGCCGCCCCATTTGCAGAACACTCGTAAGACGTTGCTATGCCGCATTCCTGGCGTCAATGACGAGACTGCGGCCATTGCCATCGTTTCGCGAGCGATCGTTTCTGGTGATTCTGCCATTGACACACGTGGCCAAGTCGAATCCTTGACCACGGCCGCAAA
This sequence comes from Septoria linicola, assembly GCA_024114885.1. Lineage (NCBI taxonomy): Eukaryota > Fungi > Ascomycota > Dothideomycetes > Mycosphaerellales > Mycosphaerellaceae > Septoria > Septoria linicola. Next base: position 519,497 of record CP099420.1, read on the forward strand.
GTACGATCTCGCTACGTCCCTCGTCACTGGTGTCACGCGAAGGATGATGGAAGACGCCGTGGACTTGCAAACGTTCTGTCTAGTGCGAGAAGTACTAGAGCAGACTCGCGACGTGCGAGCTTTGAGTGTCTTCCTCCACGGGACGATGAGCACGAGCGACACGGCTATGTTGGCCACTATCAGCGACACCATCAACATGCACGCCAAATCCTTTGCAGCGTTGGGGACCTTAACAGTCATGCTGAACCAGATTGTTGAGCACTATCGGGTACTACGATCACAGCAACCTCTAGATAGAGCGCTGATCCTCGCACTGATTGCCTTGACTAAGCCCTTCGCCGACAAGGCAATACTACAATATCAGCATCAGACGATCGCGGCACTGCCGCACGACCTGGCATTGTGTGAGCAGCAGAACTCTCTGGCTGTCTGCTCGCCTGCTTCCGATAGTCTGATCAGTATGCAAGCCGGTAGTCTTGATTCCGATCAGGAGATCGATGCAGTTTTTGCCAGTGGCAACACCATGGATGAGCAACTCATGCAGCGTGTGTTTGCAAGAATTGTCCAGCGTGCGGGCAAGCCCAGAGACACAACTACGCAAACAACATCAAGACTGTGCGCCTGGCTGACCCAGCTTCGAGTGATCGACGCAACGAACTTTGAAGCCTTAGCGAGAACTTACATACAGGCGTGTATGAGGAGCTCGGGCGCAACGACGGCGGCGTTGAGTGTCGTCAGCGCCTTGGTCGCAAGTGGTTGCGTAGAACTGGACACCATTGTCAGCCTGGCGCAAGCCATCAAGACTTCAGCATCAGCATGCTTTGCCGTGCAAATGTTGACTTCAAGTTTGACCAAAGACACCGGCCTCGGGCTTTCCGAAGCCTATCGCTTCCGCGTCGTCCAACAACGCGTTTGCAATTATTCTGCAGACAGCATCACCACCCTCCTGATCGTCGCTATGGAGGACCCCAAATTTCCCGCCGACGAGTCAGGTCTTGTCGAGCTGCTGCTAGAATACTCGACCAGCAAGTATCAGGCTTGTCTGCGTGCACTGGTCACTGCACCGTCCTCCACAACATTCTTTGCCAACTGCAGTCGCCTCATGACGACGATTATGACCATCGCTACAGGCTCTTCTGCTGCCGATAAGAGTATCACCCCCAAGAACATTGTTGCCATGGCGGATCCGATATCGATCGTGCAATGTACAGCCGCGCTGTCTTTCCTTGCCAGAGTCGAGGCCACAAACGGCGTCAACAACGACAAAACGCTGCACGCGGCGATTCTTGACGCTATCACAAGTGGGAGCGATGTCTGGCCACAACTACTTGAAAGTGGCGGACGAGGCACCGTTCGCAGCATATACCAATGGGCCAAAGATCAGCTTCTGGACTTTATCACGAGTTCCGGTTCCCCGAACAATGACGACGAAGCTCAAGCATGGCGCTATCTCGACATTCTTTGCGTGGCCCATCACGCTGTTAAAGATGACGGGGACGCCCAGGTCATGGCCAGCCTCACGGAGAAGCTCAAAGTGATCTGCGAACGCCTGGGCGAGGCTCCTATCGGTTCGCAGAACAAGCAGCAGTTGACCGCGTTGAGGATTCTCTTGCGACTTGCTGTTCTATACACGCCGAGAACGATAGCCGAAGATGAAAGCATCAAGTCATCTCTACACAACTTCTTGGAGACATTGTGTGTACTGCTTGGACGTCCTGGCCTGCAGTGCCATCAGGACATTCTGGAGTACATACATGATGTGGCTTGTGTTTTGGCCGATAGCCTGCCAAACGAATATCTCGCGACCCTGAGCGCAGTCATGGCTCGCAATGGCATATGCGATTCACGCCTATGCTTCATTCTGGGCACGACGAGTAATCCGGATGCTTGGCTAGCTTTAGTCTCCTACCCTCAGCCACAAGCTAGCGGAGGCACTGCGCAGGCGAAAGCTCTGCTACAACGGGCAGCGCAGCAACAGCAGCAGGCACAGGCTGCTGGTAGACCGGGCCCAATGTCAGGGTCTAGTGGGTCTGCTGTGCTTCAAAGGGCTATGTCTCTACGAGCAGGTCAGCAACCACAAGGTGATCCTAAAGTGGTCCCTTATATGTTACGTCGATGGGAACTCATGAGCGATGCCACACCCAGCATGGGCGATAATGACACAAGTCTGAGCTTAGGACTTTTCGGTGCGCGGAAGGTGTCGTGAGCGCAATGCGACATCGGGTCATGGTCAGAGATGTGGAAATAGCATATATCTCTACGATGCACGACAACGTGCATCAAGCGGGCGAAGGAAAGGAGTTTCGGGTATTACGGATTTCGGGCATAGCGAGACGGATGGAATAGAAGACCATCTTTGGGTACAAAGGAAGGTCACGGTCATGGAGCAGACATTTGACGTTGATTGATGCGTTCGAGCGACGACTATTTTGGACATTCGCTTCACTATGTATCTGTTTGTTTAGCAGCATTGGCTTGGTCTAACGTTTACGACTAGTAAACGAGAACGTTGATAAGAGAGAAATATGGCGATAGCAGATGAGCTTTGAATTAAGGCTGAACACCACTGTGCTTTCAAGGCGCCATCCAGGCCCCTCAGCCAGATCTGTGCCTATCCATTATGCTGATATCGTTGGCGCGCCCACCACGGAAGCAAGAAGCGCAGGCATGGCACTTGGTGGACATTGCCAGTGGATACATTGACGCGACAATCTGACAATTCGAGATGCCTCCCACGTGTTCAGAGACGAACCTTCACCGCAGCCTTCCAAGACCTTCCAGAATATCTCCGGCGTCGAGAGGATCGACTCTTTAGCACCGGCAAATCTTCGTGGCGATGCTGATACAAGCACGCCAAGACTGTTCCTTCGTCACTTGCCCTTCTGCTTTGGGAGTGGTCCGTCAACCGCGGCATATCACGAACTCTGTTTGTATGATAGTCCGGAAACAACGTACACCAACCTACTGTGGCTCCGTCAGCACGAGCACGAGAATAATGCTTACTAGTTGTAGGCGACATGTAGTGAGAAACTCCGTGGGGCTGAGGTCCGCCCTTCAGCAGAATCTTACGACTAAGCTTCGACGAACGAGCACAGTGCGGGTCTGGAGTCTCCACTATGTATTTGTATAAGTGTCTGATAAGGCCGTGTCATGAAGGTCGGACTGCTAACGGTAGTCTGCTATTCGTCTTTTGATTTCTTTCGAGCGACTGCGGTATAAGTTTAATTAATTACAGGCAAGCAAGTGGGATACTATCAAACATAGCAAGATGGCATCCATTCAATGGGACAGCTTCTACAACATCGTTGATGGCAAGCAAAGGAATGGCGAGCAAGTCCACAATGCCGTCAACCCAAGAACGAAGGAGCAGCTCTGGAACGTGCCGATTGCCAGCGAGCAGGATGTCAATGATGCTGTTACCGCAGCTGAGAAGGCATTCAAGGAATGGCGATTGACCACTCTTGAGCATCGTCAGAATCTCATGCAAGAATTCATCAAGCTTTGGATCGAGAACAAAGAGCATATGGTTGAGATTCTCATGAAGGAGAATGGCAAGTCGAGAATCATGGCCCACGGCGAATGTGACGCTGTCACAGCCTGGTGGGACTATTACTCCAAGATCGAAATGCCTGTTGAGCAGCACGAAGACGACACCAAGATCGTCAAGACCGTCTACAAACCTCTCGGAGTCTCTGTGGGTATTTCACCTTGGAACTTCCCTCTGGTACTCTCACTTGCGTTCAAGGTCGCACCAGCAATCGTCGCCGGCTGCCCTATCATCATTAAGCCTTCGCCATTCACCCCCTACACAGCTGCCAAAGGAATCGAGCTCGCGCAGCAGATCTTCCCACCTGGACTGATCCAGTGCCTCGGCGGCGACGATAAACTTGGGCCAATGCTGACTGTCCACCCCGGCGTCAAAAAGGTCTCCTTCACAGGCTCCACAGCCACCGGCAAAAAAGTCATGGAAGCCTGCTCCAAGACTCTCAAGCGCGTGGTTCTCGAGCTCGGAGGAAACGATCCAGCTGTCGTCTGCGAAGACGTAGACGTCAAAGCTACCGCGGCAGAATGCGCCATGGGAGCATGGTTCAACACAGGACAAATGTGCGTCTGCACGAAGAGAGTTCTCGTGCATGAGAAGATCTACGAGGAGTTTCTGAACGAGATGATTGCTTTCACTAAGACGTTGAGCTTGGAGGCTGAGGGTCATTCGATGCTGGGTCCTGTGCAGAACCAGATGCAGTACGAGAAGGTGTTGGACATATTCAAGGACTCTAAGAAGAACGGGCATAAGTTTGTGCATGGTGATTCGGAGCCGAAGCCATCGGACGGATTCTTTATCACGCCCACGATTATCGACAACCCGCCGAGCGACTCGATTGTATGGAAAGAGGAGCCTTTTGGTGAGTGATTCATCTATGCACTAGTCACAAACACACCACTAACACTTCCCAGGTCCGATCGTCCCAGTCCAGCCCTGGAACGACGAGCAAGACGTCATTCGCCGCTGCAACGACAGCGACACTGGTCTCGGCGCATGTGTTTATGCCAAGGATGTCGAGCGAGCAGAGCGTATTGCTGCTCAAATCGACTCCGGAACTGTCTGGATCAACAGCTACGAGAAGCCTTCGCCTGATGCGTATTTCAACGGGCTGAAGCAGAGTGGCTTGAGTGGCGAGAATGGTGTCAAGGGTATGCTGAGCTATTGCAACCAGACAGTCATCCAGCGGTACAAGAAGAACGTCAACCACTTGTAGATCATGCACGGGAGCTGTTGGGGTCTTGGCTGAGGGAAGCGGGAATGATAGCCTCGTCATCAAGCTCAGTGGGACTCGACACGAATCAAGCCCATATGCTCCATGGCGGTGGTATCTACTGGAATAATAGCTAGTCGATAGCGATCTTGCTCTCTGGCGGTATAACCACGCTAAATACCTCGATATCGTGCTATGTCGATTGTGTATGTCATCTGCGAGATCGCTTGTGCCAGAACGACCACATGAGCCCGAAGTGAAGCACGCGTCTAGCCCACAGACTGCTCGATCGCAAATCAAAAGAGCAACCCCCACTGTACCCTGAGCCAGATTTCTGATCACCTTGTTTCCTCATGTTCGCCAACAATCTTGGCAGAATCGCACGCTTCTCCATATCAGGACACGCCTCCTTCCATACCAGGACTCACCTTCTTCCATATCAGGACACACCTCCTTCCTCCGGAAGCCCTCCTCAACTGACCCCTTACGTGCATTTGTATACTACTGTACGCACACATTGCATCAATCCCCAGAGAGTCCTGGTGAGCATGCCCGTAGGACACCTCGGGCGCACGTTGCTGTACCACCATAGAATCCGGCATACTGGCCTCTATCACAGATCGCATCATTGTATGCTGTTTCCTCCTCGATGCACCTCATCTCGACACGATAAGGTTTGTAGCGAGACGGAGTTTCGTTTTCGACCTCCGGTTTCCGACAACTTGGATACGGCTGCTCGGCGTTCCACGCACGCAAGTCGGAGTGTACCAATGTTCACTTGTGAAGACCACCTCGACCCATAGTTATACTGACATGTACTCGGTACCTTCACGCCCTCAGACTGGACCTACGCCATCGCGACTTCCCCCTGTCGCTTGCACCGCTCCTACAGCCTCAGCACTGGTTGTTTACAAGTAGTCGCAATGACCATCACACGCCGCACTCTGTTATATTCAAGCAAAGTTGTCCGAGAAGTCCGACCACCATAAAGCAGGCTCTGAACTGGACGAAATGTCTGCCACAGACTACTATACGCTTGAGAGCGGTCACTACACTTTTCCGATGTACCACACAAGCCCTGCCCCTTATGGCTGCGAAACCTCAATGACGAACTCCCTATATTCTGGGCATATCGAGACAGCATACCATACACCGAGATTTATGCCCACGCCCATAGACTACTCAATATTCGGAGTCCATGCTCAGCACAGTGCTGTGGCTAGCACGGGTCTCACATCCTCGATGGGCGATGTGTCTGCAGACTCGACTATGCTGCTCGGAACACAGAATAGTGCTGCGCGAAAAGTAATACCTGCTTTACCAGCTGTACCTAGACAGCTGTCACCAAGGCTGAAGGTCTACCGTACGCCGAAAGTATGTACAAACGCCGACCGACTTTCGCACCTTACTGACAAACCCAGGCCTGCGAAGAATGTCGTGACCGCAAACAGAAGTGCAACGGCCAAGCACGTTGCGAGTTCTGCAAACAGCGTAAACTTGCCTGCAGATATCGCAAAGCGCGGCCTACCACGTATGTCGACCACTTCCTGCGTTCCTTCTACGCGACATCTCTGACTTGTGATCAAGGCGGGAGCTTTGGCTGGCAAAGCTCATCAACCTCGCGGAATCCTGCACGCAGTCGATGGACGTTGTCGATCGACGCCTCGACAGTATGAGCACGACTCTACGATTGGTGGAGAAACGTCTGACCGCTCGTCAACCGTGGGAAAGACGATTGGAATGGAAAGACGAAGGATTGCAGAGAACGATCGCTGTGTGAAGTACAGGCACTGCGTGTGAGGAATGCTGTTGAGGTAAAGCTCCCGCAGATCAGGTGCTGTGTCGGACCAGTTCGATATAAGGAGTGCGGCTCAACACTTCGTCGACTTCCCGCGGGCACGTTCAGCGTTTTCACTTGCCAACATAGTCAACATGCACGACTGCAGTTTCTTGCGTTTTGCGATGAGCAATCAGTACCACGCGAGAATCTTCGCTATGGATGATCCAGTAGTCGCCATGGATCGGGAGGTGCAAGACCGGCAAGTAGCATCGATCCGCGAGGCAAAGCCTAACGTATTGGGTAGGGCAGATCGGGCTGAGATCTGACCCCAATTCTACGCAAATCGTCACAATGCGAACATGATTATCTTTCACAGCACGTGTCTTATGTCTCTCGTGGCTTCTAACCAGCGCAAGCATGGCTGCTGCCAAATTCACACGATCGTCGTGGAGAGCATATCACCAGACATCAGCCTTAGATTGAGACACAATCAGTGACAACAAGAGCGACCCGATATTATGACGGAAAGCCTGCTCCGCTATGCTTTCTGGTTCACAAATGTTACCTACGCCCACCGGAAGGACTTGATGGCGCACGGCGACTCCTTGTAGTCAGGATCTCACATCCCCTTGCGGTGAATGGACGGCGTTGGCTCGCGTCCTCCACTACGCATTGGCTGTCGCGACCACACAGATCCGGATCACTAACGCATGGACGCATATGAAACGGGACAGCAGTTATTTGTTGCAGGAGCGTTCCGCATTCTCCTTGAAGTATAGCAAAGCTTATTTGATCTATAGTTCTTCGGTCCGGAGGGCATGAGCCTCTAATTTGGTCTGACAGTGGATTCAGTACGAGCTAAGACTGCATACCGCAAGCCACGCGAACCTCACGATTGAAAAAACACTCTGCTGTTCCAAATCGCTGAAGACATCAAATCAAGACTGTAGACGAAACTTCACCTGCATGTCAAACAACCAGTCGGAACATTTCCTGATCGTTCCGACACACGACTAACCACATGCGCAAATCCGACTTGGCTTCCAATGCCCAAAAAGCACAAAATCAACGTCACCAGAAATGAGACGTGTGACTGCTGGGCATGGTCAGCACGTTATGTCCAAGGCGTAGACCATCACGACATCTCTCAGATCTGCTGGAACGTCACAGCTACGCACATGGGCTGAGCGTGTTCGAAGTCATATTAGATTGGCAGTAAAGCATCTCAGTGCGGGCACTCGTGCACCGGATCTTTGCAGAACTCAAGCTCGGGGCTCCGAGCATGACTCTTCCTACTTTTTCGGCATCATTACAGCTGTCATGCTTTGGACCTCTTCAATGGACGGTCCGTGAGCGCTCGCCATCAGGCCTCGATCCGGAGGATGCCTGCTTTGGTGGCTCGTGTGCACGGCGAGTGAACCAGCGCATGTGAACGTTGCTGGCTGTGATGCGCGCCGTAGATGTCCAGCACCATGTTCAGGTCTTGGAACGATTTCGGCGACCTGAATATCAGCAGTCTGCAGGCGGCGGCGACTTTTGTCAGTACCGGCACAATGTAGCTTTGAGGGATGTCTTCGGAGTGGGTGAATGACTGCGACTTGACTAGGCTCTACGGATCGCTAAGTATCCCCCAGATAACAGAAGATCTAGCCTGTTCACACAGGCGCAGGCCCAGTCTGGTCTGATCCATCTTTCTTTTGTGAGAGCTGCAGAGCCACGATCCCCTATTCCGGTATTCAGCACGGCTTTCTAGGCCATTGCCCCTGGGCTATTTGGCAACGCTCCCCTCGTACGATCCATAGCTCGCGTACTTGAAATGTTCGTCAGTCCACATTGATCTCGAGTCCGGAATTCAGTACGACACAACATACTTTACCATAGCCATCTAGACAAGATCAGCACACTCTGTTTGCAGAGAAGTCAGTTGTAAACATACAATCATCAAAATCTGGCGGCGTCACAGGGTGTGGCTCAATGTGGTTGGCGGCAGGAGTTGGTAGAGCGAGCGCCGTGGAAAAGATGCAGAGGAGGAGGGCGAGGAGCTTCATCGTAGTTGCGATCGCGTTGGAGTTGTAGACGGCGTGTGGCTAGCTGAGTGGGAAGGAAATTCTGAAGTGCAGTCGAATGTAGTTGTACTTATGCAAGTCTCCATCATGTCGTCGCCCGGAGCAGGTTGCGAGATGGGTCGTGGCTGATGGCATGTGGGAAGCAGCAGACTGAAGCAAACATTCTTCCCATGCCGTGAGACGTTCATCCTAAGTGGACGATCTTTTGCTTAACGAGCCACAAGCAACACCAAGCACGAGCCCGCCACGCCTTGTGGAAGGCCTCGTACGCTCGAGACGCACAGGATCTGCGGCAGCAGGCATACTGGTGTCACTTCTAAGCAGAAAAAGGCATCCTATGTACTAGTCGAAACAGGATGGCAGTGTGTGTGTAATGATCAACCTGGTAATGCAATGAGACACAAGAGTGTTTCATCATTGCGTAGCCTCGCCGCAGTAGAGTGGTCATCGTGACAAGAAGGCCCAGACACGAGCATCAGATTGAGGAGGACCGTCTTCTCATGCCTCCCACCGGCTGGCAGGTGTTGTTGACATGATCTTCTCCGATACCATAGGCAGTTGAATGCCTCATGCGAAAGCCTCTCAGCTCGGTGCCGCCAACGCCGCATCGATCTCTTCTTTCGTGTAACCAAGAATGTACAACACATCCAGTAATGTTTTGCTGTTGAGCTTGCTCGGCGCAGCATCCTGCACTTTAGGCTTCGCATTGAACGCGATCCCAAGACCTGCGACCTCCATCATTGGCAAGTCATTGGACCCATCACCAACTGCGATCACGTTCTCAGGCTCAAGTCCATTCTCCTTGGCAATCTGCAACAACAGTTCTCGCTTCTTCAAGCCATGAATGATCGGCTTCCCGTCTACCAGCTCGCCTGTCAATTGGTCCAGAGCAGGATCCGTGACCAGATGATTGGCATATGCGTAGCGAAGTCCGAGAGTCTCTTTTACCCACTCTGCCAAGGGCGTGAAGCCTCCACTCAACACAGCGCCTTTCCAACCAAGTTTGCTGAGTACGCGAAGCAATTCTGAAGCTCCTGGCGTAAAAGTGATTGGTCCATCCTTGAGCTGCTCCCATATCGTGGTGGGTACACCTTTCAGAAGACCTACGCGAGCACGTAGCGATGCTTCGAAATCGGTATACGGCTCCTCGCCGCGCATAGCAGCTTCAGTGATCGCCGCCACTTGGTCGTACAGCCCGACTGCTCTTGCCAGCTCGTCAATGACTTCTTGCTGGATCAGAGTGCTGTCCATATCAAAAACAGCTAGTCCAGGTGTCCTATGCGCAGCATATAAGCTCCCAGGCTGCAGCAAGATCTCGACATGATGCTGCTTCTGTAAAGCCTGCAGATTCTGGCTATCTGTAAAAGTCTTGCATTCTCGGAGGGTGGGTGGTTTTGTGGCAGATATCCTCAATTCGCCTACACGTCCAGAAGCGGCCGAAGTCGGGATCTGGTCCAAAAAGCATACATGTGCAATTGCCACGCCATCAAGGTCTTTACTGTGTCTTTTATAGCTGTCTGTGATGCTGCCAAATAGCTCTTGCCATTCTGCAGGTTGCAGATCGTCCTTGGCGAAAATTAGAGCAACGAGCTCGGAATGTGCTGTTGCCTCGCCCATTGAATTGTCGGTCCAGCCTACAGCGTCGTATAAATTTTGTTCCCAGTCTCTGACTTGACCGTACAGGTCGTGTCGAAGTGCAGCGCTTGGCATGCTGGGAGAAAAGTGACTGTCAATGGCGCACGTGCCAAGCTGGAGCTCACTGGCCAATCACAGACCCGATCGTCAACCAAAGATATCGAGCACTTGCTTCTTTACATCGACATTCAATTCGTGCTGACCAGGAAAAGATTACATCGACACGTCGCTTTCTCGTTCAGGACCTCAGCAAAACTTGCAAAGCTGCCTGCAGGCTTGGGATCCTTCAATTAGTAAACGTCCGCCTGCGGCCGCACCTGCTGTCTAACGGTATCCGGAGCGAATACGTTCTCTGAAAGAGGAAAGGAGTAGTGCACTGCACTGCACTTCAAAGCACCGACTCTCGTCCCCAGAGCACCATTTCTAGCCGGAGAGGGCTTTATACGACTCAAGCACAGTGGCGGTTGGCCCCAAACCGGATTCTTCTCCGACCGTCAACTAGACTGCCCGACTACAGATTGAGCTTTCCGACTACAGATCGGGTGTGCCGCAGCCTAGTTTCCTGTGGCGGCCTTGAGCAATGCCAACTGAAATATAGCACTGCTTTTGGTGGCGATGAGACGGAGCGAATGAACAAGAACAGCCTTTCAGGAAAGTATTTTCATTCGATCCGAGCCAGAGTGAACGTGACAACATCGAGCATTCCATGCCACTGCCGGATATCTTCGTGCCAGGGGATCAAACCGGCACTCATACCGCAGCAGACACCACTCTCCATCTCGAACATTCCACATTCCAAGCACATGCACAAGCTCACCTCACCTCACCTCACCCTGCTCTCTACTCCCCTCTCCCTCGCCTCCCTCTCAACCCTCATCTTCAACTCCATCCTAAACACCCCATCAAACCCCTCATAGACCGTCATCATTTCCTCTTTTCCTCGCTATCATCAAAACTACTGTTATCACCACTATTCTTCATACTCGAAACATTCTACCACATCCACCCCATTTCCTGGCCATCATCACGTTCCTGCCACGGAATTTGCTTGAGTCGGGGTTGAGGGCCTGTGGGAGGCGTGTAGTGGGAGGCATGTCTAGTTGCGCAGTGGAGATATTAATCCGGTGTTGATCGATAGTGGAGAACGATGTGCTAGGTATTGACGGCCGTCCACTGCGCTACTGAGCCTTCCATGCTCAATTTCAACTTTCAAGTCTAACGCTGGTCAGCAGGCAAAAGTGACGTAGCCAGATCTATGCATATGCATACACCTGACCACAGCCCCACACGTCTACGTCTCATCATAGTCGCGTGCTGTATCTATAGTACAGTGATTGTCCTTCTAGTCCCTTTACTTTTCATGAGGCGGCTCCTCCACGCCATGTCGGAACGCTCCCTTACGAGGCCTTGACACTCTTGGGCTGGATTCTCGCCATCATCTCCTCCTTGGTAATCAGATGGTCAATACGCTCCAACAGCCCAAGGAGGCTCTTCATATTCCCGCTCCACTCGTTCAGCACCTCATCTGCGTCACGCTTCTTCTCGAAGGTCACAATTTGTGCCGGTCTGTCGATTCTCGCGTAGATGGTCTTGCTTGTGACCAGATCCGAGATGTACTTTTCCGTCTCCTCAGCAGGCAAGTCGAGCAGAGATGTGAGGCGCGAGAAGTGCACGCGGGTGTAGTATTTAGCAATGACGCGGACGTTGTGCTCAATGACCCGCTTGCGAAAGTCAAGCCAGCGCTGGTTGGCTTTGGGGTCCTTCTTATCGTCGATCTTTGTGGCAGAGAAGATGTCGGTGCTGGTGAGCTGCTTGCCAAAGTTGGACTCGATTGCAGGCCAGCGCATCAGTTCGGGAGTGGTGAAGCGCTTCACCAGCTCCGCCTCCGCGGGACACGATGTGGCGATTCGCGAGTCTTGTGCAATGCGATGCAGCAAGTCGGATTGTTCGTTGTCGTATGGTGCTAGGAGGATGAAGTAGACCACGCGTTGCAGAGCTGCGCGCAGACTATCCGGATCATTCTCCACAGCTTCCGTGTCCAGGACAGAGCGGTAGTGCTTGCAGGCCTCGAGATACTTGTCATCGTGCTTTGCGAGCGTGATCTGTTGCTCGTAAAAGCGCAACTTCAAGTCTGTGACATCGTCGTCAAGTGGCTCCTCCACTTCTCCCGCATTGACCTCCGCCGCCAGCCGCTTCTTCTCTTCGCGCTCCTTCTTCTCCTTCTCGATCTGCTCCTCGCTCTTCTTGGGCTTTCGTGCAAAGTATCGTGTGCTGATCTTGCGAGCCAGAATACCAGCCTGCGTGAAGTCGCCGTCCTCGATACACAGCGAAACCTGATCCAGGATGAATTCGGTCTTTTCTCGCCTCGTCATCGAACCAAATGTCTCGACCTGCAGCTCGCATAATGTGTCCTTGGCGGCAGTGACCTTGCCCTGCTTGTGCTGGATGTTGGATAGAATGCGTGTCACACGCGCTCGCTCAACCTCGACGAAGATCTGTTGTACGGTGTCAGTAGCCTCCATCATGTCCAGCATTGCATGATCAACCCACCTTGCCTTCCGTGACCGTCCGCAGCGACTCAATCACACTCAGCTTCACTTCTGTGCTCGGCGTGTCGTCCAGGAAGCCCATGACAACCTGGACCATCTTGGTGATGGCCTGCTTGAGCTGTCCATGCTTCTTGCTGAGCAGCTGCACCTGCTCGTTCAGCAGACTCCAGTCGCCCGAGTCCTTGGATATCGTGACAATGGCAACGAGCAGGCGCGATGTGGAGGGGAGATCGGAAGACTGCCGCGTCTGCTTCTCTAGGCTGAGCAGCTTGTCGATGGCCTGTTGTGTTTGTCCATTCTATGCAGAGTCAGTATCCTGTCCATCTGCGCTATTTCCTCAAGGACTGTTCACCTTCGCCATCTTCTCGGCTTCCGGCAGCGCAGCATCGACGTCCTTGGTGTAGTCCTTGTCGGCCTTGATGATGCTGCCGTCCGACATGTTTGCGGCGGCGATGCAGTTGTCGCGATCGAGTGGGTGTCGTTGTCGGAGAGATGTTCAGGCGATGGTGTCGGCAATCGGAAGTGAAGGAGATGTGGTGCGTTGTGGTTGTGCGATGGTGGTCGATGGCGATGATGTTTGTTCGCTAACTTAGACAGACATCACTGCACACGAAGCTGTGGCTGTGACGCGGCGAACGAGGGCAACTTTGCCGACGCCTTGGCGCTTGCGTTCTTCGTCCAGACAACAGCACAACAAGTTAATCTCTCAGCCTGACACATCCATCATCACCTATGTAATAAGGAACACGCACTGCGACGTCGGTGCTGAGCTGTACTTCTGGTTCAATCACTTCAGAGTGACTAATGGCTAGAAGTGAACAAATCAGGTGTCACGTCTATGCAAATGCTGCTCCTGTCGCGGTGACCGGGAAGACGTTCGCCCAACACCTTCTATTACTCACGTCTCTGCTCAGTCACTCCAACGAGATACCGCAGACTCAACGAAGGTATTGAAGTGCCTGCAATAGCGAACGAGCTTGGTCGAAGCTTCAACAGCGTCTATGCTCGATCAGTAGCATATCTCGGCACTCCTGTTTGTGACAGCAACCGTCAGGCTTTCACGAAAGAAGACGATGAGATCATTTTGCAAACAAGGCTTGGTCGCGTACCATGACGTGACATCGCCCATGAGCTTCAAAGTTCTCCAGATGCAGTAAGCTACAGATATCACCAGATCTTGAAGCATACGACAGAGCTCGGGCCTGCCACGAGAGCTCCTCGGCTGCAATTCATCAATGGGCTCGAGCCAGAAGCAGTTGCCACACTCATCTTGGAGCGCAAGAGTCAAGTTCATAGCAACAAAGCAATTGCCCAGGAACTCAAATGCTCGCAGACCACTGTACGCCGCCGGTATACTTTGGTGTGTCCGCCGCACGAGAGACCATTGCAAACAATAAGAAGAGCGTATTCCGACGCCGACAAGCAAGTCCTGCAGCGGTGCCTGCGCGAAGGTCTACCTCTCAAAGGCATTGCCCTCCAGCTTGGGCGTACGGTGTCGAGTCTGCGCTATTTTCTGGCCAAAGAGAAGGCCACTTTTGGAGTCAGGACCCCAGTTAGGAGATTACCCCTAGTGAAGACTGCAAATTGTTGGAGCTTCGCAAACAAGGGGTTACTCACAGCAGTATTGCACAGATCTTGGGTCGAAGTCCTAGCAGTATACAAGCACGTTACAAATGCTTACTTGAAGATCGTGTACCTGCGAAAGTCTTTTCGCCGCTAGAGGATGAGTCCATGGTCAGCCTGTATAAACAAAAACACTCCATTGCTGAAATAGTGTCCGTTGTGGGCCGACCGGCGCAAAAGGTACGGAAGCGTCTCCAGAGGCTGCTACTACAACGAAGAGAACAATGCTGGTCGCCTGCGATAAATCGCCACGTACGGGTTCGAAGGACTCTAGAGGCACAGCCAAGACCTCAGCACGCTGAATGCGACACACGCCGGAAGGAGACAAGCACAGGATCTTGTATGTTCCACGAACCTTCAGCTCAGAAATGAGCCAACCCACGACGCGCTTTCGAGAGACACGATACGTGCGATGATGCTGCATCGCGCTGTCGGAAGACATGCAGCGATATAATTGGGGTTCTGCCCTCCCAGTACGCGCCTTCGGACTGGAAGCCGGCTGGCAAAGGAGCCCAGTAGGGGCTGTGTTGGAGGCCGGGGAAGTGAGGGTGGGACATTGGGTTGGCCGGAGGGGAGTTGAGGGTGGGCTGAGTCGGTGCAGAGCAATTGAAGGGAAGAAAGATGAGAGCTAGGAATTGATCTTCGGGCGAGAGACAGAGAGAGGAATTTATATGCTAGGCGAGCTTAGCCAGCCCGCTCTCATTCACGACAGACAGATAGCTAGCTAACCCATAGCCTTTCTCGCAGAATAGAAAGGGATATGTGCCCGCTGCGTCGCACTTTTACAAATGCATCATACAATAAAAAAACCCCCTCTCTTCTTCTTCTCACATACCCTGCATCTGCCACCTTCAGTTTTCTTTCGAAGCCTTGCAAAAGCTATTCTGCTGTATTGTTTCGCGCAAGACCGCCTTCGTCTGAGAGCACAACAACAACAACAACAACAACATTAGCTCATCACACACTGGTGCTTGCTTGCTTTCACCTATCTTCGTGCGCAAACATATGACTTCGACAGGAAACCCCCGGAAAGTCATGCTTCGATCCACGGCGCTGCGAAAGCCCCATCCGTGATATGTATTCTCATCATGAGAGAGAGAGAGAGAGAGAGAGGAGGGTATACCTTGTTTGCTTGCAGCAGATATATATATCCTACTGGCCCTTTTTCTGGTTATGTATGTATCTAAACCCTTTTGACATCGTCTGTCCTAATCGGTACAAGCACGATGTGATCATCTCAACGAGCGCTGGACGCGTACAAAACGCTCTTACATTGCTTGCACTTTTCGACTCTCACGATTCCCGACATCTGATGGAAGATGTGATAGATATAGTCACAACGAAAAAGTCATGTCATAAGTAGGTCTGCAGCAACAAGGCAGTCGTCAACTCCTTGCGGACTAAGGAGTAGGTACAGGCAAACAATCTCGCTCTGTTCCAGGGATGACAAGCAGGTTTCTCTGTTCGCCATCAGTAGACGCGATTGTGAAAGTTAAGCTGATAAGGAAAATACATTGGTTTCGTATCTATGCTAGTCAAGCGTCTGGGTCGGATCTTCGCTCTATGCTTTCTGTCTCAAGCTCTTGTCTTTGGTCGGATTCGTTCTTGCCCGTTCATCAATATCATCATAACAATCATCATCCTCCCCAGCACCCTCAATCGCTCATCCCCACACATTACTCTTCCTCTTTCCACCTCCCCATCACCCTTCTCCCGCCACCCCATGCTCGATCCGAACAATCTAGCACCAACCCGGCGAGCAATAACCCCAGTTGTTCCAGTTCTGCTGAGGCCAGTAGTTGTTCCACTGCCACGCATACTGGTTGTAGTTCGCGTACAAGTAGTACAAGTACCAAGTGTTGCCATTCCAGCCATTGTTCCAGTTGTTAATGCCCCAGAGGTTCTGGCCCCATGCTTGCTGTGGCCACCAGTTCTGGGCATTCTGGACTTGAATCTGAGTGGGAACCTGGCCAATGTGGTTCTGTGCCCATTGGTGGGCGGTCTGCTGCATTTGGGTGAGTTGGGCGGCTTGGATGGCTTGTTCGGCGCGAGCTTCCACAGGGGCTGCGGCGGGCTTTGGCTCGGCGACTGGCGCGGCTTCACGGGCGGCGAGACTGTTGTCCTGTAGTATGTTAGCAGACGACTCGACTCTGTATTCAGTGGGAGTGAAGTGACTCACCTGAGCTGGGACTGGAAGAGGGCCAGCGATGGCGCTGCCGACCGACAGTGCGGCGAGGGAAGCAGCGATGAACTTGAATTGCATGCTTGCTGAGTGCTCGAGGTTGTGATGCGAAGCAAATTTTGAGTTGTTGTGAGGGTGATGAGGGGCTTGAGATGCTTTGCTTTGTTGTCGATGTGATTGTATTGATGATGTTCGTTCTAGAGGACAAGATGGGCCTACTTATACCAGCTTTCATGTTGGCCCTCAGCACGCGGAAACTGTCGCGCCATAGTCTGTGTAGGCCAAGCGAAGTCACAGACCAGTGTTGCCTACTGTGTTTGGCAGCAAACGCAAGGTGAAGAGTCTGGGCAAAGCTGGTGTATACCAAAAATTGTTAAGCTTCACCAGCCTTCAGACCATGCGAAGATCATGAACCTTGTCTGAGCGATGTCAGTCGGACGTCTTGCGCTGCAAATCCATGTATACATGACCGCAGGCACAGCTGACATGACGTCGCGTTAGGCTGATACTCAGTGTGTATAGGCTGCGGCTTCTCTGGCTGACAAGAAGTTGCCAAGCTGTAAGAAACCTTGTTGAGGCGCCGTGGTGTCCGCGGTGTGCGAGAGGACAGGGCGCTCCTAATGCCGCGTGAACTAGAATGATGCACAGACAATTGGCATTCGGAGCACTGAGATCTTCTCCCGACCTCGTGGCAGAGAGGGAGAAGAGTTCAAGAATAGTAATTTGGCAAGGTTACAATCATTTGAGATTACTGGATCTGGCAGTAGCAAGGCTCGCCCAGAGCCTCGAGGTCTTGGTAATCAGTGGTGTAGTGCGATTTCTGCAGGGTATTGGTCTTGTGCGATCGTTTGGCAATATCGCCCACAAGAACCTGGAAGTGTTCGGAGCGAACGTGCGGCGCAGCGCCGTCATCTTGGCCATCGGCAGTGCCGAGCTGTCATCGTCTTGACGACCTTACTTGTGTTGCAATCTTCATATTTCTGGCTGTTTTGTGTATAACAGCTAGCCTCACATCTAGTGTACTGCATTCCTGATGCACGTCCATAGAAGATTGCGTGGCGTGCTAGTACGGGCGTCAAAGCTTGCAAGCAACCCCACTGATCGTGGCATTTTCTGCACGATGTCGATATAAGGTTTTGTTTGACAAGGAGTCAAACCTGGATGCTGAACCGGGGAACATGGATGGTAGTACTGATATAGCTCTCAGGGCCACGTGGTCGAGCGGCTACTCGGACCTTACATACCTCGAGTATTGGACCAAAAGCCACAGACCTGATCTCGAGTAGTGGTAAGACAAGCGAGTCATCGTTTTCAATGATGTAAGATTTGGATCGAAAATACTCTCTGCTTCCTGCGCCAGTGACATCTCATGTCTCGCTTTCAGGAATGCCGCCAACACCTGGCGGTCGTCATTCGCAACTAGATGCTGTAATGCTGGGAAAGTGGCTTGTTGGTAGCAGTGTACTCGATGGGATGTTTGCTGGAACATTCTTGGCTTTGCTTGTGCTTGCAAGTGGCTAGCTTGACGTCCACTTGTTGGCTAAGCACACGGCCAAGACTTGCTCTAGGCACTTTGTTGCAATCGGCAGGGATACGTGGCCAGTAGATGAACGTTGACTTCGTCTTGGCTGATCGGTCACCGAAGGCATCGAAGGTTACGATCTTCAACATAGAGTACAGATTGTACTGTAGATCCGATCGCATATTGATTGATGGTCATCGTGCGGATCGACGCCAGTCGAGCTGTCAGTCAAGTAGGGCGTGAACGCAGTCGCAGTAAGAACTCATATCGTGAAACCTCAGGCTCGGATTTCACGGACGGACATGACCGGACACGAGATCCTTGAGACTTGGTTATTCAGTCAAGGCAGACGCAAGTCGCAAAGTCGTTCTCACAGCCCCTCTGTGGCAGCCAGCGTTACGAACTTGGAGACCTGGAAGCGTCCGAAGATGTGCCGGTGACTCTCTGTAGGCCGTGCTACCTAGTACTGTGCGTTGTGCCAAGCTGGATGCAGGTGGCAGTGGGACTGTCGGATGGCTCCCAACATCGCATTGCGTTCTGTCAATACTCGAGGTCTGTTCTCCTCCTCTAAGGACATCGCAATTGCTTGACGCCTTCGTGAGGCCGATACTGGTCACGAGGTCCAGCTAACTTGGGCCTCCTGCACAGTCCTCCATACAGCCACGGAGCAAAAGCCTTCGGTAGACAGCTTATAATAGCGAATTTTCGCCGAACATTGTAGTGCATTGTGAACAATAGGTAAGACCTCGTTGTCAGGGATACTTGTTTTCTCGACAGTCATAACCGAGTGTTGTGGTTCATTAACGTCCATTACACGTAAGGCTTCAGTCCTTGTGGTGGTCATCATCCTTCCTTCCCTCAAAAGCGGAGCTATTGCCATTGTAGAACTCTGGATTCTTCTCCCGCTGCCTGTCCGCCTCAGCTCTTTGATCTGCCAGAGTTTTGACCTTGATCCTCGAGGACCCTGCCGACTCGGAAGATCCATCGAGAGTGGTAGGACTGTCGTCGCTCGAGTGAGCGCCCGATTGTCGGGAGTGTGATTCGGTTGGGGAACCAGCAGCAGCTGGACCAGACAAGCCAGGCACGTAGGAGAGTGCCGAGCCAAGCATGCTCGAAGCACCATTAGCCAGAGCATAAGTGTAATGCAGTGCGCTACTCATGTAGCCCCGGCCAGCATTTCCACTATATGCTTCAGTGTACCCGGCTATCGGCACAAGCACCAGTGTCGCGTTCGGCGTTAGGCCAAGATCGGCCAGCGTTTGGCGCTCTTCACTAACCTCTATACTCCGGCTAGGCAGCGGAGAGATGATCTGCTTGAACGTGAAAGGCACATCGGCGGCGTTGACGTTGCCCTGATCTACAGTCGTGGTCTTGATCCATTCTCGAACAGTGCTGTCCAGAGTGGCAGAAGGCTCGAAGCGACCTTTGATAGAGGTTCCATCGAACAGCCTGACTTGGAGACTGCACATTCCCCCGGCGCCCATGCGTCGCTTGCTTGCGGCATCTATTGACGTGGGAAGTGGTGATGACTCTGACGCGGCTTCAGCTGCGGCGCGTTGTGTGCGCGCTTTCCGCTCCTGTTTGTCAGCTTCGATCTGTGCCAGTATTCGTTCTTTGTCCTTTTTGGCTTCGTCCTTCCGAACCTTCTGTTGCGCAATCCAATCTCGGCGAGATTTCTCCTTCTCGGTCTCTTGGGTAGCCTTGCCCTTCCCTTTATCGCGGGCGAGTGCTTGTTCCTCCTCGATGCGCCGGGCTTTGGCACGAGCTGCGCGTTCTGCTTTCTCAGCCGTTGCGCGCTTGGCAGCTTCTTCTTCATGACGCTGGGCGCGGTTGGGGAACAGAGAGGACATATCTGTGGTGGGATTGGATGGAGCTGCGTTGGATCTGCTATCTGTTGAGCTCAGTGCTGGAGACTGCACAGGTTGGTCGTGCGTGGCAGGCACTGATGGCCGTGCATCTGACGCTTCTGCGGTAGTTGTCCGTGCAGACTCTGGATATGTAGGAGGTGCCGCCTCTGTGCTTGATGTTGCCGCCTCTGTACTTGATGCTGCTGCTGCTGCTGCCGATGAACTGGCAGTAGCTTGAGCCTGTGTTGCCTGCTTTGCTTTCTCGAACTCGCCTTTGTTTACGACATGCATCTCAAGGTCCAGAGCTTTGCTCAGTCGGACCATGAAGTCATCGCGAGCAATACCTGCTTCAATCTTCTCGAGCACCTTGCCCTTGTCAATCACCACCAACGTGGGGCTGCTTGTGATGGGGCAGAAGGCATTGAGGAAGCCAGCTTCTTGGCTGCCAAACTCCAGCCTCAGGAAGACGGCTTTGAGGGCCCAAATATCAATTGGCGCAGGTCGTCGACCAATGCCAAACCATTGCTGCTCCCACTTCTGGCTTTCCTCGTTGTCGGAACGAATGAAGCACGCCACCAGCTTCTGCTCCGAGATAGCTCGACCGATGCCGCTCTGGAGGTCACCTTGGTGGAACATGACTGAGCAGACGAGAAAAGTCGTTCTCGGTGGTAGTGATGGGTGAAGTAGGTATCCGGTAGGCACTGGTGTCCTCGGACGCGAAGTCGCGTGTTTCCCGCCTGCCAAGGCCGTCGAAGGCAACCGCGACGGATATCATTCTCCGCAACACACCTTCCTCTTCCCAGTCACATTGTTGTCAGCCTGCATCAATACACCAATCCAGTACCTCCCTGAAGTGTGGTAGATATGGTGCACCATGATCAGTGCTTCTGGCTTCTAGGCCTGTAATCTGGCGGCATGCGTCAAGGCTGTCAAGCACAATGGACACGAACCTAGCCCTGCGCAGTCCACGAGACACATGGCACCGCAGAAACCAATACTCTCGCATTCCAACATGCGAGATACGAGCCACTTGCGCCGTTCTGGCATTGCTTCCATGGTCGCAAGCAGAGTCTGAGAAGACAGACATGCCTCCAGCTCGAGAACGATCTGGTCACGCCCTGTTCAATTTGTGTTACCTTGCTACTGTCATCTTCACTGATCCATCATGCTTCACCAGTCTTGCACTGGCAAGCACGGATCTCGGATGCCCATGAGCTACCGCTACTGGTGATGTTTCACACCTACGTCGTGTAGACTTCACTTGTCTCGGCACTAGGTGAGCTGTACCAAACTTTCATGCCGCTCTTCACCACATCTCGGCATCTTCGCGTTGCTACTCAACGCTTGCCAGCGCCGCTTCTTCACTACCTATAGTAGCGACTTATAGTACACTGACCTACAGCACTACTGCAAATATGGCGGCGGGGATATGGAATGGCCTCGGAGGGGGCGCATTGGGTACATATACCAATGGAATTGGGGAGTTGGGGAGCCCGTTTGGCATTTCAGAGTTGCTGCAGCAGATCACACAAGGCTTTTCAGCATCACCTGGAATGTCGCTTCTCACGGGACTTTGCAGCATTGCCGGGCTATGTGGCGCACTGCAAAGTTTAGCACCTGGTGTAAGCAATCCGGCGGAGCTGCCCACTGTGGACCTGGACTATGTGTTGCAAAAGCCTACCTTCCTCAACACCCAATATGACGTGTAGTGAGTCTCTCCAGCGAGACATGAGCGCTATGTCAATGCTGACCATTCTCAGTGTATTCTCGGACATCCGCTATGCAGCACCTCCCGTGGGCAACAACAGATTCCGAGCTCCGCAAGCACCGGTCAAGGACCGCTCTACTGTTCAGTCTGGCGGCGAGCAACGAGCTTGTGCTCAAGCAGCACCAAAATGGCAGGCAACCACAAATCAATTCGTACCCAGATATGAAGCTGGACAGACGCAGTTTGACCCAGCTTCCTTCCCAGCTGGCGCTGTAAACACGTCTCCGTCAAGCCGGGAGACAGAGGACTGTCTTTTCCTGGACGTCTATACCCCGCGTTCGACGTTTTCCAATGCTGGGAAAGGCCCTGGGGCTCCTATCGTTGTTCAAATACATGGAGGCGGTTTCGTCAGCGGTGCTAAAGATCTCAACCCTGCTGGACTAATCGAACGAGATCGAGATACTGGCGGTAACGGCACTGTCGTAAGGCTCTTCACGATTTCAGACTTGGCGACTTACTGACCTGCTTCACTAGATCGTAAGCCTGAACTACCGACTTGGTGCTTTTGGATGGCTTGCCGGTTCGACAGTGCAACAAGATGGAAATGCAAACGCTGGACTGCTTGACCAGCAGTTCGCTCTGAACTGGGTCAAGCAGCATGCAAAGCAATTCGGTGGGGACCCAAACAGAAGTAAGTCTAGTAAAGTGGCCATAATTTCCACCGTGCTGACATGACTCCACAGTCTCTGTCATTGGCGAATCAGCTGGCGCTGCAAGTATACTGCATCAGATCACATCGAATGGTGGAGGTCAAGGAGCACTTGCCTTCCAGAAAGCCATCATCCAATCGCCCGCTTTCTTCCCTGTCGATGAGGCTTCGCAGACCGACACCACTGCTCGCAATCTTCTGCGATACTTGGGCGTATCCAGTCTGTCAGACGCTCGCAAGACCTCCTTTAACGCCATGTACGCCGCCAATGCCCAGCAAGTAGGCGATTCGCCATACGGCCTCTTCACGTACGGCCCTGCTGTCGATGGCTCATTCGTCCCCAATCTACCAGGTCGTCTCCTCGCCAAGGGTCAATTCCACAAAGACGTCAACCTTATCGTTGGCCACAACGCAAATGAGGGCATCGGCTTCACCTCGCCATTCATCAGGGACGACGTGAGCTTCGCCCAATACATCGGCGGCCGCATGTCCCCCAGCAAAGCCACAACCAGCAATCTTCAATACATTGCCAACACACTCTACCCACCAGTCTTCGATGGCAGCCAGGGCTACACCAACCAAATCGGCCGAACATCCAGAGCAGTCGCAGAAATGATCTTCACATGCAACACCTTCTACCTCGACACAGCATTCAACAACCAAACCTTTGCTTACCAATTCGCTGTGCCCCCAGCTTACCATGGCAGCGATCTGGCTTATACATACTACACTGGTACATCTGCCAATCCTGATCCACAAGTCCAGGTTGCCGTCGCAATGCAGAAGTACTTCTTGAATTTTGCGAAGACTGGTGATCCGAATGGAAATGGTCTGAGCAGGTTTCAAAGGTTTGGAGGAGATGCAAACATGCAGGTTTTCAGGACTTCGGGATTTTCTACTGCGCCTGATGATACTGCAAATGCGAGATGCAGATGGTGGCAGACGAATCTGTAGTATCCTTCCCAATCACAACAATGCAGGCAGCATGCAGACTGCGATTGTATGGAGAGAGAGAGAGCGCATAGTGAAGAAAGCGACTGGTCGTGGAGGACGAGGCTTTATCATAGAATAGAACAATGTGATTCATAGCTCGAATGGCACCTCTGCACGGCATATAAGCCAAGGATTCAGATCTCAAGAGATCTCCCTCTCGGAAGCTTATTCTATCGACAGCAAAGTAACCACGAAGCTTCACGACGACCTTCAACAATACGAACTTCATGATGTACGTGGCTGCCAACCACACATCGCACAAGCACTTCCCCACAACTGCAAGCAAACTAGTTAGTGCTTCTTCGTACAGAACGGCAACCAATCCTCCCTCCTCCAATTCGTGACTGCTGATAAGCCGTTGAAGCTCAATCACCCGTGAATGACGACGTGGAACGAGCTACTGATCGCCGCTAAGCACCGATTAGGACATTCCAACTCTGGAGTGCACTGTTCCGGGATGTCGATCATGACCCTATAAGCGCGTAACAACGCAGCTGCGCACGACGGCGTTGGATGTTGGGAAAGGGTAACGATAAGTTTTCTTTGACGATGGAGTGGCTGTTGTTAGTGGATGTGGTAGATATGTGCGCACTGTGCTCTTCATTCATTCTAAGCTTTTGCTTTCGTTTGCACATTATCGATATCTGCGGATACTTGCGATTCAGCGGTGATAATGTCTCGTACTACAACGAGTCGGGATGCGAGTCCTACGGAAACCTAAAGGAAGCATTGAAGCAGGAGGAGGAAGAGGAGGAGATTTAGAGAAAGACGCCGGGAGAGATATGTCATCATCACGAACGAGCACGACGACACAAGAGCACGCACAGCAAGGGCAAAGTAATGGCGAAAAACAACAACAGCAACAACAACAACAAGATCCCTCACAAAAGAAGGAACTCGACCCCACAGAATAGGACAGCCCCGACGATCCAGAAAACGCATGGAATTGGCAAAGAGGGCGGAAAATCTGGAACACCTTCGTCCCGACATCCATTGCATTCATCTGCACACTCGCCAGTTCAATCATCACACCAGGCCGAGACTCGATACGATCGGACTTTGGCGTCTCGAGCGAAGTCGCGCTTCTACCGTACGTCCTCTACGTTCTAGGACTCGCAGCAGGACCGATGTTATCTGCACCATGCAGTGAAACGTTCGGAAGAAGAGCAATATCTTTGACTGGAATGCCTCTGTTCGCGATCTTCACTCTCGGAGCGGGGTTTCCGCAGAGCGTTGCTTCGCTCTCCGTGTGTAGATTCCTGTCGGGAATCTTTGGAAGTCCAGGACTATCGATTGGTTCGGCTACGATTTCGGATATCTGGGCGCCTGCGGAGAGAGCTACGCCGATGGCGATATATGTGCTCACGCCTTTTCTGGGACCAGCTTTGGGTCCACTGATTGGCGGGTTTGTGGCTCAGGCGAAAGGTTGGAGATGGACGATGTGGGTGTTGCTGATGTTTACCCTTGTTGCACTGCTTCCAGCTGCGTTTATACACGAGTCGTATAAAGCTGTGCTGTTGAAGAGACGGGCGAAGAAGAGAGGCTTGCATTATCCGGGAACAGAGAGGACTGTTGCACAATCGGCGAAGCTCTTCTTGAAGAGTACGCTGACTCGGCCGGTGCATATGTTCTGTGTGGAGCCGGTGGTTACGTGTATGACGACGTATGTTGCGATCAACTTTGGAATGCTGTACGCATTCTTCGCAGCGGTAAGCTTTTCTGATCAAAAACACAAGCTTGCTGAGGTGCATCACTGACAACGTAACAGTTCCCATACGTGTTCGAAACCTCATACGGCTTCGGCCTAGGTTCGACCGGCCTCACGTTCCTCGGCCTCGGCGTAGGAGTTCTGATCGGAGGCGGCATCATCATATGGTTCTCCCGATTTGTGTTTCAAAGACAAGCAGCGCAGCTTCGAAAAGCTGGACGCGATCCCAAAGTGCCTCCAGAGAACAGGCTTTACATCGCCATGATCGGATCAGTGCTGCTTCCTTGCTCGCTCTTCATGTTCGGCTGGAGCGCACAGGAACGAGTCCATTGGATGTGTCCGATCGTGGCCGAAGCACTCTTTGGATGTGGTAACCTCCTGATCTTCATGGCTTCCGTCATGTATGTCATGGATTTTTACGAGCCACTGTACGGCGCCTCCGCCATGGGAGCAAATAACTTGGCTAGATACACGCTGGGAGCTGGTTTTCCGTTGTTCATCGTGCAGATGTACAGCAGCCTTGGTATAGGTTGGGCGACGAGTCTGCTGGGCTTCGTGTCGCTGGCTTTGACGCCGATCCCGTGGGTTTTCTATGCGTCCGGGCCTAGGCTAAGGGCGCGTAGCAAGTACGTCAAGAAGTAAGCAGTAGCCATGAATTTGAGCATACTGTTGTGTTCCACTACATTCGTGTACCAAGTTGGTCTCCATTGTTTACGTCTCGTATTGGCGGCTCATGCAGTCACATGCTTACACCATCAGAGTTGCCAGAGTCAAATCCATTCATCTAAATAGAAATGGTCATTGGTATTCGGATCAGTCTTCTAGTGTCACTCAATGCAGGGGCCCAGCCGGGCTTCTTGCACAATTCGCCCTTACGCAGCAGGTTCTAGAGTGGTGCCGGCGGATAGCGATTACGCAGGGCGGAAATGATTGCACCAGGTGAGCGGTCAAGAGCTCGAGCGATGTCCTTGGTGGCAAGATTCTCAGCATGCAATAGATGTAGCTTGTATACATCTTCCTTGCTCCGGGGACGATGGCTCTTGCCCTGATCGGGGCGGTGTCGTAGCTTGTAGAAGCGGGCCTTCCACGCGTGAGCGGCCCTTTGAGGCATCTCTGCTTGGATTTGCGCCCATGTCTTTCCGGAAGCCTTCAGCTTAAGAAGTTTCTCGTCTTCGTGCGGCAGTACTCTCAGTCGCTGCGATGGTTCACTTTTATCGGGAGCTCATCGCCGGAGGATACTGTTCTTCGATCTCTCGAGCTCAAGTCCGATGGCTTCGATCTTCATGCCGTTGCTGCGCATCTCGTGAAGCCTCGCGATCTCTTGTGGTGACCATCCGCGCTCACTGCGAGGCTTCGGATTAGTTCTGTCGCGCAGCTGTTGATTATCGGAATTCAATGCTGCTATGCGGTGCTGCACGCTGGAATGGGTTTGTCCTAGCGCATCGGCAATGAACTTGCTCGTTCGCTTCTGCGCTACGAGGGACACTAACTTGCCCATTTCTGCTTCAGTCCATGGCTTGCAGGTGGCAGTGCGAGTTGGTGCAAAGATCTTGTCGTAGGCAATGGCCACAACTGATTTTGGTGATCGGCCGAACATACTAGCGATCTCCTGATAGCTTTTGCCTTCTTTTCTCAATTCTTGTACTCTGGTTCTGTCTTGCAGTGTCCAGACGCGGCCAGAGTTGACGGGCACTGCACTATAGTTGCTTGTTGCCCTTTGAATGCGAAGATCGAAAGTGCATTTGCCGAGTAACGCCACGCGTTGCGACCAGAGTGACAGCATAGCTTAGAGATATCAGCATATTGCTGACTATCAATTCAATTCGATGGGCTTATGTCGCTCCAGTTGAATTGCGGTTGCGTAGTTGTAAACAGCGAAGTCAACAAGTCGAGTGTCAAGTGCGGAAGGAAAGCCGCAGAATCCCTGTTGTCGGTATCAGTTCGGATCTGCGATAGCAAGAGGCAATTGCTCGGGAAGGTGCAGATCGAAAGCTCAGTATGAATCAACATAGACCGGTCTCCAGAGCAGAGTATCGTCTTGAGGTTGCTAGATGAGGAGTGTGACCGGTAGAAGCTTACTCTACACCCTCCAGATTCTTCCTCCTCCCATTTCCCATGCCCTTCTTGTCTCTCTTATCCCTGATGCCCTTTACCTTCACACCCGACCTCGCTCTCCCTCCCTGAGCAGGCCTCTCGCCACTGACAGACGAGCTTTTGCTCACGATCCTGCCATACTCATCAACACTGACATCGGCCACGCCTTGATACTGGACCTTCTGTCGCTTCTTCTTTTCTTTCTTCACGAGTTTCGCATCCATGTCTCCAAGTTCGCGTGGCTTAGCTTTCACGTTCCGCATGACCCGCGTCTTGGCTCCTAGAGCCCAGAGATCGCCCCAGTTGAGCTTGCGAGCGTCGCGGAAGGCTTGCTTGGAGAATGATCGAGGGACAGTCCAGCGTTCGAGGGTGCCGGTAGGAGTGCAGAGGTCGATGATAACGTGGCCTTGTCTCTTTAGTGGAGGCAAAACTACACGAGGAAGTGCGAGCGGATGTGGCGCGTTACTGTCGCGAGCAGAAGAACCAGACTGCTCGTACCCAGTAAAGGCACGATCTGTGGCATCTGCACCCTGGATGAGAGCGGTTTGAGTTTCAGCAGACATGCCATATTCATCGATACTCTCGTTTTCAGCGGCTTCCGTGTTGCGTAGATCACGACCACGCATGACCGAGATGTATGAAAACTCAACATCTTCGTGATTCCTGCCCTTTGTGCCGTAGATGTTCTGCAAGAAAGCGGGCCGATGATAGCGCTGCTCAAAAGCACACACATCACGTCGACCTTTGACGTGGCCTTTCTGCGTATACATTGGACAGCTTTCGTGGTTTGTGCAGGGCGCGATGATCATGCCGACCTCCTTGGGCTGTGTCGAGAGATCTGGCTCCTCACCGTCAAGCTCCTCGGCGGGTATTTCATTGCCCTCCGCATCATTCCAAACAACATGCTCGTAGTTGGCACCAGAGTTCGGCAGCTTCTCCTCTATACTCGTCGGTCGACGTTCAGAACCTGGCGACGCAATGCGTTGCTCTAGTAAGAGGTCCCGAGCACCAGCAATCATTTCGAATCCACGTGGCACGCCTTTCTCAAGCAGGACCAGCACACCGCCGTCCGTCGAAAGCAAAGACCAGAGATTCTGTACGTGTGACTTGCGAATGTAGTCCTCTCGCAACTGCCATAGGGTATGCGGCGCGATGACAATGTCGAATTTGCCTTGTGATGGTGCACTCTCGGCATGCAAGTAGTCCGGTAGTCTGGGCACGAAGGTCGTGTTCTCAAGCAACTGGCTCGCCCGCTTCCTCAGTGCATCAGAGCTCGTCAGCACAGTCGCATGCCCGAGTGGTGCACCAACTCCACTTCCGCCAACTTTGCCGTCGGCCTCTGCGAGCGCCATCGGATTCTCCGTGTCATCCTCTGATCTCCCAAGAAGACGCTCCCATTCTGCACGAATCACTTCGCGTACAGCGAGAACACCGGCACCACCTCCGCCAGCGTCCAGTATTCGCAGCTCGCCAGCCTCAGCTTTCCTGACTAGACCTTCTGCCCAAGCACTCCCAAGCCTCTTCCTCGTCTCTACTAGTACGCTCATAACGCTCGCATATACTCCCGGATAAATCGTACTTAGGTAGACATCACCCTCAATTTCAGACATTTGAGGTTGGTAGGCGTCTAAGGCAATTGCTTTCTGAGGCATGAGCTTTCCCCGGAGCGGTGTCGATGTGCTGTAAGGAAGGCCAGCGCCGCCAAAGATTCGGTGTGCTGTCTCACTGAGGTGAGTGTTGGACATCCCTGATAGCATACCCGTGACCGGATCAACATAAGGGGACTTGGGCAGCTCAATCGTCGTTGGCGAGGTGGCGAATCGTCCCTCGAGTGTGAGAGGGTGTGTCCGCTGATATACAGCAGCTTCGTCTGCTGAAACAGTGTCTTGCTGGTTCAGAGCCTCCAATGCAGCCCCTGGTGCAAACGCAGCACGCATATCATCTACCAGTCTCTCATTGCCATGTCGAAAACGCTCTGGCCGCGGCTGTCCCAGAGGCGTGTCCTCAGTTGCCAATTCGCCCTCATCGTCGTACTCCAGCGCTTCATCCTCGTCGAAATCCACCTCTTCTCCATCTTTCCCAATCACACCTGTGCCACTCCGTCCGACAAGCTGTTCCATCTCACTAGGCTCTTCCCCAACAGCCTCCACCTGTCGCATGTCTCCGAACAATCTTTCATGAACCTTGACTTCCTCTATCTCCAACAGCTGTTCTGGCACACTCGCCACTCCATAATACTCTCGCAATGTTCGTACTCGTGCTTCCAGTCCTGCATTGTCCCCTGTTAGATCCTTGATCGCCACTCCTTCCGGACGTAATCCTGACTGTGCAAAGACACTATCTCGCCACTCCTCTCGCGAGATATGACCTCTTGTGTATAATGTCTCGATGAGCTCGACCTCCTGCTGCCTCGTAAAGCCAGTAGCCTTTGCCGCCTTCTTGCTGCTGTTGCTGAGCAGCCTTCGTGATGTAGTACTCAAACCATTGCTGCTGACACCTTGCAACCGAGATGCTTTTCCATCTCCCTGCAAATCCCTAAATGCTGATAGTCTAGTGCTCATGGTCCTTCTTGTTCTCGCCAATTCCATCCCTCGTATCAAGCCTCGAAGCCTGCATGTTGCGCAGTCCGACCTTAGCGACGACCTCAGTAACATCATCTCGGCTGGTCAAATGAAAGACGGGCAGAACTGCTAAGCAGTTCCGAAGAGCTGATGAAAGGAAACAAAAGTGCACGCGCATCCTGACCTGGAGAAGACAATCCGCGACATTGAGTGACCAATCGGAATGCTTGCATTGGAAGTGCGGGCTGAAGTCCGGAGTAGACGATCCACATATCGATATAGTTACAAGTATACACTATTGAAACAAAACGACAGCTATCACCTTTTCGATTTATGGTCAGCATCACCACCGTCTCATTGCATCTTGGTGATAGCGGATATCCACGACCAACAGAATTACCAAAACCATAGTCTACGTGAACCGTCCCCACTCCGCAGCGTCCACGAGTCTCAGCAATGAGATCCATAGCCGTTGCTCATCGTCGTCACCCGAGTCAGCATGGTCTATACCTAAGCAATCGAGAGGCAAGAGGCTCGATACTAAGCTCCTCTTGTCGCGCTGCCTAAGGTCCGTGCGCAGCCGTGTCAGCCTTTTCCTTTCGCACATCTCTCCAAACTCACACCCCGTCTCAAAGAAGAATAGAACAACAGGCCTACGAAACTCCTCAAGCCGCCAAGATGCTTCGCGATCAAATGCCTGAAAGCAGCCAGAATCTCAGCGCCACGATGTTGATCACCTTGCGCCAGACGAATCTCCCAGTACACAGGAGAAACTTCCGGATGGTCTGGGTGTGCTGCGCGCGCTCGAGCAGTAACGGCGATGCAAGGAACGGCGGAGCCACCACGTGGTGGACTCAGCTGAGTGCGCACGCTGTCCCACTCCTTCCTGACCTGCACGGTAGCTGCACGGAACGGACTCGGGCGTATGTAGTCCTCACGCTCGCAGTGCTCAAAGTGGAGTGGGTACGAGAGAGATATGGGGTTTTCGTAAGGTGGAGAATCTACGGCGTAGCCTTTGGTCAGTGGGCTGCTGCTGGGTTCGTACTCCTGCCGTAGCTTACTCTTCGGTATCTCGATAGTGTATGTAGTAGTCATGTTCGCGTCTGCGCGGAGGTCGGCGGAGGTCTGAGCCCGATTACGGCCACTTGACTCAACGTGGGAGAGGTCGAACCTAGAGCGCGCGTGACCAGAGGCAGGGCGATCGATGTTAAGGTTTGTCAGTGAAAGTTTTTCGTCGCGGCCGCCGTGGAAATCAGATCTGGACGTCTGAGGTGCTTGTTGGCCGGTCGCATTGTCCTCGTCGTTGTTTCTGCGGCCGGTGTTCATGTTGCGGTCGGTTCGTGCTCTGTTGTGTATCATAGATAAGTCTGGTGTCAGTGGCAGAGAGAATCGAACTTAACTCGACGGGAAGTCAACCGCGGATCCACATGTCGCTTCGCGTTGCTTGTATCGACCTTCATCTCTCAAGTAACGCGGTTCACGGCAGAACGCAAGCTTCCTACGGTCTGACAGGAAGCTGTGGTCGTGAACATGAGCTCACGAATGCTGTATTCTGTCAGAGCAAGCCAAGAATCGATCAAGCACGTGAAAAAAGTGGCAACACAATCGCATAACCACGCTATCCTGCAGAACGCAATCAAACTTCCGCAATGCCAAACAGTCTCGAGCAAAGGAATCTCATTCTTCACAGTCTCCGGAGTCATCTCCGTTCCTTGTCCAACTGATTCGAGCCTATGGCGGGCCCGAACTGCTGTCTCCTGGTGATGACTCCCGAAGTCCCCTCGTCCCCTTGTAGATACGCACATTACCTCCCCACGCGTGCCCTACACACTTCGGAGCCATCACGTCTTCCACCGTTCGCCATATGAGATTGTTAGGAACCAGTACTCGATGCCAGGTAGGAGTTTAGAAGCACAGAACGCCAAAAGAAATCGTGAAGTTGTTTTTGTCATTTTCGTCGTCCGAGGGGGGAGAGTGATCGATCCGAGATTTAGGAAAAGTTATCGGTGGCCCTGAAGCCTGCAGGTGAGTCCAGCTTTGCTGCTTCGCATGGAAGTAGTCGCTGAAAGCCCTGCCGAGTGACACTGCCAGAAGACTGCATGCTGCAAGTTGAGATGTTGCAAGTCATCCGCTTTCGCTCCTCTTCAAGTGCATGCTTCGATACAGTCACAAGCCGGGAAAATACGACGTGCTTGTGCCGAAGCATGCGAGGAGCGAAACAACCAGACAGCCATGTACTAGAGTCAAAATACCGATAAGAAAGTGCCAGATCCAGGACCAGGTCCAGACCTATAGCATGTGAACATTCGTTGCTGATTGCAGCTACAATGTCGTTGAGTTGAGTTTGAGTGGCAGCCCTGCCTCCGACGTTTGTGCCATTCAGTAGTTGTTGTATCCAGACTGATCAGCAGTGCCGCGCTTGTTGGCGCTACGAAGTTGCCTATGAGACGAACCATCGTTAGCACAAGTCTTCTGTCCCCTCGCGTATCTAAACCACGAACGCAGAGGAGAGGCGCCTTACAAGACGGAGATTCGAAGGCAGGTCATGTGTATGTGCGCACTCACATTCCGGTACCCTCTCTCTGTGGAACAGCGCCAGTGCGATCCTTCGAGAGCTGGCCGGTAGTACCGCGAGTGGCAGCTCCAGTCCTACGGCCAGGCTTCTCTTCGGTGTCCTCGGCGGCGTTCTGGTTGCCCTGGGCCTGTGCAATGGCTTGTGCGTTCTTCTGGTACTTGTAGACGGTCCAGTCAAAGACGTAGTCGTACTGGAAGCCCTCGCGGACGAAGAGATCGCGGAAGATCTTGCGCAGGTAGGAGTAGTCTGGCTTGTCGTCGAAGCGCAGGCTGCGAGTGTAGTTGAGGTAGATGGCGAACTCGTTCGGGAAGCCACGGCAGAGGACCTCGGTAGGAGTGGTCATCTTCTTCTCCATGATGCGGTCGTACTTCTGCTTCTTGGTTGCCGCCTTAAGACCTTGCCATGGGAGCGATCCACGGCAGAAGTACAGCATGACGTAGCCGAGGGATTCCATATCATCGCGTCGAGATTGTTCTGTAGAAACGTAAGTACATGTGTCATGACAACAGACAGGCGTTTCGACTTACCGACACCCAGG
This sequence comes from Septoria linicola, assembly GCA_024114885.1. Classification (NCBI taxonomy): domain Eukaryota; kingdom Fungi; phylum Ascomycota; class Dothideomycetes; order Mycosphaerellales; family Mycosphaerellaceae; genus Septoria; species Septoria linicola. The sequence continues at coordinate 552,341 of CP099420.1, forward strand.
TGCGTGTTGATGGAGGCATAACGGGCGGTACCAGTCAAGTTCTTGTTCTCTCTGTATGGGATGTGGAAGTGCGTCTTTGGGTCGCGATACTTCTTTGCCAGACCGAAATCGATCACGTTGACCTGGTTGCCGCGCTTGCCAATGCCCATCAGGAAGTTGTCTGGCTTGATATCACGGTGGATGAAGCTCTTGGCGTGGATATACTCGATGCGGGAGATGAGCTGGTCGGCCAGCAGGAGGACGGTCTTCAGCGAGAACTTTCGGTTGCAGAAGTTGAAGAGATCTTCGAGGGAGGGTCCGAGAAGGTCGAGGACCATGGCGTTGTAATCGCATTCCGTGCCGAACCATCTCACGAATGGAATCCCGACACCACCAGCCAGCGACTTGTACACACGTGCCTCATACTCCAACTGCGGGTGCTTTGCCTTGACCGACTCAAGCTTGATGGCGATTTCCTCGCCGGAGATGATGTTGGTGCCTGGCTATGTAAGTAGGAAGATCGACAAGGAAGCAGGCAGGACTATCGTACCCAAGTAGATATCACCGAAAGAACCGCTACCGATCTTGCGGCCGATTCTGTATTTGTTCCCCACGCGGAGATCCTGCCGTCATGTTAACATATGTTCCCATCTGAACCTTGCACCTGCGTGCGTTGTGGTGGTGGTGTGGTGAGGCTGAGCATACCATTGTCGTCATGTTGTTCTGTGACCTCCGAGGAGGGTTTGTGATGGGTTTTGAGGAGCGGTCGGGGTTTGCTGCACGGTATTTCTACCAGATGCAGATCGGAGAGAGATCGATGTCGTGGGTAAGGTGTGTTGTGCTGAATGGAATGTGTTAGTGTGCTGAGTGCAGAGCTGGTGAAGGATCGTGAGCTGGCAGACTGGGCAGGACTGGTTGGGCGGTGTGGGCCGAATCGCTTCTTGCCTGATGTTTGCGGGGCGTCGGACTGAGGAGGCAGGAACGTCGATCGGGCTGCAAGATCACTTGCCTTGCCGACGCGTGAAGGGATGGAGCGCAGGCAGACGAGGCAGAACAAAGCAGAACTGCTCGTGCTGCACAAACGCCGGTAAGGAGTGGTAGGCGCGTGTCAGGCGAGGGATGGGATGCAGGTCACGAGCGAGAAGTGGATGTGTGCGTCCGGAACCCGCTGACCGCTGATGTGCGTCTCTCGTCGCAGAATTGGGGAAAGAGAGGAGAGGAGAATCATGATACGTACCGAGACTGAGCAGAGGTGGTCTCAGACTAGCAGGCTCAAGGCCGTGGCGGCGGTGTGCTGTTGTGTGGTGGTGCTAATGCGAACCGGCGGGTGCTGTCGGCGAGGCTGCTGTTGCGGGCAAAGGCAGAGAAGAGTGCAACAAGGCGTGCGTCGGTCGGATCAAGGCTGAGATTGACTGAAATGTGGAGAATCTCGTCGTCGTCGCAGGTCGCAATTATTCACACTCTACTGTCAAAGCAGAGCGTCAGGCAGAAACCGCTTGGGCAGCTGTTCTGCAATCGTGAATGCTTGCAGCACAGTCGGAGGTGGCAGGTGGAAGAGAAGGACACAATCAGCGGCGCCAGCACAACAAACGATCGCTCCTGCCTTGGCGCCCGCTTCGTTCGGATCGCCCCTTCCACGTCCACTTTCTTTTTGCTTGTTGTGGTGCTCACGACTAACCCCGACTCAATCAAATTGCCGTCAAAACTGCTCGCTGACACAGTTGGCACCACTCCGGATCAATAACGGCTGCGACATTACGACGACACCTTATCTTCTGCGCTGCACTTTTCTGCACTTTCCTACGTCACACAGCAGACGCCTGCCAGAAACTGTGGCCGCCTGATGTGATGGCCTGGGCCACCTGATTGTGTCACCTGCGTGCCAATGCAAGCCCTTGGGCCTCAATGAGAGGGCAACCATTTGTGACGTGCCAGCACGTTCCCTGCACTTCCAAACAAACGCCGCTGCATGAGCTCATGTCCCAAAATTGGCACGCGAGTCGTTCCGGCCACCTATGGGAGACTACTGCGGTGACTTGTACGCGGCTCCAGCGCGTCTGCAAGCTGCAGGCATACACATCGCATCATAAGCGCTCGCTAGCAATCCCACATGCCTCAAGTCTGGTTTAGGATCTCAGCTCATCAATATATCGATGGCATGCAGCGGCTGTCCTAGAATGGCACAGACTGCACTACGCGAGCCAGAGAAGGCTCTTGTGGTCGTTGCCAATACACGATGGTTCACTTGCCGCGTGACATGTTAGATCCTCGTTGCGGGTGCGCGGATCAGATTCACCGCCTGTCATCGGGCAAAATGACAATCTGCGACCTCACTTCATCATCTGCGCACGCGACTTGCTCGCCTACATCCTGCGCGGAGTAGGAAGCAGCTCCGAACTTCATTCTTGCAGTCACCACTTACACTTCAAGGCGAGTGCAGTACAATGATGAAGGCATAGCTCTGTCCGCCTCGTTTGATTGTTGCTAATGCGCAGGCGCGAGTGCCAGCGTCCGAAGCTTGTCAATGTCTGGAGTTGATGAAACAAGCAAAGTCAAGACCACCGGCCATGACTTTGATCGGCATAAGCCACCCACAAGAGCCCTCAAAGTTCATGTCGATCGACAGGAAGCGGAATGCAGCAGCAATTCGATACGTACAAGCCACAAGGACTACAGCTTCGTTACAGCGTGTACCGAAGCAGGTGATGAGCTTCGAGCAAATGACGGAAGCTTTGCTCGAAATGTACATGATGCGCTTGAAAGCTGTCGGCACCAACGTCGTGTAGATCGAAGATCATGTCATTGCCGGACTTGAGCTGTTCGATATGATGCAGCTGACAGCACACAGCATGGCTTCACTGCTCGCAAGATTCGATCTTGCTACGAACAAGAATCCCTCGGTCACGACATTGAGATTTGAAGGTGCAGCTTGGATATTGTCTATTCTCCTGCGTGATCGGCGTCAGGCGAGCTGGTCGTATGTGCTATAGGCACTGCCTATCTCAAGACTACTCTTTGTTGAAATCAATCACGATACGACCAGCAACTTCGCCACGTCTCAATTGCTGGACGCTCTCAGGCCATGCACTCAGGCCTCTAACCTCACAGATCGGGCGCAGCATGCCGCGCTTCGCATATTCAAGCGCGGAAGCTGTATCCTGCATTGTGCCCACAATCGCGCCTGTAATGGTCATCTTCTTCAAAGCCATGAGCATGGGAGGGGCGCCAGCGATGACATTCGCCTCTGCGGGAGGCAGCCCAATGCACATTATCTTACCACCTACGCGATCACCAATATATCCGACGGCATCTGCAGCAAATGTTAGCCGGTCAACGTACAATGCCACTGTCTCACGTACCTTTGTAGGATTGCCAAGCCGTCACAACAACACCATGTGCGCCGAGGCCATCTGCGATCTCCTTGACGCGTCCAGGAATGTCTTGTTCCTGCTTGAACTCGATGAAGACTTCAGCACCTAGTTTCGTGGCCAGCTCCTTCTTCACGTTTCCAGTATCGATCACGATCGGCCTCATTCCCATCGCTCTAGGGCTGGGAATCAGCACTTGTAATGTTGGAGACGATGACCCTACGAATCGACACCACTTACCTCGCCAACTGGACACCCTGAATGCCAACTCCACCGCCTCCTCCAGGAAACACGATCCATTCTCCAGCTCGGTAGCCAGCCTCTCGCAACGCACAATGCATCGTGCTAGCAGAACACATGATCGGCCCAGCAGCCTCATCCGGCACGCCATCTGGAATTCTCGCCGTGTACATTGCTGGAGCGACGACATACTGCTGATATGAACCCGTACACATCAAGCCGGTGTGAACAACCTTGGCGCAGTACTGCTCCTCGCCGTTCCAGCATTGACTGCAATTATGGCAGATATCACTCCTGTGATTACGTTAGCGCGCTCTTGAGGACCATGCATGACGAATCTCTCACATAGGACGAATACCAGCTCTCTCGCCCACCGTCCAGCTAGTCACACCCTCCCCGAGCTTCACCACGACACCAGCACCTTCATGGCCAGGTGATCGAACTCCAAAAGTCGACATACCAACCGGACCACCTAAATCTCCCAACATGTAGTGAATATCTGATCCGCAGAGGCCAGTCACGTTGAGCTTAATCAGAATCTCGCCTGGACCTGGCTGCGGCACAGGTACATCTTGTACTTCGAGATGGAAATTGGGTCCTCCATTGACCTGTAGGATCGACGTCAGCGATAAGATTTCTGGATAACGAAGCGAGAAGGTGAGGAGCATACTACGACACCCGCTTTACACGTCTCCGGAATATCAAAGCTCGCCATACTCAATCCGTTCAGTGAGAATTACTCGATATGGAAAGTGGAACGATGGTGGGGAACGACCTTGATGAATGCCAAAAGTCAAAAAGCCGATGAAGTGAACAGTCTGCTATGCTAATAATGCTTATGACATCTACGGTACATGTCAACAACGACAATCTATCGAAGCGCTGCTAGTGCTGCTCTGCTCTGCTCCTCGGTCCAGACATCTTGGTAAGGACGCCAGGATGCGGGGCATGGTGGGGTGGGTTAACCAGTGTGGCTATGTTACGCATCCTGTTTGCATAAAGACGGACATCGCTTATGATGCCGGCCGTGTTCCATCCATCGAGAGCACGAAGTTTCCACGTGGTTGTGTTACACTGCATGCCGGACAGGTCTTGCTGTTGGCTGAGTGGTTGGCAAGAATGTGTTGGCCGCCAATTTCGCTATTCCCGCTTGCGGCCATGCGTGACCATCTAGCTCTTTCTGCATGGCTGAGCATTCTCTACGCTTTGGCAAGGTATTATGCTCGGAGTCGATCAAATTTGCCTCTTCTGCTGCCAGAAAGTCGCGATGCGCTGAAGACAAATTGTGGAGCTGTGCCTCAGAAGCTTTCAATCCATTCATTTTCTCGCGTTCATCTTTCAAACTGCAGGCCACTGTGCAAGACTCGCTTCATGAGCCATCGAGAACGTCGGTATAGCACTGTGCATCCCATTGCGTCCCGCTTCATGCAAACTCGCCAACGTCGCCATCCAATCCTCCGGACTGGAATCCGCTTGCGTCATATTGTGATCCTGGTTGACAGTCGCCGCCGACCCGAACACCGGTTCCTGATATCTGAACTCATCATGTACCGACTCTTCTTCACTGATGTTCGAGAAATCTGCCTCGGGCACTGTTCGCGGTAGAGGATGCACTTCGAAAGGTATGAGCTGGTTTGCCAGCAATCGGAATGATGCGATGTCGTTGAAGCTCGTGAGGAATTCTTTCGAGAATGAGTAGAGACCTGTCTGCTTGTTGATCTTGTACACATCTCGCACTTCCCATGGCCACGCGAAGCGGAAGCTCTCCGTGAAAGCTACTGCTGCGCGGCCAGTACATTGTCTGATTCCGAGGCCGAGAAGGTGATTTCGTGCCTGTGGCCAGCCAAAATAGTCCACAACTGATGGATGCTTGCTGGAGCGCTGGCCGATGGTTGGAGACATGAAAGAAGCCATTGGCCGTCTTGGCTGGTTCTTTGGCTGGATCTTGTGGAGCATTGTCGATCGCATGTTCCAGAAGTGTGCGAAACGCTCGATTGGCTGTGCTCGATACCAGAGACCTTCGTCGAATGCGCGGAGAGCTCGCCATACGATGTCGAAGTGGTGGACGCGCTCTGCTGCATCCCAGCCAGACACGATCGCTCTGATTAGGATGTCCATGTCCTCTGCCAGTGTAGAAAGATTGTCTGGCGTCTTTTCGATCTTTTCGATGAGCTCGTTCAGTCGCTGAAAGTAGGTCGTCTCGTCGCTGTTCTCGCAGTATAGATTAATGCCAAGTACGACGAGATTTCGGGAGGACTGTCCAACTTGGGCGGGCTCAATTGCACGCTGTTGTTGTGGTTGACTTTCAATTTCTGTCGCCTTGGCCACTTCTGTAATCCACTGATCTTCGCTCTGGGTATCCCAATTTAAGGCCGAGAATGCATCGGTGGGAACCGCTGCAGAGCTGTCCGCATTACTACCCTCGCCTTTCATTCCGCCTGGCGAGCTGTCTTCTGATTTCGTGGCATCGTGAACAAGCGACTTGATTTTGTTTACAAGTCCTTGTAGTTTGTCAATCTCTTGCGACTGGTGCGAGGCATGCTGAGCAAGATAGTTGGCACGATTATCACCACTACTCTCGGTCAAGTCTGCAACAGTTTTCTCGAGGTGAGCGATATATTGTTTCGTTTTCGCTCTGCTTGCTCTCTGTGCTTCCCTATCGTGAGCGCGCTTGCGCTCAATGCGGCATGAGCTCGACGCCTCGCTGTTTCGCCGCATAGTCATTGGTGGGGATGAGAAGTGGAGTACGACTACGCAGACAGAGGATGAAGGTCTCAACTTTGCTTTCAGATGAAGTTGTTACGGGAGATGCGGTAATAGGTCATTTCCAGGCATCAGACTCGCGGGGAAGACCAGGGAGAAGCTTGGGGTAGTGTTCTGGAGTGCTTGCAGATCGGGCCGGGTGCATTAAGTACTCAAGCCAAGTACAGTCACCGATCCTTCTCCAGATTTTGGCCACATGTTAGAGGCGCCTGCCGCTGCCTATGGCGGCAGTGGTGGAGTACTTATGCCTCTCTGGCCCAGGTCATCCATGTTTGTAACGGCAAAAATGTTTTGGCGGCTCGGTACAAAGTTTTATCTGCCAAGACAGACGATCCGGCTGCGCTCGGTTGTTCACATGCATCCGACACTGAGGGCATGATCTTCACGATGGAAACAATCGTTCCAAAAGTCCCTCAAGCTGACTACATCAGCGTCGTTCTCAGGGCTGACATTCGTAGCACATCGTATCGCGTGGTCTCGGCTTGAGAGAAGGATCAGACCCCGCTCGAAGCTCTCCGTACAAGCAGAGCAGTGTGCATATCATTGGCATAGTTGCACGCCTCAGCCGCTGAGACGCGTCCTTCCCGTAGTCAGACGATACAAAGCGAGCCCAGGCCCTCTGAAGGCTGACCCAGAAGCACAACTTAGCCATGGCACCAAAGCTCGGAGCTGCAGTAGCTGGTCTGAGGCCATGCAAACGATACATCGCGACCCACAATGGCGATGGGAAGAGCGTGTACGCAGAGGCTCCGGAGCAGGTCTTTTCTGGCGCAATGGCTCGATCATACTCTATCAACTCTGTACCAGCAGTGCTTGAGGATGATGTCGATGTGAAAGCATACAAAGCAGAGACTGGTGTGACAAGCTATCGTACGCCTGGTATTGTGCCTCCTCAGCCAGGCGCAAATCTTGTGGTCGTGGATCTAGCACCTGGTGCCCAGAGCCTGATGCATCGCACAGTTTCCATTGACTTCTCGATATGTGTCATTGGTGAGATTGATCACGAGCTTGACGGCGGCGAAAAGGTCAGGCTATACCCAGGTGTATGTCGACAATTTTTTTTAGAACTACGAATGCAAACTTGCTGCCAATACTGATGTCTGGAACAGGATCATATAGTTCAACGTGGCACAATGCATAGATGGAGCAATCCAACAGACAAGCCTGCCAGATTCGTGGCATGTGCAATTCCATGTGTGCCGTTCGACATTGCTGGGCAGCAGCTGAAGGAAGTCCATCTGCCAAATAAACCAAAGTCGAAGTTGTAGCAAGCTCAGCTGAGAAAGTCGACCTACGGGCTGGATCTGGAAAGTATGTCAGGCTGCTTGATGCTCATTCTATAATGCCAATACTGCTGTAAATCTGTATGCCAGTGCAGTCTATCAAGGCCCACATCGCACATGCATCATCATCTTCGCATCTCTCTGGTCGCGCTTGACATCATTGTGGAAACTCAAACAACGTCCTGCAAGACAACAGCAGAATTCCAGAACTGCCTATCCATGAACAACTCTTGTCTCCAAACGACCAATCCTGACTCTTGACAACCTGAGACGTTCACAAAATGGCCTCTACACGAACGCGCTCGTTGGACGGCAAAGTGTAAGTAGCAATCAGCTGCTCGTATCAATTACCACTGATCAGCCACAGAGCCATTGTAACAGGTGCCTCAAGAGGTATCGGCACAGCAATTGCTTTCGATCTCGCTTCTCGTGGGGCAAAAGTTGCCATTACATATTCCTCAGACAAGTCCAAACAAGGCGCAGACGAGCTCATCTCGCGCATCAAATCCGAGGCCAACAGCAGCGCGATCGGGATACAATGCAATCTCAGCGAAGTCCCAGCTGCTCAACACATCGTTGATGAGACAGTGAAGGCGTTCGGCCAAGACATCGACATTCTGGTCAACAATGCTGCGACTATCTCGGACAAATTCATCGCAGACATCACACCAGAACACTTCGATGCAGTGATGCATCTTAATGTTCGAGCACCTCTGCTCATGCTCCAAGCCGTACTTCCTCATCTTCGACGGCCAGGTCGCATCATCAATATTTCCTCTGTTGGCGCACGAGCTGGCTATCGTGCCGTTGGAGTCTATAGTGCTTCGAAGGCTGCATTAGAGGGCTTCACCAGGAATTGGGCTGCTGAGCTAGGCAAGGATGGGACGACTGTCAATGCTGTCAATCCAGGGCCAGTGGAGACGGAGATGCTGAAGCAAGTAGACGAGGCTACTGTGCGGCCGCAACTGGAAGCTACTGCCGTTGAGAAGCGAGCTGGAAAGCCTGAGGAGATCGCCGAAATTGTAGCTTTCCTGGCAGAGGGAAGGAGTAGTTGGGTTACTGGGCAATGTATCAGTGCCAGTGGAGGATATGCTATGTATTAGACTTGTGCGAGTACGAACTGGCCTGGCTCTCGAGAATGCAAAGGCAGAGTGTGGTAATTAGACGAGTATCGTGACAGGAGAGTAAAGACGACAGGCTATGAACGAGATGACATGAAAAGTCCTGCCAACATTACACACAACTAAAAGAAACAGATGGTCCTGATCTCACAGCTCTCTCTCGCGATAGCATCCTTCGGACTAGTTGGGTCGTCGAAAGCAGTATGACCCACAAACTGCGCTCTGTTCGTATCCGAATCATATGTCTTCAACAAAATCGACTGGTCCTTGGTCATATCCGGGAAATAGTACCACTGATGACGATCCGAGTGCCTCATAACATAATTCTCACCAGTCCTATCCTTATACCGCAAATAAAGCTTGAAGAAATCCTCAGGAGGAGTAGACTTCACATCGCACATGGCCAGAGGATTCTCTTCGACCTTGTTGAGTGGCTTCCACACATTGACAAACGCAACACGACGGGTAAGGAGATTAGACGCCTCATCGGGGAGTAGCTGCTTGACTCGCAGAGGTGCAGATTCAGAAGTGTAATCGCAATGCACCAATCGCACAGGTGCACGCTGAGATGTGTTGGTCTGGTCCGTAAGAGCTTTCTGTTGATTCTTCTTGGTCCGAATGGTATGATCAAAAACAAGCACGCGCTTCGCTCCCAGTTCCTTCTTCAGAAACTCGACAACTTCGGGGTAGAAGTTTTCTTCTACTTGCTTGTTGTCCTCCCAGCTACCTCTGTACTCTGGCGACCAATCTTTGAGAGTGAAGCCATTCTTGTCGACGTCCCACTCTTGGCCCCAACCGCTTTTCACTGACATGGTCTTGAGGTCGTCGCCAGGCTCGTGGATGCCTACTGCTTTTGGGTCTTCATAAAAGTAGATCTCTGTAAGCTTGTCTTCGAGGTCCTTAGTGTAGTTGAATTCGGCACGTACCTCTCCTCCCTTCTTGTTGGGAAGAAGAGCCTTGTCAACGGCACCTTGGGTGTTCTTCCATTCTGGCAGCTCCTCAACATCGGCGATCCAGCGCTTGAGGTTGGTGTGCTGGTCGAGTGGAATCTTTTGTGCTTCGTGGAGGTGAACAGCCGACGCGACGGCCATGTCCACGATGGTTGGCTTGTCGCCTGGGAGGATCCATTTGCCAGTCTCTCCAAGACGAGTGTCAAGGATACCTGCCGCCTTGTTCCATTTCGGTGCTTCCTTCTCGAGGATGGATTGATCTGGTTCTGCGCCCATAAGCGGCTTGACCACATTCTCTACAACATAAACGTAGTTTGTGCCGAACCACACAGAGGCTTCCCACAATAGCCATCTGTTCGCGTCTGCGCGAAGCTTCAAGTCCTTTGGATAGACAGAATCATCACTTCCACGATCGGCAGCGTACATGAGGATGGCGTTGGACTCGGTCAAGGTGAGATCGCCATCGGTCGCGGCCGGCACGGTCTGGTGAGGATTGATCTTGGTGAAGCTTTCACTCTTCTGCTCGCCCTTGAAGAAGTCGATGTGGTTGAGCTTGTACGGGCATTTCATAAGGTCCAGACCTGCCAACACCTTCCGGCTGTTGATGGTACATGGGTCGAGGTACACCTGGATTTCCGACATGTTGGCTTTTGCTTGTATGGTTCGTCAATTTCGCTTCCTAGGAAGGAATCTGAGGGGCGCTCTTGCACAGTATATATCTACCAAACATCTCATCATGGTGCAGATGCCTCCCTCTGAACTTTACCCCGCTTGCACCAAAAACCCCACGATCAACGTTCCGGGTATCGTCTGTGGCCTTCCGGTTTGCCGGCAAGCAGTAATTGGCAGAGATTCGTCTCGTGGTCGCCAAAAGTGCAGTAGCTAAAGTTTGCTGGGCTACGAAAGCCGGCCATCGACGTACGTCTTCCAAATTGAGCTTCAAGCTGTGCAGCTTCTAACTAGAGGAGTAAAGCAGACAGCAGGTGACCCGGCAGAATATCTTAGCAGTTTTGGAAGCGCGGAACGATCCATACATGCTGTTGGCCATGTTCTGTCTATGGCATTGACACCTTGTTGGCTGAGATGAAGGGCCGTAGTGATGGCGAAGCTGCAGCTTCGACTCCAGATATGCACTTGTTGGTGGCATTTCGTCAGCGGACAACGTGCGAGCTTGAAAATATACACCCAGAAGTCGCGATTTCACGCCATGCCCTTCAAAACTTATGGATGTTCTTCTTCTCAATGTCCAGCTCAGCTAGGACACCGCCACGAGCAGTCAGCGCGTTCTCTAGAGCTGGCGGCCCGCACACGAACACCTTCGTGCCTTTCGCATCCCCTAAGCTTTGTGTTCTCGCAATGACTTCTTGTAGCACACGTTTGTCGACGTAGCCCTTCTTGTATCTGGTCTTGTCGCCCAAGCTCGCAGCTTCTGGTCTGCCTTCTGCTCCTGAGACACAGTATGTGAGCTGCAGCTTGTCGGGAAATTGCTTTTCGAGATGCTCTAGCTCATTCTTGAGAACAATGTCCCTTGTGCCGTTGACTCCCCAAAGTAGTTGAATTCGCGTCTTGTCGTTTGTGTCGTTGAGAATCCGTTGCGCGAGGCTAAATATCGGCGTGATGCCTGCTCCTCCTGCGACGAACAAGAGATCGCGGCTCTCTCTGGAGGCGGTATAACTATAGCCTGGGATGGGACCTCGAATCTGCAAGGTCTGCCCAGGTGCAAGAGAGTGGATATGTGTAGACGCTTTTCCATTCGGATACTGCTTCACGATGAGCTGTATCTCACCGCGAGCTTCTGCTTCGGAGATCGGCGTGTAAGGTCGAAGGACAGGGAACCAGGCGCCCTGGGGCGTGTGCTGTGTCAACACGGCGGCTATCAGGCGTGTGAGTAGTTACACTTTCGCGTTGTGTATCATTCTCACCTCCTGCTGGTACACCACTGATTTCGTTGTCTCCTCCTGGCAATCTAAACGTGATACGTTTAGTATCGTGGTTGATCTGTTCGGAGCTCGTGACCGTAAGTGTCTGGCTGAAGAGCATAGTCTTGGGAAATACCAGTGTCTTCGATGGCATATTGCCCGTCGAGTCTAGCAGTAGCGGTCTCCGTGTCGTGTAGTACACTGTACCTGCAGTCCCCAAAGCTGCAGCACCCGTGAGATATGGCAGTAGCCTGGCAGATCTTGTGAACACGGTAGCCATTATTGTATTGATTGTGTTGGCAAGCCCTGGGCACTGCTCGATCTAGATACTCAAGTGAGTGCAAGCCACTCTCGAAAAGCTGAGTTTTGAGGAGTTTAAGGAAAAGACAATGTTTCTACGCCAACCTGCCTTCGTTGAGGGACGGCAGGATGCTTTTGTATCAGCATTGTGGCACGCATCCATGGGGCTGAAAGCCAGTGGATCCTTCCAAAACAGCCAATGGAGCCACATTGGTGCTCGCGAAGGTCAGTAGGACCGGGAGTTCAGGCCCTGGCAGGACGTTCGATGGCTGCGTCTATCTAAGACTATCGTCAATGGAGCCGACCGATACACCGTGTGATGTTGAGATGGATCTAAAGAAAGGACAGAATCGGGTTCCGGAAAACCCGATTTAGCTGAGGCAGCATGTGACAGCATGTGGCAGCTGTGCTTGGCTGGAAAGTTCCCTCCAGCTTTCGCTTCCTCGTTTGAGAGACTATGATACATGAAGAAGAGTAATACAGGCCATTAAATCGTTGTGCCAATGGTCTTTGCATGTCGCTCGTAGAGGATGCCATCAACTGTTCATGGCTTGCCGAGGTGGTCCGTCTTGGCGATGGAGAGCAAGAGTCGACATCACCATGGTTGGCAGACCCATTCTGCTGCACTTTTCGCCAGTGTGCCATCATTTGACCACAGCTGCGTTGTGACAAGTCAAAAATGGCAGAAGTCTGGAACCAGTATCGCGAGTCTATCGCTGGTGGTTGGCGACTCATCTCCTACCATCTCGTAGACACAACTGGGCCTCAGACACGGCTGTTGGCCAAGCCTCATGGAGACAATCCCTTGGGACGAGTATTCATATCGAAACAAGGCTGGCTCGCCGCTCATCTTGCCCGGCCCCATCTGATGGCGCCTGACCCAAACCGCGCATCCATGGAGACTGCTTCGGATGAACAAGCAGCACGCATTGCAAGAGGTCTCTCAATGTATTGCGGTTACATGATATTGTATCAAGATGACCACGGTGGGCTGTACTGGCAAACAAGAGTCGAGATCAGCACGGATCCAGACAAGATCAGTGGCATCCAGGAAAGGAAAGTGACACTTACCGAGGAAGATGGGAAGTCATACATGACTCTTGAACCGAAGCAGGATTTCACAACTGAAGTAAATCAACTCGCACTGAGATATTTGTGGTACGTATGCTGACATGCTCGTAGGACGGCACACCTGCGAGGGCAGTCTTGAAGTGGGAGAAGTTTGAGTAGACCTACGTAGTCGACAATCCCCTGCATCTTTGACGAATCGTTCTGCGTTGTTGGCATAACGATCATTGCGAGCTGTTTTCTAATTCAATTCACTTGCAACGAACACAAGGGACCTGGCGTATGATCTGCCGATGCCGGGTGGGTCCCAGCTCGGAGCATGTCTGCCTATGCAGACAACACGCTGAGACCTTTGGCACAGCGAATGTCTTCGTAACTGGACAAGTAGTGTATTTCACCTTGTCACCTTTTGTACTCCTGACCTTAGGAGTCTTACAACCGGTTCTTGGCTGTGCCAGAAGTTGTCCGGGTTTTGCAAAAGCCCGATGATTGCCTAATCACGGGCTTGCGCTTGAGGAGAGTGCAACACCACATACTTACCCTTGAAAAAGCTCAGTCAGCCTCCACCATCTGATGCTCTTTGTCTCGCGCTGAAATGTCAGCAGGGTGTTTGTGAGCATTATTCGATCCTAACGGCAATAAGGTTTATCCACCATCTAGCCGAGGGTGGAGGGACAGCTCGAAGAGCTCCCTCAGCTGTGGTCGCCTAGATGTTCGGACCCTGCAGGCTAAGTGATGGAGCGCAAGCACTCGAACCATTGTTAGTAAGTCATGTCAGACTGGAAAGATCAGCTGAGCATCCTCTCAGTCAGCTGTTAGTCTGTCAATACAACCGAGTCAAGTTTCCCCAGCAGCGATCACATCACATTGTAGTTCAAGCTTGAGATCAACAACCAACAGAGTAGACAAGACTAGCGATAAACCAAGCAATCAAATCCAAGATGTCAGCAGACTACGCAGAGAGCTGGAAGGCCTGGGAGGCCGCCAGTGGAGGACGAGCTGTCCTTCATGGCTCGCCTGAAGAAATCAAAGCCATGTACGATGCGCTTGTCCAGGCTCTGTTGCCGTTGATGCCCACGCCCTCTGACAATGTCGAGGTGCAAGAAGACAAAGTGGATGGCATTGGTTATCGTGTATACACACCCAAAGGCCACAAGGGAGGATTGCCTATCGGAGTCAAGTGAGGCAATAGCACGGCTTTTGCACGCCAAAAGAAAGCTGACCTTTGACAGTACCCACGGTGGTGGCTACATGACGGGCGATCTGAATGCTGATCACTTGCTTTGCATCGTATGACTTCAGTACCGATGATAGAAGGCGTTCCTGACACTGACGCTGTCACAGGCTATTTCCGAGTACACGAATTCTGCCATTGTCAATGTGGATTACCGCTTGTCGCCCGAGCACAAGTGGCCGGCACAGCTCGATGATACACTGACTGTGTACAAATGGGTACGTTCCCTTCGAAAGACAATACGCGCAGCTCTAACAATGATCCAAGGCACACAAGAATGCGTCATCTTTCGGAGGCGACAACACCAAAATGTATACACTCGGCGGCTCTGCTGGAGGTGCACTTGCTCTACAGGCGGCCAACAAGATTGTCAAGGATCCAGAGCTGAAGGACAGCTTGAAGGGCATCGCAGCTCAAGTTCCATGCACAACTCATTGGGAAAATGTCCCTGAGAAGTACAAGTCCAAGTACAAATCGTACACCGAGAACGAGTCTGGCGTGCCGATCATCGACAAAGAGAGCATGGACACCTTCTACAAGTAAGCTCACAAGATGTTTTGCATAGTCTGAGCATAAGCTAATCTTCAAACAACAGACACGTTGGAGCTGACCCTAAGGATCCGGATGTTTTCACGATCCTTGCAACCGATAACCACAAGAACTTTCCACCAGTATACTTCACTGCTTGCCAGTTTGATCCACTCCGAGACGACGCATACGTCATGCAAGAGGCTCTCGAGGAGGCTGGTGTCAAGACAAAACTTGATTATTATCCAGGAATGCCACATTACTTTTGGGTAAGTTCTCCTGCGCCAGAGCTGAAACAGAGTTACTGACGTTGTCACTCAGATCTTCCCACCTGTCCCTGAGTCGCAGACATATGTGCAGAACTTGGTTGCTGGTATTGAGTGGTTGAAAAGCCAGTTTTAGGAGCCAGCTTCAAGAGCTCAACAGTGTCAGCTAGCTTCATGAACTAGATCTCGAAGCTAAGAGACGAATAACGACTATGGCTCTCTCCCAGCTGGGGAGTTCGATCGCTATCTAGCTTGCTGATACAATGCCTTACGTTTTACCCGTGAACAGGTGTAGCACATAGTCATACTCGAAGTGATTGTTCACGGCGACCAAAGTCTCTAGATTCCTCTTGTCTATGCTGCAACCGCCTAGACCGGAGAGCTCAAACTTGCAAAAGTCGAAGTCGACATTGTGGTGAAGACAGAGTCTGTTCTTGGCCTCTTGCCGATGATCACACCCTCTGCGCCATACTTCGATTCTTGCCTCTTGCAATCCTGTGAGAAATCCGTGCACATTGCAGTGATCATCTGTATCAACTTCGCCTTGTCCACGTAGCCTCTCCGCATGATCGTGCCCAGATACAGCCGGCTGAGCAAAGCATCGAAGAAGGTGCCTTCACCACCCAGTGGCATGTAGGAGAAACCCGCAATTTCCAGATTCGAGTGACCATACACGGGAGGGAGCTGAACGGCGTGTCTGCCTCGGGCTTGAGGACAACTGTCTGCGTATCTCTGCACGTCTTCGTGGAACTCCTTCGGGATAAGCACATTTGCAAAGTGTGCTGCGACTTTGACGTTGTCGCTCCCGGCTGGAATGCTGGCAATGATGGCACATGTGCTGTCATCAACGCCGTTGTAGACAATCAATTCTTCGAAATGGTTCTTGGTCGCGAGATCGAGACCTCTGTTGAGATTGTGTAGCTCCTTGATTACACGGCTGGCGTCATAGATGGGATTTGCTTTCTCGACAATTTCCAGGTCGACAGCGTGAATCATGATGTTGTGGCATTTGCGTCTCTTCAAATAACGTGCCCAACGCAGGGCTCGTGACCAGGAGCGCCAGATGCTTACGAACGGCCCTGCCAGACGTGACTTCCAGAGGAATTGTTGATATGCCATTTCTAACGTCGGGACGCGAAGGTCCTGATCAATAAGCCTTGGATAGAGGCCGTTGGTCATTTGACTACCTGTACCACAACCATCGTAGTCTACCCTGAAGCCGACACGCCCTGAGCCAGCAGGCTGTTCGTCGGGATAGTACTTGCAAGAATTCGGAATGTGCTCATCGTTGATGGCCTTGTCTGTGTATACTGTGTATACCATGCTTGCGGCTGTTGTTTCGCTGGTTGTGAGTCCCGTGATCCTGCAGGTCCTGTCGATGTCTTGAGGACAGTGTGAGCGTCCGGTCTCGACACATTATAGGATGCTGGTTGAGCTGACGCGGAAGGGGAGGTGTGACGACGTCTGAGAAGTTTGATACTAGTTTGTGTCAGAACGCCTTCAGGTTGTCGGTCTGACATGGATGAAGCTGTTCGATGAAGCTTCTTGGCGCCTCTGATGGTGATCTGACCGAAACGAGTTCCATCGTAGTGCTCATCTCGATCATGTGACAATGCCGACATCCGCCATGCAGTGCGTGACTGTGTACGATCCTTCATTGGAAGCTTTTTGTCGCAGTCCATACTACACCGACGGCGGATTCGTGCGGAGGTTTGCACAAATCGCTCAATTCGTTGATCGATCATCAGTTCTGGGGTTTCAGAATTTACAGCTGGTTGCGACGGATCTACCGCGTTCAGATTCCACGACTCGAGCTCAACCGATCACTGTGATATCCCGCCAAGGTGGCACGGTCTGCTCCGTCTCTGTCTCAAGATACGCCCACGGCTGTTCGAGAGCAGTTGAACGTGATTACAGTCCCATCGGCACATTAAGGCGAGGTCGGACCACACATACTCCCGCATCAATACGTCGTGAAAAGGTGTTGTTCTCCGGCATTGTAAATTCCCTCGCTTCCGCGTGTCCTACGGTCAGCTCCGTGCTACAAGGTCAAGCCACGAATGAAAAGAGCGTGATGTGATTGCCGTGCTTCAAGTCTATGTATGCTAGGTGAGACAGACGTCAATTTTGACGCAAGTGTGCCAGTGCTCGGTTCTCAGAAGGTCAATGAGCGATGGCCACATCTTGCAGCACGAGCTTCGGGTCAAAGTCCAACATGCTGCTCACGGGCTTGAACTCAAGTGGCATGAAGAAAGATGCAGTTGGGCTGGCAGTTGGCTTGTGAAGTGCGAAGTTCTGCTGATCTGCAAGCTGTAAGCCACACGCGATAGTGTGGCCTTCTGTATTCAGATGATCGGATTCCGGAGTTCGACCAGTGTTGTGTTCTTGGAGCCCTGGGCTGGACCCCACATCACGAGACCTCGACAGAGGTGCATGCTGAGCCGGAGAAGTGCAATTACTCTCGTCAGTAGCGTCCTTGAGCGCCCAATTCTGGGCCTCTTCTTCGGAATAGGGCTTAGCCTTGGGATGATCTGCACCTTTCTTGTCTCTGTGTTCATGTGCTGAGCAGGGCAATCCAACCTCTTGATCCAAGAACATTGCTCGTTTGTTGTCCCCTTCCAGCTCTGCGAGTTGTGTCGCAGGAGGCAGCTGGTCTGCTGGATAGTATTGCAGATTGATAAACTCTGTAACGATGTCGAGCAGAGGGTCGGCGCCAACCGGTAGATCTGGCAGTGGCTTGAACTCGCCCGATACAGCAGATTCAGCGTATTCAGACCTGTGCGAGTCGATGGAATGCTTTACGTCAGTGGAATCGCAGGGCTCCATGTCCTCTTCTGCTAGTTCTTCAGGCTTGTACATCTGCGTGATAACGAGCGAGAATTTTCGCTCGGTTCGCGCCCGCACGCGGTCTTCCTTGTGTGGATACCAGTGTGCTCCTCGCTGGAAGATCTTGCTTCGCTGGGAGGCAGAGTTCTGAGCAGCTTCACAGAGCTCTAGTCGCGCAAGAAGCCCTCGTTCAGCAAAGTAGCCTTCATTCCATTGGCGCAGCAGATCGCCCAGGCTATCCTCGGATTCGTCAATGAGACCTTCTTTCACTTTCTCTTCTTCGTAGCGCTGAATCTTGTTTCGACCTATGTGGTAGCTGTCCGGCGAAGAAACGGTAACCGCGGCCGCGGTGCCAACCGCCCAGACTTTAGCCCGCTCTTTTGGGCTCAATCGAGCAGTGTCCACGATTTGGCTAGTGAACTTCTCCCACATGATGGGATGGACTTTCAAGTCGAAGAGGCCAGGGTGATAAGCAAAGCTCGAAGTCAACAGAGCACCTTTGGTGTGTATCCGTAGTGAGTGCGGCGCTGCGGGATGGACACTTATCAATGAGCTGTCTCCACTGGAGCTACTTCTTGCTGACTGTAGAGATGTGCTTCTCGAGCCTCCCAGCTTGAGTTGCTTGACACTGTCGTTCCTGGCTCGCGTGGTCACGCGTGTCGGGCTAGACGAACTGACCGAGGAGTCTTTGATCATGGAGTATCGTTGGCTTCTGTCCTTCTGAAGTTTTCGTGTGACCGCCGAGGCCTCAGTGATAGTGACGGGGCATATCATGCTGCAATATTTCTGACGATATTCTTGTTAGTAGTTCGTGTTAGCTGTTCTTCAATGCAAAGGCAGGGCAATCGACTAGAAGCAGGTCTTAAGCTGTTCGATCCTGATACACAATGACCTTGCGCTCGCGATGAGCACCATCGTCATCGGACTCATCGCCTCGATGTCGTCTACCAGTCACCTCGATGAGCATGATAGCTGTGATTGATGAAACTGGGCGTAGGTTGGAGATCGAGTTTCGCGTTGTTTGAGGAGAACTTTCTTGGCTGACGCTCCTCACGTGAGAACGTGTCTTGTCAGTCACAAATTGGCCCAAGAGACACTGTGGCAACTTGGCATCTTGCTTCGCAGTCTTCATCCTTTCCTAAGTCCGGGCTTGACATGTTGCTGTTTCGCAGTCAAGGTGTATCATCCAACATAATCGGCGTTACTGAGGAGGCCATTGAGCGCGATTCCAGCAAGGCTCCAGAACCTCGACTGTGACCTGGCAGTCGATCTGGTCATGCCACAAACCGTATCGCCCCTTTAAGCTGGCCGCATGTCTTCCTTACTCTTCTGCCATTCAGCCGTCGACTTCTCTCTGCATGTCTATGTGAAGGCGCCAATGATTGAAGCTGCGTAAGGAGGTCAACGCAACAGATTACCAGCTGTACGACACTTCAGCAGGCGCAATGTTCGAGGCAGAGGGCGGGACCAAAAAGGCTATCGCTAGAATGGCGAGGTGTTCTCTCGGCTCAAGAGATCGTATGCAAACTACTCTCGTCAGCATGCCATTAACGAGAACTCGCCAATCACTGAGCTACTCTCGAGCATGAGTCGTGAGTGGTGATCGTGGTGATCTTGCGTACTTTCAGCGCATGCATAATCTCTGGCTCTGATCAAGACAGGCAATGTCTTGGGTGAAGACCCGGGCCAGATGAGCTTCACTAAGAGTCACACTTTCAGACGACAGCTCCTCGAGCCGTCTCATGACATGGTGCTGACTATCATAGATGGGGGAGGAACGGCGCCTATCGAACGCTTTCGCAAGCCTTGTAGCCCACTAATTCTTGTGACAGGTATTCAATATGGATGGGTACGAGTACGCCTGGGACCGCGGCCTGGAATGGTCCGCCATGCCGAGGTGCGATCTTGTCTCCGGCTATTGTAGTGTCAACAACTGATGTTTCCTCTGGACGCTACCTGTAATGTAATGGCTTGGTATAGGTCATCACAGTTTTGAGCTCCCGGATCATACAGCCTCGGTTTTGCAGAAGAGTTTCCATATCACAATCCACTCTCGAATGAGACCACGCCTCATTCGTACCAACAGCTGCTGTTCGCAGGAGTCATTCAGGCCGCAAACCTCCCAGAAACCAACCCAGCCATTTGTCTAGATGTATCTAGCCCTGGCCTTGCAGTGCATGTGCGGGTTGATGACACAACCTTGACCACCTGGACAGAGATAAGCATAAGAGATCATTACAGCTATGGATCTACATGTTCACGGGTCGTGCGAGCACTTGATAACGCGTAGCTAATAGCGTAAGCAGAACGCGATTACTCGAAAAAGGCAAAGCTTCTCCATGCAGAACCGGAGTCACTCGTTGTACACAGCTCCTTCCACATGCAGCAAAAAGCCGAACGTCATTGACTGCATCACTTCCTCGTAGACATTGGACGTATCTACAGGGCAAGATCCTTGCAGGCGCACATTCGGCCATGAGCAGATATCTTTTTGATTCAGCACCTGTTATACATCAAGGGACTCTTGTGAGTCTGTCAGGTCGACCCTACTCTCTGCGACAGCTATCTACAAGACAATCATTTCAGAAGTTCACCGAGCACCTACACCACGTGGAAGGACTTTCCGCACGGCAGTGGCCTCTCACTATCGGCAACCCGAGCACAGCAAGCTCGTTTCGGCGGCGGGTGCAGAGCAGCAGACTATTGCCCAGCAGTCGAGCATCGACAAGCGGTCCAGCAGCGGTGCATTGTCTCGGCGGAACGATGCTGTATCTAGTTTGGAGTTGATGCAAGATCATGACCACTATTGGCACCGAGGCTGCGCCCTACGATCCGCTACTTACCATTGATGGCATCGAGTACTTTCCGGAACCATACTCTTCTGCCAAGCTCGACCACGCACAGAGGTATGGCATGATACCCATTGCATCGCTGGCCACGCTCTCGGTCATCAGTACCATCTGTTTGATTAGCTTCATCGTCAACCGAATGATTGGTTGGAAAGGCCACTACAGAACATGGGTAGGATACAATCAGTATGTGGTACTGGTTCTTAACCTCATATTGGCCGATTTGCAACAGAGCAGTGCATTCCTCATCAACTGGCACTGGTACCGAGTGGATCAGATCCTGGCACCCTCCCCGCCATGCTTCGCTCAGGGCTGGCTGCTGCACTCTGGCGATGTCAGTGGCGGCTTCTTTGTGCTGAGTATAGCCCTCCATACCTACTACACTGCGGTGCATGGCAAACGCATCGGTAACAAGACTTTTGCTGCAATCGTGGTGGGAATCTGGACATGGACCTACTTTCTCACAGCAATCGGTGTGTGGATGCATGGTACTAGAAAGTACTTCACAGCCGCAGGTTCTTGGTGCTGGGTGTCGTCGGCTTTCGAAATCAACAGGCTCTGGACACATTATGTCTGGATCTTCATGATCCAATTCAGTACCATCCTGATCTACCTCGCAATCTTCTGCTCGCTGAGAAAGAAGACGAAGCGGCTATTGAATGGAGGACAGGTGCCGTCAAATAGTCCAGCTGCCACGACTATCAAAGCAGTCAATCGCATCGCGGTGCTCATGATGCTGTACCCATTCGTCTACGTGGTGCTGACATTGCCACTCTCTGCAGGTAAGACACAAAGCTGAAGGTCCCGTGCAATGCTGATTCTCACAGGTCGTATGTGGACCATGTCGCACGGAGCTGAGCCGACGAGCAACCTGTACACGTGTATCGCTGGGTCCCTCCTGACATCCTGCGGCTGGGTTGATTCGCTACTGTACACCCTGACGCGGAAACGCCTGCTACAAGACACCATGCCTGGCACCTCCACGACACGCAGTGTTCACGGCGACTGGGACTGTAAGGGTATCATCCAGATTCGCTCAGCAACCGTGTCTCGTGAAACTACTGAACTCGAGGTGTTCAATCCGGACGCACGGCGAACGTCTTACGTGTTGCCGCGCGAACTGTTCGAGGATACGTCGTCGAGTGGAAGCACTGCTGAGGCAGAAACTCTAGGGCGGCTGCCCGCTGGTCTTGTGACAAGCTTGAGGCAAAGCGAGAGGGTGAAGCCGGTATTTGTGCGGCGCAGTGAGACACTTTCAGAGCAGGAATTCATATTGCCTCCACCACCCGCATATATTGATACGCGCTCGAATCGCAGATTTTGGGAAGACCGGTGTGACTCGCCAACGCATGGGGTATGAGTAATAAATGCAACTGGAGGTGGGCGAGATGTTGAGAGGGCCTTCAGTTCTAATTCACAGATCCTTATCGTGTTGATCATTCAGCTGCCTGCTTGTCATGGCCCCGACTCATGACGCTGGATCTAGCTTGCGTCTGCGCCTCGTCCGAAGACCTTGACATTCCCATCTCGTTGCACCAGATACAGCAACTCAGCCTCCTTCACCGCCTCGCTGTCCTCATCCTCGTCATCGTCGAGATCATAGTAGTCTCCACCTCGAGTGATCCTCAGCACTCCACTGACATCTTTCGCCGCACCAGTCTCCAGCTCGCGCACGCTGAACAGAAGTCGGCTCGCGTGCGCTTGACTCGCTACGAATGCAGCCGTCTCCGCTTCCACCGGGATCCGAGTCTCTGTCACTGTAGCTGAGACAAGCGGCAAGTCCGCTGACGCTGACAGATATGTTGCGTGGACTTGTGAATGTGAGCGTAGGTTCAAGACGAAAGTGTTTAGATCTTGTGCTGTTGTGCTGGCAGTGGCAAGCAGGATGTCTGGGTTGTCGAGCACCAAAAGGACTTTCTGATCCGTGGAGAATTTCGCGAGTGCTTGTTGAATGTTCTTTTCTGCTTCCGAGAGGACTGTGCTGGTAGGTGAAGGACTGCTGAAGCAGTCCACGAAGGCGAAGTGCCCAGTCGTGGTAGATTTTGTCAGGTCGACACCCTTATATTGGAGTCAGCCCTCGCGTACCACGCCTAGCAGCTGGAGATGTCAAGGCATACCGTCGTTCTACGAATTTCGTTCTTCCAGAAATTTAGATCCCGCATCCAGCTCACGAGTAACACTGCGGGAGATTCATCGCCTTCGGAGGTTTTCGGTGACAGTGCGTTGCCGACGAAGCGCGCAACAAGCCAGTTGACGCTACATCCTAATGTAGAGGTGAGGAGAATCAGTGAAGTCTCCACCGGCAGTCGCAGATATGGCTCAAGCGCTGATGGGAGACTTTTGCTTGTCATGTTTGAGGGCGAGGTACAAATGGAGGTGGAGTCAAAGTTTTCGGAAGAAAGCGGAGTGAGAATTTGTGGAGCTTAATATCAATGGAGTGGCCAGTGAAACATAAAGCAGTATAATATCAAGAACGATGCGACACATGGTAGGTATTGAGTCTTGCCGATTGCAGCTATAGAACATGGTTTTCATGTTGGTGTTCTATTTTGCTTATATTCTATACATGTCTGAACCATTCCTGGCCGCCATATTTCGAGCCCTTTTGGCTGGCCTCCTCTACTTGCAGTAAGCTCTTCCCAGTATCTGCTATACACTGCTCAATTGGGATGTATGAGATGTGCAATTCATTCTTCGACTTCGAATTGTCCACCTGGAAGTGTTCAAAGGACTTCGCATTGCCTGGATCTGGAATCTTGCTTGACTTATTGGGGAATGCCTTTCGTAGTGATGAGGCAATGTCTGCGTTGGTGAAAGTGCCACCGACAATGAAGTATCGCTCGTTCTTCTTGGTATGATTTCATATGCCTTGAGGTGTGCCTGGGCAACGTTTCGTACATCCGCAAACGCCGGAAAGCCGGTCTCTGGCACCTGCTTATCAAGCGAGCCGTCTAAGAATCTCCAAACATCGGCGGAGCTTGTGTTAAGGTGGTCGATGTCGACCTTCTGCGCAAGAGGCCCATAGATCATCGGCGGGTTGATGGCAGCCACAGTAAAATTGGGCCTGTGCTCATTGACGAAGTCAAGAGCTGCCTTTTCCGCGAAAGTCTTGGAAGCAGTGTAGGCAATAGTGCCATCTCCCGTCTTGGCTTCTTCATACGTAGTCGGGTTCCAGTCCTTCTCTGAGTACGTATAGCCTGGACGGGCTCCTTGTTTCGGATCAAGGATGGCTGCAAAAGATGATGTGATGACTACCCGCTCCACTTGAGGAGCATTCTTAGCGATTGATGCTAGTACGGACTTGGTGCCCTCTATCGCCGGATGAAGGAGATCGCGCTCGTTATCCTTGAAGTTCAGCACGAATGGTGAGGCTGTGTGCACAACTCCGTCGACTCCCTTCACTGCCTCGTCAAACGCGCCAGGTTTTGTGATATCGTCAACGATGGCAATCTCCAGACGTTCAGCATGCCCCGAATGAGTGTTCTTCACATCGTCGCCTTTGGAGGCGTCTCGAACAGTTGTGCGAACACTGTACCCATTCGACAGGAAGGCATTGATGACCCAGGTGGCCACAAAGCCTGTCCCTCCAGTAATGAGAATCAAGCTTCTCTCGGATGATGAATTCTTTCCGGACTTTGGAACCGCAGATTTGACTTTATCGACAGCGTGAGCTGCGGCATTGTTCGTTTTAAGAGCGGTATGAGAAATTTCCGTAGAGTTGCTGAAGCGATGGCAGGAGTCGATGGCGGCAATTGAAGACTATTGCGCTGGTACTTATATACCGTAACCAGTTGCTCGAATGTGGCATCATTGTGAAGCACCTAGAGCTACTCTTGACGATTGCCTCACGCGGCCGGCTCTGGGGTGCGATCGACGTCACCTCCGATGGTTTGCCGGACGTAGTGGACACAACTCTTAGTACCTTGATGACAGCGCTTAGAAATATAGCTGCATTGGTGATGTGTGTTACTGCATCGATAAGGCTGTGGTGAAGAGGGCTCATGGCAGCCAGAACCTTGAACCCAGCAAATAGATGTAGTCCAAATCATGCGGACCAATCAGGAAGGACATGCCCAGACATGTGAACGTGCCGAGAAGGACTCGCTATTCGACGTGGGCGAAGACGTTTCTCTTTATGCATGTGCAGATAGAGACGCTCTCTAGTCTCGACCAGACTCTTGACGGACATCGGGCTAGTCGCGTCATCAGATCTAGCGGCCAGTGCGTGATGCATAGCATACCACCTTGAAACCAGGTCATCCGGGAACATTGTAGGCCACATTCTGCCGATGATCAACAGTCAGGTTTTCACCAGCGGACCAAGATCACATTTGCTTCAGAACCAAGGTTTTGGAGTGGTCGAACGTCCATCAATTCAAGTCAAAGGGGAAAGGAATGGTCCAGCGGAGATATTGTCATTCACAACTTGTCGTGGCCATGCCACAAGTCCGCTCCACCGCGGAGGTAGAGAGTCGCAAAGGATCGGGATCTGTCGTTGAGCAATGCCTTGAAACCACGGAAAGCGGTCTTCGCCGGGCTTCATTGTCGCAAAAACATGCGCCAGTATAGCAGCTGCTCGAGGATCATTAGCTTCGACAAGGTTGCCAAGGCGAATAGGCACGCGAGCAGGCATGGCGATGACTCTCCGGTCCATTGCTAGCGGTGAGTCTAGTCCGTGAGCAATGCCTTTGTACATCAGTCCGAAGTAGCTGAGGGTGCGTTCGTACGCTAGACGATCCTCGTCTCTGATAGTATCGCCCTCTACGGGAGAGAGCAGGTATTCGAAACCTTCTTGATGCTCCTTGCGAAACAATTCGTTGTCGTCGCTTAAGTCAGGCTCTCCATACATGGCTCCAGATACAAGCAGAAGTGAAAGTCAGTGCACAGCCCTTTTCAAGCTGACCAGAACTCGCGACAGACCTTCGATGAACCAAGCCTCTCCAATCCAGTCTTTCCACTGCTGGATGATGAATAGTGTGCCGCGACTCAGCTTGAACCACTTCAATGGATCCAGCATCAACGATTCATCGCTGGGCTCGTTCAAGGTGAAAAGAGAATAGTAGCATATCAGTATGGAGCACAGATACGCAGCTCGGATATTGCTGAGCCAGAGAACCGCTACAGCTTTCTGATGACCATCCAAAGCGCGCGTGAAGTACTTGCGAGATGTCTCTAGCATCTCTGCGTGGTTGTGCGCTGGGAAAACAGTTACGCTACCTGGACTGGGCTTTCCCGCAACTGCTCGCCTTGCCTTGCTCGCAGATTTCCAGCCGAAGTAGACAGCGTGCTCCGGCAGAGGGTCGATGCTATTTCCTGCCGCATCGAAATTGACCATGCGGCCTTCGAGGGCAGACCAACATCTTGGCTTCGCGCGAGAGGCGTGCAGTGCTGCCCCGGCCAGCATGGCATCTAGTAGCCAGCGGTACTCGAAGGCTGTGAGTGGACATTGGTGCTTCCAGAACTCCCACGTCGTGGACAAAGACATACACGTATATGCCATCCATTCGTGCATTAGTCGCAGCTCGAGAAACTGCTCGGCGGCGTTCGCTTGAAGCGTGCTATCTGACGCTGGACTCTGCGGATCATAGGGACTGGCTGGGTATTCGCAGTGGACGGCGTGGCGTTTGCATGCACCACATTTTGGTTTCTCCTCTGCGAAATGATCATTAATTCATTGCTGCAACTAGACATCTCGCGTCACTGACCATCACGTTTGACCTTACGCGCTTTGCATCGCTTGCAGCCCTGCTCGCTGTCAGTATCGCGTCACGCGTTGCAGAGGCAAAGACCCAACTGACCGTCCGCGTTTTCCTATGTGAAAGTCTTGGGGGCATAGCTATAAGCGAGTCCTCTAAACAGCGAGAGCATTGCAGTGCCGAACGACAACCGACACGTAGATGCTGCAGGTTATCCGCCAACTCACGTTGCTTCACAGGTGAGACCGGATTCCGCCTCGTTTCGAGGCGGTGATGTCGCGCGTCAAAGCATGTCAAAACTTCTGGACAGCAACCAATCTGGAACTGTTCTTGGCCTGCTTCCTTTCTGATCACAGCTCGTGCTTTATCATAGAAGTTGACGACAAGAAGCGCGTCGACCTTTGTTGTGCTGAGTGGGCAAGTGCAACACGTGCGAGAGAAGAAAGCGCGCCGATCGGGTAGACTTCGGCCTCTGCCCACATTCCTGGCAACACCAACTTTTGTTCGACGCAGTCCTCCAACATCCACAGAGTGCTCAGCGCGTCAAGACGAGCTTCCTTGACACGAATCGCGATTCCTGTTTGCAACGAGAGGACCGGTGCGGCGACACAATCTATCAAAACAATCTCAACAACGCGTTTGCGGCCCAAACATGGGCTACATACGTCAAGAGGCACTTCCACGCCTCAAGGAGTACAAGTACTCTGGTAAGCATCAATGCATCCATTCTGGCAAGCGATATGCTCACTCACATCTTACAGGCGTGGACCACAGCTTGCTATCACGATATGTTCTCAAGCCATACTGGTGGTCCAAAGTGATCGAGCTCTTCCCGCTTTCCATGGCGCCGAATGCAATCACATTGACTGGTTTCGGCTTTGTCGTAGCCAACGTGCTGACATTGCTCTACTACTCGCCGACTCTGGACCAAGAATGTCCATCATGGGTATACGCGTCCTGGTCAATTGGTCTCTTCCTGTATCAGACACTCGACGCGATTGACGGAACTCAAGCAAGGCGAACCAGGCAGAGTGGGCCTCTGGGAGAGCTTTTTGATCATGGTGTTGATGCTGTGAACACTAGTCTTGAGGTCTTGTTGTTTGCAGCTGCGATGCAATTCGGCCAGAGTTGGAAGACTGTGTTGGTGTTGTTCGCAAGTCTCCTCACCTTCTATGTCCAGACTTGGGACGAGTGAGTCCTGATCATTGATCCCCTGAACACGGCGTCTGCTGACTTTTTACTAGGTACCACACCAAGACGCTTACCCTTGGCTTCATCTCTGGACCCGTTGAGGGCATACTGACTCTCTGCATTGTGTACGGCATCACTGCTTACACCGGAGGTAGCTACTGGCGCCAACCAATGCTCTATGCCCTAGGAGTTCCGCACTACGAATTTCTGCCAAGTATCGCATATAACATGGACTTCGGAGACTTTTACTTGGTCTATGGAGGCATCGTGCTCATCCCCTCGGTGATCGGCAGCGCGCTCAATGTCATGGAAGCAAGACGCAAGCGAGGCGAGCGCACACGTGTGGCGCTTCTTGGACTCCTGCCATTCTTCGTAACCTGGGCGTTGATTGCCGCCTACCTGGCCCTACAGCCGATCATCCTGCGCGAGCATCTTGTGCCATTTGTCCTCTATGCTGGAATGGTCAATGCGTACAGCGTTGGGCAGATGATTACAGCTCATCTGACCTTGTCCGAATTCCCATATCAGAACGTTATTGCACTGCCTATGGTTTACGGAGTCATTGACTCGATCGGTCCGGTTCTTTTACGCAAGTTTGGCATCGGATGGTACAGCTCGCTTGGAGAAGGAGTTTATCAAGTGGCGTTCCTGTTCACGTGCGTCGGTCTAGCTTTCGGCGTATACGGCAGCTTCGTTGTCGATGTCATTGTTGACATCTGTGACTATCTGGACATCTGGTGCCTGACGATCAAGCATCCGTACACCGCTGAGGTCGAGGAATCTAGCTCCAAGCATATCAACGAGAAGAAGGCGGCGTAAGAGCAATATCTGGGCCATCCACAGGTCACACGAGCACTTTCCGAGAATGGACAACTTTCCCGGACGAAGCTTTTGCATCATCGGCGGAACATCCGCGGCCTACATTAGAGGCGTATGGTTGGAAGACTTGCATGAATCACATGAAATATATAATGATACCCCTCGCATACACGCGCGCGGTCTCGATGTCTTTCTCCAAATTGCTACGAGCTCCTGTCCCATATCGTCCTCCCTTCGAAGGGCAAGATTTTGACCAAGACTATGTCCACAGCTCAACATATCCAGGAAGATCGCTATAACAACCACATGGCATGTCCTCCATCCCTTTTCCTCCAGCAAGAGATCGGTAGTTGGCGGAGGACAGAATGGGACCAACACTAACACGCTCAGTAGTCAGGCACACTATCCTTAGTTCTCAGCTCCATGAGAGATGTCTTATTCGCCCAACGAGCCCCAGAGACGAAGCTCAAAGTCCCGCCTGGAGTTCCTGCGGGCTATCAAGGAGCAGGGCCCGATCTCGACAAGCAGAAGAGGGGTCAAGAAAGCAATTTCGAACAGAATCAGGCTCTTCGTGATGCTCGGTTGAAGTGAACGTTCTTGTCACCCGATTCATCGAGTTTCGTGCTAAACCGAACGAGACTGTCGTTGCACTTTACTGTGCAAATGGCTCCAGCTTCACCGATCGCTGGGGAGAGGAAGGCTCATTCCGCTTATCGTCCCAGCGTACTCATGGAGGTCTATGTAACATCGAGGCATTGGTACGAGAGCTCAGGCGATGGGGACTGTAATGACCATGTGAATAGTTGCTAGCTACCTGTATTGTTGTTGGCGGCACCTCCAACTGCTCAATGTGGCGGCGTCGAGCATTAATGAAATCCATCAAATACGTCCCAGGCTGCAGCTGCCCCTCATTACCTGCATGGCAGTCGTCCATCGTGCTTCCCACATATATCACCTAGCTCGCTTTCGATCGCATTGCCGACAAGCTATATTGTATTTAGCACTTTGTGTCAGCAGTATCGATTCCTCACAGGCCTTCCTCTCGCGCAGACATCGGCCGTTGCAGACATCGGAGCGATCTCCCCACAAGGTCCAAGCGGCTTCCAGAAGGCTTCTTTGACGAATCGGAGCCGCAAAGGCTACTGCTGACCTCGAGGCGACGACGACACGGTGAATCGCCCAGTGACATGCGACTATGCGGTAGCGTTTAGTCATACAGCTCAGCGTCGACCTTGTACCGCTATCGCCGCGCCGATGCGCACACGTCGCGCAGACAATCGCATTCCCTGACCATGACACGCGAGGGAAGCGGCGGCGGCGCATTGCCATCTTCTGCGCATGGGACCTCGAGCTTCTTGCCAGAGTCGGTCTACGGCCAGCGGTCCAAGCATCCGCAGCCTTCGAGCATCACGATCGAGTCCACCGCCAACAACACCCCCGCCAGCAACAAGTCCGCGCCCGCTGCAGCCTTCCGGCCCACCACGCCTGCCTCGTCAACACGTTCGCGGTCCAGCGCGCACCTGCAGCAGCAGCAGCACCGGAATGGCCACCACGAAGAGGACGACGAGGACGACAACGATGAGGAGGAGGATGGCTCCGAAGACGAAGACGACCAAGGCCTGCAGTTGCCCGCCAATGGACGTCGAGCGCCCGCGACAGCAGCTCCCAAGCCGCCTCTATCCCGCGCACGCAGCGACTATGGGCAAGGCGCATATCGTCAGCAGAATGGGCACATGAACGGGAAACCCGGCGAGAAGAAGAAAGACGACGATCTGGCCATGAGACATGGCTGGGAAGCACAGCTGCAGAATGAAGAGGCCGCGAAGAACCTCAGTGAGAACTTCTTCATGTACTATGAGGATAAGCGGCACGAGACTGCTGGCAACTTACCTTCCGACTTTGACCCAAAGAACATGGTCACCGAATGGCGCATGAAGGATCGGCTGAAGACCGTGTCTGCCCTGCTGGCTGTCTGCCTCAATGTGGGAGTCGATCCGCCGGATGTGATCAAGACGAATCCTTGTGCGCGATTGGAGTGCTGGGTAGATCCTGTGCCACAGGACAGCACGAACCAGAACTCAAACAACACAAACGCTCAGATTGGAAAGAACTTGCAGTCACAGTATGAGAACCTATCATTACGGACGCGATATAAGGCTGTGATGGATCCGACGATAGAAGAACTTAAGAAGTACACGACCTCGCTCCGACGCACAGCGCACGCGGAACGTATTCTGTTCCATTACAACGGCCACGGTGTGCCCAAGCCGACACAAAGTGGCGAGGTCTGGTGCTTCAACCGAAGCTATACGCAATACATTCCTATCAGCCTCTTTGACCTCCAAGAGTGGGTGGGCGCACCAGGACTGTGGGTGTGGGACTGTAGTGCAGCTTCCGGCATCATCCAGGGCTTTCTCGAGGGTGCACAAAAGCACAACGTCAATCAGCAGGAAGCCCTGAAACGAGATCCCAACAGGGCGCAACAGCAGCCACTGATCAAATGGGAAGACTGCATACACTTGGCGGCATGTCGAGAGAACGAGGTACTTCCGACGAATCCAGATCTGCCGGCTGACCTATTCACCTCATGTTTGACCACGCCAATAATGATGGCAGTGCGATTCTTCATCCTGCAAAATCCTCTCGGCTCAACGTTTGGAGTAAGTCTTGATCAGGCGAGAAACATTCCTGGCAAGGTCAGTGAACGCAGGACACCACTCGGCGAGCTCAACTGGATTTTCACCGCGATCACTGATACCATTGCGTGGAATTGTCTCGAGAAGCCGCTCTTCAAGAAGCTATTCAGACAGGATCTTATGGTCGCCGCATTATTTCGCAACTTCCTTCTTGCACAAAGGGTAATGCGAATGTACCATTGTCGGCCCCAGTCATATCCGAACATACCTGACACCCATGATCATCCTCTGTGGCGAAGCTGGGATCTTGCTGTTGAGATGATTTTGTCGCAGCTGCCAAGCTTGATTGAGCAGCAAAAGGCGCACGAAGCTGCCATCGAGGGCCAACAAAATCCTCAAGGCGGATCCTCACCACAAATGCCGGAGCTTGAATACAAGCATTCTGACTTCTTTGCTGACCAGCTCTCAGCTTTCGAGGTCTATCTCAGTGCTGCGCCAAGCAATCCAAGTGTCGCAGGATATGCTAAACCACCAGAACAACTTCCCATCGTCTTGCAGGTTTTGTTGTCCCAAGTGCACAGGCTTAGGGCGCTTGTGTTACTGTCGAAATTTCTCGATCTTGGTCCATGGGCAGTCAATCTTGCTTTAAGCATTGGGATCTTCCCCTATGTGCTGAAGCTGTTGCAGTCCCAGGCCCTTGAGCTGAAAGCGCCGATGGTGTTCATCTGGGCACGAATACTCGCAGTCGATCAGAGCTGCCAAGCAGATCTGTTGAAAGATCAGGGCTATGCTTACTTCACCAACATTCTCAACGCGACCAACGGCATTCCTATGGGCAATGTCGCGGAACATCGTGCCATGTGCGTTTTCGTGATCGCCATGTTCTGCAAGGACTTCAAGCAGGGCAAGGCAGCAGTTCTGGACAGCAATCCTGAGCTGATTGAGCTCTGTCTGGGACATCTGCAGGACATGGAGAATCCGCTTTTGAGGCAGTTCAGCTTGTTGTGCTTAAGTCACCTCTGCCGGGACTATTCTACTGCTAAGGAGGCATACATGGCGCATGCTGCACAGGAGCGCATTTGTGACTGCAGCCATGATCCTGTGCCTGAAGTACGTACCGCTATGCTCAACGCACTGACTAGCTTCATCGCTACAGGCGAGATAGATGGCGACGTTATCGAAATGGAAGAGATGCTCGTTGGTGTCATTATTAGTATGGGCATGGACGGGTCAATTATGGTGCGGAAAGAGTTGACTGTCTTCTACTCGGAATACGTGAAGAGGTATCTGAAGCGCTTCCTGTGTGCTGCGTTCGAGCAGTTGCAGGAAGAGCAGGATAGAAGAAGTGGCAAGGAGCAAGTTGTTGATGATTTCATCGCGATGCAAAAGGAGAACGGCCTCGAAGCGCTGATACAGAATGGATCTGGCAGAGGATCGCATCACAGGAGTGTCTCAGCAGCGGCTGCTGACAGTGAGCCACGGTCTGTGAAGCCAATCGCGCGTCAGTCCAATTCGTTGGGAACGATATATCGAGCGGTCTGGCGGCAAATCATGAGTCTGTCTACAGACTCGCATCGCGAGGTTGCCCGGAACGCAGGCATCATTGTAGATTACGTGCTCAATGCACTACTAGAGTCTCCTCTGGGTCAAGCTTCTGAGGTCATTCTGGACGAGCTGGAGCGACGAACGACAATGGAAGCATCCACTATGGGCGCCGCAGTCCAGCCACTCAGCAGAGTGCAGCCAGCTGGACAGGGACCCCGACCCGAGACGCCACCAAGTCCTTCAGCTTCGATAAGCTCACGGCCGGATGGGTATTTTGCTCTTTCTAGGACAGCCAGTGTCGCACAAGCACTTGGGAAACTTGTCGGGTGGGGTGCGAAGACTCCGGGAGAAGCTTCTACACCCGGTTCGCCAACTCATGCTCGACGTGGCTCAAACTTCAGCGTTACTACGCCCTATCGATCGCGCCCTCTGACACCGCACGATGCTTCCATGCTGCCTCCGGACGCCTTGGACACTATCCAAGGTCCAGCGCATCAACCTCCCGCCCGGGTACCGTCGACACCGTACTACCAAGCACGCGATCTGTCAGCACTGCCTGAGCTGCCTCTGAAGTCGACATTCTTTGACTGGTCAGCCTCGTATTTCCGGGAGGCTCAAATGCGACCTTCTGAAGCAGATCAGCCAGGTTCGAGAGACTACAATGAACGCCTCTGGCGGCGAAACCGCAATGATAAGATCATCGCGTCAACTCAGCCGCTCAAGGAGGCAGCTGGTTCGCAAGGGTGGGACAAGCCGTGTGGCTACTTCGGCATAGGAGCCGCACCTGTGAAGATGGTGTTCCACCAATTCGAGAGCCATCTCGTCACCAGCGACGACCGGGACAGCATTGCCATTTGGGACTGGAGTCAAGAGAAACAGCTTGCGCGATTTAGCAATGGGAACCCGAAGGGTAGTCGTGTGACTGAAGTCCAATTCATCAACGAAGATGACATGGCGATGCTCATGGTTGGATCCAGCGACGGCGTCATCAAAATTTACCGGGATTATGACGATCTCAAGAAGATCACGCATGTATCTTCCTTTCGAGCACTGTACGATCTCGTCCCTAGTACGGGCGGGACATCTGGATTAGTGTTCGATTGGCAACAAGGTCAAGGTAAAGCCCTCGTAGCGGGCGATGACCGCGTTGTCCGAGTCTGGCAAGTCGGCCAAGAGCTGTGCGTGAACGACATTCAGACAAGGTCTAGTGCTTGCATCACAAGTCTCACATCAGATCAAGTCGAGGGAAACGTGTTCGTCGCAGGATTTGGAAATGGCTCCGTCAAAGCGTATGATCAGAGAAGACCGAACGCTGAGACCATGGTTTTGGGATGGAAGGAACATACGTCCTGGATTGTGGGTGTCCATCTGCAGCGTGGTGGCATGCGTGAGCTGATCTCTGCTGAATCGAATGGAGGCATTCGTCTTTGGGACCTTCGCATGAGTAAAGCAGTCGAGAAGCTCAATCCGGGCAAGAGCAGGGAGCCGCGCAGTCTTCGGACCTTATCTGTTCACGAACATGCGCCTGTGTTCGCAACAGGTGGCAAAGATCACACTATTCGCGTCTACAACACGAAGCTACAGCCACTTAGCAAGTTCGAGCCATACATGTCCTACCTTCGCGTTGGTCTCGGAGGCAATGCTAGGAATGCTCCCATTACTGCTACGGCCTTTCATCCGCATAGGATGATGTTGGCATGTGGAGCGGTGAATGATGGCCATGTCAACTTGTTCAAGTGCGACGTTGACGAAGATTATGTCAGGAGTCATGATAGTGTTGTGGAGGATTGGCCGCCATCGAGTGGTAGTGGATACACGACTCCTGGTGGCAGGTTCTAGCCGGGTCTGCGGCGCAGGAAGTTAGGCCTCGCGAATGAGGTGGCATCGGCAGCGTCTTCGCGTCGTGCAACTATAGCGTCAGCAACAATGCATCTCATCGCGGCGACGGAGTGGGCTATCTCGGCTGCGGCTTTGTCTACGCCTGCTGAGCCACAGCCACGACTCAAACTTTCTACAGCTGTTGCCTTACTGGAACACGGCCGCGATGATCGTCCCCCCTCTCGTTGCCGGGAGATATGCGACTCGGCACCTCCTGTCATGACTAACTTGAAAACGGGACCGAGTCCATCGTCGCTGGACTTGACGATGAAGGACTTGATCGGATTCGGAGAAGAGATTGACGCTCCACCGACGCCCCTAGCGAGGTAGGACAACGGCAAGCACTGCACGAAAGCAGTATAGAACGAAGAAGCGGAATAGACGAAGAGGTTTTTCGAATGGGAGAATTGAGTGAGTGATTGACACTTTAGCACGGCGTTTTGGAGGGTTTGGTTGATGCGCTCTGCAATCGGCAGAGCAGCAGCTTACACATGCATGATTGAACAGTAAAGTGCGAAGGGCGTGTCACAATAGCATGTATATTGGGGGTTCGAGGCTTGTGTACTAGCAAAGATTGGCCTGAAGCGAGATCAGCGAGCGAGATCGCGTTATGCAAAGCAGGTATGTAATACAGTAGCGACAACAATATGTTGGACAGTGTTGAAAATCATGTCGAAGCGCGAAGGCAAGTGCAGGTAGAGATGGATGCAGATCCGTCGCGTGGCAATTTATCTACTACAGGAGGAAGCGGAGCAGGCAATCAATATTGGCGAATACCAAGAGCCACTGGCGGTCGGCATCCACATCAGGTCGCATCATCACAAGACCTCGCACGAAATCTACGCGAACACAGACGACTGCGCGATTACTGTGCTGGCAGCCGACTTCGGCAAGCGCGACGCTAAATGGAGACAATTCCCGCTCGGGCAATGAACAACCTATACTTTCCAGGGATCTGCATGCAGGCAGCTTAAATGAAGCTTTCCTCCGCCCGACGCGGTCCGAAGGATGTGACGAGAAGTGTTTCATGATGCTTCGAAGCGATTGCTTAATATAGAAGGTTGGATAATTGCTGGAAGGTTGTGTATGATCGACACTGGAGAGGGTGCTTGGCTCGCTGGACATTGTTCCGTGTATGGAAAAATTTCGGTGGAGGTTGATTGCTTGAGCGAAACGGTGAACAAGCGGGTGTAGGTGGGCGTGGGATGGAATTTTGAGAGAGTATAGATTGCAGTGGTGTCCTCTCGATTTGGGTTTGTTATTGTGGACTTCTGGACCTCTTGCTCGATAACTTGGTGTTCTTCCACCATGGCATTCAGAAAGCTGGCCTTCTGCCTATTGGGCTTATCGGCAAGTGTGGTGGCGCAGTTTGGATTGACGGAAGAGAGTGATAGCTTCGTGGTGAATGCTGGGTCGGCGAATTCTTTGGTCGCTACGATTCGCAAGTCGGATTGCGATATCAGATCTATTGTCTTCCGAGGGACAGAGCTTCAAGGACCGCAGTCGCAAGGTACCCACATAGGGTCAGGCCTTGGGACGGCGTCTGTTACGGCGGAGACTATCGATGGTATGTCAAAATGAGCTGTATGGGTGCAGAAGTGAGCTGATTTGCCATACAGACAAGTATGTCAAGGTCACTTGCGAAACAGACACTCTGACGCACTATATCGTGGTCGTATCCGGCGATTCAAATTTGTACATGGCTACACACATCACAGCTGAGCCTGCTGTCGGTGAGCTGCGATACCTAGCTCGCCTCGACAGCTCCGTCTTTCCAGACGAGTATCCCTTCGGCGAGGCTTCGACCACTGTTGGAAGCACAGAGACGATCGAAGGCTCGGATGTCTTTGTTGTTGATGGGCAGACGCGAAGCAAGTTTTACTCCTCGCAGCGGTTCATCGATGATCATGTACATTGTGTTGCCGGAGCGGATGTACATGCCTGCTTCGTCAAGCCGCAATACGAATCCTCATCTGGTGGACCGTTCTTCCGAGACATCAACAGCAATAACGGAGGTGTATACACGTCTTTGTCGTTTTATATGAACAGTGGACATGCTCAAACGGAAGCTTATCGCATGGGATTGCACGGGCCGTACTCTCTCAGCTTTACTCGCAGCGGCATACCGCAGCTTGCAGACTATGACTTCTCTTTCTTTGCCGATCTCGACATCGAGGGCTATGTCCCAGAATCTGAACGAGGCTACGTTTCAGGTACTGCTTCTGGTGTATCGAGCGATTTCCAGACTGTTGCACACTGGTTCAACGACGAAGCACAATACTGGACGTATGCTTCAGGCGGCAATTTCACGTCGCCGGCTATGAAGCCTGGGACGTACACTATGAAACTTTACCGAACGGAACTGGAAGTGGCCTCTCAAAGTGTTGAGGTGACTGCCGGGTCGACGACGTCTAGCAATATTGCCAATGCACTGGAAGAGCCAAGTACCAGATTGTGGACAATCGGAACCTGCGATGGCCAGCCAACCGGTTTCCTGAACGCAGATAAGCAGCTACGAATGCATCCATCTGACTCTCGTATGGGCGCTTGGGGTCCGTTGACATACAATGTCAATTCTTCCTCCGAAGCAGACTTCCCAATGGCTCTGTTCAAAGCTGTCAATAGCCCACAGACGATCAACTTCGATCTCGGCTCAGGTGACGCTGGCGCAGCTATACTTCGCATCCGCACGACTCTGGCTTTCGCTTCTGGCCGTCCGTCTGTGACTGTCAATGATTGGGCTGGTAAGGCACCTGCAGCTCCAACCAAGATTGACAGCCGTGGCGTGACGAGAGGTGCTTATCGTGGCTTTGGGGAGGCATATGAGTTCGAAATTCCGGAGGGAACACTCATCGATGGCAAGAACACTATCGAGATCAGTGTCATTTCTGGATCGTCAGGCGAGACGTTTCTGTCGCCGAACTTCGTAAGTGCTTAGGCTCGAATTGCGTTGCTCATGCTGACTTGTTGCTAGATTCTTGACTGCGTCGAATTATACCGGTGATCGTTCTGATCTATATAACACTGACTCAGGCGCCGAATAGCATAGAATTGTTGTCTGCCAACTTGAAGCTCTCAGGATCATGCATCGCGTAGCTCTCCAATAGAACAATGTAGCGAGCCGCCACAGTGACCAGGGTTATCATGCAGCTGAGCTCTACGTCAGCTGGTGTCATCAGCGAGATACAGAATTCACTTTTCGCTAGCCGCGTGAATCTGACACGACTAACCTCTATACGCGCATTCACCTTTGCTCTGGATGATCCAAACTCTAAAACGACCAGAAGTATCGTGCTGCTACCATGGGCATCCCATACAGTAAGCAAATCAATGCTGCGTTCGAGGTAAGCTCTGCAGTTGGCGATGGTTGAGGGCAACAATAGTTGACTGTAGTCAAGGAAGTCACGCCGTTGGTAGCAGAAGGCTTCGAAGTCTTGCAGACTACACGCAATATCACGTTCCTCCTGGCCGAGATCCAAGTCTTGACAGTTCTCATTCTCTTCTTCGTTTTGATCGCCTTGTGCTTACTGCTGGTTACTTGCAATCCTGATATGGAACGAGAGCGGCAAGCTCTCGTCACGCCGATTTTGAAGTGGCTGGTGAGCTGGATCGTGAGCAGCGAAGGGAAGCTACGTGTCTGGCTTGCAGGACTGCTCATTGTCTTGGGCGGTCTTGCAGTAGTGTATGGGCACTACTGGGCGTATTTTCGGCATCAAAAGACAGCGAGCGGAGAAGATGTTGCTGATCAGCCGGCGGAGTCTGGTGACGGCAAAGATGTAGAAAGAATCAGAGAGGGGAAGGCTTCGCAGTGAGGTAGAACTAATTGATGGAGAATGCCAAGCGGAAAGAGGTGAATGCACCAAGCCTATTCACCGATGTAGCAGGTCACATGTGGCTTCACAGCATTAGCATGTGACGATTGCTGGGTGAATGGCCATTCACGCCTATTGTTCTTGTTCACATGTATCCAACGGACGCGCGTCAATGTTGCAATACTGCCTGTTCTGCTTCGACATGACCTTCATCACAAACATACTTTAATAAATACACTATACAACCACTACCAACAAGCGATTCCATGTCATGGCCGATGACCGGAAGCGTCCAGCATCCCATCTCGAAAGTGCGAGCGAAAGCGAGCACCGAAAGAGATCACGGTAGGCCAGCTCACATCTGCTCGAAGGTTTGGAGTACATTCTAACATTCTCCCAGGCTTTCCTACGGGCCCACCATCGCCATCACAATCAGCATGTCAGAAAAGCTCTGGCATCAGTTTACCAGATCTGGACGCCCTCAAAGGATCCCAATCACTCAAGAAACCTTCCACGTCCACAGAGATCTTCTCGGCGACCACTCGCCCTTCTTCCAAGACCGCTTCCAGGAGGATGGAGATCCAGCGGAGTGTCTCCTTACAGGACTTGATCCTCAGCACTTCAAGGTGTATCTTGACTGGCTCTACAACGGTAGGCTGGGAGGGGAGGCGTTCGCAAGTAGTGGCTCGAGTATGCTCGGGAGACTGCTCGCGGTTTCGAAGGACGACTTCTTAGAGACGAAACGCGAGTCGATAGTTCTCTACAGGCTCATCGGGCTTCTCAAGATGAACAAGGACGTCATTCGTGACCATCAGTTTGAGTGCCGGGTCCGGAAGGCTTTGGAGCAGTGGGCTGTGAGCATGATCGTTCGCCGGCTCGAGAATCGCACATTACCGCCGTACACACTAAGCCTAGAGATTGGCGGGTTACTCTGGTCGCCTCGCGGTAGCCCGCTGTTCAAGACATGGGTGGGCGCTACGCTCGCAGGGTGCTTCACTCGGGCAGATGTGGAAGCAGCTCGGCATACTTTGCCGCCCGACTTGCTCGAAGTACTTCGGAGACGACTGCCAGACTTGGAGATGAAGGTCTTTGGTGGGCTGCAAGGGAATGTCGCTGAGGCCGAGTTCGCGTTCCGCCCAGTGGTGGAGGTGGCTTGAGCGATACGGCGGGTGTCTTTGAGATTTGCATGATTTCAGCAACTTTTGAATAGAACTGGAATTGAGCAGTCTGAAGTTGACGAGAAGTGCCATTTGATCTTGCTTGAGTCCCAAAGCCCGTAGCGACAGCAGCTTCTCTCCCGGAAGAGTAGCTGAGTAGGTGGAGAGGTGCGTGAAGTCCTCGTGAATGTCACGGGTGAGGTCCAGGCTCAAGAGCTGCACGTCCGCACAACGACCGCGACTTTTCCCCGCGGCTCGAATGTTGAGCGCGGTAGTATACAGCTGTGTGCCAGAGTTATAAGGGCGGTTGTGAACCTGGTGCGCCACGTATGTTTGGTCGAAAGCTGAAGTGAAGTGAAGTGAAGTGAGGCGAATCTTTGGATGGCTGAAACGCGCTAGCGTAGAGTGGATGCGCTCATTGCAGTCGTTTCCGCTTTTGATCCTTTGCCTTCCACGCAACACTCTCAACTCTGAACGCACAGAAGCCGTACGAACACCGGGGTTATGGCAGAGAACACGCCACTCAAACGGACGGCGGCCGCAGAAGACGACAAGTCGAGTTCTGCCAAGCGCATGAAGTATACAACCCACGACATGCCTGGAGCTTTGTGCTAATGTGACGCCCAGATCCGACTACACAGACGTCCTGAGCGTGGTGGTAGGTGAAGAAGGCGACCAGAAGACGTTCATGGTCTACAAAGATCTCATCAACCAGAACTCCAAGTTCTTCAATGCCGCCACTTCGTCATCGTGCTGGGTTGAAGCGAACGACAAGACCGTCGAACTTCCTGAGCAGTCGCCTGCCACGTTCAGGATCTATCTCGACTCCTTGCATAATCCAGGCAATGAACTCAAGCTCTTCAACGACGCCGAATCAACATGCGTGGAGAGCTGGTCGCACAAGCAATCGCAGAAAACCACCTTTCTGCTCGCCAAAGCATGGATACTTGGAGATTATCTGGGAGATGTGGGTTTCAAGAACCGCACTATACAGGCATTACTCCAGATCAAAGAGTGTGGTCTGAGTCGGAAGGTCCTGGGATTGGTGGCAGAGAAGACCGATCCCAATTCACCCTTGCAACGCTGGATGGTCGAGTGCGCGTATCGTGCGCTGACCTCAGTAAGACAAGAGAGGAGAAAGGACTTGTTGGCGGGCTTGGCCGAGGTGATTGCCCGTCAGCTACTGCTACGGGCATTTCAGGAGACAACGATGCAACGTCAAGACATGATATCAGCCGACTCGCTTGATTTCCTTGAGAAAGAGGACGAGCCGAGCACATGAAAGCAGGAAATCGGTGCTCCTCGTCTCGATGCTCCAGATAAACCACTATGCATGTGTTGCGGTAAACTTCCCACACAATTGACAGCAAAAGGGTCAACGGCAAAGCCGATGATTGACATCGGCTGCCACCTTTTACGAGCGTGCTTGCTGAAACAATGCTCCGGGCGGTCAGGAGTATCACAGCTTCTCTACGCGCACGAGCAGCGCTCCATTTCGCAGAGCTGACGGGGTCTGAAGCTTGACAACAGCACGTTGGTAGATAGATACTGTCTGCTGCAGCCATTCTGCCTTCCTTCGGAAAATGGGGCCAATGTCCCAGAATAGCAATCTACTGTGTCTACAACTCATAGCATCGGTCCATCTAGCCATGACTTCGACCGGCAAGGCTCACGGTAGAGGACATTGAGCTGGGCTGCTTTGACTGGCAATGAACGGGCGACTGTTTGCAGGGATAGCAGTGATCAGACAGGGTCCCTGATCCGAATTACCAGGAAAATTGACTCGACCAGAACTTTTGAGGTCGTGCAGAGCCAGCGCTTCGCGTGATTTCCGCCAATGGCACGGAGTCACACGATGGAATGTCCTTTCCATCATACCGATGAAGCTTCGCCAGATGTGTTGCTTCATGATGGCCTTTCCCAAGGCCGTGATCGTTGTGTTCCTGTTCTCGACGGCTTTCCTCAACCTCCGCTCATCTGCACATCCCAGTCCTCAAAGCCCGCATGCTCATCGTCCCTGTTCACCATGTATCTGAACCTGCCGTGGTTCCTGAACTGCTCTTCAATATAGCTGGGGATATCCTCATTGCCCTCGATTCTATCAAACTCTTGCCCAGGCCGTCCAAACAAGTCCAGCCCTCCCTTGACTCTCTCCGCAATGATGCCCGGATTCCTGTTGTTCTCCGTGTTCCACCCTTGATGCGAGAAACTGTTCATCTTCATCTGAAACTCCGCAATAGTCGAGAAGCAAGAACTGCAGTGCCAGCCTGCGTTCCATAGTTCGCCGCGATCCCAGTAGCGGCGGAAGTATTGGTATGGGTAGTTAAGGAGGCCGGGGCGGAGGAGGCCCATTCGTAAGTCGTTCGGCGCGATGGTGTTGGCAATTGAGCCGCCGTAGATTGTCGCTTGTGGGTGGTCCCACTCTTCGCCTCGGTGGCGGTATTGGAAGGAGTAGTAGAAGAATTGACTTCGAAGTGTGAGTCGGCGCGGGAAGCTGCAGTAGCGGAGAAGCAGCATGGTCTCGGGACGTATGAGCTCATCCATGTCGCTGACAACCAGGACGTCGCCTTTCTGAGGCATTTCGTTCTCGCTGAGAGAAGGAAACACGGCGTATAGCATGGAGTTGCGGAGGTAGTCCTCGTGGTCCCACGTCCGCATTGAGGTCAGCGGGTCATGAACCTCGCGATAGATGATCTTCGGCCAAAACTGCTGAAATCGGTCCCAATTATCTCTGAGGATGAGAGGTTTCTCTCCACCTGTGAAGGTAGTCGGCGACTCGATGATGATGAAGAAGTCCACAACGGGATCCATCATATTGAGTCGAATCTCCAGCCAGTCGAGTTCGGTCGAGAACATGATCAGGTCATAGACCTTGCGTTCCTTGCCATATGATCTGAAGCCCACAGAGTTGCACACGAAGTCTGCATCGGCGTTGTCGAAGCTTGTGGATTTGTCCACAGCATAATGGCGAGTGTTCGGGATGATCTCCGCAGGTAGATAGTAGTCTCGGCGAGTGCTGTGGTCATATACTGCCAACACTCCCAGTATAGCCAAGAGAAGCACTGCAATTACTGGAAGCCGCCGCTTCTGGGTCCATGGGCTGGAGAGCATGGTCAACTATGAGTCTTGCGCATGGTGTGAAAGGAAGGAAAGTGAACGCAACACGCACAAACGACAAGACGCGAAGCGAATAGGAGCTGAAGTGGGAAAGGAAGGGTCGCTTCGAGTGCCACCCGTGCGAACGGCTGTGCCTTACATTAGCTCCCAGACTTGTGGTGGGGCAGCACCAGATGGTATACGGGACTTGGCCAAGTATTTTCGACATGCGGAAATGGATCAAGCGGCATGCTCGTGCCTGTGACCTGATAGTGCTGACTGTCGAGTGAGATTGGTGTCACCGAAATTCAGCCAGCGCGGTCCATCTGACAGCCATCGATCGCTGTCTATACCACGGGACATGTCAGCAGGATTCAGGAAGAGCACGTGTGCGGCATATATGATCGCGAATGCCGCTAGCCGTAGTGCATCTCCCTATGGAGCTTGT
The DNA here is from genome assembly GCA_024114885.1 of Septoria linicola. Taxonomy (NCBI): domain Eukaryota; kingdom Fungi; phylum Ascomycota; class Dothideomycetes; order Mycosphaerellales; family Mycosphaerellaceae; genus Septoria; species Septoria linicola. Next base: position 595,313 of record CP099420.1, read on the forward strand.
AAGCAGAGCTTGAAGGAGCCGCGTGGGATACTTTTGCGGAAAGGGCGTGTTCACACTCGTGTTCTGTCGCGTCTTCACGGATAGCACACAAAAAGGAGGAGATGAGGGAACCGGCGTTCGGCGCTCCCAAAATACGCGGCCACGTCTCGCAGTTTCAGCCAATGTGCACGCAGGATTCCCGCCAATCCCGGAGGCGAGGGCGGTCATGATGCGGCCATCGATTTGTAGCTACGCAAGGCGATGTGCTCACTGAATGACAGCACAAGAGCACGAGGCTGCAGAGTAGAGAAGAAGTGAAGTGCATCGAAAGAGCAGCGAACAGAAGACGGTGCGTGAAAAGCGTCTCCAAATAGTCTCAGGAGGGGCTGATCAATCGAGCTTAGCGCATGCGTCTGCGCCGCTGAGACATCGCCTCCCCTCGAAGAGCACTGTGTTCCAGTCTCACGACATCGCTTCTTGTGCTGGTTCGTTTTTGGGTGACATGGCAGTGTTTTCAAGCTGTCTAGATTTCGAGCGTTGCGGATGATGTGACATCGATCTCCAGCAATGATCCTTCGCTACCCAGAGCTCATTACACTTCTGTGAAGCTGAGAGGCCCGGCTGGAGCAAAGCAGAGTCAGGTTTGAAGATGGACTCATGGCCGCATAGCTGGAACGGCCAGCCTGATCGCTCGGCGTACACCACACGTGATACTATCGAGCATATCTGGCATGGACTTGGTCTACCACAGGATGCTCTAGCTCGCATCAATGTCGATCTGCCCAGCGAGGGCGGAATTGCCATCCCTTCGTCCTTCAAGATTGGTCATCTAGCACAAGCATCGATTTGTCTCTCGGCCCTGGCAGCATCACTAGTAGACCACCAAGTCAATGACACTCTGAGCGAGCCTCAGGCCATCAGAGTACCGCTCGAGCATGCTGTAGCTGAGTTTGGCTCGGAGAAGCATTACCTCCTGGACGGCAAGCCAGCTAAGAGTGCATGGGGAACACTTGGGGGTCTGCATAAGACTGCAGACGGCCACGTGCGGATGCACGATAACTTTCCGAATCATCGTAATGCAATCTGCAAAGTGCTCGAGCTCGATTCTGAGACTGCTACAAAGGAGGATGTTGCTGAGAAGACTCTTCAGTGGAAGTCTGCTGAGCTTGAGACAGCCGCGCTGAAGAATGATGCTGTCATATTCGCACTGCGATCATATCAAGAATGGGAGACTTCTGGCCCGGGACAGGCTATCATGGCAGGGCATAATCTTCCTATCAGACTTACGAAGATGGCAGGGAGCGGCGCTAATCCCACCGAGGCTGCTTTGCACATACGACAGAACGCAGACCGCTGCCTCAGAGGTCTGAGAGTCCTCGAGCTGAGTCGTGTCATCGCCGCACCTGTCGCAGGAAAGACATTAGCAGCGCATGGGGCAGATGTGCTGTGGGTCACCTCACCAAACTTGCCTTCCCTACCTGCACTAGACATCGACGTTGGTCGTGGCAAAAGATCCATACAGCTCGATATCAAGACAGAAGATGGCAAGCAGGATCTCGAGCATCTAGCTCGCGATGCAGATGTCTTATAACAAAGCTATCGCCCTGGAGCTCTAGATGCTCGAGGCTTTGGTGCTGCTCGACTAGCAGAGCTCCGACCTGGCATCGTGTATGCTACTCTATCAGCTTGGGACGATAGTGCTTCCTCAGAAGCACCATGGACAGCAGCTCGAGGATTCGACAGTATGGTCCAGACTGCCTCTGGCATGAACGTCAGCGAGGCTGCGCATTTCGGCGATCCTGATGAGGTTGCTCGTGTAATGCCGGTCCAGGCACTCGATCATGCAGCAGGATACTTTCTTGCAACAGGCATATGTGTTGCGTTGTACAAGAAAGCGACTGAAGGTGGGAGTTGGAAAGTGGAGGTGAGTCTCGCGGGTGTCATGAAGTATCTGCGAAGTCTGCGACAGTATCCTGGTCGGGAAGGCTTCGAGTGCGACGCGTCTGAGGATGTATCGCAGTACCTGGAGACGAGAACGACTGCTTTTAGAGAGCTAAGTGCCGTGAAGCATTCTGCCAGTGTCGAAGCAAAAGAGCCCGGCTGGGATATCATGCCGAAAGAACTTGGAAGCGATGAAGCACGGTGGTTGTAAACATTCTGTCATAGAACTTCCAAGACGCTTTGCTGTTCTTCTTTACATTGCGATCCCTATAGATTGTTAGCGAATGTGAAAGCGAAAAGACGCAAGGGGTTATCATACACTTTCGATGTGTAAAGTTTGCATGTTTCCTTTCCCACTCCGTAGCCTTTGCACTTTGCGTCCTTCTTGCATCGTGCTGCACAGTTCTTTTGCGTCGCCAGTTTGGCATCTTTCTCCCTGCATCGGCGAAGGGCAAAGCCAACAGAAGAGCGGCGAATAGCTTCATGTTGGGTTATCTCCAGGAGTGTTGCGATGGCAAGTCTTCACGAACAGCCCGGCGAGGCAAAGCTATATGTTGGGTACTTGGGGCACTGCACAAAAACAGTTTAGCATCTTGGCCTCATCTCGCAGCTGTCGTAAATGTGTTACTAGAGTCTAGAAGCAGTACTGCCAAGCTTCGTGATCAAGCCCTGCGGCCACGCTTAGGTGATGGAAGCGAGTAGGACTCACGTACATCCAGCCATGGCTGTGTCTACTGGACGCCTTCTCGCGTGGTATCGTCTGGAACTGGCTTCCCGTGAGAACCTTCGCAGAAAGGCAACGCACGTGGCCGGTGCGACTTAGCTCGATGCTCCAGCCTACCTGGATCCGGCGAGTGCATCAGCCGCAAGGCGTCGGAGTGTCCGCTGCTATGCTGCGTCCAGACCGTGGAGATTGGTGCCAAGAAAGCAAATGTATGCGAAAGCCGTAGCGTGTTCTGGAAGAAAGCTGGTGAGCTCGGCAAATTCCTGACGAGCAGAGATGAGGATCTCTCTGGTCCCGAAACATGTTTGGGAATGCGCTCTTTGGCGAATTTGGTGCAGGCGGTTATGCATGTCTGTTCGAGGGCTGCATCGAGAAGCATCTCAACAGTTGTGGAAAAGGATGCATTCCATCGAGCGCAATTGAGCTGAGCTCTGTCGCGTGTGATGCCTCGTTGGGCGTAGTCTTTGAAGCTGAAGTCATCTGGACCCCGAAGCACTGACCACTATTTTGCGCCACTATACATTGCCCTTACCGCTTTCGGACGACAAGTAATGACCGGGACTTCGATAAATAGTGCTAAGCAGGTGGTACATACAGATGTTCGTGGGAGGCAACGAGATAGCTCGAGATTGGACAGTGCGACCAGTACTGCACGTTGTCTCTCCATACTCTGCGGCACCGAGCCTGCAGTCGTGTCTGAGCCCTAGATCAGTGTCCCTTACTCCTCCACTGCGAGTCCCTCTTAGCAATCCTCGCAGATCTCTTCTTCGTGCTCGAAATGTTTCCGCCATCTTCACCCTCCTCCAAAGCCTGCTCACAAGCTGGCAGCTGCAGTCGGTCGCCGAAAAGATCGCCAACCCAAATGAGCACACCATTCGACCAGCCAAATCCAAGCTGAACTTCGTACTCGCCTCCACCCCCAAATGCGGTGATGTCTGTACTGTTGTACTTCTCAAAGATGGCTCCATCGTAGTCATCTTCTGGATCAACAGACTCCAGCTTTGGCAGATTCGCAGTTGCGCCGCCTGCCGTGCGCCAGGTACAGAAGGCAGAGTCGAGATATCGCTGCGCGATCTCGAGAGCGAGCTCTTGCGTCCTGATGTAGCTTGGGTCGTCTTCGCCGAATGTCGCAGGAGTGTTCAATAGGCCGTCAATCAAGATGTAGGTGAGTGGAGGCCACACGTTTGGCTCATCCCATTGCTGTCCAGTCTCGAAATTGGTGGCAGCGGGAACACCGGAGAAGCGGTCCAGCTCGACTTCGATTCGCTCGTATGCTCTCAATATTGCTGAAGGGTTCTGCTTGATCCAGGCCGGAGCTGCACCTGTCCAGTATGGGTAGAACTGAGCGATGTGGGTAAACACTTGCTGACCAAGAGGCGCTCCTTGTGTCTCACTCTGTGCCGCATTCTCGTCCGCTGGAATGTACACCTGTCTGCTGGAGGACGTCAAGTTGTAGTCGAAGTAGCCCCACTGTTCTTGGTCCCAGAGAACGGCCGTCATGGCCTCGCTTCTGTTCGCAGCAATCTCGGCCCATGCCTCTGCCGCAGATGCATTGCCAGTGAGATTGTAGAGCTCTGACAGCGTTGCTTCGTTGGCGTAAAGGATGCTATTGAGATCCACTGGCACGATGTTGGCCGTGTTCAGGCTACGGAGTGGGAAGTAGACGTCCTCGATAGCATCCTGTGGGTTTGCGATCCATCGCGAAGCGTAGTCCCACCCACTTTCGGCACCACTGGCGAGATTACTGTACAGCTGTGCAATCTGCGATTCATTCAAAGCAGTGGCGGGGTAAATAATTCCAGACTCGGCATAGTATGATCCATTCGTAGCAGTGTGGTAGTCCTCGGTGTAGCTTTCTGGGCGAGGCTGGTTGTTTTGCACAGCGTAATGATTGAGGACGTGAGTTGTTCCATTGATGTCAATCTCTACGGATCGGTTGATCACCCAGAAGGCGTGTTCCTTCTCGAGTGTTGGAAGCATTCGTTCCAGAATGGAAGTGTCGTTGGTGTACTCGACATACGCTCGCACCATCTGCGTCAAGACAGGAGGCTGGCTTCGGTTAAGATAGTATTGTCTGGCACCGTTCGGGACGAATCCGAATTGATCGACCTGAAAAAGACGTTAGTCAAAAGGGCATGTAGCACAGCGTGAGATTGTACCAAATCCAAGAAGTTATCGATGATATTCAGAGCGATTTGCGTAAAAGAGCCTTCTGTTCTGAGCAGACCTTGCAAGATCCAGTACGAGTCCCACTATTCTGTTATTAGCATTCAGCTTGAGCTCTGCTCGTGCTGTCACTCACATAATATGGCTCTCGGAATCTGCCTCCTGCCACAACAAAGGTCCGATTCAGAGGTATGAACGAGCTGACACAGCCTGTGCAATTTGCACTGCCAACATACTCTCTGGTGAGCTCCGGCCAGATATCGATGACTTGCTGCAGGAACTCGCGAACATCCGTGTTGTTCACGTTCTGGAGGAAGGTTGCATTCGTTGTCAGTCCGTCTGGATCGACTTCACCAAGCTCACTGCCAGCCTCGCCAAAATACTGTTGCAGGAAATCATTCAGCTCGGTGTTGTTGGTGAGTGGCTTTGTCAGGTTGCCAAAGGCTGCCACGACTTCGTCCAATGGTCGAATGGTCGGAAGATCCACATAAGTTTTGCTGTCTTCGAATGCGCCAGCAAGCTGGATTTCCCTCAATATCTCGCCTTGGCAGTAGAGCGGCGAGTCGCAAGGTGCCGTGACGGAGCCATTGACATACAATGCCTTGGCAAAAGGTAGTAAAGAGGCGACGGCCGCTGCAAACCTCATCTCTGAGGTGTCAAGAGGTGTTTGGCGACCCCGGAATCTCCAGTATCTATACGCACGCCGACCGAATGAAAGGATGCGGTGGACAGGATCAGCTGGTCTTCTCGTAATATATGGTGTGCTTCTTCATCCCGGAATGCCCGGAAGCTACTAGAACTACTAGAACTACCTTGCGGTGAACTACTAGAACTACCTTGCGGTGCTTCCGGGCATTCCGGGATGAAGAAGCACAACATATCTGCTCACGCCTTTCCCCTCCCATCACCTACAAAGCATGGCTACTGTCAACAACGCCTCCGACATCATGGTTGCTCGATATGTCCATCGTATGTGGTTTCAGCACTTGGCTGCGTCACTGCCAATGCCACTTCTCGCTTCACGATGCTGGGCACGCTTCCGAGGGCTCTATAACCGCATCGACAAAGGCTCAACTGCACTCTTGTCTGGACAGCGACGGCAAAGAGATGTACGCGATAACATGCCATGCACGAGCAGCGGAAGGACCGAGACGTAAGGTGCAGATTCGGAGTCAAGCAGCTGAGGACAGAGGAGGTGTGCTGGAATGCCAAGGCTCTCAGCCGCGGAGGTGAACCACTTCTCGTGAAGAGCAAGCACGCGACAACACGATCTTACCAGCATACATGCCGCCGTGACTGCAGTAACCATAGAGCTATGGCCACGTGGCAGCAGGTTGAAGCAGCATATTCAGCTCGCGTGTGGGTTGTGCATCCTTCGGAGCTGCAGCCAAACAGCTTGGGCGTATGGCATCAGCCAATGCTGTGTGTGCTCCTAAGCGACGACACTTAGTAGTACCATTGGGCGCGACATAGGACTGAACTTCCATCAGCCTTTGACCGCAGCTCACTTTCACAGCCTTTCGACAGTGAAAAGTGAAAAGTCCCTATCCTGTTGACATGGCGGCAGTCGAATTTACCTCTCCTCCAAAACGAGCACCGCGCTCCCTCTGCCACTATACAAACGAAGCCGGCTATAACGCCATTCTCCAGTCCCAAACCTTGAAAGCCTCCGTGGTGGAGGGCAAGAAGAGCACACATTATGGCAGAGGAGTTTACTTCACCACCCTGATGCCCGTAGAGTTGAGCTTATGGGGTCACTACGAAGGCATCAGACGTATCTTTGCTGATGTCACGCAACATTCGGTCGAGCGCACATGCTACTACTTCGAACTGGATATCAGTGAGCAGTGGCGTGTGGTCGGCGCCAGATTTGACGGCCTCGACCGATGCGAAGATATCTGGATTGTTCGAGGAGAAAGTGATCTCGACATTCGTGGACACATCCGCAAGCACGGCAAAACAGACATTGGCCATAAATGTGATGAGCTGGTTTCGCATGTAGCACGGGATTACGCATACCGGCTCAACACAGAACATGCCGAGAGCAAAAGGGCTATTCCGGAGCCTGTCGATACTCGCACCTGGGGCGAGCGAGATGATCATGCCGCTCGGGAGTACTCCCGGAAAAGACCTATGGTCTTTATTGGTGGCCAGGCAATGAGCAGGCCAGAAGGGTGGTATGAAGACTACAACTCGCAGCATTGAAATGTTGGCGATTGAGTTTTGTAGGAAGACTTAGTCCGATGACATTGAGAGAGCCGTTCAATCGTGACGATTGTTACTACTGCTGTACAACGTCGACCACGAGTCAGTAAGACTTACACCTAGCAGGCAGTCCTCCATTCACGTGGCGATTTCTGAGCTGTCGGTCCCAAGTCCGGATGCACAAGACCGATCGAGAACGTGAAGAATCAAGTGATTCTGAGAACGGCTGATCTGGTCTTTGATCGTCGGTCTGGACGCTCCTCGCCAATAAACAGACCAACACGTCAACTACCGCTCATGACTAGCCAACCCAGCGTCTTCACATGCATTTAAATCTCAACATCGACTGCCAACAAGCAAAGCCTGCACTTGAGACCAATGCTATGGCTTATGTAGAGCTGACAGCACAGCAGATTACCCTGTTGGGGAACAGCACGATCGCGTTCAAAGTGTACTGCACGAACGTCTGGCATTTGTGGTGGAGAAAGCCACGACACAACCATGACTTGACTTTCGGGCCTGCCAAAGTTCCATCCCACTGGTGTTTTCAAGCCGTATCATGCTAGTCAGCCGCAGGGTTTTGTAACATTAGAACCAGGGTCGCAAAACTCACACTCCTGAACAACATCTTGTGAGCTTTACTAAAAGACCAAAATCCTTCACAATCAATCAGTTCTACTCGCAATCCCGTGATTGCCGATCATTTCCCACAACAGTCACGTCGAAAAAGCATTGAAGTTTACCATGGCCACGGCAACTCTCACAGGCAGGACTGCGACGTATGCCAAAGGCCATAACAAGACCGATTCCCGGATCCAGCTTGAGGGTCTTCGCAATGCATTGGGCGAACAAAGTCTCGAGCAGCTACATGGCATGATTCGTACCTTACCGGGCCTGGTCAAGCACGACGACAATCTGCGCCAAGATGTGCTTAGAACATTGAAGCAATTGCAGGCTGAAATCGAAACGCCATGGGACACTATCCAGAGAATCTTTCTTCTCAACGTGAGTATTCTGATCTCGTAGCTCGAGCGAAGCTGACGCTAGTAGCCCTGGAACTCCATTGCAATCGACATCGCTGTCAACATGGGTGTGTTTCGCGCACTGGTCAACTCTTCAGTGCCACTTTCAGCGCACGAGGTGGCGGCACAATGTGATGCCGAAGTGCTCTTCACACAACGACTTCTCCGCTGTCTGAATGGATTTGGTGCCGTCAAACAGCGTGATTCGCAAAACGAGCCGTTATATGCGCCATCAAGTGTGACATACACTTTCACGACGCCCATGGGGGAAGCATCGGCTCGCTTCATCACGGAGTTCTTTGCTCCAGCATGGTTCAAGTTCCCAGCTAAGCTGAAGGCAGAAGGCCACAAGTCCCAGACCTCTGGCACTGACACGATCTTCAATGAACTTTACAATGCTCCTGGAAAGCATATCTGGGAGATCCTTGGCTCGACGCCTCACGTGGCTGACGGCGGATACTTCATGTCCCATTTCAATTCTGCACACAAAGCTTGGACCGACGTCTACCCTGTCAATGAGAGACTCATTGAAGGCGCAGACCAAAGTAGCGATGCTGTGTTCATGATTGACATTGGCGGCTACACCGGATCTCAAGCTACTGCTCTACATGAGCAGTACCCGCAGGCGCCAGGAAAGTTCCTTGTTTTGGATCTTGCTGCCACGCTTCCACCAGCCGATTGCTTTGCACCTGGAGTTGGGCCACTCCCTCACGACTTTTTCGCACCTTACCCGGCAGAAGCTTGTGGGGCCAGATGCTACTACATGCGCTACATTTCCCACGACTGGTCACAAGAAGCATTGATCCAGATCCTGACGAACATCAAGAACGCGATGAAGCCCGGCTACTCGAAGCTGATCATCAACGACTGGATTGTGCCGGAGAAGGATCCCCATCCCTTCATGTGCAGCCAGGATCTGGTCATGATGCACCTTGGTGGTGGCGAAGAACGAACGGAAACCAGGCACAGAGAAGCAATTAACACAGCAGGGCTGCGCGTTACAGGCATTTTCAGACCAGGTGATCGCATCAGTGAGAGTGTCATTGAGTGTGAGGTGCTAGAGGAGGGCGGGTGCGACTGTGCTTGCACGCGCAGAGAAAAGAAGGAGAACAAAACCGATTAGCTTACTCCAAGGTCGTTGATTTAGATCGGTCAGATAGAGGTGTTATGGCTAAGCTGCTTGCAACTTTTGATCTATCGCAGATTCTCCAGGGCCCACAAAGGTAGCTCTTGTGACCTCAAAACAGGACCTTCAGCAGGAATGTCATCCGCTCGGCCGAATCCTGACTGTGTCACAACATCTCCACTCTTCTGCGCGAGCTTTACTGGTTCCGCGTCTGACACGCGCGCTGCCTGGACTTTCGAAGGATGAGGCGGATCCTCCTGATACACATCATACTTGTACCTCGAGCCAGTGTGATCATCACGGAGACTGCTCTGACCCTTGCCATAGACCTTCTCACGAATAGTCACAGCCTCGGCGTCTGGATCCTTCTTTTCTGGATAGAGTCCACGTCGTCGTAGCTCTGGTATGAGCAAGTCAACTACTTCTTCGAAGGTGCCTGGCGTGGTGACATATCCAAGGTTGAAGCCATCGAGATCAGCTTCTTCGATCCAACGTTGCATTTCATCAGCCACAGTCGCAGGTGAGCCTACTCCCACTGGACCCAGTCCGCCAATCGCTGCCTTCTCCGCAATGACCCTTGGCGTCCACTCTGGGACTTCTTTGCTGGTAGTTGTGAAAGCAGACATCATGCTCGTTACTTTATTGGCTTCCTTGGAGTCTGCTTCAGTAATCCTCTGATCAAGTGGAATCTTCGAGATGTCGATGCCGGTCCAGCCAGAGAACAGCACAAGTCCACCGACCGTGGAAGCGTTCTTCTTGATCTTCTCGAACTTCTCCCAAGCCTCTTCATCCGTTCTCCCTACGATTGGCGTGAATGTACCAAAGAATTTGACAGATCTTGGATCTCGCCCTTCTTGAGCAGCGAGTTTGCGGATATTTGCAATCTTTGGTGCCAAGACAGCCGGGCTATGGGCAGACACGAAGATGGCTTCGGCATGTTTCGAAGCGAACTGTGAGCCCGCTGAAGATGTCCCTGCTTGGAACAAGAAAGGCGTCCGTTGAGGAGAGGGGTCTGTGATGTGTCTGCTTTCCAGGTCGTAGTACTTCCCGTGATGCTTGATATGCCGAATACGATCAGGGTCGAAGTATGCATCGTTCTCTGCGTCTGCGATGATTGTGTCGTCACTCCAGGAGCCTTCCCAGAGCTTGTACAGCACGCGCATGTATTCATCAGCCTGCAAATACCTCTCGTCATGCTCGATCGGCGAATCGATACCAATGGCTTTGAACGCTGCTTTCTTCCAGGATGTAACAATGTTCCACGCTATCCTGCCTTGCGTCATGTGGTCCAGAGTAGAGAATCGTTTGGCCAACAGGAAAGGCGGCTCGAATGACGTGGAAGCTGTAATACCGAACGCCAGGTTCTTAGTCACGGCAGCCATAGCACTGATCGGGATTGTTGGATCTGTCATTGGCCACTGCGCCGCTCGTCGTATGCAATCATCGAGGCTGTCGTTATAGGTATCATAGCCGCCGTACGTATCAGCAAGAAATAAGGCATTGATGTCGCCTCGCTCGAGAAGCTTCGCAAGACCGATCCAGTAGTCCAGTCGACGCTTCGTTGTGCTGCGATCTTGCGGATCCTTCCACTGGCCAGGCGAGAGATGACCAATCGTGGACATATCGAAGGCGTTCAGTAGAATGTGTTTCTTCGGCCTCGAAGCTTTTGGTGCCGGGCTGTTAGACGATCTCAGTTCAGACTGGAAGGCTTGACGAAGGCCGGCAAAGGATCTTGAGTTGCCATTGACTCCATTGGCGTGATGAACACCATCGATGATCTGCGGTGTTGACGATCGGTGCTTTCTTGCCGAAGATCTCAGTTCAGACTGGAATGCCTGTCGTTCTGAGCGATGCCCGTTCTGTTGTTGACCTGGCTCACTGCTTCTTGAGTCCTCTTTATTCACATTGATGTTGAGCGATTTGAATGAATGCTCAACAGCTAACGTGGAGGGGGAAGGGCGACTGCCCAGCTCCGATCGTCCGGCTTGTCGCTTATAAGAGCTCATATCTTGTCTTCGTCTTTGAGCGGCAGCGATGTCGGAATGCACTTGCCTCGCAGAACTGGTTGGAAGAGTAGTGAAGCCTACAAGAGAAGTATCACCTTCAAGATATTGATTATTCCTGGTCAGCACACCATGCATCCTTCTCCACCTGCCACTTGCCGACTGGCCGAATAACCTTTCACGAGCACGCCATTCATGCAGCTGTGAGCTAACCTTGGCATCTCTACTCCATCTGACGACTCTAGTGGTGAGAGGACATCTTATCGAACTGTCCCAATCGCCAGTGCCCACATGGAATCAGCCAAACTCCACTCAATGGGCAGTCATCGCCCATCGAAGGATGCGATGGCGAGTCCTGGTCAATTATCGTCTGGTACATCAGCTGCTTCCGAAGTGGACACTTTCTTGATCACCACACGCTCTCGTTCTCACTCTTTACACCAGGTCTCTTCGAGTCAAGATGGAGGAACCTGAGGTCACTCGCAAAGTGCAGACACCTGATATCCGATCAATATCGTCTTCTTTGCCAAACAATGTCGAGGAAGCAGGCAGTCGGGAGGCTTTCCTGGCATCCTTCTCCCGGGAAGACGACAAGGCTATCATGAAGAAGGTCGATCACCGTTCTGCTTCTAATAGGCATCTGATACATGACCAAGAACATCGACTATCAGAATGGCGCGAGTGTCAAAGTCCTGCAAGTCGGTGAGCCGCGGAACATCCTCACTGAGCTGAACATGACTTCGGATCAATACAATTGGGTCCAGTCAATCTACTTCATCTCGTACATCTTGTTTGAAGTGCCGAGTAACTTAATGCTCAAGCGCATGACTCCACGGGTGTGGCAATCGCGTATCATCCTCAGCTGGGGCATTGTCCTGGCCTGCCACGCGGCTATTCAGAGCAAAGAATCCTATTACGGCTTACGGTTCCTGCTTGGCATGATGTAAGCTGGTCTCTTTCCGGGGCTCGCTGTCCAACTCTGCTCTTGGTATCGGTCCGACGAAATGGGTAGGTCGACACGTCCGTTAGTATCTGAAGACGTTCAATTGACATCTAACAGGAAAACCGATCATGTGGATGTTTGCCTGGCAGAACTGCTCCGGAGTGGTAGGCTCTCTACTAGCTTATGGTATTTCGTACCTGATCGGCGTCTGCGGTATGAGCGCATGGAGGTGGGTGTATCTCTTGGAAGGCATCTTCACCATCCTGCTGGCAGTAGTAGTGTGGTTCACCTTGCCAGACTATCCCAAATCACCGCGCTCTGGCAAATGGCTCCCCGTTCGCGAGCAGGAGTATCTGGAAGTGCGGCTCTCGGAGAACGCGCCTCTCACAGAAGAGTCGGCATTCGATAAAGATCAGGTATCCGCTGCACTGAAAGAACTCAGAACGTACGCATTCATGCTGAATCAGCTCCTGATCAACCTTGGAGGCTACGGTCTAAGCTGGTACCTGCCAACCATAACCACAAACCTGGGCTTCGCCGGGCTACCTCGCAACCAGCTGTTGAATATACCACCGGCTGCAGCGTCCGTGATTGCGATCATCGCGCGGGTCTTCTTCTTGATCGAGCGTACGTAAAGCGACCAGTGTTCACACAGCCCATCATGGCCGGTTGTGTGGTATGCTTTGTGTTGTTCTTTACCATCTCCAGCAAGATTGGTATTTACATCGCATGCGTGCTGGGAACCATGTTTTACTCGGTATATTTCATTCCGTTCTGGGCGGGGAGATCGAGCACTCTCAAAGGCATGACAGGCTCAGCTTTCGCTTTAGCCTTCCAGAGCTGCGTTGGGCAGGTTGGTGGCGTGATAGGCCCACAGCTCTTTCAGTCGAAATGGGCGCACAACGGATATCGAACCTCGTTTGCCATCTGCGCTGCTGCAATCATTGAAGCGTGGGCGTTCAACCTGTGGGCTTGGTGGCTCACGAGGAACGTGGAGTGGGATGTGCGACGCATACGTCGACTGCGTATCAGAGCCGAGAAGGAGGGACGTGTTCATGGAGGTGAAGACGTTGCTGTTTACCAGGAGCGGCAGTTCTACACTGGATTGAGAAAGTCGGAGAAGAAGAAAACCGCGACAGTCTAGTGAGTGTCAGCAGTACTATTATCATAAGACAGATACATACCAGACTTTGAGCAATATCCAAAAGGTTGGCAAGCCAGACCCTATTCCAGTGCCAGGCAAAAAGCTCCTCTAGTACAGTCAATGCTGACTTGGAAATTGCGTACAGCTCTGTCTGGATGCTCATGTTACAGAAGCCTTGTACATCTAGCACGTGGTCGGACCTTCTGAGCATCTTCGAGGACAGCGGAAGCTTTGGCACCTTCTTGAAGCTGCGGTGTGATATCGAGGCCTGCTGCTTAGTGCCGAGATGGAAAGAGAGAGGCAGGTCTTTCTCAGCGATATCTCTTCTCGCATCACTGTCCGTCCTTCCCTCTCCGTTCATCCTCTGTCTACAATGATGCGTATCGCGAGCCAGGAGGTCAGCAAATCCAAGCCCTTCGCCAAGGATAGCATTTGACTTTGATCGGCAGGCCTCTTTGCTCGAACGGATGAGCAGCGTCAACCTTCCACCAACCTCACGCCGACCATCCAAGTCATGTTCTCGCAAATACACCTCAGCTCCAGATGGAATGCGAGATGAGCACTCGCATGATTGAGGGACCACGCAGCCGACGAAGCTCGACGGAATCAACGCCAAGAACACGAGCTCGACCTATTGTTCTGGAGTGTATGTCGGCGATGGCCGACATGATGGAGATAATACGATCGCCCGCACTGGACTCTAATCACCATAGAGCATCCCACAGACCTGGTTAGGCTGCGGTCCCCATGGCGCGACCCGCTTCGTGCCACGTTTTTGCAGCGGTGCTGCTGCATCCATGATTCCTGGCGCGGCTCTTTGCACAAGCGTACTGAACAGACATCTACAGGACTTGTCAGCATCAATCATGATATCTACTCACAAAGCTCTGGCACTATCAATGACGGCGATGTCCAACCATCAGACAGCACAGAGCAAGAGCAAAGAGCATAGCAACCCGGTCGGCCGTCGCCGCCAGGAGTACTTCGAAATTTGTACCTGCATCTTGACAGCTATCGCGAAGTCAGATGGTCTGCGTGATAGCTAGTCCGGCGACATGCGTGAGGAGAAGGAGGCGTTCTTGTATCTCAGTTTCCTGGTCTCCAATCTCGCCAAGCTTCTCACGCGACCGCAAACGTCGGCTTCGCGACATGGCAATACCCTGGTCTCTACGCACAAGCATAGCGCAATATAAGCGTAGGGCTATCTGGAGCTCATATCGATGACTCCCACCTTCACACATGAATTGTGCCGGAAGGATGAGGTCGCACAAGGACCAAATTCCTCTTCAAGAACAACGAGCCGAAGGACGCCCACCTTGGATCTGCCAAGAGGCCAGAAAAGCTTGTTGCCAGAAAATATCCTGCAGCTATTCGCTGGAGATATCGTCTAGCACCAGGCGTACGGCCCAGAATACATTGCTATTACGGAGCTAATGTGTCCCACCAGATCTGAACCGCCTCCAGAAAATATATCATAAGGATCTGCTCTGGTGTCTGTCTTTCCCCAAGCATACTACCAGGATCGTCTACCAACAACATGGGCTATTCCAGCTGGGTGCACAACACCAATGCGGCGGTCGCAAAGACTGCTGTGGGCAGATACTTCAGACTTGAAGGCAGTGGACATGTACGTGTTGTGTGGGTGATTGTCATCGACTCAACCTGACAAGATGACTGTCACAGCCCAAGGAACGCAAGGGAACGTACTTCTTCACCGAGATCCGAGCCGGTCTCGCCACTTTCTTCGCTATGGCATACATCATCAGCGTCAACTCCAACATCATCTCACAATCAGGCGGAACCTGTGTTTGCGATTACGAGAACTCGGCCGATGGAGTCTGCGATACCGACCCAGCGTATATGCTTTGCGTTCAAGAAATCAACCGGGACCTGGTCACTGCCACTGCAGCGATATCCGCATTGACAAGTTTCTGCATGGGTCTTCTCGCCAATATGCCAATCGCGCTGGCGCCAGGCATGGGATTGAACGCCTACTTTGCCTACAATGTCGTTGGTTACCACGGCACTGGTACCATTCCATACAGGACTGTCAGTCGACCTCAATGTTATTAGAACTGCTGCAGCTGATACTGACCTGAACACAGGCCCTCACGGCAGTCTTCATCGAAGGTCTGATCTTCGTAGCTCTCACAGTCCTTGGCATGCGACAATGGCTAGCCAGGGCCATACCTCACTCTATCAAGATGGCCACCGGTGTCGGGATCGGACTGTACCTCACTCTGATCGGACTAACTTACAGCGCTGGAATCGGACTTGTTGTTGGCGGAAGCTCGACCCCACTCGAACTGGCAGGCTGTGTCCAGTCAGCTTTTGACGAAGACGGACTGTGCCCAAGCGGCGCGAAGATGCGCAACCCTACTCTTTGGATCGGCATCTTCTGCGGCGGTATGCTCACAGTCTTCCTCATGATGTTCAAGGTCAAAGGCGCGATTATCGCTGGTATCCTGCTCGTCAGCATCATCTCCTGGCCACGGGGAACTGATGTCACCTACTTTCCCTACACGGAAACTGGCGACTCTGGCTTCGACTTCTTCAAACAAGTCGTGACTTTCCGACCAATTAAGAATATTCTCGCTGTGCAGGACTGGAACATTGGCGAGCATGGCGGACAATTTGCAGTCGCTTTGATCACATTCCTGTACGTTGATATCCTCGATTGCACTGGTACCATGTACTCCATGGCGCAATACTGCGGAGCCATCGACGAGAAGACACAGGATTTCGAAGGCTCAGCAATCGCATACATGGTCGACGCAGTGGGTGTCACCATCGGTTCTCTCTTCGGCAGCTCGCCCGTGACAGCCTACATTGAATCTGGTGCTGGCATTTCTGAAGGTGGAGGCACTGGTATCACCGCGATGGTCACTGGTCTTTGCTTCTTCATCTCCATCTTCTTCGCGCCAATCTTCGCGTCGATTCCACCTTGGGCAACAGGCTGCACGCTTGTCATCGTGGGCTCGCTCATGACAAAAGCAGCAGCAGACATCAACTGGCGCTACATGGGCGATGCCGTGCCAGCTTTCCTGACTATCGCCATCATGCCTTTCACGTATTCGATCGCGTACGGCCTCATCGCTGGTATCATGAGCTACATCATCCTCAATACTGGGGTCTGGATCATTGAGAAGGTTACAGGCAGCCGCATCTCGCCCAAAGACAAGGAGCTCAAGGAGTTCTGGACCTACAAGCTGCCCGGAGGTGTCTTCCCACCTTGGCTCACACGAGCAGCCAAGGGCAAGAAGGATTTCTGGAAGCCTTACGACGATGAGGAGGCATCTCAGCCTAGCGGAAGGACGATCGAAGGCAAGACGGCTGGGTTGTTCGTTGACGAAGTCTCGCCTGATCGAAGCGCTAGCAGTAGCCAGGATGTGCAACGGGCACCAGCAGTGAAAGAACAATGAGCATTGCCGAAATGGTACGGCTCTAAGATGATGACCTGACGACATTTGTGCATAGTAAAATTCGTAATCAAGTCAAAACCTTCTCAAAATCCATCTCTTTGACTTTGCATGTAGACCTCCTTGAAGCCTGATGCTAAGTGCAGTTTGTCAATTGCACAGCCATAACAGCTGCTCCGTATGCTCAGCGCCCGCTGGATCAGAAACGCCTTCCTGGTCCACCACTTTGCCAGTCACGCGGGGCGTGATCGACTGCCCAGTCGACGTTGTCGGCTTGTCTCAGGTTTTGCAAAGCGTCGGTCTGACTGTTGTTCGCTCGTGCGACGGAAGGATCAACAGACGCATAGTCGTCCAGTGGCTTGTCGATGACCTTGACTTCGTGCAGCCGACCATTCACGTCGCGATATGACAGCTGTGTGGCTGTAGTCTGGCTCGGTGGTTCGTGTCGGAGCTCAATGCCGTTGGAAGAAGTCGGACTGTGATTGCTTTTCGCCTTGATACTTGTGGCAGCGCCCGGATCAGATGAGTCCAGTGCAGTGACAGAATCATTGTACGAGCCTGCTTGTCGCATTTTCAGCATTTCATCATTCGTCATCGGCTTTTCTGGATCGATTTGTCTCGGATTGATTGGCGCTCTCGATCCATTGGATGAGGCTATGCTACTCATTGGCTTGCCGGATAGCTTGGACCAGATTCGTTGTACAAGTCCTGCCATTGCAGGCATGCATGTTGCCACAACGCTGAAGTTGCACTCAACGATGGACCAGATGACAGCGTTGTTATAATCCCATGTCGGATTGCTGGAGTGGCCGATCTTGACCAGGTATTGCAGCCGGACCTTAACTGATGTCAGCAAAGATTTGAACTGGATCGGGGAGTGAGCTCACAATGCTGCAGATTGTGACCAGCATGCCAACCATAAAGATTGTAAGCACGCCAGTCTTCCTGCGCCAGGAAATGTTGAGCTTGAGAAAGTTGTGCAGCGGCAGGATGAATACTACCACATCGTAGCAGATGTTCACAGCTCCAAGTGCGTATAGCTGAGCAGCACGATTCGCACACTTTCCCTTGTGCAAGCCGTCCCAGTAATTCCAAGAGTAAGCTACTGGTGTGCAGAGGAAAATTTCTGCAAACACAAATGCGGCGATCGTGACCACATGGACAGCGACGAGGAACCAGCATGTTCGTCGGAACCATATCGAGACAGAGTCTTCAGCCCAGATGCGTAGATACAGCTGGAGTATCGAAATCTTCGTGAGCATGACCAACACAGTGTAGACGATCGTGAAGGCAAAGAAGTACTACGCCATTGTCAGTGGAATGACACTCGGCAGTGTCTGGTGTAGCTGACCTTGAGGAACAACGTGATCTGCAGTGGTGACAAAGTGTAGTTATCTGCGCCGAGTCCGTTGTCTGTCATCAACTGCACGAGCGTATTCAGCGGTATGAGGAGCGCCATGCATGCTAGGATTGTCCAATCATCGGTACCATATCCGCTGCCGTGAAGTCTTTCCGGCCGAGCAATGAATCGAGCAGCAACAAAAAGGCATGCTAGACCGAACAGCGACCAGGTGACGCGCCGTGTTGGTGCTGCCGTCGTACGCGTCGTGGCACCACATAACGTCTTCGAGATTCTTTCCACGACTGCCAATCGTCAACAGAGCGCACTTTGGATGGAAGGGAACACTTGCGTAGCTGGTCGGGTACAGTGCAGTTGGAGAAGAGACATGCTGATATGTCGCTGGTAAGATTGGCATTAGAGCACATGCACGATGGCTCATTGAGCGAACAAGCGTATTCTGGAAATGCTTGCACATAGCAGAGACCCTGCGAAGCGACATTAGCAAGTCTGTTGAGCAAGATTGTGGCATCGTGTGGGCGCCCTACACCACATCTTGGTAAGCTGAGGTCTGCAAGCTCGGCTAGCCCATTTTCTTGTTGTATAGCCGTTTCGTTGGCCTGACGCGTAGCGAGGTGAGTACTGCAGCTTGCAACGTTACTCAACAAGAACACCACGACGCTGAACAGGAAGCGCATGCTGTCTGGTACAGCTGAAGTCGTGCTGTGAGACCGAAAGAGCGTAGACACACAGGCCGCTGGACGGGCGTGCCATCGCTTCCTACTTCACCACCATGGTAGTGGAGCACGATGCGCTCATAGGAGACAGAACGTATGTGCTTGGGCGCGGTTTCAGCTGTATTCTTGTGATCAAGCTCATGCGAAGTTGGCATCCCTGGTATATGGTTCGAGTCGAACAGCGCTTGTGCTATTCGCACGCCATGCGAGTCATCCGACGGGCGTCAAATGGCATCACAGGACGTGAAGCAAAGATGCAAGATTTCGGAAGACAGGGCCCATGATTCATGTGTCGGCTCCATGGTCCCATATATCCGATCGCTTGCTGCTCGTGGTGTAGGACTGCTTACCCTGCTCGACGTAGTCACGAAGCTTCTGCGTATTGGAGGCGCTACCGGTTCGATTTGTTGCAGGACCTGAAAATTTGAGATGCATAGCAAAATATTCGTGCACAGTGTGCAGAAACTGCCTTAACGTGGTTGATTTCAGGGCGGCATGATCCACTTCTCCTTGTGTGCTAAGATAGATATAGCGTATATCTTGCGTTCTATTGCTGGTTCACAAACCCATCACAGTACGCCAAAGATCCCCTCATGATCGTCTCCTGGACCTGCAGCTGGTTGGTGAACGCATCGCGCGCCGCATCGTCAGTGTTACAGGCATCACCCTCGTAGCAGACGGCATGATTTCTCGCCCAGCTGCGATGCACTTCGATAGACTGAAGGAAGGCGGAACATAGAGATGGTACCAAGATGCACCTCATGAACACCATATTGAAGATGTACTTGCTGTCGGCTGTTCTGATCAAAGGATTGGGAAGGAAAGAAGACGAAAGGCGAGAAGAGTTGTTTCGGGCCGCCAAGACGCCACTGGCGTGGGGTGACAGGCAAAGTACAAGAACGAGTGGCAGCCCGTACTTGGAAGACTCCCTGTTGTTCTATGCGAGACTATCTCCAAACGGCCGGCGGCTTAGATGATGGCCAGTTGCGCTCATAACGCCTCAGCTGTCGTCTCAAACATTGGAGACAGGTGTAGCAACAGCCACTTGTATATCGTCCTGAAAACGTGCCATCCATTCTTGCGGATAGCGTCGCGCTCACGCGAGACTCACGCGTCGACATCAGCTGCCTCTGGACCGCACATTGCATCGGACCACCCAACTGCTCTTCACATCTTGTCCCATCGTTTGTAGATCAGGCTCAAAATGGACTCAAGACGCGTGACATTGTCGCACAATGGGCTTGGAAGATGGCCGTCCTTTCTGGGCGTGGATGGCTGCAGCAGAACCCAAATGTCGCTCAAACACAGAGATCTTCTGCTACGGTCTGCGGACCACGAGTATACATAGCACTTGCAGAACAATCGTCCTGCTAATTAGTACAATATGAGGACTAGGCACAATACCCGGACATTACCTGCCCAATAGCTGAGGTCGAGTAGACGAGGCTGCAGGATTCCGCCTGCCATGCAATGCAGCATTCCATCTTGTGCAAGAGGATATCAGAGCAGAAAATGCCTTCGGTCGATCGACGCTCAATCTACTACGATCATCCAGTGCACGAGCGTACGGATAGCTCTGTTCCAAGCTCAATTCACTTGAGTGATCAGTCAGAGTTCAATAGTGAACCTCACTTCACTTCACTTGACTGACGTTGGTGTCGGAGGCAGCAGGTAGTGGCTGCCTGGCCACATGCACTTGCTCACTTGGTATCCAGCCAACCCACTAGTCATCGGACCAAGATCAACATCGTCCGGCACTGTCAACCACACACACACCTTGAAAACATCTACTTGCTTGACCTCAATCCAAGCCTTTCGGTCATGGCAACACCACCCAACGCACCGAGCGTGCAAACGCAGATTCTCCATGTCATAGCAAGTACACCAACACTCACTGGAATACCTGTCGAGGTCTTTGAGCTCATTGCGTCACACGTGGACGAGGCAGCACTTCGATCGCTCCGCTTGACCTGCCATACTTCAGCTGCCAAAGTATTACACACGTATGCCAAAGCACATTTCAATTCGCGCTCGATCTTGCTTTACGATAAGGACAGCATTGACGATGCCATCCGCGCCGTGGAGCATGCGGAGTTCGGAGGGCACCTCAAGAATTTGACAATATACATTGACCGAATCGATGTATAGTCTCAAAAGGGGCCGCCAGAGATGGCTTTGTCTATGCCTTCAGAGACAGACGTCTTGAGTGTCGATCACGACGACTGCCACAAAGCTCTTCTGCATCTGTTCCGCGTGATACAACAGCAAGTTGTTGGATTGCGCTTGACGCTTTTCAACCAGAACAGCGTCGTAGAGAGGCGCTACTCCAAGCTGGATCATTATCGCGAGAAGTGGCATGCAAGCTTCCTTCCACCATCCTTGGATGACCTTACATCACTTGAACTGATTGCGGAGGCAGTCCAGGCAAGCAACGTCAGGATCCATGAACTTGTGGTCCGAACCGGCAGGGGGGTGCCTTCACAGAGCTTGACAGAGAAGAGTAGCTGCTATCTCCTCCGCGAAATATTGGAGCACGTACAGCGACTCGAAATGTGCATCGATGTTGATCAATCCTCACCAAAGAGATCTGGGAATTTCAAGCAATCGGCCGAAACATTCTTCCGTACAGTGTCCAATGCGCCGCATTTGCGATCCCTTGTCGTAGCATTCAGAGAAGAGAGCGATGGTGGAGTCCCACTCAGCTCTCAATATCTTCTGGAAAATCAGTATCCGCTGCTGCAGCATCTGTTGTTGAAGTCAACTTGGTTGCCAATGGGAGATCTACAGGCTTTCGTGCAGCGACATCCTCAGCTCTGCACACTCGGCCTCAGGAATGTGGACTTCATGCGTGGTAGCTTCAGCGATGACTTGTTGGGGGACTTCGACGTCCAGGACGAAAGCGACATTCATGGTCCGGTGCGACAGCTGATTGGGCTGCCTGGGGAGTACCACAGACTCTGGTCGGATGACATTGCACTGAGAGCAGATTGATTGCGGCAAGGTTGAATTTACTTGGAGCGCCGTTGGCTGTGCTTCGTGGTACGGCACATAGTAAACCTGCTTATCGTGTTATCACAAATCTAGCAGGTCTTCATTGTGGGGGATCAAGTCTCAAGGCTATACCATTCTGAGTACCTCAAAGCACAACAGTGGAGCATTGGTTTTTGTTCTCTATCTATTTTGAATCGTTCTTGCCATGTCTCTCGCGCCATGCCCTTATTCTCCATCACAGATCTTGTAATGCTTGGAGGGAGGTACTGCGGGATGCTGAACAGTCCACGTCTTCTACTCAGACAGTGCAATTGCTTCACCTTCTTTCCCGTCATGACGTGGTCCCCCAACCTTCTGGTAGTCTCTCGACTAGAGAGTTCCATGCATGACATGGCGAAGGCTGCATCCAGAAGCGTGGTGTGTTCCAGCACAGCTGAGATCGATTTCAAGAACGCGTGCGTTTGCTAATTTGGTATCTGCTCAGCCGCGCATGAATTGCAATAGACAAAGTGAAGCTGCAGGCAAGTAGACCCCACTTGCCTTCCGTCGTGCCTGCACGTTTTGTGAACATCCGACGTCAACGCTTCACTTGACCGCACTGCACTTTCCCAACTTCGATCCCATTTGATTCAGACTCAAATCGTTCATCAAAATGCTAGCCATCGTCAAGCAACTGTACCGACTTGCACTTGGCGACAATAATCCCACGAAAGTCTTCCCGCTGCTGAACCTCGAGCCGGAGTTGTTCGAAATAGTCGCCAACAACCTCGACAAGCGGAGCATTGCCAACCTCCGACTTACCAGCAGAGCATGCGCAGCCAACACCGAGAAGACGTTCAAGGAGGCCTGCTGCACCAGTATACTATGCCTACTCTGGGATGAGCAAAGCCTCACGCTCCTGGTTGAGCTCTCGGCAAACGCAAATTATGGATCGGCTGTCAAAACCATCACAATCTGCATCAACGAGTACCCTGATCCGGACGCCCCGGAACACTTCTCAAGCGTTGAAAATCTGGAGCCCGAGATACTCCAGCTATGCCTGAGTTCAAGAAAAGCATTTGATGTGCTCAGAGCCTCAGATCAAGACTTCTACCTACTAAAGGAAGCATTCACCAACTTCAAGAGATACGATAGGCTTGAAAAAGTCAAGCTAGCAGATGAGCAAGAGTTCCATACTCAATGCGGCAGCATCGGGCGGCTATCGCCGCATCTCTGGAGCAAGGCACAGGACAAAGTGCCAGTGGCACACCCAGACGAGTGGAATCGTCGACCGTTCGAACTCGTGATCCATGCTCTTGCTGGCAGTGAGCTCCAGCCCGAGTCTCTTTCCGCCTCCCAACTTCAAGAAACGGGTCTAGAATGGTGCGTAGATGTTGGTGATGGTGTGGACTCTAAGCTGGCAACTTCTACCAAGACCTGAGTTTTGTTTGTGGGGCGCTGAGGTACCTAGAGCTAGATGTCTGGCTCGAGGTTGACAGCGAGCTGAACAGCTTCTTCGGTGCTTTGTGCTCTGCGGAGCGACTAGAAACGCTGGTGCTCTTCATCAAAAACGGCGACGACCATGGAACCGGAGTCTCCCTTTACGGTCCAGACGTTGACAGCAGAATCATCCGAAAGGTCATGGGGCAGAGTCTACCGGCATTGCTCATGCTAGACATCAAGTGCACGACATTCCTACGTGAGCGCATGGATATGAGCGATCTTCTCGGTGTCGCCGCAAGAAACAAAAACCTCGACACACTGGCCTTGGAAGGCTTGGAGCTGGTCGGGTTCGAGGACCCTACCAACAAAAACGCGGAGGATCGTCTCGAGGAATTGCTCGGCATTGAGGTGGTACTGTTCACTCCAATATGCTAGCGGGTGGTACTGGCTTAGGCGGGCCACCTTGAGAACAGGCGTTCTCTGCTTGTGAGACCGCTTGCAGGAGAGTAATCGTGGAGCGCGATCAAGCTCGGCGACTGATTCATATACTGCGCAGACCAAGAGACCCCTGCAGCAGAACCAAATGTCCTCTCTTAATGGAGCGATTGGTGCCCTAGCCAGCCGGATGAGAAGGAGAAGACCACCCACAGCCAGCTTACTTTGTCGCACGTCTACCAATCTTTTCATGTCCCGGCATACGGCCTCCTCTTATCCTCCTCCGCCCACTCTTCAAATGCACTCTTCGCCAACTCCTTCATCTGCCTAATGTCCTCCTCATCCTCCAATCCAGCTTTCAGCTTATCCCTCCAGATAGCCAACATCCCAGCCACTTCGGGATCCTCACATATCAATTCGTAGTGCTTGATCATCCTGCTCGTGTCCTTTCCTGAACTCATGAACAGGCCTGGTCCGTTGGTCGCGAGTAGGACCCAGATCAGATTCTGCAATACATCTGATCCGCGCTTCATGCGCTGCATAGACTTGACTGTTTGCGAGAGTGTAGATGACTTCGCTCGGTAGACCTGTGACTCGCTCGGCGAAGCGATACCGAGCTTTTTCGCGAATTTTGCAATAGTCTTCTGAATATCGTCGAACGTCTTCGCTTCGTCTACTGCTTTTTGCAGCTTATCAACTTCTCGTTTTCGCGATTTGTCGTTCAAGAAGCCTTGTTCTCTCGCGAATGATATCGTGCTCGGTACTGTGTCAGATTTGAAGTGCGTAGTGAGGAAATCTTGAAGATGTTGCTTTAGTGTAGCGTCCTGGACTTCTAGCGTTCCGGCTGCGAAGCAATGGATAGGGAACCATAGTCGAGCTTCCACGAGTTCGAGGAATTGGCCATTTCGCTCGCTTTCTAGCTCATTGAGGCAGTTCTGCGCCGTTGCTTCTAGGTCTTTAGCGAAGGTGCTGAGAATAAGGAGATCTGCTAGTTCCGCTGTATGCGGGACGTCGAAGTCGGAGTGTTGTAATTGTCGGACCACATTCGCAGGAGTGGCTGCTGTGGGCTCTGTCCGCCAGATTATTCCTGCTCGAGTGCCGACGGCCATCTTCATGGCATCTAGCTCATCTTGCAGCGTCTCGGGAAGGACTATCAGCGTCGAATCTTTGGCTGTCTTGCTACTTTGTGTTGTACCTGCAGCGTTCTGACTGATGTTGAAGAATAGTGGTCGTAGGCTCGGCGTCTCCGTCTTCCCAAACTCTGATGTTATGCTAGCTTCCAGTGCAGCCCTGCCACTCGAGTCGTTGCTAAAGCCTTCAGTGGTCTCATGAAGCGCATGATAGCCATTTGACTTGAGCTCTGCTACCAGACTTGCGACACGAGCGTTACGTTGTGCTGCGTCTCGCTCTGCTGCAACCTCGTGATGGCCTTGAGGAACGTAGATGACCCGTTTGCCGGAGTATTTCACCTCACCACCTTTACCAGCTGTAGCTTCAGTCGCAAGAGCTGCCACTATCGGCAAGGGTATGCTAGGTCCTAGTATTGAGCTGAGGTCACAGATGTCCAGCCCTGCGTCCGATGTGGCGTTGTGTACTTGTGTCCTGATCTCCTCAGAATACTGATAGCTGCATAGATAGGACGTAGAGTCCACATCTATGATCACACGTGGCCAGTCCTTTCCTGAGTACTCCTCAATCAGGCGGTCCAAGCTATCGTATCTGATGTCTTGCTCCCGAGCAAAAGCGTGAAGGTCAACAGCCAACCGCAAAGCTCGCTCCTTGAGAGTAGCAGCTATGTTCTCGATCAGCGGATGAGGTATGATGTAGCGACCATCAGCACTATAGTACAGCTGCGAGTCCAGCTGATCAAGAATGATGTTCTCGCTACTCTGCTCGATGCCTAGGATATAAGTCAAGCTCGACCTATCAATCTTCTGGTCGTGTCGCTCAACTAGTGCTTTGAAGTAAGTCAAGACCTCTGCAGAGTTCTTCAAATTGTTTTTCGAGAAGCTCCTGACTACTGGTGGCCGACCATTAGTAGATAAGGCGAGTGGAGGGAAATTGGCCACCAGCTTTTCGATATCTGAAGGAGCAAAGATTGATCCCATCGTCAGGGTCTGTTTCGAGCAAGTAGAGTATGACGAGTCAGCTACTGTGCTGAGCCTTCAAACTCCCTCGAAATTAAGTGTGATAGACACTGTTGACCAAAATCAGGGAAACTACATTTACGTCGCTGGCGCGAACAAGCTTTCGGTTTCGGACGCCGACCATGAGCCGATCTCCTCGACCTCGAATGCATCTCCATATTGAACGCCTTTTATTGTCGCATACCACATCACCGCCATTATGACCAAATTCGCGCCCTTCCGCCCGGCTAAGCTGGATCTCAGCTGCTTCATCAACAACAAAATCATCCGCGACCACACGAAACGGAAAGTCTTCGAGCAGAACGAGCCCGAACGACAGGCGCTACGATACATCATCCGCAACACTTCTCTACCACAGCGAACACGAGCGCAGGCTCAGCTGCAGTTGACGCAGATGCACTGCTATACACGACCGACGCAGATCAAAAACAGATGTACGATGGGAGGGAAAGGGAGAGGTGTTTTGCAGGACTTCAGGATGGCGAGAGTGAGTACAGCCAGAATGGGTGAGAGGGGGAGTGGCGATGAACTGACTGTGGTGGTAGTTTCAATTCCGTATGAATGCGCTGGCAGGGAGGATACCGGGAGTGAAGAAGGCGAGTTGGTGAAGAGCCCGAAGCTGTGGCGGATGTGTAGGTCATTGTACAGAACAGATGAGGGAACATGGACTGCTTGTAAGGACGACAGCAGACGCATTGGCTCGAGAGGTATAAGCCAGCGTGCTGCTGGAGATGCCACTGATGAGGTGGTGATGAGGCTGGCGGCGTACAGCAGCCGTGATGGAGCCTCGGATGGCTATGAGGCAGATGGAGAAGTCGATCAATAGGACTACGTGCCGCATTGTATCGCGGTTACAGCGTAAGCATCATGAAATCTCTTCTCGTATTGGCTACGCGATCCTTCTCCCCGGCCTGGATGTGAATTTTGTGCTGTCCTATTCTTGGTCGGTTGAAGCTATTGTGCTGGTGGAATAACAATAGGTCGAGATTTCCATTGTAAGCTCTCCTACAAAACTCTTCCTCTCCCATATTTTCCTTTCTGATCTCCATCTTCTCATCACATTTGCCTCCTCTTCCACTCTTCTCGTTTCTTCTCGCTCTCACACCACTAAGCCACCCAAGTTCCCGAGAACGAGCACAACATCACCATCATGAATTCAGAGCACGATGCAGATCTGTTTGGCGAAGAACTCGACTACGAGCAGATCTGGCGTGATCGATACCATCAATCGTGTGAGCAGTATGAAGAACTCCTTGCGATCTCCGAAGGCTGGGTGAAGAAACTCTCCTCCGACAACGATGAACTGCAGAGGCAGTTACGAGAAGCACCAGCAGTATTCGCGGCTCTCCGAAGCAAAGTCCCATCACAAGAGCCAGAGGAGACGCCTCTCCAAGAAGACCGCACCAGCCACGCCGCCGAGAGCAGAGCCAGCAGAGACGATCACCCTGCCGCCGCAGAGAAAAAGTCCGGAGAGACCATTCCACCCAGCACGACTCTCCGCAAACCTGCCACCAGCCAAGCCACCAACCCTCCCTTCGGCATGAAATCCTCCTCTCGCGACTGGTGGAGACACTCCGCCAGTGAAAAACGCAAACGCAGTGATGAAACCACACCAGATGAGCAACCTCCCCTCAAGAAACCCCTCTTCTTCTCCAGCACTTCTGCACCCACCACGCCACCAGCCAGCAAAAAGCCCACCTTCGGCCCCGCAAACTTCTTCTCGAAACCCGCTTCCCAGCGCCGCGAAGAAGCCTCCCGTGCAGCAGAGCGTGAGCGTCTCGCACAAGAAGAACGAGAACAATCTCGCCGTGCCCGTGCTCGTCGCTCCGCGAACCAGCGCCCACCACGCCCCGCAACCTCTCCTCCCTTTGGAAACGCCTCCTCTGAGCACTCGGAGGAAGAAGCATGGGCCCACTTCGCGCACTCCGTAACAATCTGGCACGCGACTGCTATGCTCCTCTTTCGCAACAAATCCACCATGACGATGTTTCCCACACCGCCACATTTCCAGTGCGTGAGGGAGGCGTGTAAGGCGAATAAGCTGGTGATGGGGTTGGTGTGTGAGTGTGATATCGAGAGGGCGTTTGAGGTGTTAGTTGAGCAGAGGGAGGGGGCCGTGGGAAAAGTGGAGTTTTTGAAGAGGCAGAGGGCGGAGTTTCATCCTGATCGTTTTGCGGGCGTGGGTAAAGGAAATGGGGAGAAAGAGAGGGTGCAGAAGTGTGCAAAGGAGGTTTTTGTTGTGGTGGAGAGGTTGTATAAGGAGGCTGTTGGCAGAGCAGGAGGACTGGTGTGAGATAAGGATGATAGTATCAGCGTCGTTTGAGAGTTCAATTCACCATAAGAAGCTATCCAGAGAAGAAGTGCCAAATGCCTAGACTAGCGATTTCTCCAAGTTGCCGAGTAAGTCTTCATCTCCGTCCTCGAATTTTTCTACTGCCTCCTCGGCTGGTTGCGGTGCTTCAGGCTCTGTTTCTGCTTTGGGATCTTCAGTTGCTTCGGTTTCCTTTGCAGTCTCACCGTCCTCTAGAGATAGCGGCGCAGGCTCTGCCAAAGAAGCTGCCCTGCTAATACTTTGTGCTAGTGGCAGATCGGGAGAGCTTTCTGGTGCACGATCGGGATTGTGCTCGGGTGCAGGCCGATCATCCACCTCTTTGACAATTTCTGGTTCTGGTAACGTAGGCTCTTGAGCTTCTGGAACTGGAAGTGCTGCTTCTGTAACCTCTTCATTCACGACTTCTGATGCACTGGCAACCTCTTCTTTTGCGACCTCTGCTGCAATTGGCAGCTCAGCTTCTGGTTTTGTCTTTGCCGGCTCGCTCGTGGGCTGAACATCCTCCATAGGCTGTGAGGCTTCATTCTCATTCGGCTTCGCAGGCGTCTGAGTGCCAGTGGCAGGTGCATCATCATCTGATACCTCGCCGTCTTCTCGATCATCGTCATCATCATCCCCGTCATCGTCGTCGTCGCCCGAGCCTTCTTCGCCGCCGTCCTCACGACCTTCCTCTTGCTGCTGCTGAGCATTCTTGGCAGCTTGCTCGACGGTGACATCAGCTGTCGCTTCTTCACCCTTGGCCACATGCTTGATCGTCTGCCCGGGCTGAGGCACAATTTTGGTAGCATTCGGTACAATGGCAGTATATGTAGAGCCGTCTGGATTGGTGAATGTGACGCGCTTCTTGCCACGTCCAGGTCCGCCCTTCTTCTTGGGTGGAGGCCTGTTCCTTCGTGGAATGAGCGATGGTTTGAGATGCTCAGCAACCATGACACCCTCCTCGTTCGCCACTCCGACACCTTCAACAACAGTTCCTGCGCATGTATCAGTATTTTGGTCGCTCCTGTTGGGGTATCCCAATACTCACCAGGTGCGGCAGTGACGGGCTTCACGTCTGCCAGTTCGGTAGACTCTGCAATTTCGCCGTCGATGCTTTGCCCTTCTGGAACAAGCACTTCGTACACTGCGATTTCACCACTTGCATCGGCTTTCTGCACTTTCGTCTTTCGCATCGGTACCGCAGCGGCTTGCTGATCTGGGCCATACAGGTTCGGCAGTCCTTTTCGTCGTTTGGCAAGGAAGTTGAAGTGCTTATGCTCAGGTTCGAGGGAATGCTCGGGCAAGGGTTTCCACTTCTTCGCGACATAGCCGCGGTCATCATTGTTGCGCTGCTTGGGGTCTTCTTCAGCGACCTCGTCCTCCGGCTTGTCTTCATCGATATCAGTAGCATCCTGTTTGCGTTTCGTGCCAAATTTGCCAGATCGAGCAAGCCGTAGCAGATGTTGCGTCCATGGGGCCAGAAGTTGAAAATCTCGTGGCATGGGTGGTTCGCCCCATTTGTCGTCTTTGCCAGCTTGGACTTCCGATACTGGTGGCGCCATAGAGACTTTGGCATACGCTTGACCCCATTGCTTGACCGGCAAGCCCTCGAATACGTCGTTATCGGCATTGGAGCGGCCAGAGCGGTTGCTTCTTCCAGGTGGTCTGTACTGTTCCACAGACATTGTGTCAGCTTATCAGTACTGGCAAATCAGAATGCACATAGAGTGATTCAAGTCAGAGAAAGTCTCAGCGAGTAGAGAAGAGTCTTCACGCGTGGTTGATGGAAAGGTGGCTGAGGAACAGTTTGCCATCCTGTTGTGTACCCAAGTACCATAGCTTTGGGTTATGCAGTATCAAGCTTGTTAGCTACCAGGATTCAGGATTGGCGAGGCTAGTGAGAGCTGCAATGAACATGATCCTACTCGCCTACGCTCATGGCCATAGAGTGTATGCACAATCTTGATGGATGAGACTACGTACCGGAGCCATGATGGCTAGAAGATTGCGCTACGCGCCGGGATCGCGCTGAGGTGCTATGCTACCTGTACAGCCGGAGCAATAATCGCGTGGGTCAGATACCGTCTGGTAGAAGGTTAGAAATATGGTCCGATGCGATATAGATGCGATGTAGGCAATGTCGATGGCGATTCAATATGTTGACTAATTGTTGTCCTGGAGCGCGTCGTCGCATCCCGACCAAGTCCACTTTACGCGCCTGAGAATCTAAGGTTGTCACTCCCGCGGCGACGCTATGCCGCTTTCGTCGTGACTGGATCGACATCATCGTTTCTGAAAGTCTGGCCGGCGTGTCTATCGCAAATCAACGCCATCGCCTGTCTTATCCCACCACCCACTGCCGATAACACGAAAGATTTCCTGGGAATGAGCTTCGCGATGTCAAACCAATCAGCAGCTCAAGTGCGCTCACTATACCGCCAACTGCTCCGTCAATCAAATCAGTTCGCAGCATACAATTTCAGAGAATACGCAACGAGGAGAACGAAAGATGCTTTCCGGGACAACAAGGCGGTGACGGAAGATGCAAAGGTACAGGAGCTATTAGAGAAGGGCAAGAAGGAATTGCAAATGCTGAAGGTGAGCGAGGCAATGATGCAGAAGATGATGCGAGCGCAGCCTCTTGCGGTCCATGCTCGACCGGAGATGCGACCATGCCAGCATTGACTGTGCTATGGCGATGGCCGTGCATCAATCTGGCATATGCTGAGCGATGTGCTTGAGTGGCGAACGGTCTTGAACGAAGCTAATTCCTGCACAGCGACAAACGGTGGTCAGCCAGTTCTTCCAGCTTGATCGATTAGTGGTAGAAGGCGGAACAGAAGGGCGACAAAAGGGTAATCGCAATGACATAGTACGGCAGAAAGATCAAGGGTAAGTCGGACTGAGTCTTCGTCTTTCTCGTGGTAGTGCTAACACTCCAATCAGGTGGGATTAAGGCATACCGTATGATGAAATGATGGAAGCATAATCGGCAATTGCCTTGTACATTACAATCTCGGGCTAATCTCTTGATGTTGCCTGAGCACTCCTGCGACTCGCTCTGTCTGGTCGTGCGATGTTGCTGGCACTTTGGTCACCCTCCACTATGAGCTGCTGCATTTGAGCAAATCGGGTTGCTCCCTAAATCCTCAGAGCAAGAAACTCACATCCTTTAGCACTGTCTTGAATCCCTTCCCCCCGACGGCAAAACGTCTCCTGCAAGCTGTTGTACATGTCTTCACTGATGACTTCATTCTCTCAGCCATCGTCCCACACCTCCTCCAAATAGAACACATCGCTTGAAGGGACGCTATTGATCAAGATGGTGACTCGTTTGATGGCTGGCCCGAAAGCTTCTGACTCAGCCGCGAAGAGAAAGTCGAACGGACTCCTCCTGTCGCAAAGTAGGAGCTTCATGTGCGCGAAGTGTCCTTTGAAGGACTCATAGGCGCCTCGAGACCAAGCTTTGTTGACAAGGCGAAGCGATTTGAGGTCCGCCCAGGAGAGATGTGTGGTAATGGCTTCGAACAGTTTCGGAGTCCTGCCATGATTGTGTCTGAGTGCAGCAGTAGGTGCACGTGGTAACGACGGAGATCGAGAGGAAGACAATGAATTCCACGACTGCGGAAGTGCAGAAAAGGCGAAAATCTGGCCAAGTGGGCGTTGTACAGGAGAACCGGCAGATCCCTCATATTGCATGTGAAGTGACGCGCGAAGCAAATGGGCTTCAACACTCACGGGACGCAGTCCGCGTATACAGAAATATGAGAGGCGTGTATTGGTTTTTGAAGTGCTGTGATGTACAGAGATGGCCAATTTAGCTTCTCAAAAACAATAGCTAGGTAAGTCGTCTTATGTTCTATCACATCATTATGTTTGCTTCACAACAACACGTAGTTTTGAATTCATGAAACGACTAGCTACGTATCGTCAATGCCTAGCTGACCTCGATTGGGCCAGGTATGTATGATGAATCACGTTCGACAGGAAGACAACTCAAGGACGCAAAAGAGCTGACGAAAGAACTGCAGCCTATGCAATCTGCTGAATTCTCCGCCAATGCCTTCTACTATTGCCCCAAGAAAACACCTCGCCTACGATCTTACTGCAGCTCTTCGATCACCGCTCGGAAAGCATCCTTCATCTCCATCTCCTCGATCGACCGAGCAAGTACTACTGATGAAGCCACACTTGACGCACGTGCTAATCAGATATGAGTGCACACCTGCAAACGTGTTCAGAGCAGCAAGACGCAAGGTTCGGTGAGAACATGCTACTTGGGAACGACAGCTTGGGGACGACAGATTTCTGCTGTGCCCTCGGCATCCTGTATGTCAGGCCGGCGTGATGATCGGCCCACTCAGGTTAGGTCAGCTAAGCGCAATGTTGACCTCTGCTAACCCGAGCTAGATTCAGCGAAAGCTCCGCACCCACTCTTCGAGCCAAGGCACGATTTCTCCTAGGTTCTGCGTGTTCATTGCAGCTGTTGCAGCTTCCTGAGCGGTCACGTTGGCATTCAACGCGAGCGAAGCCGAAAGAGCGTTGAACAGGGGTATATCCGACCTACTGTCCCCGATGGCACAGCATCGTTCCAGCGGTACGTGTCGGTCGATAGCCAGAGCAATCGCGCGGTCGCGTTTGTCGTACTCGTCGAAGTGTTCTGCCACTGTGCCATCGTAGATGGAGTTCGAAATCCCAACGCGGGGTCCGCCATTGGGAGTGAACCCAAGGCGTCTTGCAATTGAATCGCTCACGGGTTGCCAGGCGAGTGAAGCAAGGACCGGCTCGATTTGATTGTTACGACACCAGGAGACCACGACATCGATGTCTGCGATCAATGGAAGGTCACAAAGCCAACCATCAATTGCCTCGATGCTCGCGCCGCGCCATCCTCGAGCGTCGATGACACTGACTTGTGCGTTCGTGAGCTTGCCAGCGGCGTAATGTGCTTCGGCGTGGTCCAGCTCGTGTACATGTCCGAGGCGTTCAGCGAGAAACCCGCTACTGGACATCGATGGGACCAGCGTACCATCGATGTCGAAGAAAGCGAGACCACGAATTGACATCCTGAAAATCTGACCAGTGGCTTGGCGAAATGAGTCCCGGACAGATGCCTCATGCGGCCACTACGTCCTGCGGCTCAATAAGATATCTAGATGTGGTTCGTCAAGTCCCGCGGTCCTGGGAGACCCCGTGAGCTCATTGCCACAGCCGAACTCCCCGCGACCACATGCTTAGCACCACGATGAGGTGGGTGGCGAGATTTACCTGTACGTGATGTAGCCCAAAGGCTTGTGGCTGTGTGTGATGGATAGTGCTTAGCGGTCCATCAGTATTCACTCGCTTAGTCGAACGTGTTCAGTCACCTATCCAGAGTTCTAAGCAAGGAAGAAGGAAAGGTCTGTCTACAACATGTAAGTCGACTCCAGCGAGAGCATCAGGGTCCACGGTCATGTGATAGGATCATGTGACCTCTCCTCGGTGTAAGTCAATTCAATTCCTTCAGCACCGCCCGACAAGCCTCCTTCATTCCCCCCTCCTCATCAAACAACAAGCACCGCACACCCTCCTTCGCCCTCCAACTATCACAATCCCTCAGGCCCCAACTAGTGATCCCAACACACTTTGGCTCCGCAAGACAAGCCCTCACAACCTCAACATACTCATCCGGCTCAGCACCAACAATGTCTAGCTCAGTGACAGCAACTTCATCAACCACAGCCGCTAGATCGCGCAGGGTCCAACACATGCGTCGAGATTCGTTTCTACTCACATGGCCTTGCACTCCGATTCCATCGATCGGGATGCCGGCATCTCTCCAACGTTTTACATGTTGTGCAGCACCAGCGATTTTCGCCCGAGCAGTCATGTAATCATTCAGATACAGCTTCGCGTGCGGATCAGCTTCTTTCGCTGCGTGGAAGGCAATGGCAATGTACGACTCGCCGAGAACATTGAAGAAGTGGTTCGATCGAAGAGTGCCATCGTCGAGGAAGGGTTCATTGATGATATCCCAAGCGTAGATTTTGCCGTTGTAGCGGGACATGACCGTTGTGATGTGTTCTTCGATGACCAGTTTGAGTTCTGCTGGGTCTGTGATGCGTTCGACCCATTTCGGTAGTAAGCGGTGCCAGAGAAGGCAGTGGCCGCGGATGAGCATCCTGTTGTTCAGAGCTAGGGTGACGATGTTGTCTGCTGTGGAGAACGTGTATTGGTCAGGCAGAGGGTGGATGGCCGCCCATTTCATGCTGTTCTCTGGCGTAATCTGGCCGAAGTGTTGAGCAATGATTGCCATACTGTCGACGAGCCGCTCGTCGTCGGTCGCAACTCCCCAGTACAGTTTGTCATACTTTCGCAGCGCAGTGTTCAGTGATGGTGAGGCCATGTTGTGCAGTGGATGATGAAGAAGAGCTACGAAATTAAACCTACAATGCGGTCAAGGAGTAGAGCTCGGTGCATGACGCTGTGCTACTCGGATTCCCGCGCACGTCGCACCATTCGCTTGTGCAGTGCGACCACAGACCTTGCTGGTCTAGCCATTCCTGCTCATTTTCCGTCTTGAGCGTGCCAGAGGAGTATGCTTGCGCCGCCACTGTCGCCATATCGTAGCTCGGCCATCGGGTGCAGGACAGTCTACTCTATCACAGAGTCTCGACCAACCCAATCAAATACCTCCTTCTTCTTCCTCGCTCCTTTGCCATGCCGAAGACCCACGATAGCTCTTCAACATCCTCAGCATCTCTTCGACATCTGTAAAGCCCTCTACATCGACAATGTCCGCCAAGACTGTAGAGTCTGCGTACAGCCGCTTCGGGACAACGAAGTCCAACATGTTCGAGTTGACTAACTCATCAGCACCATTCAGACCCTCGCGCCAGCACTTGGCATCTCGGCTCTTGAGTGTCAAGACGGCAATCATCACTGCAGCCCCAAACTTTTGTCCGTACTGCGCGGCAACAGTATGCGCAGCTTCGAGCTCTTCTGATGTGATCGCCGAGTTAATTTGTGATTCATGTAGAGGCTCGTAGCCTAGAAAGTCCGTCGAGGCATTGGCGTTGAGGAAAGCTTGTAATGGTACGGCCTTGTGAGCGGGGCCGCTGATGACTCCGTGAGCAAGGTACTCCTCGGGAAAACTGCTAGACCCGGTAAAAGGTCGCATAGACGGCGCATGAACGATTACGTTCCGTCCTTCGAGCTCTTTGGTGTCGATGATACTGATATAGGCGTCCTTGTCCCCATATGACCTGGCGTATTCGAAAGCGACGCGGAGTGATGCTGCCCAGGATGAGAACTCCGTCTTGAATCCGAGTCGGCCGGAGAGGTGTTTTGTGACCATGTCGGACAGTTGTGCGCGAGTGAGGTGGAAAATGTCTTTGCCAGGTAGTGACTTATTGCTTGTATTGCCCAGACAGCCCCAAGGAGTGATGGCTTCGAAGCGAGTTCAGTTCCTTGAGGCCGCCTGAAGGAACACTACCGTGTCGCCAACCTCTGAACAGATATCTTGGGGTGCGTGCTTGAGCTTCAAGCAGTATCATCTTAGACTTTGCGTCCATTGGACCGGCAGGCAACTCCACAACAGATTTCTCGGATTCCGCGTGAGATACCTCTGAGTACATCGCAACTGAGGTCCCGGGCTGAAACTCAGAACTGGCGTCGGCGGTCTCCTCCAAGTCAGATTTGGCCATGCCAAAATTGATACTGTCGACCTCCTTTGCCATCGACATCAATGACAAAGCATCTGAGTCCCCTTTTAGTTGCGCGAACGAGAATCCTGGACCGGGCGTTTGGTTTTTGGTTGCGATGACCAACCGGAGCAGTGACATGGCTCGATGAACAGCTGGATCTTTCACGGATCCCATGTCGTAGACTACTTTCGTATGGCCGGACCAGCCATCGGGTAGATGCAAGTCAAGGAGACCTGATGCAGCCTGTAGTTTGGGTCCGTGATCATCGTATGTCCAGCTTCTGTAGACGTCTGATGATTCGTTAGGCAGTGTCGCTATTGGCATGCAGGCAACAAGCAGCGCGAAATTGGGACCGAATAGTTGACCAAACGCTTTTCCAATGTCCAGAACCAAGTTCTGCCCACCTGTAGGTAGCTTCCTGGTAAGAACATGGCTCAACTTCAGAGTCCGCACCCAAGGAATGTCAGCTGCGAATTCATTTCGCAGCTTGCTGTAAGGTACAATGCTGGCGTTGGTCTCATTGATATCCATGCCACCAAAAAATGAAAGGTCTCATGGGTGTATGCCTCTCCAAACGGGATGTCCAAAAGACGAAGATCCTTTGTTGCGAGCACAGTGACTGGCTGAAGTGCTCGTTCTGTATCCAGAACAGCGACAGATGCAATACGATGGGGAGCGTTGTCTCGAATATACTCTGAGGCTTTGAGAACGGCTGTCTTGATATGAGGGAAGACGACCAACTAGTGGTTGAAAGCTGATCCTGGGCGGTCGGACAAGGTAGAGGTAAGGAGGTCCCCGGGAGACAAGTCAAAGATGGAATCTGGTAGATGTTTGGACTTATACTCGTAGCCGCAAACGCGGCTACAGCTGCTCAGGTCCTGCGTGGACGGATGACACAACACGGAGAACAAAGATCGAGGCGTCTCACGCCCTGCGTCCTTTATCGCCTTGCGCAATTTGGGCGTCCATCTAAGCCTGTTGGCAGCGGCGGGCCCCGGTATGACTAACGTGGCAGCTTCTTGGCTGCTCTCGGAGAGATCCTCT
This sequence comes from Septoria linicola, assembly GCA_024114885.1. Classification (NCBI taxonomy): domain Eukaryota; kingdom Fungi; phylum Ascomycota; class Dothideomycetes; order Mycosphaerellales; family Mycosphaerellaceae; genus Septoria; species Septoria linicola. Next base: position 632,096 of record CP099420.1, read on the forward strand.
TGCGTAATGTCTGAGGTAGGTTTCGCTGTACTCTTTGAGCCTGCTCGCCGTTTGGCAGGCGGCGTCTCGGATGCAGACGATGGTCGTTTCTTGCCTTGAGCCATGACAGATGGTATTTGTCAAAGTACGATGTGAAAGAATCTGACAACATCCGCAAGTGGCATGCACATGGTCTTAATGTGCGCCAGCCAACAGGCAGCGGGCACAGTCTTTGCGCATGCGACAAGTAACATTTTGTTTCAGATGCAGTTCTGAGGTTGCGGCGATCTTTGTCCATGTCTGAGTTCTCGGTTCGAGAGATGTAAGACAGCGCTTCGCGGAGCGCGAGCACGATGCAGATAGCATTGCCCGGGTGGGATTGTCTCATACAGCGTACCTGCGGTCAGACAGAGAAGCATCTCGCAGCAACGCGGGAGGTACACAATCCGCAAGATGTGAGTACCGCCATGCTGTACAGTAGCACTCGTGGTCGGGTCATTGCTCGAGCCATGAGCTTGCTTCGAGCGGAAGAACGATTTCAGGTCTTGAAATGTTTGAGCGCCTGTTCGAAAAGCCATGCACGAAGACTTTTGACGAGTTTCCGGCATCCTCTCGAGGCGTTATCCAACGCGAAAGGTGTCGCAAATTGGTCCATGTAACTGTCAATTGTAGTGACGAAGCCAGTGATATGATCTCCATTCCCGGGTAGGCCAGTCGCGTGAAACCACTCAATCAACATCCTCCTCCCCAATCCTCACAGCCCGTTCTTCCACGCCCTCCAGCCTCTCCCCGAAAAACCTCACAAACCTCTTCGCAACCTCTTCAACCCCACCTTCCACACGCACACCCTGCCTCTCCAAACTCGTCGTCCTCTTCCCCTCCAACCCACACCCCACAATCCTATCAAACCAGCCCAACTCCGTATCAACATTCAACCCAGTCCCATGACTACTGATATGCCGTCTCAAATGCACACCCACAGCGCAGATCTTCTCCTCATCATTCACCCACACGCCCGGATGTTCTGTGGTTTTTGTTTGGATTCCGTAGAATTTGCAGGTATCTATGACGGTATTCTCGAGAAGTCGGACATAGCAGCGAGGCGTGAGAGCGTGTTGTCGGAGGTCGATGATGGGGTAGGCGATGAGCTGGCCGGGTCCGTGGAAAGTGGTTTGGCCGCCGCGGAGGGTTTCGATGAAGGAGGCTTGGCCGAGCGGAGTGGATTGGGCGAGGTAGGAGCGTTGGGCTGGAGAGACTGTGCCGATTTCGCGGCGGCCGCAGGTGTAGACTGGGTGGAATTGGGCGGTGATGATTGTTGGAGGCGGCGGAGGAGATGTTGGGGATAATGTGCCTTTTGCTTTGTAGGCGAGTAAATTTGCTACCAGACGCTGCTGTAGCTCAGCAGCGTGTTGGTAGGAGACTACATTGGGCAAATGTAGATGTCGGAGTATTGTCATTGTTACTGCGAATCAGTCAAAATGTGGACGCGAGCATGAGATGTGAAGTGTAGATCACTTTCGGGCCGAATTCCGAACACGGCATTGGGCAGTCAGTACATTTCTCGCGACAAGCATGCGATACAGAATTGGCGAATGAGCGGATAAATATGTTCATTGGTTGCTCGCTATTTTGCAAAGACCACTTCCAACGCCTACGCTTTCATTTCAATTTTCGAGTCGTCTCACTAGACCATTTCTCCAACTAGAAGCCACTGCCAACAACAAAGGTAGCATCGTTGTTATACGAGTTGGCGCTGTCGTATGCCTGTGGGCCTCCGTTCCTGGCAATGTAGCCGACGTTGTTGAAGTGGCGGATCGAGCGGGTTGGGTAGCCCCAAGCGCGGATGGTGTTACCCTGACCAGCGAGACCTGACTGGCCACAGAAGGTAGCGTCCTCAGTGAATGCCTTGCTGTTGTCGTTGGCGTTGACCTGCAGCTGGAAGTTGAAGTGCCTGAGGAAGCTGCCTGGAGTGTCGACAGATTCGAAGGAGACACAGCCGGTAGCCTGGCCGGCGAGCGGTGCACGGACAGTCCACTTGGCAGCGTTCTGAGCAGCGGTGCTGCTGGAGGTGGTCACGACTTGAGTGTTGACAGTGCTTCCACTGTGGGAGATGTAGCGGGTGTTGTAGCCTGGAGTGGTGGCACGAATAGTGATGGTGGATCCAGCGTTAAGAGCTGGGCCGCTGCTCAAGGCAGTGGTGGCGTACTTCGCAGCAGCAATGTTGGACTGGACAGAGTTCTCAGTGGCATCGCTTGGGAAGCCAGAGGTCATAACACCCTCATAGAAGGTACCCTGGGCACCGTTGCTGTTGTCACCACCAATTCCGAGCAGAATGGCACCCTCCTTGCTCATTGGATTGTACCCATCAGCATTTGGTCGCTTGCCATTGTAGTAGGTCGACAGGCCACCAGATACGGCATTTGCACCACGGAGAGCCCAGTTGTTGGCCTGACCCTTGACGATTGCGTTGAAGAATCGGTAGTTGATCGTAGGATCTGCGGTGTTCTGCTTCACATTGGCACCAGAGAAGAGACCGTTCTCGAGATCTGCCATTAACCATGGACCGTTGCCAGCACCAGTGCCCCAGATAGTGTTGGTGCCGTAGTAGATGGCCTCCATGTGGCCGTTGCCAGTATCGAGATTGTTGGTCTCAGCATTTCCGTAGTCAAAGCAGCATGCATCGTTGTAATGTGTTCCGTCAAGGACTGCGTACATGCCTTCTGGTTGATCGCCGGTGGCGATACCGCTTGGGTTGTTGATACGGTAACCACTTCCGGGGTGGATGAATACACCGTAAGCCTTCTTGCCGTTGAGCGTCACTGGGGCACCGACTGCACTGGAAAGCTGATCGAAGCCATTTGCCTCTGTGCCGCTGGCAGCGCCTCCGGGAGGCGCCTGTGTGAGATGGTTGCTGCGACCGGACTGGTCGTAGATGATTGTGATGAGGCAAGTCGTGCTGGCGCAGAAGTTGTCCTGAGTGGCAGCATTGGCCACGCCTCCAGCAGCAAGTGGCAGAATGTCGGTAGTTCTACCATCAGATCCGCGGCTTATCTGGTAAAGAGGGCCATTGTAGCGATCGTACAGGGCTCTGGTTGTGCTGTGTGCTGCGACACAAGGGGTGTTGCCAGAAGCGTAGATGTCGCAAGGGCCGGCGTGGACGAGGGAGCTCGTGGCAGCCAGGCTCAGTGCCAGGTAAAGGTCCGATCGAGACAGCATATTGAACTGGTGATGTTGTCTTGTGGATTGTAGGGTGTTTGTTGCTGGTTGTACATCCCAGGAATTGGGTTCAAACAATGTCTATTTATTGTCAAACCTCAAACACACGAGTCAGCTATTTCTCGCGGTGTATGCCACCGGATAATCTCATGGACAGCGCCGTCGTAGACGAGTGTCGAGCTTGCAGGAACCGCGCCTTGAGCATCGGTCATCGAACTGAACACATCGTCAAGTCCTAGACGTGACATCCCGCATTCGCGTAAGAGGCGTGTACTGGGTGTCCAGTATAACCAAGCTTCGAGCCTACGCTTGGGACCTGCACAAGCTATTGTTTGGCCTCTGCAAGCCTCGACAAGAGCGTGGATACAGGTCTTCTTGCAAAGCTCGTTCTTGCTTCTTGTTGGAGGAATAATGTCGATCACCCTGGACTTACCAAGTTAGCAAGATTGAGTTCGTACGTGGTGTCTGGGGCCCCGGTGTCCACAGCGGGGTGCATTTGGTCAGCATCTTCGAGGCCGATGCAAAGAATGATGTTGCGCGTGACCAATAGTTTGGAAAAGCTGCATGGCCTCGATTGGGAGCAATCAGGCCGGGTGAATCCTTTCCACCAATGTGTATGCTTAATTATTGAGCTGGACGGCACGCTTAACGTGGCGCGTTGCTTCCGGCTCTCGCATTCGCTCCACGCGACATCTCGCGTGCTGTCGACAGTGGTATGAAGGCATCATGCGAGCGGCCACCATGCACACAATCGCTTGACTGCTGCACAAGGTAATTTTCCGATCTTCTTGTTTCTGTCCCGGTGCATGGTCGAGAATCAGCGTGTCAATAGCACATGGCCAGAAGAGCCTCGGACTGCAAAACCCCGCCATCGCGTGCAGCGCAGATTCGTGTAAAGTCGTATGCCCACATGCCGTCACATGCCGTTAGAGGAAGGTAGGGAGATGCCGGTATAACCGCCACTGCAATGTCGGATCTTCAGGCAGCTCAACCAGACTGCCGCTCAGCTGCTGTTGTCAGAGAGTATCATCGCGGAGCTCACAAATGACAAGTCCATAGGCGGACCACATTGTAGCGATGGAAATGTGTTGATGACACTCTGTGATAATGGAGAAAGAAGACAAGGATTCCAAGGAGCGCGGCAGAAAGATAAGGTTCGGGCCTTGAGATATGCTTGGTATTCATGCTTCACCAAAATGCTTCCTTCCTGAACTCTGCTTCGTGACAAAAGCCATGTGATAACGCACCCAAACCGCGCTCAGGCGCTCCAAATCGAAATCATCATGTCAGAAACCGTGCAATCCGGTCGCATCTCCAAATCTCGCCGCCGCACAGCAAAAAAGACCAACAACAACAACAACCAAAGACTCCCAGCTCTCCCAGCAGACGCCCAAGTCACAAAACGCCCACTCCTCCACCCCGCCATCCCATCACCTTACTCCGGCCCCACTCACCAAAAAGTCATTTACATCTCCGCGAAAACACCCTTCCTCTCCGCCGTCAAACGCGCAGAAAAACTCCTCCGTCTCAGCGACAAGCGGCTTGTACAATCCGCTACACAGCTGAACAAAGACGCGCAGAGCAAGAAGAAGCGATGGGATCGAGAGGATGATGAGATCGTGGGGATTGCGAGGGAGGTGGAGAGTGCGAAGAAGAAGGGAGGCGAGCAACGGGAGGAAGTTGTGTTGAAGGGGGCGGGGAAGGCGATCGGGAAGGTGATGGAGTTGGGGTTGTGGTTTCAGCAGAGGGAGGAGTATCGTGTGAGGATAGAGACGGGGAGCGTGGGGGCTGTGGATGATGTGGAGTATCAGGAGAGGGAGAAGAAGGAGGAAGTGAAGGCTGGTGGTGGTGGTGACGGTGTAGAGGATATGGATGTTGATGCAACGAAGGACAAGGCTGCCACTAAGCTTGGGTCGAAGATCGTCAAGCATGAAGAGCACAAGACAGAAGATGGCAAGACGGAGGTGAATCAGACGCGCATACGGCAGTTGAGCGTACTAGAGGTGTACGTAAGCCTACGGTGACAAGGCACGTCTACCATGAAGCCACAAGCTGTATCTTGGTGAAGCTTCCAACACAGCTCCTCGAATGCCCAAAAATTGATTCTCACTTCCCGAAATACTTCCCACTCAAGAACTCATGCGCGACCTGCAACGTCTGCTGTGCCGACTTATGCAAGATAAGCGCATGTCCAGCTCGAGGTATGCTCTGCCAATTGTACTCAGCCTTGGGAAACAACTCTCCCGTCTCTGCAAGCAGATTCCCACAACTAGCTTCCGGCTGTGTAGCAGAGCTTCCCAGTCCACAGAACGCCTGATCTTGCTCGCCAGTAAGCACAAGCACCCTGCCACGATACGCCGGCGCAGGAATGATATCGACGTAAGCGCTAGAACGAATCATCAGCATACCCCTCCCATCTCAAGTGAACTGCAAACTCACCTAACAAACTGCCCCGAAGAAACCACATCCTTCCTCTCAAAGAACAACTGCGCCATCTCCGGCTCAAAATCCACCACATTCGGATCACCGAAGAAAGACTCCGTCCTCGTCGTCTCATTCGGCGTAGTCAAATACCCCGGCGCCAAATCCCCAAACCTCTCAGCGTCGACCTGACTAGCCGGCATAGCTCCCAGCGCCGCAACGCCAGGCAGTGAAGGCAGGACAGATCTCGACCAGCCTGTCAGAATCATCTCCCCAAAATCATCTGGATATGCTTGCGCGAGAAGATTTCCCAGCGCAGAGCCATATGAGCAGCCAACATAGACTAAATGCTCGAATGTCCTAGGTAGTGGACTGCCCTCACCAGTCTTGATTTGCTGGGCTAAGTCGTGGTAAAGTTCTGTTTCGTAAGGTCCCTGCGCGACTTCAGCCGGGTCTGGATGTGAGCTTTTACCTGTGCCGAGATGGTCGATTGTCAAGGTCGCGTAGCCTTCTCTGCGGGCATATTCAACCCAGGAGTAGGTTTCTGGTTGGTATGCGTCGAGGGGAGGGAAGTTGAGTCCTGTACCGCCGAGTGCTGTCCAGTATTCGCGGTTTGTGGTGATGGGGCCGTTGAGGATTTGGAGCTTATCGATGCTGCCTACGCGATGAGAGGGCTCGCAGTACCAGCCTGCGATTTCTTGGGAGCTGGAGACTTCGAAGGTGGGGAAGTCGTTGGCTTTGAAAGCTGCTGTGAGGGCTTCGAGGTCGGTGAAGTCTAGACTGCTGATGTTGCGGTTCTGCGCTGTGCCGGATACTGTAAAAGTTACTTCTTTGCATGCTGGGTATTCTGTGACCCTAGCGAAGGATCTTGTGAGTAGTGCCAGTAGCACGAAGAGGACGGCTATCATGATCAGCAGAAGAGGTAGTCCGAAAACGAAGCACGAAGGTCGAGAGACGAATGGGATCCTGGCAGGTCCTAATCTCCGCACGAGGCGGCGTTGTCGCCTTATGATTTCCTTAGATCGCATGCCAGCACGAAGCCTGGTAGCGAAGCACGGTTCGTCATGTCTTCTGCAAACAGTCGTCAGCACGTTCGTATCAGTGCGCTGGCTAATGTGTTATTGCGCGGCGATGGGTGTGCAGCGACTTGTCCCGATTCTTCCAGTGATGAGAGCTACACAAAAGCTCAAGCTTTCGGCATATACCTTGCTCACAGAGCTATGGTCGGTACTTTTGGAGAGGACTGTCAGGGTTATGGGCAGCCATATCATACTCTTGGCGAGGTATCCTGGCTATAGTTGCGACGTGTATGCTGTGATAGAGTTATTGACACAAGTTTCCTGTCAGCATTTGCTCAATTTGAGCTTTCCGTGGGGAGCTTTGGAGAAGATTGGCTGAGAGCTCTGATGCCAAAGCCGAGCATGTCCATGTCTCTTGTGATGCGAGGTTTATCAGATTATTCGCGCAAGCCTAGAAGAAAGCTCGCCAAGGTCTGGAGCAAGTACACCGCTCTCTCATGTAAGCTAGTAGCTGCTGATAGCAAATCTGTAAAGCAATATGCATTTGTAGACTACATCCTTTAGCAGACATTCTCGACCTCTCCGGTCTCGCTGACCAGAGGACCGAGGTCCCCACCAAGCGTCCTGCCAAACAGCTCCAACAGCATCTGGAAGCAGATGCCAGACAATGCTGGGTCATATCGACCTTTGCTTAGCTCGTCTCTGATGAAGGCGTGCTGTGCCCATGCAGGTTCGTAGAAGCTGAATACAGTGCCAGCATCGTGCAGCGTTTTGCGGATGAGGTCACGGCCAGCAGGAGGGACATGGGTGTCTCGCCTGCCAAAGATCATGACGAGTTCACCTTTAATGTCCTTGACACGGTCTAGTGAATCATCGTTCTTTCCCTCGCCCAAAGTCTTCGAATGAATGTCTGTAGCAAAGTAGCAGACTGCTGCACGGACACGTTTGTCGAATGCTGCACGGAAAGCAAGATGACCACCAAGGCACATTCCAGTAGCTCCGATGCGGCCATTGCATGTCTCTAATCCAGCGAGGACGTCGATTGATAGGGTGGCATCTTCATCGTATGCTGACACCTTCTTGGCGACTTTCCAGTCATTGCCTTTGTCGGTTCCTGGACCATCGTATGCAAGTGCTTCTGGGCCGGTGAACTCGTGGTAAGACGATGGAGCTGCCACAATGTAGCCATGAGACGCAATCTGGCGAGCAAAACGCTGGACTGGACCCGTGACTTGGTAGATCTCGCTGAAGACGACTACTCCAGGGAACCTCGCCTTGGGGTAGTTTGGAATAGTGGGATGGAAGATGAAGACACCTACCTTTGCAATCAGCCATTACCAGGGGCTGAAGACCACGATGGAGCATTGTTCGTACGCATGTCGCCGCCCGCCTTGGTCGGCACATCTTTGTGAGACTCCTGGATGAGCATGATGTTGTGCAGCTACTACAGGTCCGACCGAAGCTGTTGCGAGAGGATGTCGAGCTCAAGTAAGCACGTGAAGAGAGAGTGTGCTCGCAGAGTGTGCTCGCAGAGAGGCGTGTTAAGTTAGTGGCCAGTCATTTGGTGGAGGAAGGTTGGATGACAGAGAAATGGCCCCGCCGGGTACTGCCGCATCGCGCCTGCGATGTATGTGACGATGATGAGTCTCCCATTCAAGTCCAAGTCCTCCGTCTTGGGGTTGACCTCCACCAGATACGCTCACTTGCACATCTATATCCACGACGAAAGTACGGTACTGCCGTTCGCTTGGCACTTGACAATTCGCTGCACGACTCGCCACCGTCCGCCCGCAGCGCCGACTACTCCCTCCCCCTCTATATCCTCCGCTCCGACGCCTTCAGTGGCAGTCGGGGACCATGTCCAATCCGCCGTCTATCAAAGCCGGACAATCCAACAGCAAAAACCAGTCTCTCGCTGCCCAAAATCAGATCAGCCCCGCTCTTTCCTCGACTCAACAGTTCTTTCAGGACTCGCCCGCCGGCAAGAAGGGTGGCGCGTCAGCTTCGCGAGCATCGGCTGCTGCACCGCGTAATCAGCAGGCAGCAAAGCCGAAGCACGCGAAGAGCAAGAAGTTCCGGTCGTTGGATGAGGATGCAGAGGCTGAGGAGTTCAGCATGCAGAATCCACACGGCCGACGCGGCCAGCAGAGCATCACTCACTTGATGCAATTCGCCCTCCCGCCACGGCCTAATGCGCAGGACCGATATCACCGCCACAGCTATAACGGACCAAGGAGAAATAACAGGCAGAACGCGACGTGGGGACTGGGCAGTGGTTATCACGCAGCAGATAAGGCGAGGTGAGCAGTACGCAATAAGAGAAAGCACACGGTGATCTGACATTGTGTAGATATATTCACGCCAACTATCGCTTCATTGTTGACCCAAGAGGTGACTACCACGCTCAAGCCGCGGACGCCGACGTCCATCTCGACTGGAATAATGTCTTGCAAGTCATTGCCTCGAGCAAGACTCAGACTTCGTCCTGCCCAATTTGCTTAGGCGAGCCTACTGCACCACGAATGGCGAAGTGTGGCCATATATTCTGTTTGCCGTGTCTGATCCGGTATATGCACTCCGAAGATGCCGCCAACCCACCTCCCGAGAAAAAGGCGAGATGGAAGAAGTGCCCAATCTGCTACGACAGTGTATACGTCTCCGAGACACGTCCCGTGCGTTGGTACGAAGGCCAGGAGAACGATCCGCCGCGTGAAGGTGGCGATATGGTTCTACGATTGGTCAAGAGGAAGCCTGCCCAAACTCTGGCTATGCCACGTGAGAGTGGCGAGGTCATTGCAAAGGGAGACGCGATACCCTGGTACTTTGCAACAGAAGTCATGGACTACGCGCGAGTGATGAAAGGGACCGAAGACTACATGCTGCAGCAGTACGACGAGGCAATCGCTGCGATAGAGCTGACGGAGAAGGAGGACGAGCTAATGTTCGGCGAAGATACACAGTGGACATCTAGAGCAGTGCGGACGTTACGAGAAGCGAAGGAAAAGGTGCGCGGCATCGGCAACGCGCCTGCTCAGCCAAGGAAACCAGATCCGGCTGAAGAGGTGAAGCCGAGCCGTGCCCGGATCGCATTCAACACGAACGACGAGGGCGTGCCAGACATGTATCTGCAAAAACATGTCCAAGTACAGCCGCCGGCACATTCAGAAGGAGCAAGTTCTGGTCTGGAACAAGTTCCGGAAGATCGACCACACGTGCCTCGTACTCTGGAAGAGATGCGCCAACGGGCAACCGAGAAGCCGCAGCCGAATGAGTATCTGTTCTATCACGGACTGCAACACTTTTACCTATCGCCACTGGATATCAGGATCTTGAAGACAGCATTCGGGTCGTATCATTCATTTCCCTCCAGCATTCTGCCACGCGTTGAGCGCATCTCAAGTGGGCATGTGGTCGACGATGAGCTGCGGAGACGCGTCAAATACCTCGGCCACTTACCCTACGGATGCGAAGTCGGGTTCCTCGAATGTGACTGGCGGGACGTGGTCAGTGCATCTGTGCTTGCAGAGTTTAAAACCATGCTCGACAAGCGCCGCAAGCGCAATGATGACAAGGAAACTCGTGAGGAGAAGGAGCGTGTCCGGATTGAAAAGGCACAAGAACGAGAGATAGCTCATATTCGGCAGCAAAGACGCTCCAGCATCACGCGGAACGATGAGTTCTTTGCACCCGTCCTGCCGTCTAGCATGCACGATGAGGTTGTTATACCTACGGCATCAAGTCCGCGGGCAGACCGGCCAGGCTTTGGCAGCCTCGCATCTCCTGGCACATCTCCTGGCATGTCCCGAACAGTCTGGGGTACTGCAGCTTTGCCTGCTACGGGTGATCTGGCAGGTCTTCCAACCGACAATCAGTTCTCTCAGCAGGAAGACGGCTGGCTGCAAGGATGGGAACGCGATTTGTTGGATCACGATGCACAGCAAGCACTCGCAGCGAGCATGGACGGTCTGGAAGTACAAGCCAAGCCTGCCACCGGTGGTAAGAAAGGAAAGAAAAAGAACAAGATCACTCTGATGAGCACTGGCGGTGCACGTCGTGGCGCGTAGTGCTTTGGAAGCGCTTACCTGATGATTGATATGGCTTCAATCATTACTTCGATCGATATGTACATGCATCAGCTACGAAATAGATCTGCTCATAGCACATGCTCGATCACGTATTCTTGACGTATTATGCCCTCATCAGCGCAGCGACTCTATCTGGAAGGTGAGCACACTACTGACAACGAACTTGCGTTCTCGGCCATTTGAGCTTCGATTGAGTTGGTATCAACTCCTTCACGCTTTCAGCGGAGACGATCTTCAATTGTACGTACTTCCCGACTTGTATGGCACAAAGCGCCGATCGCGGTCTTCTTGCCGAACGCCTCAGAAGGATTCCACCCAATACATATAATGAACGATGGAAGTCAGTGCAATGACAGCTACACGACCCGAAAGCGAGTATGCCTGCAGACATGGATCACTCACATCGAGAAGAGCTCGAGTACGAAGAGCAAAGCCCGTCAAGACCTACACCTCAATGCAAGCGAACACAGCGACTCGTGCTCTTGGGCTCTGCGATTCTTCAACTTCCTATTTGGGGTCAGTATGCCTTCTTCTCACCCATCTCGACAATAACAAAACAAACATTGATATGCTAACATCTGCTTCCACTAAAATACAGGCTTCGCCATGACCTTCGGCATCTTCCAAGAAGCCTACACTCGCTCTCCCCAATTCTCTCCTTCCATCTCCTCCACCTCCGGCATAATCGGCATGACAACCAACGGAGTCATGTACCTCCTCATGCCCCTCCTCTTCACAGCCTTCGATCGGGGACCGTGGTCGTGCTATCGTCGGAGAGTGGCTAGTATAGGGGTGTGTTTGTCGAGTGGGGCGTTTCTGCTGAGTTCGTGGAGTACGCAGCTGTGGCATTTACTTCTGACGCAGGGGGTCATGGCTGCGTTGGGGAATACGCTGGTGTATAGTCCGAGTACGCTGTATTTGGATGAGTGGTTTGGGAGTGGGGGGAGGGCAACGGCGTATGGGGCGATTTTGGCGAGTAAGAATGTTGTTGGGTCGGGGCGTCCGTTGCTGTTTTCGAAGATGTTGGAGACGCTTGGCTTTGCGTGGACGCTGCGGATCTGGTCGCTGATTGTGCTGGTCACTGGCTTCCTGGGACTGTCCCTCCTTCCCTCTCGCCACTCATCTTCTGCTTCTTCCTCCTTTCGCCTCCCCGCCCGTAGACGGCAATCTATTCCCTGGACGTTCTTCCGCCATCGGACGTTTTACATCTACTCCCTCGCCAACACAACGTTCTCCTCTGGCTATGGTCTTCCGCAGACTTACCTCTCGTCCTATGCCCGCGAGACTCTGCACCTCTCGACGCTCTCGTCTTCGCTCATGATTACGCTTTTCAACGCGCCTGGAATCATCTCCTGCCTAGGATTCGGCTTCCTGTCGGACCGCTATCCGCATAACTTCTCTGCTGCGACGAATACTTCGATCTCGGCATTTGGCTCTGCAGCATGCACGTTGCTCTTGTGGGGTCTAGCATCGAATCGCATCCCAGCGGTGTTGATTTGCTTTTCGCTCTTTTATGGGTTCTTTGCGGGCGGGTATAGTTCGACGTGGGGAGGGTGGATTAAGGAGTTGGAGGCCGAGGCGGAACGATTTGGGGAGGAGATCAATACGGGGATGTTGTATGGTTTGTTGAATGGGGCGAGGGGCGTGGGGTATGTGGTTAGTGGAGTGGCGGGGGTAGAGTTGTTGAAGAGTGGTGGGCTAGGTCAGGAGCATCAAGGGGAGAGATGGGGGTATGGGACGAGGTATGGAGGGCTGATCTTGTTTACGGGAGTGAGTTGTGTGGTTGGAGGATGGAGTATAGTCTGGAGACGGCGGAAAGTGCAAAGCACGACGTCGTAAATGCGGGTCTTGCAAGATACGGTCGAGCTCCGCGCTCATATTAGGATCAAGCAACACTGAAGTATGAGCTAGATCAGTAATGTACCCTGTCGATTCGAATCATCGCTGCATTAGTAGTCGTGTAGATACAAGAAGAAGCTAATCTCGCTCGCTAGCTCTATGCTGTCAGTCAAAGTGGACAATGACTTTCGAGTGCTATTGCCAGAGCTTACTGGTATTCAGTGAAGGTACTGGCTAATCATCTTCGTCGTCGTCAATCCTATAAGCGAGATGGCTGAGCTAATCCTCATCGAATATCGCAGTGGCATTGCTCAATATCGTCTCCAATACCCGCTGCTGCCATGACGCGTCCTGGATGCGCGGGCCTTGGTGAGCGCCCATGAGTGTTGGTCTGTCAATGGTTAGCTTAGTTGTCATGTAGAGGCGAGATTAGACTCACGCTAAGCAGACTGCCAAGTTCGCCGCAGTCATCCTCGTCCGTGCTTCGTTCTGCATGACACGGTGCAAGTGCAGCACAAGTGCTCTCATGGTAGCATAGTTTGCATCGGGAAGGTCGTTGATACATTGATGCAAGGCATCTCTTCTCGCATCATTGCCATCGACTTGTGCAGACTCGATAAAATTGGCGTACGTGTCCTTGGTGAAGAGAGGGTCGGGCAGTTCTCTGAAGAACGTCTTCATCAGACTCGTAACAGCATTCACATCGTGGCCAAAGTTGGATGGGTTGCGGAAGTCCAGCTGAGGATCGTTGGGCGGCAGCGAATCAAACGCTTGACGCAGGCGGTTGACTTGAGCCATGTTGCCAGTCTGTCTATAAATGCCTTCGATCTCAAGCCCGAACATGTCCACTGCCTGGATGCATTGGAAGACGATGATCGGTACGGCAGACTGGTCGCGAGTGAAGAGCTCATCCATGGAGACGCCAAAGACTCTGTTGCGTGGGCTGCCGCTGTGTACTGTAGGTGAACTCTGGAAGGGGGAGCCAGAGTTAGGGATTGGAGAGCTCGCAATAACACCAGTAGACTGAATGGGGGTGTTTCCGTTGTAACTTGGGGCTGCTCTTTCGCTTGGATGAGTAGGATAAGGTGGGGTGCTTCCGTATGTATCTCTGAGCGGTGCAGACGATGGGTTGTATGGCGAGGAGCTGCTGCCTGGGGCATACGGCGGCGATCCTGCTCGGAACGGGTCCGACGGCGGTACAGCGGCTGACGATGTTACAGGAGAATTGCTGAAGGGAGCACCAGATGTCGGCCCTGCAAAGGATGAAGATGGGCCTGCGAAGGACGACTGCGGAGGTCCACCAGATCGACTGTTAGTCGACCCTGGTTGCGATGATGCAGTGTTCACGGACAGGGCTGGTGCTGATGCTGCAGGCGTTTGTGGCGTGAGAGTGGGCTGTCGGACTGGCTGCGTCGTCTTCGATTCGAGCACCCTGCTCTTTTCAAATACCAGTTCATGGTTCCGAGGTGGGATCTTGTGATGTTCGGCACCAATGTTCGAGTTGAAGTCGCGTTCATTGTCAATGTCCAGAACCAGATCTCGCAAGCTGCGCTGCAAGTTGGATGCATCTGACAGCGGCTGGACCAGCAGACCATTACCAAGCAGCAGCTTTTCGTTGAACGTGGCAAACTTTTGCAACTGGAGAGTCAGAGCACTGTCGCACTCCTTGATATACTTTTCGAGCTCCTTGACGAATCTGGGTCGTTGGGCGTTGACCAGCTCTTCACGCGCGACTCGGGCCTCGTCGACCTTGGCACGGTACTCGGCCTCGGCGGCTTGCGTCTTTCGCAGCAGGTCCTGTTCATGCTGCTCTGCGCTCTTGGGGCCCTTGATGCCCAGTCTCCTGCCCGCTCGCGTATCGCCGGTTCGTGCCTTGTCGTAGTCCTCTGCAAAGCCCTCGTACTTCGCTTTGGCCTTGAGCATGGCAGCTTCCAAGTCACTCGCGTTCTTCTCGGCGGCCAAACCGTCATGCTTGCCCTGCTTGCGCCCTCGCTCCATGTTCGCGCTCAGAACGTCCAGATCTTCGTGCATCTGATGCAGACTGAGGGCGAATTGCATGCCATTGTCGGCCATTTTCTCATGGACGCGCAACACCTCGGTCAGCTGCTGGGCGTAGGTCCCGCCTCGCACATCTGCTCTACGGACGCTTTCCAGCTGCGTCTGCGTGAGGCGCTTCAAGCCCTTTGCCTGGTCTTCTTCCAATGTTGATCGCTTCTTCAGAAACTGGGCAAAGTCGCGTGCTGAGGCAATGCTCTGCTTCAGTCTGTTCAGCAGCGTGTTGATGCCCACGTCCGAGTACATGACATCTTCCACGCGCTTGTCGTAGACTGCACCGCCGCCATTGGACGCGCCACCGCTGGTTCCTGGTCGCGCATTCTCAAGCATGGGGCTGCCCGGCGCGGAGCCGTGGTGGCCATTCGCGTCGCGGTCAAACTCGCCGGACATGATGGGCAGTTTGCGGTCCTTCGAGTATGAATGTGCCGCGATTGTCCTCAATCGGCTGCCTATAGCGATTGTAGGTTTTCCGAGTCAGGATCAAGAGTAAAGCATGCAGAGGTGGTGGGCGAGAGTGCAGATGGTACTAACTAGGGTCCAATCAGGCTTTCTGGTGTGTCTGTCCACTTTCCCGTCAGCCACACTCGCCTGACGAAGCTCGTGCGCGTTAACTTACAAGCTGTTTCTTTCTTGATCGGCACCCGGCAGACGTCACATTGATTGTTCGTTCGCCTCGACTCTAACTAGTTAGCTGACAACAGTTCGACTACCACACATCAACTCCGCCACTCAAACCACCACCACCGTCATGCCGACGACAGCACCGCTGCGATGGGAGCAGAGCGCCGAGTCCACCCACCCCACCGTCTCCGACCACCTACCCAATGAAGTCGTCACTTGTTTACGGAATGCTCGATTTGTACGTGATGTGCTAGACTGCCATCCTATTGCAGATCACTGATATTCTCCTAACACAGCTCCATCTAGCGACATGCACCGAAAACGTGCCTCACGTGTCGCTCATGAACTACACGTACCTTCCCTCACATCCGTTCCCTCCTTCCTCATCTGGGCAGCTACCTTCCGGTCCGACCATTATCATGACTACCAATCCTTCCTCCAAAAAGACGCGCAACCTGCTCAGCAATCCCAATGTGTCACTTTTAGTACACGACTGGGTCTCATCACGACCTCCCACCAACCTCAGTGGATCCGACCGGGAACGAAGTCCCGCTGGTGGCCCTCGCTCAAGTCTGGCGGCCATGCTGATGCAGATGAACTCGACTGCTGTTAGTAGCAATAGTATCACCATCAATGGTGAAGCCGTCGTCTTGGAGTCGGGATCAGACGAGGAAAAGTGGTGCAAGGAGCAGCATGTTGCAAACAACACTTTCGAGGATACAAATTCGGGCCCGCTGGGTGGAGGCAGGAGTCAGGACGTTTTTGGCCAAGGAGAAGATGGCAACGGTGACAGCGGCAAGGGAGCATACATCGAGGGAGAAGATGTGCGAGTCGTGCTCGTGAGGATCAAAGATGGCAGGATAAGTGACTGGAAGGGTAATGTGAGCGACTGGGCCATCAGCCAGGATACAGAAACGGCAAGAGCTGCGCAGGCCGCACCGGTCGTGAATGGGACGTGAGAAGCAGATGGATAAGCTTCACTTCAGGCCGAGTCTCGATAGAGCCGCTGCCTCGTTAATGGTACCAGGTATGGCTAAAAGCACAATACGATTACTGCACTCGGGACTGCTGATTCTACTATGTTGTTTTGAAAGGAGGACAGCTGCTGCCATTTGCAGGCTGCGTCACTGACCTAAAGTCTCGCAGAATCTGACCTTTGGTGAACAATGGACATCCGAGACATGCATCCGATACCATCGCATGTCCCCAATGGCTTGCGCGACACTGGCTCGCTTGACACTGTCGCAGGCACCATGTCAATCAACGCGACAATCGTCAGAACAAAGGCATCCAGAGACATGTCGACAGCAGTGACTTTTGACGTGAGTAGATGCCTGCAGTAAAGCAGATATGACTCACCAAAATGGCTTACCGTAGGACTCCAGACTAGCAACAACCGCCCGACTTCCCACACATAATTGCAACAATGTCGAAACGCCGTCGATCGATTTCGCCAACACGCGACAAGATCCCAGAGCCCAAACGTAGGCGATCCACTCAAGTGACGATTATAAACTGCACACTGACTCACAGCCAAATATGCTTCCCACCAATCGCCGAGGAAGAGTCCTACCCGCCTCAGCAATTCTCCTCTCACTGGGGTAAGACGTTGAAGGACCACATCATACAGGCCGGCAAAAAGGCACCTCGCTTCCTCTTTGGTGTCTTTACGATTGATGATCTCAACCACAGCGCAACTGTTGTTAATGGGATAATTATTCCCCAATTTTTCATCGGGGCAGAGTATGCGCCTCCGATGTTCAGAATGTCGCTGCAAGATGTGAAGGACCACAATATGTGGAACTTCGAAGGTGAGTGGCCAACGAGTGTGCGCCGCGCTCTTTGGTCGACCTGGGACGCCTCTCTACGCTCTACAGTGGAGAGAGCGATTCAGATGAGCAAAGGCCAGTGTGTCTCCGTCGTCGTTCTGGACACAAAGCGCCTGGGCCCCAACAATGTTGTTCTTCGCGACACCGACAAGTACCTCGTGGAGCATGAAGAGAGCAAGCCATTTCCCGGCGATGGGTGGTATTTCATTTTCGGCCCAATCCTCCCCCATGCATTCTCTATGATTCCGCTGGCTGCTCTAGCCACTCCCGTGCCGCACGAAGAGCTGCTAAATAAACTGAGGCAGAGTAACTCAGGCCCTTCACTTGCTTTGACGGACATCTTTGATACCAGAGAGAACCCACTCATCACTGACTTCGACGATGAGCTCATCATGGCGACAAAGTTCGGACGGCTCTTTGGCGGTCACTTTGCATTGCCCGTGGCATGCATGGCGATCGGCTGTCTCGCCCGTCATCCCGACCTTCAAATCATTTGGCTTGAGCAAGACTCTCATCTGAGGTCTTTGACAGCGTCGAATTTCAAAGATTTCGCGGTTCCGGTATCTTGGCTCAAGGACCTGTCTATCACACGAGAGAAAGCATCATTGCTCGCAGTCCCTGACGCTCGTCGAGGAATGCGGTTGCTCAGGGACATCGTCAAGTGTAGACGCCAGCCAAGGCAGACTAAGAAAGCAGTGGCAGATATCACCTCTATGCTGACTCGCTTCAATCTTGGAATGCAGTTCGGTGTTCTGGAAGGTGCTTCGTGTGAGAGCTCGACATTCTGCACTCCCGGCCCTTCTCAGCCAGAGTCTGAAGAGTCTGAGGAAGAGATTGATGACGTCGAAGATGACTTGCTCAAGGGCTCTCCAATTGACGATTCATTGCCGCCGTTACAGAGGCAGCTACTGAAAGCGCAGTCCTACACTCCACGCTACCTCTTTCGGGCGTGGAACAACACAGATCGCATGTCGGGCGGTCATCCGGGCCTTAACACAACTACCGCCATCACTCCTCGCGCTTTCCTGCATCGCCTTGCGAGTGCTACAACCAGTATCTACGACATCCCGGAGTCTGAGCTGCGACGTATGTGCATTACCCACCTCAGAACCGGGAAAGATCCGCAATTCATGACACATTCCTCCTCATGGACAGCATCTATCCAAGTGGCATTCCATTTTGCGCGAGGCAGCCCCGACACCTGTTACATCAGCATCATCGACACCAAGGAGCTCAGAGACAGCAACGCCATCATGCACGTACCCTCGCTGGAGTTTCTGATTGGTGAGTGGAACTACGAATGGGAGTACCTGGCCCATGGTATCGTCAGTGGCTCCGCCTTGAAAGCTGTACCTCTGCGAGCTTTCAAAGCTGCCGGCATACCAACTGTAGCCTACGACTTCACCATTCCAATGCGCCTATACGATGCGTACCAATTGGGCCACTGGCGGGCAATCGAGAAGTCAGCACGTATCACTATCGCGGAGCTTGAAGGCGCGAAGCAGGTCGCAAGTCTCTATGGTGAGAAATTTGGCACCCCAGTCTTGCTTGCTATCTTGACGCTCAAGCAGCGCAGTCGCGACTTCTGGCGAAGTCGGTATGAGCTGGAAAGTGCTTTGCCTCTGTTTGTCGAAACTACCAAGGACTTTGTTGTGCCAGCGGAACTGTACGCGGACGCTAGCATATTGACTGACATCGTCTACACGACGGAATACGAGAACGTTGAGCGGATGATTCGTATGTTGAGAGAACTGGTCAATTGGCGGCATGGCAAGGGCGCAAGAGGTAGGAAGATGGTCGCGCCTTGGAAGGAGGTTAAGGTCGAAGAGGGGGACATGGAGGTGCCGTGAGTAATGACGCTGAGCACCCGCAAGCAGTTTTATGAGCATATTCATCTTGATCGAGGCATGTCAAATACATTGACGTGACACGAATCACGTGTTTGGTCCCACTCCTTGGCATTGCGGCACGACTGTCTGCACGCGCCTTGACCTTACCTTGTCGTGTACTCAGACCTCGTACCATCAACACAGCCCGGGCCCATGGCACGTCTTACTGGACGAGAGCTGAGGGAGCATAGAAGAGAGCTCAATGAAGCACGCGAAAGTCGTCGCGCCCAAGAAGCAGCCAATCCTCCACGAGCGCTCAATGTTGATGCTGCGGCAGTGCAGCGACGAACCGAAATCGTAGCGGCACTGCTGTTGTTCTATGAGTTCCTGACCGCTCTACACATACCAGCAAGTGCTCTCAAGCGTCCACCACACGGGGGATGGCCTAGCGTGACTGCTGAACGATTCGCCTTCCTGGGCAAGACCGACGTAGCGATCGACATCCTCAAGCATATCCCGTACATTAGCGAGGACGAGATTTTTGAGGACTACTATCAGATTTACGAGCAGTGCGTATGCAATGACTACGTTGGTACGCGGTTCGAACGGATGGCCGTTGATTACCAGTCGCGCGACGCGGTCGATCCGGTCGACTTCATGGGCGATGATTCCCCGTGGCCAAATGTGAAGGAACCGGAGCACATCATCACTCTAGGCCGATCTGCGAAGGCTGATGTAGGCCATCATATGTTTCTCGACACACGCAACGGAAGCGTTGTGCTCGTCGAATTCATTGATGGGCGCTGCACTGATGAGAAATCTATGCGGGAGAGATTTGAGAGTCTGATGCGCGGTTTTCGCAATCTAACAATATTTCCGATTGCAGCTGACGATGTTGCAATACAAGGCAAAAGTCCTCTGGACGAAACACAATTTGCGCAACTGAAGGCAACCTATCAAATGCATGGCTGGCCTACTTCTGAATATCGCAAAGACGAATGTATGCTAGCAATCAAGGAGCTCTTCCGTAGCTTTTCTTAGAACACTTGTGGAGACGTCTATGCCATAATCATGGTGCAACACTTCGCGGCCTACTGCGAAAGGATTGCTTGGCATTGCGGCAAGGTGCCTCGCGCTTAATCAAAGCTAAACCTTGTCAAGCGCTCGTCATCAGAAAGCTCTGCTGTGCCGCAGCCTTATGCTTAGCGTTGATGCACTATTCTACAGGAGACCTGTCCAACACGAGCTAAAGGGCCAATCTACGTGCGCCGCAAAGGCCTCCGTTGCAAGAGTACCGGGATCGGACTGACACATGGCACGCTCAGCGGCAAGGAGGCACTTGGGATGCAGCACCTTGACTACTCTACATGTGCATGTACGCTGCGACAATGCCCGCGCCTCTTCCAACTGCATACAACCGCCAAGCGGCAACTATCCCACTCGCTGGCTGTCCTCGAGTGGCGCGTGCGGCGTCCATTCTCTTTCGACACGCCTCCATGCCGAGGCCTGGCCGATCGAGGGCATTGCCAGTCCAGCAGTAACATTGTACCTGCTGCTAGTACCAGTAGCTGAAAAATGGAGCATTGTACAAGACCCCAATGGAGCTCGTCGCGCCTCGCAGACTACATAAGTAGCTCAATCTTGCGCTGTCTTCAGCATGGCATGAAACACCACCATTCGTAACTACTCACGCCAGCCTCAAGACGAATACTCATTGATCGCATTGTATCCTTTGCTACTTGCCGCATCGATGCGCCTCCCTATGCTTTCGATCCTGCTAGGAGCTGATCGGAGCATCGCCAGTCCCGCAAGGACCGAGGTCAAGTATCAGCATGCAGCCCCAAATAATGCTCTGACACGTCGGTAAGACTCTTTCAAGCCTCTGCCGGGCTCACCGACCCTCACTCCGGTATCTTGTGAGTCTTCCTGATCGACCAACCTCGCAAGAAGGCGAACTGATCTGCTTGCCCAGACTGTACCGAGGTTCTGGACGACGGTCGACAGGTGCTGCATTCGAAGACTCTTGGAAGCTGTACTTATAATACTGCTAAGCCCTTACCCTCTCTTTCGACGTCCGACCCCGGTGCCAATAATGGTCAGAACGTATTGGACGAGGGCAAAATCCGGCCGCGACTGGTGACAACCGACCTGTCGCTGTTTCCACTGATGGCGGTTGCAGCATATTCCAGCGAAGAGTCATGAACTTGGATGGAACGCAAACTTGGCAGTCTATTGATCGCGATGTCAGCTCCAAAGTGTGTCAAGAATACTGCCAGAAACAACTGGACGATAGCCTATCTAAAGGCTCAATTGCAGGGGGTACCTGTGTTGCTATCGGCGATCCAATCGCCTGGCAGTACTATGCAGGTATGTCAGACGACGACATTTATGTTCACGTGCTATGGCTAACCCCACACCAGGTGTTACACAGATCGCTTCTGGAAAATGCGCTTGAAATGATGCATTCATCAATCAGATAATCGATCAATTCGTCAATCACGCCATTCCAGCTATTGAAGAGGTGACACACATCCCTATCAACGTGACGAGCGTATGGTGATATCTAACTTTGATCAGGTGACGTGTAAGACATGGGTTACTGCTCTACGTACTGTGCTGCAAGCTGGAATTAGTGCTATCCCTGGTATAGGAGGAGCGATCGGTTCTGGAGTAGTACTCGCAATGCAGGCAGCAGAGACTGCAGCCTACACATTCGAGAGGCCAGACGACATTGTCACTGGATTCCAGGCTTGGATTGAGGCTCCTTCCAGTGCCGCTAGCGATCCTTCGACGTGGGCACTTGACAAGGCTTGTGGTAACAAGTATACGCCACCTGAAGCTCAGCAGATCTTTGGCGCTTTCAACATGGCCTCTGCTGGAGTCGGCGCGAACTCTTCTCTGGAGCTGCCCGAGCCTGGCCTCCCCCGTTTCCGAAAAGTAGTGGATCCATCGACGATATGCTCGGCTATTTGGGGGACCTTGGCGGCCGACCTAAAGGTAAGGGAGGTCGTAAAGGGGATGGTAAGAGTGATAGCGCCCCTGCCACGACCGCTTCGCCTCAACCACCGGACAAACCCAAGCAATGCGCACGTCGAAACGGACGAAGAGCACCCGGTCCCAACAAAGGTGACAGTGTCAAACCACAAATGTCAGATCTTGCTAATGACCTGCAGATGATTGTGAAGATAAAGATACGATCACTGTCATTCCCACGTCAGTAGCAGCCAACAATCAGAAGGTCCAGACCATGACTTGTGATGGGGTAGCTCATACACAGGCCTGTGCACATTACTATTCGATGATACATGCAAACCCCAACAACAGAGCAAAAAGCAGATTCACATGCGAGGACGCCAACGCGAGAAACGGCCGTGCGTTCTATACACGTACATGGAACAGCCAGCACCACAAGGATTGGCGAGGATTCCACGACGACGAATATATCTTTGTTGGAAAGCGCGTCAAAAGCAAAGAAAAGCCATGCAATGCGAGGCTGATGAGTGGCCACCTGCATACTTCATACCTCGTGGCAAAGAGCGAGAGAAGGAGTGGGCCCAGAGAATTCGTTCGATTCCCTCTGGTGAGAACGGTGGCGCTGGCAACCTCTGGCAAGGGTTCTGCGCTCAACACGACGGGGGCAAGTACAACAATCAGCGCGTGCGAATTTCCGATTTCGATGACAATACTGAAGAGATTCTCGAGGACGAGACTGAATTTCTCAAGGAGAAACTAAACGAGAAACTGCTCGCGCCGCTCGGCAAGCCGAACACAAAGATCGGCGACAAAACTGATACACATTCCTATGCAACAGTCACATATACACGGGCAGTTTTCGAACTCGAGTTCAACTGGGGAGACATGGAAGTACCTTCTGCGCAGAACAACTGGTATCTTGATGAGAACCCATGTTGGCCCCGCTACATCGCAGGAGATGATCCGGGGTTTGTTCTTCTTGCCGATGATCCGTGGTACGATGGCCATCCTGATCTCAAGAAAAGGGTCGACCGCTGGGCTAAACCCCCCACGGACACGGAGAAGGCCGATGCCGCGAAAGCAAAGGCTGCCGACGAATCTTCTGACGACAGTGATGGGCCGCCTCCTGCCAAAGCACCGAAGCTCAACCCGCCAGCAGCAGATTCGAGGAAGTTCAAGCGCTTGGACCTCGTTGATGGTCGCCTTGTACTACGTGACGAGATCTCGAACGCCACACGGCCTCTGACAGCCGATGAGATCCGACACAACGTGGAAGTGAGCGACTGCGCTGATCGGCATTGCTCTCGAGAACGACGCAACGGCGAAGATAGTCTCTTCTTGCCTGGATCTGGTCCACCACCGACGCCATCTGTCAACGTAGCGGTGCCGACTATGATCACTAGCGTACTTCTTCAAGCGAGAGCGGAGCCTGCCAGTTTGACGCCGGCTGTGGCACAGGTGACCGCGCCTTCGAGGCCTGTTGTATAGCGGGTACTGGTATCATCTGACATGATTTCCCCAGTACCTTACCCGTAGCATAGTGTCGTCTCTTCATAGCACAGTCTATTCTGCCAGAATCGTAGCACTACTCTTAAACAGATAGACCGGGACAAGAGCATCTGACCGCGTCCTTCTACAAGTCCCGACAGAGGGTTCACAGCCGTTGAGTAACAGCGGTGATCCGAGATAATTCTGTAACTCCAACAGCAGACTTCATGACTGGCGATGCCACGAGTCAATGTAGCGTCCCATATACTCAGGCATTCCCGCAGCTGATCGGCACTAGCGCGCGTTAGCGTCCACAGTGATGAATCTCTACAAACACTTCTTCGAATTTCGATTTATACTCACTTTTTGAGACATCAACTTTGCGCCGATTGACTCGACATCATTAGACAGATCTCGTACATACAGCTAAGAGGGACTCGACATGCTCTACGAAAACCAACGCTTGAGTTCACTAGAGTCGCTGCCGGCGGAGCTCCTCGAGGCCATTGCCGGCTATCTAGATATCAAAGAGCTCACTTCTCTTCGAGTTGCTAGCATCGAGTGTCTGAGCAAAACCAAACAAACATTCAAACACCTCTTCACATCTTTTGGCGTTCTGCTCTGCGACTATGAAGCACTTGCAACATTACTCGACATTGCGAAGCACCCAGTCTTCGGCCGAGTGATAAGACACCTATTCATCTACACCGACGAATGCTGCGAATTTATCAACCACAGAATGATGGTACCGATGTTCAGAGAAGAAAAAGGCACCAACTTCGACAGCACTCACTTTGTGTGCCGTCTCGAGCAGAGAGGCATGCGCCGCGACGATCTCGATTCGATCAACCTGGAATTAGCGCTTTCGCAGTTGGCAGTCCACAACAAGTTGACTTCGATGACCGTCTTGTGTCACCACACATCATCAAGCGCCATTTCCCACAGTCTACCACCACAGCCCCTCCTTAGCAAGCGACTCCTTGGTCTCAACCGACACGCCGACTTCCATAGTCCAGGAAGCGATCTCTGCCCATCGACAAGTCAGCGGCGGATGAAAGTGATCATCGAAGCTGTGAATGCCAGTGGACTGGTTATCGAGAACCTGAACCTTGCTGCGACGACATCGCCACGGGAGACCGAGATCTTTGGAACACCAGAGATCTACTCCCTCTTCTGCAAAATCGTCTACCCTCTCAAAAAGCTCAGACTCGATGTCAGCTCATACACCTCCTACGACACCAACAATCAGCCTGATGAATTTTCCTACGCATGCGTTGAAAACATCCTTCACGCGATCCAACAGGCACCAAATCTCCAAGACCTCCACATCTCCTCCAGCGGCGGCGAAAACTGCCCTCTCCTTTCCAAGCTCATCCACACCCACCTCCCTCTACTGGAATGCTTGACTCTAGCCAACGGCCTAATGGAAGTCGAAGACCTCCTCCAACTGGTCGCTACAAAGCCGAATCTTCGCAGACTCGAGCTACACGACTGGCACAATTTTGATGAGGAAGACCGGATTCGGGAGGATGAGACTGTGCAGGCTGCGTTTGTGAGGATGACGGGGATTGAGGAGGTCGTTACTGATGGGGATACGGAGGCGATATTGGAGTGTCAGAAGGAGAACATGCTGGAGGAGAGCGATGATGATGAACAGTGATGGGGAGAGTTCGATCCAGAGCACGAGGTTGGGATTTAGATGAGCTGTGTTTTGGTATCGCTCGTCAGAAGTAGTCGCTGTTGGATGGAATAAGTGGTTTGGCGTATGAAGCTCAAGTCTTCTCTCTTCTGCTCCATAGCATTTTCGTTCAACGAAGCCTGCGCACCCTTGCAATCTGCCACAACGAGCCCTCAGCTCTCGATTCCAGCCTCCTCTTCATCAAGTCGCTGAACGTTAGACATCCGACTCCTCAACCTTGGGCCCTGACCATTTCCCTCGTCGTCGGATATACGAAATACCGTCGTCGTTCCGCATAAGCCTGATCTTGATGTCCTTCGACCCACGATTCAGATCCTCGACTCGCTGTGATAGGTAGCCGGTCTATTCATCGCGACGACTCCATTATATTCCGTACAGAATAGTGGCAGTAGAGAATATTTCCACGTTCTGACGTGCCGTAGTCTACTAGACGAGAGGATGACACCGAGGAAGAATATCAGGGTGAGAAGAGTGAGGGCGGCGGGAAACGCAAGCTAGTGTCTCAACTGCTCTGCCATTCGTCGTGGTACTCAGCATACTTCCAGGGCCTCGAGCTCTGTGTAGCGGTCGCGGCAACCGTGCCATTCCTTGCTGTGTGTAGCGAGCATGACACGCCTTTCGCATCCGGAGACGATGGCGTCTGCGTCTAGGTCCCGCCCACTGGTGTGCCCGGCTTCCATCACTTCTGGTTTGATCTGTTACTATTTGAACGGTGAGTGCCGGATCTGTAGCAGCTCGAGCTGATGTGTGGGGCCCCGGGTCATAGGTAAACTGACACAAATGAGCATGCTGGAAACGGCCGTCTGTTGAGCAGTCTGGTCTCAAGTATCTTTCAGCCGGCCCCATTCTGCTTTCTGCTCAACATGATCTCCTTCCAAGACCTTCCCTCTGTCCCACTCTCTTCCCTCCCCTTTCTTACTCCACTTCAGATTCCTGATGTCTTTCTCAACATCATCCTTGGAACCCGTGCCATTCTGCCAATTGCTCACTTCCTCCTCGGTAAACCCTGCAGCTCGGAGTCTCTCGGCACCAGACTGTTTCCATCTCGCTCGATCGCGGAGGGCTTCGAGTGCCATGTCCCAGTCGTCGCGATCTTCTTCTGGTCCCAGGTTCACGTCCGTTTTGGGGTTGTATGAAGGGTTGAAGTGGTCATCCATGGTCGACGAGTGGTTTTGCGCGCCTCGGCCACGGGCTTTGGATTTAGGAGGAGGTGGCTTCGGCCCTATGATGGTTTCTAGGGGATCCGAGTCGGAGTCGTCGTCGTCTTTCGATGAAATGGTCTCTCTTGGTGGCGAAACCTTCCTCGACTCTTCTTTTCGCAATCGTTCCTGCTTGGGAATAGATGAAGGATCGGGCGATCTATGTCTATGGCGATGCTTCGATCCTCGTTCCGGCGACTCTGGAGGCGATCTGGACCTTGCTCGCTTGTGTCGGCTGCTGCCAGGCGCATATCTCTCTAGACTTCGTCGTCGACGCTTGCTGTCACGATCTTGATGCCTGTCTCGTGAGCGTGACCTATGCCTGCGCTTCGGGTCGCGATCGTCATGTCTTGACCTGGATTCAGAAGTGGGCGATCGTGATCGAGACTTCTTCTTGCCCCGCTGCAAATCCCACATACGACGTCGAGACTCACGCTCCTCCTTTTCCTTCAGAGCAGCATTGTGGCTATCTACATCTCGCACCAGGTTCTTCAAGAAGCGAGCATGTGGTTTTGGTGCTTCACCTCGTGGTCGTGACCTTCCACTCAGAAGTGAGCCAAGACCAGAGGCTACAAATCTATTCTGATCCTTCTTGACCGCGTCCCGTTTCAGTATCTCGGCGACATAGTCATCTGAGAAGGACGCGTGTGCAGGCATAGCAATGCTGTTCAATACTCTTCGCGTCGATAACTGAGTGAAGGTCTGTCTGCAGCCTGCAAGTGCCACATGAAGTCTCGCTTGTCGGCCTTCGGGCCGTCGCCTCCGAGCTGACAAAGGTGCACCTCGATGCGGCAATGATATCCAAACACACGCGTGAACACGATCGCGACACTTTCACGTACCACGAGATAGAACAATTACAACCATGGACGTGGCTTCCGCTCTCGAGCAGCTCAGGAAGCCTCAAAAGCTGTCGATCTTACATCTTTCCGAACCACTGATCACCAACACCGCCGACAAGGACTCACAATCACAACAAAACACATCGTACACACAACTCGGCACCAGTCCATCTTCACTGTCCACAGATCTGGTCCATTACCGCGAGCTCTTCTCGAAATTGCGCTTCAGCTATGTCGAGCAAGTCACCAAAGAGCGCTTCCTGCGCGCCGTAGTGGCTGCTCAGCCCGAATTTGTGTCGGCGGAGGAGAATGCTGAGCTGGAAGAACGACTGAAGACGGACAAGGACGACTTGAAGGCAAAGAAGGAGGAGGTCAGAGGCCTGATCGACGAGTTGGAAGCACAGGCGCGATCACTTGCGCAACGCTACGAACATATCCAGCTTCGTACTGCTCAGCTAGAATCTCTGCCGAGCGAGATCACGGAACTGGAATCAACGATACAACGACTGAAGGACGCGCAAGAACCAAAGTCTGAGGACGCGGAAATGTCTCTACCTCTCAACCCTACGTTGGACCTTCTGCGACAACGAGAGCAGGAAGCGCAGACTATGGACCTCGAGATTGCGAGACTCCAAGCTGCTCTGCCTGCAAAGAAGGCCGAAGTGCAGAGAATGCAGGACGAACTTGCGCCGATTCAAATGCGAAAGATCAAAGCTGTGGAGGAAGCACAAGAAGCGAGAAAACGACGCGAAGGCGGTGGCGGTGGAGCCGACGAGCTCGAAGAGAAGGGTCGCTGGCTCAGAGGTGTCGAGACCACTATGAAAGCCATGCTCGAAGTCTGAGCTTGCTATGCTTGGCGTTGGTGGTCTGGATGGAAGTAGAAGGCACGGAGTTCACGGAATGATGATATCCACAAATTGACACTATTGCACGACTTCAACGCTGCATGACTTTTGCATCTATACGGGTCGATTTTGTGCACAAGAATAGAAGAAGCCATGCGAAAGGCTCACAGCATGACATCTGGCAAAGTCCTATTTCCAGCAAGAGTTGCCAGATGTGTCAGCCAGAAACTTTCCGGACCTGCACGATAGATACGTCGTTCATAATGCGACTCCGATCGTGTCGCACTCGACCACATGCAAATGCTCAACAAATGTGGCTCCTGCTGACCATCGGCAATGTTTGCATGCGTGCACCGTAGTTCAGACGATTGGTTCAGAGCTCCAAGCTCTCCACCTCCACACATTTCGGCGTCGAGACTCTGCCGACCACATCTCATCAATACTGGTTTTCCACAGCACAGTATAAGTACAGGTCTGTTGCTCCACGTTTTGGCTGGGCCGATACAATTATCTGTGCAAATCTAACATGGCTTCAGAACCTCCAGAGATCCACGTCACTCGGCCATCTATTGTCTCGGCGCCTCTCCAAATCGCCAAAGAAGTTATGGAGGCTGCTTCCAAGCCTGCCTCTATTCCGGAAGCTGTGAATCCACACGCCAAGTTCGCTCAATACCCTTCGCTCCGCGGCAAGACGGTCTTGATCACGGGCGGCGCAGAGGGCATTGGTGCATCGGCAGTTTCTCAATTTGCCCACCAAGGCGCACAAGTTTTGATTCTTGACATCTCTGAAACTTCCGCGATCAAGCTCATCGAGACTTTGAAGTCCCAAGGAGCATCTCCTTTACCCGCCTTCTACCATTGCGACGTCACGGACCTCAAAGCGTTAAAGTCCATCTGCACCGATGTACTCAAGAAGTACTCTCATGTCGACATACTAGTCAACAATGCCGCCTCAGCAGGTGGAGACTCCCGCAAAGGAACATTCGATGTGACCGAGGAGATTTTTCAATTCAACATCGACGTCAACTTCCGACACCAATTCTTCCTAACGCAATACCTCGCACCAAGCATGAAAACAGCAGGAGGCGGGAGCATCATCAACATGGGCTCCATCACCTGGCGAATCCCAGCCACTGGTCTTCCCGTCTACACCGCCTGCAAAGCTGCAGTCCAAGGCCTCACCAGAACTCACGCGAGGGAACTGGGTCCTAATAACATTCGAGTCAACAGCATCATGCCTGGCTCCATCGCAACAGAGCGACAGATCAAGGAAGTGTTGACAGAGGAGTATAAGCAGGAAACGTTGAATGCGCAAGCTATCAAGAGAGTGTTGGGGCCGGATGAAGTAGGAAGGTTAATTTTGTTCTTGGCGAGTGATGACGCGAGTGCCATAACGGGGAGCAGCTATGTTTGTGATGGAGGGTGGGTTGGGGATCCTTGAGCAGAGCAGAAGAAGCTTGGTGAAGCTTGGTGGGAAGGGTCTGCCTGCAATGAACACTGCATTATAGGAGATGTGCGCATAGAGTATCGAACACTGACAGAAGACAAGCAACAGAATTTGCGATGCATCAGATCAGGCTATACTCTTTTAATCTGACGTGCATTGTGTTCGCTGGGCACGCTCAGAGCTTTCTTCCCTCAGCCACGCTATATCACCTTCTGCCAGCTATCCAAACGCCCACTACAACCCACCGATCCACCACTTCACCTACCACCCATCCCACCATCATACTGCTCCAACTCCCTGCACCCGCTGCAAAGAAATTGATGCAGCACGCCAGATTCAAAAACCTGAAAAACGCACCGGACCTCGCCAGATCTAATCCTTCTTTCCTACCAATCACATCTTGTCAGCAGTAAAAGCACAAATTCTCATGTCAAACAGCCTACGACTTACCTTTCGTCCTCCAGCGGGAGCGAAGAGTACAGTAGGTTCAGCTTAGGAGTCTCCGGATCCGATGGGCTATCTGTCCATGATATAGTAGATAGTCAGTACCTCATGCAGATCGGAACGTTCGATCGCTGGTCCTTTGTTCTTCTGACTCCCGTTTTGTCCTTTGTCTGTTATGTTACCTAGAAGAAGATGGGTTAGCGAAAGTTGTTGGTGCTGGGGGATACTTACCTGTACGGGGCTAGGGCTCCTCCAGTCCGGATGACCTGTTGTGTAGTGTATACCTGTTCAAGAAGAAGAAAAAGTTAGCGCAGTTCATCGAGAGGGGAGGGGCTTACCTGGAGGTTTTTTTAGAGAGTGGTGGCGTGTGCCAAAGGTGAATTGCCTGGAGAGAAGTTAGTAATGCTCGTGATGGGGAGGGGGACTTACCTTGCCTACCCAAGTGGGTGGCTTTGGATCCTATGGCGGTGTTGTGATTGACTGGCGAGCGTCTTGGGGAGAGAAGATAAGCTTAGGGTGACTAGGCGGCTTAAGTATACGTGATGCGAGAGGGCAACAATGGGTATCTGTGGATGCTAATTGTGTGCTCAGACAAAGGTGGCAGTCATAAGGTATGAACAATGTATGTCCGACATTCATTGTGGCAGATGAGCCATAAAGCCATCGCAAGTCTGTGGCTTTATTCGCGCGACTGCTTCTTTGAGCGCATGACTCCTGCTTCGATCGCCTGAAAGGTATCAATGACTTGTTCATTTGCTGTATCAATGCATCTTTGATATCGTCGTAGCCACGATGAGCAGTGTCACTCAAACAATGTCCATGCGCGTGGCCCGTTCACGTCCCTCATTCCAGCACAAAGGGACGGGAACGCTGGCGTTAACCCCTCGGGGCATGTGCTTGACAAGGCGATTAGGCATCTGACTGCACGAAGCTGGAACTCAGAAGAGCCTGCATCAACCGTGAGGCATGGGCGAGCAACGCATAAGCCTGTCGGCCTCAGGACCACCTGCACTAGCGGCGTGCCAAGCGACATCGAGGTGAATTTCTGGCCAAGATCAGCTTCAACTCACACCTCGACATCAGCGCTGTCAGCAGTCGGCTTCAGCGCGATCAATATGTTGGAATACGTACAACTTACACCTCCTGATTACGACGCGATTGCACAGTTTGCCTGTGGGCTTCGGGATCCGCAAGACCAGAAAGATTACTGCCCGGTGCTGTGGTGCCATGACTGCCGCAGTATTCCACGGCGAACTCATCGCCTCAAGTGCTGCAACCGAGTCATCTGTCGAGAGTGCCATGAAGACAATGTCGAGTCCAATGTCTGCGCCTGTTGTGCTCAGACACCCTACGGCTCGAAGGTCAGAAATCCTTGTCTAGAGTCGGAGCATCGAATTGGAATTTACCTGCGAATCGAGCTTCGGAAACAAGGCATCAACGTGAGCGAACTTTGGAGCTGGTACACGGTCACGCTTCCCGCCGACCAAGTCGCTCGTCCTCTGTCCAGCTTGAGGATAGCGAGCAGAAACAAGCGAGCCGAAGACTTCAGGGACTGGAGCGGTGACGGCCTCAGCAGCGCTTTCAATCGACTTGGAGTGCGGCTCTCATCACAAATATCGAGATCCGTGGAGGAGACGAGATCCATCGCTTTGCCGTCAGAGAGTAATATGCTCTTCAAGTCGTCGCTGGGCCCACCAGCTTCAGAGACCACCGAAAACGCGATCACCAAGCTCAGCAGCGACCTTCGCAATTTCCATATCGCTCCAAATCGACCCACTCACACCAGGCCTGCGACATCTGCCCTCCTTTCCCTCCCACCTGAACTCCGCAACCAGATCTACCAACACGCCCTCGTCTCGACAACCCCACTGTCCATCAACAACAGTAACATCTTCCGCCTACCAGCCCTCCTCTCCACCAACAAACAAATCCACCGCGAAACCTTCTCGATGTGGTATCGGCAAAACACCTTTCACCTCGATCTCCTCCGGCCCATAACAACCAACGTCTCCGCCTTTACCGCAGCCGCAAACAGAACAGGACTAGTCACCCTGATATTCGAGGGTGGGATTGAGCCAGCTTCATCCCGGGCGTTGAAGATTTCGTTGTACAGGCAAGGTGATCATGGAATGACGACAGATAGCAGAAATCGAATGCTAGAGGCGGTGCATCAAATGGTGGGCATGATGGAGTGGCTTGTGGAGAGCGGAAAGGAGCTGGGCATGGACGAGGAGGAGGTTGAAGCGGATATGGAGGACTTCTGGGAGATGGTGATGGCGGCTTTGTATAGGGAGAATGGATGGGAGTTGAATCGTGGCGGCGGAACCCAGGTAACGACGCTGTGAGAGAGATGTACGAGCTTGATGTTGGTTACGATGGGTATGCATAGGAGTCAGGCTGCTTGCGAGTGTTTTGTGCTGGGGCCATCGGCTACATGATGGGAATCAGCGTATGTTCAACTTCCTCATGTGGTGCCGGAAGCATGTTCTGGTTTGTCTCAGATCGTACAAGCCTGGAATGGAGAGGTATAGAAGTGGCATCATCTGTCAGCGTGTATACCGATGTCCTGTACATATTGTCGTCGTCTGATGCAAGTGACGTTGCTGACAGCGACCCACGGCAGGTACTTGACTGTCGTACTTCCGCTTGGCCCTTGCATGCCGCTCGACACCCTCACTTGCACGCCTGCCATGTGACGACGAATATCTCGTGCCTCTGTGCTGTCATATATAGCGCGTCCCACACAAGCTCTGCTCCCGAGATGCACAAGCTCACGAGACTGGCTCGTCAAGCTGCAGCAAGCTCCTCCCCGCAAATCGACCAGGTCATGTCATGCAGCGCACGAGCTTTTCTCCAGACGATCTTTGCACCATTCCATCCACTATCTCTTCTAACTTAGCTGCCACACCATCGTGACTCCAATCCTGGAGAACGAAGTGGCAACGTGGTGGTATCTCGGGAAGGCAAGGAAAGCATAGAAATTGTGGGTCTGTCTCAACCTTGGCTCACGTCGTCATTCCTAGTAGTTAGCGGCGAGATACGAGATGATACGCCGTTGCATGCACCAGAATGAGTCGCCGAACAGGTGGCGGTGTGTCGCCCAAACACGGTATCTGCATCGCAGTCTCAGCTCCACGCCGATTGAGCCTAGCTGGCTGGTCTACGAGGAGCATGTGAGTGCTGGCAGCTAACTAGGAACAGGTAACAGATCAGACTGCCCAGAGAAGGATTCCCTTGGTCATGCTCCTGGCACGAGAGACCATATGACTATGGCGCTCAACGTCCATTCCCCTCTCTTCACTTCTCTCTTCACCTTGCCTCACTTATAGACAGTACCTTTTCGTACATTGCATTGCGCGGCGCGTTGTGTTCTCCAAGCATGGCGGACGATAGAGCAGAGCAGATAGACACAGGATTGCCGCAGGCACAAGATTTTGCAGAGATTGGAGACGGCCGAGCACGACGACGATTCGACTGGAAGACAATGCTGAGCGCGAGGAAGACGAATACAGCCCAAGAGACCTCTCACGCTGAGGAAGGCACGTCGAGGAATTCCAAATGGCACATGGGCATGCTCAATACAGAGACGGAAGAAGTGCCTGGCTCAGTCTTGCTTCTGAGCAAAGTCTCAGAGTTCAACGAGCCTCTGGGCATGCAGAACGCGCCAGCACGTACGTCGGCATCCTCCTTCCCTCAATCACCGCGTCCAGGCTCGCGATCGAGTTCGCTAAGGTCGAGTCGAAGACGGCAGCCGGCGCCTGAGAAGAAGAAGACGGCAGATGGAAAGTTTGTGCTAGAGCCGCAGCCAGACGATAGTCTGAACGACCCTTTGAATTGGGCAACGTGGAGGAGAGATGCGGCACTGCTGTCTTTGGGCTTCTACTGCATGCTGGGTGGTGGAATGACACCAATTCTGGTGAGTGCCAAGTCACAGAGTTGCGTTGGTGATATGCTAATGCCTTTATAGGCTGCCGGCTTCCATGATGTCGCAGAGGAGTACAATGTAAGCGAGCCACAAGTTGCATTGACAACAGGCTTATACATGATGGGTTTGGGACTTGGGAGCGTAGTGCTCAGCCCTACTGCCATCTTGTATGGTAAGCGGCCAGTCTACCTCGTCGCAGCACTGTGTTTCGTGCTCTCCTCCATCTGGTGTGCTCTATCGCCGAACTTTGCGAGTCTGGTCTGCGCTCGTATCTTCCAAGGCTTTGCTGTTTCCTCAGTCGAGTGTCTGCCATCGGCCACAGTGGCCGAGATCTACTTCTTGCACGAGAAAGCCTATCGTCTGGGCATCTACACGCTCCTCTTACTTGGCGGCAAGAACCTCGTACCATTGGTGAGTGCGGCGGTCATCCAGAGCTTAGGCTGGAGATGGGTCTTCTGGGTCGTCGCAATCATCGTAGGCTTTGCCTGGATCTTGCTACTGGTCTTTGTGCCAGAAACTGTTTGGGATCGCACGCCTGTCCCACACAAGCAGAAGCACCGCCTAGAAAGCAACTGGAGCATGTCTCATGTGTTCAAGTCACCACCGACTAGTCCTACTCTGGAGCGCAAGTCAGTGCCAACCCAAGATGAGGATCTCGCAGTACCAGAAATCAAGCCCGCGAAGAAGCATGCTCATTTCGCGGGAGATGCCTCGGACGATGAGAAGGAGAAAGAGTACACTCCTCACGAGAAGGATGCACCAGATGGCACAAAGCACGAGATCACGCAAGCTCCTCTCACCCAGAGCGAAGACTACTTCAGCCACCCGCTGGCGGATCCCGACCATCTCGAGGCTCAGAGTGTTGTATCTGCCGGGTTGGCAGATGACCACGACCCGCGCAACGCATACACCAAGCACAACTCCGCGCAGCCTCCCAAGACGTGGTTACAACAGCTCCGACCATATTCAGGCCGTCTGTCGCACTCTCCCTGGTTACGTGTTATGGTCAGACCATTCATCCTATTCGCGTATCCGAGCATCTTGTGGTCAGCCTTAGTCTACTCGCTCTCCATCGGCTGGTTGATCGTCCTCTCGGAGTCAGTCAGCTACATCTACATCTCCCGAGATTCTTACAACTTCACCTCTCTTCAGGCTGGTCTGGTCTACATCTCTCCCTTTGTGGGCGGAATTCTCGGAACAGCTGTCGCAGGCAAGGTCTCCGACCTCATCGTTCGCTGGCTCGCGCGCCGTAATGGTGGAATCTACGAGCCTGAGTTTCGTCTTATCATGGCTGTGCCGATTGCTATCACTACAGTCATCGGACTCATGGGCTATGGCTGGTCCGTCCAAGAGAGAGATGCTTGGATTGTGCCCACGATCTTCTTCGGCTTCATATCCTTCGGCTGCTCGCTCGGGTCAACGACAAGTATTACCTTTGCCGTCGACTCTTATCGGCAATATGCTGGCGAGGCGCTTGTCACTCTGAACTTCAGCAAGAATATATGCCATGGATTGGTGTTTAGTTTGTTCTTCAACAAGTGGCTGGAAAGTGAAGGGAGCAAGGATGTCTTTATCGCTATTGGTGGAATACAGTTGGCTTGTATGCTCACGACCATACCGATGTATGTCTATGGCAAGAGGGCGCGGATGTGGACTGTCAGGAAGAACATCATGGAGAAGTTCTGATAGCCGATGTTGTGTTGCTTCTGGTCTAATACAATATAGAGGTTAGACTGATGAATCATGATTTATGCTACTAGCTTGTCCGAACATGGTCGGCTGGTTTCTTTGACCCGAGCGCAGGCCTTGATCAATTCCCTCCAGCTCAACTCGCAGTACCCGCACTCGCCTCCACTGCCCTCTTGGTCGTGGAGACCACCTCCTCACGAACCTCCTGCAGCGGATGTGATATACTGCACCTTTCACAATACCTCTTGTAATGAAATGCGCACTTCCTACAAACATCACAGTGCCACTCACAGCGATGCCTGCAAGTCTTGCATGCCTTGCAATGTCGATATTCATAGTCTGCATATCAACCTCCCTTGCAGTAGGAGAAGTGGCTTTGCAGGGCTGCTATAGCATGATCACGCCCTCCTGCACTGTTTGCGTTGGACCTACAGACGCCGAGGAAACAAGCCCACACGCATGAAGCTTCTTCTGCAGCATATCTACAGGCGAACACGGTTCAGCCTCATTCTCAATGCGATGAAGCCTTTGAGCTGGCGCGCATTGTACTCTGTCTTGCCCAATGTTCGCTTGAGGTCCGATCAAGTATAGACTCGGATGGCAGGGAGACATCGGGAGGTCCAGCAACGCAACATCGCGCTGCTTGCCAGTGTGGCATAATGTCACGATGTAGCCCGTGGTTAGGTCGTCCACAAGGTCATCGCCAGCGTTGTCGCATGCATTGTTCGGTGGGCATTCTCGTACGCCGCGTATCTGAACATTAATGATAATGCAAGTCTCCTTTAGCGACATACCTGCTGCAAAGTTTGCACAATGTTGTGCCAACATTGTGCCAATCTTTGTAGAACGTTGTGGAAATGTTCGAGATAAGGTGATAGCTGAATATTTAAGAGTGAGTGGAGTTCAGCAAATCCGATCCCGAGAATTGCTTAAATCTTATTCAAATGTCGTTCGATTGTGGGCCAAAATACTGGATGAATCTTTAACCCATACACAGATAGCACTCCGAGGCTCACGCTTGGGTCACTGAACTGAAACGACGCATCTAGATTGGCAGGCGCCACAGGGGCGAAAGGGAATAACAATTCTGGGGCTGGCTAAACAATGCTAACAACACAAAACACACTACACTCCAACACTTGCTCCAATGACGGTTCGATCGAGGTTGATCACATAGCCTAGCAAGTTGGGAGCTTGCTCAACTTGCCCTGAGCACCAAGGCAGCTGCCCTTGCCAGAGTCCTTCTGGCTCTCTCCATTGCCCTTGGTGACACCAATGTACTGCTGGCAGACCT
The DNA here is from genome assembly GCA_024114885.1 of Septoria linicola. Taxonomy (NCBI): domain Eukaryota; kingdom Fungi; phylum Ascomycota; class Dothideomycetes; order Mycosphaerellales; family Mycosphaerellaceae; genus Septoria; species Septoria linicola. The sequence continues at coordinate 668,834 of CP099420.1, forward strand.
TTTTGGTCACGCCGCAAGAGCCGGAAATGGTGGCGGTGTCGCCGTAGTTGACGTTGATCTTGTATTATGTCAGTAAGAGAGGATCACAAAACCATCACTCTGATAGAGACTTACACCGACGACGTCGCTCGAGACTCCGTTGAGCTTGACGTTTTCGACAAAGACTTTGCGTGGGCCACCGTTGCCAGTGCAGTCGCCACATCCTCTGTAGAGCTTGCCGATGTTGACGTAAGTGCCACCACGGATAGTGACGGTGCCACGACCGTTGTGCTGAACGACCTTGTCCGTAGCGGATTGGGCTCCACCGCCTTCGATCAAGACGTTTCCGTTGCCCAAGGCAGAAATGGCATCTATAGAGACGAGTTAGTCATGGTTACGAAAGACTCGCTGGCCCCTCGACTTACCTTCGCAGACGTCACGGAACCAGACATTCTTGAGTGTGCAAGCACCCTTGCAGTGGACGCCCTCCAATTGACGAGATCCAATAATGACCTAGAGACTGTTAGCACGTTCTCCCATCATCAGAGCTTTGAGTACGCAACGAGGGAAAGACTGACGTTGCTCAAGGTAGCTCCGTTCTCGAGGATGAAAACAGCATTGTCGCTACCAGTATCGGCATCGGTATCGCAGTCTCGTCCACGGTCGTATTCAGCGTTGCCAAAGTCCTTGCTGCCAGAGATAGTGGATGGAGAGCTCAGAGAAACGATCGAGCCTTTGCGAGCAGGAATCGTGAGCGTCTGTGCAGCTGCAAGGCCAGCGAAGGCCAGAGCGAGGCTAGTTGTGAACTTCATAGTTGCAGTATCGTTTGAGAGTGTTGGCGCTGAGGTACTGAAGTGCTGGATTGCTTGATGAGAGGGGCAACATCGTCGTCCCGTTCAGTCCTTTTGTACTCAGTGCGGCCGCTCTCGAGCTTCTGTCCTGATGCCCCCAATTTCAACCTGTTAACAATGCAACTGCGCCATGACGAGCCAACGTGCTGCCAAGTGCATACCATAGTGGTGGCCGAGTATGTCCATCAATCGAACGACTCCAACGGCGATCATGCCCAGCAGCCAAGACCACACCAGTGCGGCTGCAACTTACGGGTCAGCTGTGGTGTATCACTCTTTGCAAGTGATCAACCTTCAAAGGCGGAGTGCAATTCAGTTTCAGCTCTGGTGTTGTAGGCGAGCTTTTCGTGGCGCGAACCCTATCTGGACGTGCTCGGTACATAGCACTGCATTCGCATGAGCAGTCGTCCAGTGATCGACAAGCAAAGCAGCTCGGTAAGAGTCTCCAGAGCCTGTTTGGTGGGCACAGAGATAGCTACTCCAGTCGAAAAAGTCGCGTGTCGGCACTGTCAACGCTGCACGTGGTTGGAGACAAGCACTAATACTCCGAGGATTGTGTGCTTGTATGTTCGGTACGTCCTACCGACTGGCGACATCGCACGTAAGAGGCTATTGTTGATGCACTCTAATGCATCTAGCTGAAACCGCCTTGGGCTATGATTGCTTGGCAGCGCCGGCGAACTCTGTTCTTCGTCGCTTAGATGCTCCGGCTCCACACCCTCTCCATCCGGGACGGCGGCCGAAATACCGTACATCAAGTGAAAAGATCGGCACTTCCAGACATCGGCCTTCTTTAGGCGGACTTGGAGGCTGAAGAAAGTTCTGCAGGTATGATAGGCGCTGCCCGAACAGCCAGATCCCGAGACGTAGATAAGTCGCCCGAGAGGATCTAAGAATGAGAACTGGCGTGCTTGTGAAGTTATCGTCAATGAAATTCGAACAATCTTTGCCCAAGGTCAGGTGCAGTCGCCAAGTGCGACACCACCTTTGAGGCAGTAGGTTGTCACTAGTGGCGTGGCTAGCCTCACGGACTAGCACGATGCTTCGGCCAGATTGACACCGAATAGTGACAAAGGCCTCCTCTCGCAGTTTGGAGGTCGATGACAAGGTGTCTTTGGAGGTCAAGGTCACTTTCAAGCTCTAGAAGAGGCGGCCGTAGAAGTTCCACGAATTGCCGGTGCGGGCAGTAACCATCGCTCAGCTTTTCCGACTGGTGCACCGTGAGCAGCGGTCAAAGTGCCAAGCATGTTGCTCATAGCACTTCATAATTGCTTGCCAGCGTACTGTTTGTACAGATGTCCTTGCGCTTTATATGTGGCTGTTTCACCAGCGCTGCTTGGGCTCTCTCGCGTCATAGTCCGGTCACTCGTGGTCTCGAACGCCCGATAGACGATAGGTCAGCGTCCAGGTCAGCGTCCAGGTTATCGCCATAGCCTTGCCACTATCTTTATCGCTGGCTCGCTGCTCACCTGGCATGCGGCGATACACGTAAGCAGCAAGTACAGAGCTTTCGCACGTACTTCTGGCACCACACGAAGACCTCCCACACCTTTCAGTCCAAGTCGCAACGATGAGTCAATATCTCTCAGCGATAGAAGAGGCTGGCGCCTTTTACTACCGTCGCGTGGCCAGCGAGCACGGAAGCAGGATCGTCACGAGCGCGGCTGAAAAGTTCTCTTATTCGATCCACTCTTATGAGCTCCTTGGTCCTCGTGGAGTCGTAACATCAGGAAGAGTCTTGTCGGTCCTGCGCGTTCTTCGTGGCGTAGGGCAAGGCGCACGACGTAAAGTGCAGACGCTCTCGATCGAGCTCACTTTTGAGGCGATGAGCCTGCTCAGACTGTTCCCATGTACTAGCTTAGCTCGCACATCTGCCTTTCTCGTCGCGACTCACGCCCCAATTTCAGCATCCACGACCGAATTCATGCCCTAGGATACGTCTGCTTGGGTGATGCGCTTCGGCCTTCGACCCGAGTGTTCTACATGAAAAGTGAACATCCGGACTCGTTCTCATAGGCTGGAAGTGCCTGGACGACTGCCCTCTCTGCCGGCGGAGATTTAGGCCACTGGGACGTCGAGACTGCTTTTCCAGTAAGCCAGGCACATTCTCGCACTTCACACCAATATGCGCAATCGTATTCTTATCGGATAGTCGTGTACTTGCGCGCGGTGCGCGTGGTACTCCAAACAGAACGCCACGCGTGTCGACCCAGCCCAACGCCACATGCCCGTCAAGACAGCTTTGCGGAGATGCGTGCGCCTCGGGAAATGAGCCGGAAAACATCAAGCTGCATCGCAAACAACTTGTGCCCCAGTGATAGACGCCAAGATGGCTTTTCGCGCGAATGGACGCGAGTGCAGACTCGAGGCTCACGCTAGGCCCAAGGGGATCGCGCATAACTTGAAGCTCCTGATGGGAGAGAAGATCCGTGAATTAACAGCATGGTCGATACATCTGTTGCAGTGTTTCGTCAAGTCGCGCGCTGTTTGTTGACGCGTTGATGATATGCCAAGTTTGCTAGATGTTGAGATCACGACAGAGAGCGAGGTCTCGCTGAGCGAGCCGCCAAGAGTCTGAATACGAGCTTCAAGCGACATCTGACATCTTAAGCAGCATACACCTATGACTGGTCCACGTCTATGGACTCCGGCAGATCCCGAGAGTCCTCATCGTGCGTGTTGGTCTGGCACTATAATGTAATCAAGTCATATCAAGCTGATATCAAGATCGGCAGATTGCTTATTAGGACGAATAGACAGCCCTGCCCATGTCTTGGTCAGCCACCGATGATACTTTGCGGCACAGAAATGTCATTGCTTCCGTCAATTCAGAATATGAAGAGTTCTTCCACAATCGCCGTCCTTCGCAAAGGGCTCAGCTTGTCACCTTTGCCCATCGCTTTCTCAGCTTGCCGCCAAGTATCGCGCATGCGGACACAATATGTTAGTTCTTCCATAATAACTGGCACATCCAAGATTACTGCGAGGAACGCGCTGTCCAGAAGGTCAAGTACGTCGCCATCCAATTCGAAGCTCTTTCCGGTAAGAGCAAACTGAGGAGGATCCAGGAACGCAGGCCCGGGCGAGAAAATGTTGCCTGTACTGACCGACTCATAGTATCGCCTTAGTTCTGACTCCTTGATGTCAAACACTCGCTCAAGGACCTCTTTGGAACAGGAAAGCTCTATTAATGCATCGAAGTCATCGTACTCTGTCAGTTTGTGTTCACCAGGAACGATGCTAGAGTCAGGACGTCTGCGGTGTAGTGTTATCAGTGCATTGGCAAGACAGCAGCACTCTTCTTCATCTTCGACGTGATCCAACCTCTCACCCAGCAGTGCACACAGAAGGCTCCCAGCGCCATCCGATAGCTCAGAATTTAGGACATCCCAACCATTCGACAGACCTCGATGCTCAACAGCACAGACTACCATTTGCAAAAAGTCAACTTCATCGTTCGCTAACCTCGCCACGTCGTCGGACGTTGCGCGAAAGCTAGAACAGGCCAGACTGTGCCGAGAATCAAGAATTGATCTTAGGTTGGCAGGGTCATCGATGGTGTCGCGCAGCTGACTGCAGATTGCTCGGGCCAGTTGGATTTCCTGGCGGACCTCGATGTCAATAGCACTTCGTTGGGAAACAGTCGACAACAAATACCTTTGCCAAAAGCTCAGAGAGCACACACAGTTGTATCTCAATAGGCAGTGTCAGCATTATTTCTCGCACGAGAAGATGCTGTCGCAAGCGCATCAAGATCTGTTGCTCAGCTTTATCTAGGCGAGGTAAAGCTAGACTCCAAGAACATACGCAGATGTCGTGCTGCAGAAGCTTGAGTTGAGGAGGCAAGCACACAAGGACGAGACGGGAAATGCTGACTAATAATTTCTTGGCTTCTTTTTTGCCCCGTCGTTGCATCTTTGCTCCTTCGTCTTCGCCGGCTTCCACATTTCATCAACACAAGCTGCTGAACTCATAAATTGTTTAGCGTCAAACTTGATCTGTCTCTAAATCGCGCAGCTCGGATGCCGTGTCCCGACCATGAAGTGTCCACGCTTCCGCGTCATCCTGGAGCAGACTTCACGTCTCCAGCATGCCCCAGGTACCACTGATGTAGGCGAGTGCCGCCACGTCTCTAGCAGACTCATCACTGTACAGACGCGAATAATTCCGGGGAAGTTGAATGAGCGTGGGGCACTGCTGACGACGAGAAATGATCTCCTTGTTCGGAGCCGGGATCCAGGTTGACACATTCGGCAGTCGAGCGCCACATTCAGGTTCCTGGATCTCCAAGGCTGGACACCGTCTCAGTATAAGCAAGATCAGGACATGCCAAAAGCCGTCGATCGGCGCAGCATGTAGATCGGAGACACAAGTGGTGGGTGCCTGGGAACATGCCAGCCTCGCAATACCGCATGTGCAGCTAAATAAAGCAGGAAGTCCAAACGGATTCTCGTGTTCAGGAAGGGAATTGCCCGCGATAAGGTGTGATCGCACACACTCTAAATCATTTTCCAAGAAATGTCAACCTGTCCTTGGGTAAGCTTGACGTGTCAAGCATGCACATATTCACGAACCATTACAGGCATTAGCCTTGAAGCGCCATATGGAGAATCTTACGTCTCGACCGCTAGCATAGCTGCTTTAGACCACGGGAAGCAGCATCCGATCAATGCTCGAGGTACGCTCTGATAACGATTGACAAAAATACCTACCGTACTGGTGCCCGACATTAAACCTCATCAATCGGAATGCTCGTTTCCATGGTTGAAGCCCATGGAGGTCATGAGGATGTTCGATATGTGGAATCAACGGCAGGCCGAGCCATGACATCCCGATATGCGAGTGCGTGGCCAGCGCATTGGCTGCAGCTTGGCCGCGGTGGCACGACCTGCATGTTGAGGCTTCCGCGGATGTCCATCGCCATGCAAGGCTGGTCAAAGTGATAGCGCACGTGCCCTCATCAAGCAATTCAGGTTGCCTTGGAGATCGTGTTCGTTGCAGCATTGACGCTGAACAGCTACAGTCTTCACGTCTATAAAGCAGACCACGTCGCACCTTCTGTAATCTACATCAGCACTCCTCAGCACTCATCAACACTTACCAGCACCTTCCAGCAACAGGAATCCCACCAGGACAGCCTCTAGACAAGTATCATCTAGACCTCCAAGCCAGCCAATATGCAGTTCAAGAACATCATCGCTACCATCGCGGCTCTGTCCGTTGCTAGCGCTGTGGCCAGCCCAGTTGTGGCTGAGGTGCGATCAGATTTGCCTTCTCCAATCGCCCGCCTCACTGACTTCTTCCCAGAACGCCGTCGCTGCCAACGCCGCCGAGCGCCGCAACGCCGACGTCGTTATCCCAGCCAAGCGTGGCGACCAAGCTCCAGCCAAGGAGGACATTGCCAACGACGCTGCCGCCTTCGCCGTGGCTCACGCCGGCCAGAAGCCAAGCGCTGACCAGGTCAGACTCGCCAAAGAGGCCGCCGAACACTACGGACCGGATTGGTGCGGAGACGGCCGCCAGTACGACTGGAGCCCAGACGCTCAGTGGACTTACGGACAGTACTTCTACTGCCAGTGCTACGCGCAGTACCCCCAGCAATGGAACACCTGGAACGGTATCTACAACACCGGCAACATTAACAGCTTCAACGGCATCCTCAACGGCAACAACCTCTGCTTGGCCTTCTGCTAGATTGGTCATGCTAGGAACAGATGTAGCGACCTGGTTGTTGATGTGTGCTATATGGGTGGTATACACGCTTGGAGGAGTGGAAAGTGCTGGTCTTGTTGGCTTCGATACTAGTCCATTGGCTGGTGGTTTCCTTATGTAGTGCTAATCCATTCCTTTGATCGCCGTACATTTCAGTCTTATCACGTTCCGCCCATGTGCAGTGCCCATCTGTGACCTCTTTCGTTCCACAGTCGGCCGTTTCTGCTGCCAATTCCCGACTTACAAGTGTCAACCCATTCGAAAAGCAATCACATCAACGCAAGGATGTCCTTCCAGGTTTTTGCGCTATTCCTTTAGACGTCGGTGTTTTTCAACCCACCACTAGAGTTTTCCAGGGTGTCTTTGTTTCTGCTCACACAGCAACACGCAAAGCACACGAAATGGTCTTTGCACCAAGCTTCCCGCAGTTGACAAGGCCTCAAATCTGGCTTCACCGAGCACGAAAGAGATTCGCACCGTCGAACGCATATATCACTATAAGCGCCACGTAATCCCATGCCCACCGACCCTTCGACGCTTGTTCCCGATTCTACCTACCGGCATAGCTGAGCCTAGACCATCACAGCACAAACCTAACAGTGCAGTGAGCGAGTCATGGACGGAAGTCAAGACCAGCACATGTTGCTCTCGCTCGCATAGATGATGAGGATGACGAGGACTCAAGCGTGACAAAGACTCACCCTCTTTTTTCTCATTCATGATCAACAACTCCCCATCTCTATACATAGCTATAACCGGGGGTGGCCTCGTAGAGCTTTGATCAACAAGGAATGGTCGAGCTAAGCGTAGGCAAGCGGGCGCTTGATATGTGTATGTATACCACGGCCTGCAGAACACCGCGCTTGCGGAGGCTACATGTGCCTGCTGCGTGCGTGCGTGCGTGCGTGCGTGCGTGCGTCCGATCACACAAATTCATCTCTCCAGCTCCCTGTCCTCGACCTTGCCAAGATCTTGTCATAATCATGGTCAACACATAATTATCGGTACGGGATGAAGCTGGGATTAGCAGAGATTGACTCGGCTGGGTACACCTGCAATGCTGATGAGACAACTGATGATAGCAGCAGACAAGTAACTATCTATCTCTCATTGGAGAAGATCTCACGTGGCCTTCGAAATTGGAGTGGTGGAGGTAGTGTCGTTGGAGAGAGGAGGCAAATGCATGCAAGCCCTTGAGAACAAAAGGTTGAATCCGAATGGTGTCCAGCCTCGTACATTCGTCGGTCACGTCTTCCTCATCTGGCAGGCCGGTAATTTGCAGAATGATGGAGTCGCCGTGGATGTGGTGTATCTGCCTGTCAGCAGCTTCAGGATTCTGCATTGCGTGATGTGCTTCACATCGTTCGTGTCTTTTGCTTGACCAGATGCTCGCTCACACTTGTTGCTTGCATCAGTAGGGCGAATTCGATCATCCATTGCGCATTGTAGCTATTACTGTTACTATCGATGCTCGATGCAGGATGTCTTGGGCTCCAGTCAACTGTGGATATATGTTGTGTTTGGCATGGGCAATTGCATATTGGCAAGCGCGATAGCATGTCATCATAGAAGCCGGAGCATTATATGTTACTGCCAAGTCGCGAGATTCGACATTTCTTACCCGTGGTCAGTGAGCTATTGCTGTGTGCCTGCAAGGTCAATAAGGTCAAGGTAAGCATCACGTGACAGTATACCAGGCGTCATGCATTCCGAAAAAGGGAGGGGTAAGCAGTAAGCAGACGAGGTTTTTGAATGTTTTCTTTTTTGTTTTGCAATTGTCCCTGTATGCCACTGTTTGCAGTGAACCGCTGCAAAGGTAGGACTCCTCGATGCACGCCCCTCTAGGTCCTTGCCTCGATGAAAAGACTCGCTGTGGAACATGCGTCTCATCTCCAATGCATGCTTTCGTACTCCCGAAACGCCATTCCACCCAACAACAGTACACACTTCGTACGCATATCAAAAGGAGAACTTGTCCAGCAGGAGCAGCAGTCGAGAATAGAGGAGGATGAGGAGGTAGGTCCATGGTGGGGGGAGAGTAGAAACTCGCGGTGTGTGCTTCGCGCTTTTTGTGGGTTCTGGTGTGTTGAGTCTGTGTTTTTACTGGCTTAAGTGTAGCTACAAACTACACTCTTCAGCCACGTTTCGACAGACATCAGAGGAGTCCTCGATGAAGATACTTTTTCTCCATCTCTCCTTGCATCATCATATCGCACCAAAATCGGTCGCCCATGCCACTCGTCTCTTGCCTCTTCCATTCCATCGCGGTCGTCAGGATCGTCGGACGGAATCGTCTACTTTCTCCGGAAAGAGCAGCCCTCGGTGAGACGGGCCTTGCCTCCAGTTGGCTGGCAGAGGACCTGCGAGCAGCCGGCGCAGACGACGACGGTTTGTGCGTGCGAGAAGACGGTGGTGATGGTGAAGCAGCCAGGGCACTTGACATCCATGAAGAAAGAGCGTGGGCCAGGCACAAGGGTCTGGTCAAGCAGTGTTAGATGCGCTGTTGAGAAGAGAATGCATGTATGATGATGTACGTACCTTCAGCTTGTGCTTGCGGGCCTCAGCCTGAGGGGTTGGGTTCAAAAGATCGACTGCGAGAACCTGTGCGAGTCCATGTCAGCCTCCATTCTCGCATTGCACCTCGTCGCATCCATTGACGGCATTTTCGGGCAGTTCTGGCGCCCATATCGCCTGTTGCCGTTCATTTGTGCTGTCGTGTGCCTCGAGCCCGGGCATGCTCGCCACTCGTCCTCCAGAGGTGCTCGACGTACCATATTGGCGGTGTTTTTGTGGTATTGGTATTCTGTGGTATCGGGATGATGCGTCCGCTTGGTGACTTGTCTGTTCGCGATGGACTAAGGTCGTGCGGTGCGATGGTGGTTGTCGAGGCGGTGCGGAGGCGACGTAGAAATTCGACGGCAGGCGCTAGTGCTGGATCTTGGCACCTTCCAAAGTTTCGTGCATCACGTGCGCACAGATTGCCGAGCTACTCACTCCAGTGGCAAAGTGACTCAAGAACTTGCATCACTCTGCTGCAGCAATGCTTTTGGTCAAAGAGTCATACGGCAAGACAATCGGCTTTGCCCGGTCTAGCTCGATCCATACAGCTATGCAGAAGATAGGAATACAACAGAAGCCAAGCATGAACAGATTTGTGAGCGCATCTGCGTGCGACTCATCGAATGAGTGTGTTTGTGATTATTTCTACTGCAATCTAGCCATACTTCTCAATAGTTGATCGCCACTTGGAGGCATCATACAGACTGGTTCAAACCGAAATCCTGAGCTCACCTCGAGCTCCACCTCCGTTGCCCTCTCCATTCTCCATTCTTGCTCCAGCTCGCCAGCTAGGAGCCTGCCTGCCTGCCTGCTTGCCGTCCACCCCGCTAAATGCTACACAATGCTAAAGCATGACGATCGCAGTCCTCCTTGCAACTCCTGGGCCCCACCAGATGGCCACCAGGTGCAACTACTGTAGCACGGCCAACCTCTAATAAGACGCAAAGTCCCGTGGCTGCAAGATGGATGCAGTGTGATTAGGTCAAAGAGTATCCGATACGGAGAGGAAGATATACTGATGGTCTAGAATCCTGCTTGCTAGGTTACCCTGAGGTGAATAAGTCTTAGGTCGTAAGCCGTCGTCAACCGGTCGTCAAGGGTAAGGAGCGGTGCAGGTCGGGTTGATGGTACGATTGGTTACTGTTGTTGCTGTTGTGTGAGGGGGAGATGCAGAGACGCGGCTATAAGCGCCCTGCCGCTCCGACTGTGCGGCCCTCGTGGGACGAGGTACGTACCCAAATGCCGGGGAGCACAATCACCAACGGGGACGCCATGTCGGAGAGGCGGGGAGATCAGACACATCCTCTGTGCTTGGTCGCGGACTCGATAGGTCATCCGCTGTTCTTGTGTCGCGAGCTTTTGCTGCTACTGCTGCTTGCCGTCGCATATTCGCTTTCAGGATTCCACTGCTCTGGCTGGAAGTCATGGTTGAGGAAGTGAGCCGTGTTGAAGCACGAGCTGTGGCACTGGTTAGCAGGGTCCACGATTCTACATGTCGAAAGCATTGGCTGACTCACTTCCTGAAGATAGCCGTCTGACACGGCATCTGAGACTGTGACACAAAACCGGAATCGAACTGCCATGCTGACGGCCGGAATGGCCCTCCTCCGCCAAAGTCCAAATTGCTCACTTGAGGAACGGACCGTACCACCATGTCATGTGTCAACTGGCTCGGGGGTGGGACCATCTGGACTGGTGTACTCGAGGGTGCAAATATCGGCTGGGATTGCACGTGCGGCTGAGGAGCCGGTGCAGAGGGCGTGGGTACGGAAGGCGTACAAGCAGTTACCGGAGCTTTGCTGTTGGTGGTGCTGAAGCCGAAGTCCGAGGCAGACTCGCAGGAGTCGTAGCTCGATGGCATGCCACAAAAGGGGGCTTGATTGGCGTACGACATTCCTGGTAGCAATGTCATAAAGTCCGGCATGCCCGAGACATTGAGGTCCGCTGCAGGCTCGTAGTACGTTTGACTGCCATACTGCAAGTATGTGGGCACAGCGGCAGGCGGTGGTGGTGGCGCCGGAAGGTCTTCTTGCTTGTATAGAATGTCGTAATGGCCACTGCATGAGAGTCAGTCAGACTGTGACGGATCAACACGTGAGTCGAGGGGTCATACGGTCTGTAGAGAAGGCGCACGCTGCCGAGCGTGAAACCTCCAGAAGCGACGGGATCAAATCTGTGCATCGTGACCTCGCTACCTTCGCTGCGATCCAAGTAAAGCACTTCGAGCAAGATACCTGCTGGTGATAACAGAACATCCTTGAGAGCGCTCAAGGCAACATTGTCAATTTCGGCGGCGACTGGCAGGACTTGATTGGTGCAGTAATTGTCGACGGTCTGCATGAGCAGCCATGGGGCGTACTCGGTTTCTTTGCTCTTCATCCACGCTGCAGTGAGCGACTGGACATTCATTAGCATCGGCATTCTGATAGACATCGCCAATCTTACCCTCATATACGTGATGATGTAGTTCTGCAACATGTCGTCGTTAAACTTCTCGACAAGAACACTGCCAGCATCAAGGCCTTCGGCCATGGCGTTGGCAAGGTCTCGAAGAAGTCCAAAGGTCTCGTCGGCGAAGTCTTCCATCATGTGAGGCGGGAAGCCGGTCTGGGTGAGCAAAGGTGCTATGGATTTCAAGCGAGCCTCCTCCATGCCAAACCGATTCAAGTCACCATGATGAATGAGAGCTTCATAGTAGCCAAATGCCACAGCTAAATAGATGGCTCCTTAGCACCAGTCCGTGTCGTGACTGCCATCTGTCGTCGAACATACCTCTCCATCCGCACTTGCCATCACCTCGAACGGTGCGGTAGTGGGAGTACTTCTGTGGAAGTGCCTGGCGCACAATGTCAGTCTGGTTCAGCTTTCGTCTTTTCACATGCAAATTGCTCTTCGCGTCTCGATCTGGTCGTACCTGCGTCTTGGCCTGATATACCGGATCTGCCGAGGCGTACTCGCTGGTTATGGCCGTACTCGGCTGTCGCTGGCCTACTAGAGGTCCCTGTAGACGATCATCAGCATTCACTGGTCCATGCGTAGGGTGTTCTTCGCCTTCATCTTCAAGTCATGGCTCACGTCGAACGAGTCGACCCGCGCCGCAACCCTAAATGACGCAAACGACATGACTTCAGGTGGTGCACGTACAGTGACGGGCGGTTCATAGCCCTCGCTGGCTTTCTGCAGCTGAGCGAGCTCCTCGTCCGAGATCTGGTGGCCTTGCTCGTAGGCCATGGCGCGCTGCTGATGCTGCTCCTGGCGGATTTGTTGGCGTGTGCGGTGCTGGATGGTAGATGGCTGTGGGTGTCGGAAGTTTTGGTATCCCGCGCCCGCGGCCACTAATGAGAGCTGTGCTTGCTGAACTGCAGGACGGAGAGCTTGTTGTGGTGGGTGCTGAAGAGCAGGATGTTGTTGTCGCAATTGCTGCTGCAATGGCAACTGCAGTGGACGGTATGCCAGCGCTTGTTGATCATGATAGAATTGAGAGTGTTGCAGGTGGTGCGGGTGTTGGTGATGAAAGTACGTCGCAGTAGCGACGCTCCCTTGCCGCTCCATCATTTCTCGCGCTTCAGGATTGACCCGTAACCTAATGCAGGCTTTCGTCTCTGCCCGAGACTAAAAGCGGGGCTTTCTTGCTGACAATTGGCAGTTTCTGCCTCTGCTTTCCAAGTCGATGCGACCTGTTGTTTGCTGGTCTGCAGATGAGAGCTGTGTTGCGCTGTCAGGTCGGTGTCGATCACTCGTGGAGACGGCAGCTGTTGATCTGTGTCGGACTCGTGCTTTGGCGTGGGTGACCCAGACGGCACTGGAATGAGGAAACAGGCTCGTTATGCACTCGTGCAGACGGTTTGGTCTCCTGGATCCGTGGCGCGATGTGTCGACCTATTCCCAGAGATGGCTGATCAGGGCACTTCTCGCGCATATACAAGCATGCACACACCCGCAGCGGCAGAGCTGATTAACGTCAGACAAAGTCTGGCGGCAGCCGTTCCAGGGCGCAAAGCAGGAGGTAAGAGAACGAACAAATGAGCAAGCAGCAGAAGCTACCTCAGTCGCCAGGACAGAAGACTTGCAAGCCCAAAGTAAAGATGCACCACCAGGCTGGAAGACCTTGCTCGGAGGCTCGGACTGCACTGCGTGAGGGCAACGAAACAAAGGATGCTGCACTTCTTCTTCTTTGCTGTAGAGTAACCTCCAAGATTGACCAGGGTGTCGGCAGCAGAACCATAGCACAGAAGCGACACCAAGCAGCAGGACGGTGCAGCACCTAGCAGATATACGTTCCCAGCAGATCGCAACTCACGCCAGATCCCAGATCCACTTTCCTACAGATGACCTGCTTCGCGCGCCGCCACCGGACACAAAGTGATATCAACCATGCCAGGTACCAAATATGCGCGTTTCTCCATCCTCACTCCCGACCAGGGCAAGGCAAAAGGGAAGATGCACTGACCGCGCGCGCTTGTTCCCACTAGCAAAGCACGATCAGATCAGATTACGTGCTGGGTCTCGAGAGCGAAATCCACCCAAGGATAATTCAGCCATCAAAGCGCAGAACTCTCCGTGGACGATCTACCGAGAGGAGGGGCCCGCGCGCAAGAGAAAGAGAGACAGGAAGCGCAAAGCAAAGATCCACAGTTCGCGGCGGACAAGCATTCACGTTCCCCCTTCCTCGTTTCCTCATACCCACCACCGTGTCTCCCTCCAGAGTAAGTGCATAGCGAATCCCTGTAGCACTCCCAGTGTCCCCAGCCAACGAGCTTCTCCCGCTTGACACAAACCCGAGAGTCTAGGCAAGCAAGCAACCAAGCGGACTCGAGAGCATGTCGAGACAAAACGCCTGAACATGGGCTCCACGTAGAGCATTGAGCATCTGTGCCGGCAGGGGCGGAGAAAAGAGGCTGAGTGTGCTTGTATCATGTTGTCCTGGCAGAGCAAGCTGTACCAACCACTGCTCCGAGTCTCATCTGCAGGCTGCGACGCCACAATGAAATCTTGCAGCGATCATGAGAAAGTGGAGCACTTTTCTTCCCTACCATGCGACACGAGCTTTTTCTTTCGATAGTCGTTTCCGGGGAGTGGGCTATTGGCGCCTTGTGTCGACGCAGAGACAGTCTGCCTGACGTTTTGTGTGAGAAGGGCGATATCATTGTGTGCCACTCTGTAGTGCAAGTGAACGCCTCATTATTGCCAGGTCACTCCACTCTTGCTGTTGAAGTGGCAATAATCGCGAGTAACAGAGACCACATGTCAAAGTCAACATTGATCGTTGCCATCGTGCCGATGCCAACCACATAATAACGATACATCAGTCAACCACATCACTCATAATCCCATCTGCAGATCAAACAAGACTCATTCTGCTGGGTCGATATCCCGTGTGCCCTGTGAACCAATCCACTCAATCTAGACGCTGCCAGCGGTACAGTATACTAGTCCCGTCACAACAATAGAAACATACGCACATATCAAAAATGCGATCAGTCGCCTGCATCAACTGCTACCGTAACACCGGGTCGCCTTTCGAAAAGAGAAAGAGGGTTGCAAGGCTTTACGTTCCCGCGGATCCACTACGCGGAGTTCTTCGGCGAGCTCCCCACAGCCTCTAGTGCGATATAGTGCTTGTAGCACAGCATATCAGTAGCAGCAGCGACAAGGGTTGACGATGAGATGAGGAAAAGAGAACGAGTGGAAAGCAAGTAAGCAAGCGAATGAGTCGGACAAAAGCAGAGTACCTTGCGCGACGGGCAAGATCTCTTGTGTCGCTGCTGCTGCTGCGATTCTTTCTCTCTCCCCTTACTGTCGCTATCGCTGTCGCGCTTCGGAGAAAGAATGGAAATACACACAAATATTACATGCAGATTTCTATTGTAGTGGTGGTGTTCAGTTCTTTCCCTTTTGTGTAGCATAGACAGCGTGGCCGCCGGCTCAGAGAACAGTCTCCCGACGACCAGAATCATCACGCTGCACGAGTCTGAAACTTGCACAAGAGCAGAGCGCGGCGGCTGCGAAGAAACAGAGGATCAAGTGCTATACGCGTGAGAGCTTCCGCTGCCGCTTCCCGCGACTAGTGTGAGTTACGGCTACTGCTACCCTTGTAGATGTGCTATAAGCTCTTACAGTGGAAGCGAGCGAACGATGCCTGCTCAGAATCCTTTGTGGACCCGTTGCGCTGGGTCAAGCCCGTGATCTTGGTGTTCGTAGATAGAGTGCTGGATCCCTGATCATGGCGCATTGTGACCTTTCGTACAGCGTGTCGCAGGAGATGGGAGCTATTGCAGGCGATGCGCTTGCAACGGCTTACGCCATTTCGGAAAGCGCCTCGGGTGGGCGACGTTCCAAATATCCTTCTAGAGTCGTTCCATCGTTACTTCGTGGCGCGCTCAAAGGTCGCCGTTGTTCATTGACGTCGGCGTCTCGAGAGTCCCAAGTCCGTACACTCGGCGACTCTGCGATCGACTCTGTGACGCGCGCGCTCTCATTACTGTGTCTCATTCCGAAGTGAGTACCCGTTCACGTTCACTTGCCGAGTCTGCCCGGCCTCTTCCGCCCGCCAGCAAATTGTCCGCGCGGACCTTGTGGCATGGCATCAAAGACATCCCCAACTCCGGGTCCTCCTTGACCACCTAGTCCAGCGTCTTCTGACTTGAAACCCTCGCCCTCGTTCAGTACGACGTTGGCAAGCGAGCGGATGGCGACTGTCCAATCCGCCACAGCGTGCATCCGATCCAGATCTGCGCGACTCTCGATCTCGACGGTTCCGGCTTCTTGGTTGATCTTCCCATGCAACTTCTTGTCCATGATGAGGAAGCCCACAATATCCTGGACCTCGGGTATCGATATCTTCAGTCGCTTTGCAATGAAGTCGAGACGGAATCGAGTGTATGGGGCCACTAGTTTGACCACGGCCTTTGTGCGCATGTTCCGCGTGACTTCGTCAATGTTCTCGGCGATGAAGGGGTCCGCAAGGAGGTCCTTGTTCTTTTGGAGGACAGTCTCGTATTGATGAATGTCGTCACGCTGGTATGCATCTACCAATTCTGTCATAGCCGCGATTCGTGGGTCGTTCTTATAAGGCTTCGTTTCCTGCGAGTCGAATGGGTTGATGTCCGAACCCATCAGCATGGTCGTCAGCACGAGATACTTCAGCACCTGAATGCGCTGCAACGAGCCGGCCTCGTCGTAGTTGCGGAACGATTCGAAGAAGTCACTCTGGGCATCCTTCCAGTTTTCTGGTAGCACAAGTCAGCGAAAATGAAAGCTTTCCGAAGCATCCCTTGCGTGCCAACTTACCTTCGCTCATGTGCATCTTGCCACCACACTCGCGGATGATGCCCATGATCTTGGGATGCGGCACAGCTGAGCGGACTCTAAGCGCGCGTTGATACAGACCCTGTGAAACATGTGAGTGAGGAAAAGATACCGAGATCCCGGACAACCACTCCTACCTTCAAGCGCTTGTTGTTCCTCGTCTCCGCATACATCTGGATCTCCAGCGCGTAGGCTTCCATGCTGTACGTGCCCTTGCTTGGGTCATCTGTGCCGTCCTCGCGTTGACACGCCTTGTGCAGCTCACGGACTTTGTCGGTCAGACGTGCGTAGTCCTTTTGCGCAAGCCATAGTCGTGCAAGCTTGGTGTTAGTTGACAACCATAACCGCTCGTTGTTGGTTGCCTGAAATGATTCGAGAGTCTTGGAGTAGAACTTCTCCATACACTCGTTTGCAGCCTCGTCTTCGGCGTTCTTCTCGATAAAGTCCAGCATGTTATTGATGGACTTTTCCGAGTAGTTCCTTGTCACCGCAGACTTGACGTAAGTCAGCAGCTCTGTGTAGTGCGCCACAGCCTGTCCTTCCGCATCAGTATTGCTTCGTTCTTTCCATTGCTCAGGCACATCCCACTCACATCTTCGTATCGGCTCAGCTTGAACTCCAGCTTGATGGCCTGCTTCAGACCCTTGAAGCCCCAGTCGCCCTTTTCTGGCTCCAGTGCTGGCACGCCTAGAAACTCTTGAATCGCCTCCTCTGGGTTGTCGCCCTTCATTTGCTTTGCGTTGTAGTATTTGTTCTCGACATCGACATCGCCATCGTCGCCATCCGCATCGTCGTCGTCTTCGTACTCGAAGTCATAGCTGGCGGCCACATGTCAGCCCGTCTGCCACGCGAAGACCACAAGTGGCTGACCTACTTCTCCTCGTCCGAGTCTTGCATGAAGTCATCGTCGTCCGACATGGTTGCGGTGGGACTTGTGTGAGTGGTATGAGACTCGGAGTCTGTCTAGCGAGAAAGTGAGGGAGTGTCGACGAAACGAAAGAGATGGACCATGTGGACGTTGTTTGTGAAGCTCAAGATCCATCACCAGAAGCTCTCCACGTCGACGACGGCCGCACTTCCAGCGGTTAGATCCGAGAGATAAGATCACTGCTCACTTTGCGATCCTAAGACATATTTCTGACCTCCATACTTTCTTCACTGCACGACTGTGCCCTTTTGACGAATGATTGGAGTTCGACGTGCAAGCATACATATCAGCCGACTACGACCACAGCGAACATGTGATCTGCATGGCACAGTCAGAAGCCCACGAGCGCAAGTCCACTCCACACTTGAAGCTGATTATGCCGCCTGGCTCTGTAATCGTTCTTATGAAGGCCATCCAGGCCGGACGCGACCTGAGCCGAGGACAATGAAGAATCATCACTATGTGAATGCGATCTGCTGAGTGTATATAGCGGAGCGCGCTGACCAGCTCGCTACTCGTGCTTGAGAAATGGCCAGGTTTTATACCGGTGCATCGCCATCTATACAAGCCGTACCATATTATGACCTACTCCAAGACTATTCAGACTAGATTCTAGCTACTATCGAGCTCTAGTCGACAGAGGAAACCATGCATCGGCCTTGCACGAAGCATATACGAGATTACGAGGCTCACTAGTGAGGCTGTGTTGACATGACTAAGCTGTCGAATCCGATGCTTAAACTACGGTAATAGTTTCGAGATGGACTCTTGTGCCCCATATAGGGTATTCTGGCTTTGATTTGAGGTCAACATTTGCTTGCGACGGCCCCATATGCCTCGTACATCTCGCGAAGTCGATGCTGCATAACCCGTGTGCAGCCTTGGCTACTACGCAGCCACGATGAAGTCGTCCACATAAGAGATCGTTCGACACTATATATATCATGGCAGATGCTCGAGCCGTCTGCTGTAGACAGCTTTGACACACACTCTCGGCGGCAGATCAACATTGACCTTCTTCGACCTCCTGCCTCGAGCATTTCTGGAAAATGTCCGATCATTCTGACATATGGAAGTACAATCCTTCGATCCCGCTCGCAGGCCTAGCGACAGCCATCTTCAACATCCTTACTGGAATACATGGCTACCAGCTCTTCCGCACAAAAACATGGTATTTCATCGCTTTCTGGGCAGGAGGTGTCTGCGAGTGTGTTGGCTACACCATGGTAAGTAGATGGTCAACGATGGCTACAGGCAGATTATCGCTTACAGGAGATGCAGAGGATCTGGTCCGCAGAAGAAGGTCCAGATTACACTGTCGGTCCATACGCTGTCAGCCAAGTCGCCGTGTTGATCGCGCCTTCTCTCTTCGCTGCCAGTATGTACATGGAGCTCGGCAGAATTATCAGGCTCTGTGGAGGCGAAGCATATACTATCGTGCGCGTCAGTTGGTTGACCAAGATCTTCGTGATTGGCGATGTTGCAGCCTTTCTATTGCAGGGCGGGGGTCAGAAGACTCAGATCATCACTCTCGTGCTCAACAAGCTGACTCTTGAATAGGCTCAGGACTCCTCGCATCCGACAACTCCGACACCACAAAGACCGGCGAACGCATTGTCATCGTCGGGCTGGTCGCCCAGATCATCTTCTTCGCTCTGTTCGTCGTGACCTCTCTCATCTTTCATCGAAGCATACATCGAACACCGACGGCCAAGCTCCGCCAACACCCCAACCCACCGTAGAAGAAGCACCTCATCAACATCTACGCAGCAAGCATACTCATTCTGATACGCTGCATCTTTCGACTGATCGAGTACGCTCAGGGAAGAGACGGATATCTGTTCACGTATGAATGGGCAACATATGTGTTCGATACACTGCTTATGATCATCGTGATGGCTGCGTTCGCGGTCATACATCCTAGTGAAGTCAGAGCATTGTTGAATGGAAGTGGCATCGTTATGCGGAAGGTCGTTTTGACCAAGACTGTTGGTCTGCCATGCGGCGAGGTGGATGTGGAATTGTTCCAGCGACAGAGTAAGCCATGAGTTAGACAGGAGAAACGAGCAGGTGGTAACGATAGTGCTAGCATTAGCTATTATATAGATCATGTTTGGCGTATACACATAAAGCTTTTCAATCTGTTCGCGTCACGCATCTATTCATACGAGCAAGGAGATCGTGAAGAAGCACGCAGCCATTACCAAAGTCCAGCTGACTGCGACTTGACCTGGCGCAGCGCCTGTGGTGTTTTGTGCAGGTGCGCTGCTGTTTGTGGTTGAGGCGCTCTCAGAGACATCTGCTGGCACACCTGTTGAGTTCAGACCAAGAATGCTGGTCACGTACGCGCCGAAGTCAGAAGAGGCGACTGTGCTGGCGCCAGCTCGGATCATCGATACTGCATCGAGAACGTCCTGTCCAGCTGGTCCTTGGACCATGCTGTAGTAGACAGTGTTTGTGTAGTAGATCGTGCCCGAGACCGAGGACGAGTCCGTACCTAATACGACCGAAGACTCGACGGCAGTGCCGTCACTTTCAGAGGGTGACGTGGCAGGCACGGAATTGGGCCCTCCAGTAGCTGTTGTACCTGGCGTAACGTTGACAGAACTGTCTCCAGATGATTGAGTTGGGGATTCTGGTTGCTGTGGGTCCACGGTCGTCTGAGTACTGCCCGATCCTTCGGACTGCGTCGTGACGATAGCGTCGGTTGGACTCTGCGGCGTCGACTCGGGAGTTGGCGAAGCCACAGAAGCATTCGGCTCAGACTGAGCTGGTGTGGTCTCAGCCAGGACAGAAGCTGGAGTCGATGGAAGGGAAACAGCCTCTGCGGACACTCTGATAATTTGCTGACCAGCAAAGGTCGGTGCGCCCTTCCATGTGACCAGTTTGGAGTTGAAGCCGCCATCGACTTGTCGGGCACGAAGCATTGGGGCGTACCCACTAACACTGTTCAGGACAGCAGTGGTGCAATCACCTAGCGGATCTCCGGGTGGGAAGTAGTCTCCAATGCCAGGCAGCAAGTAATTTACAGCGATTGATCCCGCAGCATTCGTGACCGTGATGTTACTGACTTCGCCCGTGTACACAACTGGAGTGAAAAGAGTTCGCGGCGCCTCGGTAACGCACTCTGGTCCACCTGCGCTACAACGACCAACATCTCTAGCCGTAGCTGTTGGGCCAAGATTGAGATTCCATCCGGAAGAGCCGATTTGAGTGACCGATGTTGTCTGCCCTCCAGGTAGTCCAATAGGACCCACGACTATGTTGCAATCGCAGTCAATTGTATTGGAAGGGCACGGAGGTCGTGCGCAAGCGCCCAGGCTCGTCCGATAGTACTCATTGAAGGCATCTGTGTTACATGACGTGGTGATGCAAGTCTGTCGCGAGGCTTCGTTGATGAATGTTATTGCTGTGCGCAGCGGGGGAGCTACCGACAGTGGAAAGTCCACCCAGTGAACTGCAGCGCCTTCCTGGTACTCAATCTGACAATTCCGGCCCCCGCAGCCGGCAGAATCGGCGACGGCGACCAGACCAGTCTCCGAACAGACTGGGGGCTCAGGCGTAGCTGTGACTGTGACCGGAGGAACTTCCACGGTGACGATCTGGGGTGGTGCACTAATGACCTGAGCAGGCTCGGTCCGCACGATCGTTGGCCCAGTTTGGACTATGGTGATTGTGTCGACAAACGTCCTGCCAAACTGAGTAATGATCTGGGTGGAGACGGTTCCTGCGAGAGATTAGCTTGAGGTCTTCCCAGTGCCACTATGGCGCTCTGCGTCTGATCCATGCCCTATCACGCGTTCAGGAATCAGGAAGAGAGGTCTAGCATGACTTACCTGGCTGCGTAATTGTGGACACAACTGTGGTGCCTGACTCTGTGATGGTAGTAATGAAGGTCGTGCCGGGCAGGCTGATCGTTGTCGTGAACGTGCTTGGAGGTTGCACAATTGTCGTAGGTACAAGTCGATCAGACACGACAGTGACAAGTTGGGTCCGATCCAAAGTTTGAGTGACGAGAGACGTAGTGCCAGATATAACAGTCTCAAAGACGGTGGTAGGAGAAGGGACAGGACGATCCAATGTCTGTGTAATGAATGATGTCGTTCCAGAAACTACGGTCTCAATCACAGTAGTAGGGTAAGGAACGGGACGGTCCAGAGTTTGGGTAATGAACGATGTCGTCCCAGAAATTACGGTCTCAATCACAGTCGTGGCGTACGGGACTGGCCGATCAATCGTGATAGGAATGGTCCTTTAAAGATCACGCAGTCAGCACATGTCTCCGAGGAAATTTGGCGCTTCTCTTGTCCATGATTGCGCTGGTGGGCATAGTGCAAGCAAATTGTCGTGGAGATGCTTCGTTAATCAATTCGGAGGCAGTGGACTTACTCTCGCTCCGTGACAGTTGTGGTCAAAGTTTGTGGAGGAATGATCACCGTCGTTCCATTTTCCGTCACTGTCGACGCTGGATAGGTGACGTAGCTTATGCTGGTTGTCTCAGATACATAAATGTCGGTGACGGTCGCAGTGGAAGTGGCGGTATCCGTGATTGTCTGATTGTTTATGATTGTTTCGTAATAGGTAGTCGGCTTGTACTGGGTGGAAGTTGTTGTATAGGTCACATTGAAGGGTTCATGGACAGTCTGCGTTGCATACTGAGTTTCAGTGCGTGTCTTGTACCTGCATCATGTCTATCAGCATTGGAACCCAGCCCAGAAATTTCAAAGCTCACTTAGTCTTTTTGATAGTCTGTCCAGGCTCCGTATATGTTTCGGTCTCCGTGATTGTGATTGTCTCTGGAGGGTACTGATCTGGAGGATATTCATCGGGCGTGCAGTCTTCTCCGTCTTCACATGGCCATGGGTATGGAACTGGAGTTCCCTCGCAAGGACATACAGTGGTCAATACTGTTGTAACTTCTTCAGGTACATCCGTAGAATATGTTTTGATCTCCGTTTGGTCTTGACCAGCGACAAGGATGCCAGTCTGCAAAGCCGCAATGGCTGCAGCGGCGGCTCTCAAGGAAGACCTCATGATTGTGACACCTAGGACAAGGATGCGACTGCGAATGAGCAAGAGGTCATCAAAGGAAGCTTAGTGACAGCTATGCAGAGGCTCGCAACTTTGGCTGAGGTCCTGGTCGTACCTCCGTTGCACACCTGACGTAGACCAAGCAAGGTGATGGCATGCCAGACGAGGACCAGCACTCTTAATGTGGGAGACTGAATCGGCTAGATCGAGCCTTGCAATGCTTTTCCGGCCCTTGAGAGCTACGATCTTCCGCGCGTCACTCACAGCCGCATCAGGATCTCGACATTTGGAAGATGGCTGGATCGTCGACAGCTGGTAGGGTAGCATCGTGCAAGATTCATTGACTGCGCAAGCGTTGCAGCAATACTGCAGTAAGGCTCTCGATGTCCAGTTCGGATAGGCTTGCATTGCTGCTGCTCCACCACAAGCCTCCGCATTCGCCAATGACGGCTACGAACAACGTGAGCTTGGCAATAAATCTGCCAGTAACAGTTGCTTATGGCGGCACGTAGTGCGTTGTCTTCATGCAAGTCTGCATACAGCTTGTTGGGACCGAAGCAGCTAGACCATATCGCGGAGCTGCTTCACCGTTTATAGAAAGGTAGCCGTGTCATCTCACATCATTGGTGCGCAAGTGCATGAGCACATGCCTTTGGTGTGGTGGCTCTATTCGCTGGAAGGTAATCCTTCGCGAGGTGTATGAAGCTTGTTGATCCTGTGAGGCTTCAGCTGAGACTTTTGTGGCAGGATCTACTGCTTGTGTAACCGGTCATCCAAGGATGCTGCAGCTCCAGTATTTCACGACAGAGCGCAAGTGATATACGATATGCAGCGTATCACGTCTCCAGTGCGTGAGGCAGCACGGCACATAAAGAAACGTCTTGAAGGTGCACACAGCCTTACCAGATGTTCTCGAATGAGGCTGCGGTGGAGGCAGCAGAGTTCCTCGGCATCTATGCAAGATCCCGCGTGCCATGCACTCGGGACATTCGGACCGGACATTTTCGCCAGTCGGAGCCTCTTGCGCCATGAGACACACACTTTTGCAAGAAATCTTTGTAGTGCCATGTCGGTATGGCGGTGCGTGTCCTGCAATGTGGCCGTATTACTGTCGCAAGTTGTGAAATTTGTTGTCGTCTGTAGTGTGTTCCGTCAAGCGCATTATTGATGTCGCTGACCTACGCAGGCTGTGTCCAGAATCAAATCGATAGCACGTTGTACGGCCAGTTCGCGCGCTGGCGAGAGCTAGTAAGGTGGACGCAGCTGCATGGGTACAATGCGACATGGATGCTCTAGGTTCTCAAGCTGCGTGGCCGGAGCCTGTCGCCACGCGCCTCTCCAGGGCCTCAAAGCATCTATGCTGTCGTCGATCCTGGCGTGCGATCCGTACTACTGTTTCTATCCTTGCACTTGTCGTCGTCGCAGTTGTCGTCGTCCAGCGCCGGCAGGCCTATCTTTCGCGCTTCGTAAACATGTCCAAAGCCATCGAGATTCCCCCAAGTCTGTACTGGCTGGTGAGTGACACCCTAGCGAGACAGAATCATCATTCGCTCATGAGGTGAAGGGCAACGATGGCAATTGGTCTACCATAGCTTTACAGCTAGGGTCTCAGAAGCAGCTTGTGCAAGTCCTGCCAGCAACATCGGGCTCTTCGGTATGGGCTGTCCATACCCAAGGATGTCAGTTTCCTACGGATCCAAGTCTTGTTGCCGACCCAGAAGACTGCGTCGACCTGAGGGGAGGACTCTTCAGTCCCAGCAACAATAGCTTTGAAGAGATCAGTCGGAACGACCCTAACAATCCCTATTTCCAACTTCTGTTCTCTGATGCGGAAGCATCTCTGGGATACAATGGCACTGCAATACTAGGAAAGGACGACTTCTGCTTCGGCAGTAATCCCTGCACTGATGCGACAACATTGAAAGACCAGGTCGTAGCAACCTATGCCGACGAATTTCCATACATCGGACAGCTAGGCATCAGCGCATGGGCAAACCACGTCAGGTACGCGAACGATACCGATGTCTCGCCGCTCGCGTCCATGAAAGCGGACGGGAAGATCCCAAGTCTGTTCTATGGCTATACCGCTGGGGCGCGATACAAGGATGTAAGTGCATCTTGCATAGAAAATCCCATGTAGCGTGCTGACTACCTCATAGCCTCCAGCCTTCGCTTCACTGACTTTCGGCGGTTATGATTCCTCCCGTGGCAATGACGAGGAACGTCGAATCACCGTGCCCTTTGGGCAGGATAATACACGAGACCTGCTTGTTGCGATCAAGTCCGTCACCATAGGAGGCAATGGCTCGACATCAGTCCAAGTTCAAGGTCTCGATGCTGGCATTACAGCCATGATTGACTCTCTTGTGCCTGAGATCTACCTGCCGGAAGCGGCGTGTCGATCTTTCGAGTCTGCTTTCGGTCTGGTCTACAACGAGACAGCTGGCTATTATCTGGTCAATGACACTCAACACGAGACCTTGATACAGCAAGACAAATCTATTAGCTTCAGATTGGCGCCCGACCCATCTTCAACACAGACCGTGGACATCAATCTGCCGTATGCGGCTTTCGATCTTGGACTCCAATATCCACGAGCAAATATCAGAGATGGCGCCACTAGTTTGCGCTACTTTCCCTTGCAGCGGGCCCAAACCTCAGAGCAACAATTCTTGGGTCGCACTTTCCTCCAAGAGGCGTGAGTTTGTGCCCGTGTACCTGCACTTATCTTGAGCTAACGTAAGGCGTGCAGCTATTTGGCGGCTGACTATGAGAAACGCGAATTCTACGTGTCGCAAGCACTGGTGCCGGCCCAGCAGGGTACCAAGAACCTCATTACTGTGAAAGGTGGCACCGAAGTAGAGGACGCCTCAGGTTTGAGCACAGGTGCGATCGCTGGTATTGCAATTGCAGGGACTGCTGTGGTGATCATGATTCTCGGGGCCTTGTTCTGGCTATGGTTCCGTCGTCGCAAATCGCGTAGGCAGCAGACCGAACTGCAAAGCTCCGTCGGCACAATGTTCTCCAGGCAATCGATTGCCGGGACCACGATTAATGAAACACCACAAAATATGGAGTTCTTCAAACCTATGGCCCCACCAGGCATGAATGAAGACGATGTCAAGCCAGAGCTGGACGCGACCGTAACAGCACGTGGTCCCATCACGTCGTACCATCGGCATGAACTGTCGGCGGGTAGTGTTCGCAGGACCTCGCAGCAGACTGGTATATCCCGAGCTACCATCTCGCCAATTGAGAACCGCCATGCTCGCAGTATGTCGTACGGCAGCTCGATGGGTCAGCCAAGTCCAGGTGGAGAACACTCGCCATCTCCAGCCGGTCATCCATCGCCACCCATGAGTGATCGAGGCATCTCGTGGTTCAGTAATACAGGTCCATTCTACGAGCTACACGCAAATGAACAAGCTATGCGCAATGGCCAAGCTGGACCAGAACTGAGACAGGATGAAGACCTCATGAGCGGTGTAGCAGATCCTGAAGAGGGCACCCTACCGCCAGCAGAAAGACCAGCACCACTGCGCACACCTTCGCAGACTAGGTCACCAACGGAGCGGCCGCCTGTGTCTCCTCCAGCGGGCAGGCCTACGATTGAGTAGTGTTTGATGCGATAGCTTGCTTTCTTCGCGCATCGTACTTCGCGTTCTGCATCGTACGCATTGGGTAGATTGGGACACTCGTTTGGTCGAGATAGCAGGGTGTTCAATTCGCAACTTTGTGCTTTCTGTAGTCTTGTGATCATTCTCCAAGATTTTGGCTCCAGATCTAGGCCTTTCCGCGATGTGCTTGTGGTATGCCGAGATGATACCGGCGGATCCGGTTCGTGGTGCCATTGATGAGCCTTCCATGATCAGTCGTGGCCATCTGAGCACTGCACATTGCACAAGTTGGCCTAGTCATGGTTTCTTCTAAGAGAGCGTACAAGTGATAAGGTAGTCCTGATTGAAAAGGATAAGGTTGTAATGCTGCTGATCTCCATGATGTTGTTGTAAGAAGTTCGGATAGGGGAGCCAATGCCGCGCGTCCGCATACGAGTCTTGGCGTTAACCATCCCGACTCCTGGGCTAACTTACTGACGGATACGGGTGCCTGAAGATCACTGACAAACTGCAGAGGTAGACCGCGCGGTCTTGTCCTCGCACAATGCACATACGGTAATGTAGTCAAGGCACATCGAGGCCTGCTGACCATCCGCGCTCTGCTTGCGAAGACATTCTTTCAACATGCCAGATGCCTCACTTACGACCCTCTGAGCTCCTCTCGTTACTTTTCCTTCTCCTGTCATTACTGGCACATAATGTCTATGCCATTGGCGTTAGCTTCAGCACTCCAGGCGCTGGCTCAACGTGGCCAGCGGGGCCGATAGTAAGTCCTCATGAGTGTGAACTACACAAGTGCAGAATCGCTGGCTTACAAGATCCTGGTACAGACAGTAAAATGGGTCGATGCTGGCGGATCGCCGAACATGGCGGCCCTGGACACCTATCGATTGCAATTGATTGTAGGCGGCAACGAGCCTGGGAACTCCGATGTGATAGCCACGATTGGCGCCAACGATAGCAGCGTTGCAAACGGGCAGGTGGCAGGCACGATCGCAGCCAATGTCTCACAGTCTGTTGAGAATGGATTCTACTTCAAGATGATCAGCAATACCACAGATGAGAACCAGGTGATCAACTACAGCTTCCGATTCACCCTCATAAACATGAAAGGAACGACAGCAAGTAATATCCTGGACGGCGCGAATGCTGCGAGAGGCAGCGATGATGTTCCGGCTGCGCAATACAACATGATCACTGGCCCTTCAGCCAGCTCATCTGCTGATGTAACGACGACTGCCACTGCGACTGCGACTGCTACGAGTTCACCAGATCAGGACGACGATGGAGACGACGGCAACGATCTTGCGACCGGAACAAAGGTCGGCATCGGTATAGGCGTAATATTTGCCTTCATTGGTGCAGCAAGTTGCTTCGCATGGGCAGTCATGCTGTATAGGCATCGCAAAAAGCGTAGACTGGAACGTGCGAACACACTGGATAGCGCCAAATCGTCCACAAATGCGCCGCGGGTGGTTTCACATATTGGAAAAGCCGAATTACCTGCGCATTCCTCGACGCGATCGCAGACTTCCTTGCCGACTGAGTTGAGCCCAATCGGGGCACGTTACGAGATGTCGGGAGAGTCAAGACCATTCGAGGCCGCAAGAGCAAGCATTTATGAATTGGACAGCGGTTGGGATGGCTGGGAGGCTGCAAGTGGGCGTAAAAGCAAGGCGTATGATCCTACGAATGTGGTATAATTATTTGGTGCAGGAAGATACATATCACGAATGTACGAAATCTACAGCCCGGCCAATCGTGAAACCTTTGCTGCACCGACGTAGCATGTTCTGCGACGGACGAAAGCTGAGCTCAAAGCCGAATGCTTGGAAATGTATCATTGCAACGTCACAAAGTTGCAGACGTTCTGCGGTTCGGTCGGGAAGTGGCATATCTTCGAATGTGGAGTTTGCAGCTTCGAGCGCGGTTCGAATGAGCGTGTTAAGTCCGAGAAGGTATTTACATCGACCTCGCTCGCAAACCGAAGCTTGAGAGAGCTCGAAACAACTGTGGACTAAACCACCATTTCAAGACAAGGCAATCAAGATCACACCAAAATGTCACAAAAGCCAGGCGCAAAGCTGCAGAGCAGCGGTACGGATTTTACGCCTACCATTCACCACGATACATATGGCTACATCAATCCGGAGCAGTTCAGTCTCCAGGGCCGAGCTGTCTTCATCACCGGTGCGTCGAAAGGTGTCGGTAGAGCTACAGCTATTGCGTATGCTAAAGCTGGCGCATCATACATTGCCGTTGCTGCTCGTTCTGGACTGGACACGCTTGCCACGAAGATGCTCGACGCTGCTGTTCGAGTAGGCAAGTCAGCACCGAATGTGCTGCAATTGAGCGTGGATGTGACGAGCGAGGAGAGCGTTGGTCATGCAGCAAAACAGGCTGAGCAGGCTTTCGGCCGATTGGACATCCTGATCAATAATGCCGGATATCTGGAAAACTTCGTACCCATCACTGAGTCAGATCCTAAGGACTGGTGGCGAGTATGGGATGCAAGTGCCATATTCACACCGACTGCCTCGCACCGGCTAATATGATTCAGGTCAACATCAAGGGCGTCTACCTCGTGACACGGGCTCTTCTTCCGTTGATGCTCAAGACCGAAAACGGGCAAAAGATTGTCCTCAATGTGTCGTCAATTGGTGCGCATTTCATCATGCCTGGTGCGTCAGGCTACCAGTCTGGAAAGCTTGCTTTGCTTCGGCTTGGCGAATTCTTGAACGCCGACTACAAGGAGCACGACTTGTTGTCGCTCAGTGTTCATCCCGGAAGCATCCCGACAGAGCTTGCGAAACAAATGCCAGAGGAGGTACATAAGTTCCTGATTGACGCACCGGAACTGGCTGCAGACACGATGATCTGGCTCACAGCTGAGAGGCGAGACTGGTTGAGAGGACGCTATGTCAGCTGCAACTGGGACTTGAAGGAATTGCTTGACAAGCGTGAACAGATTGTGAAGGACGATCTGCTGAAGGTCAGGATGGATGTTGGTATGTTGTAAGATCACGCTTCGATCCTATGGCAAAGTGTGGTCTTTATTAATTTACAAGGGTGCCTGTCGAGGCTTGGCATGTCCCCATGGCAACACTGCCAGCTCAGCTGTCGGATGCTCAACGCGAGCTCCAGAGCAAGAAGCCTGCTGTATGTGCTACCGGTATGCAGCCTCAAAAGCTTTATAGACACAGTGATGCCTGTCATATAGCTTTGGTAGGTCGTGAGGAGTCAGGAACTCTGAGGTGGCGCGCTTGGCCTGTGTCATTCCTTGGTGTTACACATGCCAGCTGAATGTGACAAAGCGGGACCTCAGTCAACAATCTTACCTTTGTTCACTTGATGAAGACTTTGCCACTGTATATCATCTTGAGCCATTCGCCACTCACATAGCTTGTCCTAGGAACATCGGCTGCATATCAAAATGGTGGATACTGGCCCAAACGTCCTTGGCGACCTGATCGCTGGCATCTCGTCAGACTCATGGTACTCGATCCAAGCATTCGCATCAGACTACTATCTTGGGCTCAATGACAGTACGTTGTGATGGGATGGAAATCTACACTTCTCCGCTGACAACCTGCAGCAACCACAGACACGCCTGTGCCGGCTCAGCTCAGCAATGTTGAAGATCCCACGCTCTGGCAATTTGTAGCTTCTGGTCCAGAAGCAAGTCAAGGCGTGTATGCTTTGCGCTCGAAAGCAGCAGAGGGCCGATTCTGCTTGTACAGTGGCTGTAGCGGTCCGGAGATCTGCGTTGAGGGTCCTTCAGTCCAGCCATGTGGAAATGATACCGGCCAGTAAGTCATCTCCATTTTTTAGTCTAATGCTAGGGCTCAGCAGCGTGGGAACATATAGAGAAGTCAGAATCATTCATAGAAGTAACAGTTGCTAACGGCGCCCAGATTCCAGCTGTACAACAGTTCATCAGAAAGTGGCGGCGTGATCTTCACAACGTATCAGTCTGATGGCCGATCTGCCTTGTCAGTCTTCAGCGGGAGCTCGGAAGGAGACCCCATAGAAGGCACAGACCTTGCTGTAAGCAATACCGAGGAAGGCGACTATCTCTGGGCGATTCGAAGAGAGGAGACAGTGGACGATGCAGCATTTCCGGTCACATTTGTAAGCCATAGCGAGGCCATTGTTCCACGCATGACTGATGTGAGCATAGACACCCATATATGCCACTGCTCCGACCAGCAGCACAACAAGCATATCTTCGTCGACCACCCAGTCGTCTAGCAGCACTACAGGGGCCGGAGAAGGTCCATCCACGACTACTCAGACTACAATCATCACCTCAACGCCGGCAACAACGACCACGGAAAGTGCGAGCCCCGCGGAGTCTTCTACCGAGACCACAACCTCGGAGACATCAGAAACTTCCGCTCCAGCTCAACAACCTGGATCTTCAGCTTCGCGGACTGACCTTTCTGTAAAGGCTGTTGTCGCTGGCCTCGCTTTCTTTTCGCTTCTCGGCTTGAGCATGTAGGTTCTAGTATGCTTGACGACCCTAGGTGGCCAAGGATGAGTGGCAATGATCTGGAGCTTACTGTCTCATGATGCGGGAGCGAAATTGGATCTTGGTATGAAGATATGCAAATAATGTGTAAAAAATGATTATATCATTTTCTCCGACCTTACCTCGACAGCATTTGACACCTGTGGTCGGCGCAGTGAGCATAGAGTCACAAATGAACATCGAGAGACAAAGCTCCTCTCCGAAAAAGTCGTGAAACACATCTGCCAGACCCCTGCACTTCACCTGCAGCAAGCTGCACCTTCCTGTCACTTCTACAGGAAGGTTTATAGTGCAAACAAACACTAATATCTCCATCGAAGCAAGTTCGGGGAAGTAGTTCAATGGTAGAACATCACACGAATAGCGGTGGTGGCACTCGCGGGTCTCCCGCAGCCCCATTATCTCTCAGGAGTTGTGAAGACGCGGGTTCGATTCTCGCCTTCTCGAATGTTTTTCCTTTTTGCTTTTGCTGCCTCTCTTTTGCTGCTGCGGGAATTTTCATTTTGAGATAGATAGGAGAAAGGTCTGTCTGTGGACTCTATCTCTGATATCGTGACGGCAGCCATGGTGACGATCAGTTCACTGGCTGTTCCGTTTTGGTGTCTGAGCGAGAGAGAACCCTCACTTATAGGTAGGCAAGCTGATAGTCTTCACCTAATATCGAATTTTTCAACCTCCGCTCTGAGAACCTGAGCAATAGTCGCAAAGCAAGGCTTAGATTTGCCTAATTTGTGTAGTTTCGATGTATTTCACAAACACAGACTCGTCACTTGGCCACCATCTGATCGAATTCCTCGCGTCACTCGAACGGCACCATCACGAAGCACATTGGTGTGCAAGTAGGCGCAAAGATAGTCATGAATAAGAGGTCATCTGAAGCCGGAGCTTTCTTGCCTCAAATGGCCAATGTAAATAATACGCTCTACAACTTGCTCTCGTGAAGCTAACTTACTCTAGCTGAAACCTGACCGATATTCCAGCTGGTCCAAAACCAACTCTGCCCGAGGGCAGTGACCATGCTGTCACGGCGCAGACCAATATCCCGCGACACTTCTCGCGGTCCAGAGACGGCTTGATCACGGAATATCGTTATAAGTGTTTCATCTCACCTGTCCGCAATCATCTTCCCAAAGCTCATTCAAGGCTTTGACTGTCGCAGCTCGCTGCTGAGCTTCTCTCCTCTCCTGCCTTGATTCTTTCAGCCACCGCTTCACCCTCGAAAGATCCTCACCATGCTTCATATCCCACAAGCCTTGCACAGAAGTCGTCATCCCTTGGCTTAAAATGCAGTCTGGACACATCCAGCCCAATCTCATGGGAGGATGGTCTGGCAAGCCGACGCATTCGAGGTGGAACCAACCAGGTTTGCACTATCAGTCAATGTCAGCGGCCGACCACATTTACTCGAGAGAAAAGAACGACTCACATCTCTCACGCTACACCTCACCAACTCCTCAATGTCCACATCACCACCATCTTTCCCGCTGGCCACACTCTTGCAAACACAAAACTCCACCCTTCCTCCCGCACAATCACGATCGAGAGCTTCGAAGAATCGGTTTCCGCGGTAGCCAGCGAACCTCAGACCCTCTTCGTCCGTGTGGTCGATATCTGCTCCATCCCTGGAGAAGTTGTCTTGCAATTTCGGATCGGAAGCTCGAAGTTCTGTCTGTAGTCGGCTTGTGCGGCGTATTGAGCCACCACTGGGGGGACTTGTTGCTTTCTTTGGGCTGACGCGCCTTTGAGATGCTGCGGTGGCTGCTTGTGTGGTGACTCGTTTGGATCGTCGGCCGTTCAGCAGGGGCATTTCTGGTAAAGATTGTGAAGGCGATGATAACATGTTCGTGCTGTTTGATGGTGGGTAGATCGCGATGATGTTGAAAGACGTTACGATTTCATGTCCAGCGGAAGGAACTGATGCATAGGAAGAGATCGATTGTGCGCTTCGTGCAGCCTGCAATCCGAGCTAATGAGGGAACTGCAGCTAGCAAACGATTTGTATCACACAATTTTCACCTTGCTCGCAAGCTTCCATATCTTTCACGCTTGTCATTCCATTCACAATGCTGCTTTGGCCAAGTTGTTCTGGAAGTTCGCATCCTTGAAGGGTACATTCGCGTCACCTAATCATGTTTCAGCTTCAATTCTTTTCATCTAGTGTCGCAATACTCACCAAAGTCCGTGTTCTCCAGTGACGTCCTTGCGGCAGAAGGCAAGCTCTCCCATGCAATCAGCGGCTGTTGTCCGCCTTGAGTGCTGGTAAAGCCAAGCTGGTGATTGACCGGAAATGTACTGAAGTACCGAATCAATGGACTCGTCCCGCTCAGATTAGGAGAAGTCGTGGTGTCGTAGTCGCCATGCGCGGATGCAGCTACGCCTCGTATCGTTGCAGATGTTGAAGCAGCCGAAAGCCAGACGACTATGCTCTCCCAATCGTGACGATGACCCAGTCCAGTCGAAGGGGAGTCTTTCGGCCAGTACCAGGAGTACATGATTGCATATGCTCCATTGTAGGTGCCTGCTCGGGAATAGATCTGCCCGGTGCTCGAGGAGCAGCCATCTGAAGAGCCGCCTGAAGGGTTGAGACCACCACTGTCCGAATTCAGCACGATCTTCACCTTAAAAAGAAAAGATTCACAGCACTCACCCTGTATTTCCGCCAGCATCCACAGCAGGGAATGGCACGCACCCGTCGTCAACCTTCAAATATGGCTTGTACTTGAGATACAGCTGTCCTGTCGTGCCACTAGGGACAGTCTGTGCAAATCCCTTGACTGCATCATGATTGATAACAGCTCTCTTTCCGATGGGCGTCGGAGCTGCCGACACAATGGCGGAGAGAGCCAAGATAGCAGAAGTGAAGAAGTGCATCGCGAGATTCTCTATACGATTGATGGTGCTGGCGATCTTGGCTGCGATGTCTCCTCTGTCAATACCGTGGGCTTCAACCTGTTTTATATCACTTCCCATACAAAATTGGCGTCTAGCAGATCAGCTATCCATTGGGCAGGTGCTTCGTTGCCCCGCTCGCAACCTAAGCTGCATACGATGGTATGCTCGCTATGCACCACGTGCCAACTCTCGTTCGCAGACGCATGTCTCGCAAGGTACGCGAAGTGCAGTAGTGAGGTTGTAACGATGCCGGGTATATACCTTGATGATTCGCTCCGAGCAGATCCGCAAGGTCAAGTGATGAATAGTGTCGGAGGTGCAGCTCGTGTTAGCAAGTGACCCCGGTCCAGTTGCGAAACGGGCGAAACGTCCGACTTCACCTATACGCTTCGCACTTCAGCAACGCAGCTTCGCCGTGAAAAGCTCGGCGCGCCCACACAAGCGAGCACAAGATAGTGATTGCACAATCCGAGTCCTGAATCGGAAGCACGCATGACCAAGCATGTAGATGAAGCTGTGTCCAACAATAATCTTCTCTCACTCCACGGTCCACTGAGGAGAATCTGTGAGCATCTTCTCTCGATGATGGCCACGCCCTTAGCAGAACATATATCATAATTCTACTATATGCACGTCACAGAAGAATATATAATCGTACTTCTTACGTTGAATGGACTCAGCCCAGCGGACTGGGCATCCTCCTCCATTTGCATCAAATCCGCTTGTCCTCCTCAGTGCACTACAAATACACCTAGCGTGTCGTCACCAGGCCAGAAAAGCGTGCAATTGGTGCACAATCAGGCGTCCGCCCACGCCGTTGCTAATGTCGAACTTTTGGTCGTCTCGCATATTCGATCTTTGAATTAACACCAAGGATCCATTTGCGTCTTGCAGGCTTCTCGTGTTGCCTTTCCCGAGCGCTCATCGGGTTCTGCTTTGTCGATATATTCACAGCCCGAGCTCGAACCGTCGCTATTTTGCCTCCAGAGTTTCGCAGTTCGCTCAATCACGAATGCGCTCATACAGCAGGATGTATGCGACCTTGTTGTCACGAACGCCTTCCTTCTTCGCGATTGGCGTTCGCTTGCCGGTAGTGCTGGTAGGTGTCGCAGTACCGTTCGTTACCGAAGCAGCAACGCCGCTCCAATTCTTCTTGTGTCCGCTGATATTCCCGTTGACCTCGGACCAGGGCTTTTCCTCCTCTGGCTCCTTCTCGGCCTCGTCAAGACCTTGATACATGTTTCGCTGCTTTTGCATATCTTGGTCAGCCTTGTGCTGCTCGAGAGCTTTGGCCAGGATCTTAGGATCTTCTTCAGCACCGCCCTCGGCCACGTCTTCTGCTCGAATGCGGCGGATGATGGTGTCGTCCATGCGGATCCATTCACGGCTATCCTGTCGAAGCACATCCACGGTGTAGTGCCCACCTGCTGCGGACTTGCCATGATGGTAGACAACAGCCGTCAGTCTGTATTTTGGCAGACCTGAGATCTGCAGACCAGCGCGCTTGGCCGGCGAGAACACTTCCTTTGGGATCTGTAGCTCGAGTGGATAGCCAACTTTCTTCCAAATCTTTTGCGTGCCATTCAGGCTGCTATTGTACTCGAAGCGCTTCAGGTGAAGAATAAGTACCGGCGGCAGAGTGTCAATGAAGACTTGCTTCTTTGCCACGTTGCCGCGTCCACCGAAATCACCAGTCAAGGCTTCGATGTTTGTTAGATTCTTGAGCGCATCAACAATGTTGCTGACGTGCTGAGCACCGATGTCAAGCTGCAGAGGCTTGTAAGGCTCCAGTGTGACGGAGTCTTTTTGTCCTGGGACACGGAGCTCCGATCGGAGATGACCACCGAAGACTTTGGTGATTGGAGAGGGTGCATCCTGTTGTCCAGCGGTACGAGTTATGGCAGCCTTCTGCTTTGGGCCAACCTCGAGCCATCCATCGGCTGAGTTGGGCGATAGGACAGTCTCGGGCGATGATACACCGTTCGTTTGTGGCTGCTCCTCGACTTGGCCTTGCATGACGTGCACACATTCATCATGGAGTCCCTCGAGCAAGAAGCCAAGGAATTCTTCAGCGTCCTGTTGGTGTCCACGCTGCATGCAAGTCAGCTTCTTTCCAAACCAAGATGGATCAAACAACATACCCTCATGCTTGCAAACCGAGGCAGCTTGCGAATGACCTCATAGACGTAATCTGGTGTGATTGACTCGCCATAGTGCTCAAGCTGCTCCTGCTTGAGCGACGAGCGCAACCCATCTGCTGTGTCTGCACTCGCCAAGCTCTTGAACTCACGCATGAACATGATCATGGCATCGACTAAAGGGGTATCGCTCTTCATGGAGTACACAGTACGCTGGCGTACTTGGTCCAAAAAGGTGTAGAATGGAACGCAAAAGACCAAAACTTGAAGAATCTGTGCGCAAGATGTCAGTTCTGTGCCGATGGCATTCTTCATATCGCGTACTCACAGAATTCATATAGCACATGTTTCCAGTATTGACGAGACCTCTTGGCTCAAGGAAGTTCAGCTGAGCATCGTTGTTCACACTGTACTGCTTGAGCGCATCAGCAAGAGAGGCGGACTTGGGCAATTGAAAGCCGTTCGTCACGACCTCGCTCTTCTGGAGGCCTGCAGCCAGGGCTGCAGTCTTGGGAGCATTGCGCTTCACCAGATCGGCCCAGGACTTGGGCACTGGTTTCGCCTCTGGCGTTCTCACAGCTTCGGTCTCCACTTGAACTTCCACTACTGGTGCCGTCTCTTCTGTAGTTGTAGTTGCTTGCTCTTCAGGCTTTGGAGTGGTCTCCTCTCCTGCTTGGGATTGTGCCTGCTTGTGCGAGGTCGATCGTGGCGATGCCTCCTTCGGCTTGGCGAGACCTGGAATAGACGGAACAGCTATTGCTGTCCTCGTGGCTCGGCGAGCATGTGGCTGTTGGGTGGGAGTTGGTTTCGGGGAGGATACAGGCGCCGGCGCAGGGGTGGCAGGAGTCGATACGTTCGTGTAGTCGCTCTCGGAAGGCGCTTGGGAAGTGGCGGGCGTCTCAGGCTCAGATGGTGCTGCGATCGTAGAGGTTTCGGACTGTGGCTCAGGCTCGCACTCATCAGCGGCCGCAGGAATCTGCTGCGCTTCTGATTCCGCCACTGGAGCTTCTTCCTTGGTGCTTTCGCGGCTAGGAAGAGCTACCGCGTTGTTGCCAGCACGAAGATTTCTCCTCCTGCGGCGTCGCGGAGTAGCACGTGCCGGAAATGTAGAACGGCCTTCGGGCACAGAGTACCATGGCAGCTTAGATTACGTCAGCATATGGCGAGATACGTGGTGCAGGATTGAATTACCTTGGGCCAGTATGGTACTTTGTACTCTGGTGAGAGCGAGAGTGGGTTCTGGGCTGTGGACTGGCGACGAGACGAAGGTGGTGGAGGTGTTTCCACGCGCTCTTCAGGCTTGGGCGCCACGGCAGGCACAGGTGCGGGAAACGCAGCAGGTGTGAAGGCTGCAGCAGGAGCATGAATCTGAGCTGGCGCGGGCGATGGAGACGCAGCAGGCGGTTGATGATGGATGTACTGTGGGACAGGTCGCGGCGAGTGCGTAGACTGCGGGATCGGCGGAATCGGATGTTGCTGTCGTGTGACCGGTGTCATGGGCTGTCCGTGAGGTTGCGAGCTCACTATCATGGGTGACCTTTGCGCGTAGTGTTGGGGAGGCATCCATTGCTGCGGTGGCATGTAGTGCTGCGGGTAGCCTTGCTGCTGCCATCGCGGCGGCGGCGCGTGGTAGTATGCGTGTGGGTGTTGGTAGCCGCTGTAAGGCTGCATCGGCGAGAGCGGCGCATGCTGCGCGTAGGGATTGAAGTCTCGCCGCTGCGGGTGCATAGGGAGAGCTGGCGGCACGTTAGGCCCATGCCCTCCCTGCTGGTATGGGTTCTGCATGGTCGATTCCTGGCGCTGTGCCTCCGCGGAGGCGCGGCGGACCTAGAGTCGGTCTGCCGATAGCGCTGCTAGTCCAGATATCGTCGAGCTCGTCTTAGTATCGTGAGCCTGCATCGAGCGACATGAGGAAGTGTATGCCTGATGAAAGATGGGTGGTGACTCGGGCGGAGGGTGAGCTTTTATGTATTTTGAGGCCGCATGTGAGCACTGATCGAGGGTCGCGCCTTGGGTAGGAGAGGCGGTCGAATGCGGAGCTCTACTCTGCTCCGAGCAGTGCGCCGAAGGAAGAGTACAATTATTGCCGCGCGAATAGGTCGCGAGGTCGGTGTTGATACAATGTCGTTGGAGGAGCATGGACAAAATGTTAACTAACGTTAGACCGGGAAAGTCCGTGGACCCACTTTTGAAATGGTAGAACTACATGACTTGTAGCAATGCCGCTATCCTCAAACACTAGATACTCACCAACACACAGCCTCATCACGAGCTGTCCATGGCATTGTGTTCGAGTCAAGGTACAATGGTGGATGGGTACTGAGCGTTGGCAATGTGGGTATCTAAACATGCACCATGCTAACGAAGCCGATCACATGTCGTGGCTAAGGATATCCTCTAGACTGGGGAAAGAAGAGCCGCCTGGTCGTCCATCATTGTGACCCCACCACTCTGTCAGCGAAGGCAGCTCTAGATGCTCTGGGTGACTGTCGGGGAGGAGACTTGCTAAGGACGGCAATGCTGT
The DNA here is from genome assembly GCA_024114885.1 of Septoria linicola. Lineage (NCBI taxonomy): Eukaryota > Fungi > Ascomycota > Dothideomycetes > Mycosphaerellales > Mycosphaerellaceae > Septoria > Septoria linicola. The sequence goes on from CP099420.1 coordinate 706,904, forward strand.
GGTTCCATTGGCTTGTCCACCCTGCGACAAGGGCGGATCTGGAGCGTGCATGGGAGGCAGATTGACTTCTGGTGGCCGCGAGATCTCCGCGAGTGCCGGGCGTGCAGCGTCTGTTGCCCAATCCAAGATTCCACGATCGAGGGTGATGGGCTCGTGCTCTGCATCTTCATCGTCGCTAAGCCGCCCAAGGTACACGTCGTCGAGACTGAACAGCGCTTGCTGATGCGCTTTCCGGGGCTCCATAGATTTGGCGATAGTCGCAATACTATGCTGAGTGCTGCCTCGGCAGCCGACCTTGCCTTGTTTCGAGCTTTTGGTCTTCGCAAGTGAATCATCTTTCGTCACAGAATTCTCTGCCCCATCAATTACAGGCGTCTGCTTTTTCGCTCTTGGCGCCAGTCCAGCTTTGGCGTACTCGTCGGGAAACTTTGTACGCATTCTGTCTCGCAGATCAGTCGCCTGTCGAGCAAGCAGATCAAGGTCAGGATCTTGTCTGATTGTTGTCCAAGATTTGCCATGCTTTCTGAACCCTCTCAGCAGAGCTTCATCTTCAGCAGCACTGTAGCCATGTCGAGCACGGCGTTCTGATCGAGTGAACGGCTCGTTGATTCCCAATCGCTGCAATGTAGTCGTATCCACTCGTTCAGAAGCCGGTCCTCTCTGCAAGCATGCTGGATCGGCACGTGCCTCGTCTGCGTCAGTCGAAGCGTATTCTCCGGTGTTAGAAGCAGACCTCGCATTCTTTGGCTTTCTGTGGTCAGGGAAGCACACACGAAAGCGATCCTTTAGATCTAGGGCTGTACGGTTATTGAAACGATAATCTGAACAGTTCTTGATCTTTGTCCAGTTACCGACTCCGAAACGAGAAACGCCTTTTAACAAATGTTCTGTCTCCTCCACAGTCCATTTGTTACGTTTTGTAGACTTTTTGGACTGCTTCTTGGGCTCTTCTAGACCACCACGTTCTTGGTCCGCGGTGGGCGAGGCCACTGCTGTGCTTGAGCTAGCCGACTCATCATTGAAAGTCTCAATCTGCTTTGATCTTGGCGGCGGAACTACATGCTGCTCAATACTAATAGATGGTAGCAGCCCAGCATCAGGAGGGGGCTGGTGAAGACCTGACAGAGTTGGTGGAATCCGAAGACGCTTGGCATTGTTTCTGACAGGTAGTTTAGGCAAGTCAAGGTTTGGATTCTCTAGAGGCCGCGCCCTCTTACTCGAAGCACCACTGGAAGCATCGAGGACGAGTCTAAGCAGATCTTGTGTTGAAGCTGTTTCGAGTCGTGCCTTCTCAAGATGTGGAGTTCCATTCAAGGGATGCTTTTGTGACGGAAGAGCCGGCTGGACAGGATTTGGCAAGTTGATGAAATCGAGCGAAGTTGGTCGATACGCTGAGGATCCAGCGCGGTCTTGACCGGCAGCCATCACGTTTCATGGCATTGCAATAGTATCACAGTAGTGAGAAGCAAGAGTAGACAGTCAGCAAGCCCAAAACGGAATCGGCCAAGGGCTCTTGCCGACATCCGACGTGAAGTCGACCGCTGTCACCTTGCCCTCGTTTTGCTTCTCTCCTCGCCCATCACATCTTGCCCATTGTCACGAGGCATCGTAAATCAGCCGAGAGACAGCAGTGCATGCAAGTCTGCATCATTATGTTACCATCACGAATGTGGCTAGGACATACGCTTGCCTCCACATCACCCCGCCCGCTACTCATACAGATCGTCCCTTGGCTCAAATAGCCTGATTAGAGACATCATGGTTAAGCCCCGGCTGCTGTAGCGGCTCTAATGGATGTAGGGATCGAACAAGAATAATATATGTATGACAATGTGTAGGGATCATTTCCTTCTAAGCAATTAGTCGCAATGCGTGTCCTTAGCTTCTTGCTCTTCGTGAGCTTCGCTCTCGCAGAAGATGGGCTTCAGGCTTGGCTTCGCTATGCTTCACAAGACTCGCAGAAACCCATTCTTCCTTCATCACTTATATTACTTAATGGTACCAACAATGGACCTATCGAAACTGCCGGGAAAGAGCTTCAAGCAGGACTACATTCTATGTTTGGAGCACAAATCGAAAATTGCCAGACTGGGACCACCTCTTCAGCCATCGTAGTCGGTACATGGGAGCATTATCGCAGTACCTATCCTGACAGCACTCTCTCCATTGATCTGATTGAAGATGGTTTCTGGCTGAGTGTGCACGGTGCCGATGTCCGCATCGTAGGCCAGAATGAACGAGGCGCACTATTTGGCACTTTCGAATATCTCTCGATGCTAGCACAGGGCAACTTCTCGGATGTTGAGTATGCTACAAATCCCGCTGCGCCTATCAGATGGACAAATGAATGGGACAACATGGACGCCTCTGGAACACACGGCATCATCGAGCGTGGCTTTGCTGGCAACTCAATCTTCTTTGAGGATGGCAAGATCAAAGCGAACTTGACACGGGCTGCGGAATATGCTCGCCTGTTGGCATCGATTCGGATCAATGCTGTGGTGGTTAACAATGTAAATGCGAATTACACGACTTTGCAGCCAGAAAACATCGAGGGCCTGGGCCGCATTGCAGATGTCTTCCGCCCATACGGAGTACAGCTTGGCTTGTCGCTCTACTTTGCTTCACCCGCGAACCTGACCGATCTCGACACCTATGATCCGCTCGATGGGAAAGTCATCGATTTCTGGACGAATAAGACAAACGAGATTTATGAGCGTATTCCAGACATGGCTGGCTACCTTGTCAAGGCGAACAGTGAAGGCCAGCCAGGCCCACTGCAATACAACCGCACCCTGGCCGAGGGTGCCAACCTGTTCGCCCGCGCTCTCCAGCCTCATGGAGGCGTGCTGATGTTTCGTGCTTTTGTGTACGATCAGATCAACGAGACTGACTGGAAAGCGGACCGGGCTAACGCTGCTGTGGACTACTTCAAACCTCTCGATGGCCGCTTCGAGGAAAACGTAGTGGTGCAGATCAAGTATGGGCCAATCGATTTCCAAGTCCGAGAGCCAGTGTCGCCTCTCTTTGCCAATCTTCAAAACACCAGCATGGCCATCGAACTGCAAGTCACGCAAGAGTATCTTGGACAGCAAGTACATCTTGTCTACTTGCCGCCGCTTTGGAAGGTAAGTTTGTGCAAAGGGTCACTGCACTGAATGTCTACTGACCAGAATCCCAGACTCTGACCGACTTTGATCTGCGGATCAATAACAGCTCTTCGCTTCTCCGAGATGTGATGACAGGGTACCATCACAAGCGACCTCTGGGCGGCTCGGCTGCTGTAGTGAATGTTGGAACCAACACTACCTGGCTGGGGAGCCATCTTGCCATGTCCAACCTCTATGCATATGGTCGACTAGCTTGGGATTGGACGCTCGACTCTGAAGACATCTTGCAAGATTGGATTCGTCTGACCTTCGGCCACAACGAGAGAGTCATCGAGACCATAACAGAAATGGCTATGGCATCTTGGCCCGCATACGAGAACTACACCGGCAATCTTGGTACCCAGACTCTGACCGACATCATATATACGCACTTCGGCCCATACCCACAATCGCAAGACAACAACGGCTATGGTCAATGGACACGAGCAGATCCTAATGGCATTGGCATGGATCGGACAGTCTCTAACGGCACTGGCTATGCTGGGCAGTACCCTTCTGAAGTCGCCCAAATGTACGAAGAAATCGCGACCACTCCTGACGACCTCCTGCTCTGGTTCCACCACGTTCCCTATACTCAAGTCCTCAAATCCGGCAAGTCTATCGCCCAACACTTCTACGACGCTCACTACACCGGCGCCTCTACAGCGAACAACTTCGTCCACCTCTGGCAAAGCCTCAAAGGCCTCATCGACGACGAGCGGTATCAAGATGTCCTCTATCGACAAGAATTCCAAGCCGGCCACTCCATCGTGTGGCGAGACGCAATCAACAATTGGATCTACAACCTCTCCAGCATCGAAGACGAAGCAGATCGTGTGGGCCACCATCCGTGGAGAATCGAAGCAGAAGATATGCAACTCGAAGGGTACCAGAAGTACACTGTAGCACCATACGAGGTCGCTTCAGGGGCAATGGCGATCATCACATCTTCCAACACCACGAGTGGAACAGCTTCTACAACGGTACCCTTCGAGGATGGGACATATGATCTCGTGATCCAGTACTTTGACCTCACAGCAGGAAACAGCACGTACAGCGTCACTTTAGACAATTGCGAGATTGGCCGTTGGATAAGCGATGATGTCGATACAGGAAAGCTAGGACATACGCCTTCGATTTATCTAGATGGGCATTCTTCCTCCAGAAAGCGGTTCGCTGGGGTGGAAGTGAAGAAGGGAGATGTGTTGAAGATTGTGGGAGTGCCTGGAGGGATTGAGCCGGCGCCAGTAGATTATGTGGCGTTTTTGCCGGAAGGGGTGGTTGATTGAGGAGTGTGATGAGAGGACTGAGTTGTAGATGAGTTGTAGCCGCGGTACAGTTATGGAAGTATGCTACTCCTTCCAGCACGGGCTTGCGGGCTACCTGGGCCTAAATATGAACGTGTTCTGTCACGCCGAAATCGTAGCTTGGGTGAGTAGCCTGTCGCCACGGATGAATGGGTGTTCTTAACGAGGCAGTAGCCGAACACGAAAAGAGAGAATTGAGACGTGAAACTTCAGCAGGGAATCGTGAACTCAGCAGTTTCAATATTGAACAGATGCAGCTATCTGATTGCCGCAAGTGCCTCCGACCTGGCACTGTATGAACGCCGTCCTTGCCCTTGCATTCCCATTGGTATCGTGAAAGTTTTGATGAAGTCGAGTGATGAGAGAAGTGGTTACTCCTCCTCCTCCTCGCCGGCATCGTCGCCGTCACCCTTGCTCTCGGCGGCCTTGGCCTTCTTTCTCCTCACGCGACCTGGGCGGCCACCACCGAATGGCGAGGTGAGGGAGAAGTCAATGTGCTTCTGGGAGTCGAGACGGACAATGAACGATGGGACGTTGACGATCTGCTTGCCGACACTGTATGCGGTGTTAGTGGATTGATGGGAAAGAGTTCGGGACTTGAAAGACATACCGGATGTGACGCTGGCGGATCAGGACACGGGCGTGGTGGATAGACTTGGCAAGACCGAGCTTGTAGACACAGGTCTGCAGACGACGCTCCAAGAAATCCTCGACCTTGAGTGCCAAGACGTAATCGAGCTTCATGCGCGACTCGTCGAGCACACCGACACGCACCAGACGGCGAATGAGGGCGTTTCCTTCGAAGAGACGCTTTGGGTCCTTCTCGTCCATGGTGAGCAGCTGACTGGTAGGGTGTCAGTGGGTTATTCTTTTGAAAGAGAAGAAGCAGCGGAATTTTGCATACCGGGCAGCACGACGGATCTTGGAGAGGGTGAGCTGGACACGCCACACCTCACGCTTGTTGCGCAGACCGTACTCTCCGACGATCTTCAACTCGGAGTCACTGTGCGGCCATAATTAGACTCTGATGCACCAGATGTACAGCGCAGCATCAAGCTGGCTCATTGATCATGGGCTATACGCACAGACGAGCGGCCTCGAAGGGACGACGTGGGACCTTGTAGGTCTTGGAGTACGAGCGTCTGGAGAAAAGTCAGTGCTAATTCCTTCTCGAAAAGAGACATCTCAGTCCAGAGAATGCAGCAGATGTGGCGTGGTGCTCGTTCTGCGTGCGGCGAGATATTGTCCTCCTGCTCAACGCTCTTTCGGTGCATTTGTTTGCTGTCCAGCTGCTGCATACTGCGGTCCATCTTGCCCAGCAGCACGCGAGCATGAAGACCATTTGTCGCTCGCATCTCAGAATTTGCCACACCAATTCCACATCCACTGCATTCTTGTCGCTGATTGTATCGGATTGCAACAGTACGTACGGGGCCATGTTGTCTGTTGTGCGGGCAACTCGTGCTTGTCGAAGGGAAGAAGACGATCTCGAAGCCGCAAGCTGAATGTGAGGACGAATTTCTGTGGACGGGAAAAGCCGTAAGCGGGAAAAAACTTGGCACACCTCGAATTCGTGCGGCAAGTGCGATGGGCCACCACCAGAAATTCCGTTTCTGCTTCATCACCCAGCGACAACACCACCAACCCTCACACCTCCCTCCTCACACACCGCCGTCAAGATGGGTCACGCTGCAGGTCTCCGCGCTGGCACTCGCTATGGTATGTGCTCCTGCAGATGAGAACATTGGAGAGGGAAAGAGCGAATGCGACAGGGAAAGAACAATCACTGACAGTATGCGACAACAGCCTTCTCTCGCGACTTCAAGAAGAAGGGTATGATCAACCTCGGAACATACCTCAAGCAATACCGTGTTGGAGATATCGTCGATGTGGTGGCCAACGGAGCTGTTCAAAAGGGCATGGTAGGTGGACTCGGATACCCATACACACTTTTCTATCAGCTTAGTAGCCGCTGTGTTCTGGCTCTCCAGACTCACGCTACAAGCGCCTCCTTGCGGTGAGAGGCTAACGCCCGCTTTTTCTTCCAATAGCCATACAAGGTCTACCACGGTAAGACCGGTGTCGTCTACAACGTCACCAAGTCCGCTGTCGGTGTCATCCTCTACCGCCAGGTCGGCAACCGCTACATGGAGAAGCGCATCAACGTCCGTGTCGAGCACGTCAAGCACTCCCGTTCGCGAGACGAGTTCTTGGCCCGTGTCAAGACCAACGCCGCAAAGCAAAAGCACGCCAAGGAGACTGGCGAGCACGTCCACCTCAAGCGCCAGGCTGTCCAGCCCCGTGAGGCCCGCACTGTCAGCGCCAAGGACAACAAGCCAGAGAACGTTGTCGCCATCGCCTACGAGACCACTATCTAGAGAGTTTCGACATGGTATTTTTGGTTGGGCGCATGTGGTGGGATGGGCGAAATGATACTCCAGGCATTGATGAGCAGCTGCGACGGACGAGATTCTGTCTACTGGCTTTGCCAATCTCCATAGTGAGCAAAACGAAACTACATGTTTGAACGCCATCGCAGACACTTTTCTTTAGATTTGCTTCCCTGCTCCTGCTGTTTCACAAGGCTGTACACGTGATGGTTTGCCAAGGACCGCTGCATCTCCAGTCATCCAACACTCAACAGAATCATCGTTGTACCCATCACACATCATGCCCTAGTCGTGATCAGTGGATCTCGTCATGTCTCCTTCGTCCTCGGCGGCAGTTATGCCAAGTCACGTCCGGAACAGAGGGTCTTCAAATGCAACGCCTGTACCAGATGCATCGATCAGACCATCAAGAACATCATCAAGACCAGCTTCACCAGCAGCGCCAATATACGACTCATCTGCACCAGTGCCGCACTACACTGTGTTCATCCGGCTGCCCTTTTCGAGAGGCGACTTTGTAGACCCACCTCCTACCAACTGGACAGCTGCCAAGGATCGGCAGCTATGGAAGCTGATATCCAAGTCACATTCGGGCGATCTAGACTGGGAGGGGCTTAGCCATGAATTCGATGTTGAGCTCAACTTCCTACTAATGCAAGCGGCGTGGCTGTCAGAACGGCATATGGAGAGGATGCGGCGACAAATGACGAGAATAGGCGGTGGCGGGGCAGGTGATGGCACTACGGGCAGCGGTACGGGGAGCTCAGTGGGTGGGGTTAAGATGGAGAGAACTGGTAGTCGGGGTGAGTATTGACGTGTGCTGATTTTCGTGCAACCCGCTGACGCGTTGCACAGAGTCGAAGCTTCAGGCAGGATCAATCACTGCAACAGCCAGACGAGGAAGTCCGTCGCATGCAGGTATTGGAGACGTCCCGGGCTCGCCAATTCCTGACGAAGCACAATTCCCGCAGCCATCCATCTCACGGACACCGTCATCAGCTACGGTGACACAGAGTGGAGTATCAGGATCACGATCACAGCAACCTCGATCACGAGGCCTGCGAGGGTCGAGCGGGTCAACAAGAAAGCCACTTCCAGCGGCTGCCGTTTTCGACACGACAGCCGCATCTAGGCACGACTACTATGAAGACGCTCTAGAGCACGAGGGACACTCCGACTCAGATTCCGAAGACGAACCTCCCTCAGCTCTTGCCCGAAGCCAAGCTTTCCGCCGCCCACCACCTGGCAAGAAAGCTAGGCCCACACTAGCAGACCTCGCGTCAGAAGGCGACGATGAAGAAGGCACCAACGATGATGATGGTGACGATGACGATGACGAGAGCTCCAATGGAGGCTATCTCCCCTTCGCAGCAGCTTCAAAACCCGACCCAGCCGCAACACTACGCAACTCCCCCAGACGCCAGGCCGCAGAGCTAGCAGCACAGGGCAGCACAACCACAAGTCGTACAAGACCAAGAGACCCAGTCCGCGCCAACACAGGCGAGTCCTCCCAATCCTCAGCAAGCTCTCAACCTCCCGCCCCCGAACCCGGAATGCAACGTCAACCATCCCAACTCTCCTCCGCCCCATCATCCTCCGATAACCCTTCCCAGCAACACGGCCGCAGAGCCTCCTACGACTCTTCCGCCGCTCAGCGACCCGCACACCCACTCTCGCCACGCCATCGTGCTCAACTGGCCAGTCTGAGTCCGCGCAGCAGGAGAGATGGCAGTGAAGGTACTCCGAGCATGGGAAGCTCGTTCTCAGATCTAGACGATACGAGCGTTACGCAGAGTGCGCTGGAAGAAGCGTTGATGAGTAATATGAGAGCGCAGGGAGGGAGCACGATGGCGAGTCGGATGAGTAGTTTGAGAGACGCGTTGGGGAGGGGGTCGAGAGGGTGAATGGTTGTTGCTGCAGACATGGTATAGAGTGGAGGAGAACTATGACATTTACTGCTAGATTGCAATTCAGCTTTATCTACTGACAGATGGCATGATACAAAACTTGTTTTAGCTAGACATTAGCACACCAACACGCCTGGTGAGCTTTGTTGCTGACATTATCAACCTAATGGTATTTGGCGCTTTCCTGTCCTGCGCGAGCATCATTCTCCACCATCGATATAGCACTGCAGATTTGCTAATAGTATGCCTCTGCTAGACCGCCTTCTATGCGAGCAGCGCCGGCACGGTGATTGCTGGAGTTGTGACTCCGCAGGCATCTCAATCAGTACATTATGAAGTCAGTCCAGCTTGCTGTCTGGAGTCGGCCTCCGTGGCATTACTGATGCGTGCACTCGTATGTCTTCCTCGTGGTGGCTTGGTACGAGACGCCATAGTTCTGGAATAGGCGAGGAGGATTCGACGTGCTCGGATCCTTCCTCGCTTGGCACGCATAGGCGAGAGATTTGCCATGTGGAAAGTCAGAACGTTGTGGTTGCGTGCAAAGCCTGCTGCAGTCATTGCTTAGTGGAGAGTATTATTCTGCCAATAGGTTCTAGGGGACATGATGCGGATGTTGACGTTGTTGCTGGGGTGTACACGAGCTGTGGTGCATGCAAAGGATGTATTTGCTGGATCGTGTGGGTTGAGCTGATGTACTGTCTGTGTACAATTCGTGCTTGCAAGAACTGACATGGTACCGATAGCAAATGAAACAAAAGACCTTGCTCATATAGAGTTGTTCTCCGACGCCACGCTAAAGGCATACTCAAGTCAGGCTGACTCTCACATCCCAAAGCCAGACACCCCTCTCATTCCAGTTTGTTGATAGCATCTCCAAGAGCCTTTGTCCCTTCTCCACCAGAGAACTGAGACTACTTCTTGTGGAATACCTCGAGGCGAGTCTGTAATTCGTAGCAGAAGCATGACTCTGGCGAGTCCTGACTTCTCGTCGATCTCTGTGGTCACGTTCGATACATCCAGGAGCCTAGTTCCGTTATGTTTGGTGTAATGATTGATGAACTCAGATCTGCTTTGAACCATTCCAACGCGTCCGCTGGGAAATTCGACCTGGCATTGGAAGTCGGAAACAAGGAGCTGCTTCATCAACGGATCTGTGAAATTTCGCGATGATAGAAGGTTGGCGAACTTGAAGGCGCGACTCTCGACGTCTCGCACTGAAGGATTTACCGATTTGATCGCAGCTGGAGGAGAAGGCGATGGCCGCAGAATGTCCAGAGAAGAAGCCATGATGTTATCGTCCAATTTTGACGAGATAGGTTGCAATAGTGTTATGGTAGGCCAGGTTCTCAAGACTTCAGCGAGCTTCGACTTCGATCCTTCGATGATCTAGCTGGACTGATCGACAATGCGGAATATATGTGAAACATACCTGAGGACAAGGCTTGTATAAGAACTGGTTCCCAAGGTCAAGGCTTATGAATCCTTCATGACCCGAAACACGAGAAGAAGTTGGCCCTACACGCCATGCGGGAGCTGCTCCTGCAGTTCGCCGGGGGCCTTGATCATAAATCGTGTCAATGACAGCTATAGGTCTTAACTGCCTGTAGGGCAAGACGAGTGGCATGCTACTCAAAAGCTAGTAGTGAGGGTTCGAGTAGGGCACGAAAATCAGGCCGGACAGCCATCTCCGGATTTGCCGTACTCCGAGCACTCGTTCACTATAACAACGCGGGCGGTGTGTCTGTGCTGACGAAATCAGTACTTTTAAGATAGGGCATGATTAAGCCTGACTACGAAAAGGTGCACACAATGCCGTAGGGCTCTTGCTGCTGTCGGGCCGTTTCGACTTCGTGTTGCTTGCGCTCTTCGGAGTTAAGGCCTTGAAGGTTGCCCGCATCACCCGCAGGATCTCAGGTATGCCCGTCTTCATGCAAAGCTCGTAAATTCGGAACCGACGCATGAGCAGAGATGGCGTCCGACTCGTGGTATATGCGTGAGATAGCGTGGGACATGCGTCGGGCAAGAATGGCACGCCGCACGTAAGTGCCTTAGGGTTGAGGAAGACTTCTCAATGCTGTCTGGCGGAAGGCTCAGCAGATCTTGCATGATGCAGTGTTGCAGAGAAATTCTTGTCACATCAGCTATGAGTTCATTCATTACCACCTTGTTGTTGTCATTTGCGATCGCGTTCGTCAGGCCACTTCACTGCTCGACAGTCTCGCTCATCTGACGCATTGCTGCAAAACCGCGACCAGCGGCAAATGTCAATAAGGCTCCAGGACTCACGCAAGAACGCGCCGTCTGAGTATTAGATGGTGACCGCTCACTGCTGGGCGGAATCAAGCCCTATGTGCCCTACCTCTCGTGCTTGATACCCAAGCTTCGTGGCCATTAGGTGGCTTCGATCTGTGCCGAAGGCTGCTCAAGAAATTTTCGAGCCACGAGCGCGTCGAATGTGCGTGCGATGCAGCGGGAGGCTAGAAGCCAGATCTCATGTCACCAAGAAGATGCCTCTGCGATGGACCGACTCCTTGCTCGTGAAAGTAGCATTTGCAGAACCTCTGGGACAAACTAGTGCTGGGACTTGGGTACACGAACGAAGTCCTTCATTCTATTGGCTTCACTCTCTTCATCAACATGATCGTAAGTGACTGAGCATAAGCCACTCGTCCGTACTGGCCACATATCAAGGTAGAGTCGACCACGGTACTGCGAGAGTGACAATGTAAGCGACTGGTACGAGCGTGTCCTCAAAAAGCTTCTTGCCTGTATACAAATACAAATACTATAAGCCCGACCGGCACAAGAGTAGCAATGGCAGCAGCACTGTATCAGACACATTCTCACAAGACACAATATAAATCACTTTGCTGTTGGTCAATCCAACATCCCAGCATGGAGACCAACACGAAGAAGTTCGAACACGGCAATGGCAGTAAGGCTTGCAGCGCAGCACAGCGGGTGTTCTACACGCCGGAGCTGCTCAAAGCTGTACTCTCCCAGCTCGAGACTGAAGAGTTCTTTAAAGTCCAGGCATCTCACCCACATTTCATGTCTGTCGCCATGCAGTTTCCGGCACTGCGCTCCAAGTTTTTCCTTGAAGAAAACCCGGCAGCTATTGGTCAAGCTTTCAAAATCAATCCCGTATTCATCAAGATCATCAAGACTGCTGGCTGGTCCTACGACTCAGAAAGGACGAAAATTCGGATCTCTCCAGTAGACCACAATGGTTATGTCCGATACTGGTCGAGTAGGGTAGATGAGGCTCAGCGACTGCTCGCTATGCTACCTCCAACGACGGTTTTGTGGCAGCCTCCCGCTAATATCGGTGGAGTCCCGTGTCACCAAGGTAGAGAATTCTCTGAGCTGCAGTGGGAAGACAATATGGCTTCAGCAAGGGTGACATACAACCTGGTTGACAAGACATTACGCGCAGGCGTCGAGGCTTTTCTGCGGGCACACCACGCCACACCAATCCCCGAACGCCGTAGTTTTTAGGCGATGACACTGAGATATCAGCATGCACAGAGACGAACCACCGGGGCTCGATAAGCGCTTACATGGTCAACGGTCGACCGTGGCCCGGGACATAATATCGAGTACCGGAAGCACACGACAGCACCTATTCTCGTCATGCTGGACTCGCTCAATGTCCCAGCACCTTATGTCTAAACTATAGCGGACACACTTGATAGATTCCCTTTGCTCCAAGAACAAACATTCTACCGGGTTTCGTGGTCTCGAGCAACAGCACTAGCCCAGAACATGACATTTCATGACACGCGACGATACACCATCTTACCTCTACGCTGGAATGGCACCTGACTTGTGCTGCATGCGCCACCTGTGGTGGTACTCCAGAGGACATAGCTCTGCCTGCGGTCTGCCGCTAGCTTTAGAGAGTAGCGAACCAATAGCTTCGTAGCTTCGAAGCTTACAGGACTCCACGACCAGCTACCTGGGACCTGGCTCGGACATTGATTGTACCTACAGTTCTCTATCTATCGTGCCGATATCGAGCTCATCTTAAAGATCACGCGCGAAGTTGTGTGCTGCTCGCCATGATGCTCGCCTCTATAATGGAGGTACACTCACCAAATATCTCTATGGCACCGCCATGATCCATACTATGTTTGGGACCTCCAAAGCTAACGCATTTCCCGATGCCACCTATTCAACTGGCTACGATGCCAGCTGATGGTGTTCCTCTTATCTCGAGTGCGGACGTAAGAGAAGCTGAGCCGCATCTCATGGCGAGAGTGATAGAAGTTGAGAGCTGGGTCTGCTCTTGCCTGATCATATTGCTTCTTAGCAAGCTCCCGAAAGAGTGGGCTGAACATGGTGGATTGAGAAACGCAGTCCTTACATGGAAGCAGTCTTCCACATGAGACGCTGCAGTGCTGAAAGTATATATAGCAAGATTAGCAGCGATGCAGTGGTTCGTGAGACAGCACAAAGACATTGTTAGACAAAGCTAAGGCTAAAACAAAGGCATTAAAATTGATATGTTTTGCCACGCTGTAGCAGTCTCACTTCCTCTCGGTGTTTCGTGCGAGCATTTAGAGTCTGTCGATGAGCCAATTCCATGGACTTGCTGCTGCCGCTAACCATATAGCATGGAGCATCAAAAGTTTTCCGATGGATCGAAAAGCTATCTTGCGGCGCTCGTGAAGACAGCAAGCCTTTGTAGCTAGATCGAAGCAGCATACACTTGTGCTCTCGCAGCAAAGCACTCGTGCATAATGTCTCTGCTGTTCATACTTAAGCCTGCCCCCAACCAAGCAATGAGACTGCACCACCCCAGTCGAGCAACACCAAGCCCCAGATCTACCAAGAGAGAGACAACGAATCAACAGAAATTTCCACCGTAACTCTCCTCAGCAATGGATCTCCGCCGCCAACTCGCCCACAGAGCCTGGCTCTCCAACGCCAACCAGTCTCCCACCCAATGCGCCTCGCAAGCCAATCAGGCCCGCCAGGCCAATTCGTACTACGGTACGAGCTCGCAGATGGCTCAGATGAGCAACGCGCAGAACCAGTTGATGAGGAGCTCGTCAGCTCAGCACGATGCTTTCCAGCGGGATCAGCGAGCTAGGTGCAACGCGGCCAAGGCGATCAGTGATTGGAAGTATGGACGCTGAATGCTCTTCGTTGGATCGAGAGGCAATGACGATGCGAGACCCTCGGCTCGTGTCTTGATAGCGCAGCTGTGTGGTTGTGGCCCTGAGAGGAAGTTTAGCTTGCAAGGGAAGTTGATGAGATGATCTTTGACAGAATCGACTGTGTAAAACTCCATGTATCTCATGCCGTGCACAGTAGCCCCGCTCCAATGCTTGCTCGTGACTCTGTACGATCATAAAGCATCCACGCCGCTTTCCCCTCCCTTGACATGCTGCACCTCTTGCTCGATCATGTCATGCAAAGTCTGTCCAATCGACTTCTGTCGATGCTTACTTCTTCTTCTCCTTTCCTTTCCTACCTGTCAACTGAAGGCTCGAAACTCCTGTCGCCACTGCGCTCATGCGTTGGTCCTCTCGTACTGTAGACCAGAAGGCTTGGACAGCCGGCTGCCATGTGAGTCCCAGCATGCTGCTTGAGTAGGACTTTACGTCGCCGGTCGGGCTCAGCCGAACGCGGTACACTCGCCTCTCGTCGACTTCATTGCTGTCGATACCAAGCACGACGCCATTCGTACCATCAGGTGCTGCCTCGCTTGCGATCCTCGCCTCTTCTGTCTGTCTCGCAGATGCCTGCATCTCCAGCTTCTCTTCCTCCGCCTTGCGCTCCTTCTTCAGCTTGTTCCTGTTCTTCTTGGACGAGCCTTTGATCGTGCCATACTTGTCTGCTGCATCAAGACGTATCTCAGCCTTCATCCCTGGAGGACAAATGTCGAGCTCGTAACCCATCGGTCTCATCCGTGCTTGCACGAGCTGTATCGGCATGATGTAAAATGGCGTTTCGAGCATGTTGCTGTCATCACCAGCGACCAGAATTGCCGATAACTTTCCGTCGGAAGTGTACAGACCTGCACCAGAGTCTCCGAAGTAACCGACAGCTCGGCCTGCTTGGCCGGGAAAGACAGCATAGTCGTGTGTCTCAGGAATGCTATCATCGCTCTCATTGATGCTGTGCTCTTGCCTGGATGCACCAACACGGCCCACAGAAATCTCTGTCGTACGCCCAACTTTGATGAGGAGAGGCTCACTTGCAGGTTCAAGATCTGCCATACCAGTGATGTGAGGACGAGTGCGAAATTTGTCGAAGTCAGCTGCAAAAGCTCGTGGAATAGGCATATTACTCGGGAAGACATTGTCAGACATTGTCGAACTGGTCGGCGATCTCTTTCTTCAACTTGATGAGGGCAAAGTGCGAGATGTAAGGCCGTCGCTTGACACATTCGAGATGCGGACCACATTCATCCTTCGTGAAGTGAGCGGCCTCTTGGCCGGACGTGAGGAAAATCTCGCCAATGTCAATGGCTTGCGGATCGTTTTCTTTAGTGTACCGCAGGTCAGACTCCCGGATTTGCTCAATAGCTTTTCTGGCTGGCTGATCCAAGTCCGGTCGTCTAAGCTCGTGTGCGTACGTAGCATCGCGATCTTGCCTTGAGAAGACTGTCGCTTCCCAGTCTCTGCGAGTCGGATGTGTCACAACAAGGGGCCCCTCGGGCAACGGGAGTTGATCTGGTAAGAGCGCAGCGCGATCTGCCTTCTGATGCATAGAGTGGTGACAGCCGGACACAAAAAAACGCATCTGTGCCGTCATTGTACTTTTCGAAATCGCCTGGAGAAAGTCAGCGTGTGTTAACCCATGGTGTGATCGAAAGATTATTTACCCGTTGACAGATTCTTGACTCTGAATTTTGGACCACAAGCTCCTGAGCCGTATTTTGGATCCTTCAGCCTGCCATCCTTGATTCCGAGTGACATACCAACGGCAGTGGTTTTGCCCAGATTGAATGCCTTGTCCTCCCTTCACATGACGGTCTTTGCGCGTTCTGCTGTGGTGAGAGGGCGTGCGCCATCGCCGTAGGCATTCCTGATCGATTGCGGAATGTTCAATGCTTGATCCATTTCTTGTTTGTATTTCTGGCGCAGTGTCTCCTGAGCAGCGGTAGGAGTAGCCTTGGAGACGGGCGTAGCCTTCGGGCGAGCTGGTGTGGCTGGCGTCGCAGAAAATGCTATATCTCTGGTGAAGTTGAACCGGATGCGGACACCTTGGAACTGTGCTGGCACATGCTCCGCAATGAGAACCTTGACCACCTTTAGAGCCTCTGGCCAGCGGCCCATATCTCTCTGGCGCACTCTCACTTCCATGTACGGCTCACTAGGCTCATTGGTGCCCGGTTGGAAGGCCTGAACGGCGCTGACGCCTCCAGCGAGCACAGGCGACAAGATCAGGCGGGCTTCATTGTAAGCCTCCTCAACAAGGCCTGCTGCTTCTTCAAAATCGCCTGGTCGGTCGTAAGTGATCTTGGGCCAGGTGGTCCAGTGTGCCGGAATGGTCAGATCCATGGGCTGTTCGTAGTCTGGATGGTTGGGAGGCGCCAGCACAAACTGCCTTCTTGAGCCATCGGAGAACACCTGGTAGCTGATGCTCTCCGCCAGCTCGAGGTCCGCGGTTGCACTCTGTCCGGCGGTTGCTTGGCTTGGTGCTTCTGGCTTTTCAGAAGCACCTGCAGAATTTGAGGCGGAGGGCGGCAAAGTGTTGAGCCCTCTCCACCAGGCCTCCACCGCTGATGTCGCCGGATGCTGGTGCGGGCGGAGGCGCCTCCCGTGGCGCGTTCTCTTTCTTGTTCGACATTCTCCTGTGGGTGGAGGTGTTGTGGTGGCAGAAGGCGAGCGGGTTGATGGCGTGGAGTTGGAACTTTTCGTGAGAGGGTGAAGTCGAGAAAGTTTAGTGCACTCGCAACGAACGCTAATCTGTAGTGCAGGAACTCGCGAGACCGAAAATGTCGAGCGACTTGTCACTGCGGAGGGCAAGTTAATTAAGTAGCTTTCTTTGTAACTGATAATTTCGTGCCGTGAGTCAGTTTGTCCTCAAAAACATGCCTTTAAGCCTGGTAGCAATCAATACATGCCTGAAAGGCCATTTAGGTTCGATTCTGTACCAGCCTTTAGCTTCGCGAAGGATCTAGCCGGTGGCGGAACATGTAGCGGCATTCCAGCACACTTGCTGCACGTGTCGTGAGTGATGCGACGGACGCGTGCGTACACAATCGGCTTCTTTCCATGCCATGGTTTTGTCATATCTCGGGGTATCAACTTACCTACCGCAAACGCCAACAAAAAAGTGAACATCATGCATCAACCAATCAGTGAACGCCTATCATTCATCAAGCCTGCCTGGTATTCATCGGTTCCTGTCCGGAAGTCCCCTTTCCAGGTCTTCAAACGCTTCATCCTCTCGACTCACAGGCTGCTGCGAGTCCGGGTCGTCGTTGACCAGATTGACAGCCTGTTCCTGCACATCGACTTCATCTTCCTCGTCCCGATACGGCTCGTGTAGATGTTGTGGTGGCGAAGTCGCTGACGATGAGCCTCCAGAGCGAGCAAGGGATCGCACAACGTCACCTTTGCATATAGGGCAAGTGCGCCGCCTGGTAGTAAGCCAAGGAGTACTGAGCAGTGAATGTTAGCATTGATTCACGGCAAAGGGGTGGTCAGTAGGGAAGCAACTTACATGCACTCTGCGTGGAACTCGTGGCCGCAAGGCAGACTCATCACTCGACTGACACCGTCGACGTACTCCTCCAGACAGACGACACACTCTCGCTGCTTGCCTCCATAGCGTCGTCGCCATTCTGCTAGTCCGGCGGCGCGCTTCTCTTCGATCTGCTCTAATGATGGCGAAGCCATGCCATCTGATCGCAAAGACCCACTGCTTTGTGGTAGGTCAGATGCAGTTCGTGCTCGTGGCCGCGATCGTGTACTAATGGGCCGCGAAGCTGGCAGTAGTGGTGTCGTTGCACTAGCCTGGGATGATATAGACGTCGTCGATCCCGTACTGCTAGGCATGGTCTGATATGTGCGGACCGGCAAGCGCTCGACAACGGATTTCGGTGCTCTCCATCTGCGTCGACGTATGCGAGAACGGAGCAACAAAAGTGCATAGACTACAGTCAGCGTCACAAGTGGGGACACCACGAGGACAAGCAGGGTGTCAAAGAATGGCGAGGACGACATTGAAGTTTGTGATAATGTCACCCATAAGCCATCGTGATGCGGTGCACCTCCTGCGAGATGAGGTTTGCGCTGCACAGTCTCGGCCTTCCCGTGCTGTGCATCTTGTTCAGGCTGTGCAGGCTTGAGGGGCAAATGTGAAGAATCTGCATGCTCCTTGTGGCCAGAACCAAACAGCCTTCCGATCCAGCTTCGTGATGCCTCCTGTGCTTCGTTGTGTAAAGCTGCGACTTCGTGCTCCACTTTGGCAGCCTTGAAACTCTCGATCTCGACAGCTTCATGGTGGGCCTTGCTGTATTCACCACTTCCAGGCGTGATGCTGCCACCTTTGAGTGATGACGCTTCGACTGCAGTGGACTTCGGCTCTGCGGTCACGCTCGAACTCGAAGTGCTCTCCTGCAGATGTTGCTCCTTTTGTTCGGCTACTAAATCAGGATCACGCCAATCCTGCACTCCGATAACGAAACCGTCCTCGGGTCCTGATTGCTCGGCGGCTGCAGTCTTTTTCAAGTTTCCGGATGAAGCCACCTGCTTCGGGTCTTTGTGATGATCAGTATCATCATCAAAATCCTTCTGCTGAACCCATCCCGGCTTTCCACTGCTTGGAGGGCGTCTACTATTGGCGTCAGGCGTGCCGTGGCCAAGGAGTGAGGCAAACCAGCCCGCTCTATGTCTGTGCACCTCTCCACCTGCTTTCTGCTGGCTAGAAGCTCCGTCCTTCTTGCTTGCCTTCTTTGCTTGCGATACAGATGTCGCCTTACTGCTCGCAGCAGTCGTGGTAAAGTTGGGCTTATCGTCCGAGGCTTTACCGTGAACAGATTTCTGGCCAAGGACCGGGACAACAATCTTGTTGGACTCGACGATAGTGTTGCCACCAGCAGGCATCAAGCTCGAGAGAAGCTGTGCGGTAGTGTATGATGTGAACAGGGAAGGTATTGTGACGTTGGAAGTGTCACCCCGCGCGTACATGGTCACCAGCGGGCCACCACGAATATCATCTCCTACAATCAGTGCAATGCCGCCTCTTCGCTGCACCCACTTTACTTTCTCCAGAAATCCACACCCACCACGGCTGAGCAAAACCACCTTTCCCGCAATCTCGGCGCTTTCCTGTAGCGATTGTATGTCTGCGTGAGTGGGCTTCTTGGTGTTGCCTGCCGAATTGCCGTTGACATGAATTCCATCTGAAGCTGGCAGCGGGTGGTGCAGATGGTCGTCTGTGCCATCATCTTCTGTTGGATGTTCCTTGTCTGGTGTTTCCTCATCTTCGTCATCCGTAGGATAGTCTCTTTTGCTGTTGCCTGCCAATGGTCCCTGACCTTCTGTGGCAGCGCTCTTGCCATCGCTGATAGACTTCTTCGTGCTCGACCAGCTTCCATCGTCCCAGCCGGGCACGTCGCTGCATCCCAACTCGCCTCCAGCGCCCGCGCCGGATCCTCCTCGACCTATATGGTCGTTGCCAAAGCCACTGCCAATCCAGAGCTGCCCACTTAGGCTCTTGACCGGAAGCAGCGGGCCAAACGCTGCAGGTCTGGCCACGAAGTTTGTCGAATTGTCGTCGGTTATGCTGATGATGGCGCTGGGTGGGAACAAGCTGGAAGGTGTTCGCCAGTTGAAGTAGGTCCCTATGCCTCCGCGATCGTCTTCCACACCATCGTCGTTATGCCAGGGACCGACGACGAGGAGCAGGAAAAAGGCGACTATGCACGAGGTGACGGTGAGAAGAAATCGCACTGGTCGCATCGTGCTGGTATTGCTGCGGGTGATCACCGCAGCTTCTAGAAACAGAATGGACACGAAACAGCAATGGAGTACGCGGTCGGCTCGCGACCTTGCCTCCGTGGTGCTCACACTATCATCCGCAGGTCGTTGTTGGACTGTGTATGCGGCAAGGTAATGGTGGTGGTCTGGGTCGTGGTATACGCGGAGGTGGCGCTCGTGTGATGTGTCGTCGAACACCGCTCTTTCCTGGCCGACCTGTTCGATCTGTGCAACGGCGGCTGCCTCGGTCTAGCAATAAAGATGCACACGTTGACGAAGAGAAGCAAGGTGCGTGCAGTGGAGAAGCTCGACGGCGTGAGAAATCAGGAACAGGAATGAGAGCGTCAAAGTGTATAGGGGAGAGCTGTTCCGTCCTTGCTGATGCTGCTGCTGCGGTCATGCATGGGTTGGATGCAAAGTCGCTCAATCACGTGTAGACTAGCTGCCATTCAAGCACGCATGTGAACAATGCCAGCACCTTGCCATCATCTTGACAACCACATGGCATCAACGGACACTTGCATGTCACTTCAGCTATCAATCACGTTGTTGTGCTCTGCAAGGCTGATCGGTATGTCTCACATAGAGGCGTTGATCAAGAAATGCCTGAGGCGATCGCGAACGCGCTGGGACTGCAGAGCGGGATGTGCTGGTAGCTGGGTTGATCCATGTCCGCGCATCATCTGTGACGACTGCGTTCTTCAGTCCTGTCAGATGCTGTTTCACGCTGCGGAGACGACATGTGGTTGTTCTGATTTCGACCTTCGTCAGCTCGAGAAACGTCCATCATCTTCTCCCCTGTGGTACTTGGTAGCGCAGTGCGAGCACGTTGGAACAAATGGCCATCCACTCCTGTGCGGCTCAAAGAGAGTTTCGCGGATGATCGAGGCCGTCCGCAATCGTGTCGGTGGGGCGAGAAGCATGCGTCCTGCAGGTCATGAGAAGAGTCGCCTACTGCACTCCACGAACGCGTGCCGCAAGTCTTCGATTCTGTCATCATTGCGCCTTCTCATCCTTCCACTGCCTTGGCTGTTGCTGCTTGAGGCTGGGAAAGAGGCAAACGGAGGAGGTCGGGACTGATGGCGCTGTAGCTTCGATTCAATCCGTCCACACGGTTCGCTTGAGGAACGCGGGCGAACGATAGCTTCGTGGATCGACAACGCGCTATACGAAAACGGGACCTCCGTTACCATCGGCCATGTACTCGCAACCAAAAATCTGAGCGCGAGCTGCGTTTCGACGTACGCGAATGGCTTTCGGCAGAAGAGATGTACGTAGACTCCTGCCGAACGCAACGTGAGTACGGACTTCTTCTTTCCTCAACCACACCTCATCAGCTCTCTGCCTACCTGGTCTTTGCACACTGCTCTTGCGTTCCAGCGTGTGTTTACAACTCAGCCTCGTGGCATCCATCTTCTCCTCTCCTCTCCTCTCCTCTCCTTTCCTCTTCCTCGATACCGTATCGACCTCATCATCACCAAACCTCAAACCTGCACGAGCCTGATATTTACACTGCATCTGCGAAACATAACCCTCAGTCTACAACTACGGCATTCCTACCAAATACGAACGCCAGTCGGACTGGGATACCTACAACGAACTCCTCCACAGTTGCCATACCACCCTCCAGCAAGATGAATCTCAATCCAAGCACCAGTTTCTTTGAGGTGCCAGGCTTGGGCAACAAGAAAAAGCCTGGTCATCACAAGGAGCACAGAATACCATTCTTGGGCTTCCTTCCCAACAAGATCCGCAACCACTTCGTTGCCATGGTCGGCGAATTTATTGGCACCTTCCTGTTCTTGTTCTTCGCCTTTAGTGGTACACAAGTCGCCAACGCAGCAGCTGCTGGAGCAAACACCGGAGACACAACCTTGGCGCAAGTACCGAATGCTAGTGTGCTCATGTACATTGCCCTGGCGTTCGGTTTCAGCTTGGCTGTCAATGCTTGGGTGTTCTTCAGAATCAGTGGAGGTCAGTTCTTGTACCATTCGCTACATGCTTATGACTGACTAACTTGACGCCAGGTCTATTCAACCCTGCTGTCACACTCGGACTGGCCTTGATCGGAGCAATTACCTGGATCCGAGCGCTTCTTACTTTTATCGCTCAGATGCTGGGTGCTATTGCCTCCGCGGCGGTCGTGTCAGCACTCTTCCCTGGACCGCTCGCAGTATCGACTACGCTGAGCAGCGGCACGTCTGTTACACGCGGACTTTGTAAGTGATCCCAAGCTATGACCAACGTGGCCATGCTGACCAGATGCAGTCATCGAGATGTTCTTGACCGCCGAACTTGTATTCACGATCTTCATGCTTGCCGCAGAGAAGCACAAAGCCACGTTCATTGCTCCAATCGGAATCGGTCTCGCCTTGTTCATCGCAGAGCTTTCGGGCGTGTTCTTCACTGGAGGTATGTGCTCCGCACCCGGAGGAAGTCTTACAACTAGCTGACACACTCGGACAGGTTCACTCAACCCTGCCCGCTCATTTGCTCCGTGCGTCGTACTTGGATCATTCCCATCGATCCACTGGATCTATTGGCTGGGCCCAGCCCTCGGAGCCCTGCTCGCCGTAGGATTCTACAGATTCGTCAAAGACTTGGAGTACGAGACTGCGAACCCTGGTCAGGATTTCGACGAGCAAGAAGCAGAACATTTTGATTTCAACGAGGACAACGCGGCGACCGGCGCAGATGTAGCTCGACCGGTTCCCCAGGAAAGGATCAACTCGAATCTAAGCAATCAAGCCCCACAGCAGATTCCTGGTTTTGGTGATCGTCGTCCCCAATCAGGCTACAGCAACACTTCGCCCAATGCCGCCACTGCACCAGGTTCTGCAGGCGGGCGTCCAGGCTCGGGCACCATGCGCGGCAGCGAGAAGAGCCACGAGCTCGAAGATCTGTCAAAACTTGAGAATGGCATGCATCCGGGTTATGGTCGCTAGGACACCGGCGATAGTAGCGAGCACGCCGGTTCTGACCGCAAGAGCGACAACGATATATTCACGACTGCAGATGACGCAGTGCCACAGGACATGCCCGAGACCCCCAGCAAGCTGCCGGGAGAGGTAATGATCACCGGCAAGCCGTACGTGCCGTCTAGCAGGTCCATCGACTTGCACAAAGAACCACTGGGCGGGCAACGAGATCTGGAACGTGGCATGCCACAGCAGAAAGGAGGGAATTGAGCCGTGTTCACGGCATGGCTTGCTCGGAATTTTCGCCCTGGTCCCTGTGGTACTGCTACGGCCGACCGAACAATTTACATTTGGAAGCGAGGCGTTGGAACCGGATATACCTGCATGGCAGATGCTGCAAAAGTTGTTGGCATACATAGCGCTGGCTTGATAGCTTGTCGCTTTCGGATCATGATCCATTGTAATAGTATATTGTTACATTGGCTCCGCTCATGCCTTCGTCCAAGTAATATTGGTTTATTGCCATCATCACTAATCAATTCAACCTTAGGACACACTGCTTCGATGAGATGATGAAATGTGGTTTGTGGGAGTGACTCAGCTGCAGGTGAAAGAGTTCCGGCTGACCAGATAATAGGTGGAGATGGAGCCAGTCTTTCCATGCCAAGACGTTACTAACAGAAATTGTCTTCCTCAATCAGTCTCGAAATTACAATTTCGAGTACCTTGCCACCGTGAACACATTGCGAAAAGGGAAGCGCAGGTCACTGAGAAGAAGAGATCAACTGGTAGTCCACAACGCATCCAAACATTGCGTCTAGCCCAGTCGAGGAAGGCAGAGCAGGGGAGGAGGCGCCAAGAGTAGGCTTCAAACCGACACCCACGATGGATAATCAACCCACTACGCCTCACGCGCTTGCGGCCCTCCGCGAGAAAAGTTTAGCTTGCCGAAAGAGGAGAAAGCGGAGGGAAGCAAAGAGAGCAGACAGAGCATATGACGAGACAGACGACGAGATCGAACCCGAGCTACGATTTAGTCCGCTGGAAGAGCGACTCAAGGAGCTGGAACAAGCAGCTGACGCGACAGAGCTCATCTCACTCTCTCTTTCAGAGCGGCCGGCGAAGGTGGATAGAGCGGACTTGAGGAGTCTTCAACGTGAGGAGGAAGAAAGGGGCGCGAAGGCTGGCGCGGATGTGGTTGATGTTGTGCAGCCTCAACCTCAGCGCCATGCGACCTGGCAGTTACGTGAGGAGTGCATTGGTGTTCATCCTCATCGGCGTGGTATCTCGAGAGTGGGGGTTGAGGAGTGCTTGGCAGCTCTACCGGGAGAATTGGTTGATCAGATTGCATGATATGTGGTCAAGGATTTCTTTGTGCCGATTGGGACGGAGGCGACGACACCTGGGGTTGATGAGAGGCGCTGGAATGATGGCGTGCAGACCTTGAAGCAATTTGGTCCGGATTTCGATTTACGAAGCTTTTACTATCGCAATAATTGGTTCGTGCTGGATTATCGCGGAGTCAAAACGCACGAGGCGGCGATTTGGCCTCAGAGGGCTGACACCCCAGTGAAGGATGATCGCGTGGCGCGAGCTTGGGCAGATTGGTTGCATGTCGTTCAGCAGGAAGGGCATGTGGGTTGTCTGAGGCGATTGAGGTTCGTTTTTCAGGAAGGCAGGGTTCTGGTGCATGTCTGGCCAGCGGAGATGTCTGGTCATGTGAGAGTGACTGCAGAAGTCAAGGCCAGCCGGAGGGTCAGGGTTGAGGTTGATGACGCAGAGGAACCGCTGCGAGATGGACTGGTAGCACTGGCTGAAGGGAAGAGTGAGCTGAAGATGGGCGACCTGAACCATCTGCAGGAATTGGTCGCCGGACTGTTTTTGGAGCCGCTCCGCAGGACCCGCGATAATTATTGATGAACCGGAAGGGCATTCTTGTTGGTGTGCGAGACCGATGCTACCTCGAGGTCCTTTCATCGTAAGTATTCAGGAAAGCCGCCAGCGCACACTCGTTTTGGCGTTGCAAAGCACATATTCGCGCCAGGTCGCCCTGAAGGATGGACAAGCACCCTGTGCCAGCTTGGCTCTGAGCTCAGTCCTTGATTGTAGCCCTGGAGAGCTTAGTATGTTTTTTGCTCATCTCACGGTCGAAGTGTTCCTGGAGCAATCCGTTGCGCTTCCACCTCGCGTAGGCGAGCCGCACTGAGTCGCCATCACGGTTATTTGGTAGGCACCGTGCGATATGCGCCCACCTCTTTCCTTCATTCCGCATCTGCGACACTAGCTCAAAATCAGACACCGAGTAGGAGACGACACTCTTGCGGGCGAGACGCTGTCGTAGAATTTGGCCCCTTCTTCAGCTCGTCGCACTGCATGCTGAATACTCGAAAAAGATCTCTGTAGCCTCTGCGCTATCTCTTTGAGCGGTGAGCCAGCATTGTACATTTCGGTAAGGGAGCTTATGTCCTCACGAGTCCACTTCCTCGCTGGGCCGGGCGCAGTGAGCTTTGTGTGCTCATCAGGCACGTTGGCGTAGCGAGTCACGACAGCAAGCTTCAGTCCTGTCTGTGCTCCAATCTGGGCTATGCTTTTGCCTTGATCGCGCAACTCACATACAACACGTCTGTTCTCGAATGATGTCGAGAGCGTCGCTTGTCGAGTGTGCCATGTCAGACGTGTGCGCGCTTTGCTGGGGATAGTGCGGAGGACCTCTGCTATTTCGACGTATGATTTGCCCTGAGACTTGAGATCTAGTGCATGTTGGATATCAGCAGTAGACCAGACATCAGCAGGAACCTCTGTCGAACTCTTTAGCCTTGTCGAGATGGTTCGAGGGTGTCTTTGCATTATCTTCGCAATAGCGCCGATCTCATACCCCTTCTGCGCCAATGCAAACATGTGCGATACTTCTGATTGAGTCATCCGTAGACCAGCATTACGACCGACGTTGGCCCTGATTCCAGTCCGTGGTTGGAGGCGATTCCTATAGTGAGCTCGAACGCTATCTGTTGTTCTGCCAAGCTCTCTGGCCATGTGCGACCAGTCTCGCCTTCCGCTTTCAACGAAATCGCTCAATTTATTCTCTTCGAGCTGTGACCAGCCGAGCTTCTTGGGGACGAGCGATGGCGTGCTCGTGGCAAGAGTGCTCTGCCATCGATGCTGAGCACAGCGAGCACGTTTGTATGAGATTCTTGCCACAGGTAGCCATTGTGCCCGATCGAACGTCAAGCGCATGATCAATTGCTACTGCACTGGGTCAGTATTCTACGCCGCAGCGCTTTCATAACAGCGTGGAGATGACAATGTGTGCTTGTTTGCCGTTGACTTCGAGGACTCTTCACGGAAAGAAGTCAGGTCTCGTTGATGCACAGACCACAACACGCGACAGTTTCGCGTTCGCCGAACATCAGCCTAAGCAGCACTACAGAGAAGGGCAGAATTGTGCACACTCGCGAGTGTGCCATGAGACTACCTGCTCAAGTCAGCCCTTCTTGTCAAGTATCGTCCGTTTACTCGAGAAGAATAGGCCGGTGCAGCCTATTGGCAAGATCGATCGCCAATACCTAGTATAGTCCACACGCGATCACACAAGACTTCGCAACATGTTCCAAGGATGTGGCGATCAAGATTAAGCATACGCACAACGGCATTTCGGAGGCTTCCACAGTTCAAGCATCTGGATCAAGCCGTTGGATCAGGCACTTCTGGAGCTCATCTTCGAGATCAAAAGCGTCTCCCCACAGCAGTCATCAGCCATGGTCGCAAGAGGAAGACCGTAAGTTGGTACAATTACGTGCTACAGGCGTACTTTTGAAAGATGCAGTGGCCGTTCTCGAGGGACGCAGTCGAAACGCCATCGCACAGCGTTGTCAGACTCTCCGAAGCTTGCCTGGCCGCCCTCGTGTGGAAAAGAATCCATCGATACCCTTCTCAAAAGCTGAAAACGAAACTATCACGCGCCTCAGAGCCGAGGGCTGGAGTTGGAAAGATGTCTTCGCGGCGCTCCCTGGATGGAAAATATTGGAGAGCGTGGCTAGCCGTGGACGAGCGCTGGCACGAAGGTCGGGTAACCAGCGGGAAAGAACAATTGCCCACTCATGGATCCCTGAAGAGAAGCGTCTGCTGAACAGCTTCGTGAGAAGGAAGATCTGTCTTGGCCCAAGATTGCGGAAATTCTCCCGATAGCCTCGACGCCAGAATTGCGGCTAGCACATCCATGAATCAGGGTTGAGCAAGGAACTTACACGCCACGAGAGCCCCGTCAGTGGACGGCAGAAGAAGATGAAATTGTGGTGCGTGCTCGGAAAGAAGCCATGACACTTTCTACGATCAGCAGCAGACTTCTGCCACATAGGACGGCAAATGCTATTAAGCACAGGTGGGCGAGGAAATTGAGTCACTAAGCACGATGAGAAACCGCGATAATGGAAGTACTCCTTCTGATACCATATCGCGATTGCTACATCGTACCACCCTCTCAGGCGGCCAAATTACTGCTTACGAGCAGTCTGAATTCCCAGCATCGATACCCAGTCCGGCGACTCCCTGTGCAAAGTTCAGCGAGGACCTCTTATTGGACCATTGAAGAAAGACCTACTGTACAGCAGCAACCTCGGTCGGCTGTGCGACAGCATCTGGAAGCGTAACAGTGCTTGTGGGAAGATTACACAAAGTGGTAGTGCTGGTGCGGCGGATAGTCGAAGTCCGTGTAGTACTGCAGATCTATTAGCATGCGAAGGCATGTATCGAAGGAATTAGAGACTCACGTCAAAGTCGGGCTGGCGGTTGGTGAAGCACTCTCCACGGTGTAGGTGACATAGCTTGTTGGAGCAGTAATGATACTGCTTGCGCTCATCCTCTCGGTAGTGATGACCTCTGTGGCGTATTCCCACTCCATAGCAGTCGACATGGAAATGCTGGTCACTTGTTCCGTGATATTTCCAACCCACGTTCCGATAATGACTTGACTGAGGCCGTGCAGGGTTGTGGAGATATTGACGAGCGAGGTTGTGGTAGCAGATTGTGTTACAAGGGAGGTACGCCAGACTTCGTATTGGTGGATGCACTCTTCAGTTCCGTTGGCATATAGAGCGCAGACCTTGATGTCGACATCCGACGGAGCCTGTCCAGCTGTAACCGCCTGCCATGGCGCAAGGTAGTAGCTTGTCAGGCGCTGCACAGTAGGTCGAGGAGTGATGACAGCGTCAGACGTCGCGAGGGCACTGACATTGGCCTCAGCAGTGGGAGATGCAAGTACGAAGCCATATTCAGTCGAGAAGGTGATGTTCTGATCACACCTGCTGACCGTGTATTGAGTGACAAGGCCGGTCAATGTCGTGGCGCAGACCATGGTTTGTGTAGGGCTGTAGATGGTCGTGCAAGTGCCACTGCCCTCTGGAATGGATATCGAGTAATTGCGCCATGGAGATGACATCGTGGTGAGTGTCGGTAGTGGTGTCACTGGATAAACTGCCTGGGGAGGAAGCACGCATCGTGTGAGCTGCGGCACATACGAAGTCTCGAGCTGACTCTGTTCTGTGATCGCGATCGGAGACGCGCCTGGGGATGGCGTGAGGTAGGTCAAAATCGGTGGCTCGGTAGTAGTAGACAATATCTGGACTGTCGAAGTGATCGTTGGCGCTGCTTCGAGAGGTGGACCGACTTGTCGACGCTGAATGTTCACGGCCTCATGCTTGAATGGATGAATGTGGCGAGCTTTGGCCTGGAAAGCAAGTGCAGAGATAAGAATTGCGACCAACGAGCGGGAAGAAGCCATTATGATGAAGGAAGGACTGTCAATGTCGAAATGGATGTGTTAGTGTTGCAAAGTGATCGGCCGTATCCTCAAGACTGTCGACCGTAGGTGGCACCCAGTGCTGGACCTGTGTTGTTGCGAGAGCTGCGAGCGAGCTTCGCTGAAGAGAAGTGTATCTGGCATTCCTAGGTTGAAACGCAAAACAAATTACGTGGTCGATGAGGTCGCAAGGCTGGTCGTGGAATGCATGGCTCGCTCGTGCTGCTGGGAGACACTCCTTGCATGAATGAGATGCCAAGAGCTGTATGTTCGATTCATCCCTTTCCTGCACTGTGATGCGACTGTGATATGTAGCACATGTTCGATCACTTCCTCGAAATGCGCTTCAGTCACTATCGTCGCTGACAGCACCATTGCTGGTCTTTGCGCCTTTGGCGACAAGTCTCTTCTGCTCACGGATTGAGAGCGATCGATTTGCCTCACTAAGCTTGCCTAGCTTCTCGAAGCTCTTCTTCTGCAATCTGCGCATGGCTTCGAGTTGCGTTTTCAAGCTCGTATTCTCTTCTTGCAACGACTGTTCGGCGTTGCCATCTGCACTTTCGGCGAAAGACATAAAGTCGTCACCATCTGCATCCGCATTGGTGAGGGCTTGCTTGGGTTGCTTCCCCCAATTTGACAGTTCCTCGAGACCTTGGTCCAGAAGTGCAGTGGGAATTGTTGTCGCGTTCAAGGCGCTCTGGAACTCCGATGTGCTTCGTCCGATATCTGTTGTGAATTGTACACTGGCTGCATACCCACCAGGTACAGATCCTGTTTCAGACGCGTCAAAAGCCCCAAATTTTGGCTTCACGACCTCTTTGACGCTGATATTCGGCCTGCTTGACTTGTCGTCTTGGTGTCCGCTGACAGGCAAGAACACCACATTGTTGGCAGGTCCAGGCAGAGGCAGAGGAGTGAGATTTGCCGTGAAGCTGCCGCGAGCCACATCCCAGCTGAGCACGGCACCAGAAGCATGCCCAGAGACTACCATACTACCATCGTACGCGACATCGATACTCATAGCTGCGCCATGTATCGCCTCGGGCAATCTCCATCGCGAGGCGGCAGATGGCTGCATTGGTTCGACGGCATTTTCACCATTTTGCACCGCATCGATTGTGCCTGTTGGCGAAGCATACAGGTTCAATTGTTGGAGATTGCCGTCATCATAGCCAAGGTATACCGCACGATCGGCCGGGTCGAGTGCAGCGCATAGCGGAACACCAGGCAGTAGATATGTCCGCAATACGTTGCCAGACCTGTAGTCCCAGATGAGGCATGTTCTGTCCTTTGATACCGAGACTGCAAAGTTGAGATGGAAGGCGCCATGGCCTAGCACTAGACCAGTAATCTCCGAATGGTGAGACGAGAATGTCCTCAGAGGCGTCGTGCCGCCGGTGTTGGCGAATGAAAGCAGCTGCGGTATCGACCAGACATGTACCGTAGCATCCTTTGAAGCTGAAAGAAGGAAGGTTGAGGTCGCATCTACAGCAAGTGCTGTCACAGCTTGGAGATGAGCCTGAGATGTCGTTACTTGCCTACCAGTGCAAGTCTCCCATAAGAAGACTCTACCGTCAACAGTACCAAGGATAAGCACGGCATCATCGCAGGCCAGGACGATGGAAGAGATCTTCTCGGTGAAGGGCACTGCGGCTTCTTGATTGCCCTTTTCTCGGTTGTAGACATGAACAACACCTTTGTCGGCTTGTGCAGCAAAGATATGGCTTCGACTTATGGCCAAGCAATTTGGAGCTGTTGCGGATTTTTTAAAGACAGCTCGTTGCTGCGAAAGTGGCTGGAATTCGTGAAGGAAAATGCCAGCATCTTTGGCAACATTTGTACCCGGCGCTTTTGTGGGCGCGCCAATAGACGCTACAAAGTGCTCCGAGAGCATCTTCGCGATCACCTGCTTTCTTCTTGTGATTGTAATCTGGTTGAAATGGCGAAGAGAAAAGCTGACTTTGCAGGCTGAGCCAAAGATTTCAGCCGAGCTTCGGCCGGGGACCTACTCTCGATCAAAGTCCAACCTCTTCAAGAAGGACTGCACAACCAACATGGCCTTGATCACCTCGCTACTGGCATAGATGCGTCGATGTAGAGACGGTGACGCGTCATCCAAGAACGCTCGATGATGACGCTGCTAGCAAGAGCAGAAACTCATACAATAGCCACAGCATTTAGCCGACAAGCACTTTGGCCTCCCCTCACGTCTTGTAGACAACGAGATCTACAATTAGGCGCCGCAAATGTATGACCACGCTCAAACTATATAGACTCGAGCAGTCGTGAAGCAATGCTGAGCAAGAGGTGCGCGAGTAGACGCAAGGTAAAGCAAGCATGGTTTATCTCAAACATTTCCATTTCTTCCTAGCAGTAGCAGGTCTTACCCATGCCCTCACCATATCAAATCCCAAACAACACTCTTCGCCGAACCCGAAAGATGGACATTGGGTTGATACATGGGTGTCGATGCCGCAGCTGACTGAGCCCGCGAATCTGCCACCAACGCCCTTCAATGGTACCAGCTCTGTATTCTCAGGTACCACGATCAGGCAAACCATCAAGACGACTATCGGTGCAGCTAGCCATGTTCGCCTTCGAATCTCAAATGCCTTTGGCCTGACCGAACTTCCCATCATGACCGCAAGCATTGCCATTCCTGTTGCCTCTGCCAGCCAAAATAAGACAGGATCAAGTGCGATCGATGTATCAACCTCAAAGCAGATCACATTCAGCGGCAATAGCAGTATCACTGTTCCTCCTGGGAGTCTCGCAGTGTCCGATCCGATTGCACTGCCTGTGTCAACGAACCAGATCCTGAGTATCAGCCTCCACCTCGCCTCCGGACAGCAAGGCTTCGCCATAACCTCCCACCCTGGCTCAAGAACAACGAGCTGGCTATCGTTCGGCGACCAAACTTCATCTCCAAACTTCACAGACCCAAGCACCCAAAGTACAGCCCACTGGTACTTAATCTCCGCCCTCGAAGCCTGGACACCCCGAGAAGCAAAGTCTCTCGTCATAGTCGGCGACAGCCTCACAGACGGTCGTGGCTCCACTACCAACGGCAACGATCGCTGGCCTGACCAACTCTTCTCCCGCCTGCAATCACCAGCCCTCAACAAGAAGAACACCAAGCACATCTCCATCTCCGACCAAGCCGCAGGCGGAAACCGCATCCTCGCCGACGGTCTCGGCCCCTCCGCTCTCTCCCGCATCGAGCGCGACGTCCTCTCGCATCCCAACGTCGGCTACGCCATGATCTTCGAAGGCGTCAACGACATCGGCACAGCTGCATCTACCACTTCTGCTCAAAACACCGTCTACACACAATTAATCCAAGCCTATCAGCAAATCATCTCTCGCGTCCACACAGACGGCCTACCCATCTTCGGCGCGACCATCACGCCATTTGGTTGTGCAAATCAGACGTTGCAAGCTTATAGTACGCCGGAGAGGGAAGTGACGAGGCAGAGGGTGAATGAGTGGATCAGGCAGTCTGTGGGGAAGAAAGGTGGTTTCGATGCGCTTGTGGATTTTGATGCGGTGGTAAGGGACGGGCAGAATCAGACCAGGTTGAGGAGTGAGTTTGATAGTGGGGATTGCTTGCATTTGAATCCGAAGGGGTATGGGGCTTTGGCGGAGGGGTTTCCCGTGGGGGTGCTTGAGGATTGGAGGGAGGAGGTGACTGGGTTTGTATGAGGCATCAGCAGATACAACTGCATTTCGTGCATTCTACGCATCTCATGTCAAAGCGGTCTGACATTATGGTGCCTGAGGTGTGATTCGTCACTGGCATGAAGTGCCGCGTGCTCTCGTCGTTTCAGTGGAGCGAATCAAATGCTTTGAATTTGATTCTTTTCGCTCGCTGAGTGCGGTCCTGCAGCCCGACCACTCGAGAGGCCGCCCACGTCGGTAGTTGTTATCGAATATGCACGCTCGTGTGCCTCGGGTGTATTTCCAGAATTGATCGTGATCGAGGAGGTAGTGCAGCATTCCGCGCAGATGATCGGTGTGCGGCGCTGTGAATCAATGTCTGCAGTATTAGCTTCAGTACCGGCACAGTCAGCCCTCGCATCATTCCTCGTGAGAACACAGTGGAAATAAACGTCTCCGCGCAATGCTGGGTGCAAAGAGGTCATGTTCGCTCAATTCAGCCATTTCGCCTACTCCTAGACTACTGTGGCACACATCTCTCGCAGAGGCTGCAGGCGCTTGTTCTCATTCGCGCCTTCCCTCATTGTCCATGGTGTTGTATCATGTCCACCTGAGCTGCAGTCCGTCCTCTTTTGAGCAAGAAAGTCCGATCCGCCAGAACTCCTAGCAACCCAGCTTCATGCCTGTGCTCCTATCATCTACCATGCATCTTTGGTCGTGTCGTCTATGAGGAGGTGGCAGTTGGGCCGCGGGCACCCTTTGGTGCACCAGACTGGAAGCCGTTCTTGAACTTGCGTGGCACAAGCTTGAGCGAGCGCGTGCGTCCAGAGCCGGTGGTCTTTCTTCGCTTGGCCTTCTCACCCCAGTTGTCTGTGGATCAGATATATTAGTATTGATTCGTTCGAGATGGGTATTTTGTGTCGATGTCGATATCGGTATCGTCCTGGATCGCATGGGGGATCACGTACACTTTCTAACGCTGGCGCTTGGGTATCCGCAGTTGGCACAGGTGTGCTTCTGGACGTGCATGGAACGGCGGCCTGTGAAATCCCCAAACGCATCAGTACTGCCATTCTCTGACCATTCCTCGCAACCATTCTTTGCCAAACAATCTCCTCCCTCTTTCCAAATGTTGCATCCCTCTCTACTCGTGCCAATCGTGGAGTGTCGACTTACCGCAACGTCTGCACAGAACGTGCGACTTGTTGTGGCGCCTGGCAATCCGTCAGCACATTTCTCCAATGCTATTGACGGTGCATTTCCAACTCACTTTCCGAAGGAGCTGGTACCCTTGGTCATGGTTGCGGTATTTGTCCTTGTCGCTGGGTGATGTGGATTGTCGCCGTGCGCAAAACCCTCGATCAAGTTCAATTCTGGACGCCGAAGTGCGGGAAGGTGCGATCTTGGCAACATGCCTCAGGCAATAATGCAATCGCACCCTCCCTTTGTCCCGCAGCGAAGTTCAGATGGACAACATACATCCACAATTCCTATTTAATTGAAGACCAAGAATAATGTTGAACGTGTATGACGATGGAGCTGAGCATGCGTACAGATGAGATATTTTCAGGCCCAGTCCTTCGATGCGCATGCATGTGGCGAATTGGCCAGGGCTGCAAGCGTGATAGGCAAGTCCGCAGTCGTAGTGACTTCCATGATGTTGGTACAGTGGCATTGCCATGTATCATGTCTCGAGAGACAATGCATGATGATATATGTGCGTATTTGGCGGACATTAACACTCATACCGCTATGTTGACCGCAAGATACGGCACGGTATGTGCTTCAAGTGTCCTACGAGCCATCGAGAGTTCGACAGGCTTCGCCTGGTTGGTATCGAAGCGACCACAGATAACTCGTGACAGAACGCACAGCGACTTGATGAAAGAGGCTCGTATCAAGCTCTCTAGTTTGCCGGTCCAGACAGTCAGCAACTTCACCACACTCCAGGACGCTGAGCTATCAATTCAGCGCTTGAAGGCAAGCACTCTGTCCTGCTAGAGCTGACTCGCCCAACGAACGAATCCGGTGCATTGCGGATTCGCGCTTTGATCAGCCAGATCAGTGACTTTCTTCTCGAAAGAGTTGCTGGGGCGACATCTTCGCGAGATGAATTCACTTGCGAGCACGGGGCTAGCATCCTCGAGCGACACACTACACTACTCAGCTTCTTTAGCACGCTCGGAACAACTCGACTCATCACCCTCTTGCGATACATACAAGTCACTTGCTTGACGTCCCAATTATGCGACACAGGACGCCAGCCAAACAAGACTCGCCGCAAGGTGGAGCTGAAGACCCCAGCTGCTCCACGAAACTATCACATCCTGGAGAGACGAGGCAATGTTTGAAGTGTGGCAGTCACAAGGTTCTTGCTGGGCTTTCTGGTGACAATGAGGACGACTCGTGCTGTTACAAGTGTCTGTACTTGCTGCATTGCAAGGATAGCCGCGAAAGTTCTCCGAGCATCGCGACGCCAGATGATGCTGCAGCAACAACTAAGACTGTGGAGCGAAATAGTGCCAGCCAAAGTCGTGACGGTACTCCAACTACGCTCAAACGAAAGGCCAGTGTCATCGGAACCGAGAGTGCGCCAGCAGCTAAGCATTCGCGTTCGATCGCCGAGTCGGCCAAGGGAAGTGAGAGTGGCGCAGTACGACCAGTACCAGACGAGGAAATACTTCGCTCACGCCACCTGTTCCACTGCACTCACATTGCCGGTCTACCGGAATCGGTAGTTGAGGCATACTTGGCTCTGGAACTCAAACAACACAAAATATGGCCCGGGTCGCCACAAGACCAGGACGGAGACATAGCGCACCGAATTACGCAGCGCAATGTCAAGGTTGAAATTGGAAGTTTTGGTCTGCGAGCTCTACAGTCCTGTTTCGACAATGTTCATGAGGGCATGAAGCACTTCAGTACAACATTGCTGCCAGCACTACATGCCCGGCAGAGACCTGGTGCCACTGTCGCCGCGCGGTTGATTCCTGAAGGCCTGTTTTCAGACTCAACGTTCAAGCAGCTAGCACTGATGGAGCGAGAATACTTACAGGATCCTCTGGCCTTCGTGCTTGACCTGGAGAAGAACTTCTTTCTATTGAAGAGAAATGGCATCCTGCACCACTTCTTGCACCTGGCTACAGATGATTGACCTTGCCAATACCTTCTATCTCAAGAGGACTGCCCAGGCGAATACAGCTCGGCGATGAGTGATGTCGACGCTGGGCACGTTCGGGAGATCAAGCTCATAGTACTATATCACTTGGCAACGCGGCGAGTTGAGCAATGCAAAGAATGGCGAGACGCATGCAAGCTTGTCACACAACTGTGTCATAGAATGGGAATCCAGAAGAATGATACCGTGAGCCCAGAGCATGACCTTTTGGCGAACCTCGAGTACCTCAAGAACCCACCTAAACGGGTGCAAGATCGCATCGACAAGATGAATCGCGTGCCATCAGATCAAGTCCACTCTTTGACCAAGGAGCTCGAACATAGAGATGGGGAGCTCCAAAGACTAGCGGCAGACCACAAAAAGTGTGAGCAAGAGAGCAGCAGTATGTTTTTCGAAGCCAAAAGTCTTACCGCTGAATGCGAAGTTCTCAAGAAAGAGAAGGAAGACCTTGAAAAGATGCTGCTCAAAGTGCGCCGAAGCGTGATCTTCGTGCAAGCCCGCTGTCTGTTCGAGCGGTTGTCTGAAGATCATCCGGTGTACAACAAAGACGACGAACCTGTCGCGTCAGCGAGTTCAACCGCGCACTGGAAGCGATGGGTAACGGACATGATCTCTACCCACGACAAAAAGCTTACTAAACGGCAGAAGAAGAACCACCCATTCCACGCTCTGCTTTCTGGCGAACCAGTATTCCGCAGCGCTACAGAGCTGCGGGATTGGATGTCAACCCTGTACGGCAGCTCCAGCGATGCCGTTCACAACATTGACATATCAGACTTTCAGATTGACGAGGAAACGGTTCCAAACCGGTGGGAGAGAGAACTGTTGTTGGCTATGGTGCCAGAGAACTTCAATGGTGGCAAAGTCAACATCACGCAGGAGAAGAATCGGTACATGCGGTAGCAGTGGCGCCGGTGGTGGTTCGACAATGAGGAGCTGTCTGAGACCTT
This sequence comes from Septoria linicola, assembly GCA_024114885.1. Classification (NCBI taxonomy): domain Eukaryota; kingdom Fungi; phylum Ascomycota; class Dothideomycetes; order Mycosphaerellales; family Mycosphaerellaceae; genus Septoria; species Septoria linicola. Next base: position 743,097 of record CP099420.1, read on the forward strand.
ATCGCTTACCAGTGACTGGCTGCTTTCCAAGCCTGTATTGTTCATCACTCGAGCTGCAGGCGTCGACTGTCAAGTCACTGGCGTGAAAGAGAACGAGCCTTGCATGATTGTTCCCGGCTCTGACACTACTTATGCACATACATTACAACTTTCCCTTTCACACCTTTCCCAGTACGTGTAAGCATCTGGCTGCCACTACGCCTTTCCACTTGTTCCGAGACACTTAGTCGCTGCATGGAGGAACAATGACCCAAGACATGTCGAACAGTTCCAGGTTCCGCTGTTCGACCTGTCAGATCACCAAAGCTTGGGAGTATTGCAGACTCGAGGCCGAAGAAGTCTTACACGAAGACAGACTTATCTGCTACACCTGCTACGATACGAGTCCGAGCCGCAAGAGAAAGAGAGCAGACGATGCACACGACGGCCAGCATCCGGCTAAGCGACAGACAGCGAGTGCGGCGCAGCGTGTCTGCTATCCTGATTTCTATCGACCAAGATATGCCCTTGACCACACACGCATCAAGGCCCGGCGAGAGCCTGGCTCTCGCGGCCTAGAAGACCAGAGCTTGCACTGGCGTGATGTGGAGACCGAGTGGCAAAGCTCGAGAAAGACACATGGTGAAGTCTCTCGATCACATAGCACGGAACCTGAGAGGTCGCCACAGCTTCTTCGTGATCTCGAATACTTCCCTCACGACACCGATGCCGACCCCAAGAGAATAGAGCGCTGTTTCCCCAAAGTGCTAGCCAAAGAAGAAGCACTTCATGGAAAGCTTGCGAACAGCTCTCACCTGATCAAGGGATACGGCCCTCTACACGATCTTGACTTCTCCATCTCGGACTGCGCAGGAACACTCGATCGATTCGTCAACATCTTCCTGCCGACACTGCGCTCCCAGAGCATACTTCACCGAGACCCAGGATCATGGAGCTGGGTGCGAGACTTTCTCGAGTCGAACTCAGAGCACGCTGCCCAGCGAGCGACGGTCGAATGGAAATTGAGCCAGAAGAACTTCGCGAAGCAGCTCGAAGCACACTGCACCTTGATCTTCGCAGAAGCAGTTCGTCACCAGTTCCGTCATCTCATTACAGATGGCTCCGCATGTAAGCGCTTGCTACGAGCAGAAGGCTGCCCCAGTGGTGCAGCAAGGAATGGTGATCTTCGATCGAAGAGCACAAAGTCTGATTTAGAATGGGACACCGAGCGCATATTCGTATATGCTCGTGCGGTCGAGCTTGTCAAAGCTCATGTATTCTGGGACAGAGCATGTCGCAAACTGCTCGACTTCTGCAATGAGCAAGGACTTAAGTTCGCTGACAATGAGTCCTCCTCCATTGACGCGGTCGTCGATGCTCTTGCTCAGCTACAAAAGGATCACAAACCTTCCAATGACACTGAAAAGCTTCTAGCAGAAATGGCAATACTGCAACGACAGTTCCAACCTGTACAACTGCGAAGCGTGATCGAGAAGCTCTGTAGCAATACCACAGTTCCCGGCTCAGCAAAGCCGACTCGAACCGCGAAGTGGAAGCAGTGGGTACGAAACGAAGTCCTGACTTTACGGGAGCTTCACGAGAAGCAAGAGAAGCCGAAGAGCCATCCATTCAATGAGCTACTTGACAGTGGCGAGTTCCAGGGACCAGACGAGCTTATTGAGGTCTTGTTGCCACTATACGCAGACTTGAGTAAGACCATCCACAACATCTTTGAGACTGGTATCGGTGGTCCGGTGGATGAACGACGAGCGAAGATCTTGGAGGCGCTGACACCACAGAGCATCAGGACCGCAGGCAAGACTGCTGCAAGAAGTCATGTAGATCCCCATGCTGAAATGGCGAGATATTTGACCGCCATTAGCGGATGTCGACCGGCTATTGATCAGCATGCCACGAATGTGTCGACTTCCAGCACAGTGGAGAACAAGCCGCAGCGCAGCACCAGGAGAAGCAGTCTTCAACATCGTTTAGCCGGTGCGCACAGTAACAGAAGCAAAGAGAGGGAAACTTCGCATCACCCGACTTGCTTTCGATGTGGCCGAGAAGGACACTTGGCCCACGAATGTCGATCGTGGAAACAGCAACGTGGCGATCGGAAAGCTGGTCGATGCAAGCCAACGGCGAGGAGAGGATGTTAGTGGAGGGGTGATGTTGAGTGTGACCTGTGTCAGGGTCTGCCAAAGAAAGAGACGTTCGCACTCATACATCAGCGCAGAGTCTGGTTCGTCGTAGACATCTGGACACACGAGTAATGAATCGAAGTACGTCCTCTCGTTCGTGACGAACACCATCCTAGAGCAGTAGATATCGCATGTACTCTGCTCGGTGAGAGGAAAGATGATTCATGTGGTTTGGTATGCATTGTATCTTGCCCTGGTAGCGAGGCAATTCAGTTCTGCTGCATGAACATCGCAACATTTCCGACATCGATACCACTGGCGCAATCTATGCCTTTGCAAGGTAGATACTGCGGACCTGGCACCAACCCTTGAGACCTCCCTCGCCGTTCTCACAGCCGACACCGCTGCTCTTGAAACCGCCGAATGGGACTTCCTGTTTTGACAAATCAGTGATGCACGATTACGATACCCAGAACTAGGAGGAAGGAGAAAACTTACTGGATGCTGCTGCATCATAGTATTCGTCCACACAACACCAGCCTCAACCTGTCTCGCAAGCTTCTCCACACGAGCCAAGTCCTTGCCATAAATCGTCGCACCCAAACCCCACGAAGAGTCATTAACGCGCTTGATCACATCATTGTCATCAGACCACTTGAGCAGTGGAACAATCGGTCCAAAAGGCTCCTCTTGCACGAGACGGCTGGACTCGGGAGGATTGTTGACCAGAGTCAATGGAGCAAAGAATCCCTTGCCCTCTGGGATTTTGCCGCCGGTCAAGAAATCGTGACCTTCCTTTTGCGAGTCGGCGAAGAATTCGCTGACTTTTTCGTAGACTTGTCTGTTGTTGAGCGGGCCGTACATGACACCTTCGTCTGAGCCTGGGCCGACGCCGGCAGACTTGGCTGCTTGGACGAGGGCTTGGGAGAGTTTGTCGAAGACGTCTTCGTGCACGTAGATACGCTTGCTGGCGTGGCAGACTTGGCCGGAGTTGAAGAAGGCGCTGAGGAGGATTGTGGGGGCGACTTTTTCGACGTCGACGTCGGGGAGGACAACGCATGCGTCGTTACCGCCTAGTTCGAGGGTGACGCGCTTTAAGGTTGCAGAGCAGCTCTTGGCTACGAGACGGCCGGTTGCTGTGCTGCCGGTGAAAGAGATCTTGCGGATCTTTGGGTGCTCGGTGACCCATGGACCTAAGCTGTCGTCGCCCAAGACAATCTGGACAACTCCAGGTGGGAAGTGCTTGTTGAAGAGCTCGACACATCGAACATCGCACAGAGGTGTGAATGGCGATGGCTTGATGATGATGGTGTTTCCGGTAAGCACGGCGGGGATGATCTTCCAGATCATGAGCAGAACTGGGAAGTTCCATGGCACGATACCGGCAGTGACTCCCAAAGGTACGTATTGCTCAATGGCCTTTGTCTCGTCGTTCTCCCAGACCACCTTCTCCTTGATCTCCATGTTTGGCATACGGTCGAACCATTCGTTGACGAGGTCGACCTCACCAGAGGCAAATGCGGTGGCCTTGCCTTGCTCCAGCACGAGGAGCTCGGTGAGGTCTTTGCTCATTTCCTTGTAGTCCTTGCCAACGGCCTTGATCAACTTGGCACGCTCGTCCCATGATGTGTTCTTCCATGACTCGAATGCCTTGGCGGCATGTTCAACAGCCTCGTCGAGCACCTCGCGGGTTGCGATGGGCACTTGAGCAATCGACTCCTCCGTAGCGGGGTTGATAACGTTCAAGGTCTTTGCACCTTTGGTGTCATAGGCCTTGCCGTTGATGATGTGGGAGAAAGATCCCTGCAGAAGCTTTGGGGATGACATTTTGAGTTGAAGTATATCTGTGGTATGAAAGAATTGCTGTGCAGTGCAACAAAAAGAAGCTGGCAGACGAGAAAAGTAGTACTCACGTCACGGCAATAAGAAAGACTACCTCGGGCGTCAATCACCCCTCGCACGTCATGGGAATACAGCTGCTGCTCGCAGATGGGTCCACAAGTCGGCAGGAGAGATGCGGGCTGAGAAGCTGTGATTACCAAATACGTGATCGATGCAATTCGAATCATTATGCTTGACTAAGTCCTGCAGATGCAGACTGCGGCCGAAGTGGACATTTGCGGATGTAGAGGGGTAGGATGTGTTTTGCAGGTGTAAGTTAGTATGTCCCCACTGGGGAGAGCGAAAACGCGGAGATGTCTCGGACACCCGCAGAGCCTCCAATGTAGTTCTATGCATTCTAGACTTCCATCACCAATACCAGCGCGACTCTCCCTCTCCCTCTGCTTCCTCCCCACCGCCGTCCAATGTCGAAACGGGTGTGTCTGTCGCTGCTTTCCGCTCCTCACCGCTCGCATCAATCAACATGTCTGCTGCGACAGCGAACATGCACCGCCGCCTTCATCACCCTCCGCGATAGCCACGTCCGCCAGACACGATCACGACCTTTTTCCTCATCACAATGTAGAGCTGTCGGCGTCCAGCGCATGGCCGGCAGAGGCAATCAAAAAGCGCAGCCATCCATGTCGATCCAACAGAAACAGGCCATGAAGAAAATGACCGCTTCAGGTGAAGTGCTGGACTACATTGGCCTCCTCCAAGACACCTTTGTCCCTCCCACCGGCGCCAAAATGCCCTCACTATTCTCCGACTTCTCTGGACGACGGAAAATCGCCTGGTACCAATTCAAAAACTACCTCGTCCTCACACAATCCCGCTTCATGGCCTTCTGGTTCGTCAAACCACGCCTAAAGCTGCAAGTCTGGAAAACACCCCAAATCGCCAAGGGCCTCTACGAAAGCATGTACCAAGCCTTTGCAGAAGGCAATATCGGCCCCATCGAGGACAAACTCTCCCCTGGTCTTCGAGGAAGTCTCAAGAGCAGAATCGCCCAACGACAACCCAACACTTTCCTGAAGTGGAAACTACATAAATACATCGGTCCGCCAGAACGCGTGAGCTTTAAATTCGCCATGCCGGATCTCAAGAGTCCTAATACCCAGCGCACTGGTATTATCCAAGCCGTCATCCGGATCAAAAGCCAACAATCACTCCTGCACATGCGAAGACAGAGGATGAAAGATCCCGCGACGAGATCAACAGTCGTCGCAGAAGTACCGATTGATCGCGATGGGAAAGAGATTGTGGATTTTGATGAGGAGGTGGAAGAGAGGAAGAACATGAAGACGATGACAGAGTATTTTGTCATTGAGAGGACGATGATTAAGGGTGTGTTGGGGCAGTGGAGGGCGTGGGGCACGACGGAGGAGACGGATTTGGGGACGTTGAGGAAGACTGAGAGGGAGAAGACGAAGGCGTTGTTGGGGGAGCAGAGGATGTAAGGAAGGAGAGGCATGAGGGTAGATCTGGGACAAAAGTTGAGAGGTAACGCGAGGGAGTGCGGTGGCTGTGTTTTGCATGAAGGCAGCACAGTCTCCGTCTGCAGTCCACCATTCGTGTCGTGGCTTGCTCGAAGCATACAGCTTCAGCTACTGAGCACGGCAGAGCGCACCCCTCCACAAAGGCATAAACAAAGACCGCATGGAAAGCGAGGAGAAGACGACCACATCTGTAGCATACCACACCTTCTCATCTTCCACAATGTACAAAACAAAACATTTTCTCACACCCTCCATCCTCTCCCTCTTCCTCCCCCCCCCATCCCTCATATACCCTTAACCCTTAACCAACCACCCCAAAGCAGCAACAACATACCCCTCACTCCCCACCCTCATCGTCGGCTGCACCATTGGCGCAAACTTGGAATTATGATTCGTCGGCACGCCCTCATGTAATTTACCCTCTTTTTCCAGTTGATCGTACAATTCGTGCGGTGTACCGCCGTACATGAAAAAACTGGTAGGTTTGTTGATGGATGAGCCGAGGATGGAGAAGTCTTCGGAGCCGGAGAGTTTTTCGCAGGAGCAGGTGTAGTGGATGCCGTCTTGATTGGCTTTTGGGTTTGCTGTTGTTTGGTCTTGGTTGGGGATGCCGTCGGTGGATGGAGTTGGGGGCGTTGAGGAGAAGTGAGCTGTGAAGTTTTGTTCCAAAACTTTCGTGACTGCTTCGTCGTTGATGGTGAGGGGAAAGTCTCTTGAGACTTCGATCGTGGGTTCTGCTGTTCCTCGTAGAGAATACGACTCCGCTTGTACAATTCGCCTCACACTCTCAAGCGCTCTTTCCCGAGTCTGCTGATTCACAGCTCTCACATCCACTGAAAGTCGCGCTTCATCGACAACGATGTTCTCTGCTTCGACGCTGCCAGCTTGGAGGCCGGCGACTGTGACGACTGCACTGTCTAGTGGATCTGTTTCTCTCGAGACGATGGTTTGCAGTTTGACGACTGTATGCGCGGCCATGAGGACCGGATCGACGAGCCGCGCGGGCATAGAAGCGTGGCCGCCTCTGCCGTGAAGTGTGATGCGCATAGAGTCTGCGGAGGTGGCGATAAGGCCGCGGCGAGTGCCCAAAGTTCCGGAGCGCCAGGGAACGACATGTGCGCCGAGCACGATGTCTGGGATGGGGACGGCGTGCTTCTTCGGGTCGTAGAGGCCATCATCGACCATGGCTCGCGCGCCAGTACCGCGTTCTTCAGCGGGCTGAAAGATGAGGATGAGAGTGCCGGTCCAGGCTTCGCGTGCGGAGACAAGAGTATGAGCTGCGATAAGAAGACAGGTGATGTGCATGTCGTGACCGCAGGCATGCATCACAGGTTTCTCTTGGCCATCTGCGGTACTGACTTGGCGGACTTTGGAAGCATAGGGTAGGCCAGTCTTTTCCTCAATAGGCAAGGCATCGATGTCTGCGCGTAAGAGTACAGTCTTGCCTGGGCCGTTGTTGAGCAGAGCTGCTATGCCATAGCCGCCAATGTTAGGACGAATGTCGAATTCTGGAGAGATCTTCTTCAATTCTTCTACAATCCGTTCGGATGTCTCTTTCTCTTGGTTTGATAGTTCTGGGTGAGCGTGGAAATGCTTGTAGATATCTTCATAATAGCGTAAGTCCGGACGATGCTTGCTTGTGATCTGAGAGATCGTCGACGCCATGACTGAGATTTGAAAGAAGAGACGAAGCGTGCGAGTGGTAGTACAGGATATGAAACAGAGTGTAAGAGTACCTACATACAAGCAGAGCGTCTTCTGCAGGTGTAAAATCGCATGCGCGGTGGGATCATAAGGTGAAGTCGCAATGGGAGCGCCGCAGCAGCCGCCGGCCATTGAAGCTTGCCCGCTCTGCCGAGATGCGGAGCTTTCATGGAGAGCTGTCCCGATTCAGTAGGTACAGCACGAAGTGGTATGCAGCGCTCATCGTACGCCATCACCATTCCAGATCTATAATGCAAAGTGTCGATACACCTCAGGTCACTGCCTGAGCTTCGGCCTCCGTCCATGGACGTCTGAATTCGAGCAGGTCTCGCTGACCGAACATCTCGCCTACTACGACCAGAATCATGTCCAATGTGGCCAATGTGTTTTCTGATGGACCGGCCTGGTCGTCCTTCTCCTGCTGGCCGCTTGGAGTGGTAGCTTCTGTTTCTGTGCCATTGAACGACTTGTTACCTTCGTCTGCGGGTGCGTCATCTGCTGCTGCAGGACTGTGGCCTTGCTGCTCGAGCGCCTCCAGCTGTGCAGCAGCTTCTGGGTCTGAGAAGTGCAGCTGAAGAAAGATGACTCTCTTGCCGAGCTCGCGAAGTGGGTACACTTGATCATTGTTCAGGTTCCCAACATCGTCCAGCCGGCAAAGCAGCGCCCATATCCACGCACTCGTGACCTTCTTGATGTTCCTACCTTTGGTGAGATATGAATCTAGAAGGAGTTGCAAGACACGGAACACAATATCCTGATTCATGGCCCGAAGCTGAGCAGGCATGGGAGGTTTGCTGCCCAGGATTCGTTGCCATTCGGCGCGCGACTTGTTGCTGTCTTCCTCGTACGAAACAGGAAAGCCCTCACCAAGCTCTGCCAGTGCTGTAGGACTCGTGGCCATGTGAAGATGTTCGCGCTGCAGCATCAACCGGTCTCTGAGGGATTTGGTGAACACGTTTTGAGGGTTCGTCATGTCCTCGACTGGATCAGCTGCTACTTCTGGTAGCGCGACGTATGCATCGTCATCGTCAGGCCAATATTCGTCAGCATCGTCTTCTTCGCCCTCGTTGTTGTAGTTGTCCGACACTTGCCGTGCTGCTGCCAGGATCTCGGGCATTGCTTCACGTTCTGTCCTGACAGAGTTGAGATATGCCATAGCTTCGTCCGTCGTGGTATCGTACTCGTCATCATCGTATTCCTCATCGTACTCGTTGGACATGGCGCCTAGAGCTTGCCGTTGCCCGGTGTCGAACTTGCTGGCTCGAGGTTGTCTGCCATTTGCGGTTCCCCGTTGTGTAGACTTTGCATTCGGCTCACCCTTTACAGGCAACTCTGCCACTTCTGTGGCTGCATCTTCCTCTTGCTTGTGCTGTGCTGGAGCTGTAGTGCCCATGCTCGTGAGTCTGGTCGGGGCAGCAGATGTGTCTATTGCACCGAGTGTGACTTCGCCCTCCTCTTCATCTCCCCGATTACGCGTCGTTGAGTAGTTTGCCAGTCTGCTTCGATCGACAGCCAGTTCTGCCGCCTTCTCGACCTGATGTGTTGCGGCCTCGACATCTTCATCGTCGGAGCCGTAGCTCAGCAGAACGCGTTTGCTGGGATCATAACCACTTTCGGGCGCATGCTTTGGCCTATCACGCTCTCTGCGCCGCTTGGTCATCTTTGCACCATGTGTGAGGTGGAGATGCAGAGGTGTTGTGGTCATCAATGTCACGGAGGGAGACGAGGAGGAAGCTTTGCTTGGCAGATTTAGCGACTACTGAACTGAACTTCACCTCGCGTCTGTAGTCTACCGCCGTCAAGAAGCGCTCTGCAACATTATTCTGCCACAGCGCTCTCATTGCCTATGAGAGTCAGGCTACAGCTATGCGTACTCGTACCGTGGACTGCACAATCGTGCAGCATGCAGCATTGTTGTCGAACATTCTGCACCCATAAACGCCCTTCTGCCTCGATCAACCCATCCACACCGTTGCCTTACTCAGGACCTTTCGATCGCCATAGTTCTGGCCTTCGAGATCGCCAGAAGTAATCATGGACGGATGGCACATCAGGACAATCCTGTCACCCTCGAGAGCTTGAGGATCTTGCGCCAGAGTCCTGTTGTGCGCCGAGTGCGGCTCAAACAATGGTGAGGTGGAAACGTACTGTGGATGAGGGCCACCAGGCTGAATGAGCTTCTGAAAATCCCACACCTCAATGCGAGCTTTGCGTGTCCACAATTGACGGGACAACTCGGCGGCGTTCTGCACGATATCTTCAAGTTCTGCAACAGCATCTTTGAGATCCTCCTCGGACATGTCACCCATGATAGTATCATCGGTGATGGCGAGCACAAGCTTGGAGATGGCCGTCTGACGACTGATCTGAACCTGCGTGCGTAACTCGTTTGCAGCTGGACTCTGGTTGCTGTCTAGTGGTTCGAGCAGACGCATGAGTTGGTAGCGGAATGCCTCAGCACCAGCTTCATCACCTGTCAAGAGACGTCAATACATTTGGTTGAAGTCTTCAAGACTGTCAGTACACTTACTGTCTTCCACCAGGTCCATGATCTCCACGAAAGCAGTGGCATGTGTCCTCGGCAGCAGGATGCCACGCTCCTCAGGCCTACCAGTAAACGCAAAGAACGGATCGCCGATGACCTTCTGCATGATGTCAAAGGACACCGTAGCTGTCAGCAGCATCGAGGAGGCTGCACCCTGCTTTTGCATGGCTGGACTGTCAAGCAGGCAACTCTGAAGGACAGTTGCACTGACAATGCAATTGCGAGCCTTCAACTGTTGGGTCACCTTCGCGAAGCACTCGGGCTTGAGCACTTCTTCAATCTCAATCATAGAATACGTTGCTGCCCATTCTCTGATCTCTGCTTGGAGAGACTTGAGCTGCTTCTCGATCTCATCAGTCTTCATGCCGCGCCGCTCAGAAGGCTCCACCGATCGAAACTTGTCGGCCTGCAAGCTCATAACCTTGGCCTTGAGTGACTTGATCTGCACCTCGTACTCTCTGCATATCTTCTCGGCTATCTCAGCTCTACCCTGGAATCCAGAGGCATCTTTCTTCACGGCCTCAGAGGCCTTCTTCGTGGCGTCGAGACCTTTCTTCGATGCTTCGGCCACTTCGTTCGCGCACTCGGTCTCCTTCTTGGCCACTTTGAGCTGTTTCTCCAGAGCTTTGACATTGGCATGTTCCGCATCGAAGGCGTTCTTCCATTCCACAGTGCTCTGCACGAGTTTGGCGTGGTCGTCCTCGTGCTGCTGCTGCAACTCGCTTTCGTGCTCTTTAATTTCAAGCTCTTGCTTCTGATTAGCATCCCAGAGCCACTTATTTTCCTGCTTGAGTATAGCCAGCTGGTTCTTGTCGTGCTCGCGCAGTGCTCGCTGGAACTCCTTCGGCGGCGCTTCGGAGCCCTTGATCCAGCAGATGAACTTATCGAGAAAGCTAGTGCTCTCTATGTGCTGCTCGGGCGGCACATCTACACGCCTGGAGCGGCTGATTCGAGTGGTCGGCAAGTCACTGATTCTGGTTCTGCCGTCTGCGGATCTCAGCACCATCCTCATCGTGGTTGTGGGTGGACTTTCAACAGACGCAGCAGATGTAGAGCTTGAGCTGTGAGGCTCTGTGCTTGCGGGTTTGTTGATCACTCGATGCCCACCGCCAAACGACGAACCGAAGGCTTCAGTGAGATCGTCCATGTCGCTATCCTTCTCGCGATGGAGGTTGATGCAGCTTGTGGTTTGTGGCATGACGGTGCCAATCAGGCGAATTCGACCGCTTCCAGCGGAGCACGAAATCTAAAGTGAGGTCGAAAGGAGGTCTTCCAGCACATTCGAGCGGCAGCCTGCATCAAAACAAATGAGGCGCGACAACAAACGGCTCCCCGTGACGTCTGTGCTGAAGCTGTCTAGCGAATTTCAAAAAGCCTCAGTTTGACATAGAACTCAGTCTGTCATCACAACCACAGCACGATTACAACATGTCGTTCGGCAATCCACCACCATACACGCCCGTCGCGTCGGCGGCCACCGCTATGGCAGGACTCTCGGTCAACGAGCAGAACGCAGAGCTTCACAAGCTCATCATCAGCGTCGATTTTGGCACAACTTCCACTGGTGTCGGCTGGGTTTCCACCGCCGGAGACCATGTCAAGACTCTTGCAGACATCAATTGCGTCGACACCTGGTATTGCAGCTCGTTTCTCTGCGGTGCTGATCAAGCTAACTTACGCTCGCAGGCCGGGCGGCGACGCTGAGATGATTGCCTCGCGCATCGCGTACGGCGACGGCCTCGAGGGCAACAAATTCAAAGGCAACCTCATCGGCAACGATGTCGATTCGAGCATGCGGTCATTCGCCTGGATGAAGCTTCTGCTTGACCCAGCGTCCGCCACCAAGTACGATGACCCAGATCTCGCTCAGAGCGAAGGCAGCGGAGTTCTTACGAAGCCTATTTACAAGACGCCCGTCCAGATCTGCGCCGACTTTCTGACAGAGATTGCGGGTCTGGCGCACGAACATCTTGTGGGACGCCTCGGGCCAGAGCTCCTCGCAGCCACACCGATGGAATTTTGGTTTACGGTGCCAGCCGTATGGAGCGAGAAAGCAAAGGCAGATACTTTACTTGCTGCTCGTAAGGCTGCTAAGCAGTCTCAGCTTCCATGCCTCGCTGGCAGCCAGGTCTTCCTGATCCGCGAGCCCGAAGCAGCAGCAGTGGCAACGCTCACAGATATCACTCGCGGCAACTCTCAGCAGCAGATCAAGATTGGGGAGAGCATCATGGTTGTAGACTGTGGTGGCGGCACCGTCGACATCACAACCTACGTGATCGATGCCATTTCACCCAAGCTCGCCTTCAAAGAGCTCCTCGTCGGCGCAGGTACATCAACTGGCTGTTCTTGAACTGCGCATCCGACACTGACTATGCGAAATAGGTGGCAAGTGTGGCTCTACTTACATCGATCGACAGTTCATCAAGTGGATGGAGAGAACCTTCGGCGACGCGTATACCGGCCTGCCATGGCACATGCGCGGTCCTTCTAGTCGACTTATGCAGGAGTTCGAGACTGTGAAGCGCAACTTCGGCAAGGCCAACACAAAGCGCAAGCCATATCAGCGTATATCGTGCTTCATGGCCGAGGCCACTGAGTCCATGTATTATCAAGACGATGGCTTTGTCAAGATCTATCAAAGCGATCTTGAGGCAATGTTCGAGCCGGTCGTCAGCAAGATCGTCGACTTGCTGCAGAGTCAGCTTGACGCCGAGCAGCGTCAAGCAGGTCATGTCACTATCAAGGTCATTCGTACTCTAAACCAGTGTGCTTCCGTTGCTGATTTATTACCCCTAGACTATGCTGTTGGTCGGCGGCTTTGGGGACTCGGAGTATCTCAAGACCATCCTTCGTCAGTGGGGCATCGAGCGCAACATCCGCCTCTTCACTCCACCCAAGCCGTAAGTCGATGTTGACATCTTTCTCGTTTCATACTGACACGCCATCAAGACAGACAGCCATCGTCAAGGGTGCTGCACTCAGCGGCGTTCTGAACCTGCAGCCAACTTCCCGCCGCTCCCGCATGCACTACGGCTGGACATACTCCGTGCCATTCGACAAGATGGTTCACCACAATGACGACCGCTTCATCTCTCGCTGGGATGGCTCACTGTTGGCTCGTGGTAATATGAGCTGGGAGCTCGAGAAGGTCAGTTATGCTTCGTTACGTTACCGACTTCCACCGACAATCTCTAGGGCGACCTGGTTGACGAGGACACGGTCATCAAGTTCGGCTTCGTCCAGATGCTCTACGATGAAGATGCGAGCGACGCTTACGCCGCTACCGACCTCTACTGCTGCATGAACGATGATGCACCGATGTTCATGCGCTCTGGTGGTACGTAACACCCAGCTTTCAAGGTCTGAGCAGTGCTAACATTACCAGGCGTCTTCAAGCTGGCCACGATCCAGCTCGACTTCAGCGGGATCGATCGCAACGCGTTCAAGCGCAAGACCTTCTCCGGTCGTCGCATGCGTCAAATCAGCTGCAAGGTCAACGTTCGCTTCGGTCACCGCCGCGGTGTCCTCGTCTTCACTGCCTCCGTTGGCAGCAAGGAGATTGGTACCACTGAAGTGACTTTCGATGGTCAGAGCACTGCCGACGTTGCTGATGGCATGGTTGGCGAGGCTGGTGGTGCTCCCGGCTGTGCTGCGCAGTAACAGAAGGGACTCGGTTCTGCAAAAATGGCGTTGGTACACGCTGCGAGCATTGCGCCTTTGCCGCTGATGGACCACACTGCGATCGGCAGACGTGTGGCATGAAGGACGGCACTCACGACACACGGTTTGGATGCGGAAAGACTTGATGTGCAAGTACGGTAGGGATAGCCACCTGATAGACATCACAGCTTGATTACAGCTTCGCCTCACTTCGACTTGCTTCCTCTTCGTTCCCAAAATCGCTGAAGTTGTCCAGATCCCCTGGTCTTCCGCGCGACGCGTGTCTATTCTGAACAAAGCTGACAGCGACTGCTTTTACCAGATCTCACGAATACCATCACGCTACCGCGCAGCTCATGTTGCACTCTCATGGTGGCCGCGCCCTTCGTCTGAGCCCCAACTTCTCCTTCACATCTCCTCCTCCATGCCATGCTCATCACCTAAGCTCGGTATCGTACATGATGGTAACGCCGAATACGGTTGCGCCCGTTACTCCAACTTGAATACGCCGGCTGTCATACCCAATTCTTGATACGCTTCGTCCGCCAGTTCTTTCATCACGCCTGGCGCACTACCTGCTCGTGATCGAGTCGGATTCCCACCAGCTTCATACTACGAAGCTAAGTCTCTCCTACACGCCGATTCACGAGACATGAGCTCTTGCTGGGAACCGGCTTCTGCATCCTGGGCCTTTTGTAGAGTCAACATGGCCATCTCAGTCTGAAATCGTTTGGCTTTCAGTTTCTCTTTCGTCTCATACAGCGCCACTGGACTCTTGCACAAGCGTTTGAACTTCTGTTCCCTCTCTTCGAAGGATTCTGAATGCTGACGATTCTGGCCCTGGCGGCCTTCGAGATGATGAGACGCTGAGCTCTCCGGTGGCAACATGTCGAGCGATGACAGAGTGGCCTTCTCATCGTCCTCATGCAGTGGCTTCTTGGCCAAGAAGTCCATCGACACAGCTGCGTCATGCTGTACTGGATCAAAGACGAATCTGCGTCTCGAGGATTTCCAGATGATGAGCTGCTGTTGACTTGGCATGCAACGCGTCAAGCAATGGAAGAGTGGCATCTTCAGCATCTTCGTTGAGTGCCAATTCGGCCAAGGAACCCGTTAACAAAGCTACATCGTGCTGTACTGTATCAAGAGGCAACTTTACTTCTTGAGAGCTTCGAGATGATGCATCGCTGTCCTCTCCGGTGGCAACATGTCGAGCGGTGGCAGAGTGGCATTCTCATCGTTCTCATTCGGTGGCCTTTTCTTTAGGAAGCCCATTGACAAAGCTATATCGTGCTGTACTGTGCCCATACGTGGCTGTGTTGCTTCCCTGATTATCTCGACCCTTCTTAGCTCTTCCAGAGCAGGCTTTGCGGTCCGGCTCTCTGGATCGTGCTCGACCTCGATGTCAATTCAGTTGTTGCGCTTCTCCAAGATCGAGTCGCGCAGCAGATCTCCTTCCTCACGTCTGCTCTCTGGACACAGACTGTCAAGCTCGCACAGAGACTCATGCAACGTGGTCGCAACACCGCTGTATTTTCCAGCAGAAATCTGTTCCGTGATTTGGCTTTGAAATGCGGTATTCCGCTCTGCATACAAGTGAATGCAGTTGATGGTGCTCATGAGATTCAAACTAGCTGCTAGGCAAACAGCGTTGACAGCTTTTGCGGTGCCAATTTCATCCGACGGAAGCAGTGGGTTGATCTGGAACAGTGGCCATTCTCTCTTCAGTGCCCCGCTAATCTGTGTCCAGTTATTTTTTTGTCCAGGAGCTCCCAGCACTCAGTGCATTGACTTCGCGCAATCTCCGCGGAACGATTGCATTGGTTAATATGCAGCTGCGCTCTGCATGGCCTAGCTACAACTTCGGCAAACGGAGACACACGAGCAGTAGTGGAAGCAATGAGCTGTCGATTAAGCGCTGTGAAGGACTGTCACTTCATCTTGTTCTTACTTCTGCCAGATTGGCTGCTTAGCAAGCAGCGTGAACAGTCCTTACGGCACCTGCAGATCTGCCAAACTGGTCACTTCGATCTCTGGGAAATGGAAGTGCATCTGAGCTGTCGATGGCAAAGACAGGCGCAACTGGCAAATCTATCGCTTCAGAGTCTGCCTCAACCTATACCCTTAGTTCTGTGGAACGTGTGATCGCATTGGTGAGTTCCTCGGATCGAGAGCAGCATTCAGGACATTCCTTCGTCGCCCACGTCTAGAAAGCGAAAGTACTGGGCAGAATTACCAGGTCACGTACAAGTGTCACTAGCAATTGTACACTGCCAGTAGTGCTCTTATCTAGACTGTCTCGAAGGGGAGAGAAAGTTCTTCAACGAGTGGCTGCGCTCAAGCCGGCTTGGCTGGTGATCCATAGATCGGAGATAGGTGCGACAATATGAAGGTCCCTGTCGCGTACACGCAAAGATCTGACCCTGTTGACTCGGAACTACGTAGCGCCGCGCACGTAATAGCCTCTGCGTCTTAGCAAGTAATAATACCTTTATAGTAGGCTGCAGGGGTAATAGGGACTGGATTAGCATCTCGTCGGCGGATGAGGTCGGTCTCTACGCACGAGTGGCTACGGCTTCCTACGAACTTGTAAGCGGGCTATAATTTCTGTTATAAAGCTAAGCACGCGTACTACGGCCCTACTTTACCTTCTTCCCCTTTAACTACTTTAACTTACGATAACGATCGCAGGTCTTAAGATTGCGCTTGCCTTAGACGAATACGTAAAGTAGTTTAACGGTATAGTAATTACTACAAAGCTTAGTGCTATCGGACACGGAGTCTATAGCAATACGTCGATGTTATAAAGGGCGGCAGTATAAGTAAAGAGTCTGCATATGCTAAGGGTATCAGGTCACGTGCCCGTTCTTTTTTTTGGCGCACTCTCAGCCAATCATTTTTGGACCCTGTTTTTTTTTGAAGAGTAAGACAGACCTCGTAAACTCGGTCAAAGATAGACCTCGTAAACTCGGTCAATGAATCTGGACTCGTTCCATCAAGGTGCTCTGCCACGGCAAGTGCCAAGGCGCCTTCCAAGTTCGACCGCCCACACAAGTCCTTTCACTGATAGTACGCATATGACACGTTCTGACTCCCACCAGAATCTTACAGCGACAACAAGCGAATACAGTCTCTCCATTCCATTCCAACTCAACATCAACGGCAACCCTGCGCCGACCCTTCAAAATGCAGCCATCCGCCTCTTTGATCACTATCCTCCTGACCTGCGCAATCTCTCCACTCGCATCAGCCCAAGGAGCATGCCGTGTTATACCAACCACCGTTCCATGCACCCCGCAATTGGCAGGCAATTGCGATGTACAGGCCATCGCATGTGGTAAAGGACAGACGCCAGAGCGTACTCGACCGCTCACCTTTGACTGTGACACAAAGAATACTTGCGATTTCGAGGTCGGTCTTCACCTTTCTGCACTGCGCGCATAGTGTGTTTTCGAGAGATCTGCTAACAGAGGATGGGAGCTTAGGTCACTTGCTGTACCAAGCGTTAGGAGCACAATCCGAGGATGGCGAGGAAAGAACGCGGCCATCAACATCATCAGTGGTGCCATGAGGCTCAGATCCTTGTGCTGGTCGTCGCTCTGTAGTCTACTACGCGGCAGTGGAGTCTTCGACGCGTGTCTCGAATAGCCACTTCGATCCCTGCACAAAATCAGTTCGAGCTACCATGAGCGTTCGTAGCAGAGGCGTGTCTCAAGCATCAATATCGAAGGCGCAGAAGGCAGAGCAAGAAACAGCTGGGAGGATTGGTATCATTACACACATTACATATTTCTTTCTTATCCAGTGGTATCATATATCAACTTCCTGCCACCAAAAAGTAGCCGTGCAGTCGTTAAGGCATCATCAATACATGTCGAACGTTACGAGATCCTTCCTCTCTCTCTAACATCTCCCGCTGTCGGTTCTGTCGTTCTAGTGCACATTGGGTATAGCTTTGCTTCGCGTCGCGGTAGTCATTGTAATAGTATGATGGTGACGAAGTTTACTCGTACCTGCGAGCCCATTAGCATCGCGCAACTTATGCTGGGGAGCGAGCGTATGTGGTTGGCTGTGGGATGTCGTACTCATCCTTGACGACGCGGCGGTCGCTGGAGCTGTCGATGAAGCTTCCTCGGCTACGTGTGCTCCTCTTGCGGCCAAAGTACGAGGACTTTTGCTTGTTGTTGTTCTTGCCCGCGCTGCCGCCAATGCACACCAGAACGGCGGCGATGAAGAAGGCGGCAGTGGCTCCCCATGAGAATCCGTATGCGTAGCGACCGAGGCTGGCGTCTTGGCCGTTGGAGTTGAGGACGTTGCGAGCACGGACGGTCCAGGCACTGTAAACACGATTAGCACATGAGATGGTAGAAATAGATAGATGACACTCACGTCATGAGAGCAGAGGCCACAGCTTGTGCCATGAACGCGAAGAGACCGAAGAAACCGGTCAGGTAGGCTCCCAGACGCGCGCAGATGGCGAGCAGGCTGATGAAGAAGGTGACCACAGCGAAGAACAGCGCGATCAGGTAGAAGGCCCACGCGACACGGCTGAGGTAGTAATAGTAGTTGGTGCCGATGAACTGCTGAGGCACGCCAGTCTCGGTGCCAAAGTTCCTCACTGGATCGAATGGAGTCGCGGCGCGTGTAGAACCGCAGTTCGCGTTGCGGCTGCCATCAACACCGCAGATATCGAGGTAGGTCCATCGTGCTGGGTTGCGGTATTCATCGTTGCCGTTCGTGATGCCATTGGTGGATGTCTGGAGGAAGTACACCAAGTTCAATGGCGACGAGTTGAGACCGGAGAGAATGATGAAGAATTGCAACACAATTCCACCACCAGTAAGAACGAGCGCCGCTATGGCGAGAGCAGGTCCTGGAATAATGTCAGTTGTTTGTGGTTCTGCAGCATCAAATTCGCGCTGCAACTCACGTGCACCAGCCATTGTGTAGCTGCAGCAGTGTTGACAGGGGAGATGCCGGAGGTGTTTGTCGGTCGCTCCTGAAACGTAGGGTGCGGGTTGGATGTCGCAGTGAGGATGGAAAGGTCGGACAGTCGCAGGATTAAAGATGTCCAAGATGTGCGCAGATGACAAGCTTGTATGACCTAGGATGTCTCGTGGAGGGTGACGTGGTTGACTGACAGAACGAAGGAGGCTTTGCTATTCGACAAGAATCCAGCAACCTGGGCAACGAGCTTCTGCGCTTCTTGGAATACACTTTCGACTAGCGAAAACCGACGTCACAACGGTCTATTGCGATCTGCCCAGAAAACTCTTCCAACGCTTCCAAATGAAGATGGAAGTTGTGCAGTCGCGAAAGCGATGTGTGACAATGTGCACACAAAGCGCAGTTTGTGCGGTGCTCAGCTCAAAGCAGAGCACATTCCTCACACCTAGACAATGCCATCCATGATCCTGAAGGAAGCTCTCGTGTTGTTGCAATGACGTCGGGGCCTCGATTCGAGAGCTTGCACAGCTGCGCGCCAAATTATCTCGGCAGCCATCCGGATCGCCCACTGGCTCAAGCTCTCCTCGGGATATTGCTGGCAAGGCCAATCGAGAGACAGTCTTGTGAAACTTGAACACGGCAATTCCAGAACTTGCTTCTGATCCATCAAAATATGGTATAGCTGTGAGCACCATGACAACACTGCTCTGGCCGCCGACTGCGCCGGAAGACTTGCTTCAGGAAGAAGAAGACACACTTGCGCGGGAGCTGGAATGGCTTTTGGGCTCGCTGCAGGATACGCTCAAGTCTCTGAAAGAAGGTCTGGAAGACTGTGCCGAATTACTTGCGCCCAAAGAGCCCGGCTCAACTCTTGTATTGTCCTCGCTGAGATCAGAGAATCTGAAAGGCTTCATCACGCGTGTAGGCACGCGCATAGTGAAAGGAGATGTTCAACTACGACTCCCATCTCTACCACCTCCAAAGGGACAAACTAGCTACAAGTTGACTATTTCCTCCTTGCCAACTGCACCTACACTTGTCCTCGACCAGCTGACCACAGCACGAACTTTGATCAATGCCTGTCTCGATGTCGTAGATGCGACGCGATGGACAGGTGACAGCTCAAATGCGGACTTCATCTCTGGCCAGCTACGCTTGCTTCACGGCAACATCGAAGAGGCCAAGAACTCCCTCAAGGGCTGGACAGAAAACCAGAAGCCGTGGCACGAAACACCAGTTGACGAGAATGCTTTCACGCCACCACTACCAGCGCATGTATCGTTTCATCTGTCGATTTCAGAGGCTGCGGTTCTGCTCAACGTCCGAACGCTTGAATCCGCCGACCCACACACTGGCACAAACACACCTCTAGGTGCTGCAGGCTCATCTTTCAGCGGTTTTGGACTACGCGAAAGGCTGGCGACAGCCCTGGGTGGCCCTAGGCAGGCTGTGCACGATGAAGCGCAAGAGGTCTTCACATACAAGGGTCAGGAAGTACGTGTTCGAGATAAGGTCAGAGTTGAGTCGCAAGACCCAAGCCTGATGGCAGCCATGGCAAAGCTGGGAGCACTGGAGCGGAATGTTGCATTGTCCAGGCGTGCTTTGGATGTGGTCATGGGCCGTGACCACGAGGATGGCTGAGGATGGGCACGAAGAGAACGGACAACACCTGGCTTCTGTCCACCACGATACACGTGCCCTGGAGACGGTTGGTACTGAGAATCTGGATGCAACCATGATATCCATGAATATCCACAGCTTGACACAATGGACCACTACCTTTGTGGTGGATCTTGGCTTGGTGCTGTTTCTCCGGAGCCGATCTCGCTCGCTTTCAAAGTTTCGATAAGGCGAGATTACAATGCATGGCCACTGGCTGGTCGACTTTTTATCTATGCTCACAAGACTAATTGCTTTGCCACGGACACACTATTCTCGACCTTATCGATTGTCCCGCATTCCTGTTGGCAATATCTACGCGCCGCTGCCCATTGCGGTCAGAGACGCATTGCATTGTTCTTCAACCTTGGATCCACTATGTCGCCCGCATTACTCACAGCAGTAGACGCCACTGCACACGTTCACCTAATCATAGGCTCGAACCCACTCGCCGGTGCACGAATTAGTCGATCGCTCGAGGTCGGTGCTACACCAGTTCTGATCGCGCCCGAAGCGGCGACTCTGCATTATGCACTCGCGAAGCGGATAGAGGAACATGCAGTGCGGTGGGAGAAGCGAGAGTTTGGTGAGGGCGATCTCACAACTCTGGGTCGAGATGAAGTCGATCACGTTGTGGACGCCGTGTTTGTGACATCGGGTGGCAAGAGTGCTGCGAGCACAAGGATATCTACACTGTGCCGAAGGCTTCGGATACCTGTAAATGTTGCAGATGCGCCAAACCTTTGCACATTTACATTACTGTCAACGCACAACTCTGGGCCACTCCAGATCGGTGTGACTACATCAGGCAAAGGCTGCAAACTTGCCTCGAGGATACGGAGAGAGATTGCTGCAGCATTGCCCAATGAGCTTGGATCTGCTGTGGACAGATTAGGCACAGTTCGGAGAAAGATCTGGGAGCAAGACCACGCGAATGAAGCAGGCGGAGAGCTCGAGGTTGAAGATGAAGAGGCTGGACAAAATGCTACATTCAATAAGCTTGTGCTTCCTACAGATGCAGAGGCTGCCAAAGCTCGGCGCATGAGATGGCTGTCGCAGATCTGCGAGTACTGGCCACTCCGCCGTTTGGCCGCCATCACTGATGATGATGTCGAACAAATATTGCAGGCCTACAAGCAGGAAGCACAGAGCACGCCGGCGAACGACTCGAAGCCACCTATCAGCACGGCAGTACTTGATTCTCGCCGAACGCAGGGGCGCATCATACTCGCTGGGTCAGGACCTGGTCATCCGGATCTACTCACGACCGCCACGCTCAAATCTATCCGGAGTGCCGATCTCATTCTTGCGGACAAGCTCGTGCCTGCGCCGGTGCTTGAGCTCGTTCCACGCCGAACACCGATTCAGATCGCTCGCAAGTTTCCCGGCAATGCTGACGCAGCACAAGACGAGCTTCATCGCTTGGGTCTTGAAGCTCTACAGCAAGGCAAGACTGTGCTTCGCTTGAAGCAGGGTGATCCATATCTATATGGGCGAGGAGCAGAAGAGGTGGCTTTTTTCAGACAACATGGATATGAAGCGATCGTTCTGCCTGGCATAACTTCGTCCTTGAGCGCACCGCTGTTCGCACAGATTCCGGTCACGCATCGCTCTGTCAGTGATCAGGTCTTAATATGTACTGGCACTGGACGAAAGGGAGCTACTCCAAATCCTCCCGAGTACTTGAGCAATCAAACTGTGGTGTTCCTGATGGCTTTGCATAGGCTGCAAGACTTGGTCACGAGCCTATTTGAGCGAAAGACTGGCGCATATCCAGTGACAACGCCTTGCGCGGTGATCGAGCGTGCTTCATGCCCGGATCAAAGAGTCATCAGAACAACACTTGAGCATGTCGTTGCTGCGATTGATGAAGAGGGCAGCAGACCGCCTGGACTTCTGGTCGTTGGAGCTTCTTGTGAGGTGCTGCAGAAGCTGCCTCAGAAATGGGTCGTTGAGGATGGCTTTCAAGGCTTGGACGCTCTCGACTCGCTTGGCGAGCATGGCAATGGGCTTGATGGGCTAAGGGAGGCATTACTCACGCCAGGACTGGACGAGCCTGTGAAGGCACTAGGCGCTCCAGTGACTGTATGATGGATGGATTCACGAGAAACACCAAGTGGTTCTGAAGCGTTGCAAGCGGACGATGCTAGCATTTTGCATAAGTTGTCATCATAGAATAGAGATTATAAATGCCATTTGACACAGCATTAGACTTCACTTTATACGCCATCGACTGCGGACCACACCATGCCTTGAGCTCGTCTCACGTACCTCTTCGATCATTTCTACCTTGGTCCTGCCCCCTGTGGGGGCCAACAAGCTGTGACCAGCGGCTCCCTCGAATTGAGTTTGCCTTCAAAAGCCGACAACACATTATTTCATACCCGACATCACCTTCCTCTACTCCAACCATCCCTCCCAACTACAAACCTTTGACCCACAGCACCAACAGTCAAGATGAAGCTACTATACCCAACATCCCTGGAACTGAACGTGGACTCCTTCAAAGGTTTCGCAACCGAATACCACTCCTACGACGTCAAAGAGCCAATCCCGGATGACCTCATCGATGCCGAGATCCTGATCACTTGGACAAACACAGCCGACAACCTCAAAGATGCTGCCTCACGGATGAAGAACCTGAAATGGATTCAATCCCTCGCTGCAGGACCAAACGATGTGTTCAACGCTGGCTTCTCGAAAGACATCACAGTAACAACGGGATCGAGCTTACACGATTATACCGTTGCCGAGCACACCCTCGCTCTGCTTCTCAATGCCGCGAGACGATTTTATGAAATGCGAGATTATCAAGTGCAAAACAAGTGGCCCGCGCATCTTGGAGGTCCGCAGCCCGATCGACCAAAGGGCAAATTCACGAGTTTGCGAGGCGCGAATGTGCTGATTTGGGGTTTCGGCAATATCGCAAAGACGCTTACGCCACATCTGGTCAGCTTAGGGGCCAATGTGACTGGCGTGGCTCGCTCGGCTGGTATTCGAAACGGCGTCCAAGTGATTGCTGATTCAGACCTCGAGCAGCAGTTGAAGCAGACTGATGCGCTGGTTATGATTCTTCCTGGCAGTGATATCACGAAGAATGCGCTTAACAAGGAGCGCTTGGCAGCCTTGCCTGATCATGCTTGGGTTGTCAACGTTGGTCGTGGAACTAGCATTGATGAGGAAGCTCTGGCTGACGCGCTTGATGCTGGCACGATTGGTGGTGCTGCATTGGATGTGTTTGTAAAGGAGCCGCTTGAGGAAGAATCTAGGCTGTGGAAGACGCCCAACACGATTATCAGTCCGCATGCTGCTGGTGGACGGCCTCAGGGGAGTGAAGGCTTGATCTCCGAGAACCTAAGGAGGTTTATGGCTGGTCAAGAGTTGAAGAACGTGGCTTGACTAGCAGTGCCTGCACGGGCAAGGCTGTAAGTTCTGGCAGGGCTGTCAGCAGCTATTTCTGGCAGAGTTCAGGCTGCAAGCTCCTCTTCTGCCTTTTTCTGAACATAGTGAGCGGCTCTGACAATCACGAGAGACGAAGACTACGAAGACTGGTATCTGTAGATAGGCGCATCGAGGTGTTGGTATCTTCATGCCAAGGACTGTCGTGCTTCAGCCTAAGAACTTGCAGGGAAAGTGAAGCTTATTAAAATTACATACCAACAAGCCGATAAATGCCGGACAGGGCTTACGATTGAAAGACCAAATCACCTCCTCACTCAAGTCTAGAACGCTAGTCCTCCCACAGCTGACAGTCGCAGACCTCTCACACCAATGCTGTGACACGCAACTCCAAGATCGGCGCAGATCCCACGCCACAAAGCCCAAGATGCACACCAAACATATCCTCGCCGCAGCAGCGGCCCTCACAGGCCCAGTATTCACTCAATCAACCTTTCAAAACGACATGTCCACCGACACATCCCGCTCCAGCATCTCCGCCTCTCTCATGAACATCACCTTCTCCGACTCCAACTCCCGCTCCTGCGGCAACAATAGTGACACTGCCCTCACTATCGCTATCCGAACCCTTCCAGAACACCAAGTCTGCTTCAACCTCGGCAACACCTTCAGCTTTCCGGATTCCACATACTCCATCGGCAAAGGAAACAAATGCGAAGAGAACACAATCTGTGGCGTGAATTATACCATCATCGCCACGACGGAGGAGTTTGATAGTGGGTTGAATTATAGTCAAGTGGCGTATACGCAGGTGCGGAATCCTTTTGCTCCGTCATCGACCACGACGACTTCCAACAACAACGATGATGATGATGACGATGAAAGGGAGGAGAGACGGATCGGAGGACGCTTGGAGTTCCAAGTGTATAATGGAGCGAATTGTCAGAAGAACGATGGCGTGGCAAGTCGAGAGTGGAATTGTTTGTCGGCAGAAGGAGAGTGTGATACGGTGGGTTTTGCGGTGCAGAGTTTCTCGATTGAGATGACGGATCCGGAGGATGTGGGGAGTGGGAATTGTAGTGTTGCGAAGACGGGTGGGGCGCAGAGGCGATATGGAGGTGCGAGTGGTGTTGCGGCGGTTGTGAGTGTTGTGGTGGGCGTGGTGGGCGGTTTGGTCTTGCTGTGAAGGTGATCTGGATCGTGGGAGAGTCTTCAGCTGGTTCCGAGTCTCGCACGAAGGCCACTGGCCCCAGGAGTCGAATGAGATGGCCAATCATCCCACGAAACAAGGATTTCGATTGTTATTCCTGAGAAGCTGGTCGATGCGTAATCAACAACGGACTCCTCTGGAGGGCCTGAGTGATGCTCCTATCGCTCTACATCAATCTGCGAACATTCATGCACTCCAAGGGGTCCTTCGGGTGAGAGATGAAGGCCGAATGTGCTGGCAATCACATCAGGATTAACTTCTTCCTCCAAGAACATGGAACTTTGGCCAGGACACTCAATACTGCTCCAGATCCCGTCGGTATGTGCTGCGCAAGGCTTGGCATACCCGGCTATACCAATTCAATGTGTCAGCCGGATGTGCTGCGACTCTTCTGCGTGCTTGGAGTATGACCAAGGCACAGCGAAGCAATACCTAGTCGTACGTACGACTTGTAGTTCTGAGTTGCGACCTGCTTCTACACACAGCGTCATCAATAGCACGATGCTTACTTGCATTCTATTGCTGCTTGATCACGTCTCACTTTCCGGAGCATTGTTGTTCGAAGCTGTGCTAATGCCGTGTCATAGTATGCATAAGCGGAATCCCAAGCTTCCAACCAGGTGGTAGATTCGAAGCTTCACCAGTCATGGTTACACTCTGATGCATATGGCGTTTCAGTCTTCCGAAAGTACCGTAATGTGCTAGAGGATGACAGCAGCGGGCAGCTATGTAGCACCATAGCAAAGCAGTTGTGCTTGTCTACATCAGCTCGAGAAAGTCGTCCTGGTGGGTGAACAGGTGAGTGTTCAGGCTTGAGACGAGGAGATCAGCAGAGCATCAAGACCCGGACTGAGATGTTCAAGCTCCAGAGTGCCCTCATCAAGCACAGGCCTTGGTCGCCATGTGCTAAACAATTTCCTAAATAAGCCCTGTGACACGCCAAGAGGAAGGTGCTCTATGACCGTTAGCTATCATCCTCGATCCAGCCGATACCGACAGGTCCGACAGACTGAACATAGGCATGATCGTCCAGCATAAACCCTTCATGAGTCGATCGGTAAGTAGGGCGAGCTGCGATGTTTACTTGCTCAGAGCCATATAAGTACTGCCGGTTAAGCCTCGAGAATGCTCCTGCCAGCAAGACAACAGCAACAACCGGAAGTCACTCACAGCTACACAACTCCAGCAGTCAACACTAGCCTCCAAACATGCAGTTCAAGTACACCACACTTATGGCCCTTGGCCTCGCCATCTCCGGTGCAGTCGCCATGCCAAACGTGGCCGACACCCCATCTCTCGCCGTGCGCGAAGAAGCTGCCGCCAACGCACAGGCCGCAGCACAGGCTCCAGCCGAAGCCCAAGCACAGAACGCAGCTCAAGCGCCAGCCGCCAAGCAAGACTGGGTCGACGACTTCGGCACCGCTGCTCGCATCGCAGGAGATGTCGCCGGTGGTATCCAGGCCGAGCGCGATGGACGCTACCGTGACCCATACTACAACAATGGGCCATACGGACGTGATCCTTATGGACGCGACCCTTATGGCCGGGGACCGTACGATGGTTATGACCGATACAACCGTGATCGATATGGCCGTAATGGATGTGAGTTGACTTCTGAATATGTCGTGTTGTTGTATGTGTGGCTAACTGTTTTCAGATTACTACAGAGCGTAGATGCGCCCAGCGATATGAGGGGAGATGAGTGCAACTGCGCTGGATTATACTGAGGTGTACGATACTTGGACTTAGCCTCGTGTATAAGTAGTACGCCAAAGGAATGACTCCGTCGAAACCGGCTGCCTTGGCCATAGTTTCGAAGCTCATGCTCTGAGATCGTCAAAATGTCCCAATATTGTGATGTCAAGTCGGTGACTAGGTAAGTTCTCACCAGCGTGTCCGTGGGCAGGTCATCGTCTTCGAATTGCAGTCGGCAGTGCCGTCAATTTGTACAAATAGCATCAGCACTGCTTCGGACGATCATTGCAGAACCCAATCGTCCATCGGATCAATCACAACGCTACCTCGATCTTCCAGTCACAGTGACAGAAAAGAGGGTGCAGAATGTCTTGGAGATTGAAGTGAGAAACAGAAGACGATCGCGAGATTTGTCTTAGTCAGAACTTGACCGAGTCTGATTGGCTCGAGCTGCGGAAGCTAACGGCTGTCACCTTTTCCATTCACTCAGGAATTCGAATTTCTGAATCCTATAACATGCCAATCATGACGATGTCTAATCTCTTCATTGACCGAGTTTACGAGGTCTATACTACTATACGAAAAAAACAGGGTCCAAAAAATGATTGGTTGTCAGCGTTTCTTGGAAATCTGCCAGCACGTGACCCACCACGATTTTGGGTCCAAAAATGATTGGTCGAAAGCATTTCTTGGAAATCTGCTAGCACGTAACCCAACCCGATTTTGGGTCCAAAAATGATTGGTTGAGAGCTTTCCTTGGAAATCTGCTAGCACGTGACCTACTCCCAAAACAGGGTCCAAAAATGATTGGTTGAGAGCGTTTCTTGAAAATCTGCTAGCACGTAACCTGCCTCTATCTTAGGTCTAAAAATAATTAGTTAAGGGCGTTTCTTAGAAATCTACTAGCACGTGACCTACTCCTATCTTAGCGCCTATACTACTCCTTTTGTAATACGTATACTACTTTAAGATAATCTAGAAACATTAGTAGTAAGCTACTATTATAAGCTATTATATATAAGAGACGCGACTCTACTATTATATATAATATATAATTAACTAAAGAGCTATTATAGGTACTTAGTAATAGTAGTAGTAGTAGTAGTACTTAAAGAAAGAAATAAACTTAAGTAGAAGATTTAGTTATATTACCTATATCTAATAATAATAACGATCTTATAATAGGTATCTACTTATCTAATTACGTACTTATCTTAGTTATAATATAATAGCCTTACTCTATAATATAATAATAATAGAATAGTACTTAAAGAAAGAAATAAACTTAAGTAGAAGATTTAGTTATATTACCTATACCTAATAATAATAATAATCTTATAATAGATATCTACTTATCTAATTACGTACTTATCTTAGTTATAATATAATAGCCTTACTCTATAATATAATAATAATAGAATTAATAGAGATTCTTATCTTTACTTTCTTTAAAGGCTCTCGCCTATAGAGTATATCTCTAAAATAGATCTACGAGATAAATATAAGCTAATTACGTTATAAAGCGCGTACTATATACTATAATATAATAGATTAAAGAAGCTATTGTCGTAGGCATTATACTATTATTAGTACCGTATAGGTATTATTACTTACTAAGACGCAGAGGCTATTACGTGCGCGGCGCTACGTAGTTCCGAGTCAATAAGGTCAGATTCTTGCGTGTACGCGACAGGGACCTTCATACATATATCAGGACTGCAGAGATCACAAAACACCACGTCTCCGGCCTCTTCGAAGGAGATCTCATGCTATGTCGCAACCTCGCGATCGAAATATTGTAGGAAATGCACTAGATCTGCTAAGTTGAGTACTCGGTAGCAGTCAAGTAAGCCACAAAAGGGTGGGCCCCCAAGCTTGACTCCTCACCATGAGAGGTATATGGAGCTCTCTTGTACATTTCTCAATGTCTGGAACAATACCTCTTGCCCAGTATCTTTTCACTCGCCTCCATCAGCTAAACTGCAGATCCATTCATGGCGTACCCGGAGACTTCACTCTTCGCGCTTTAGACACTCTCCCGAACGCTTGCGTGAAATGGATTGGGAATGCCTCTGAGATATGTGCTGGCTACGCCGCTGATGGCTATGCTCGTGCTGCGGCTCTAGCTCGTAGAACACGAGTGTCTGCTCCAAGAGTCGGCGCTTTGTACACTACATACGGCGTAGGCGAGCTGTCCGCGATCAATGCTGTCGCAGGAGCATATGCAGAGAATTCGCCCTTAGTTCACTTTGTCGGGACACCCTCACGACAGCAATGGCGTGGCAAGCAGATCATGCATCATACGATGGCAGATGGACGATTTCATGTATCTGCTGAGATGGCGAAGCAAATTACTTGTGCGCAGGCAGATCTATCATGCGATGATGTTGGAGAAGCAGTGGACAGGTATGATAGAGCTTTGCAGGAATGTGTGAAGCAGTCGAAGCCGATCTACGTCAATCTGCCGTGTGATATGGTTACGCAGAGTGTACCAGAGAAGCTGCTAGATCAGCCATTGCAGATCGACAGGACCTCGAATGATGCTGCGACGGAGGATGAATTCATTGATATGGTTGTGAAGAAGATCAAGTATGCCAAAAAGCCTCTGATCATAGCTGATGGACTAGCATATCCTTTCGACCTTGCTTCCGAAGTCACCGAGCTAGTCAGGATGACTGCTATCCCAGCAATGTGCTTCTCTGCTGGCAAAGGCGTCGTCGATGAGTCGCTTCCCTCTTTTCAAGGGCCATTAGCTGCAGCCACAGACTACAGCAGATCGACCGACCTGGCTTTACTCTTTGGTCCTCTACTCAGCGACACCAACACAGCTGCTTGGAGTGCCGTCCCGGACCCTCGCATCAGCATCTCTTTCAATCTCGACAATGTCACCATTGGAGATAAAAGCCAAGTACATCCAGTCAACAGCAAAGCATTGCTGCAGAAGCTACTTAAAAGACTTCGAAATTCTACCTCCAGTGCTGCAACTCAGTTCAAGAAGCCATCAAAGCCCACAGTCACAATATCACCCATATCGAAGATTGGTCAAGACGCCTTCTGGTCCCGCATATCATCCTTCCACAAACCCCACGACACCCTCCTCCTCGCCAACGGCACACCCCTCATCGGCGGCCGCGACATCTCCCTCCCATCTCCCGTCCAGGTCATCGCCTCCGGAATCTGGTGCAGCATAGGCAGCATGCTCCCCTGCGCACAAGGCGTCGCAGCCGCAAAGCGGGACCACAATATCCCAGGTCGAACAATTCTCTTCGAAGGAGACGGAAGCTTCCAAGTGACTTGTCAGTCGATCTCGGATATCATACGGTATAAGCTAGATGTGACGATTTTCATCTGTAATAACCGAGGTTATACGTATGAAAGGTTGTTGCATGGGTTGCAGGCGGAGTATAATGATGTTCCGGCGTGGAGGCCGAGGTATGTGGAAGCTGCGAGGTTCTTTGGGGCGAGGGAGGATGAATCTACGTATCCGGTCTTTTCGAGGACGGTGAGTGATTGGAGTGAGTTGGAAGAGGTGCTGGCGGATGAGAGGGTTGCAGATGGGAAAGGATTGAAGCTTGTAGATGTGGTGATGGGACCGGAGGATGTACCCCAAGCTTCGAGAGAAGGATTGATTGCGAGCTATGTAAGGGTTAGCTATGACAGCCATACACTTTTGTTCTCCAAAGCAAATCGTTTGAATGTCTTCGGGGCTTCGCCAGTGACCTTCCGCACCACGTTGGTGGTTTCTGCTCTAAAGCCTCCTGCGACTTGAACGTCTACGCCTGCCAGCAAGTTGGCTACCCATGAGTCGAGACCATGGCTAACCAAGAATGCTTCGTAGTCACTGAAGTTGAGCTTCACATGCTCAATCTTCTTGCCGATCACTTCGCTGATGATCGATGCGACCTGGATTAGGACCAGAGATGTCAGCAGGTGAGCTGGGACTAGACACTCTATGGTTGGACTTACCTCGTCATAACTCAAGCTCTCACTCCCAGTAAGGTAGTGCTCTGTATTGTGCGGCACCTCGTCGACCAATGCCCTGCTCACCACTCTCGCAATGTCGTAAGCAGAAATGAACGGCTTCTTCCCTTCCCCGGCGTCTTGCCTTGCTCCTTGGTGGTGCGAAGATGCCACGATTCGATGAAGTTCTCCATAAAGAAGTGAGGACGAACTGTTTCGGTGAAGAATCAGCCGCCGGGCGGAGTGAGTACAGATTGAGGCAGCAATGCCCAGCTTACCAACAGCCCACTCAATTCCTCTTCGCTTCTCCAGGTCCTCAAGTCCCGCATGTGCTTTGCCAAACACCCCTTCGCCTTTCTCCTCAGTCCAAGCACTCAGTAGGACGAACCTTTTGACACCTTTTGCCAGTGCTACGTTTACGAACTGCATGACAAGCTCGCTTGCGTTCGCTGCGTCTGGCGCGACGAGGTAGACCGCTCTGATTGGGCTTGCTTGCGAAACAGCATTGTCGAAAGGATTAGCATAAGTTGTGGGGTCGGTCCAGTCAAAGCGAACGGTCGGGTGAAAAGCATTGGCAGGAGGGTTGCGTGAAGCGATGAGAATGGGTCGGGTAGGTGATAGGAAAGCAGCAAGTTCAGAGGCCGTCTTGCCGCGTGAGCCTGTAATGAGAATTGTCATGGTGATGTTTGCAGAAGCTGAGTAGTTGTGAAATGATGTTGCTGGTGCTGATGCTGGTGGCTCAAGACAAGAGGTATCTCGAGATGCGCTTCGCGCCTTATACATTTCAGATACGTTTCGCGATTGTCGATGGCATTGAGTCGGGCCTCTCTGTGGCACAATGGAGCAGGCTGAGCTATCGGAGATTCCCGCTGTCCAAACGAGGCTGTAACTATCGTTAGGCTCGGCAATGCTATGGTATGAGCACCCCCGAGGCAGTGCCAAAAGCTTGATCGAGATCGACAGTCGAGTCAATCGATCAGCTGGCTGGAGAGCGTTCTAGAGCCCCAGCATTAGCGTGAACGCAACGATGATGTGGAGCAAGTCGATGCAGATGAACGTGAAGATCAAAGGTGTCCTAGTGCGCCTGCTGTCAATGTCCTCCAGCGACGGACCATCTCTATTCCGCGTTCCGTGACAGCCATAGTCTATGCTTCATAATCATACGCTTTCAAAACGACAAGTATCTATAGCTGATCGAGCAGACCCTCAGCCTCAAGCAAAAGCACGATCTGGTGCACTGCCGTTCTCACGTTGATCTGAGTAAGGTCAACAGTGAGATCAGCCTCCTTCTCAACAGGGGCCTCATATGGGTCATCAACACCAGTGAAGCCCTTAATCTCACCAGCGCGAGCCTTCTTGTAGACGCCACGTCGGTCAGTCTTCTCTGCGTGCTCAATTGGGGTAGCCACGTGGATGAGGTAGAAAGAGCCGTGCTTCTCGACGATCTCGCGTGCGGCCTTTCTTGACTTGGAGTATGGTGCAATAGGTCCAGCAATAACGGCAGCGCCTGCACGAGTGAGCTCAGAGGCAACAAAGCCAATGCGCTGGATGTTCTTGTCGCGGTCTTCTGAGGAGAAGCCAAGCTCAGAAGAGAGCTCAGAGCGGACAGTCTCACCAAGCAGAAGGGAGACAGATCGACCACCTTGCTGGTTGAGGGTAACGTTCAATGCGCGAGCAATGGCGTCCTTGCCGGAGTTGTAGAGACCGGTAAGGAAGACTGTGAAACCTTGCTTGTTGCGAGGTGGGTGAGATTCTCGGAGGACCTTGACGACCTCTGGGTACGAGAACCACTCTGGGATATCACCACCAGTTCGTAGACGGCGGCGGAGCTCAGTGCCAGAGATGTCAAGAGTCTTGATCTCGGCAGGTACCTCGTCCTTAGGCTTGTACTCATCGGTGTCTGGCAGGTAAGTCATCTGCTGGAATGGCACGACCTCAATGCCGAGCTCGTCGCGGTACTTCTCAACAGCGTATTGTGCATCGTATGGGCCGTAGATCTCCTCGCCCTTGCTGTTCTTGCCTGGACCAGCGTGGTCACGGCCGACAATGAAGTGTGTCGCACCGTGGTTCTTGCGGATAATAGCATGCCAGATGGCCTCACGAGGACCACCCATACGCATGGCGAGTGGAAGCAGACCAAGCACGGCCATGCCGTTGGGGTATCGTGGAAGGAGAGCCTGGTAGACACGGACACGCGTGAAGTGGTCAATGTCACCTGGCTTGGTCATGCCAACGACTGGGTGAATGAGCACATTGGCCTGTCGTTGACGAGCAGCGCGAACAGTGAGCTCACGGTGAGCTCTGTGCATTGGGTTCCTGGTCTGGAAAGCGACAACCTTGGACCAGCCAAGCTTGTCGAAGTGTGCGCGGAGCTCGGCGGGTGTGTAGCGGAGTCCGACATAGTCGTAGTGCTGTAGGCGGTCGATGGCCTCGATCTTGCCTCCAACGTAGTACTCTCCAGTCTGGTTGAAGAGGTACTTGACAGCTGGGTGATCTGGGTCACCACCGAAGACCTCTTTGGCTTCCTTCTGCTTGTCTGGCTTGTAGACATCGTCGACAGTCAGGATAGCAAGATTGCGGTCGTCACGAGAATCGCGGAGCGCAATGCGAGCACCAGCCTTAATGCCGATCTCATTGATCAACTCTTGGCTCAGGTCCAAGTTAATTGGGATGGAGAAGAGGTTTCCGTCGACCAGACGGTTGTTCTCGACAACGCCATTGTAGTCCTGCTCGTTCATGAAACCCTCAAGAGGGGAGAAGCCTCCATTGAGGATGAGCTCCAAATCGCACAATTGACGCTCGTAGAGGACAACTGCGGGCAGTGATTCGGCCTCTTCCGCGAGTTGTTGTCGGCGCGGGGCATCGCGGGCGATGAGGTCCTTGAGGACGCCGCCTGAGGCAATTGTCAGCACTTCAATCACATCTCCTCGATCGCATTGACTCTGCGCATACCATGAGGAGGGTTTGCCATGATTATAATAGTCAAAAAGGTGTAGAGATCGACTGTTTACTACAGGTTTCCGCCGACGCAGGAACTTTTTAAACCACAACCCACTTCAAAGTTAATTGGGTCTGACGTGCTTTGGCCAAACCAAATGGGGCTTCCGAGTCTCGGTGACGGAAGCACGACGCGGTTGAGGACGAAGAAAAGATTGCTGTTGGCGGCGGCGAGGTCTTTTTCCTTTCAGCCTTTCCAGATGCCGTGCCTGGACGTGAGTCCTTTGTTATCTATCTGCCACGCAGGAGACCTTAAGCATTCGACGCCGTGTATTGCAGCCACGCGTATTGCTGTCTGATCGACAGCCCACCTTCGCCAAGTGCAGGGTTTGTCAGTGGACGCCACAGGTACAGTTGGTACACTATGAGCACGGCGGTAGTCATCTGCAACAGAGAGCCCTGCTGACGATCTGCAAAGTATTGTTCCTCATCCCGTGTCCTGGGTAGTTCAATCGCTTCGGTATGCCGTGTCGTCAGTATCATGGCCGAAGGCGCCATCGTTCAGTCATCAGTATGAAGCCAAGCCATGCTTTGTGTGAGCGAGAGTGTTATCCCAAGTTCCCGTCTCTCGTGGAGACGCTCACGGAGTGTCTCCGGTAGCAGTCGTGGCATGCTTAAGCACCGACCGAGTTGACGTTGCCCTCGTCCGGAGAGGCGTTGGCCTCCAGGTGAGGAAACTACCGGTTGCGCCGTGCAGCATGAACATGGGGACCACCACGTTCCAGAGAAAAAGGAGAATGTTTCAAGCCGCGTTATGCGCAATCTGAGTGCTACGTGTGCCCGCAGCCTGAACAGAAGTGGTAAGTCGTAGTAGCCATATCGGCTTGTGCAGCATCGAGCTCATGCCTGTGGGATGTCGCAGATGGGATATGCAAAGAATCACGACCATCACGAAGATGAAGACAGCAATTGGACAACAAGTGTTTATATCACGTCCGACTTTCTCTCTATTGGCTATAGCCTACAGTCGCTTTGCTTCGGTCTTTTTTCTTGTGCACGAGCAGCAAATGAGCAGGCCAGCAAAGTGATCTGTTTAGCATGTCCGGGTCGAAGCGACGACCCGACGACTGCGATGCTCCTCTTCTTCTCAACCATTTCCGACTCATTTTTCTTTGCTCTCTTCCATCTGCTTATCTATGGAGACGAAGGACGTCTATTTCATCGCGGAACACAATTTTCTGGATGTTCTGGGCCTGATGGAGATGCTTTTGAGATGAAATGGTCGAGCTGGCTTCGCGGCCCACCCGCCACGTGATATGGACGACTTGCAAGGCGTGGACGACAGGACCAGAGAATGTCGCCAGAGTTATCTGGAAGAATCTGCTGTTGCGTAGCAGAAACGACTCTTGACGAAACGGACTCTTCTGTGATGGGAACAACACTGCTGGACGTCATAGGTATCGGCCGTCAGATGCACCACCAGACATCAGCAGCAGATCCTGACAATACTTAAGTACTTCGATCCTTGGCCGATAACATGCCGAACGCAGCATCACTTTGAAGGTTGACTTACTTCCCTGGTCTCTACTTCTTCAGATCAATATCGATCGCATGCGGTTCAAGGTCCTGCTTAGGATGACGAAGACGGTGTTGTCTGATAACGCCTTCCTGCTGCTTGTACCTGGAGAATACTTCGTTGGTCCAAGCTAAAAGACACGCTTGAGGTCTAAGCACTCAGATTTCACCACCATGGCTCTGCTTTACGACAGACAATGTGAATGAAGGACTGTCATCCGGGACTCTAGCAGAGTTGTAGCCTCATCGCAGTTGGTCTGGTATGGTCATCAAGTTCTGAAAGCAATCAGCATAGGCACGACACGAAGGTGAGATGGGATCTGGGAAGATAAACAAGCACCTTGGTAGGTCACCAAGGCGCACAGAGAAGTATTTTGAGTTTCGCAGTCCTTATATCCATGAGCAGCACCGAAAGATGCTCTATTCGCAACGCCATTCCGTGGCGGCAACAACCCCTTCCCCAAACGCCAAATGCTAGACAGCAGTATGTCTAACCCCAACCTTCATGCATCATGCAAGATATGCTTCGAACCAAAGAAGAAAACCAGCGATGACCACCAGCCATTGTTATGCCTGGCGGATGACATCAAGCGGCGAGCAATTGCTACCGATACCAGAAGCGATAGCTTCCGACAACTCTCTCTGGCGCTTCTCCTCTTGCTCTTGCAAGAAAATGGCATACCGACTGCGCTTGTTGTGAATACCACACTCGGTCTTCTTCTGGCCCTTCCATCGACCAGCACGCTCGTCCTCGCCCTCCTTGACAGGCTGAGTCGAGTGCCAGTCGCCGACCGATCGATACCCTTGACTGAGTAGCTCATTCGTGGGCACCTCGTTCGCTTCGATGTACGATTGGACATCCTTGAACGACCAGTTGGCAAGAGGGTTGATCTTGATCAGACCTGCCTCATCGACCTCGACGATATCGAGATCACCACGCTTTCCGCCTTGCGTTTTCCGACGACCGGTGATGACTGCTGCGACATCGAGTTCACGATACGCGCGCTGTGCAGGCTCGACCTTGGCGACGAAGTCGTACTTCTCGTCATCCTTCTCCCATAACCGTTCGCCGAACTTCGACTCGAACTCAGCTGTGGTGTTGCAGCCTTCTGGCTTGTAGGAGTGGACGGTCATGTTTGGGTAACGGGCCTTTACACGTTCCACCAGATCAAGAGTCTGAGAAAAGTGATAGAGTGTGTCGAGGAAGATGCACTCAATGTCTGGTCGGATGGTGTAGTCGAGTTTGGAGATCATGTCCATGATGGCCAGGCCTGTGAGGCCCATGGCTGAGGTCTGGTACAGGCGAGGAAGAGATGTGATGCACCATTTGAGGACATCTTGAGGCTCTAATTTTGAGAGTTGTGCGTTGATGAATTTGAGGTGTGGTCGGGAGAAGTAGACCTCTGGGAGGGAGGCTGAGGAAGACCCAGAGGCATAGCCAGACTCCTGGTCGGAAGAGTTGGATCGCTCACGGAAACCCATTGTGGTAGTGGTCTCGTGTGAGGATGTGTATGGGTTGAGTGAGGGGTACAATAAGATGCAGACTCTGCTGGCCGCCAAGGGTGTATCACGCCTTCGAAGTGTTTGAAGAAAGAACAGGCACGAATCTGGCTTTGAGGTATGGTATGAGGTATGGTATACTGCAATACGCCGGACTGCTGGGTTGCTCCAAGACAAGAGTGTGATGTCAAAGAGATGGAGGACTTCGGAAGAGAGTTGCAAGGGAACAACCACAACCATTTGCTAATACTCACATCAAACAGCATGCTCTTGCTCGATGGCGTGCTCGCCGTCCTCCGTTACCGCATTTCAAAGCAGACAGTTCTGGCATGGTCATCACGTGACAGAAAATCTGGCCCGTGCTAGCAGAAAACTGATCTTAGCGCGAAGTTTTGCGAGCACGCCATCGAAAGTGAAGCTGGCTCGCTGGCGAGACCCAATTTTGCATTGTTTCCACACGGCGCCGAGGCCAATCATCAAACAAAGAACCAGACCTTGAACGCCGCACGTCTATTTTGCATGCCGTTTTGGCGTTCTTGCTGCAAATTGTCGATGATGCGGCAGTGAAGACAGCGTCATCGTGATTGATGCGATGAAGCCAAGTCGGACGACACTGCAAGTGCACGATGTATCGGTCCGGACATTGCATGCCTTACAATTCTGATCAATAATCAGGCATCGAACATTCCGTCTGCCACGCATTCCTGCTTAGAAAGGCAGGATCGTAATGCCAGGTAATCAGGATGCTTTGCTATTGTTAGGCTATCCTTGTGCTATCGAGACAAAGAGAGCGCTTTGCTCTCGTAATCTCCCGCCGTAACAGGCGATGGCATCCTGTCCCTGTGCTACTCCGCTCTTTCGTGGAATGGCCGGCGGTGGGCTCCTCTTCTCTCCACTTGGCAGCACGCCTCGCGAATGCAACGTGGAGATGTCGTGGAGTTGTGGATGCTGAGTCAGGGTGGCTCACTTTGTATTTGTGTGAGACTTGAGCACTTCGTAGCATGCCAAACATATTCGTATCTTGAACACTCAACGCTTGCATTTGATCAAAATATCGATCAGCGTGTGAAGCATTCACTTATCAAGAACACATCATCCTACGGCGTCCAACCAAAGTGATCACCCTTCTCGCGTAGATGCAGTACCGAACAACCTGATACACTCCGGATCTCAATGGCTTGGCAGGCCCAATTATACTGGGGGACTTCCAAGTTGAAGATAATCACGACATTGTGTCACCAGATGATGGAATGAATGAGGCTCTGTCGTGTGCCTGGATCTTGGATGTTCTGGAAGGAGGGGTTGCGGATGAGATCGCACGGGGGGATCGTCTTCACGTGGTGAGCAGAGGCGTGAGGGAAAGTCTAGGGATGGTGCTAAGGACGTGGTTGTTGTGGTGCGACTACGTTCGTGTTTGTCTTACACTTGTTGGAAGGCACATTGAATCATGCAAGAGTCATCAACGCGTCTTCCTGCCACTCCGAGAGGTAGGATGTATAGTCGCTCGCAGAAGGCACGATCTGAAGAGCTCGTCGATCGGGTTCGCTCTGCAATGCATGATCGATCAAGTGACTTGACGCCTCATGGCGGGCTGCAGGATGCTCAGCCTTGCTCTTGCTCGTCGCAGTTCGCGGCCACTGTGCTCTCGTGAGGCTAGACGTATCATCATGCTCACGTTAGATTAGTAGCGCGTACGCCCTCGACCGACAGCAAGCTTGATTGGCGACATGACGATATGTCATCCGAGGCCTTGCGTATAGCGCTCACGCGTGCACCATGAGCAGAGCTCCGCTCGAGCGCCTGCCTCTTGGCTCCCCGGCGTCTGGTTCGAGAAGAGCCTCCCGAAGCCTGACGCCCACATCGGACGGGCACGCACAGAAGAGAAGGAGAGTTGATGCCGAGAGCGAGGCACATACCGATGGATCATACGCCAGCCAGCAGAATCACAAGCATAACCTGGCAAAGGACTACGCCAGGGTGCACAATGGCAATGCTTACTTCAGTGGCACGGTGAACAATTATGCTGCGGAAGCCGGACGCACGAGAGCTGCTGATGGCCAAAGCAAGAGTCTCCAAGATGTAATGAAGTCTTCGGAATTCGAGCAGATAGGCGACCGCCATGCTAATATCGCAAGACCTTTCGGCGCAACCTGCAAGTGGCTTCTTGAACGACCAGAATGGGAAAACTGGCGTGATCCAAATCAGCTAAAACAACATCACGGTTTTCTATGGATCAAAGGCAAGCCGGGGACCGGCAAATCAACAATCATGAAGTTCGCCTTTGACCACGCAAGTAAGGAATGGCAGAACGATGTACCAATATCGTACTTTTTCCACGCTCGTGGTCAAGACCTGGAGAGGTCAGTGCAAGGGATGTATCGATCACTTTTGGTCCAGTTACTGGAAAATTTCCTACACTACACAATTACCTTGGCCACATGCTTAATCCACGTGTTGGTAGAGATTGGCCAATCAATCTACTCAAGGGTCTGCTCGAGGATGCAGTGGCGTACCTAAAAGATGAGCGCCTTGTTTGCTTCATCGATGCGCTTGATGAGTGTAGCGAGGATGAGATCTGGGACCTAGTATCGTTTCTTGAAGAGCTTGGCGAGAAGGCCGTAGAGCAGGAGGCCTCCCTCCACATATGCTTATCCAGCCGCCACTATCCGCATATCACATTTGAAAAGGGAGTCCAGCTTGTCCTTGAGCGCCAGGAGGGTCATCAGCAGGATATGGAGGACTACGTGAGTACGAAGCTCAAGATCAGAGGAAAACATATCGGGCGTGTCAAAGACGAAATCAAGCTAAGAGCAGATGGCGTAGAATTATGGCGTGGAGATTACTCGAGCTGGCTTCCATGGAGACGCTGCCCTAGTGGCACTGTTGCTTCCCATTCTGAAGAGGCTCCTGGAGAATGTGAACCACGAAATCGACCTCATCATTCACCACTTTAAGACTGGAGCTCCTCCGGCACTGCTCTAGCAGGTGCCCGGTCTCTGCAAGCGACCATTCTGCGTGGATCGCTATGTGCAAGATGTAACTCTCCTTCGCCCTGAGTTCTTAAGGCATCTGACATCTCAAGAAATTGCTCAACTCCATGCCACCAGCGGCCGCGCCGACCTGCAAAATAGTGCCGCCATGGAGAGAGATCTCCAGTCCAGGCAACATTCGCCGGACATAAGAAGTGCCATCTTACGAGCAACACAAATAGATCAGCATCCTGGAAAGTCCAGATATAGCGAATCTTATCTACCCGCCCTCTTGTTCGCCCGCAGGCTTGTGGGCATTATTACGCGTCTATGCCGGAGGGAGAAGTACTGGGCTTACGCTGTTAATATACTGGCACGCTCCTGCGATAGAATTCACAGAGTACCTGGGCAATGTCAACCACGAGCTTGACTTGATCGTGACCTATCTGAAGAACTCTCTCCGCCAAGCGTCCAAGCTTCCGGACCGCCAGGACAAATATGTGGGCGAGGTTAGCTGCAATATATCCCCTCAGCATGAACAGGTCTAACATGATATAGGAGGTTGCTCGTTTTGAGGCCATTCGAGCCCGCATTGGCGTGCGCCCCGCTTCGCTCATCGAGGCTCCTATGCTCAACGAGATCAGAGAGCGCCGTGTCTACTACCTCTTCGAGAGCGAGGCCAATAGGCTGGCTTTCTGGAAAGGTCCAGATACCGCGAAGCTCATCTACCCATTCCTCTCGTTTGCCCGCGGGCCCATGAACATCACGGGCATATGCTGTCAACATGCTCGCACGCTTCTGCGACGACGGAACAGGATGGTCATCGGCATTGAGCAAGCAAAAAAGCGCGCATCAATCGAGTACGCCTCTGTGTTCCTTCGCTCTGCGCAGTCTTCAATTGTGTGCTGGCATCTCACTGCGGACCGTAGAGTTTCGTGTTCATTGTTCAAGCTTCCCAAAGAGCTTCGTTACACAATTTATGATCTAGTCCTGGGACCAGACGAGTATGGACGTGCGATCATCGAAGTCATCACCATACCGGACATACAGACAGGCCAGTCTCGCATCGAGCTGCTCGAGACAGAACGACCAGCATTGCTCCGGACAAACAGTGCGCTATGTGACGAAGCTGCCGCAAGTTACTGGGAACACTCACTGGTGTACTTACACGTCAACATCGGCTTTGCCCGCGGTCCAGGTCTCACCTCGTCGCTTTCCCACAGTTGCGGCACCATTGACGCTTTCCGCAGCCTCCAGTCGAATGCTCAAAATTCTTTGCGCAACATAGAGTTTCGTGATGGAAGCGACTGCCATGCCACCAAACCTAGCCCGGTCACCTTCGCCGGGTCCGCAAATCTCGTCATGACTGCAACATATGCAGGTTTCGCGCGCGTTTCGCTACCGTTGGGTGACGCAAAGGCCACGAACAGCATGGGAGCCATTTCCGAGCACAGGAAGAAGACCGGCATGGTGCGCATGCTATTTATTGCTGTCTGCTACGAAGCTGTGCAACTCGGGCAGAAGCTGGCCAAATCGGTCACTGCCAAGCATGGCGCTCGGGAAGCTGCTGTGCTCAGCGCAGTCTTCAACTAGTTGTCGGAGACTGGAGGAGGTGAGCACGAGCAGCAAGTGAAGTCTGGTCACTGCCCAGCTCTTTCTGCCAAGAATCCGGTTCTTTTCATGCTTCCAGAGTGATAGAACACCTTGACAAGGACGTGGACGAGAAAGATCCGAGTGTATATCCACCACGCGGAAGTGTCTCACAACAGGTTCAATCGCCGACTGATAGAGTCTGCATTGGTGTTCGTGCAGCGTCCCTAGTGGAAGCTGCAGCCCTACAAAATTTCCAGGACCGCCTCTTGATATACCTGTTCAAAGGTCAAGCTACCCGTATGGTATTCTGGAAGCAGCCAGCTACCAAGAAGCTGATTTATCCGTTCCCCTCCTTCGCTCGTGGCCCCATGCACATCATGGCCACACTCCGCCGCAACCCGAAGTACTGGGCGTACGCTTCCAACATGCTGGCTCGATTCTGCAACGATGGCTATCGCATGGTAGTCGGTGTTGAGCAGACAAATGAGCATGCTACGATGGAGTACGCATCCGTGTTCCTGCGCGGCGCGGCCGAGAGCTTTCTCCAGCCCAATCGTCGCGAGCACCGGGCTCGCCATCATGATCTGAAGAGGCGGTAGGTCACATTTTATCGCGTCGGTGGCCTGTAGTGAAGCTTCCTGGACCGATCGTGGTACTTCTCCTCACAATATCGAGCAGAATCGCGTGGTATTTAGCGCAATCGAAGCTCAAAGGCATGTGTTGGTTTCTGTTCTCTGCAATAATTTCTACCTCGAACCTGGTCATCTGCGCCTCGCTTGGCTCGGTACCTATCAAGTCGCAGAGAAGTTCTGACAGTGAAAAAAGATGCTGTTCACAGGTCTTACTCAGCTCGCTTCATGTGAAATCGAATCACGCGAGAGCATGTTGCGATGGTCCACTGTCATCACACCGGATGCTCTTCCGGATAGAGTGAAGCAGGCTCCCCAGAAATGACCCAATACTGTGCTCCGTTCATAGTCCAATAGCTACGCCAATATGCATGGTAACGGCGTTCGTGTCGTGAATGAGTGGAAACTGTATGGGTTCACAGGAGCTCTTTCTTGGGCCCGTCTCCTCGTAGGCAAGATTCGCTGGAGCGAGCATGGTTTACTTCGCAGCGAGCTAGCCTCTTTGGCAGCTTGGTATTACGG
The DNA here is from genome assembly GCA_024114885.1 of Septoria linicola. Lineage (NCBI taxonomy): Eukaryota > Fungi > Ascomycota > Dothideomycetes > Mycosphaerellales > Mycosphaerellaceae > Septoria > Septoria linicola. Next base: position 785,101 of record CP099420.1, read on the forward strand.
CGCTCCGCTCAAATCCACATTCCGCGCCACCGTGCATGACAGCGGCGCTGATAGCATTACTGTGTGCGGTTGGAGTCCTCGTCAATTGCGCTTGTCGTCGAAGTAGCCATCAGACTGCCTCTCCGGCTTGTACAACACGCATGATCCCAGCTCGACGCGCCAATTTCTTGATGTGCTTCTCGAAGTCAGAGCTCTGCAAATTGCTTGCGATGTAGTTCACCAGGAAGGACGCCTCGCCGGTCGAAAATCACTTGTCCTGAACTTGATCCCGGTAGTCGTTGGTCTTGCCCTGAAGAAGTTCATACTGCTCCTTGGTTGGTCGTTGGCCAAAGTAGAATGCGTGCTCCTCTGGACCCCATCGGTGGTAGAGGAGGTAGCTGTCGGGGTCTCGGACTGAGCGCCTTCCAAGTCGGGGATTACCTCACTCGTCTTGACTGGCTCAGCTGGCGGATCCGGCATCGTCTGGGTAGGCAGCAGTGGCCCAGCTCGATTGGCTGCGCTGGCTGGGACTGATAGCGCGCTTCCGCGCGCGGAGGGCGTTCTGCCAGCGGGTCGAAGTAAGTAGCCATGGCGGCGAAGGTGTGCAGCAAGTTACTGGAGTACCGCGAGATATGTTGTTCGGAAGCTTAAAGTCGTCAGCAATTAGTGGCTCTGGTACTACTGTCCCAAAGTGGGCGAAGATTGAAGTTGAAGACAACAAGATTGAAAGTCAGTGAAGCGGATTGCATGGGTTTGTAAGTGAGGAGCCGCCCGCGGAATTGAGCTCCTGAAATGAGCAGCTGCATGTGATGGCATGAAGTGAGGCCCTCCCAGTGGCGGGGCACATGTGAAAGCACCGCCGGGCCAAAACGATCTAGTTTGCACGTACGACAGCCTGTCGCCGTTAGTAATATCCGCCTGCTCAGTTCTTTAGTAGATAGACTGGCCGCAGTGAATGGGAGACCAGGTTCACCTGGTCAAGAGTCTGCGTCCAGAACAACTTCTCGTCGATATGCGTCAGGAGCTCCGGGTTGTCACTTGCATCGATGGTGTCGTCACCAAAGAAGAGCTGCATCCATCTAGTGCCTAGCTCCTTCGCTTGCTCACTGGCATCCGCAACGATGTATAAATTGAAGCTCCTGCGGCAAGCGCTGTGTCGATGCTTATCTTCCAGCCGCAAACGAAGTATGAGCGGCCGAGAGGCAGTCTGACCTCGAATCGCGCTGGTATAGATCGTATTGTTATGCGACAGTTTCGCCATGAATGGACTGTCGCTGAGCGCATTCGGTATAGGCCCATCGTATCGAGCTGCCAGCATTCTTTGCTGCGCCTCTCGATACTACGTGTGAGCTCGGTGGGCAGCATTCCTAAAGTCACGCACGTAACGACCGTCCTCTAGCTGAACTTCGTCGAAGTTGATGGGAGCGTGAGTCTCTGGCTCTGGGTCGGCTGCGTTCTCGGGGACAAATAGCGTGCCAGGCTCGATCTGCTCCTGCTCTTCATGCTCGGGTCCCTCATCCTCTTCCTCTTCCCATTCCGACACGTCATCTGCCGCGATGCCAAACCACTCGCAGAGGGCGTGGCAAATATCCTCTGATGTCAGACGAGCTGGAACATGTCGCCGTCACACGGGACAGTCAGGTCTACCTTGACGTCCTCCGGCCTCAGCGCTTCAACGAAATTTGTATGACTTCAAGCTCAAGTCTATTACCGCATCCTCCTCAGCCCACAGCACGGCGGCGCGGTCGCCGCCGGAAAGCAGAGAAGCGGCCAGGGAAATCCGCTCACTTCGCCGTGAGCACCCAGTGCCATGAACATTTTCTTAGGTTGCGAAGGCGGCTTTGAATGCTGGGCCAGCAGCGTCTCTGTCCGTAGATGTTCCATCGTCATGCTACCGTGCATTATTGAAACCCACTGGTGCTTGACAGAATTGAAGTGTTTCTTCCAGAAGCGCAAACGACCGTCTTCTAACTTCTGCTAGTAAGCAGGCGGGCCCGAGGGACGTCCTCTTCTTCGGCAAAAAACTGGTCTTGCTACGCGAAGCCGTTATGAACAAACCGCTTAAGGAGCCCACTAAGCCACTCGAGGTGACGCGCCCGGAGCGATTTCTCCTCCGATGAGCCAGCTTTCGCTTTCTGCCCATTCTCCAGGTAGCAGGCGTTGCGTTTTACTTGGCGTGTGTCCTTCAGCGCTTTTTCGATATGATCTTCGATACGCTTTTGGTGGTCGAGGAAGCCTGTTCGCCGTCCAGCCTTCCACATCATCCGCCTCGGCCCACGTTAAAGTGGCGTGGCTGACGCTCATGACCAGAGAAGCGACCAAGACCTCACAGGTGGAGCGGCTTGGCTTTGAGCTTGGAGTTCTGCGCGCTGCGAGGGCAGTCCTCCTGCATCGATACAGGTCCTTCCGCGACTTTGCTCGTTAGGCATCTGCAGTATCAGGAGGTAGCACGGCATGGTGTCCGTCAGCATCGGCGAGAGAGGCAGAAGGGTAGCTTGCAAGCTCTCCAGGATACAGCATTATATCGACCTGAAGCGCTTGGATGCTCAGTGGCATAGTGTCTACAATTCTGGTGAGAATGTGATGGCGTACACCAAGCTTCCTGTGTATTTCGCTTGAGTGTCATTTGTTCTCTCATGTTAGTACAAAGATATGTCAGGTTGTGGAAGAGGTGATGTTTCAGGTGAAGCCACTGAATTGCGAAAGTATAAGGAAGAGCACAACACCGCCATACTTACACCTCCGCTAGCAGAGCCCTCGCCCTCGCTCTGATCCTTTCCTGCTTCGCTCGCCCATCATCCTCTTCAGCTTCGGCAAGTTCATCACTCGACAAGTGAATCGAGAAATCTAAGGCCACAGGGAGCCCTCGGTGTCTGCCCATAAACATGAGGTACATGATCGTCAACTTGCCCCCAACATTGAACTCGGCAGACAGACTCGTACTGCTGCCATCTGCCGGCATCGACATCCCGGTTCCTGCGTAAGCCGAGCCTGCTTCGAACAAAAGCTTGAACCAGCGTGCTGGATCGTCTACCTTTTGGATGCCCTCAATGAAGACCAATACAGTTGAGAAGAAGACGAAATTTAAGGCGCCGTAACTTTGCTGTGCGGCAAGCTGTTCGTATATCAGGTTCCATCCGGTGTTCGAGGGTTGGATTGAGCGAGGCATGAACGTCTGCGCTATGCGGGCGACAAGACCTGGATGGTCCCTGTTTCTGTTGTCGCCAGCGTAGATAGGCATAGAGTGCCCAAGGGACCGTTCCTGCAGCACGTTACTGTTTCGAAGCGTGATGGCGTATGGCCAGATACCGATAAGCGTGAAGATGTATACGACTGGCCAGTATGCTGAGTTCACCTCGGTCAGGGGCATCAACAGCATGCCAGCATGACGATTGCTGATGGTTGTGAAATATCCCATCAAAGCGCGCTTTGCACGAGACCACTTGGCAGCAAATCTGTCTGTGGCCTCGAAGAAGCCCCAGTCAAGTCCATAAAGAAAGATGTGTCAGAAAAGTGAGCCCCATGTGTGATGACTTGGGAACAGATGGGCTGAGAACCGTCGAGGGTGGTCGAGGAGGAATTGCAGGGTCTTGATGTGCTTTTGTCTTTCTGGAGTTCTCGGCAGGAGTAGATGAACTTGTAGCTTTGACCATAAGTAGACCCTGAGCGTGATTGGGTAGCAATTCTTACCGCCAGCGATCAGTATCGTCAGCAACAACAAAGGCACAGGATCGTCGTCAAATTTTGTTACGCCAGCGTCCAGTAGGTTCAGGCCTGTGTTTGTGGTGGCAGAGGCGGCCATGAATATGCCTGCCCACGTAGGGTCAACGCCGCTTTCGGCCGCAAGATGAGGGTATCTGAGACGCACCATGAGCGTGACAGGCACAGTACCGACAGCCCCAAAGATCAGATCGAGTTCTACCATTGAGCGCAGCAGCAGTCTAGAAGCAGGTGATTCTTCCAAATACAAGTCTTCACGCTCTTCCGGTGTGGGACCCACAAATTCGCTATTCCGAGCGATCCAGCCATTCTCGGTCTCCAGTATACGACTGATGTCACCGTGCGTACTGGCTGGGGCGATGGCAATTCAGTCACTGTAGAATCGACTGGATTTACTGGCTCAAGAGTGGCTGCTGGATTGGCTCCTGGACCAGCAAGCAAGGTATCCCAGACGGTAGGTGGCTCTGTGGTAGGGAGAGTCTGCTGCATTTGACCATGACCCTCGGCGTGTGGCTCGATATTGACAGACTCTGTTACGGGGATAGATATGACAGGGTCAGGCTGTGAAAGCTGCTGCAAAGGGATGTCATCTGGACCGGCCTCGCTGCTCTGGGAGGTTGAGACAACGCTGTTATTGGTGAGCATGGCGAAGGAGCCGGGTCTAGAGGTTGTACCCGAAGAAGCCTTGGACTTCATCTGTCGGCGATGGTCCATGATCACTTGCTCAAGGCTCAGGTACTTCGCGGCTGGCGAGAACAGTGCAATAGTCATGTCTGAGCAGAAGACCATGGCGAGGTATATGACCACCTGTTGGTAGAAGTATAATCCTGAGAGCGGGACGACATTGAAGCCTGTCAATGTGGCAGTGCTGAACCGCATATAGAGGGCGTTGATGAAGCTGATGTTGCCTCCGCATACAAGCGCAATACACGTCAGCAGCGACCAGAGCAGTACCCACAGCATGTGGGCGACTCTGTACTGTATCGGCGGTAGTAGAGCCCATACCGAAGCAGCCGGGAATGGCGATTCGCAACAGCTTCCTGCATGCCATAATGACTAGGCCGTCCTTGAAGAAGTGAATAGGCGATCGAGTATTGAGAGATGAAGTGATTGTATAGTGTTCAGCGGTGTAGGTTAATATGAGTTTCACCCAGTCTGCTCGAAACTGAGCCACACTTTGTGAAAGTGATAGTTGGTGGTGCCAGCAGATGGCGTAACAGATGATGCATATGAGTATGCTCATGCTTGCTGCAAGTCCTATGAAAGGCGCTGAAGAAAGCCAGAGTCACTTTGAAAGCGTTGCGCCGGATGCCATGCTGTGGGAGCAATCAATGCTTTGTCTTCCATCTTTTCGAGGACCCTCCTAGCGTGATCACAGGTTGATAGCGGCGCTGTAGACACGGATCGAACGATGCTCAAGACAGTAGTATCGCAGGCGGGACTTCTCCGGATGGTTCAACCTGATTGCGGGTGTAGAATCATGTCAAATGGGTATTTCATTCTTGCCTGTGGTATGCTCGCTTGAGCCTTTCAGCGTTCTCGTTGGAGTGTCATTAGATCGTCCTCGTTCTCAGGCACAGAGAGATTGCTACAGTGCATCTGCAAGATGCGGTGCATCCAGAGAGAGCGATTGCATGCAAGCAGTCCGCCTTAGCAGGAGCAAATACGTCCAGGTCTGTTCAATGAGCGGGTCACTGGAATGCATCGATGGATCGCCGCCAGCGCTCGATCGTTGGATCTTCGGGGAGCCTCTGTACTACAAAGGCAGGCCGGCTGGGCATGAGCATGTGCCTACTTCCGTGGTCGCCGTACACACCAATCTTGGGGAGTGGTCGCTGGGCCAGAATCCAGAAACTGCCTTGCTCATTGCGCTGCCATACTCTTTCGCAACTGTCTCTGCCTCTGACTCGCCTGCAGTTCCAATCTGCCCACAGCATAGCTCAGTCGCTCCTTCTTCTGGCGCAACTGTTGCATCTTCATCTCGTCCATGTTACCCAGTCCAGCAGCTCCCGGTCTGCGTGCAGGACTCTTTGAGCCTGAACTGGCTCGCGATGGCTGAGCGAGTCTTCCTTCCTGCAGCTCTGCCTTTGCCATCAAGCTCTGCTCTCTACGTTCCAGCTTGTCCAGATATGTCTCCACGCGTGCCAGCAAGTTGGTGACTTCGGGCTGAATCTCTGACAGAAGTGTCGACTGGGCCGCCGTAAGATCGTTCTCTGACACAAGTTCGAAGTGCTAGATCGAAGCATCAGTATGGTTCTACGCATATCTACCGAAATGGCGGCCATACTCTTGTCGTCTGCAGCACTTTAGCAAGACGCGGATAATCGCTGACTCCGCTGTCGAGAATGTTGATGCTGGACTCCAGCAGCTGCATACTGGATCGAAGTGAAGTCACGCAGCCCGAGAGGGCATTCTGCGTACTGCTATCCATGACTTTGCGTGTCGTGTCGTGTTGGTAGGCTGTTGTCACATGCAAATACACAACTCAGGACGACGCGACGCGAAGTGGAAGGAAACAACGATGCGGGGCTCCCGAAACTCAATGCATGGACCAATCTTCACGGCAGGTGCTCTCTGTTCGATCTGCAGGAAGCTACTACTTTCTTCATCCTCGTCGTCTTCGTGCATCGACGTTGCTATTGAGACCAGGAAAATCCGCTACAGAGCGTAGGTCTACGCGCAATGGGACAGTCGCAAGACATACACGTCTCATTGACTGCAGTGGAGCCTGATCTTTGCAAACAAAGGTTGCGGGCTTCCGACTCTCATTTGTCTCTCTTCAGCTTGGACACAAACACACTGAAATACTACTCATCGACATAGGTATCTAACAGCAGGTCATGACAAGTATCAGTCTCTTCGGAAAGTCCGTCCGCTTCGTCCATCGCCACTCGATTCTTCCCTAGACATTTGACCTCCTCAAAAGTGCAATCACAATGTTAAGCGCTCGAGAGATCGCGGACGCTGAGCGTCAGCTACAGAGCTTTCAACTCGAAAGTGAAAGACATCTCAAGACCCAAGGCGACATTGTGCAGAAGTACAGCGGTATGCTACGTTTCACAATCATATCAAGCATAGCTAACTTGTCCCAGCACTTCTCAATGACTACAAGCGGCTGCAGAGTGACCACGAAGAAGCACGAGATTCTAGAGACAAGTACAAGCGACTCGTCCGAGGCCAGGATCGTGACCCTTTCGTACTTGTTCTCGTCGATGGAGATGGCTACTTATTCGAAGAGACTCTGGTGTCCGGTGGCGCCGAAGGAGGCTCGAATGCCGCGAATCAACTCAATGAGGCAATCAAGACTCATCTACGTGGCATGAATCTCGACCACTGCCGCATCATGGTTCGAGTCTACGCGAACCTTGTAGGTCTTTCGAAAGCACTGTCGCATGCCAAGCTCGCTGGCCCGGACAAGCGATCACTGGCGCCATTCGTAGCCAACTTCAATCGTTCTGGCGATCTCTTCGATTTCGTAGATGCTGGTGAGCTCAAGGAGAATGCCGACTTCAAGATCTGCGCCAACTTCCGACAATTCGCGGAGAGCACGCAGTGCAAACACATCTTCTTCGCCGCCTGCCACGATGTCGGCTATGTGTCGGAACTGCAGCCGTACACTGGCAACAAAGACAGGATTACACTCGTCAGAAACTACGCCTTCCATCACGAATTCTCGAGACTGAATCTGCGAGAGGCAGACCTCCCGGGCGTCTTCAGAAGCACGCCTCTCGGTACCTCAAACGGCACCTACACCAAGCCATTGAGTCACTTCCCGACACCATCTGTAGACGGCACCAAAGGACTTACGTGTGTCTTCTTCCAAAAAGGACAATGCAAGAATGGAGACAGCTGCAAGTTCAAGCACAACAGCGAAATTGCTTCGCCAGTGAAGAATGCCGGATTCCCCAAGTTCCAGATGTCTTCGTTGGCCAAGAATGACAATGACTTCATGACTGGCAAGCCGAACACAAACAACAGAGACATCACCAGCCCTGAGATTCTTGGGCCCGTCAACGAGACGATCAATCCTGGTGCTTTGCTACCTCGCGAAGTAAGTAAAGCCTTGCGACAAATGGGAGCAGCCTTGCGATAACCACCAGTATCGCTGTTGAGTCTTTATTGACTTGAGATAGGAGAACTTGGTTCCGGACAAGATCGCGCTCAACGCTCAGCAACATCGTCTAGATCCCTACACACCTCCCGCGCTACCAGAAGATCGAGCTGCGTTTGAGGCTCGGACCACGCGACGCAAACTCTGTAACAACTTCCACATCAACGGATTTTGTCCTAATGAGGCCAGCTGTGTATATGACCACAGCCCCATCACCGAAAGCATGCTTGGTTGTCTCAAGTACCTGGCTCGTCAACAGCCATGTTTACGCCGAGGTCAGTCATTCCCATTTCCCTTTCCTGGCCTTATTCTAACACCATGACAGGCACCTGCCGCTACACAACCTGCATTCTAGGCCACATCTGCCAAAGACCAGACTGCAGACACCGCGGCGGCAAAGTATTCTGCAGAATCCCAGCCGTATCACATATCGTGGACCTCCACGTTGCCGGATATGTGCAAGGCATGGGCGCCAAAACCTACACCACACACACCAATAACACCAACCACGCCGTTACCCCTACAAGTAACGGAAACGTGACCGAACTTCCAGGAGAGCACAGCGACAGCGACGACGACGATGGGAGAGGAAACGCAGCCGCAATCTCAGAAGCAAGTCTGGATTAACCAATACACCGAAAACCCTGGCGCACGAGAGCATGGAAGTGATTACAAGCTGATTTGGCTGTAAAATTGGCGGCGCAGACACTTCTGATGTGCCAGGTACAAGCCTCAGATTGAGCTGGATGCATGGACTGCGTTGGAAAAGAGAAGCCAAGACGCAAAGAGCAGTAATAATGCTGAGTGGCGTGGTTTTGGCTTATTACAGGCAGGGCCTTCGAGCGGCAGTAACATCATTTTACTGCTAACGAGGGACACTGGTCGTAGGTGCCATTAACGACGTAAGTCCACGAGCGCCGGTGAGACATTCATAAGAGGCTAGTTGCTATAATCAACCCCGATCAATAGTACCAGAAACAGTAGTGTGTCTGATCAAAACCAACGGCAAAGTCGTGATATGCAAAAAGGAGACGCATTCTGGGGTATATACAATCAATCAAACAAAACGTATCTCCGGCCCTGTAACACCACTTCGCACGCACATCAAAGCCATGAGCTGCATAGCTAAGCATAGAACTGTTGGAGAATGCACATTCCTCCCATCATCCCTTGCATCCCATCACGTCCGATAACATCTGTCTCTTGCGTTGTCGTCTAGGTCTGGCGCTGCTCTTGCAACTCCAGTGCTTCCTCGTTGTACGCCGGCAATGGCTGCACTTTGACTACATTCGGACGTGGAGAGAATCTCCCGCCCAATCCAACATCGAACTGGTGCTGTTGGGATGATCGTTCTTCTCGCTGCTTCTGATCTCTCTCCTCCTACGGAGCGTTCGACTCCGATTCCCTTCTCGCGCCGCCTCGCGCACTGCCGGAGACACTTGCGCCAGATACTTCGCGAGAGCTGATGTCACGCTTCCCGTTGACAAGAGGACTCGGGCTAGATCTAGCCATTCCCATCGATGGCGAGCTGGAAATGTTGCTCACTTTTCTTTCGACGGCATAGTCGGCACCATCTACCTGGAGCGATGCCTGCCGTGGAGTCTGAGATGCGATCCTACCGCCTCGAGGTACGCTTGCAACGGGAGTGACGCCCCCTTGTATGCGTTGGCGCGTCCCAGGGAGATTTTTCAACCTCGACGTCCGCCAGTTCTCGTACCAGCGGCTCCGACTAAGCTCACGGAGCTCCACACGCCACTCTGAAAACACACTATCGCGGAGACGGCCGAAATCGCAGTGTGTTGAATCGTAGGGATCGGCCAAGCCCCATGGGAATCGTCTGCCCACCTTTTCGCCCTTCTTTGGCACATCATACGGGTCCGGAGATAGAATTGACATGGGAAGATAGGGCATATCTCCGCCAATGGTCTCAAGTACTGAGAGACTGGATTGTCGCTTGTGCGCTTTGGCGGGGCGAACTTTGGGGAGCGAAGTGTCAGACTCTTCTCCGGATCCAGCACCCTCAGCCTCGCCATTGGAATCTTCCTCGGAGTCGTCTTCGAGCTCCAGAGCTTCGAGTGGATCAAGCTTGGCCGCCTTGATGGCGTCCCAGACCGCGCGCTTGAGAAAGGACATGTGACCAACGGTGAGTGTGTCGGCCTTACCAAGAATCGGAATAACAGTGGTTTTGCCCCAGAGAGCCCGCATTACCTGAAGGTCTAGATCATCGTCCAGCGCAGCAGCAAACTCCCGGCCTATGGCAGTGTTTGGGCATGCGCCTATGTGTGAATCGAGCCTGTAGCTCCGTTAGTATTTCCGTATTTGAATGGCGGAGAATGCACTCTGGCGCTCAGAATTAGTGCAATGTTGCAGAGAAACGTACCTGACAGGATCCAGCACGAGGAACACGCAATGGATATGCGTGTCCTTGACACCTGGTGTCCGCATCACCTTCTGCTCCTCAGCAAATGTCTCCTCAAACTTGCTCTCCACGAATGCCGTGAGCTCCCTGCATTGCAGATCGACAACATTCTTTTCTAATCCTTTCGAATCCCAGAGAGTCAAACCGATCCGCTCGCTATCGATCTCGGATTCCAGATACGTCGACGAGAAAGATGAACTTCCACGGCTGCTCGAGGCGTTTTCAAGCTCCGGCTCGTGTCCGTGTGGCAGTTTTCCGGGCGGTAGAGAGAGAGAATTCTTCAGAAACGAGATAAATGAGCTCTTGCCGCTGTTCTTCGCTCCGATGATCAAAATGCTGCAGATCCATTAGTAACCGCATTCGGTGGCGCAGTGCGTGCGAAAAACGCGGAGAAACACTCACTTAAATGGCGTTGGGTCCTTCTTGCGACGGATTCTGCGTGGACTGTGGAACGAGTTAACATTCGTGGCAGTTGACGCGTACGAAAATCGGCCGCGATTTGTCATGCTAATGCTTTCAGGGAGATCTGCAGCCACGTACTCGCCACTGCTGTGGATGCCATTTGCCTTGACATGTGGAATTGGCGGCGACGAGCTGTTGATGCCACTATCCGCGCGGCCACTCGAGTAGCCTGGCGACGATGAACTGTTGATGGCAGAGCTTGGTGGCATGGCGTGCGGCTGATTTGGGCGAGAGAAGTTGGCTGCTGGTCGAGTCGAGTTGGGTGAAGTGGTGTAAGAAGTGTTGAAGATGGCGACACTGTCAGGCCGTTCCTCGCTGAAGGGCGACATGCCAGGCAACGGCGATAGTGAGGGGAGGTGCGGTGGCTGTCGAGGAAGAGCAGCAGCAGCAGCTTCCTTCTTGAGCCGTTCCTGCTCTTCCTGCTTCTTCCTCCCTCCTCCCATGCCGCTCACTTTTCGCAACATGCTGCCTGTTCTCTCCTGCGACGGCCGACTGGCTGCCTCTTGTTGCGCTTGCGCAAAGAGTGTTTTTGGAAGTGGCGGTGCAGAGGGTTCTGCAACGTAGAAGGTGCGCTCTGGCTGGTCGAGCGAAGCTTTGCGCGATGAGTTGGTGTTGGTCCTTTTGAGGAAGTTGAAACTGCCCCTCCGCGGTCTGCCAGAAGTGCCTTCACTTGTACTTGCAGCGCGCCTTCGCGCTTCTCCAACTCCCGCGCCAGTATTCGGAGTCTCGTGATTGTCCACGATTGGCCACGCATCAGCCTTGCTTGCGGTACCTCCAGATGTATTCGCTCGATACAGCGATCGATGCTCGGGCAGCTGCTCGGAATATCGTCCTTCACTCGTGCTTCCTGGAATCGCGGTCGCGACGGCAGCGGAGAATGCTTCGCGCTGATTCAAGGCTGTTCGTCCTCGTGGTGAGAGAGGAATGGGAGGTGGTGAGCGGTGACTTCTCGTGTAGTCAACATCGCGCAGCTTGTCAGCGGAGCTATACCCTGTCGCCATTGCAAGTCACGCCTTGTTTCAAAGATCAGTCCAGGCGATCGCCAGGTCAATCATTTGCACGACCTAAGCGCCACCGAGTGAGCCGCGCGCTGTGCAAGGCGTGAACGGGAGTGCGCCGAGTGCAGCAGTGCAACTTTCATAAGCACTCGCGTCGTCACACAATCAGAAGACAACAAAATACCCAGGTGAAGTCCAGAGCCTGGAGCTTCTTCTTCAACAGGAGTCAAGGCAGAGACTCTGCAACCCGGCTTCCCTTCTCATATGCCGGGCCCTGCCACGTCCTCGACCACGTCTGGGTCGAGTAAGATGTCGCGAACCTGCCGCGCAAACAACTGAGTTGGTTTCACATGGACGTGCATGACTAGTTAGTCAGGGCGATGGAGCTGCGGAGATTGGAGCTTATTTTGGCCTGAAACGTGGCCCATGTCAGCGTCTTCACGTGTTGACGTGTGGAGCCGAACCAAAGATTCGAGAGCCGTGCACAGTAGATGAAAAGGTTGGTATGGGTCGTCTCTTGGGCGACATCGTGTCTCCTCGTAGCACAGCTGTCGCAGCTTATCCTGAATCACTCAGCATTCAGGTGATGAAGAAGATACTGTGGAAGCCTAATGGTCAAATCTCGGGCTCGCTACCGTCCAGGTGCAGATCGACCAGACTCTCAAACGCTCGTGCAGAAGATACGTGAAGGACGTCTTCGCGCGTGCGACGGACGAGCACCGCAGCAGAGGCTTCCTGCGCGGGAGATAGACTCATTGCCGGCCATTTCTCAGCGAAGCAGCCGCTACGCAGACATGTAAGAATGTGGTGTGCGGTGGTCAGAACAACAGGTGCCGACAGCCTTGCTGCCGCTGAGTTGCGGCTGTTCTGCAGTGCAAGTGCTCCTGCTCTCCGGATCTAGGGAGATGAACCACAGCGACAGAGTGCTGGAATGGAACCGATTAGAGGAAGACTCAGATACTTGCATCGATGGGCGGTGTCTTCGGCCGCAGACGGCCGCACATCCGCCAAGTCTGTCCACACATGCCTTGATCCTACGGGATGACCATAATTTCTAAGCCTCATACAGACATGATCGAGGACGAGGCATTGTACAAGGTGACCTGCATTGTACTCAACGATCGCTGACAAATAGATGAAGCTGTTATATCATAAAATCTGAGCAGCTTCGCCTTGTTTGTGGAGAAAACCACAAAATGGCACGAATTAAGGTCGCGCTGATAGGGCTTTCGCAGTCGGCAAAGACTTCTTGGGCAGCGTGCGCGCTTGCAATCCCTCTACATCCAGAAGCGTCAGCTAACATGACGCAGTGACGGCCATCTGCCTTACCTGCTTTCCGATCGTGGACGCTCGAAATACAGCATCGTGGCCCTCTTGAACTCGACACAAGACGCCGCTAAACGAGCCATAGGTTACTATGGTCTAGCTGCAGACACGAAAGCCTACAGCTCGCCTCATGAGCTAGCTGCTGATCCACAAATCGACCTCGTAGTCTGCGCGACTCGCGTAGACGTCCACTACAGCACAATTCGACCTAGTATTGAGTCTGGCAAGGCAGTATTCGTTGAGTGGCCATTGGCGGAGAATGCCACGAGAGCAAGTGAACTTGCCGAGCTTGCCAAAATGAGTGGCTCTCGCACGATCATCGGGTTACAAGGACGAGTCGCTCCAGCAGTTGTCAAAGTGCGGGAGATCCTCCAGCAAGGAGATCTCGGTCGAGTCTTAAGCAGCTCTGTACAAGCCTACTCGCCGTGGAGTCAACGAGACACAATCTCGGAAGGCTTATCGTACTTTCTAGACAAGAAAGTTGGCGGAAATCCCATCACGATTGCGTTTGGACATATGATCGACTTCATCCACTCCGTTCTTGGCGAGTACGAGAGCAGCAATGCTCATACGCAGATTCAGCGGCCACTCAGGACAATCACCGACCAGAAGACTGCGTCAAAGCGACCATATAGATCAGACGTCCCAGATCTGCTGTCTCTTCATGGCACGCTTCGAAGATCCGACATCGTCGCAGGCGGCGCGACACTAGTAAGCATGCCTGATACATGCTTGGCTGCAAAGCCAGACTAACACCAGACAGACAGCTACCTTCCGAGCAGGACCTCCATTCCCAGGCACCCCACCATTCGTCTGGACAATCAACTGTGAGAATGGCGAGGTCCGAATCTCCAGTGAACGCGGTCCATTTCTGCAGGCTGAGGCAAGTGCACTGCCTGTTCCGATCGAGGCTCACTACCACGAGACAGATGAGGTCAAGATTGTGGAGTGGGGATGGGAGGACTGGCAGGAGGTATTGCCAGGTCGTGGCAGGAGTATCGCTAAGCTGTACGATTTGTACGCCGAGGGCAGACTGGAGGAGGAGTCTTGCGCCACTTTTGAATCGGCTATCGAGAGGCATAGGCAGCTGGATACGATCTTATATAGTGTCTGAAGATAGATGACTGCATCTAGCTAATGTATTTATCAGAGCTAGGTACTTTCATAAAGCAAGGCTTCACACTTGCTGCCTACATCAAGACTCCTTGCAGCTCACCCGCTCGATCTGGATTACACACGACATAGCTGTCCCACAGACTATTCACCTGGCTCACAACCGTCGCAAACCACACAGATTTGCTCTGGCTGAATCTCTGCCAGAACTGGTCAGCGATGACCGCAGGACTGGCAATGTATAGGGCCCCAGCGCACTTGTGTCGGTCCTGCATGATCCAGGCTATCATGCGGGCCATTTCGTCTGCAGCGATGGCGGCTCGTTGTAAGGGGTTTTCGAGCGGGAGGTCGAGCTTGGTCAAGAGATCTGCTCTGAGCTTGGGGAGTCCAGCGACGATGTCTGGTGTACCCGGTGGAGCTGACACGACGGCGTGGTACTGGCTCAAGATGATGACAAGCATGTTGAAGAGAATCATGGCGTAGCTGTGGTGCATTCGCTGGAAAGAGAGCTGAGTCTGTTCCGGCTCGAGTGGTATGATAGATGTCAGCTTGGGATCGTACACCCATACTTGAACGCTGCCTCTGATCTCTGCGTCGACTGCTTCCCTCCATCGCTGGAGTTCGAGTATCATGTCATCAATTCCGGCCTGGAATTGTGCGTCGTAGGAGACTCTGAACTTTGAAGGCATCGTCCGCTGCCGCTGCCTGCAGCTTGTCAAAGAGGACACGGAGGTTTGGCAGCCTGGTGTAGACGTCGAGAAGCGTTTGCACAACGTCCTTCTCGCAGTCCTGCCAGGGAATGGTCTTCCATGACTCTTGGTTAAAGATCACTGGTATACGCTTTATGGACGACGCTGCTATCATTATCCAGCGGTTGTTCTCAAGCAGGCGACGCATTCTTGGTTCTCGGAAAGCTTCCGGTCCGATAGCACGACATAGTTGTGTCAATGCTTCGGCGTGAATCATCCATTGTAGACCTGCTCCTGGCAGAACTGTGTCAGACAGACGCATGAGTGCAATAGCAGCTACGAGGTCGCCTGACTTCGTATTGATCTTACTCTCCAAGGCTGTGCGTAGGTTCGCCAAGCTTTGTCCTCTGACACTATAGCCCTGAGACAACACCACTGCGTCCTTGTTCACTGCACCCCAGTATATTGCAGCCATGCCTCGAAGACAGTTGTACGTGAGTGAGGTAGTCGATTGTGCAAATTCGAGCTCCGTTCGTACGGTGAGCGAACTGCCTGGAATTCCTGCTTGAACAGCAGCGTTGGCTCCACTAACACATTGTGTAACAAGGAGAAAATCCTGACATCTTCGTAATCGGCGACTCTGAAGTCCGAGATAGATTCGAAGCCTGGCGAAGGCTGTCGCGCTGATGGCACGGTGTAGCCTAGGGGCATCTTCATTCGTTGCCTGTGTGACTGAGTAATGATCTGCTGCTGCTTTGGACCATTTGGCAATTCAGGATATTCACATTGAATGTTCAATCTCAAGCAATGCCCACACGATGGCTTTCCCTCGGCGCATTTCCGCTTGCGCAGCTTGCAGTGTACGCAGCCTCCACGCGGGCGCAGTTTGATTCTGCTGGGAAGGTTCTGCCCCGTGCCATCAGATTGGCTTGCCATGAAAGCAAAATAAGAGTATAGAGCCTTGTATCAGCTCCGCTGTGTTTGGAGACGAGATCATTTTCGCAAGCAGGATGCATAGGATCGCGCCTATGAGCTCCGCACCTGCGTATTGGAGGCGTCACCGATCTGGACGAAGGCGGCAGGACACAAGTCCTGGCTTCACCGCGGTTGCTTCGCCTCAGCACGCATTGCCGACTGTCACCTGCAAAGTAGCGCTCGAGCTATCGACACTGTGTGTCGGCAATGTAGTCACCAATGTTCGACGATGCGACTGCGTCGCAGTCATCGGTGTCTGAATGAAGGGCAGGAATTTGTCAGAAGAGGTCGGCGATTGATAAGATTTCTCGTTGAGAAGTGAAGCTCTTATTTACGGATTGCAGTATTAATGTACCCGGGTGCCGGAAGCAGCCGCAGAACTTCAGAATAAACTCATCTTGCTCGATTTGGCGCTGTTTCTGGCTTTTGCCACGTCGCTCGCGTGTGACTGGTCTATCTGGAACTGTAGATGGCTGCGGAGACGACACGAGGGGATTTCTACGAGTAGAGGGCATAATAGGCAGATATTCCTAACATTTACAGTAGTAGGCCACCAAAGGCGACGGGAGGGCTTCCCAGCCCTAGATTACGTGTACCCGGCGTACGACAACAACAACACCTCGCCGCGCGACGACGAGCTCGAATTAGACGGTCACAATCACTCCCTAGAGTCTACACAGCAAGGAGAGCGATATGTGAGTTAGTATGCGAAACTTGGTGAGCATCAGACAAATCATCTCTCGAGAAGAGATGGTGCAGGGTGGGTACATTAATACTGCAATCCACAGTAGCTCAATTTGACTGCTCGGACTCGGAAATTTTCCTATGGCTGAGCACGACTTTGATTAGAGCACTCGTGCATTGGCAACAGTACCATCGCAGCCTTATGTCCGCTCTGCCATTTATTTCCGCACGGAAATACATACATGATGCGGGCTATCACCAGTACAGCTTGCCATTAGTTTGCAAGTGCATGTGGTGCGGCAGCTGGACAGCGGCGTCTGCAGCCATCTTGCGCCTCTGCAATTCTCCTCCGGATGGCGTATGTTTCACTTGTGGTTTGTCTTGTGTTCTAGACGACCGAATCGATTCTTCTCTCGCTGCCGCCAGATTAGCGATGTTTGGCATAGGAAGGCCTTTCGGTTCGTCTCTACCAGGACTTTCAATCATAGCCGCTGTACGCCGTTTAACATTTCCTTCAGTCTCTTTGCTGGTGGCGATTGTGTTCTGGTAACACCGAGACCTGTGGCCCATTGATAGCTTGGAGAATCGCTCGCAGCTCTGGGGTGCTTCTGAAGATCAGAGCAAACCCCCTGCTCTTCGCTGAGATCTGTAGATATTGGTTCGTGAGCTGCCCTGCAGAATGCTGGCGGCTGCGCACGCAGAGCTTGTGAACACATCTGATGTGTTACACTCGTATGGCCACATTGTGCCCAGGTGATCAAGTTCCAGACACACATGGCTTTCTTCGGGTCAACAGGAGTTGAACGTAGAAGAGAGGTCCTGGAAGTGAGGTAAAATGGTCGTCCTGCACGCACTGACTCGCCGCCTACCAAAGGAGGAAATATATAGCAAAAGCTTTCTGGCATAGTCCCAGGTCTGCCCGCTTCTTTTAATACATTGATGAAAACTCCTGGTCCATCTCACTTCTTGGACTCATGCAAGCACGGGTCGTGTACAGAGATGGCCAATCAGAGCCGAAAAGTAACATTTCTGCAACGGCGTTGTGCCTGCCCAGCGTGTATACCAGCATCTTGTGCCTGGTTCCACTCTCCACAGCCTTGCCGTATCTGGTATCTGTGAACACGAGTTTGTGCAGCACGCAATGCGATTTGATTCGTGGAAAGAATGCAGATCAAGTCCGGGGCATTTGATTGGCTGTGACATCGATGAAGCTTAGGGTTGCTTGGGGTAAGGACGACGACATACATTTTGTCGACATCACGGTTTCTGAAGCGGCAGGTCTGTTTAAATTAGTATCAGAATAATGTTTGTAGAGTTTGACTCGCTTCGGCCTCGATTTGATGTCAGAGACAGCATTTTTCGAATTAGCTAAATCGTTGAAAAGTCGAAGTTCGAGAATGTGACCGCCGACTCAAAAAGAACTATAAGCATCCTTTGAAGAGATATAGGATCAATCGACTCACCGAGCGCATGATCAATTCATAGCCATATTTGACCTCAATACAAGAAACATGACACCACATAGCTTGTGGAATATATTTAGCCATCGATCGATGTTCAGCCTTGTGCACCGTACTGCGGGCTGACCACTTGATTTGACCGCAAAGTCAGCACCGCTCAACACAGTGCAAGATCTCACGTGACCTTTCCCGTGGCGTCCTCATCCGGCAAGTATCAATCCTTTATAGATGTGCAACCTTGATGTCGGAGGCACTCGGTAGGTATCTCTTTACGGTGAGCTGAGATTGATGGGTCGGGCGTCAAAGTCGCGTCGTCGCCCGTCAAACGACGCTCGGACGCGGATGCATAAAAAGTCTGCGCCCCTTCCGCAGAACATTAACGACAACAACATCGTCACGATATACCACGATAATGCCTAGTCACAAATCAAAGGTATACCGAGCACTCACTAGAGATTGGAATCATTACTGACACTCGGACCAGAAGCGAAAGGTCGACGACAGCTTCGAAGCTGGACCAGATACCACACGACCCTCTGCAGTCTTCAAGCCAGCCGGTAGCCGCAAGTACACGCTGAGTTTGGCACTTCCAGGCAGCATCATTGCAAAGTATGTAGAGAAATGCCGTACATATAGGTGGTGAAAGGTGCTGGGTGGTAGTCTCGTTACACATACTAATGAGATCTCTGCAGTGCTCTGACACACGATCAAAAGACCAGCCTGGTTGGCCAAATTGCGCGAGCTTGTGCTGTCTTTTGTGTCGATGAAGTTGTTGTATTCGACGATGGCCAGGCAGAGATTCGTGCTCCAGAACATGGAGGCTATACTGCGTTTGCTGATCCCAACTTCTTCCTCTACCATGTGTTGACTTACCTGGAAACGCCCCCGAACCTTCGCAAGTCCCTCTTCCCAATGCACCCAGATCTTCGTACTGCAGGAGCTCTGCCGAGCTTGGATATGCCTCACCATCTGAGAAGCGAAGAGTGGTGCGAGTATCGAGAAGGCATCGCTGTCCAGCCTGGCAAAGGCAAGAACCCGCAGACCCTGGTCGATTGTGGATTGCCACAGCGAGTCGCGATTGCTGGTGCCATTGAGCCCAACACACGAGTCACAGTCAAGCTCGGTGACACGTTACTGGACGGCTACACCATTGCAGGTGAAGCAGTCGCGCCAGAGACACCTCGAGAGGAAGCTGGCTACTACTGGGGATACGGTGTTCGACAAGCATCATCGCTCGGATCTGTGTTCACTGAATGTCCATTTGATGGAGGCTACGACCTAAGTATAGGCACTAGCGAGCGCGGCAAGCCACTAAAAACTATTCTCGATAAGTCCTCGCCTACATATGTGGAGCCGACCTGGAATCACCTCATTGTCGTGTTCGGAGGAGTATCCGGGCTCGAGGCTGCACTGAAGGCCGATCACGAGCTGCAAGCTGCTGGCGTTAGTCAAGCAGAGGAACTCTTTGACTCGTGGATCAATCTTGTGCCAAACCAAGGCTCAAGGACTATCAGAACGGAAGAAGCGGTTTGGGTGGGCTTGACTGGGCTACGAGAAGCCGTAGAGCTAAGAAGTCAGCATTGAGTTCAAGGTGCAAGCCATATGGATTTCCTCGCCAAAGATGGACGCGACATGCAGCGACAAGATATGCGCTCCAAGTTCCGCCCCTCCTTGAGCTTCGGGTCAATGCTGCATGACAGCTACGAAGTCTAGGCCCACTGAGAGCACGTTCACGCGCAGAGATTACGAGACAGAGCGTGATAACCTTCGAGCCAACATATCAGGCTAATATGCAACGAATGTAGGGCTGCAGCTGCCTTATGACCTGCATGAGACATGTCTGCGGTTAAACAGACTCAGGTACGACTACGACTCCTTGATTAGTGGTCTGTCTACTATGTGCCACGCAAGATACAGCGCATGTGCTATGCGTGTACGTACCTTGGGCAATGCGCATGCCGATCCCGACCGGTGAGGATGTGCATACAATCACACAGCTCGTGCTCGGGCGCACCAGGTTTCGCGAAATAGGCTGGGAAGTGTGGACAACGAGCTCAATCTTTTCCTGGGAAGGACACTGAGGAGAGGCATTCTCTCTCAAGCATTGCAATTCAAAGTGAAGCATTAAAGTACGGTGAAAGCTGTATTGGATCGGATAGCTTTAGCCCCTAGTCACAACCCAAAGCAATCGGGCCTGGCTGTTTGTTGGAATTACCTCTCGGCCTACCCTGCGCTGTCGCACGGCAAGATTGGACCGCCCTCCTGCTTTCCACGGAGACATTGCTGCGGCTGACAGCTTTGAACCCGGAGGCGTGCATATGCACGCTTCGATCCATCCAATCATAGCACTTGGCGATCAACACTACGACCCTGTTCGACCCGCCACGCCGTCTTCCTCCTCAAGGCTTCTGTCCTCTTGGCAAGATCTTGTCTGTATACATTCAACACAAAGTCAGCGGGGCAGGCTGGAGATCACTAGCTTTGTGAGCGCCGGCATGGCTTCGTGTGATCACAGCGCAATTTGGTGCACATGGCTTACCTGCCATGTCTCTAGAAGTGTCGTGCGCAGTATGGTACACGATATGGTGCTTGCGCATCCTGGACAAAGCTACCCACTATCTGGAACATTTACCCTATCCTTGGCGAGATGCACGGCTGCAGACAGCTGACAGCACGTCAGGACGCCGAAATGTCATCGTGTCGCCGCGTCTCCATTGCTTCTAGTGGACTTAGCTACTCGATGCCGCGGGTCCTCCATTTAGCGATACGGTCTTCTCCGCGAGATCGCACAGCCTCTGCGCCAGAGCTGAGCCCTACTTGGGTCCAAAAGTGAAGATGTGGTTAAGATTCAGCTGCATGGATTTAGCTCCACGGCAGCGCGGGAGCGTACAGCGAGCTGAAGCACTAGCGCACTTCTTGCCGCAGCGGCCGATCGCTCGACTCAGGAACCAACGTGCACACATGGACAGCATCATTGAAGTATGCTGCTTGCTGAGATGGCGTACGTCTCCAGCACTCAGCATGCGACCCTATCGCGTCAGGGAAAATTCCGCGATAACCGCATACCACAAGCACTATGCGCTCTCGTGAGACGAGAAGCCGAAGTATGGTCACAATGAGCCGGAAAGTCTGCGACTTCGGTCAGGACTTTACTATGTCACTCAGCGTATTCGGACTCAATATGACTTATCGCCGAAGCCGAAACATAGAAAGCTCGCCAAGCCCCAGCAATGCTTCGTTCTGGGCACACCGCGTTGCTGCCCCTCAGGAGTGGCTTTGTTCTACCTTAACGCCAGCTGCAGGAGCACTATACTGCTTTCGCGACCCGCTGGCCGAAGGATTAGAACCTGCACGGTGTCGTGTAGACCAACGATGTGACTCCGTCAAAGCCGCCCGTGCCTGCTGTCGATGTAGCTTACCTGTGATCCACAAGTTACCAGCATGTGCTTTCGGGCAACTCAAGCTACTTTGGTCACCATCGGGTCCTAATCTTGCGGCCGAGCACGCTGCATCCTCTCAGCTATCAACGCCCTACACGAAGCTTGTACTTCTATATTGCTCTCGCATTCGCAACCTGCTGCCTGATCCCATCCTGGCACAAGAACGCGCACGTTGTTCAGACACATCTCGCAGCCCGGCCTTTCAAGCTCAACATTAAAATCACATAGCTGAATTGTCAGAACATCAGAACACGTTATGGAGGCTATGAGCTACAGCTACTTCTCGACGGCGCCACAACCATTCCAATACGTGGATTATGATGCCGACAATGGAATGCTGCCAAAGGATGGAGTCGGAGTCACGCCAGTAAGTGCATGTTCAGAGAATCGGATCGGACTTTAGCTGATAGATATCATCAGAGCTTCGACGCTGCAGACGTGAGCACTTTCGCTCTCGGATCTTACGATTTCAACCCTTTCGATGCGACCAATGCCAGCGATATGAGCCCCCAGCTTCACCACACAGGTTCTGTTTCTCCTCGGGCGCATCACTTGCCTCCATTCAAGAGTGGTTCGGTGGACAGTGGCATTGCTTTAGATCTCGATCACGAGCGTTCAAGGAGGAATAGCAGCGAAGAGAAGGAGAACTTGACACCCGCGCAATCGAGAAGAAAAGCACAAAACCGAGCAGCGTAAGCTCATCCCATGCGTCTGCTAGCTCAAAGCAAGATGCTAACATTGACTCTTCTTAGACAACGCGCTTTCCGGGAACGAAAAGAAAGGCATGTGCGAGATCTCGAAGCGAAACTCACTCTCCTCACAACAACGACTTCATCGCTACAATCTGACAATGAGCGGTTAAAGCTTTTGCTTCAACGAGCACAAACCGAGAACGAAATACTCCGAGCCAATGCAGCCTCTTCGCGTACGCGACAACGTCATATCCTCGGATTTGTGGACGACCCCAGCTTACTGACTGCACTGCGACAATCACACTCATCGCCCTCGGCCGAAGAGCAACAGCTAAAGCCGATCAAGCTTGCCGACGGCCTACTCTCTACTGAGCCAAGCTCTCCACAATTCCCTCTCTCTCCAGGCAGCGATAGTCACCTCCTTTCTGCAAGCGCAACATGGAACCTATTGCAATCACATCCATCATATCGATCGGGAGCTATGGACATCAGTGAAGTGTGCAAGCGGATCAAGAAGCTCGCACGCTGCGAAGGCATGGGACCCATGTTCGATGAGGAGGAGGTCAAGAAAGTGATAGAGAAAGTTGGCAAGAGTGGTGCAGAGGATTGCATATGATCCTGCGTTGCCATGTAGCTGTTGGAACAGAACAGAAAAGCTGCATGAGTGCAGCAGGTCGTTTCAGTTTCGAAGGGACTGGCTACTGAGAGCTTGATGGCAGGACGATAGGCGAGAGAATGGAAGATTGAACGATACCCGGCAGATTGCCAGATTGTGGGATTGATATAGCGAGGAGTCTGGTAAACCAAGATGAAAGGAGGCAGGGACCGGAAAGGCTAGCTCCGCTCCAAAATAGATGAGTACCCAGCATGCGAGAAGCGTGTTGGTATAGACACAACTCAGATTCTTCTCCCGCTCACCCGTGCAACGCCATTAACAATGAAAAGCGCCTCAAGCAGAGTCGAGTCCATTGAGCGGGCTTTGCCGATAGAGCTGCGCTCAGGATCACAGGGTCAAGCGCTAGCATAACGAGAGATCCACAATTGATGTAGGGGACGTTTTGCAGCAGAAGGATAAAGGTAGTTGGTTGCTGTAGATCACTCCAATTGTAGGCGCAGACTTTGACACGCTGAATGTGTTGCTACTCTGCTGAGATGGAGGGTCATTGGCTAGCTCAACTCGAGCGATAGAACCCTCTCGTCATCCGCTTTACTTCCGCACAAGCAGAAACGAGACAGACGAACGTCGTGGTCTTTTCACGAGATACTTCGAGCATGGCGTGCTTCCAAAAAGATGTAGTCCAACAAACTCGACATCCTGTTCCGGACCTGAAGCAGGAGCGGATGTGCAATGGCGGATATCGCGGTCGAGCTGCTCCGACCTTGCAGCTACAGCGCAGCACAATCGTAGGGCTGAAGAAGTGACACGTTGTAGACTCCCGAACTATCGGTGTCTCGATGCTGCGCTGTGCTTCATGTTCTTGATTGGGAGAAGCTCAACCAACTTCAGGAGCTTCCTGAAACCAATGGCAAGCTTCGTATGCTCGTGGTCGATATAGTGGTCTGGACCGTAGCTGCAGCATATCACAGAAGGATTCTGGAAGCTGTTGTGTTGCGACAGGGTACCGTTGATGACTTATCGGGGAGGTAGCGAACTCTGCTTGCTGACTTTGCAGTGCCAAGGGTATGGATACTACGTGTCAATCATACGTTGCCAGTGAGAAGTATCTATCGTGTGCGTACGTGGGCAACACGCGACCTGGAAAGCTGGTCGCCCATCATCCCAACTGGTCGAGGGATGGATGCTATCTGTGATTCTTACGAAGCAATGCTGTGTGCCGTCGAGCGGCTTGCCTTTCCTGGACAATCTCGGCCGAGCTTTGTGCAGCCAACAGCCAGGAGCCTGTCTTCATGCAAGCCACGCGACAACGTGCTTTGTACTGCATTCGATGCTTGATATATTGTGGTTCGATTGATACAAGAATTCTTGTTGCGTTTCGAGAAATCCTTCTGCCGGTGGTGTTTCGCCGGCGCAGGGAAAGGAGGTGATGGCGATGGTTTGCTGCCTAGTTGCACGCGCGGCTATCGCGTGGCGATGCGCATGTCACCTCCAAAGATCGGGATTGATGGGTGTCGCGAGTGTTGTGCTGAGGTTTGAGGACTTAAGTACGAGTGGGGACGAGATGGAAAGATTGAGTCGATGCCAAGCCGGCTCATACATGGTATCTACAACTGCGCCTGCTATGCCCTATGCCCATAATATGTGCTGTGATCTTCCCACAATGCTTGATCTTATAGCTCAACCCGAGCTACAAAGACTCTCCCTCCCCACTTTCAGTTCCATTTCTGTGATCAAAGGCCTGGTTGCAGCAGTCATGGGCTTCCGGCGAGCAGATCAGCAAACGACAGCGGCTCTTGAGTGACGTACAGCCCACTGTTCTTCCTCTCCTCGTACTCTGCGAGCAGACTGGGAGCGCGATTTGGCAAGATCTTGCCCGCCACCGCTTCTAGAGGGTCTGCCCCGTTTTCGCACTCGATGATACCCTGATGCTTCCATAGTGCTCCCTTTCGCTGCACAAAGTCGATCATCTCTTGTCGAACAAGTGCTGCCATATTGTCCCTGATGTCGAGTTTGACTTGTTCAGGTCGTGATAGCTGCTCGAGCCAGTCCGTCCCTAGCTCGGCGACAGCTGCAACGACATCTCCCACACGTATGCCGGCACGCTTGCGGATGTAAATCGATTGGCTGTCGCCATAGTGCGACCATTTTAGCACCATGGGACGTTCCTTGTAGGGATAGAAGCCATCAGGATTGGAGATCCGGATTCTGATGTCGGTCACGGCAGGCTTTGTCAGGAGTACGTCTCTGATGCTCGAGTCCTGTGGATCAATCTTGAACGGCACTCGGGTTCTCGTTATTGCCATGTGTGAGAATGTCCATTTGGACAAGGCTGCTTCATTGGTCGGATCGTCGAGCGGGAACGCCTCTTTGAACGACTTGTATATGCTCCGATGCAGTGTGCCTGGAGGGGGTAGGAGCGCCTCGTTCAGAGCGACAGGTATGATGTAGGATATCTGCTTGTCGAGCTGAAGCTTTTGTTGTGCGGCTTCGCGAAGAGTGACGCAGCCAGAGCTGCTCTCAATGTAGTCCGCCGAATATCGAGTCCAGACTGTGTTGTGACGAGCTGGGTATGGCCCGAAGACATGATCGCGCAGCTGACTCGAGTTCTCCACGACATCTTTAGTGAGCTTGTTGATGCGCATGCAGGAAGCGATGTCTTTCGGCTTGAGGCGGAGCAAGATGTACTCCAGAATGTACGTGTTGCCGAAGATGTGATTGACCATAGTCGACTCGGTTCGTGCAGGTGGTTGTAGATTGGCGCCGAATGGAGTGCTAGTGTGCGGCGAGGTGTTGCCACTCAAGCGCTGGAGAGTCATGTCGACACTCTGCATCGAGGTCACCTTAGAGGCAGGTCTTGAATTATGTTGAGTGAACATGTTGTCGTTGAGCAGAGAAGCGAATGCAAGCAATCTGCTTGTCGAGTGTCGGTGCTTGATGGTTATATTGCTGTTGAGCAGAGAGGCGAATGCAAGCAGTGTGCTTGATGATTCTGTTGTCTATGCTCGAAGGTGTGTTGCTGTGGAGCAAAGTGGCAAGGTAAAGCAGTCTGCTTGATGATTTGAATGTGAGTGGTAAATGTGAAAATCTGGATTTTCGATAGTTGGGAAAAGCTCGATACTGTAATGTAATATAAACACCGACCGAAAATTCTGATATTGTCCTCAAAAACGTGGCGTGTCGTGCCGTCTCGATACTGGTCATCAATATTTTAGAAACTCGAGCGTGGTGATTGGTACCATCCAATACTAGTACTCACATCAACCTTCTGAGGCATGCGAAACTTAATCCAGCATCTCTCGGGTCCACGAGCATTCTTGGCAGTCCCAGGCATGCTCGGCAATACCGTCTGCGTGGGAGCTGTGATCCGTGAATCGATGTGGCAACAGCCAGATATGAAGACGGGGCACCAGCTCGAAAGCCAGCTTCGCGATCCGGTTGATGTCCTTCCTGGCGAAGCGCTGGCTGTGGCATCGAGAGGATAAAATTTCGAGGCGGAACTCAATCCTGCGCGCAAGGTCAGCGGATGTACATCGATGACCCAAAGAAGCTGTAGTTCGTGCAAGTACTGACCAGCCCTTGACGAGTGTTGTCATTTGGTCGTATTTAAGCACAGAGGGTCCGCTAGCACTCTCACCATAGTCTGCAACATAGTCGTATGTCAAACGGGTCAAGTTCCCTGTCGAGATATGCACTTTCAGCACGAACTGCGGAAAGTAGAAGATGAGATGCTTGAGGTGGCCGGCTTGGGCATTAGACATGCTCTCCATGACTCTGTCTCGTGGGATGCATCGATATTGGTCGTGCTCGCAAGTGGTTGACTGCGCTCGGACGAAAGCGACAATGCCTCTACGCGCGAAGCACAGGCGAGAAGATTTCCCTCCATGTCGTCAGTATTGTTACCAGAGTATCGTTGCCGGTCGGAGGAGTGGTCAGTGATTATCTTTCAAGCTGCTATGCTAAGCACACGTAGCTACTGGTTCTTGCTGCACTACTATCGCGTGGGTACCTGCCAAGAAAGAGGTACTAGCCTGATAGTCAACCTCAAGTTAGTCTCTGCGTCAGGCATCATCGTCTTCGACCTGAGTATGCTCCAGGAGCTGGAAACAGCGTAACCTCTACATGGCACGGTTCTGCGATTGTATGGAGGGGGCGGCGCTTTTGGCAGAGTTGGTAGAGCCCGACAACGCATCTTTGATCTCTCTCTGCGTGACTTTGATGTCCATGCCAACGTGAGGCGAGACGTCCGCTTCATGAAGGAAGTTGAGTCTGAGAGTGAGAACGCGATGTCACTTCTAAAAATGTCCGTGCATATATTTGCGGCGTCATTGCCCAGCCTCGAGCTTGCGTCGCAGCAGCTCCGTCCTCCACTCTCCATGCCGGCAACTGACAAGGAAGTTGCGGATGCCTAAACTACTTACGACACTCTTCTAAGACTCTCTCCCGACTACTAATCCACCTTCCACTCAAACCGGCTTCCGCACCATTCACGGTCTACTCGTCCACTAGACCGTCAAAGACAAAGGACACCCACTCCGCCTCCGCGAACATGTATTCGCAAGCGTCTCGCAATGTCGACTTGACCAAGACGGAAACGGAGCTCACGACCCACATCCGCAAGGCGACCTCGATCGAGGAAACTGCGCCAAAGCGCAAGCATGTCCGCGCATGCATCGTATATACCTGGGACCACAAGAACTCGCAATCATTCTGGAATGGCATAAAAGTCCAGCCGATCCAAGCCGATGAGGTGCAGACCTTCAAAGCGCTGTATACTGTGCACAAGGTGTTGCAGGAGGGCCATCCTGTAGCCCTGAGGGAAGCTCAGCAGAATGTTGGGTGGCTCGAAGGACTATCGCGTGGCATGGGCGGCGATGGCGGCAGGGGTTATTCGCCATTGATCCAGGAATACATCTTCTTCTTGGTGTCGAAGATGAAGTTCCATAGGGAACATCCGGAATTCAATGGCCTCTTCGAGTACGAGGAGTATATCTCGCTCAAATCGATTAACGATCCGAACGAGGGTGAGTGATGCTTTCAGGAAATTGTCTCTGCATTGCTAACATGAATCAAGGCTACGAGACGATCTCTGAGCTCATGACACTGCAAGATCAAATCGACAGCTTCCAAAAGTTGATCTTTGCTCACTTCCGTGGAGGCAGCAATAACGAGTGCAGGATAGCAGCGCTCGTGCCGTTAGTGCAGGAGAGTTATGGAATCTACAAATTCATCACCAGCATGCTGAGAGCTATGCACACAACACTAGGAGGTATGTGACATCCTCTCCGTGCAGCTGCGTTGACTGTGGCGCTGTATGCTGCGGCGTGGTGGAACGCGGAGCTCGGTATATCCAGAAACAACTGACACAATTTCAGACGACGAGGCATTGAGTCCGCTCCGAGGCAGATATGATGCGCAGCACTACCGACTTGTCCGCTTCTACTATGAGTGCTCCAACCTGCGCTACCTGACCTCACTTATCACAATTCCGAAGCTCCCTCAAGATCCGCCGAACACGCTCGCGGAAGATGAGAACGCGCCCGCGCTACCTCAGCGACCCAAGAACGAGCCGGTCACGAAGCCCAGAGATACACCTCCGCCACAGGCTGCGACCGATCCCGAACCGATCAACGAATTCTGGAAGAACGAGCAGGCGCGACAGCAGGAGGAGTATGAAGCAGAGCAGCGAAGGTTACAAGCGCAATGGGAGGAAGCTCAGCGACAACAGCAATTGGCACAGCAGCAGGCACAGCGCGACTTCGAGGAGCAGCAGCGGCTGCAGCAAGAACAGCAGAGAATGCAGCTTGAGGCATTACAGCGCGATCAGTACAATCAGCAGACGCAGGGACGCATGGCTGAGCTTGAACGCGAGAACTTGAACGCGCGAGCACAGTATGAGCGTGACCAGCTTATGCTTGAGCAATACGATCGCCGCATGAAAGCTTTGGAGCAAGAATTGGCGCAGCTCAATGCGAACTTCCAGCAGCAGAACCAGAGCAAGGACGATCAGATTCGAGCGCTGCAGGAGCAAGTCAACACATGGAGGACGAAGTACGAGGCCCTCGCGAAGCTATACAGCCAGCTGCGACATGAGCATCTCGAGCTGCTACAAAAGTTCAAGGGTGTCCAGCTGAAGGCGTCTTCAGCACAAGAGGCAATTGATCAGCGAGAGAAATTACAGCGCGAGCTAAAGACGAAGAATCTCGAGCTCGCAGACATGATCCGTGAGCGCGACCGAGCATTGCACGATAAGGATAGAACGAGTGGCGGACACCGAGAGGAGCTCGAAAAGCTGAAGCGCGAATTGCGTATGGCACTCGACCGCGCCGAGAATGCAGATCGCTCTAAGGGCAATGAGCTCTCCGCGCTGCTGTCACGGCACAATCGCGAAATTGCCGATCTGGAGGAAGCACTTCGCAACAAGACCCGTGCGCTGGATGATATGCAGAACAAGCTCGGCGAGGGCAGCTCAGACCTGGAACGTCAATTGCGCGAGAAGGAAGAGGAGTTGGAGATCTACAAGTCTGGCATGGACCAGACTTTGCTCGAACTGAATGACCTGCGCAACGGCGGCGGCGCGGACAAGGCTATGGACGAACAGATCGATGTCATGCTTCTCGAGAACATCAAGAAGATAAATGAGCTGATCGACTCAGTGCTGCAATCTGCAGTGCAGCGTGTCGATGATGCACTCTACGAACTTGACAGCTCCATGATTGCTGGCAACCAGAACGCAAGCGGTCCTTTTGTGCTGTCCACCATCGAGAACGCCCAGACATACGCGATCGAGTTCAGCACTTCCTTCAATAACTTTATTGCAGATGGGCCGTCTAGCAGCGAACACGCGGAGGTCATCAAGAATGCCAATAAGTTGGCCAACGCCATCGCCGATGTGTTGTCCAATACCAAGGGTCTGACAAGATTCGCTAGCGACGAGAAGAAGAGCGATCAACTCATGAACGGAGCTCGGAACTCTGCTAACAAGACCATCGCTTTCCTGCGAGGTATCATGTCGTACCGTCTCGATGGCTTGGACGACCTGCAGAAGACCGATGTCGTGATTAACAAGAACAACGACGTGCAGCTTGCGCTTAGGCAGCTCAGCAAGGCCGCCGATGCGTTTGCGCCAAAGTCGAACATTACTGGACAGGGCGATATTGGCGAACTTGTGGACACCGAAATGACTAAGGCGGCTCAGGCCATCGATGCTGCCGCTGAAAGACTCAGCAAGCTGATGAACAAGTCGCGCGATGGCTACTCGACGTACGAGCTTAAGATTCACGATGCAATTCTTGCTGCTGCTGTGGCGGTCACCAACGCGATCGCGCAACTCATCAAGGCTGCCACCGCTTCCCAGCAGGAGATTGTCAACCAAGGTCGCGGCTCGAGCATGACCAAGTCACAGTACTACAAGAAGAACAACCGCTGGACTGAGGGGTTGATCTCTGCCGCCAAGGCAGTAGCATCCTCCACTAACATGCTCATTGAGACTGCAGATGGTGTCATTACTGGCCGAAACAGCCCTGAGCAGCTTATCGTCGCATCCAACGATGTGGCGGCATCGACTGCGCAGCTCGTTGCGGCATCGCGTGTGAAGGCTTCATTCATGTCGAAGACTCAAGAGCGTCTCGAAGAGTGCAGCAAGTCCGTCACTAGCGCATGTCGCAGTCTTGTTAAGCAAGTGCAGGCTATCATCGAAAGCAACAACAGTGGCGAAGACTTGGAGGACTACAGCAAACTCAGCGGCCATGACTTCAAGAAGCGGCATATGGAACAACAGGTAAGTCGTTCTCATGTGTCACTGCTTCTCGACGAATCTGATACTGACTACGCCAACAGGTCGAGATCCTCAAGCTCGAAAACGAGCTGTCCTCTGCGAGACACAGGCTTGGTGAGATGCGGAAGTTGGCTTATCAGGAGGATGAAGAATAAGAGGCAGTGTTCTGATTTCTATCTATATACCGCGTATACCCTGAGCAACAAGCTCGCTTCGACAGGTCGTTCATGCGTCGTACCATTTCTTGCTTCCGTTCGCTGCACAACTCACGCCGCCACAGGTCACACAATTGCAGCCATTGACGACAGGGCGAGTTGGTGGTCATCATGTTCAGCTCCTCATCCTCTTAACGCTCTTACCGACCGCCATCTTACTTTCTCAAGAACATCAAGATCTCAGTAATCCACAGCATGGAGCACTCTCACTACGCCCTCGCTGCAAATCCTACCTCAGAGCCCAGCGTCTATCGCTCCACGCCTCAAGCCCTCTACACCGAGCTAGGCAAAACCTACGAGCAGGCCTACAGCCACGATGAAGGTCAAATTCGTTCTCTGCAATGGGTGAGCACAGTGGTCCTGTGGAAATCCTTATTTTAGTAATGATTATGGACTGACTGATCCCAGCTCATCACTCACTTACCTCCCAACGCCACGGTCCTCGATATGGGTTGCGGCACAGGCGTTGCGGCTAGCAAAATGCTGTCTGAAGCAGGCTTTCGCGTTACCGGGATTGACATCTCGCCTGTCATGCTGGCTTGTGCGAGAGAAGCGGTTCCTGGGGCGAGGTTTGTTGAGGGCGATATATTGACTTCTGAGCCACGATCACTTCTCTCATCGCCTCCGGTCGCTGACGATCAGGAAGAAAACGGAGAGTGTCGTGAAACAGGAGTCGACGCTATCGTCGCATACTTCTCCCTAATCGGCCATGTATCTCAGCAAGACACTCGAGACTTCTTCGCCAGAGCCCATCAATTTCTGAAACCGGGAGGAGTGTTTGTCTTTGGTACCGTGCCTCTGGAGGGCGATCAAGTCGTGATAAGATGGATGGGAAGGGACTTTCCGTCTTCGGGATTCAGCACGGAGAACACGATTAAGGAGATTGAGAAAGTGGGATTTGAGGTGCTGGAGTATGAGGAGATGATGTTTTTGCCGAAGGGTAGGGGAGGGGAGGATCGATGGTTGAGGAGAAGCAGCTGTTTGTTTATGCGAAGAAAAGATAATGAAATTTGAGACGATGACTAGATGCAGGTCGTGCTTGATAGTATGGTCATCTGTTTGTTACAACTCACCCACGTTCTTTCCTTCCTCTCCTTCATGATTCGCTGGCATATACCAGCCCTTTAGCAAGAGTCACCACCGCTAAAGATAATGACTTCCTGCTGACGGAAGTCGGGGGCAGTATCAATAGTCAAATCAGGGGTTTCCGAGTTAGACTGGCCATCCCGCCGAGTTCGTATTGTATGGCTGCCAAGCATCGGTATCAATAATACACAAAGGTGCTCGGAGCTTCACTCGAACAGGTCCTTTCACGTCCTGCTTTGTGACTTTGTCAAGCGAAATCCTCTCATCAAACGTGTGTTCGCACAAACCCCAACGGGCTATCTTCTACGGGATACAGATATGTTGGGGCGCGTGACAGGACCAGTGAGATGGCTGTGTTCCAGGGGCTGCTGCAGGAGTGCTATCTGTTTCTTTCGGTCTGGATATCCGTATGCGCTGATGGGAGCTCAATTTGACAGTCCTTTGACGAGGCCGACTGACAGAGATCAATGTCGTGGATGACTGACAGTGCATGAGAGACGCATCCTGAGTCGAGATTGGACGGTCTAAATGGCGCTCTCCGTACCTGCATGGGGATGAACTGCTCATTGGATGTCGCTGGCCTTTGGCCGTGGCCAGATCACAGCCTCGCTCGTTGTGGACCTCCTCTTTCTCATATCTTCTTCTTCCACCTGCAGGCACGATGATTGTGGCGACAGTCTGAGTCGCTGAATGTAATATTTATCCTTGATCTATCCCGACCATGTCTATTCCTGGGGTGCCCAACAGTGCTAAGCAGTACACTATCGCTTGGATCGTGGCTTTGCCGCTCGAGCGCGCAGCCGCCGAGATCTTGCTGGACGAACAACATGATCAGCCATTTCACAGCTGCTGGACTTATGAACTCCTTTCCCTGCCTGGTGATCCGGGGAGTTTGCGATTATGCAGATGAGCACAATGGCGATGAGTGGCATCGTTATGCGGCTGCTACTGCTTCAGCTTTTGCGAAGGAGTTCTTAGGGTACTTGGACGAGGACGAGCTACAGAGCCCGGACACATTAAACAAGGGCTTTAGCAGCGGTGGTGATATCTCTGCACTTCTGATGCAGCTGGCTGACTGTCTGCGCATTGGTCCTCAAGCTCGTGCTGGCACGTTAGATACTAATGTCCCAAAGCCTGGTCAAGCAAGCAGAGAGCTCAAAGTGATCCTGGACCGGCTCTTCGATGACAGCCAGCGTGTGACTTTGGGCGCGCACGACTATAGAAACATGCAAAACGAAGAAATATGAATCCTGGATCACATTGCAATTTTTATTCGGCTTCTCAGCGCAATGATTCAGTGAATGCCCTACTGCCCTGGCGTACCTAGAGGCCCAGGACCGAACCCTGTTGAATTTTCTCTATGTTGGTGTGCAGCCCACTGTCAACAGACTGACCTGAAATTGGCATTTACTACCGTTCGTCCTGGTCAAGATGTGGTACTACGATGTCTGGCGAGGGTATGCCGAGCGAGGCTGGCTCATGATGCATGGACTGCAGAAATGTCTTGCAAGTACGACTAACTTCAATATGCGGGAAACGTAGGTGGCAGGCAATCTATAATCTCGATTGTAGGCGTGAGACGTTGAGCGCATGATCGAAGCTGGGATATTGACTTTTTGATTCGTACATGCTACAGACGTAGCGACGCCATGACTGGAGGAGCGCCGAGCGAGAAGTGGGACTTCCACTTCTCATTTCATACCCATCCATAGCAGGAGGTCCATTCGTGAGACTCAAACCTGAACTATTGAAACCGCAACCCCAACTCCGCTGCTTCTTTGCCCACAAAATGTAGTCAAGTATGCATTTAGTTGCCAGACTGAGCGTAGGCGCGTCTGCGGTCACGCTCCTCAGCGATGGAGAGCTTGACACCCTTACCCTTTGGCAGGGAGATCCAAGGCTTCTCACGACCGATGACGAAGACGTTGGACTCACGGGTGGCGAACTCGTTGTCAATGGCGTCCTTGATGTGCACGATGTTGAAGCCTCCGTCGTGGCGCTCACGGTGGGTGATGACACCGACACGACCCATGTTGCGACCACCAGTGGCCATGGCGATGACACCAGTGTCGAAGCGGATGAAGTCGTCGATTTTGCCTGAACATATATTAGATGTGGCAGACTCAGTGAGGAGTACAGATATGCTTACCAGTCTCGAGGTTGATCTTGACAGTGTCGTTGACCTTGACGGCCGGGTCTGGGTAGCGGATACTATAATTGCCCCGTCAGCATTTCTGGGTGGATCTACCAAAGCTTTGGAACGACTGAATGACGATCGAGCCGTAGCAGTCTGGTGAAAGACTTACGTGCGCGCGTCGTGCGTAACCAAGAATGGGATGCCGCCCTTGCCAAGTTGTACTCTCTTCACCTTGCCAAGCTTGTATTGTGCCTCCTCTTCGGTGATGCGGTGGACGGTGAAGCGGCCCTTGGTGTCATAGACGAGACGGAAGTTCTCGCCAGTCTTCTCGATGGAGATGACATCCATGAAGCCGGCTGGGTAGGTTGGGTCGGTGCGGACCTTGCCATCGACCTTGATCAGGCGCTGCATGACAATCGCCTTGGTCTCGCGGCCATTGAGGGCGTACTTCAGACTGGAAGGTGCGATGTTAGTACTCGGTCGCTGTTTCCGTCTTTCCCATGTTCTCCTTTGCTCCTTCCTCCTCCCATCTCCCACTCAGACAAGATCCTGACATACCGGTTGCGAATGAAGACGATCAAAGGCATGCAGTCGCGCAGCTTGTGCGGACCTGGAGAGGCCTTTGGAGCATAGCTACCGCTGAGCTTGTCAAGCAGCCAGTGCGATGGCGCTGACAGACGCTTCTGGTGCTTCTTTGGTCCTCTACCCATTTTGTCGTTTGGCGAAGTTGATGTGTTGTCGACTTGAACTTGCTCAGCCCGGCCTGCAGAGAGTGCACAAGAGCAAAATGTTCGAGATTCGAGCGCGCTAGTGGCTCCTCCCGTGTGTGGGAGCTTGGCGGCTAATAAGGCAGCAAGGCGACAATCCCTCGCCTCACTTCCACAGTAATGGACATCGCGACAACATCACTTCTTGACGTTCCACCACATCTTCATCAACATGCAGCTTTGCTAGACACATTCAGCTTGAGATGTAGGCCGGTTTCATGCTTGATGTCTTGCCCCGTCGCCATCAGTCGCGACAAGATATCTGGCTTTTCGCCATAGGGACGATCATGCATTGCAGACGTGCACAGAGCTCACAATGCCAGCAACAGGCCAAGCAACTGTTAGCTGGAGGGTGTACAGGTCTAAGTACTCACTGCGACACTGTGTTGGGTGTTCGTGAAGCTGACGACATCTCCGCCGAGCCTCCAACAGCTCAACGTCATCTCCTCCCAGCTCAGCATACTTTACCTCTCCAATGCCCTCGAACAACGAATGAAATACACAAATCCTACGATACAACTGACTAAAGCCAAAATGCCTCTCACCGAACACAAACTAACAACATTCTACTACTCCGCCACCCAGAACTCCTTCCATGAAAAATCCACCACCAAATAACTCAACTACAACGACATCCTCATCAAAACAACTCACTCCGGAATCTGCTTCACAGACGTCTACGCCAAATCCCAACAATGCGGTCTCGGCCACGAAGGCGTCGGCAAAATCATCGAAATCGGCCCTGCAGTCAAACACCTCAAACCCGGCGACAGAGTCGGCTGGGGCTGGCTACACACTTCCTGTGGCCACTGCTCAACATGCGTTACTGGATACAGACAATACTGCTCTGAAGCACGAGGATCCGCCTTTTGAGATCTGGATCAGGGCGCTTTTAGCGACTATAGGATCATTGACTCGGAGTTTGCGTATAGGATTCCGGAGGGGATAGATTCTGTTGATGCGGCGCCGTTGATGTGTGCTGGAGCGTCGGTGTTCGAGGCGCTGGATGCTGCTGGGACGAAGGCGAATGATAGAGTGGGTGTTTCTCGGGATTGGGGGGCTGGGGCATTGTGCGATTTTGTTGGCTGAAGCGATGGGGTGTGCTGTGACTGCTATTTCGAGTGGAGAGGGGAAGAGGGAGGATGCGTTTGCGCTGGGCTCGGATGAATTTCGTGACTCGAAGAAGATCTCGCATGCTTTCACGGAAGGCGCTGCAGAAGGACGAGAAGATGCGCAACCCGCCAATATCAATGTCCTGCTGATCACTTCGAACGCTGTGCCGAAACTGGAGACTGTGCTTCCACTTCTAGCACGTCGAGCAACGATCGTGCTCATGACGATACAAATGGAACCTCTGGAAGTGCCATATATGCAGTTCGTGCTGCCGGGGCATCGGCTCATAGCTTCGACGGAAGCATCGAGAGAAAATCACATCAAAATGCCGGAGTTTGCTGAGAGGAAGCAAATTAAGCCTTGGACAGAAGTGTTTGAGATCACGGCAGGTGGAGTGGCGAAGGCGTTTGAGAGGCTTGAGAAGGGCGAGATGCGGTGTCGAGGTGTGCTGGCAAGATCTCAAGCCTGAATCAGGTTTTGGCAGAACAACAGGCTTCGCAGCAAATTCACTCGACCCTGCAGCAGCTCGCAAAATTCCCTTATGGTCTTTCTAAGAGAGCATATTGATCGGTCTTCCCTCCCGCTTCACGATCCTGCCTCCTTTCCACACCCACTTCACCTCCTCCGACCTACCCAACACACTAACATCCTCCAGCGGACTCTTCTCCAACGCAATGAAGTCCGCATCATATCCCTCCTTCAACTGTCCCGAAAGCGGCGCCTGCGGACCCAAAGTATCAGGTCCATTCGCGGTTCCTGCTTCGATGGCTTGCAGAGGTGACATCCCGGCTTCGACAGCGTAGAAGAACTCTCGCCCGTTCATGCCGTGGTTGAATTCTGATGAGATGGAGCTGATGCCCAGGTCTGTGCCGAGGGCGCATTTTATGCCGGCGCGGATCTAAAGGTAAAGTCAGCGGGAAGCGCAAGGAGGGCGGGAGGAAAACTGACTGCGGCTTGATAGGACTTCTCATTGACGTCGACAATTTCGAGTAGTTTGGCGTAGCTTGAAGGAGGAATGTTGTTGGGGTGGTCGAGGCCGTTTTGTTGGATGAAGCGAGTGGCTATGAGCATTGCGTCCTGGAACTCGTTAGCTTGGCGTACACGAAGATTTAGCTAGGATGCATACCTTCTCCTCCATCAACGCAATGGCCTCCTCGGTCAGATAGCTGCCATGCTCGATCGTCTTGACACCAGCGTGCAGTGCTGCGAGCTATTACACAGTCAGCCCAGAACCATCGAGTTTTCATCACGAGTACGCACAATTCCCTCTGTTCCATGGGCATGCGCTGCAACAATCATCCCAGTCCTCGTCGCCTCCCCGACAATAGCCTCCAACTCG
This sequence comes from Septoria linicola, assembly GCA_024114885.1. Classification (NCBI taxonomy): domain Eukaryota; kingdom Fungi; phylum Ascomycota; class Dothideomycetes; order Mycosphaerellales; family Mycosphaerellaceae; genus Septoria; species Septoria linicola. The sequence goes on from CP099420.1 coordinate 822,219, forward strand.
GCATTCGTGAATTGTGCCGCTCTCGGACTATCAATCTTACTCATCACGCCTCCAGTAGCACAAACCTTTATCAGCTTCGCGCCTCGCCGAATCTGCTTCCGTGTCTGCTTGATCGCTTCTTCAACGCCATCAGCCAGCGCTATGGGGAAACTGCAACCACCAGCATCAACGCCTTGCATACGAAGGTGCACTAACTCTAGGGGTACGGTATGCAGGTCTCCGTGTCCAACCGTCTGACTGAGTGGAGCTCCTGCGGAGTAGATTCGAGGACCAGGGATTCAACCTTCGGATATAGCAGGGAGGAGGTCGATGCCGTAGCCGCCGACTTCGCGAACGCTGGTGAAGCCTGCGTTGAGGGTGGCGGTTATGTCGCGAGCGGAGCGGAGGCCAGCGAGGGCTGGTGAGAGTACCGCGAGATGGTCCATGTCGGGCTCAGATTCGCCGAAGAACTGAAATATAGTCAGCTGTGAACGTATGGAGTCTGTGAGGCCTTAGATGAGCCTACATGGACATGGCAATCCCACATGCCGGGCATGAGCACCGGGACACTGAGGCTGGTTTGGAGATTGAGAAATTCGGCCGGGATCTCGCTTTCTTGCCCTGCGAAGAGGATCTTGCCGCGGTCATCGCTCGTCTCGCCCGGCTCGAATATCAAGGAGGCATGATGGATTGGTTGGCCTCTTCCTGGGATGAGCAGATCTGCGTCCACGCGAGTGTATGAGCTTGCGACTGAATTTGGCAGTGGTGCAATTGAGGAGTTCTGTGACAAGACACTTGATGTCGCCTATACTCTCGTCATCTCGGTATAGCTCTTGATATTGTGAATTAGAAAATGTGAAAGTGTCAGGTGAAGTCAAGATTCGGGCAAGCGCTCGGCCAGGATGCTGCTGGCAGATACCACCTTCCTATTACATTCTTACATCGCTTTGATACAGCGATCAGGGTAAATCATTCGGTAGGTCACAGAAGTCCTGTGTAGTCTGTGGCAGATGCAACCCATGCCTGCGAGGTACCGCTCTGCTCCGGTCGCTCTCAGTTGTGATGCTCAACGCGGGCTCGTGAACAAGCGATAAATTTGCTGTCTGCGGGCACGTGAGACTCTTGATACATGGGCAGGCCAAAAGAACTGGGCTCCGCTTCACGGCGCTCGTTGTTCACTTGTAGCCAGCGTTATCGGACGCAACAAAAGGCGAAGTAGGTGTTGTGAAGGTAATCTTTTGGCGTGCTCGAGCGCCACTTCCTCTTGCTTTCTCCTGCGATCGCGTCTCATCTTGACCTCACGCATACGCAGTATAGCTGCCATTAGTTTCTCAGACAACTAGAATTTGCCCGCCTCGTGATCTGGATGCTGAGCCCCCCTTGTTCAAGAGATGCAACCATGTCCTGATTGGCACTGTACGCTCTAGCTCGTGGCTCGCGATGTCTTTCTGCCAGAATATGTACGCTTGCCCATCACCTGCTAAGGTGTAGATCCTTTTGCAGGCCGTTCAAGTACTTCGCGATGCCTTCTGCTTCGAGTATAGTAGGATTCCGCAGCTCTTGGCATATCCCTGCTATGCTTGCATATGCATCCTGCGCTCGGCACCGAGCCTCCTCCAACGGCTTCGACCTCTTGTCACATATGCTGTTGACACTGCACAAGCGATGGTAGTGACCAGGCACAACACCTTCAATTCATCGCGTGGCGGCATTGACAAAGGTAGCATATGAAGGCCTCTTCTGGCACGATGTAGTCGTGTCCAGGCGAAACGAAATGCAGATGCGAAGTGGCCTCGCGTGGAACGACAGGTGAGGCGCACGCGACTTAAAAGTAGATCCTGTACCACAAGATCGGCACAGGTGCATACCGGTCAGTAGGGACTGAGCCACTTTGCTGCGGATTCTGTATATACAGCTCCCGTCAAGGTCAGTGTTTCTACTTACAGTATGCTCAACGACATTAAGTATGGAGTCCTCTCCTCTCATGTCCCAGGACGACCGACACGAGCGCCACCAACCCGCTGTTGATAACATGCAAGACGCCATATCACCAGTCAGTTGCCAGCAAGAGGAGACAAATGGATTCAAGGAGCAGCAGTATTGCCATTTGCTTGAGCCGAAGCAGAACGCTACAGAGTCTATCCACAGCATATCGGACCAGTCGGCGAACGTCAGTAATGTGAAAGCCGCCATGCACCACACTGGTAAACTGCAGCATTTCCCACTGATATTACGGTTGACGATCTTCTATGTGATCTCGTCAATCGTTGCCTGGACGATCATCTGCGTGCTTGTCCACAAGCCGCTCACAACAGGCCACTATGGTAGGCCAGGAAATCACGATTTAGCTACGCATGCTCACAACGGCCAGGACTGTATCTCACCGATGGCGATATCAACGGTGCCAAGTACCCGAGTCATTCCACTTATGCCCTGAACGAGCGCATTTTCAGGGTAGCACGGGTTATGCAGGCAATCATTGCCGTCTCGACTATACCCTTGACCTCGGCCGTCTGCTCGACCGCCGCTGTTACGTTCATGCAGCGCAGTCGCCAGCATGGTAGCTTGTCATTACGCAAGACTATGGTGTTGGCGGACAAGGGCTGGGCCGATTTCGAGATCTACACGCAGCTGCTGAGAGGCAGGGCACGTATGTTTGGTTCAAGGTTGCTGTATGTAGCCATCGTACTTGTGGTCCTAGGTTAGTATCCTCCACGCATGCATTGCCTTATACTGACGGTTCTGACTAGGATCTTCCCTCTCACCGCTGCAGTCAATCTTTACGACAACTAAGACTGTACAGACTCCCGCACACCTGGGACAGCTTCAGAAGCTCACCGATATTCTCGATCGTATTGACGGGTCCAAGTCCAATCTGGTCAGCGACGTGATTGGTCCAGCACAGCTACGCTCTTCGCTGATCTCAACTACGAGTACTGATCCCCAAAGTCGGCTTTGGAGTGCCAATGGCGCACTGAACTGTACAGGTGCCGGCAGTGGCGATGTCGCAGCCTGCGCGTTTGGCCAAGTGTCTCTTGCCAACATGTCTCAGCTGAACGATCCGTTCCTCGCACAGCTGCCCGCAGGATTCAGCACTGGTCTGGTGCGGCAGTTCATGCCCCGCATCAACTCATCAGTATTCAGAAGTCGCATCACCGCTGACGAGTTTCCTGCCGACTGCCAAGACTTGACCAACTCATTCCACGCCAACTACTCGACCGCTGTCATGACTGGCTATAGCAATGGCTCAGAGGTTGGCATCTCGTGGAGTTTGGTCGCTTGTATGCCCGCAGACCAAAGGAAGTCCCTGTGGAATGCGACACGAGCCCGACAGGATTTCTCGGAAAAGCTTTACCTGAACATGACCGCCTTCGACCCAACTCCGAGCAAATTGGACTGGAACTCTGATCAATCGAGCGGGCTCTTCAAAATTGAACTGAGAACAACGACAGGCTACTTTGAGCTTCCTAATTTGATGAATGGCAATATACCTGGGCCCTTATTGAACGATGACCCTTCCCTGCACTGTGGGCGAGATTGCGTACTTCAAGGCTCATTCAGGAGCAATGCGATCTAGTGAGTGAGCAGCGATCCGGTACTATTGCGCGTGCTAACAATCGCAGTGATCACAATAACAATGTCAAGCGAAGTGACTTTGAAGACGTGAACGGTACAAGCACAGTGACGGACAGCGACTTCGCCTTATCGACTGTTCCAAACAAGGGCCCACTTCTCACGACCGCTATGGCACTCTTCGGTCAAGGTTCTTTCATTGCAGATCGAACGGCACATCCAGAGGCGTACGTCAACAAAGATGTCGAGTCCTCAAGCCTTTCCTGCACCGAAAGAGCACCATTCGCCGGTCTTTTGACTGCCATGAACGAGACAGATAGATATGATGGCACGAATGATATGGGAGAGTTCGTGAGATGTGTGTCGAATAATGCCTGGAACTTCGGGTTTCTCCAGGAGGACATCCGCAGGTATGTGCAGATGTTCGTGGGACCAGATTATGGAGTTGCCGAGAAAGGTCCGGCCTACGATGATAGATTGAGCAATGCTTTTGAGGCTGCGGCATTTCTCGCGAACGAGCTGTGGTTGACTTCGGAGGACGATGCTACCCTTACCGTCTGCTACGATCCGGGCGCTGGCATACAAGTGTCGCATATCTCGAGCCCAGGCATGATACTCATATCTGTTCTTCTGGGTATCTACTTAGTAGCTTTACTGGCCACGGCGATCTACGGCAATTGGGGTGGTCACTGGACAAGTCGCCTAGACTCATTCACCATGGTAAGCAAAGACAAGCCGAATAGCCTCCCTCGTGGTCGGTACATTACGAAGAAAATTTGCTGACTTTGACGTCTGGCCACGCAGATGCAACTAGGCGCTGCCATTGCCGACAAGCTGCCACTACAATTAGCAAACAACACCGACAAGATTCGTATTCTCGACGAGACTCCAGGCTGGGTCGGCGACGTTCAAGAGCATCCTGATATTGATGCTGTGGGTGAGATAGAACTTGGTGCGCCGGCAGCACTGCAAACAAAGAGGGCATACACCTGCTATGAGTATAGTACTGCGACGCCGAAGGAAGCGAGACGGCGGTGCTGCTGAGAGCACGTTGACATTCTTCTACGCAGTCTTGTCATTCCAAACGAAGAAATGTTGTCCGAGCCGATCACATTCTGTTGAGCAGCCTTCAATCTGCAAAATTGCTATTGCTTCCTACCGAGAGATGGTGGTGCTGCCTTTCACCCTCGTGAAGGGGCATTGCAGGCTCTTGATGAAATCAGCACCCTTTCACTTGGCAGTTGCAAGGCCTAGACCCAAGCAACACCTCACTTACGCCCAATAGTGGCATAGCAGTATTGCGAAAGCACGAGACATGGTGCGAATGATCTACCACAACCTCGTCTCGATGGCAGGGACGCTTGTCCTCTACGCGCGACGCGGCTGAAGCTTCCTCGATCCGATTTCGTCATGGCAAAGCTTAAACAAACACCAGTAACACTTTCGCTCTCCTCGATAAGCAACGATGTCTATCATCGTCGTCGAGCTAAATGGTGGCACATCAGGAGAATTCGTTGACAGGGTACCACAGTGGATTGGTTACCTCGTCCATTCCACATTGAGAAGCAACCGTAGAAAGATGAGCTGCGAGCCTCACAAACAGCACCAACGCGAAAATACTTGATACCTTCTGCTCAACCGTGTGGCAGCAATCCGCAAACCCAAGCGTGATGTCAGATGCTATACACCTCCTTCTTCCTCATACGTCGATCGTGCGATCTCAGCCCCATCTCCGCACTAGAGCTCTGCAGTTCTTCAGAATAAACTCGGATTTGACTCCGGCGAACCATACAGCGCGTTAAACGCGACAAGCTCGCGCGACATGCCCTGTGGTTGATCGCATGACGGTGCTTCTGTTTGACAAATGCCGAACTAGCGCGTCTCGTAGCACTGCTTGTTATACCTAAGCGTTCATGCTTCAGTGTCTCATGTCTCGTGCTTCACAATCTACTGGGCGACAAGCTTACGGGAAGATGGCTCCAGATTGGAGTCTGTGTGACCGGCTCCAGTGGTTTCTTGCTGCTGGGGTATGATCGTATGTTGTACAAGATCCAAAGACATCTATTCTGCTGACCATCTCGCAGAGGGAGTTATGTCCGGCCTACTCACGGAGCCGAACTTCCTTGAGTACTTCCCTCAGATGGAGCCTGAGAACAAATCTGGTGCTATTCAAGCTCTCGTCGTGGCAATCTACGAGATTGGCTGTCTTATTGGTGCTATTGGAACCATCTTGTTTGGCGACAAGCTCGGCAGAAGGAGGAGTATTTTGACTGGAGCTGGAATCATGTGCATTGGCGCCGTCATCCAGACAAGCAGCTTTGGCATGGCACAGCTGATAGTGGGAAGAATCGTGACTGGCATAGGGTTAGACGAGCAACATCTATTTAAAGCACATCACTAATGCGCTACAGAAACGGCATGAACACAAGCACAATCCCCGTCTACCAAAGCGAGATCGCCCCACCCAAGATCAGAGGCTTCCTCCTCGTCCTCTTCGAAGGCGCACTCATCACACTCGGAATCATGATATCCTACTGGCTCAACTACGGCTTCTGGTTTGTCACTTCGCACGGCTCATTCCAATGGCGTCTCCCTCTCGGCTTCCAGATCTTCTTCGCTGTGCTGCTCATTCTTGGTATCCTCGCTTTCCCTGAATCACCACGATGGTTGTTGAAACATAACAAGACTGAAGAGGCGGCGGAGATTATGGGAAGGTTGGAAGATGCGGAGCCGGATTCAGAACAGGTGCAGAGAGATATCAAGGAGATTAATGAGATCAACAGAATGACTTCGGGACGACTTACTTGGAAGGAGTTCTTTTCTAATGGTCGGGAGATGAATGGGTGGAGAGCAGCGGCGGCGTGCTTGAGTCAGGCTTTTCAGCAAATTGGTGGCATTAACCTGGTACGTCAAGAACACCTCAACACTGATAAGAATGCTAAGAGCCATCCGCCAGGTAACATACTACGCAACTACAGTCTTTGAAGATTCCCTCGGCTTCGATCCCGCCTTGTCGCGATTCATGACAGCCTGGCTCGGTACAGAATACTTCCTCGCTGCATGCCTCGCGCTGTTCGTGGTCGACAAGTTAGGGCGAAGAAACATGATGATGTGGGGCGCAGCCGGCATGGCTGTGTCTCTGCTCGTGATCGGCGCCTCACTTTCGACCGGCAGCATGAGCGGTGCATACGCAGCTACAGTTTTCATCTTCGTATATGATACGTCCTTCGCTCTGGGATGGTTGGGTGTAACGTGGCTATATCCTGCTGAGGTGACGCCTATGCGGATCAGGACTCAGGCGAATGGTCTGAGTACCTGCTCGAATTGGTAAGATATGGGTCCTCAGTACCAAGATTGGTCTTCTGCAGACCGTTCGCTGACAGTTTCACAGGATCTTCAACTACGCCGTTGTTCAACTCGCACCCATCATGATCAACCGCATTGCGTGGAAGACCTACTTCGTCTTCTTCTGCTTCAATATCGCATTCATCCCCTGCATATACTTCCTCTTCCCCGAGACCAATAGCCACAAGCTGGAGACCTTGGATGCAATCTTCAACGAAGCCTACGAGAAGAATGAGAATCCAGTGTTCACAGAGAAGAGGTGGCGGGAAAAAGGAGCCCAAGTCAGTGTCGAGAATAGTGCTGAATATGGGAAGAGCGATGTTGAGGTTAGAAAAGGGAGTGAGGAAGGCGAGATTGAGATCGATGGAGTGGAAGAACGGAATGAGAAGATATGATATGCTCAGTCGACACTCGGAACTGATTTGCGCTCTCAGCCTCCCTTGTATCGTGCCATCATTCTCCGGCCACAGATGAACGCCAGCCCGACCATGGGATGATATACGACACCAACCACACGATCAAAGCTTCCGACCCTGCTTCAGCTCTGAGTCGATCCACAGTCGGCCAAGCATCGCAGACTCATCTTGTAAAGCCAAGAAGTGGCTAATTCGCCCGAGCTCCGCGACAGTCTCACGATCGGTCTATGGACCGTTCCAGCGGTACAAGAACTCGCCGTCTGTCGAAATCTCCAGATGACCGAGTATGTCGGGAACATCGCAATACTTATTCCAGATAATCGCATCCCATTCGTCCTCGGAGCTGGTCAAGGCGATGTCGCGCAGACCAAGGTTGATCAAGGTAGGATGCTCGATGACAAAATCCTGAAGCATGAGCACATTGATCTTGCCGCCGCGTAGGGAGAGAGTTGACAGCTTTGGCAGTGCTGCGTCGCCCAGCTCCCATTCGTCAGAGCCAAGAGTGCCACCTTGGATGAGTCCGACAATGTCGTGCGTCTTCTTATAGCCTGGCCCCGTGGCCAATAGCTCGATGGAGAGCACCTCGAGCATGACAGCCTTCTTCAAATGATGCAGCGTGTCGGCCCAGAGAGTGGCCCTCGAGAAGATTTCGACGAAGAGGACGAGGTCCAAAGTTGTAAGAGTGGAAAACATGTCTGGCAGCAGCTGCCTCCACCCCGGCTGCTTGCAAGTTACTCCCACTGGTAATGCCCATCTTCCTGGCACTATTCTGAGTTCATGGAGGCCTGACACGGCATCTTGCACCGCGCTCAGCAAAATCCCAATAGGCCGGATACTGTGCGCATTTTCCGGTTCGATGTTTCCTAGGACGAGGCCCCCCTTCCGGACGAATTGGCCGTACTTGCGAGGCTTAGTCGGCGAGCATCTGCAATCAGTGAGCTTTACACGCTTCAATTTTCCGTGCTTAGCCAAGGCGCTGCCAATAAGACTGCAGGTCGTTTCTAGGTGACCGCATGTCACGGGAACCTTCGCGTTCCTGGAGAGCCAGTCATTAGAGCGCAGCAGTACGTCGCCCAGAACTTCTCGGATCAGCTCTTCAATAGCTCTGCCGTAGGTCTCTGAATCATCGTCGTCAAGATGCTCCAACGTCTCCCATGACGAAAGGTGGCGTTCCATATCTGCCAGACTTGGTACCGTATCTGTGCAGATGCTGAGCTGTCGGACAGCTGGACCGAAAAACTTGTGGTGCAAGATGGCTTGAGTCTCTACCAAGCTGTTGATGTCCGCCGGGAGAACAACGAGGTTCTTGAAGTGCGCATTGGCAAAGAGTCGAGCCGCCTTATGGAAGCACTCGCGATTCGCACATCTCAAATTGTCGATATCGAGCGTATCGAGCTCGCTGCCGACGCACTCGGAGATCTCGACTGGCAGGCGGTCGAGTGCTGATTTCTGCTGAGATGTGGTAGATACGTCACTACTGCAGCCTTAAACGTCGAAGTTGAGGACAGGCAGTTCATGCTGCATAGCCAATGAGGACGCCATCGAGTTGACTAATGCGCTCTGTCTGAATAGGTGCAGAAGTTGCAGATTGTGTTAAAGTTCGGTGCAAGAAACAAACAGAGCAGAGCTGCAAGATTCTAGGCACGGACTTCTTCAGTCTTATTCACTTCGTAGACGTGAATAAGCGCCCTGGCATCAGTTTCTATTCACCTTCAAGACTGAGGAACCTTAGGCCGGCATGTGACAATGGGATCTACAAGCTCAGTTGCATTGTCGAGTCATTCACCTCGTGCAAGCTGACATTAGGTAACCCAGTCTGTACATTCCCTGCTTCTTCCTCTTCCTTCATCAACTTGACTACCTCCAAACGTCGCGGTCCCCATCGGACACAGTAACATGAATACTCGGGAAGCTGCCAACCAAATCAGCATCGTCACCATGTCATCTCTCACACTTACAGACCTGCCTGCAGAACTTTTCGAACGCATCGGCGAGTTCCTGCCCCTCCAGGTCCTGCGCAACATTAGACTGGTCAACAGAGAAGCCAACAGCAAGACCCTTCGCCTTTCGCTCGAGTCGGCTTCTTTGAAGTCAGCATCTTGGTTTGCTACAGCAAAAGCATCCGCGAAGCCGCCAAGGTCATCGACCACGAAGTCTTCAGCTCTGCAATCGGTCAGGTCAACCTTTGTATCGATACAATCATTTCTGAAGACACTGCTACTTCCGATGAGACTCGCACTGGGATCTACGAAATGGCTGTCGACTGGCAGGAAGACGAATCGATTCCGTGGCCAGCGAATCAAGGAATCCAACAGGAGCGTGATCATATGAGCGCTACGGGAGAAGATAGAGAGCTCTTCACGCAGATCCGGAACAAACTCAAAGTCATCGGCAAACTCCAGACTTTGCACATCACTGATACACTGACAAGTTGGGGCGACTATAGCTCCACGAGTTGTGTTCCGATCGCATACGACTTCAACTACTGCACAGATGCTTTCTGCTTCTCAGCCATCGACGCTCCCAAGCCCGTCGGACTAGCTTGTGCGCTGGAAACACTGTTCGAAGTTGACGTGACGTGTCTATCCACCTTCTCAATGAAGCCCACGAGCTGGGCATTCTCGGTGTCAAGAGGTTGCTGCTCAAACTCGACACTCGACGCTCAGCTCTTCTCCAAGCTCCAGCATGTGACTCTCGTACTACATAGCGAAGGCCAAGTCGCCAATGAGATCTCTACATTTCTCAATCACATTCTAGCTCAGCAATATGAGAACACTCGGACACACGCAAGACTTGCGCGCCAAACTCTTCTGAATGTTCTTGATTTCATAAACACGCGAAAAGGGGCGTACTTTCCATTTCTCCTTTTGCTAGCTTTGCTGCCTGGGAAGCGGCCCAAGGCTCTGTAGCCTTGCGTTTTGGTATCTAGTCTCTAGATGGACTGTTGAGACTACCTCTTCAGAAGATGGTGTATTTGACAGCCATCCGCAGTGTGCTGACTCCTTAGAATGCCGGCCTCCCTTCACTCCCTTGACTTAACCTCCTCGGATCGCCCTTTTCAATCAAATGCGTATGCAACGCCTTGACTTCAGGAATGATCAGACTCTCAATTTCCACCGCTTCTTCCCCTGTCTCCTCCGCCACTCCTGCGGAGACGCTCTTCTGTCTCCGGTTCTGCGGTACTCGAATCCACTTCTCGCCTCCGCCTGCACTGACGAACAAGACTTCGAACTTCCTCGTGTTAAGCATGTTCCCAATGACCAAATGATGTGCATACTTCTTCAGAGCGTATGCGCATTTGTCTTTGAGGAGAGCAGGATCTGTTTCGAGTTTAAAGGAGACGATCATCGCGCGAGGTGCCCAGCCATCGACGAGGAGTTTGAGGAACTTGGGTACGGGGTCAAGGTCTATTTTCAGAAGTTTGCCGTCCATGTGGGCTGCTGGTTCTTTTGTTTGTTGGCGGTCGCCATCCGTTAGATCCTTCTTCTTGTTGAAATCTTCCGAGCTTTGGATTTTGTGCTCGACCATGCGCTCGGCAGGGACGAAGAAGTCGGATACTGCGGCTGCCAAGTAGAATAGCGCATTGGCTCCGAGGGGGTGCATCAGAGTCGCGAGATCGCGAAGGTGCCAGAGGTATTCGTTGACTGTGACGAAGGGTAGGAGAAGGAGAGTGTTTTCTTTCTTGGCTTTACGGTATCGCTTGAGAAGGTCGCCCATTTGATGTTGGTATCGTGATTGAACTGCGACCGGACCGTCCTCGGAATACGACATGTAGTCGAGGAAGCAATTTGTGCTATGGCTGTAGTGGCGCGAGTAGGGTAGAAGGGAGAATTGGCGGTGCAGGAAGATGACTGCGTAGCCATTTTCGAGAAAGTACTCTGCTGAAGTGGCGCCTCTAGTTCCAGCAGAGAAGTTGTCGATGAAGCGGACAGTCTGGTTTTCGAGAGGAACAGTTGTGCCGCCTGATGTGACCAGGGCGACTCTTCGCTTGGCATGGGCATGCTGGTTGATGAAGGCACGGGCAATCTCGTTGTGCTCGTCCAGATCTTGAGGCTTGGGGTTCGCGTCGAAGTACTCCATGATTGCGACTTGTCTGTGGATTTGATAAGAGTGACCTTGTGTGAAGTTGTCGTTCTTTTGAAGTTCTTGGTGGTCAACCCGGTTGATCATGAATGAAGAAGGCACGAAGTGGAAGAGTGACCAAGTGCAGTTCCATGTCTGCGAAGCGTGCAGTGAGCACGAGTGGCAGCTTTCCGTTTTAGTGGGAAAATCATCATCGGTATGAGTGCTGCAGCGTCACAACTCAGCACGTCGGTCGAGATGGGCACTTTTCGGCCCGAGGAAGCTTCCATTCTTGTTCTTGTTGTTCTAGAATATTGCTGTCTATTGGTATCCATAGTTCTACACTTTCCTTTACGTTGACACAGCACAACACACAAGTCTGCTGTGATATCGCCACCATGCCTCCCAATCCCGCATCGGGCGCGAACAAGGACGCGCCCAAGTCCAATGACCGCAACGAGTACATCCCGTCTTTCATCGCCAAAAAGCCCTTCTATATCGACGACTCGACCGTCTCATCCGATGCCGACTATCTCGAGCATCAACGTCTGCAGAACGACAATCAAAAGGAAAAGGACTCTCTCGCAGCGGCGCAATGGTACAGTCGAGGCGCAACGAAAGGCCCCGCCGCCACCAAATACCGCAAAGGCGCCTGCGAGAATTGTGGGAGTATGTCGCACAAGGAAAAGGACTGTCTGCAGAGAAAGCGCAAAAAAGGCGCGAGATGGACGGGAAAGGACATTCAGGCAGATGAGGTGGTGGGCAAAGTGGAGTTGGGTTGGGACGCGAAGAGAGATCGCTGGAACGGGTTCGATGCCAGCGAGTACAAGGAAGTCATCGAGGATTACGAGGCGGTCGAGAAGTTGAGGAAGCAGGCGGCGACGAACGGTGAAAATGGGGAGGACGGGGCGGAGGACGGCGACAAGTATGAGGCAGAAACCGACATGGGCAGGAAGCAGGCCACTTCGACGAGAAATCTACGACTGCGAGAAGACACGGCGAAATACCTGGTCAATTTGGATCTTGACAGTGCGAAATATGATCCCAAAACACGCAGCATGATCGACTCGGGCGGCGGTGATTCGAATAGTCTGGATGCCGATGACGGATTTTCCGGGAAACAGTCGGGCGATGCTGCAGAGTTCGAACGAGCGCAGACATATGCGTGGGAGACGCAAGAGCGGGGCGACAAAGACAAGATTCATATCCAGGCCAACCCCACAGAAGCACTTCTCATCCGAAAGAGAAAAGCAGAGGAGGAAGTGCAAAAGGCAGATGCCAAGAAGAAGATGCTGGCCGACAAGTATGGTGTGCAGGACACGTCGTCAAAGCAGACTGCAAAGCTGGCCGCTGCTGGTGTGACGAGTAGCGAGCGCTATGTCGAATACGACGAGAGAGGACGCATCAAGGGTGAAGCAGAGAAGAAGGAGAAGAGCATGTATCCCGAAGATGTCTACATCAATAACCACACCTCCGTCTTCGGTAGCTGGTGGAAAGAAGGCCAATGGGGCTACCAGTGCTGTCACAGCACAGTCAAAAACTCCTTCTGCACTGGTGAAGCCGGCAAAACTGCTTTCGCCGAGAGCGATCAGTTTTCTCGAGGCCTCACGCTACCCTCGGCAGAAGAATCAGGGAATGCTGCGGAGGTGGAGCCAGAGACGGCAGCAATGGAAGAAGAGAGTGAGGAGAAGCATATCCCGACCGGAGTCGATCGACCGGAGAAGCAGAGTCAGGATGAAAGCAGGAGAAGGTTGGCGGAACTTCAGGCTGGTGTGACGGAGGAGGATATGGAAAAGTATCGACGAGAGAAGACGAACGCCAACGACCCCATGGCGAAGATGCTCGGGAAGGATGAGCTGCTGGGCATGTAGAGGTAGATAGGGCATGTATGCTAGGCCGACGAAGCGCTCGAAGGTCTATTGCTCTCCAAGCATAAAGTGCTATCATTACAACGATTCCACTCGCCATGCTCTTCCTATCGCGGTCTTGCACACACAGACCGCACGCAATGCAGCTGGACCAGACGATTCATGAGAGAAGATTTCACATGAGAAACAGAGCAATGCTTTCTGCTTCTTACACACTCAAAAGGTACAGAACTAATAGTTCGCCTCCTTCTTCTTCTTCTTCTTCTTCTTCTTCTTCCTACACGACACATTCCCACGCATCCACACTCGTCCAATTCCCCGGACCAACATACCGATTCCTCTTCGGCCACTTACAATGTCTCCGTTCAAACTCGATACCATCCTTCTTCTCATCATTCACATATTTCGTCCCAATCACACTCTCCGGCGCAGCCTCAGCACCCTTCTCCACCCACTCCACCATCCTCCTCAACACATTATGCTCCGCATCACTTTCCCCTCCGCTTTCCTGCCCAATCTGCCACGCGCCATCTCCGCCCGAACAGTGTCCCATGCCGGAGATGCGGAAGAAGCGGTAGAAGGAATCGAGTTCGGAGGGGGAGAGGGACATGGTCTCTGCGACGTGGGAATAGTATCGAGGAGAGTTATCGGAGGATATGATTCCATCCACTAAGCCGTGGTAGTGTAGGAGTTTACCGCCTTTGTTGCGGAAGGCGGAGAGGTCGCCGGACCAGGTTTCGATGTTGAAGGGGTTGAGAGAGGAGGCGTAGGCGGCGAGGGAGGAGTTGAGCGAAACAGAATCCCAGTTGGGATCTTGCAGGATGGCGTAGCGGTACCAGTCTGTTGTGTAGGGGAAGGGTTGGCCGTTGTAGTATAGTCTCGATGCGACGAGTTCGGAGCCGGGTTGCATGCGCGGGTAGATGAGGGAACCAGCTTCGCCGTAGTATGGCGAGAAGATTTGCGTTACGGTGGAGACTTGTGGGGCTGTGAGACAGGTGGATGTGTTGGTTGCGTGGGAGGGGCATTCGATAGCGACGGGTTCATAAGTGCAGAGGGAAGGGTCTTCGATGATTCCGTCGACGGCGCCGTCGAGAGAGTCGCATTGCGCGAGAATGTCGGCGTGCACGAGAGCCCATTTGGCGGGGGAGAGGTAGGTCGCGGACGTGTTGCTGCCGGTGATGGGGAGGAAGTGGCCGGACCAGGCGGAGAGGTTGTTGAATGCTAGGGCGGGAGCGCCGGCGAGGATGCCGTCGAAGAGGTCTGGGTGGTCTTGGGCCATCTTGAAGCCTTGACGGCCGCCGGTGGAGCAGCCGGCGTAGTAGCTTTTGGTATGAGGTTTGCTGTAGAAGGCGTAGGTGAGGGCTTTTCCGACGAGGGTCTCGGTGACGATGGAGCGGTAAGCAAAGTCTTCGACGACATCTGCGTTTTGGTAGAATGCGTTGCCGGCTGTGCCGTTGTGGCCGTCATTGGAGCCGACTGCTGCGAAACCAGATTCTGTGCCATAGGCGATGTCTTCATAGGCTATGCAGCCGTTCAGTCCGCCATTGCCGACAGAGAGGTAGCGGCCGGTCCAGTTTGTGGGCAGCCAGGCTTCAGCTGTGATTCCTGAGCGGTTGCTTGTTGCGACGTAGAAGGCTACTCTACACAGATCGACGGGTGCGACTTGTGATGCTCGATCACATGTTACCAGTTCTGGAGTCGACTGGTCCAATGTGAGGTTCGTCCCAGCCGCGACATGCTCAGAGAAGTTGATCGTAACTTTCGGATGGCTGAACGACGATGCTATGCTTGAGCAAGCAGACGCCGGGTCTTGTATGACTGCTTGAGCACCTGCAAGAGATATGAGGCTCAAGCCAGTAATCTTGTCCTTGAAATTCTTGCCCATGATGCCTGACTGATAGAGGCAGAGGCAAATCCAAAGTAACAAAAGGCTTACCATACGAGAACGAAAGCAGGGCTTGCGGTAACTTATTACATACCCAGTCGGGGCAGTGGAAGTACGCCATCTGAATCAAGCCTTGAATTAGCCTATGTACCTGCACCTGGAGAACATGGTTCCCCAGATGGGGTCCCTCCGTGTCTCCACAAAGAAGTGGTTGGAATCTATGCTGGTGTTACGTTGCACCCCGCATAGCTCTGCAGCTTGTACTGCTTAGGGTAGCTCGGCAGACACCGCGGCATTGGATTTGTACGCACTACAGAACAGATGCCAGTATACAAATGGTAGGGTGTCGTTTAGAATTTAGAAGTGAGGTGACGAACGACCTCGGTTAGCGGTGCAGAACCTGCCGAGATGAGGACCGGCAGATGGAGTCTGCTTGGCGGAAATGTATCCGTGGTTGATTGTTCCGTGGTGTCGGTCTTGGTAAGCATATATATAGATCAAGCTATGATACATGAAGAAGCAGCTGATGTTGACCAGGAGGTTTGAGTGCAGATGCGCTTGTTTGGAAGTGATGCGAGAGATCAGGCTCTTGCCAGCTCAGGGGCTGTGCCAAGAACATAATCTCGTACTGTGGACAACCGTCCACAATGAATTGTTGTCGAGACAAGCATGTCTGTGCTACAAAGCTAACTTTGACATATGGCACGCTCGCTCAAGCCCTTCCTTCGCTCTCGAACCTTGCTATCTCCACCTCTCTGTTGCGATGCTGCTGCTCATCCAGTCCATCATAACTGGCAAGTCCACCAGTCTCATACCAGCCTCCATCGTCAGGAATCTCCTGATTGTCGGCGAACTCCTCGAAGTTCATGTTCGCGATCTCAAGATTGCACCACATCAGATAAGCTGCAGACCATGGCATACGAACTTTCTTGAAGCCATCTCCCGTTGTGAGCTTCGGCCCAGAAATTTCTATGTCAGAATCGAAAATCTGATAGAACACGATGACAGTTTCGTCCGTAACTCCCTGCTCATCCAGTGCAAGGAATAGACCTGGACATCTGCGTTTTGTACCTTTCTGTACCGCTTCTAAGCAGAAAGCCGTGAGTTCAGCTATCGTTGCACCAGCCCAAACATTTTGCCAATTCTCGGCAGTAATGTCGCCTTGAGTTGTTTCGGTACTGCGAAGGTCTGAAAGCTGATCATCAGGGTCTGCTGTGTCTCGCGATGTCACGACGTAGAAACGATCGCCAGATTCATGAGCCCAATCCCGTAGATGTAGGAGGAGACGATTGACGATTTTGAAGTCTGCGCTAGCTGCGGTGATGAAGAGAGTGCCCGCCATGTCCTTGGTATTCTCGAATTGAGCATCTTGGGATCATGGCACATCTATCTGTCGGTGGGGGACACATTCTGAACGATACGTTCGCCACTTGTTGCCTGGTAGCTGCCTGAGCTTACAGAAGGCTACTGATCCTTCAGCCTGCTTGGCGGTCCAAGAGGTTTACATCATCCGCTTCGAAGCAAGACGCTACACCGTGTTGATTGTTGCCTTTGACCACATGATACAGACGTGGTCAGGTGAATCTAGCCAGGTTCGGTGCTAACTCTGGTCTCCGGTTCCGACCAGCTTCAACGATCAGCGTCGTCAATGCTTGAATACTTTTACGATGGTCAGATATGCCAGGGCTAGACGTGTTTGCCGAACGTGGTTCCTAGCATCACAGTGCCAATTTCCGCTCGGAACAAGGGAATTCTCACAGCTATCCTTGACAGACAGAAACTCAAAGTCGGGCCCGCACTGTGAACTGCAGGCTGAGCTCCGCTTTCGCCTGAATCGGCCAACTTTTGATTCGCGCGTAGTACTCGGGCTCTGTTGAATGTCCGACATAGATTGAGTGAGACCGAAATGGATGTCACGATTGGACAACCGAATGACGCTGATCGCTGTCTCGTCCTGGGGTCAGAGCTGCAGGCAGCGGTAGCAATCTACTTTCGTAGCTCCTTGCTGTATGGTATTCATATGCTGATGTGCGAAGCTGACAGGTTCCAGAAGCAGGAACTGAGATCGAGCTATGCCCGCTAAAAGACACAAAAGAGCTCAATTGGCCTCTCCTTCTCATGCTCACTGATCCGATACCACAGCATCATCACAGACAGCTTCGAATCCAGTATGACGACGATCAGCATGGTACTGAGGCAGATGAAATGTCGATGAGAAGTGTATGAGCTGACTGACGTTGTACACACTAGCCGCAACACGAGCTCAGCATGGGCAGCAAAGACCGCGGTTTCCATCAGGACCCGAAAGCAACATACATGCTCCCCAATGAGTGAGTAGAAGTCTTGCGAATATGATTCTAGCTGATTCACAAGAACAGCTCGCCAGAGCATGCGCGCTTGGAACGCCAAGCAAGACTTCTCTCTGCGATTATGGATCATAAGGTGATTCATTCGCCACTCTCCCCAGAAAGGGTCGAAAGAGTGCTCGACATAGGCTGTGGCACCGGAGTCGTGACGAAGCTTCTTGCAGAGCAATTCCCGAAAGCACAAGCTTTTGGTGTTGACCTATCCGAGGTGCCAGAGGTTCGACAATTCCCATCAAATGTGCACTTTCTCCAGGGCAACATCTTAACACAGATCCCTGCAGAGTGGAAGCCAGTACGTGGAGGGAAGACCTTGCCAGGAGACGATGGACTCTTTGATTTGTGCTTTAGCCGACTGTTCATTAACCAATTGCCAGATCCAGCTGGACTAGTGAAGCAGGAGTTTCGGCTACTGAAACCAGGAGGTTACATCGAGATGCACGAGCTTTCCGGTCCAATGGTAGATCAAAATGCAGACCCAATATCCGACCTCGGATGGTGGCTAGAATGGACCGCAGCCTTCGAAGCAACCACTGGCGCCACCTTTCGCAACACAGGCAAAGCAGCAGCAGCATGGATGGAAGCGGCTGGCTTTGTAGACATCGAGGTCAAAGAATACATGTGGCCAGTGGGCTTGCATGGAGCATCTCATGCAGTACGAGACCAGTTCGGCGATGTACCTGCAGGCAGCTTCGAACAGGACATATTGGATGTGTACTCGACCTTCGTGCATCGACTCCACGATCAGGAGGTACTTGATCAGGAGAGTGCAAATCGTATTCTTGAGGGTCTTAGGAAGTGTGTACTTTCTGAGAAGAAGCATTATCACAGGTTCTTGGTCACGGTGGGCCGGAGACCAGAATAATAGAGACGGTTGCAAATAAGAGATATTCAGCTTAGGTATTGGAGTTGTGGTCAATCATCTTGTGCATAAATGCGATGTGGAAGTTGTAGCCTTCGCCTCTCCAAGTCTGGTAGTCCAGTGTGTAACCACGTCGGAGGTAGAACTGTCCAGTCAATTCCAGCGGTGTGCATATAATCATCTTCAGCTTCCGTGGCACATCCGAGCCAGAGTTCCGCCCCTCTAAAAGTTTCTGTTGAAAGCGTTGTTGGATCTCATCCTCGCCAACTTTCATCATGTATCCCGCTAGACCGTTTCCTTGTGCTTTCACATCTGTTGCCATCAACTTGAGCTCCCATTCCTCGGTGTCCGGATCGACTTCTAGAGTTCGCAGCCATGGGGTATTCCGGTCAATAGGCCTGTCTCTGGCTGGGCCGTAAAACCTCCTATAGCTCGCGGTAGCGATAACTTCGTCACTTTCAAGATAGCTAATGACCAGAACGAAGGACTCGGGATCAGTGCTTAAATTGGCTAGAAATTCCTCGGTCGAGCCAAGTCTATCACCTTGGCTTTGCATGAGTAGCTCTGGCTTTATATTATGTGCTGCTCCAAAAGCTGCATTGATGGTGTGCACCAGGTTTGGCAAAAATGCTGATCGACCAAGCTCAGTGGTCGGGAAGATTGATGTCAATGTTTCTTTGCCGTTGACTTTTGGGCCCGGCTTCGTCTTGCTTGTGTTTCGAATCGCCATGTTGTTGATATTGTATCAAGAATGGCCGTTGGTGGATTCCTCACTCAATTTTGGTCAATGCTTATGAGTCATGGAGTAGGAGAAGAGGTCCAGAATTGAAGTACTTCCGACATTTCGAACGCCTTCCTGATCAGGTATAGCGTGCGTACACATCTTGGCACAGCGATTGTAATGCGTAGGGCGTGCTCAGATAGACGATGCAGAGCATGCAATTGATCTTGAAATTGTGAGAAAATTAGCCCATCACAGAACAGGCAGAGTTTGTGCTCCAAATCCTCCAAGGATTTGATAGTTGCACTACTTCCAGCAAGCATCGGCACGCAAGCGCCAAAGCATTATCCGTGTGACTCTGATTCAGCTGCTGGAGGCGGCCGAGCACGAACAAACAGCATAGCCGACATTCAGTCGAGTCAATCAATGAGTGGCCCGTGTGCATAGTGGTGTTTTTCTTGGCTTGGCATATGATGGCAGTCTTTCAGATACCCATCAGATACCCATCACACGATCAAAGTACCCGCTCGAGTCGTTGGTCCACGCATCACGGTAAAAGGTATGCGGCCAATCGTAGTCCTCCACAAGTTCTCGCTGTAGCTCGATAACACCAGGCTATACTCGTTAGTCATTGTTTCATTGCTATGAGATCTGAAGGGGCTCACCTCGAAATGATAGTCTGAAAGCGAGAACACTGCAAAGCCGCAAGGGATCCACGATGCCTCCAAGAGTTTATCGATCATACGCTGTAGGTACAAGGGCGCATACTCAGCCGGGTAATTGACATAGCTGTTGACAGATGCACTCCAGCGGCCGTTGTCCAGGTCCCGGGAGATCTGGGTTTCTAGCTCCCCATCGAAATAGCGAATGGTATCTGCATTTGTTAGCGACTGGACTGGCCAATGGTAGGAGCTGGCTTACTATCATCGACGTCAAGTACTAGTCTTGGATAGGCATCGTCGTGCCCTTCAAATAACAAAAGAGCGGTACCTGGGGCAGGCGATGGCTCAATGCGCTCACTGGTGGGTGTTGTGGAGAAGCGATCAATGTAACGACTGAGTTTGAGGTACGAAGGATTCGAGTAGTCAAAAGTAGCCATTCCTGGTGCAACCACAACGTAGTTCCGCACGATCGGGAGTCTACGCAGGAGCGATACGACTCTCGAATCCATGGACGTCTCTTCGGTCAGGTGTGACAGATCGAGCGCGTGTCCACCAGTAGATGGCCACACGACCAGGCTTTCTTCGAGCGCGCCCAGCTCGATCAGCATATTGTAGAGTCGACTGATGAGGTCCACGATCAAACTTTCGTCGTACAAACTCTCAGGCTCGACATCTGGTGGCGCGTAGTTGTCCATTCCGACGCAATGGTTTCTTGTGCTCAACAGTGCGGGTTCTGGCGTGTTCGAGATGTGCCACAATATTGCAAACACTGTGGCCAGCAGAAGAGCGAGCAGCACGCGTCGGAGAACCATGGCGGAGAAACATTTGCTGGTGTGCACTCGCAAATGTTTGATGCAGACTGATTTGCGCCGCAGTTTCACGACGCTTCACTTCATGCACCCCGCCAGCAAACAATCAAACTTCTTGTCACTCCAGCAACGCCACTGCAAGAGTGCAACACAGGATTGAGTCCCCGTTCGACGGAATGCCTTGCAAATACGTCAATGACCCGAGTCCGCCAGCATGACAAGCCGCTGCCTACACTCTGCGAGCATCCAATGCAGATGTCGGTTCTCATCCTACACGACTTCTCGGGGCACAGAATTAGGTAGCGTAAACAAGTCCAGGCCATTGTCGAAATTGAATGAATTCGCAATTACAAAACTAGAGCTGACTTTACAGCTGCGCAAGCATCGTACAACAGATCGTGCGCTTCATCACATCATTGTCCTCGGCTCGCGAGTTGGGTATATTTGAGCAGGCATCAGTGACCACCTTCAAGCGAAAACGCAATCGTCCCTGCGATGATCTCCTGTCATTCTCTTGGTAGAATCTTCTGCATAACATGCTCGTACGTGATAACAGCATGTTAAACAGCGTTGCCGTTGGTGACACCATTGGTGCCTCCATTGGCCGTTCCGTTATGAGCCGGATTATCACCTGGGTGCCCTGTGTGGCCAGCAGAGATTCCAGTCTTCTTCTCGTGGATGACTGGGTCATCTCCACCGTAGTCGTGGATGGTCAATCCCAGTTGAGCTGGAGTGATGTTGCGGTGTCCCCAGATCAACAAAGCCCCGAACACTGGCTTGGCCAGGAAATCAAGGATACCGTAGAACACAGCTTCCGAGTCAGGCGCAATGATGTTACCGCCCTCGGATACACCCCAGGCGATGGGGTACATGATCCACAGGAATGCGGTGAGCGATCCACAGTAGAGGAAAGCCTTTCCAGCTTCGGAGCTGATGTTCTTGGCGTGGATGCGTGCCTCCCAGACGAGGACATAGACAATGTAGACAAGTGCGACACATCCAAAGACGAAGTAGCCCCTAGGTGAGATTAGCTCATGGATCACACCAGAGCGTTATCGCGTTCGATCACTATCGAATGACGGGTCGCGAACTCGGGACTCACCACTTGTAGCTCGAAAAGACCAGGGCGCCAATCAAGCCGGTAATAATCATAACCTCATCGACCAAGATGACGAACATGATCGTTGGCCATGGCATGGCAGCAGTCAACATTAAGTCGGTGAGCAAGAGAGGGGTGGTGATGACCCTAGACAACGTTAGAACACGAATTGTCAGATCTTTTGTTGTCCTCGGCTCACCAATCGATGTATCGAGCATAGTAGATTTCTCTGTTGACTCCAGCGACTCTTGGGTCGGATCGCTGGTACTCAACGTCGATTGGCACGAAGCCCAAGTGCGATCCCATGGTGAAATAGGCAATCGCTGCGACCATTGTCACACTGGCCGTGATGTAATGGAAGATTCGATCGTGTCGTGGCTTGGTCATACCGAGGCCCAAGAAGGCGAAGGTGGATACAGTCATGACAGCCTAAATCAGGAGATCGAAGGTCAGCGGAATTTCGATGTTTATGCCGTGGACCTTCAATGTTGGAAGTCGGCTCGAGGCACAACATCGATATACAGGCAGAAACACACGAGCAAGGACTTACACAAATTGCGAAGTAAAAATCTGACCCGTGGGAAGTGATGGCAATCTGGGCGGAGCCAGTGTTGACCTCGCCATTGTTGACGCTCACGGCGTTGTTGACCATATTGGCGGTTCGCTGGGTGGTGTATAATGCTTCAAGGCCCTTGATGATGGGATGAGGTCGAAAGCATTCCACGGGCGCAAGGCACAGTTTTGTTCTGGTTGGCGCACTGTTCCTCTGGCAAGATATTGGATGACGTTACGATTATCGTCGAGCTCGAACGTTCGCCTGCCGCACCATCCGGCAGAACCATGCATAGCGTCCACACTCACCGCACGGGAAGGACGGCCAATGGGCACCACTGTCGGCAGCTCATCTGTGATCGCCCTCTGCTGCATCGGAAGCTGTGTCGGGGCCTGCACGGCAGGCTTGCAAGGCGCCTTTCGGGTTGCTTTGCTGACTATCATATGAACGGACACTGCGCATACATTGTTGTCCGGCCAATACGATGAGTGGCACCACGACCGCTATCACAGTCGGCCCACCCATGGTGTGATTGATGCTCTGCTCAGTCAGTCGATGTGTGATGGAAATTGTGCTCTCGAGATCGACAGAGCAGAAGAGATGCGGTCACCAGATCGCTCTTGCCACGCTAGCGCGAACCTTGTTACAGTCAAGCATGCAAGCGTCTTGTGATCGGATTCACAGCCGTCCATCTTTGTGAAACAATTTGATACCGCTGACCAAGACCGAGCTTGACAAACTGTCTAACCACTTTGACAGCTTTCCGTGGAAGTGCCCAGGAGGTACTCAACTCGCGGTATTGCGGTGTCGGCGTGAAGGACGGACCTCTGAACGCGCGATGACAACAACGATTCCGTGCCACAATCTTATTTTCGCGGCCCGTGCTGACATGCAAGGTCGACTTCACCATGATATCAGAAAAGCAAATTCTTGTAGACTTAAGCTCTTTCTGGTGGGCCCGGCTTGGACGGAAGGCGTTGAAGGCGTCGTGAAGGAAAGAACGTGGTGGTTGCACGAGCAGAATCGCAAGCGGGAATGATGTGGCGACTCTCCTGCTCAGCCGGACACTGACAGATGTTTGTCGGTCGATGCCAGTGTCGGCCGATCGTCGCCAAAAACTTCCATAGCACGGTCCTCATATTCAAGCTACTACGTTGATCAGGGAGTTTTCTTCGCAAAACCGCGGAGTCCTTTGATAACAACTACAATACGAGTGTTCTCGTTTTGATCATGAGTGCGCGTGTGCACTAATCTCTTGAAGCGTTTTCCAGAGCAGTATTGATTCTGCAGAAATCAACCACGCGTTCTATCTCGGCTTTCGCGGCGAGACCGCAATGACCGAGCCGTCGAAGATCGACCAAAAATACGTTGTTCGACGGGCTCAGCTCCGACAGGATGAGGCAGAACATCGTGGCAGGAGATTTCAGCCACTGATGACATGGCTTGGAGCAAGATCTGTATCGGAAGTTCTTGAACAAGCACATCCCGATAGCGGCCAGATGCGTCTTCATCAGTGTTATTATTACAAAGTACAGCTTGGTGAGCAGGTGTACTACCTGCTATCTCTGTTATACACCTGCTCGGTGCGCTGCTCGGTGCGCAGTACCGTGCATAGCAACACAGCAGTCTATCAACCCAATCAATATCTCAGAAACGCACTTTTAGAGATTTGACTATCGGTGGAAACCTTTTCGGACTCGTGCCAATGCATCACCCCGCTCACCGCAAAAGCAGACATGAAAGCTACAGCACAACCAGCACATCAATAGTACGCCAGTTATGATAGTGGCCAGAAAGCGGCGACCCCGTCAATCAGCACACGATGCTTTGTGATTGCCCTTCGTGCCAAGAGATAAGAAATGAGGAGAAATCACAATCATCTTGTATCTACAGTTGGGATGCTTTCGTCTCGCAGCCGTGGTAGGACCTCGTGATTGTGAGGCGCCTGCTCGAGCAGAGTGGTTGTTGCGCATATGGAAGACCTTACAGCCGGTCAGAGAGGCTAAATCCGCTATTGCATGATCCACAATCGCAAGTGTGACAGCTCAAGTACTACTGCCCGATGGGCGACTTTCCTATCTCTATCTGAACTTTACCCATAACCAAGCGAAGATGGCTACGAGCAAGTAGATCAGAATACTGACCCACTGCTCCCAGCTGTCAAGCCACATGGGCCTATCAAGCTTGTCCAACTTTCCCTTGCTTTCGACCTCTACACTCGCCTTCCAGGGCACTGGAACTCCATAGTCCTCACAGATCTGGCTTGCGACTAGAGAGCCACCAGCAAGACAGATCGGTACACCAGTTCCAGGATGCGCGCTCGCTCCAACCATGTACAAACCTTTCACATCCTTACTTCGCCCTCGAAACGCATCGATGATGACCTCAGCTGCTCTCCCCACAACGCCAAGACTTAGGAGCTGACTATCTAGTGGTCCTGGTCGACGCGCGCGTGTTGTGGGCCGGAAGCAGAGGACATTGAAGAATGAGTGCGAAAGGCCAAGGATCGCACCACGATCAAGATTGAAGCGCTGCTTCCATGATGCAGGATCGTTGGTCTCTTCATGTATGATGAGGTTCTCGAGGTCGACACCCGTGCGAGCGCGAATCGTGGATGTGATAGTCTTGCGCGCGAGGGCGACCATTGCCGGCCAGTCTTGCTTCTCGGTAGGCTTCAGCCCGCTCTGGTCCGCCGGCGACGCTGATGAGATATTGCCATTGCCATTCGCAAGCTTCGAAACTGCTCTGGTGGATGTTGTCTGAGAAGCATGCTGGTCCTCCTCCAGAAGATGGCCGACTGGTACCAGCACCACGACTGAATCCTTGCCCTCTGGTGCGGCTGTACTGTCGACTCTGCTCGGGACGTTGACGTAAAAGCTCGGCTCATCTGGAATGAGGTGCCTCTTGAAGATGCTGTCGAAGGATTCTTTGTATTCGTCCGCGAGGAATATGTTGTGCGCCTCGAGCTCTGGCACTTTGCGATCGAGGGCCCAATAGAATGAGATACTCGAACAGCTCCCCGGGCGACTCTTCAAACTGCTTGCATACGAGCTCTCCGGGAGCAGCTTCCCGTATGCGTATACCAAATCTGTATTGTTCACGACCACGTCTCCCTCCAGAACACTCCCGTCTTCCAGTTCTACTCCTTTGGCTTGCGATCCTGCCTGATCAAGCAAGATCTTCTTCACGCCAGTATTCAGCCTGTAATTTGCACCCTCTCTTTCGCCCACTTTTACCAGTGCTTCTACCACTCTGTGGAAACCGCCCACAGGGTACCAGATGCCCTCTGCAAGCTCTGTATACTGCAGCAGAGAATATGTTCCTGGCGCATCAAACGGTGACATGCCCATGTACATGCTGCCAAATGTGAAGACACGTCTGAGACGTTCAGTCCAAAAGTACTTACTTGCGCGGGTCCAGATGCTCTCAAAGGGATGCAATTCCAGCAAGTGCTTCAGGAACTCGGGTCGAAACATTGAAGTCAAGCCAGTGAAGTTGCGCAGCAGCACTTCCCGTACACTGAGCTCGTAGTGCCCATGACTTTCCTTCAAGAATTCTAGGTAGCGAGTATACCCTTCCTTGCCTTCCACTCGCTCAATCTCACGCTTCATGACACTCAGATCAGAGCTGAGAATGAACTTGTCGCCATCAGAGAAGTGGATCATATAATTGGGCTCGCATTTGAGCAGTTTCACGCCTTCTTGTTCCAGACTCGTCCCGAGCTCGGAAAAGGTGCGATGAAAGAGTCCTGGTAGAAGAAGTAGTGAAGGGCCTTGATCAAAGCGGTAGCCATCGTGGTGAATCAGGCTGCATCGTCCGCCGGTGAAGGAATTCTTCTCGACCACCGTGACATCGAAACCAGCTCGGGCAAGACGAGCTGCGGTTGACACGCCGCCAACACCGGCGCCGATCACAATGGCGGTCTTGCGGACGCGTCCATCGTTGGATGTGCCCATTGAAACACTGACTTGAGCAATGGGATGGCGAAGTGTAGTTTCATACTGGGCAGAAGTGAGAGAAGAGGCAGAGGGAATAATGTTGAGGCACGGAGCTCTCACATGCAACACATCTCCCGACAGCTCGCTCGATGGTGACGATCACCAAAAAGCTTGGCCATCTCGCCGCTCCTCAGATTCTCGGCACCTCGTCTTGATGCTCGCGCTGTTACAATTTCTTACAGCCGCACAAAGACTCCACCATGCGACCGCCAAGTATCCAACCAGCTTCCTTCTGTCGGTGTATGGCTATGCTTGGAGGCTGGAATGGAGCCTTCGCCGTCCCCGGGGCGTATGACTCCGTAGCACAACGAAGCAATTGTGCTGTATAGTTCAAGCTTTGGACCTATGTTCGGAGTTCTTTCTGGTCTGCTGGAGCAGTGTTTCGAGCTCACCACTGCTTGCGTTGCGCGTTGCAAACCATGGACAGTGCTGCGAGCACTGTGACTCCGGTCGCTGCGGTGACAAAGCGAAAGACGATCATTGCTGCTTGTCAATTCTGCAGAAGCAAAAAGTTCAAGGTACACCATGGCATACTAACAAAATCATGTAACTACTGATGATCTGTTGACAAGTGCGATGGCAAACGGCCTTGCGATCAATGCAGTGCACGGCATAGAGAGTGCACCTACTTCACTGCCGCCAACGAGACCCGGCAGCAAAGTGTTAAGCGCAAATACGAAGAAGTGAACCAAGCTTTCCACGACACCAACAACCTCATCCGTGCACTGATGAGTAGCAAAGGGAATCATGCCCATGCTGTACTTGACCTTCTTCGTGCAGGCCACTCTCCAGCAGAAATTGTGTCACACATGCAGGGCAGTCCTGTTCACGATGCCGTATCTTTCACCTATGAGCAACGCTTGCAACGGAAGGCGTTGATCTGCATATGTCAATCGAGCTGTGATTTAGAAGATCTATAGTTCTTGGCGCCGCTTGTCCTAAGTTCAACCACGAGAATGGAGGCGCTGGGCCCGGCCAGCGACATGCTGAGGAATCGAATCATTAATCTGGAGCTGCTGACAGGTATCGTTGCCAGTCGGTACGGCTCTTTGACTCATCTGAGTGACATGCACGAGCCCTTGGATGCTCACTACATTTACGTCCCAGCAGATCCCTGGACCGAAATGACCTCGTCCGATGAGACTGTGTCTTTGTTGGTCACGGTCTTTCTGAGGTTCGCGAACGGATATTGGCGACTCGTGGAGGAGGACCTGTTCTTGCGAGCAATGCGTAGCCGGAGAATGGCGAATGAGTATTGCTCACCACTGCTCGTCAATGCGATTTGTGCATGGGCTTCTCTCTACACCGAAATCCCGGAGACTTTCAGAATGCCCGGACAATATGCTACACGTGGACAGATATTCTACGAAGAAGCAATGCGACTTTGGGGACTTGAGAGAGATAGGTCATCCATGACAAATGTGTCTGCATTGCTGATTATGGCATGTGACTCGTCAGTACGCGGCAAGGACGCGAACGCGCCAGTACTATGCAAGGCGGCTGTCAAGAGTCTGCAAAGGCATCGAGAGGTCGATACCAGTCATATGTTGGGTAAAACCGCGAGCGACTATATGCGCGCCAGAGAGAGCCTGACTGGAAGCGTGCTATGGGAAGAGCTCGGCATCACCACACATCAGATGGCTCATCTGGACTCTGTCGCCATGAAGACCGAGAACCTACCGCGTTTAGACCATTTACCGGACAGACTGGGATATTGGAGCGGATACCCCTACACAACTGTACCAATGCCATTTCGAGCTAATCTCCTCATGCGGGAACGCCAGACTATGTCTGTATTCAATGCCGAGCTTTTTCGCATCGTGGCACCCGTTAACGCAACACACGCCTGTCGACCTCATCAGACTCGGCAAAGATCTAGGTCAGCGCATGGCAGCATGGCATCTCGACTTGCATACAGATCTTCGCGTGCGGAAGGTCATGCCTGCTCCAATGTTTGAATTTCAGTGAGTCAAACTGCCACTTCGGTTGATAACGCACTGCTGACCATGCGACAGCGCCGAATACTGTAGTCACTTGATCCACCTCTATCACCGCGCCTGGATCAGGGTGTTCGGCGACTCAGGAAGTCCTACATTCGAAGACATATCTGAAGCAGACTCGACAGGCGAGGAGGATTGTATCCTCGAGAGCATGCGCGGGAGAAATTCCTTCCACTTGCATTCGAAGGTGCGTACAGAGGCGCCACATTGGTCCGGGACTATCGACAACTATACGGATCAAAAGTCTGCGTGCCGCATGTCATGATGCATTCTGCCGAGAATGTCTTCTTCTTACTCAAACACCTGCCTCGCAGTGATAAGCATTATCATTCGCAAGCTTTTCCTAATGATGCGGCTCCCCCAAGCGGTACGCCAACGCCCTTGCCCAGCGACGCAGCACCAATCAATAACCCGACCATCGCCTTTGTCGAATGCTTCCGGGTTCCGTTAGGCGCAGGTGTGCAGATGATGCTACCACGAGCCATGACGCAAATGGTGAGATGGCGATGTATGATTACAGACCGGACATGGCTTGCTGACGAAAATCCGGGCCAGGTCTTCCACACCGCCATGCAACTCAACATCAGACTCCCTGAACCCGTGGAACGAATGCTTCAGTTGTTCCATCAAACGAGTTGGAATATCTCGGACCTCGAAATGATCGACTCCGTGCAGCCAAATCTTGCACTGACGATCGAACCGTACGTTGCGGGGAATCGAAAGGCAGTAGAAATGGGTAGGCTGCTAAGGCAATGAGATTTCCAAATGTGGAGCAACGCAATGGAGTTGATCACGGGCAGATCTATGCTGAATTTGCTGCGTGAGGTATGTAAACTGTGCCCTGCGCCGGGGTGATCGATGGTTGCAGACCTGGATGAAGCCTTGACTTGGAAGACAAGCTTGAATGCATACTCAACCGCGGCGGGGGGCATTTATTACCATGATGTTACGAGACTTGGACAGCATCGGGGTGAAGGTTGACGAGACAAGTGCGATCACAGCTCCCGCCGCGTTGGGGCGAGTCTTCATCACGATAGAATTTGCTTCTTTACCGGTCAGTAGAGATCGAACTGAGCATTAGTTTGCTTATTGATAAAATCTAGGCATTTCCGTTGGGTGACACTGGCGGGCTTATGAACAGCTCCATCGAGATGTGTTGGCTCCGGATCGCTACCAGTCGGTCGCGGGGATCAGCCTGTGAAGGGCAGAAGCACAAACATCCTCCTCTACGCCCTCTTTAGCATCGACGCACGTGGAAGTAGTACGCGTCTCTGTTCTTCATGCATATCCTGAATCGGGATGGTAGCGGCGCTAGCGGGCTGCCACATTTCGGCAGTCCCGCTTGGCAGAAGATGCCAATGAGCTTGTCACTTCCTCTCCAAACCAGCGACCAGCATGCTCGACACGAACATCTCGTAAGCCGTCTCTGGTCATCGAGATCTATCATGAAGCCTGAAAGGAACTTCGTGAATGATTTATGGACGCCTGCAGTGTTCTATGATTTGCGCACGCGAACGCCACCACTTTCCCGCCCGACATAGTTTGGTGGCTTCGTCCAGACCTGGACGAGACTGCCCCCTAAGAATCAAAAAATGATTCGACTGAGAAGCAACCAAACGCTTCTCAAGCCACGGATTCCACACGACTCCATGACCGAAAAGCTTGTCGTCGATTAGGCTAGCATGTTTCGCTGACCCAAGAATACATATACATACACAAGGTCCCGGCCAAGCTGTCACTTCTTGAGTCTCCTCTGCACTTTCTGTAAGGCTTTGGCGATATTGGTCCTATCTCGCCAAAATGGGCAACGTTTGCTCCTTTGATTCGCCCGACCTCGTGCGTACGGTGGCCGTCGCTGCTGCGGGTGGAGCAGTAGCTGTGATTCCAGTCTGTTTTCCAAAATTCAGCTCGTTCTACATTCAATGCTGACGCGACTTTGATAGACTTTTGCTGCTTCTGCCGCAAATTTGGCCTTCTTGTCGGTCAAGGGAAGCTTTACTGGAACGTTTGCGTTCGCTGGTTCCGGTGCTCAGCCTACAGTCTGCTCGTTTCCTACACAAGTAAATGGCAACCCAGCAAGCATCACGCCTTACATTATCGGTAACGACAATGCTCGCACCAATTGCAACGTGATCGCGCTGGCTACCACTGTCGATGGTGGTGGCTCGACAACAGTCACTGGCCCTGTCTCCTGCCCGAGTGTGTTTTTGAACGACCTGCCCATCGGCTCTTACAAATTGGAGTTCGATGCCCCATTTCCAACCAACCTTGGCAGTAATCCGAGTGCGATCAGTATCGCGACCAATTCTTTCTCTTGGACAACACCCCTCACTGCGTCCACTACTACTCTGAGCCAATCGACCGTGACTGAGTCAACAACCACGGACGTTACCCAGACGAATACGGTCACTGTTCCTCCTGCAGATGAGACATCCACGACAACGATCACTACAGCCACAAGCACAGACACCGTTTACGCTCCTGCCCAGAAGAAGTCCACCGTCTTCACTGCCACGACAACGCGTACCAGCACGAGCACTGCACAAAAGACACTGCCTCAGAGCACTGTGACGAAGTACAGCTGTCCTACCACGCCAGCTTATTGTCCGAACGGCGCGGCACCCAAGGATCTTACCAAGTGCCCCGCTGCAGACAACACTTGCTACACCAGCTCCGACAACCATGTCTACCAACTGGAATGCGGCACCGATCGTCCCGGCAAAGACGTGACGATGAGAAAGTGCACGACCATGGAAGTCTGCCTCGCGACCTGTGCCAAGACTTCCGGCTGCAACGCCGTCGCCTACTACCCAGCCGACAGACGCTGCTACCTCAAGAGCTCCAGCGGTTCAGCAGTCAAGAACTCCCAAGTAGTCGGCGCTCGTCTCGTCAGCAAGTACTCGAAAAAAAAAGATCGCAGAGGCGCAATCAATCTCGGCGGCAACCCGGATTTCACCTATCCTCCAACCCCTGCAGTCTCAACTGTCAGTCATCCTCAACAGCAAACATACCAAAGCACAAGCTAACCCTTCCCCCCTTTTCTCTAGGCCACCGTGTCCCCAGCAACAACAACCACAACCCGCACCCTCGCCGGCACGACGACTACTCAGACCAGCACAGTGACCAGCGGCGACCCAGCGAGCACTTCAATTGTCACAGTAGATGAGGGCTCCATTTCGACAGTGACTCGCACATCGACTCGCACTGTGTCTGCGAAGAAGACGGTGTATAAGACGATTACTGTGACGAGTAATGTGAGTCCCAAGGCGACGACGACTGTGACGGAGAAGAGGTGTTCGACGAGGAAGGGGTATGGGTATGGGTATTGAGTGTGAGAAGTGCTGCGAAAAACTTGTCATCCCAAAGCCGCGCTTCTTCCGACCTTTTCCTGCAAGCTCGAATAATTTTAGCGTTCAAGATGGTAGTCATGAGCGTCATTCCACTTTCTTTCGTGTATCTTCTCTTTTGGGTTCCTGGAGATGGTTTGGTTTTTGGTTACATGTAAGCTCACCTCGCATGAACTCGATGCACGCAACCCTCTCCTGCTGGCGACGACATCAAAAAGGTCATGTGCTCCCAGGAATCCAATAACATTTTGGCCAAGACGGTTCCGATGGACGACGGCACTGTGCCTCACAAGGCAGTGAGTGATACATTGATCAACTTGTTCATTGAGCTTCGTTCTCAGGGTTCCAGAAAACGCCGAAAATGGAAGAACGGGGCTGTTGGAGGAAGACCGTAAGTAATGGTAGCTGACGGTCAATGATGCAGCAGCAGCAGCTGAGTATGATATTTTATCTTGAATCGAATGGAGAAAGATAGCAGGCAAGCTTCGTGCAGGGAACAGGTGTCAGCAGCGCATGCATGGTCGAGCACGTCGTGCGTCGTGGGGAGGAGGTCTTCTTCCAATTCATGTAGCAGCTTTAAAAATCAACATTGCGGTTCACACTCGGGGAGTCGCAGCCGCGAGGGTTGAATGTGAGAGATTTGGTGCAGTAATGCGAGAGCGGTTCTGGACACATGGCAGGAATACTTGGCAGGTAGATAGAGACCTGCTGCGTCCACTCTCGCACGTGGTTCGATGGATAAAAAAAGGATGTGGAGAAGGAGTATACTTCTGCCTTTTCTGGGTGAGATGCGGAGAAGGGGTATGGGAGAGTCGCAGAGTGGACGTAATGCTGAAGAAGTACGCCTCCCGAATTTCTCATCTTCATGCTTTGATTGTAAGAATAGGATGGATATCAGAACATGACTAGATGACTCTGTCCTCGTTGCGCCTTGCTTTGCGCGCCTCGCTCGTGGTTGTCGTCTACTCGTGCATCAGGTATCATTTTGCAAGTTGGTTGTCTGGGGGATCGTTCGTCGTGGTCGTAGGGTTGCTTATCAAATGTCAGGTAGATGGATCATCTTACACCTCAAAACCGCCCTCATAGAACGTCGTCGTCCTCTTGACTGGTTTCGGTCTCGCAGGTTCCGTGGCAGCTTTCTTGATGCCAATCTGACTCGGTCGACCAGCAGCACTCGATTTTCTCCTTGAAGGTAGTCTCTCTTTCGCCTCGTCTGTTGAGATGGAGATTTTCCTTTCTTTCCCTTTTGACGATCGTCTCTCACCACCACTTGGCTCCTCCTTCCCTTTGCCCTTGGCCTCACTCGCTCTGCGCACTGGAACACCAGCTTTTCCGTCTCGATTACTCCTCCACATACCGCCGTCTTTGAACCATTCTTCTTTCCAGATTTCGGCTGATTGTTTTACGTCTTCTAGACATGCTTCACCGGCTTGCCAGGCTGCCTGTCGGTGGGGTGAAGCAATTGCAATGAGAATACTCTCTTCTCCAATATCCACCCTGCCTAATCGATGGGTAATGGCTATGGCTGTGAGGTGATGGGCTTTCTTGATGGAACATGCTATCCGTGAGAGAGTTTTGAGAGCAAGAGGCGCGTAGGTCGAGTAGGCGAGGTGAGTGACAGCTTTGGATTGGAAAGTGTCGCGTGTGCAGCCTAGATGGGAGGAAAGAGCGGTACTTAGCTTGGATGGTAGAGAAGAAGATGAGACTTACCAGCAAACAGCACGACGGCGCCCGCTTTGGCACTCTTCACACGAGCCATCTGCTTGGTGGCATCGAGAGTGTCGTAGGTCAGACTGACATAGACATTCTCTTCGTCTTCACGACTCTGCTCTCCCTCGAACTTCTTGTCGTCGTTGGGCACATTGCCATTCGTGCTGCTCTCTGCGGCGCCCATCTTGTCTGTCTGTTCTGCCTCTTCGCCTTCCTTGACAGCAGCAATGTTGGCAGCGACGTTCTCACGAGACAGCGGCATTTCTCTCGCACTATATATATGCCTCACACTCACGAACAGCAGAGAGTCGGTCACAAGACACCCATCGACATCGACATCGTCATCCCGCCAGCCGACGATGGCCTTGGTCAGATCTCGGGCGGGGATGGCTTGTGCTCTATCAATAATGTGTGCATCTGATCTCGGCGGCGGAACATCGGCCCAAGTCGGCAAGCCAAGCGAACGCGAACATGCAAGCGCGAGACGGGAGAGCCGTCCTCCTGGCCCTTGACAACTTACCACCAACATCTACCGCATAACGCCGTCCGTCTGATACTGTGGAGGCATCTGCTACATATCGTCATCCATCACCGGAACGAAGCTGTTTCACTGGTCCAGATCAAACGCGCGAACGAGAACCAGGGAGGAGAGAGGAGAGACTGAGGCACGGCACCGCGCATGATTGAGTGTTATCGTCCATTCACCATGTCCGGCGAAGACGACACCTTCGATCTCGACATCTATGGCGATGAGACTCCGGCACAGGAGAAGCAGCAACAACAACAGCAGCAACGGCAAGAAGAGGAGAATCCAGAAGACCGCTTAGACTTTGGCGATGATACATACGAGGACAGCACCACACAAACCCATCAACAGGATCAACCCACAAATACATCACAGTCCGGTCAGAAGCGCAAAGCTCCTGACGATGGCCACGATGAACATCACCAAGCCGCACCTGCGAACCGAACCCCTTCAGCATCCGCTCGGCCTGCCTCAGCAACGCCTGCCTATGCATCTACAGAGCCCAATGCCACGCAAGCCCTGAAACTATCCGAACTGCAATGGTGGACCACAGAAGAAGACCTCCGCGCCTTTTGCGCATCGGCTGAAGTCGAAGACCAACTCCGCGACATTGCGTTTGGCGAACACAAGATCAACGGCAAGAGTCGCGGAGAGGCTTACCTTGAATTTGACTCTCCCGCAGCCGCATCAGCTGTAAAGCGCGCGATCGAGGCGAGAGATGAGCCGACTGCGAAGAATGAGGACGCCACGACCCCCGCAGAAGGGAAAAGGAAGAACCAATTCCAAGTCTGGTACGTCGGCCTCGGAAACCCCTTCAAGGGTCGCGATTCTGGCCAAGCAACCAAAAAGGACGCAGGAGCATACAATGCCGCACCTTCAAGAGGCGGCTTCCAAAGAGGAGGTTTCCAAGACAGAGGCCGCGGCGGCTTCCAATCTCGAGCTGGAGGAGGAGCTTTCCCGGGCGGGAGAGGCGGTTTCCAGCAAAATCAACAACAGCAGCAGGGCTTTGGTGGTATGAACGGCGGATATGGCGGCGGCTATGGGAACGCCAACCCCATGATGGGCGGAATGATGGCGAATCCCATGATGGCTATGGGCATGAATGGCATGGGCTTTCGAGGAGGCTTCGGCGGCTACCCGATGCGAGGCGGCTTTCAAAATGGCTTCCAAGGAAACGGTGGCTATCAGGGGAGAGGCAGATAGCGTATCATGCTATGTATTAATGTGAAAAAGAGAGAACAAATACCTCGCTCAGCTACGATCTATGCTGGATTGGTCATTGGCGATCAACATGGTGCCTACCGCCTGCGCATGTACAGCTCTACTATGTCACCAGAGCGCTGGCAAGATATGATCCGTAAAGCCGATGGTCCACCGGCCATTGCCCTGGAGAGCAAGAGCATCTCTCACCCGTGCGCAAGACTTGCAAAGAGCAGACAAGACTATCAACTTGGCCCCAAACAGTCACACTATCGTGCGTGCGAGAATAGGCAGCACACCATGTCATCACATTTATCCCAATTGTGTTCACGTACTTTTACTACAATGTCCGTCCCATTGGTCAATGCGTAGTCGCGAGCGAACTGATGCCAGGGACCAGATGTATCGATCAGTAGTCAATCCTGTCGCTCGCCTTTGTCTACCAAATCGCCTTGTCCCTAGGGACTCAGACCTATGTTCGTCTGTGTGGAAGAAAACCGACATCGTTTGGCCGAAAGAAGGGTTGCCTGTAATCGGAAAAAGCCTGGCGCGAGAGCCTGCTGGCCAGATGGGCGTCGTGAATGTTCACACCTGTCTTGGCTATAGCTATCGATTGCGGTTGCGACGTCTGTCGCCAGCTTCGGTGTCGCTTGATGAACTGCTGGGAGAGCGCCGCAGCTACACATGACAAAGCCTTTTGACGGCTTCGAGACGAGTTGGAAGCTCGCAAGAGGGCCAGTAGCAGTACACGCTGCGTAGACAGGTGCTCGTGCAGATAATGTGGACAAGTGGTTCTCATTCGCTTTCCTCAATGCTCGAAGTGTCGTTGATGGTGAAGTCAACGGTAGCGACCGAACGGCCTATATCGCGAGCAACGTCTTTGCGTGAGATGCCTTTGGCGTGCAATTCGTGTATTTTCTCTATCTCGTCCTCTAGCAGCCGAGGCCTTTGCCGGACTGCTGGTGCAGGCATGCTTTCACGCACGAATGTAGTGCTTCGATTGAGCTGCTCAGCAATATCGCGGATTGATGTTCCTTCACGATACTTCTGCAGGATGAGTTCGTCATGCTCGGTAGACCTTGAACGCGTCTTGATTATCAGGTCCGGGTGCTGTCTCGTGAGACGAATGTGAACATGAGCAGTACGCCCGCGATGCGACCGCCCAAGCTCTCTTGCAACGACATTTCTAGTCGCACCCCCTCGCAAACGCTTCACGATGTACGCGTCTTCGGCCTCTGTGAACTGAACATTTGGTTTGTATGAGCGTGGAGCATCGGCTTCGATCTTTACCGCATAACAATGCGCGGGAGTGGGCAGCTTCGTCAACATC
This sequence comes from Septoria linicola, assembly GCA_024114885.1. Lineage (NCBI taxonomy): Eukaryota > Fungi > Ascomycota > Dothideomycetes > Mycosphaerellales > Mycosphaerellaceae > Septoria > Septoria linicola. The sequence continues at coordinate 858,527 of CP099420.1, forward strand.
CACGGCAAAGCTCGCCGACAAGAGAGTAAGGTTAGCGTTTCTCGATTGTCACTGGTTTGAGCTTTGGCGATGCATCGTGTTGCCGGATGTCCATGTTGATGTTGGGAGCGTGCGATTGGACGCGTTTCAGAAGATCGCGTGCACACGTGCCTCGAGCGGGTTTTACTCCTCCAGACTCGCCCCAAATCTTTGCTGCATCGTGCATCTGCGCCTCCATTCGTGCGTGTCTCTAGGAATAGCCGAAGAATCTGACTTGGTCATTGCCTTGAGCCTCGCTTACCATGCATGTTGTGTCGTTTCGGATACAGATGCCACTGAAGTAGTGTATACTCCCACTCCGCACATAAGCGTCTTGATGGGTCAATGAAAAGACCAGCAATATGGATGCTACGCAAGGCCGGGGACTTCTCTCGTGGTAGTTATGCCTTGGGCGTGTCCGAAAGACTCTCCATGACCTTGCTGTCGGATCAAGAGCATGGAGTCAACAGACTGAACGAAGGCAGTTGTGCAGGCAGCGTTTTCCCAAGCAGTATCCTATAGTAGGACAGTATCAACTGTCGCCAGACCTCGCTGATGGATAGTCCGCGCCTACGCTTCTGGAAAGGCCATCAAAGCCACATCAGGATTTACTTGCTCAAGAGGCGCGGCTACGTGCAGCACCATCGCCGGGAGAGTCGCCTCAGCGACTGGGGACCCGCAAACTTGCTCATCGTCTTTTGGGTATGAGTATATAAAAGGACGGCTGTTTTGAACATCGGAGCGTATAAACACCTACGATGTTACGCGTTCAACATCTGCCCGCTGATCACGAACCAACAGCCAAGACTTACAACGCCACAACCGCGAGCCCCTCGTCATCAGGACTGAGCAGCAGCACGTCTTTTTCAACACGTGGAGAGCGGTTTGGAGACCATTGGATCTGGCGAACAACGTGGAAAAGTATGCTCGTACGTCAGGAACAAGCATTCATCGGACGTGGCGATGATGGCAATGCCAGCGCTCCCGATATGTAGACACGAACGATCGCTCGTTGTAGACAATGCAACGAGACTTCACCTGACAGCAGATACCACTTGAAGAGAGCATCTTCCATCATCAAGGTCCTCTCTGCATGGGCAATGTGTATCACGGCAGCTGGAGCTCAGCTTCTGCCTCAATGCGACCCGACCACGAATGGAACAACTTACAGTGGCACTGCCGGCTCTGGGCTCCAGCTCAACAGCACGACTATTCGCAAGATCGATGCTCAAGATGCCAATCAAGGTGTGGCACTTGATACTGATCACTTCTACTCAATCGACAACTTCTCGATCACGAAGCACAACAAGACAACCGGCGACTCTCCGCTCCAATGGTATGGAGGTGAAGCTGGCCCGATCATTCACTTGGACGGCGGTGTCGTGTTCGGTGACATTCTGTACGCACCTCATAGTAACTACCCGCAGTCACCCATCACTAGTTCAGTCGAAATATGGAACACGACAACAATGCAGCATATCCCCTCTCACCCACTCGGCATATATCGTGGATCTCTCACGTGGATTGATCAGGACCCTACTACTCAGATTTGGTACGGCACCTTCGCGAACTACGATCGGGTCCAAGCTGGACAAATGTTGCCGTATGGTCTGACTATGAATACGCAACTTGTACAGTTCAACTCAGACTGGTTGGTCGCCAGATCCTGGATCTTTCCGGACATTCTAAGGCGGTCATTCAGTCCTATGAGCAATTCTGGTGGCAGCTTCGGCCCGGATGGCTGGCTCTATATCACCGGGCACGACGACGCGAGGATCTATGTTTTGAAGCTTCCAGATGCAGGAAGCACGCTCATCTGGGTAGCCACGATCCAGGCGCTAGATATCGCCGGACAAGGTAAGTTCGCTTCTTCATCTCCAGGCGCTTCTTCATCTGGCACAGTCCTGGAGAAGCTTGTCAACATTTCCGGCCTTGACTGACTCCTCGTCCGCAACGCCAGGCATTGCTTGGGATCGATCGCGTGGCTCGAATGCCACACTGTTCGGCATCAGCAGGGAAGAGTCGCAGGTCGTCGAGATGCGCGTTCCGCTTCAATGTTGCTCCTGGCAGGTCCTAACGACCATTGGAGCAGTGTACGGCCCGGGCGATTTCATGCGTTCGGAATAGGCTCTTTGCGTAATCAATCACTTTGATGAAGCCAGGCATCGCATCTGACTGTCGCCGCCTCGGGTTCGTATATTGTCTGCAGCATGGACGCAGTCTGGACACTGTCACACTCTCTAGCTCACGACCACGTTCGCATTCCCATCTTGGCGACTGGGGAGAGTTCGACGCTTCCCCACTCGTATCTCCATAGTCTTGGCGGACTATCTTACCTTCCTCTTCGAGCAGTCGTCCCGCGTACACAGGATCGTCCTTCAACTCGACTAAGCACGCAACAGGTAAAGAATATTGCGATTGCGGCATAGATACGAATGCTAGCCTACACTATCCGCTTAGTAGGATTGGGACTTATTCTTGGCCATATGCAGAGTTCTTGTTTGCTGCAACATCATATACGCGCTACTATGCAGATACAAGTGCAGGAAGCTGACAAGTATCACCTAGACACCGCAGCAAGCAAGTGAGCCATCTGGACGAGAACCAGGAAGCCATCTGACCTTTTGTCAGATGGCTGACACTCCAGCCTATCGCCGCCCGTGAGCCGCGAGATATTCCAGGTACCAGTGCAGATCTTTGGTACGCCTCGGAGGACACCACCAAAGACTCCTTGGCAAAGCAGTGGCATAGCCTTGGCTTTGTACCAGCAGACCAACCACACGGCATGGTAAGCTGCAGTAGGGATGGAAATATTGCTTGCTGCATCAACACCAAGACGCTGCAGTACGCCACAAAGCAGTCTTAAGCTGTTCACCCTATGTCGCCAGCATCTTGGGAGGCAGACCTTACTACGACAGGAAGGTCTCATTGCATGCTGAACAATCTCCCTCGTGGCAATGGTGCACGCGAGGAGGAGATGCAGTGCACTGTGGCCCTTTTAGTCCATGCGGTGGAATCACGCAAGGGATCGAATTGTATAAGATTAGGCATATCCCAGGTAGGTCAGTGGCTCACCTTTCAAGCTACAGCAAATCGCAGTCAGGATGAAGTTTACTGCTGTCGCCGCCGTCTCGGCGCTGGCCAGCGTGGCCAGTGCTGTGTACTCGAAGGAGGACTACAGGTCAGGCAAGGTGCACTCGGACATCATGGAGGCATGTAAAAACTCGTTCATAGCACCGGGCGCCTCGGTCTAACTTCCACACAGGAGAAGATGAGGCAGTGGCACGAGCACGAGGCTGCTGGTGATTACCAGAGCGACAGATGGTCCGGCTTCAACAACTACTTCAAGGGCGATCGTGTTCGATGCCAGAATGGACTTGCTATTGCCAAGCCTGGGGATCCACTGCAGACCTTCCGCTGCAAGGACACAGACTTGTACGATTTCAAGTCTCACAACGAGCTTGGCGGCTCCAACAGTTCCGGTTCTGGCTCCTGGGGCTGGACCTATGCTGGTAAAGAGTTTGCTCTCATTGGCCAGACTGATGGTGTGGCATTTGCAGAGCTCAAGAGGAATGGCAAGCTGGAATACCTTGGACGCCTTCCACAACAGCACACCGCCAATGTCTCGCAATGGCGTGAGATCAAGACTAACGGCAACTACCTGGTCGTCGGTAGTGAAGCCGTCGCTCACGGAGTGCAGTTCTTCGATCTGCGAAAGCTGCTCACCTTGAGCCCTCGTCGACCAAAGACTTTCGACACCCGCAAGGATCTCACTGGCTGGTTCAACGATCTTCCAGCTGGTCGCTCCCACAATGTAGTTGTGAACGAGGAGCGCAACTACGTCGTTGCGGTTGGTGCTCAACCAAGAAACGACACCTGCCAGGCAGGTCTGATTTTCATCGATACCAAGGACCCGAGGAACCCAAAGAGACTCGGATGTGCTCCACAGGATGGCTACGTTCACGATGCTCAATGTATCGTCTACCGAGGCCCAGACAAGAAATACCAGGGCCGTGACATTTGCTACGGATACAACGAGGATACTTTGACCATTTACGATGTGACCAACAAGATCGGCAACAACGCCAGCACTATCATCTCGAGGACGTCCTACACCGGGGCGTCTTACACGCACCAGGGATGGGTCATCGATCCGAACTGGCAATCGCACTTGATTCTTGACGACGAGCTTGACGAGGGCCTTCGTCCTGAGCGCACCAACCCAGAGTCTCCCGCCAAGGACGGTTTCCCAGTTACCTATGTAAGTCTGATCTGCCTCATTACCTCTGAGGTCTCGCGATCATCGTGGAGCTGGTGTTCTGACATTCAGTAGATCTTCAACATCGAGAACTTGGAGAAGCCAGTGAACACGGGATTCTACAAGAGCAGCACGCGCTCAATTGATCACAACCAGTAAGTGAAGCAACACACGAGACGCCGCTGAGACATCGCTGACCTTGGATGTGCCACCTTTAGGTATATTTACGATGGTTTGGCATATCAATCGAACTATGGTGCTGGTCTTCGCGTGCTTGATGTCTCCTCGATCCCAGAGAAGGAGGATGGATCTGGTGTTGAGGAGGTCGCCTTCTTCGACATCTACCCCGAAGACGACAACCAGCCAGGTGGTGGCCAAGCCACGTTTGTGGGAACCTGGAACCACTTCACATACCCAAGTGGCTTCATTGTTATCAACACTATTGAGCGAGGTGCGTTCTCTGTGAAGTTGAACAAGTTCAAGGGTCGCGGGAAGGGAAAGCGATATGTGCGTCGCGGTCAGCTTTGAAGAGATCACACGCGAGTAGCTAGGACGAAATGAAATGGCGAATAGCCATCAGTATGGCAATGACCAAACCATCGACGATAATGCATTCAAGTTGTCTGAATAATCCAGATTCGAGACCATGTGATCTGGCACCTTCAGCATGAAGACCAACTTACCCATGATCTTTCTCGCAGACTTCTTACAATCCTAGACATTCGCCTCAAACATGATGCCCAACTCAGGGCTTCCAAATACCCCACGCTCATGACCATGAAGGCGGCAAAGCGATGAAGTCGCTGACCAGGATGAGGTCTATAACAGTTGTCAGCAGAAACCTTGGCCTCCACCACATGAGCCAAGTCTGCCAGCTTCTCGGTCATCTGCGAACACCTTGACCTAGACGATCGCCTCGAGGCAGTCCACATGATCATGACACGTCCGTCCTGCGAGCATCTCCTCGATCATGTATCGGCAGTTTGCGAAGCTGCTGGCATTCTATCGCGCCAATCTGATGGCTTTGAGCAATTTATCGGCATGTGACTGGTTAAGGTAGTATCTATAATGATGGATTAGTTGCTTGGGCTCCAGGAACATCGTAGCAGATCTTGCGAACCAGTCTCGATACAGTAGGAGAATCCGGTGCGTCGTCGCCCTTGAGCCAACTGACCACTGAGCGAGGGATGTGAAGCATCGTGAGCTTCATCTTGCCTGATTGAGAAGGTTTGAGATCTGCGAAGCTCGATAGTGGCGCGAAGACGTGCTTACAGTCTGCGGAAGAGTGCCGTCCTAGATCGCTTTCCAGGCATATAAGAGGATGGCAATCCCTCTCACTTATATGAACAGAAATCGCACGAGGTCTCAACATCACACAAGAGTATCAACAATACAAGACTGCTTCATCAATCAAAATTACCCGATCACCATCAAGATGTTCCCTCCATGGTGGCTTATCTACTAGGCATCGTGGTGCTTTTCGTGAGTCTAGATCACAGAATGTCTTCGACGCTATGCTGACAGCTTCCAGACTGTCGTCATGAACGCAGTAATGTCTCTCTTACGTTAGTCTGAGGACGAGAAGCTATGATGGAAACGAGAAACACGACCACATGAGTCTTGCTGAGAGCAAGCGAACGATCATTGAATACAACTTGGCTTTTGGGAGGATGATAATGATTGAGCTGGAGACTTCACGAAGGGCATACCGGGCGATCGAGATTGGTGAAATTTATGATCGCATTCATCACATCATTGAGCATTGAGCGTTGCTCTTGTATAGTAGTAGCGTCTGGACATATCGACCTGTAAACTTGCATTACTTTGACATCACATCAGTGCTCTGCCTCCATCGACAGGCAACTCGACGCCAGTAATGAAGCTAGCCTCGTCACTCGCCAAGAACGCTGCAGCATTGCCAATATCCTCTGGAGTGGCGACCCTGCCCATCGGAATGCCTTTCATGACCACCGCTCGACCTTCTTCTGTGTCAGTTCCGCCAAGGACTGAGGCCATCATACCTGTATCTGCTGCCACTGGGCAGATGGCGTTCACACGAATTCCGTCTTTGGCAAACTCCGCGGCAAGACCTGCAATGCATTTAGTGTCTGTCTGGGTGAAGTTGGTAGATGTCATTATATACCTCTGGACACTGCTGTCACAGCACCTTTGGAGCCAGCGTACCACACCAGATTTGGTCGTGGGCGAGCTGCAGATATCGAGCTGATGTTGACAAAAACACCTCGATGCTGCTGTTGGAAGTATGGTGCGATGATCGCGGCACTGTGGTAGAGCGGCGTAACATTGATCTCCATGATACGATCAAACTCCGACTTCGGAACTGTAGGTGATGGCTACGACAGTGTCAGCGTGAACTGAAGAAGGCATGGCCTGACGACTTACAGCAGAAATGTGCACGACTCCGGCATTATTGACCTGTGGTCGATAACATCATCAGCATGATTGGCATTGAAGCCTCCTGTTCTTCCGACTTGCCACAATGTCCAAGCCTCCCCATCTTCCCACCACAGCTTGCAGGGCTTCTTTCCAGTGCTGCTGGTTGGTCACACTGCCTGTGAACACGTGAATCTGGTCCTGAGGCAGCTGGCTTGCCACTTTGGAGCCCAGCTCAGCATTAATGTCGTAGATCAAGACTCTTGCGCCTTCATACACAAACTTCTTCACAATGCCTTCACCCAGACCCATCGATCCACCAGTCACAATGGCAATCTTGCCTTGAAGTCGACCTGAGTGCGCCATGCTTGAAAGTCTTGTATCGTGCTAGGGTTGTGTTGGATGTTATGAGTAGAGAGCTCACTGCAGACTTGAGACCTACACAGTGTAGGGCTATGAGCTAACCAAGGTTCTGGAACCACTACTCCTCACCTGTTCTACGGATCTACAGCCCACCAACATCATGCCGCTCGAGCATGCTGTAGAAGAGCCAGGCGGCCGAGCTCATCTGTGAAGCACTGCAGCTGCCCCGCTTCAAAGAGAAAGCAGGGTCGCCTTTGCTGTGAAATTATCGAGCAAGCAGCAATGGTCATGTGCACTCAAAGGGCGCTCCCATGCCATCTGTTGCGCTTCGCCTATCAATGGCAAGTGTGTCGGTCTGGTGAAGATTGATGCAAAGCGTGAATTATGATCGGTGGACGCGAAGTTCTGTGGTGGCCGGAAAGCAAGAGTGGGACGTGAACTTGTGAAAGTCGTGGAATGCAATGGACAAGGTCATCATATTGGCACCACCTGTTTTCCGGGCCTCCTTGATCTGACACAGCTTTCGTCCAGACACATCCAACGTGAATACAGCCATCTCTCCTCATTTTCGGTCCCTAGCGTGGATCGCATGCTTGTACGGGCTCACGGCAGCCTGCTGAAGAAGATGGGGCGCTTTACCCAAAAGCTAGACCAAGCCTCCCGGCAGATGGAGGCCGTCCACGATGAGATGCACTTCCAGAGACACCGGACAAGCTGTTCCTGATAACGGATTCAGACATTGGCACTGAGCTGGCTGCCATAATGCCATAAACGTGTGAAAGGACTGAAATGCACTGGACCTTGGATTCACGTCGCGGCTTCGGCCGTGAACCACAAGCTCTATTTCGACATCTTGATCTGCAGCAAGCCGCCGGCAAGAGTCCCTTCTTGAGATCGATTCATTTATCTTGGTCCATCATGTGCGCGGATCCAAGCACGTCGAACTCGCTATGATCGCGCCTATTTTCGGGCGGGGAGCCGGCAGCCAAGGCACTTGAGGCGCGGCTGCTTGTTGCTGCAGCTGTTGATAGCATCGAGATGACTTGGTGTGACAGCCGTGTCGGGACATGCGCTGCCACCCTCTCACCCAAAGGGCAGCCATCAGGGCTGCAATAGATCGCCGGATGTACCCTCCCTGCAGCAGGCCTACAGCTGCTGCGACACGATGCGTTTCAGTCGTGGTACAGTGGACGGTCAAGTTTGGATGCACATGCTGGGATAGCGACAGCGATAGAGAGCATGGACTGATGACCTCTCACACGCGACGACACGACTTGCATTGTCTTACATGAGCACGATGACTACGGCAGCATGTGTCACGAATGGAGGTGCAAAGGAAACGATGACGACCAAGGTGAGAGGAGAGCATGGTATTGATACATTGAGCTGTCTGAGAGAAAGGGAAAGCGGCGACAGCAGCGACGTACAGGCTGGACGGCCGAGAGGAAGGAGTCCTTGGGCCGGCGATGAGGTGAGGTGAGGTGGGAATGATGTAAGGTGGACGATGAGGTCTGATGGCGACGAGGTGGTAGTGGCCACGAGGTGAGGACGCCGAGGACGGCAACGGTGTGAGGATGGCGATGATATGCGATCGTGTATGATTGCGACCGCGTGAGAACGGCGATGATGGCAGATTGCGACCGTGCGAGATTGGCGGAATGAGTGGACGTGGACGAGGAGGAGAACGAGGACGAGGAAATCGCGAAGCGGGCGGCGGTGGGCATGGAGCGATCGTGGTAGTGTTGATGGTCGTCGTGATGAAGGTGGTCGTGAGATTTCGATGATGATGGATGTCGTTGTCGATGTTGATGAGTCTGTCCTCGCTTCACTACCAAGACACCAGATGCCGTGAGACGCATCGATGCACATGGAGCTACTGACGCTGTGCACTGCGTGAAAGTGCAGACTCGTCGCACAGCTGGGTCAAACCCATGCGTCACGGCGCGGCCGAAGCCAGCCAGATCAGCTTTCCCAAGACACGATTTGAGCTTGTGCTCTCTCGAACTTGTATAGTTTGCGATGGTGGCAGGGCCACCCGAAGGCGCGCCGCCTCGGAAACCATCTGTCCCTTCCGCCAGAGCTATGACGCCCCGGCGTACGCAAGACTTTCCCTGACTCCCCGCCCGGCGGCGTAGTGGAAGACAGTATAAGATTTAGCGGGTCATCACGCCGAAGCGCTCGCCTGCTCACCGCCCCTCATGCCTCAGCGCCGCACCGGCCGCACTGAGAGAGGTCGCGACGGGAGCTCCCCCTCACCAAGCGTACAAGACGGATGGTGAGTATACCCAAGCAGGTCTGCTGGTCTCAAAGCTGTGAAGAGAGGTTTGTTAGCATATGGTCTCTCTGGAAGTTAGCAATCTGTTTGAGCTCTCTGGTTGTGACCGCGACGGCATGGTGGATGCCAAATTCCGGAGAGTGCAACGGGACGACGAGGTTGTCTCTGAGATCTTGAGCTTTGGAACGGCATGCTGAGGGCGACGAGAGTGGCGTAGTGCTTGGAGATGCTCGGAGAACGTCGACAAGATGCTTCTGAAATCTTGCGAGTCGTCGTCGCATCGTGAGTTGGAAGTCGATGGCACAGTGCTTGAAAGTCTTGGGAGAGCGGCGACGAGATGCTTCCGAAATCTTGTGGCTTGTCGCGGCATGCGAAGCTGGAGCGCAGTGGCGTAGTGCTTGAGTGGAGGAAGGAGCTGGGGTGGTTTTCCGAAAAATGTCGAAACATCGCAGCAGTCCGGTCACAACCAGAGAGGCATGGTGGTCAGTACAACGAGGAGGGAATACTCACAGCCAGTGTACTGCTTGAAGCTGTACGGTAACGCCCCGTGTGCGTCCGCATCCCACATCTCGACGCATCCACACGGGTGGAAGCAGTGATAAACACCAAGCTTGCCCTGAGGCAGCTCGTCGGAGCGGTGGTTAGACTTCTTCGCCCAAAGGCGAGAGAAGACCCTCGGAAGGGACAATCCGCAAAACATGCTGTCGATTGCTTTGATCGTCGGTTTGATCTGTTCTGGTTGTTGTATGCAATATCTGAATGCAAAGGCCCAAAACGGTATGAAGAAGAAAGAGGAAGAGAGTGGGAGAGGAGCACATACTTGTATGCTGGGGACGACCACAATCAACGCTCTCGAATTTTGCTATTGGCGCGCTGGATCATGGTCAGGCGAAAAGCCAATGTGGGATCATATGTTCACCTGGACAAGACACAAAGTCCGTGCCGCGCACTCCCGAGACTCGACGAAACATCGACACACAACCATTTCTCAAGCTGCGAGAACGAGGACAATGAGCTCTAGCAGTAAGACATGCATTCAACATCGAATTGGATCTTAGAAGCACGTTGCGCAAAAAGAACGATGTGTTATGGCAGAGTATGGCGTATGGAGTGTTTCGGTGGTAACACTCGGACTTTGGAGGACCCCTTTCTGTCTGTCGATGCCAGCCACCGACCCAACATATGCACAAGCCGTAAGCACAAATTGACTTGAATCGCTCTGCTTACTGCAATTCTCTCAGCATTAGAGAAACTCTTTCTAATCAATGTCCTGCATGCGGCATTACTGTTGGCTGCACACCAGGCCGAGCAATACCGCAAAGCGTCAGATGGCACATTCTGCCATGTTCTACATCCAGCCTCCTTCAAGGAATGCGCATTATTCAGCGCGCATCCATTGGACCTCCTGGTGTCAACTCGCTTACTGCGCTCTGGCCTGCAATGGAGCGAGCTCTCTCTAATCAACGTCCTGCTCGCGATCTTTCCATTGGCTGCGATCAACGGAGCCAAGCGCCAACCAACAGATTCTGTGATCTTCTACTGTTTGTTCTTCCCCGTGACGACGAACGCTCGGCGAGGTCGGGTCGATCGGGGTGATGCGACACAGTTGCGCAGGTTGTGTGTAGCGTGGTGGACAGGCAGCAGTGGAGAGCCAGCAGTGTCGCGACGTGATCGAGGCCGCGAACACCCAATGCCCATTGACGCACCGCACGCGGCGAGCGTCGTGTGATGCTGTAGCTCATCGATGTCGCATTCGTATCGTAGGTCGCACTCTGGGATTGGGAGTGTTTCGCGTTCTGTCGGCTTGCATACGCTTTCGTCTGTTTGGACCCCTGAACGGAGCTGTTTGCGACATGCGATCCTGCGACCATGCCAAGACTCGAACTGCCTGTCGCAGACTGTGTTGCGACAGTGTAGAACCAGGTACGACATACTGGTGATGTCTTGTGCTGGGCTTCTGGGCAGCTACTTCTTGCACATCGTCGTCGGTGCCTTTTCTGTGCGCTCGTCGCAATCGGTAAGAGCTACGACGTGACAAAGTGCAAACACATCGCGATGGCATTCTTCACCGGATGAGTTGTTAACAACAGTGCCTCCGTTGCTCCGAATCATCGAGATGCATCACATCGTTCCTCATCTATGCACGAGCGCAGACGATCGCCAATGGAAGTCGCCACGAGCAGATCTGAGCAGCAATCACAACACAACCAGTTCAGCTCAGGGTAGCTCATTTACATCGTTCTCCGTAGAGACGACCCTGCGTCCTTCCATCACACAGAGTCCCACGATACCGATCATGCGGCTGGTGTCCTGCACTGCCCTGTGCTTCACAAGTGGCAGTCTAGTAGGAACGTGGGCAATTACAGCACCGCGGACATGCAACCGGCACATCACAATGTCTAGGCCACGGTATCGATCTTGAGTCCAATGGCGCTCTGCGCCCTATGGCCAGGTTTTGCTCGATTGCGTAGCACGAATGGCTTGCGATGAACATGGAGCTGCGTGGTAAATTACCCGGGATGCCACTTCATGCAGGAGCACGAGCTACAAAGGATCATCTTGGAGCCATGAGCCAGCAGGTACTGTAGTAGTGTGTGGCCGTGGCATGATGATCTCAGCGCGAGCATGGGGGCATAGCCGGACCTAGCGTGGTTCCACGCTGCCTGGTGGAATGGAGGTCGTGAGGCTGCCTACTGGCAACCTGGGATGGTACGCATGTAGACTCGGGAATCAAGTAGAGTGACTATCACATGCTTTGGTCAGCGTTTACCCATAGCTTGCGTCGCACATCTGCGTGGCTACACCAGTTCAGGGGCTGTAGCTGTAGCTGTACATACGTTTATGAGGTCGCTTACTGGCCATTATGCTTCCATCATGTTATCTTTGTTTGCTCGACTGAGTGCCCATTCACTACAAGCGATGACAGCCATGATCTCGCAAGTGTGTCGCTTGACATGCACCTGATGTCGAAGATGCTGCTGGGATCAATTCAAAAGAATGTCATCTTCCCAAAAAGAGAAGAGTTCTTGAAAAGTGGGAATTCGAGAAATGTTACATGGCTACTGCAGTGCTACTCGAATCAGCTTAAAATCACTGGAACATATCGAATGCATCACATCGAGCTCATACTGAAGGTCTCAGCTCACTAGCACGATCTGATGGCACCTTGTAATCGTCCCATGACTTAAATGATATCAACCCTAAGGCCTTGGCGAGCGTGCGGCGCGACATAGACACATCTGAGCGGCGGAAAAGGCTATTGTAGGATCGGATACACCTATACGATCGGTAGCAGTAAGTCACACACGGGCTGAGTCCATCCTCTGCTCAAGGAATCTTTCCGTAGCAGTTTAGAAGCACATCGCTGCCATATTCAGGCATCAGGCATCCTCACATGCTCGCCAAGCAGTCTGCCCGTTCACTTCCGTGCTTCCGTTCGTGAACTTCACGTCTGCTCCATGAACCCTGTCGAACCCCTCTCCACATCTGACGCGCAATGAGGGGAGCCATGGTCTTGTGTATACCAGGATACCAGGAACAGGCTCAAGCAACGAAGCTCATCGAAGGAAACAGAGCTGATTTTCGTGATACCCCTCACCTTGGTTGTCTGGGAGGATTAACACCAGCACAAGGGTAGCACGAAGAGGTAGTATTGTTGCGAACTGTCTTCTTTCTTCTCTCACAACTTCTCACGAAACAGTATTCTTATCTTGCAGCTACTCATAATAGATTGATAGAGAACATCATGGCCGCAGCAGTAGAACAACCCCAAACACTACCTGATCCTCAATCCGCACCCACATCACAGCAACCTGTGGATCCGGCCGCTGCTCAAGGTGCTCAAATTCCACTCACAGACTTCAACATCCCATCTTTTCCTCCCGAAGCTCGAGGTCTGCAAGCTCTCACTTTGACCTCCGACATCAAAGTCGACGAATACCAAGAAATCCTCAACCGCCCATGGACCATACCCACCACCATTCCCTCCTCAATCGAGTCTCTCACCCTCGAACTCTTCAGCTTAGGCTACCCAAAAGGCTTCCTCTCCACCCTCGCAGATCGCCTACCCAATCTCAAAAGCGTCGTAGTCTACAGTCAACTCTTCGGCGGCATAACCAAAGATTCCCAAGAAGACGCGATCCTGTTCTTCAAGAAACTCCGTCATCTTAAAGCTCTCCACCTCCTCGACGTCTTCGCCAAGCCCCACTTCTTCGAACGCGCAGCTCCATGGCTGAAGCATAACGACGGCTCGGAAGACCCTGCAGATGAGCGTCGAGGGCTTATGTTCTTGGAGATCAACTACACATTTCGTCATGAAGATGAGGATTTCATGGGCAAGATCCAAGCTCCGGAGCTTCCGTTGCTTGTTGGACCGGGTCTGATCTCTTTGACGTTCAATCTTGCGGAGCCGGAAACGGTTTCGAAGGAGGAGGATGATCAGGACCCGACTGTGATTGCGGGAGCGGCGGAGAAGGAAGGTATTATGGCGTTCAACAAGACGCTGGCGAATGAGTTGATTTATGCTCTGACGGAGGCGGAGAGTGCGCCGAAGGTATGGTTTTGTCTCGCGGGATGCTGCGCTCGATCAGATGAGCTGACACTGATGTTAGGGCCTCCGAGCGCTCAACACGACGCTGTACACTCTCACTCCCGAGCAAATCAGAACAATTCTGAGCAAACAAACAAATCTCATGCTATTGAGCCTGACTGCAGAGATCGAGCCTGGCGAAGAGACGAAGAAGGATCTGCTGGGCGCGATTCAACAGTGCAAAGACTTGGAACAAGTAGAGATTGTGGCAAATCCGAGTCTGAGGTTCTTCATGGGTGAGTGCCAATCCAGTGTCGCAAATCGACAGCTGTCCAACGATACTTGGACATGAATCTACTGTGTGGCATGGGAAATGTGCTGATCATCCTCACAGAAGTGCAAAATCCCCGCAAGCAGACTCTCGCGAAGACATTCCCAGATGTATTCGACATGAATAGCCTGTCCGAGAAGCTAGAGAAGCTCTCAAGTTTCAAGGCAAACGTCTTGCGGACCAAGACACTCGGCGAGATCGATTGGGAGAAGGTGGAAGGGAAATGGAAAGGTGGAGTCAAGGTAAGTCATCGGCACGTTCATGGCCACCAATATGCAATTGCTAACTTGAAACAGGAAGGCAAAGGCCTACCGGCGGGAGTGGTGCAGGCTTCGTAGCCAATGAAGTGTTCTATCAAGATTCTGATCACCAACTATGTGTAGGAAGAGGTAGCAATGCATGACCCTCTCTGTGCCTGAATACTTGCAGACCGCCACCTTACAACAATGACTACAAATACATTGCCTATAGAGTCTTCGGGGTTGCCTATCAAGTCGAACAATTCCAACGGCACATACTCGACCTTTCTAAACCTCCCTTATCCCAACCCTCCTGTCGCCACTACTCCCATCCCGCTCCGCGGCCGAACCGTCCATCGAAAAAGTGTCAAGTATGCAGGCGTACTCAGAAGTCCTACAGCGCAGTCTGCAAAGATCGAGATCGCAGTCTGTATCTATCAAAGCGCTCTCTGACAGTCTGTCTGTGCTGGATCTCTCTGAGTAGTTGAACGGCTCGAATGACACGTGGCTCCACTTTTGCCGAATCAGCTATCAATTTGTAAGTCAAAGAGAGGTGAACGAGAAAGCAATATACATCATCTAGCTCTATTTGCCTAGGCCACTATCATTCCTGCTTGCGTCTGGCGTCGACCATCACTGAGACTCTGGCCACTCAGCCTCACTATCATCTGGCTGTTCTGATCCGTCCTCCACATCAGAGTCATATGCTCTGTAGGCGGCGTCCAGTACCGCCTGATCTCCCTTGTCCGTGTGCTGCGCATAGTCACTTCTAGCCTTCTCGACCCTCGCAACGCATCGCTTGAGTTCCTCAATGCGGAAGTCCCTTAGCATGTCTCGGAGTAGCGCTAATTGAGTCTGGATGCTCTGCTCTGCAACACTCGAATAGAACCCCCTGTTTACCACCTTGAAGATATCCACAATCAGGTGTGAGAGCTGCTGTGTGTAATCATCAGCCTGCGCAATCATCTCCACCACAAGTGTGTCCGGATTGAGGAATTGCGCCAGGTCCATGTAGGAATTCCACTCTGCGACGAGGAGCTCGAACTGCTCGATGGTGTTGAAAGGCTTTCCTGATCCAGGTAATTGCAGCTCTCGACGGAGGGTAGTACTGAATTTCTTCGGGAGCTGTCCTTGTACCTGGAAGTCGGCAATGCCACGCAGCCGTCTCAATGGGTGCAGGACGTGACCGTAAGCAGATTCCATGTCCATCAAATGGTCAATGTGGATGCTGAGCTTGAGGTGCTGAATGCTATTTCCTTGTAACAAGACAGAGGAGAGGTTGGCCAAGCAGTTGTTCAATTTCTCGTACGAACCAGTAAAGCCCCGGCCTGCGCTCCTGTCGTGAGTGAGTCGAATCTCAAGGCGGCCGATAAGCCTCAGAAACGCGGGAACCATGCGGATGCCGTAGGGAATCCTCTCGAGACCTGCGTACCCTTTACCATCCACAGTCGCACGGACTATGCTCTCTTGTGGTCCTTGCACACTCAGCGTGAAGTCACATACAATGGTGTTGTCGTTGTAGAGAACATCCATAGTCTCTTTGTTGATGGCTTTGCAGGTCCTCAAAATCTCAAGGTGTCGAGTTCCTCTGATTCCTGTCAGAAGACGTCGGTAAATGTCGTTCCTCAGCTCTGCTGGCAAGCCCAGAATGTCAAATTGTCGAGTCCGATCTGCTTCCTCCAGAATATTGACGTAGTAGTACTTGAGTACGAGCTTGCCGGGGCATGGATCCACCAGTCCACGACCCTGAACAAAACGTCGCAGCTCTTGCGAGGAGCTGCGGTCGTAAATGCCGCGATTTGGCTGTCGAATGTTGCCATAACGTGCGTTCCTGGAATATGAGCTCTCCCTATGGTCGGTGAAGCCAGAAGACCGTCATCGTCCTGATCTCCGTCGTCTTGATCTCCGTCGATGTTTTCCACATCATGCTTGCCTTCGTGGACATGGCTTTGGTTCTTGGAGCCAGACGCGTGATCCGTGTCCGTTGCTGAGCCGGCCATGTTGACGGCTCTGTCACTCGCTGCAATAGTTGCTGCAAGTGTGACGTGGTCATCTGCGCCGGCCATGTCTTGATCGTCTATCTCTGTGAGTGGTTCGTCGCGAACCGGACTTGGAAGAAGAAGATGAAGGATGGCCGAGAGGTGGTATCAAGTGTAGAGAAGGTCCTACCAGGCACCAAAGCGCGCTAGTGACACGCGTGCGTGTCTCGTGAAGCAAGTGCAATGCATCAGAAAAGTGAAACTCGACCTACGCTGTTCCAAGTGGAAGGAACTAGGACATGTCACGCTCCATTTCGATCTATATGTAGCAGCCGTCGTTCTGCGCGAATTCACGCTGTATGCAATACAATCAACTTTCATTCCTGAACAGTCTCAAGCACAAGCCTGGACATCTAAGCAGAGCCGTTACTCGTGGCCTTGCCGGCTTCGATCACGCCGCGCACACCACCTTTCCCGCCCTTCTCTTTTGCGACAACAGTCAGCGTAAGGTCCGCTGCAACGTTGATCTGCACCTCAACTTGGCCCTTGGCCTTCACACCCTTGATCGCTAATTCTGCAAGTGGCTTTCCAGCCTTGTAAACCTTCTCGCGAGTCTCCTCAGGCTCGTCGTCAGAGTCTTCATCCGAGTCGTCCTCGTCCTTGTTGCCGTTAGTGGCAGGCTTCTCTTCTTGAGTAACCTTGATTTCCCGGACACCCTCTGCAAGCTTGATGAGCACGTCTCCGCCCTGTGGAACAGAGATTTGTGCTGTTCTCCGTGCTGGGGCTGGAGTGTCTGCGGGTACGATGACGGAGAACTGGTTATCGCCAGATACGAGACCAATGGCGTTCTGGAGATGAGGAGTGACTGTCACCACGGCTTCGGTGTTCTCCTTAACATCGGCTGGCTCGAATTCGGAGATCAAAGAGGCCTGAATAGCAGCTCCTCGGGAGGTAAGTTCGGACGGGTTGACAGCGGAAGGCGAGGTGCTTGGTGCAACGACGAATGTGCTCTCTGGGAATGCGCTCTGCAAGTTAGAGGCGATCTTTGGGATGTGAGAAGTTCCGCCAGACAGCAGGATCTGGTCGACGTCCAGCACATCAAGGTCAGCCTTCTGCACGGCGCTCTGGATCAGGCGGGTGAACGCGCCGAAGACCTTGTTGCCGAGGAGTTCGAATCGTGTGCGGTTGACGGAGAGTGTGAAGTCAATACCGTCGACCAAGCTCTCAATAGAGAAGTTGGCAGACTGGCCGATGCTGAGTGCCTTCTTCACAGCCTCCGCCTCGAGGGTGAGCTTCGACAAGCTTCGCTCATTCTCTCGTGGGTCCTTCGCGCTCTTGTTCTTCTTCAGGAACTCCTTCGCGGCGTACTCGATCAGGACCTTGTCCAGGCTGACACCAGCAAATTCGTAATCATGGGCAGTGGCAAGTGTGGTGTAGATGCCATTCCTGCTGGCAACGACTGCGATGTCTGATCGTGTACCACCCAAATCTGCCACAACAACGATCTTGTCCTGCTGCGATGGTTGCGACTCGCCCGAAGCCTGGATCTTCGCGTCGTATGCCAACAAAGCCGCGACTGGCTCTGGAATGAACTGCAGAACCTCGATACCGGCGTTCTTCGCAGCAGTTGTGAGTGCTTCCTTCTGGGCGTCGGTGTAGTCCGAAGGAACGGTGATGACGGCGGCGTTGATCTGCTTGCCCAAGTAGTCTCCCGCAGATTGTGCCAGCCGCCTGATGTGTCTCGTAGCGACCTCGCTGACGGACAATGTGCTCTTCTCGCCCTCACCTCCTTCTGGGACCTCCTTCTCCTGCACCTGGAATGCTACCGTCTTGCCGCCATCGTGTTCGATCGGGTGTGCGCTCGAGTGGTTGGCAGACGGGTCGATCTCCTTGAAGGACTTTCCGAGGAAATCTCTGAAGAAGGCAATGGTGTTGCGAGGATTTCTCACGACCTGGGCCTTTGCCTGTGCACCTGTGAACTCTTCGCCAGAAACGTATGAGAGGACCGTAGGGATTTGTCGGTCTCCATCAGGGTCGGCTGCACGTCAAAGTCAGTATGGCATATTTTCCAGCAGTTCAGCGGAATTGTCTGTACCAATAACTTCAGCCTTGCCATCGGCCGAGTTTGTGTAGGCGATGCTCGAGTATGAGTTGCCAAAGGAGATACCGATGACATTACGCGAGCTCTGCTGCTCAGTTTCGTTGTCGGCGCTCATGTTTGCGGTGTATCTGGAGTGGGGAGTGAGGGAAATAGTGGGCGGAAATGTTTCGTTGTCGCAATTCGCAACTTTTTGAGAGGGTCTCCGGATATGCTCGCCGAACCCTAATTCGCGGTTCTGCCGTCTCTTTGCTCTGCACATCACCACCTTCTTGTTGCCAGTAATACAACACAACACAACATGGCGTCCACCGTGTTACTCCCAGGCGATGCGATACCATCCGAGCTACTTCCCAAATCGAAGAAAGGCACTCTCACACTCGGTCCTCATCTCCGCCATCTCCCACCATCGACCCTTCTCTCGACCAGCTCCGGCACTCTCCAAGTCGACCACAAGAAATCTGCTCTCTGGCTAGAACATCCCAATGGCCGCTATCTGCCCGCAGTCAACGATCTCGTCATTGCGCAGATCCATCACAGCAGCACTGACACCTACCACTGCTCGCTGACACCGCACACACCTTATGCTCTGCTTGGTCAATTGGCTTTCGAAGGCGCAAGCAAAAAGACACGGCCCCAGCTGAAAAGTGGAGATCTGGTGTATGCACGAGTGAGCAAAGCCAGCAAGTGGGAGGACACCGAGATCGAATGTGTCAACTCGAATACCGGCAAAGGCGAGGGCATGGGACCACTAACTGGGGGCATGATGTTCAATGTCAGCGCAGGCTTCGCAAGGAGATTAATGCTGGGAGCAAAGAAGGGCGGAATCGTGGTTCTGGATGTTGTGGGCGAGAAAGTGAAGTTTGAGGTCGCTGTAGGCAGGAATGGAAGAGTATGGATCGACAGTGGGAGCGTGAAAGAGACTGTGGCGATCGGCAGACTGCTGGTCTCTGCGGACGAGCAAGGCTGGGAGGAAGAGAAGCAGAGAAGCGAAGTGAAGAGGATTTTGAGGGAGATTGTGGGTTGAAGATTGGATGATGAGCCTGCTCATCGCACGCTATCTTGCCATCGGGTGCCTGGCAGGAAGAAGCATCGCTCGAGGTGCTCATTTTCAGTGCACTGCTACCCTTCCAGGTTGCAACACATCAGTCTGCCCTCCTGATCAATAGTAAAGCCGCAGAAGCTGCTCAAGCGGCGGCACTTGCGCACCGATCCATCGCGAGCTGCTCGACCGAGCTCCTCAGATGAGCCACGAAATCTCCCAATTCCTCCAGCACTGTCTCATCAGTCTGTAGCCAGCTGGTAACGGCTGCTTGGAGCGCACGCGGAATAGGCCGGAGCAAGCATTGTCCACAATCGTCCCAACCCGGCATGATACAAGCAGCCTCGCGATGGACCTCGACTACGGCACCGGTCGATGAGGCATATCGACCTTGCATCAAATCAACCTGCTGTGCTCGTACAGATACCACGAAGCTTCCGTCCCAGTCTCTTGTGCTAGGCGCAGTCTTGGAACTCTGGCAGCCGGACTGAGGATCCTGATAGCTGAAACACCAATGCTTCACCATACCCCACCACTTGCCACCTTCGTTGCGCCTGTCGGACAGCGCAACTGCCCACCGCTGTACAGCGACTAGTCCAACCAATGGCCGTCTTGTCGTCTGTCCGAAGCGCGGAACCACATGTCTGATGTCTTTTACTGGTGTGATCGGGGGAGCAATGTCCACTGCGAACGTGTTCTCGCCATAGTAGATTGGCAGTACACCTTCGCGGATCTCTTTGCAGACCATAGACAGGTCTGGTTGCTCGCGACCAAGGGCTGAGGTCGGCCAGATGCAGAGCTTCGAATCGACTACCGCATGCCGATAAATACGAGCCTTGACTTCGTCCGGTAGGGCCAGAAATGGGAAAGCCTTGCTTTCGACGGCCTTCGTCGTCTTCGTCTTCTCTTTTGCTTTTCCTTTCGCCTTTCCTTTACCTTTCTTCGACTTGCCTTTCCCGTTCGTCAAGTCCAGAGGCTCTTCGTCCTTCTTCTCAAGCCGAGCCTGCTGATCGCGATACCGCTGAACCTTGACAGACACGAACCTTTTGGTAAATGGTATCTTCTCCACTTCACCATTTTTGCTAACCTGCACATACATCACTCAGTCAACCACAACTCTGCAAAGCATCTAATCGAAATCAACTTACACCCCACCCCGCACTCCGACTCTGCATCGCCAACACCTTCGTCAACCCCGGAACCTTCGCCCTCGCCATTCCCCCTCCACACCCCTTCCCACCACCCGCTTTCCCTCCCCTCGCCGCATCAGCAACCAACATCTTCTCCTGCGTCGTGATCGCCTTATTCCTGCCCCAATCAACTTTCTTCGCAGCAACTCGCTGCGCAGCGCGCATATTCGCCGCTCTCAAATCATCCTCAGCGTGCTTTGTCAATTCACCTGGAGGAGGAAGAGATATGGGTTTAGTCAGAGGGGTTTTCTGGCCTGGGTAGGTTCCTGTGAGGACGTAGGATCCTGGGGCGCGGGTGTTGGTGTAGGGGAGGGAAGGGTTGAGGGGGTGTCGTTAGCTGAGCCGGGGGGTGCGGCGCGGGGGTGGGTGTTTTTGAGGGCCTTTTCGGCTTCGTGGCGGGCTTTGAGGATTTTGCCTTGGGTTGTGAGGGGGTTGCGAGGGATGTGGTGGGTGCGGCGTTTGGGGGTGCCGGTGGCTTCTTCGAAGAGGGTTGGGAAAGGCATAGTTGTGGAGTCTGATGCGGTTGTGTGATGGTGGATGTGTTTGTGGTTGAAGTTGTGTGGAAAAGAGGAAGGGATTGATCTAGTTATAGGCCTACATCAGAGAGCTTGAGAAAGTTTGATTCGTGAAGTGAGGTTTATAGCTCACCTGTGACAAGAACGGCAAGTGAGGACGTTGCCCGAAACGAGACCTGGAGGTCAGCTTTGGCAAAGCGATCGGCATCGCATTCAGCAACAATGCTGCGCGACCTGCTCTGGATCGAAGCTGCGTACAAGGAGTAATGCTTCACAGCGGTCAATCGCTGATATGTCTACGTTGCCATTGTTACGTCCAGCTTTGAACTTTGGGTCGGCAGCTAAGCTGGTAAGAGCGCCGCTGCTCATTCTTCAGACCGCCAGTTCACGAGAGAGGAGTGTCAGATCCAGCCCAATTCGCAAAGCCTGCGCTGGTAGACTTCTCGTTGTCCAGGACTTGTTGCTCTTGGACTCATATTTATGATCATGAAAAGTTGGGTTCTCATTCGTTCTAGCGAGACAAGGACGTATCTTCCAGCTCTGCAGCCCCGCGCCTTTGCTCCCCTTCGCTGCCAACATGAAAGTGCATCTGCTTCTTGATTATCATCTTCGTGCTGTCCATGCTGCCACCACTTGCAATGCTCCGTGAGTCGTAACCTCCCCTGACCTGTGTGTCGGCTCCTGAGGGATCGGGCCTGAAGCTCTCTTCTTGTGTGCTAGCTATCGTGTCTCGACGCGTTGGTCTCGAGAATTTTTCTCTCAATATCGAGCCTCGTGAAGGCCGTTCCTGCGACGTCATCGCAGACATGACAAAAGTGCTTTCTTTCGATGCGACTGGATCTTTGCGACTGCCAGTGCCGATATGAGAACCTCCTATGATTGTTTCTCGACCCATTGCTCCGTAGTTGGTGATGAAACCTGCGAGGAATGGCCGGAGGCAAGGTATCGTTGCTGACATAAGACCATAGAATATCTCAAGCTGTGTGAGCACTGCTGTGATTGCACCTTCCAGAGTGGGATCGTCCGAACCATGTAGGCGGCGTAGGAAGATAAGTCTTACTACGATGACTGCTATAACACTATCGCCAGGGTCAGCTCATTTGGTCTCCATCTCAGAAGGCCCCGCTCGACTTCGGAGAGCATGATGATCTTACGGCAATCGAGTTCCGAAGGCAAAGACTACTCGGCTCTTGTTCTTCACACTTGTATGCAAGTTGTACACAAGCAATATGCTGATCGAGAAGAGCATGAGTTCCGTGAATATGTCAAAGACAGCGACTGCTGTCGCTTGTGCGAGCAGACTTGGGCATTCCTGGCCATAGACTTGCCACGGCCTCGCCAGATCACACTTCAATGCTGTCAGGAGCACAGACACGAGACCCAGAACCACGCAAGATGCAAGCAAGGCTCGGGCCACGGCTTTGTGGAACCTGTCCGCA
Source organism: Septoria linicola (assembly GCA_024114885.1). NCBI lineage: Eukaryota > Fungi > Ascomycota > Dothideomycetes > Mycosphaerellales > Mycosphaerellaceae > Septoria > Septoria linicola. The sequence goes on from CP099420.1 coordinate 881,196, forward strand.
GTGATGCGAGCAAAGAGTAGGACCACTGAGGCCTTGCTCACGTATATAACCAAGATGTAGAATATGTCCGCTGTTTTTCCAAGCTGTGATGCTGTCAGCATTCTATGCGTAGCCAGTACTACATATTTCGCTCACTTTCTGAATACTCTCAAGGCTGGCATCGCCGAGTAGCTTCACAGAAGTACCAAAACCGCCATCGACCTGAGCAAATACTAGTCCAGCTTGTACTATGGACAGAATCGTCGCGGCAGTCAAGGTCATGTCATCGTACTTGAATGGTGGACTGACTTTCGTTCTGATGTACGTTCTGATCGCAAGAGATATAAGCACCACAACAAGCCCGAAGCCACTGGTGATGTGAATCCATGCGCCATGATGTTCGTCATCGAGACGTGCCGCAGGTGCTTTGTATCCTTCTGGTAGCGGACTGGCGGCAGGAACTGACATGAGGTATCGTGTAGGCAAAACGGCCTGCCCTCAGCGTAGCCCCGCGGGGGAGAGAACAAAGATCGAGGTTGCTGAAGACGCCCAGTCTATACTGTATCCAGCTGACGCGGCCAAACACCGTGAGTTTCTCTTGCATCGCATGACATCGCTGCTAGTATGTAGGCTGTTACGCGATGCACGAAGTTGGCCGTCTCGAAGAAAAGCGAGATCGGCAGCTCGAGCGCAGACCCGCTCGGGAAAGGAAGTTGCATCTATGCGAAGATCAGTCCAGGGATTACATATTGATTAAGCTGGCTTTCATATGTGAGGTGCAGTAACAGCAGAAAATTTATCGCGGGAAAGGATGATTTCCTCGATCGCATCAAAGTCAACCCGACTCCCCTGTATCTTCAGAATGTCCAGAGCTGGATGGCATTGGAAGTATGCTGTTTACGTAGGCGCAGAAAACAGCCCTTCTTTCGTTCTCATTGTCAGCCACACTCGTGTGCAGACCCTGAGTGGCAACGAGGACAGTCCGTGCAGGTGAGACACAACGAGTTGCATATGCATCTACTGTATGCCAGACTGCTGGATCTGGGGTTCCGAGCACAATTCGGCTGTTCTCGCACTTCCTTGCGAGGCGTTCATCAACTGCCATAGTGTTCGACGAGTCCAGATTCCCTCTTACATCACTGTGGACGACTGGGTTCTTGAAAGAGAGCCAATACTGCGACCTTCACTTGGCTCGCCAGTGGATTCAAAGTGACAAACTCCAACAAGAGTTCGTGAGATGGTCGTGCAGCCGTGCTGAAGTCCACATGGCACGAAGAGGATAGCAAGGTTCATGAGAACATCACTGGTGGATGTAGATATTGGTGGAGCTCGTTTGTCGGACCTTCGGAACACAATGTTCGCCCAAATTGTGCCATGCGCGTCGCTTGCACGATCCGTGATCGAACGAGGATGTACATAGTGGAGGTGGAGCAGGAAGGAAGGAAGAGTTTTCGAAGGGATTGGAAGGCGCCAAGTCCTCGAATGCGACGAGGCTTTCACCCTCACTTCAGACTCCCCCATCAAGAGCGACCCCGAAAGCATCACGAGCGGACAGGTGCGCTCGCAGCCTCTCATGTATAGTGAGCATCATGCATGCAACGACGCGAAGTAGCCGACATCACCAAAACGCGTCTTGCCTTCGCTTCAGCTAGACCACGGTACTGAGTATCCACTCGCTCCATTTCGCTAACACTCCATCCATCTACCGACATATAGACGATGCTCGTGCTTGATCGGCGACCTTCCTCTGGCAGTACGCGCTACGAGTGTAGCTCAAGACTGCGTCGTTGCAGTGTACTCGACTACTGCGCTGCTGGGCTGATTCGAACAGGGACACAGTATGATCGGCATCCTTATGCCACCAATAGTGGTTGAGTAGTGGCAGGTAGGATTGCAGATCTGAACTCTTCCTTTTCTATCTCCATTTCAGCCCGGCACAGGTTCGCACGGCCACTTCTTACTCGCAGTCAAAGTGTCGCCATTGACTGGCGCCAACTGAAGAAGTCATGCCTGCCAATATCACATCTGGAGCATCGACGCCTCAATCCAAGAATCATGGACAAGTTCGGATGACCTTCGAGAGCTCAGACGAAGATGGCTTCGAGCTTTCAGAATATGCTGTCGCCAAGAAGTGGCAGGGCACAGCAGCGGACAGAAAGGACATGTCCCAGCTTGGTCGAGTGCAGCAGTTGAGAGTCAGTCGCTCGTATCCTACACGAGTGCCCTCTCGAAGGGGCATGTGTATTGGAACTACGAAGTCACAACAGTATGCTGATAGTCAATGCAGCGCAACTTTCAGTTCCTCTCGATCCTCGGATTCGGCTGCACGTTGATCGCCACGTGGGAGGTAATGCTGACCACGATCAGCTCTGTTCTCACCAATGGTGGTACAGCTGGTGTCATCTGGGGCTACATTGTAGTCGTTGTTGGTTTCAGTTTCGTATACATGTCGATTGCTGAGATGTGAGTCCCAGTGAACGTGCTGACTCTGTACAAGGACTACTGCTGACATAATTCCACGCTTCCAGGACCAGCATGGCACCGACGAGTGGAGGGCAGTACCGTAAGTTGTATCACCACCATTTTCTTCATTGTGCGATGGCTGACGTTACATAGACTGGGTCAGTGAATTTGCTCCACAGCCAGCACAGAAGTTTCTCTCATATCTCGTTGGCTGGCTTTGTTTCACCGGCTGGCAATGCGCAATCACGAGTATCACCTACCTCGCTGGCACCGTGATCCAAGGATTGGTGATTCTCAACACGCCAAGCTATATCGCTGAAAGCTGGCACGGAACTCTGCTAGTCATCGCTGTGGCAGCATTTGCGATCATCTTCAACACAATCTTGGCAAAGAAACTGCCGATGGTCGAGGGCTTGCTCCTGGTCTTGCATGTTCTCGGTCTGTTCGCGATCATCATCACGCTCTGGGTACTGGCGCCGACTGCAAATGCTAAGGATGTCTTTACGGAATTCACAAATGCCGGTGGCTGGAACTCTGATGGAACTGCGTTCATGGTTGGTCTACTAAGCCCGATCATATCTCTCATCGGTTTCGATTGTGCAGTGTAGGTCGGACGTTGTTGCAAAGAGATATCGAGGTGCCACATGCTGATGCTAGCACAGACATATGGCCGAAGAGGTCAAAGATGCCGGCAGAACCTTGCCAAAGGCCATGCTATGGTCATTCGGCTTCAATAGCGTCCTTGGCTTCCTCATGGCTGTGACTATGTGCTTCACGCTGGGTGATGTCGACAGCATCCTGAACAGTCCCACTGGCTATCCCTTCATACAGGTATTCTACGATGTCACACAAGTAAGCATATTCTCTTCCCAAACATAGCACACCCTACTGACCACGCCTAGTCATACGCCAGCGCATCGATCTTAACGCTCATCATCATTCTGACCTTGACCTCATCTGCCATCGCTGAAATTGCAACTGCATCACGTCAACTCTGGTCATTCGCCAGAGATCGAGGTATGCCTGGTCACTCCTGGCTATCGCACATCACTCCAGGCTGGAACATCCCACTTAACGCCGTGCTGGTATCGCTATTGGTCACCTCGCTGCTCTCCCTCATCAACATCGGATCCTCAGCCGCCCTCAATGCTATCCTGGCATTAACTACAGTCAGTCTGATCACGAGCTACATCATCGTGATCGGCTGCGTACTGCTCAAGCGCGTCCGTCGCCAGCCTTTACCAAGCAGAAGATGGACTCTTGGCAACTTCGGCGGGATTGTGAACGTCCTTGCATTGTGCTACCTGCTGATGATCTATGTCTGGATGTTCTTCCCGGCTGCGACGCCTGTGGATCCGGAGTCGATGAATTGGGCTATTGTCATGTTTGCGGGTATCATGACCATTGCGACTGTATGGTATTTCGTGCAAGGGCACAAGAGCTATGTGCCACCAGTGGCGCTTGTGAGGAGAGAAGACTGGGAGCGATAGTTGATTCGAAATGCTACTCTGGATACATATAGAGCTGTCCAAGAAAGCGGCACAGATTCGTGGAGTCTGAATCTCGCACTATACCATCAATTCTGCTTCACTTAATGGAAGCTCTTCTCAACACCGTCAATCGATCCCAATGGCCAGCATCGCATGGGAGTCGTCTTCTTTTGGATGCAGAGCTGTCGGCTATGAGACGCTGCAGTCAAAAAACACTGCCACAAGCCAGTGCCATCATCATCGATCTATAATTGTGTCAGCTCTCGCCCTTCTCTCACAGTCGATCATGCGAGTGAGCCCAGGTCTTTGCGCCACTCGATTGCACTGCACTTCAGACTTACAAAAGGAGCGCCCAGTTCAAGTACGCGGTACCCGCGCCTGAATCTGCATCTGCGCCGCCAGTACTATTCGAGCTACTAGTACTATTCGCCCCGTCGGTGCTGGTAGCATTCGTAGAGCTCGTCGAGTTACCTTCAGATGATGCTTGGGACGCATCGTTCATCAAGTTCGCCTGTAAGCAGCCAACCGGCTCGCCAGTACCGGCATTATTCAAGTACAGTCGTAGGTTCGCATCTGGGTTCGCCGTCGTGTAGACATCTTCTGGGATTCGTTCCAAATAAGCATCGGGCACAGTTTGATTTGAGTACAAGACGACTTGACCTGGCGTCGCTGGACAGAAGGTCGCGGCATTGGACCTGCACGGGTCTTCAGTTGTATTGTAGACAGTCTCGGAATCGACGGTAATGACAATGAGAATTGTTGCGTTGCCCGAGTAAGTGCTTTCTCCGGACCAGTCGTAGGTGATAGTGTTGTTGTCGGGTGTTACTGTGGCATTAAAATACTCTGCTGTCACGGCGCTGTTGTCCAGACATGGTTGAAAGGAGTTCGAGTAAAGTGCTCGCTGTGCATTCCCGATATGTGCGCAGAGAAGCAGCGCTGCGCTGGAGTAGCAAAATCCGGTCTTCATGTTGCCTGGTTGTCGATTGCATGCGACAAAAGCGTGCTGGGGTTAGTGCACAGCACATAGTGAGTAGTGATGCTGTTAAAGTTGTGAAAGGAGATTGTCCCCAGGCGCGAAGGATTCGAAACGGCTCGGCATCCTGCGAGATAATCTTTTCTAGGACGCAACTATGCCCCGCGCTTACAAGTGCACTGGTATGTTGTATGCAGCTTTTGCAATTTCAAGAGCGAGCGGATCTATGTTCAAAGCAAAACATGCATGCAAACCTTAAGCTGCTGCAGGCGTGCCGCTGAGCCCAGGACAGGACCGCGTTGAAATCCTCATCAACAATGTACACATTCGAGTGGTGTCAAATTCATGGGAATCATCATCGATGGCCTCACGGCGTGATGTATGCACAGATATGCTCATGTTCATTCGTTTCTGCCAAAAGGAAAACATTAACAAAATCGCTGAAGCGCTTGGAACACATACAAGTCATGACAGAATCGCCTCCCCACATGCATCTTCTACTCAGCTTCCCTCTTCACCACGCATTGCGGTCCCAGTTCGGATCCTGCACAAAGCCTCCGAGCACTCTACTCCCAGTCTGCAGCAGCGGATGTCCAACCACAATCTTCAAGAACCTCTCCAAACCCCTCCTCCGCTCCTCAATGACTCCATCATCAAATCTGTTGATATAAACTTTTCCGGGCAGCGGTGGAATGCTCACCCTCGCACTTTCCCGCTCTAGCAGATCCCTGAACACTTCAAAATCGCTGTACCTTCGTCTGACTTCGCTTCTCCTCAATTTGAACGCCGGAATATTGGTAGACAGGCGGATCAAGTATGTTGTGTAGCGTGAATTGGGCGAAGAGGTCGGCTGGTGGGTTTGAGGATCTGTGACTTCAATCTCGAGGAAGTTTTCAGGCACGCCGTAGATTTCCTCAAAGGACTGCGTGTGCGACTCGCGTCCAGTGCTGGCGAAGCCGGAAGGTAGAGTCCATCCACCGCGTTGCTCGAGTGCTGTCTTGGGCTGCTGCTGCTGCTGGCCGTTGGCAGGGGAGCTGTTCTGGTCTTGCGACTGCGCAGGATCGAGGCGCGGATCAATGCGCTGCATAGTGGGTGGTGGGCGGCGTACTGAGAAGACGGTCAGATGGTCTGTATAGTGTGTGTCTGGGCGTGCGATTTGCCTGGAAGCGAGCACTGGTGAGGGTCGTGAAGAAGGTGGCAGTCTTGTTCTCGTGCTTGCGTGTCGCGAGTCGACGTCATGCGTGGAAGGTGGGGCCCAGAGCTCGCGTGCCTGCCGACCAGGATCAGCATTCCTCCAAAACATTCTCCCTTCCTCCTGTTGACTTCACCAACATCAGGGCTATGGTATATGGACGCCATGACCCGTGGCAGAGACACAATAGCACTGTCGGCAACAGGTGACGCGCATTCTGGATCCAAGTCCTCTTCAGACCGCCGAGCATGCGACGCCTGCTACTCCCTCAAGGAGAAATGCCACTTCCCCAGCCGGACTTCGGACTGTCATCGCTGTGTTCGTCTGAAGAAGAAATGCACGAGCGATAGACCTGTTCGAACAGGAGGCCGGCCTCGCAGAAACCGATCCCTTCATCCAGCTACGACGACGCCTACCAACAATGAACTGATTGAGATGCCGATCATGCTCCGTCCATCAGGGCCGGTCACTAAGCCTCTGACTCCAGCTGAGGACTTCATGCTGGCTAACGTGTTCAACCCGTGGAACTTTGGCTCTTTGATGGTCGCGCCAAGAATCGGCAAGGAAATGCATCAGCAAGCCATTCAGTGCATGTTCTCCCACTACGATGATCTCCGAGACGGGTTTCTGTCTTTGTATGGCTCATTCACAACCATTGTCACAGGTGCAGCAGCGCCAGGCTATAACTATGAGTCAAATGTCCGTCAGGGCACGCGAGCTCTGACGAAGTTCTCCACTGCCAAACCACCACGAGTCTACAGCGATTTTGTGCCTTGGATGTGGCTCGGAACGAGCATTCTACTTCATGCTCACTGCGTACTTGGCTCAAATAATGCCCCTGTCAGACGTTTCATGCTTTCGCATCTGCGAGAAATGGGCGAGGCTGGCGAGAAGTTGTCCCTGCATCCCGTCATCGTCTCCCTGATTGCTCTAGACATCAACGACAGTCTGATGCAGCGTCAAATGCCAATACTGAACATGCCGGCACAATTCGCTGATCCTCTGCGCCAGGAGCTATTTCTTGGCCTGAGCCCTGGGATTTTCCGTCTCCTGTACAGGTTATGCGAATTGTCTTGTAGAGCCGCGGTGTCGATACAGAATGTCGACCTATCAGATACCGATCTCGATGCTCGGCTGGTAGACTTAGTGAGAAGAGTCGATTCATGGCATCCAGATATCTCGACCGACGTGCTCCAGAAACTGAGTGCAGTCGAAGCAACTCATGTCCAGACACAGGTTCGGGTACACAAGACATGCATCAAACTCTTCGTTCACAGGCTCCAGCACCCGTTCGGCCAAGAGGACTATTCAGCGCAAAATCTTGCAGGCAGCATCTTCTCTGATCTAGACCTGGCGACTTCTATTGCTAGCTCGCCTCCGACTTTGGTCACATTGCCGTTCACCATTGCAGCGATAGAAGCTCTGCCGGATGATCGCGACAAAGTGCGCACAGACATCGCAAGATACATTGACGGCATCTCGCCAAAGGTTGATGATACAACCAATGCCTTTCTTGTGGCCATATGGCAGAGGCGAGACCTTGCTCCAGGATTCAAGTGGATGAATGTTCTTGACGAATTACCAGAGTTCTGTATCAATCGTGTCGGTGCAGGACGAAAGGTCGCGGCAAGCAGCATATCCACTGCCGTGTAACATCTCAGGTCCGACTCAAGCCAAGAAATAATGGACAGACGACATGGAGATGAATCGTGTACCAGATACAAACATTCACCCTGTCGGCCAATCTATGAAAACGAGCTGAGCCATACTCTTTTGTCCTCCTGTGGTTTTTGCGGCTAGTTCGTTACATCATCCTCGACTTGCAACATGTTCTGTTTGTCCAACAGCAGACGCGCGACCCCTTCCCGATGACAACTCTTTCTTCTATTGGTCTTCTCGGCACACCACTCCACTCGGGTTCATGCTTTGATCAACCTAGTTGTTGCCACAGAGCACGCGGAAAACACCACTGGCGCTATCGCCGTTCTTGTTTGGAACGTAGATAGTCGCTGGAGAGGGCCCATCTGGAGACCATCCACCGCGGTACTCAGTGTACAAAGGATACCAATACAAGGTTCTGCAAATGGTCAGCCACGCAGATCACGATCATATCTTCATGTGAAGAGGTGTCTCGAGACTCACCCAGTCTGGTCATTTCCACAGTTGTTCGGAATATCCTGAGTGGTCGAATAGGTCAAAGTCTCCTCATACCCAACGCTGATCGACTGCGTAGCAGAGAACAGCGAGAACAAATCAGCGCTCAGCTCAGTGGTCGACTCAATGCTGCTCGTCTGGCTAGACTCAGTCGTAATCGACCACGTCGAGCCGCCTGGCAAAGCATCCAGCACCTGTTGACGGTATTGCTCGGGAGTAGCGTTCTCAACGGTAAAGACAGTGTTCCACGAAGTGTTCTCTCTCTTCGTCTTCTTATTCTTCTTGGCCTCGACGTCCTCGGCTGGGATAGTTTGCAGGCTATTGGCTGGAGGGCTCGACATGGAGTAGATCGAGACGTAGATGTCGCCGCCTGCGTTGTACAGACTCGCGACGCCGCCCGCGCCGGAGACTTTGCACTGGCTCTCCAGAGTGTCAACTAAAAGTAACAGGTCGAAGGTCAGCAGTGTCTCATTCATGTCTCGCGTGTCTCTGTGCTGCTACTGCACCGATCTGGGCAATGCACGCCGTAGTATTGGCGTAACAGGCAGAGACACTTGGATAGGGGTGGATGCATTCGGGCTGTCGCTTTACGTACTCGCTTGGACGAGGTGGAATTGGCGAAACTCGTAGTCGCGGTTGTTCCAACCGTAGGAAAGGACACAGTCGCCGTTGGAATAGACGTACTGCTGCGCTGGAGGGTTTGCTGGATTGTGCTGCGTCAGCATGAAGAAGGGACGATGTGGGTTGCATCAATGCTTACGTGGGGTGCGCAGGTAGTTGCCATCTCCACCTGCTTCTGCGGTAAGGTCGCCGAAGATCTGCTCGCCTGGTTTTGTTGACGTCAGCAAATTGATGATGATTGACTCGGTAGAATGTTCGAAGCGAGCTTACAGTCATCCCAGGTTGGCTGGCGCAAAGCATCGCATTGTGAGAAATAGCTGAAGCTGTCCTGTCTTTGCTCGAGAGCGAGGGAAGCTGGGGCCGCGAAGGCGCTGGTGGCCAGGAGGGCCGCGAGAGCTGCGGTCTGCATCTTGGATGAGCGAGGTGATCGAAGATTGGTTGGAGGAGTGGAGGACTGGGCTGATTATGCTGTTGCTGGATGAAGAAGTTGAGCAGGCCACTGCAGGTGTCTATATATCTCTCTCCATCATGGCATGCTGTCATGCCCATTCTCACTTGACGTCAGATCTTCTATTGTGACTCTTCATCGAGCAGTCGTGCTTCTCTCGCCAAGCTTGTGGTTACGGTGTGCTCGACGATCACTGACGTTGTTGTACGACGTCCGGTCCATCGTGGTCATTATACGGTGGCACGTTTTGCTTTCAGAGAGGCGTTCATTTGTTTGTAGGATGCACTAGATCAGACTAGAACGATTGCCAAGAGTGTTAGCAGTGAACGATTGTTGCGCGACGTTGTTTATGTTCGATATGCGGAAGTGATGTTCTGGTTTGCCAATGGGTGCATGCATTGTGCTGACTACCAAGACTGTAGTCGGACAGTCCGGTCTAACGTGACAGCATATGGATGATCTCGTGGCAGATCTTGTTTCCTGATTCTTGGGTCATTGCTTCTTGCTAGCAGCGCTGATCGTTGGTACTGATATGTGGACTGCGGGTCGTGCGGAAGCATTTTCTCGAATGTGGCCTGATGTCGTCGATAGCTTCAAACACCAAGCACCGCGACTTGCGGACAATTTGATGTGCTATGTAGCGCAATACTTGTCTAGGCTTGTTGCCGTGGACGATCGCTTGCGGGCGCGCGGTGCCATCGCAGTGGTCTCTGCTGTCAACATCAAGGTACGATATGGTAGCCAAGCAACATAGATGCCGCAGAGCCATATTGTTTGACGTTTGTCCTCGGGTGCTGACTGCATACCCGCCGAAATATGTCCCACAAGCCTCTGAGGTATAGCCTGTCTCGCTACACGACATTCACTGTGGAGAGATGTAACTCATTACGGTTAGCTGTCACCATCCTGCAGCAAGCCAAGCAAAGTCTGGTGCCATGCTTGCACAACAGTCTTGAAAGAAAGGATGGCATGAAACCTCCGAAGATGTTAGTGCGAGCTCAAGAACCTGACCCTCCCACCTAAGTCGTGCATAGCCACCGGCAAGATTCGCATCCAAGGTCAGAGTGAGGAATGCAGACATGAAGCCTCAAGCATCAGGAGCATTGCTGCAGCAGGTAGCAAGTCGACTATGCGTTGTCCTCAGATCTCGGCACCTGATTGTGTCTCACGAACGTGTTTTGAAGCAAAAGTGTCTTGTCGCTGAAGATGGCCGGCTGACAAGCAGAGTTGGGGCGATGCATCTTGGCGATTCCATTGACGTGATCCTTCAGAAAATGTGATGACTAGCTTGCATCGTAGGCGAGGTGCGACCCTCTGGTGTGATGGTCTCCATGGAATCGAGTCAACGTTCATTGATCAGCGTGAAGATGCGAGTCACGGAGGAAGTGTGGACTTTGCTTAGTCATATTCCCTCCGTCGGCAGGCGAGCTTCTCGATGCTTCCTCGTTCACACGTGAATCATCCGACAACATCGCGCCACCCTTCGGAGCACACGAGCGAAGCTGTATTGATGACCCACAGTCAGTCTGCGAATTGTCTTAGGAGGACATCTCGATGGAAAAGCGGCGATATGCGCGTAACCTGCTTCCGGAGTGTGAAGCAGCTTGAGTAGGATGATGACTGCCGCATGAAACCAATCTAAGGCGATCATGTCGCGTCATGATTTCCCCAGCAGACCTGAACTGACAGTTGAAGACCAGCGGACAGCCTGCTGATGGACATGGGCACGACACAGACGCGTGGACCTGGCCTTGACGGCCGCGATGCTACGATCACAACGTAGCACCATAGTCACGATATCTATAGCGTCTGACCCACCCACTCAATGTCACTGCTCCTGCGAGAGACTACTGACGGACATCCAATCAGAAAAGCGAGCGGATAATGGCACGCATACCGCCAAGAATAGCAAGAACAAAACCCTCCGGTTCCGGTCACGTGTGCTGCACAGTAGAGTAGTATAAGGAGTCTACCCCAAGGCAAACGACAGATAAGCGTACGAGGATAGGCTCATACCATACAGTCGTATCTTTGCAATGTCTACAAGTGCTAGTGGCATCGAATATAATCCGGAGCTGAAAGGTCCAGCCCACATGCCTGTGCTCTGCTGGGGACATAACAGTATGGTCGTTCGGCAGGAGCTACGAAGTAGTCGACTGATTGATTTTCTTGTAGAGCTTCCCGAACAGCGAGGACAGATCACGTATCGCTTGGCGCCGAATCAACATCGTTCGTCTTTTGCATTCTGGAATCATGGGATCTTGGCGGGCGCACGTAACACGGCCAGGAGGTGCAGAGGACAAGCGCTGTATGTGCTTCCTCCGCTGTTCTTCGCATGGTGGGCCATGACATGGGCGGAGACGAGGTAAGAAGCCCTTGAGCAAAGCTATGTTACAGGCGCTAACCATCTTTGCCAAAGAAACGAATTTCTCAACTCGAAACAAGGACGTGCAATGTATGACGATGGTGCACACCAACAAATTTAAGCACTGATCGCATGACATATTTCATTGTGACAGGTGGGCAAAGAGTAGCTTCGATACCTCTCCAGAGGTGCTTCACCCTATGGTCGACTTCCTTTGGAAGTGGAGCAACTTACCAACAACGTCAACACATCTCGCCAATCATGTATCACGCAAACATCAATTATCGCTCTGGCCAGACGATGTTATAGCTCACTTTACCATGGATATTATTTCCAAAAGGACACAGAGAAGCTTGAAAAGAGCAATATTACCATCGTGTCGCGCAAGCCAAGACCGATTGATGCCTCCATGAGACCAGCTGTCATTGCGACCAATGCTGGCGCAGTAAACTGTGGTGCTCACGGCCATCTCCTCTCTACGCTGCCTTGGGCATCTCTCTTTCCTTCTTTTCCCTAGCAAGCCTGACATGAGTGCAAGACGATATCACACTCACCACCAAGACCCTAACGTATACGAGTGCTCGAACCCGTTTATAGCTAAACATGGCTGGAGGTAATCGAGGGTCAGTATCTATAAGGCATGATTGGCAGAGGTCATGCACTAATTTTGCACCTGCAGATCGACGCCTTCGCAAACTGAGGGTGGAGATACCGACGACAAGCGCAACGCAATTCAAAGAAGCTTACCGAAGATAAAGACAGCTTTTTCGCGAGCGCCTAACTTCCTAAAACGCAGCAAGACTAGTGACGGCGTGCCTAAGACGAAGCATGCCGAGCCAGAAGCCACTCAGCGGCCGGTCTACCACCAACGGCATGACTGCAGGGCCGCTGATGCGGCATGCAAACCTGGTCCGAGTAAGCCACCGCCGCCCAGGCCGACTCGCAGTGAAGGGGGTAGTCAAAGCCACAGCAGTCGCAGCGCACATCCTTCAACAAGCACGAGATATTCGACAAGCACAGGAGTGGCGTCGAGATATGGATCGGCCGCAGCGAGCGATCGTAGTAGCTCAGCCTGGACGCGGGTCACCACCCCAGATCATGCTATGCAGCCTAATTCTTTCGTGCCCAGACCGGGAGTAATTCCAGATACATCCTCGACTGAGGAAGACCAATGCTCCGCTGGTCGGGGCAGCACGACATACTCCCCGAGGACATCTGATAGCACTGCAGCCGAGGCTGTACGGGTACGCAATCAGGAGGTACTCCCCAGTCACTCATTCGAGATAGCACAGTCTAAAGCTCAGTCGCAACCTTCGACCACCTCATATCGAGGATCATTCTCTTCAAACTGGCGTTCGGCGCTCGGAGCTAAGCCTGACAAAGGCAAAGCCAAAGCTCGCGAGTGCAACGAAGTCATTGATGGGAAAATGACCAAGAAGGCGAGATCCAAATGCTTTGTCAAGCCAGCAGCACTGCCGTTATTGCCGATACGCCGCTCCTCCGACGAGATGCCGCCAGTTCTTACGGATCCAGGCCATGATGAATGGGCTGAGCTGCCACTCTTACAGAAGAAGAAGTTGAGTGCTAGAGTGAACTCGAATCTGTCCAAGTACAATTGGTCAGCTGCCATTGGAAGGAAACAGCAACCACCTGTTGTTGAGCCTATCGGACCTGCTGGAGAGGACAGATTTGGGGTTCATCAATCGCCGATTGCTGATTATGAGGATGGCAGTCGTGTTCACCATGTCAATTTAGGAGTCTCGTCTTCGAGAATCGTCCCCGCTGGTCTACCAGCTGCTGTGCCTGAACATGGCGACGAGTCAGATGTAAGTCACAATCTCTCGATCGGTATGCCCAGTCGCTGATATGTAATCCGCCTCCAGAACTACCCATCTCCGACGTCATCAGCATATCTTCTGTCAGGCGGCGAATGCTCCTCAGACGAAGTGTCATACACGCCCCATCGAAGTCGCAAGAAGCCTCGCGACTCTACTCGACCGAGGCAATACCGGAATGAGTCCGTTGATCTTGAGGCGCTGAACAGCAAGCACGTCAAAGCAGCAGGTTTTGAGAAGATGTGCTGCAGTAAACTTAAGTCCAAAATAAAGTCGAAGAACGCAGACCCGTGCTGTGGGGACGACAAAGGCAGTCAGCAGAAGCTGGAGATGTGGAGGACGAACTCCAAAGCTGGATTTGGTGAAGGAGAGGCGCAGTTTGTTATGTGCGAGAGCCCGGAGGACATTGATAGAGAGATGGAGAGGGAAGCCATAAAGGAGAAGACTGGCTGCTTGTGAGCTCCGTGGCCAATACCTCGCTGGCACTGTATTGATGATCGCAGAATGTACGATAGAGGCCTATGGCTTAATGTGTAATAAAATCAGTCGTTCGAGAAGAATCTCCCTGTGACAGTGAAGCTGGACACAACAGCTCATATGCTAGCAGCTCGCTTGCACAGTCTTGCACGTGGAGGAGTAGCGTTAGTGCCGGCGGAAGGACTTGACGCCCATTGAGCTGCGCAATCCGTCTACCAATACCACATGGCTGTTGCTGCTTGATCGACTCAGCTCTGTGCAAGCCAGTGGTCTCGTGAGGATGATGTTGGTGTCCAGAAGAGATGGATCGCATGAAGGCCGGTGAGAAGTGAGAAATCCTTCAAAGACCAAATGATCCCAGACGTCAATGTTGCCCATCAATCTTCACAAGAAGGCTCATCAATTGCACGGATCAGAACCACCGGCGACTTCACCTCCGCCTCTGTTCAGAATCTTTTCCTCCATCTTCCAAAACAGGACTCAACAACGTCGTCGCATCCTGCACTACGATTCGGCCAATAAATATGACATACAAGATGTCTCGCATACCTCGTTCCCCCGCCTCGTTCGCAGGACTCTCCACATTCTCCGGATGGCACATGCGTGCTAACCAGAAGAGGGCATGAACCGCTCTCTGGACGCCTCGGCTTCATGGCTAAGCGTGCTAAATGACCTCACGAACGGCTATACACAAATATGACCAAACCACATCCAGAATCTAGATCTTGTGCACAGGCCTGATGCCCTGAGTAAAACCAACAGAACGCCCGCGGTACCTGAGAGTAAGTGATCTCGTGCTCTTCGTTCTCTACAGCATCACTTGTTCAAGGCAAGACTACCAAAATGAGGGTCAGTAACTTAGCTCCACTTGCCTCGCTCGTCGCCTCGAGCTCGGCATGGTACACAAATCCAATCACCAAATTGATGCGAGAATCTGCACCTGCAGTCGATATTCTCGCTCCAAGACAAGACCCATGGTACTCAGCTCCGCCGAACTTCGAGAGAGCAGCTCCAGGCGCGATCTTGAAAGTTCGAGCAGCACCTGGCAATATCACAACTGTGCAAGGGAACTCGAGTGAAGCCTACAACATCCTCTACAGGACGACAGATTCACGATACTTGCCGACGTGGGCAGTGACCACTCTTTTCGTACCAAACACTACAGTCCTATTTGGCAATGACAGACTTCTGTCCTACCAAGTTCCATACGACTCCGCCGATGTCGATGCAAGCCCATCTTACGCAATGTACGGTGTTGGACTACCAGATGTTGGGGCAGCGCTCGGCAAGGGATGGTATGTGAGCGTACCTGATTACGAGGGACCCTTGGCCAGTTTCACAGCAGGTGTCATGTCTGGTCATGCTACATTGGACTCTGTTCGAGCAGTCCTGAACTCTGGCTTCGGTCTCAGAAATGGCACTCGCTATGCGATGTGGGGATATAGTGGAGGAGCATTAGCAAGCGAGTGGGCTGCTGAGTTGCAAGTGCAGTACGCACAGGATCTGGAGTTCGCTGGTGCTGCCCTTGGTGGCCTGACTCCGAACGTCAGCAGTGTGTTGTTGGCGAGCACAAACAGTATCTTTGCCGGTCTCATTCCTGCTGGAATTCTTGGTCTTGCCAGCCAGTTTCCGGAGCTTGAGGAGTTCGTCGAAAGCAACCTCAAGGAGGAAGGCGAATTCAATCGCACGACCTTTCTCATGGCGAGAAATCAGACCTTAATCGAGGCAATCGGGGCGTTCAACGGTCAAGATATCACGGATTACTTTGAGGGTGGTGTAGAGACTCTCTTCTCGCCTATCTCGCAATACGTGATCAACCGTGATGGAATAATGGGCTACCACGGCGTGCCTCAGATGCCGATCCTCGCATACAAGGCGATTCAGGACGAGATCTCTCCAGTCAACGACACCGACGCGCTCGTAGAGAGGTACTGCAAAGTTGGTGCGACTATCAACTACGAGCGCAATACCGTTGGCAACCACGGAGGCGAGGCAACGAACGGCAATGCGCGTGCCATGGAATTCTTGGACAGTGTCCTAGGTGGATCGTACAACGCTACTGGCTGCCAGATCCAGAATGTCACTGTTGGCTCATGATCGCCGGGCATGACTGCACGATTTGTGGATGAGATGACACGAAAATAATGTATATACGAAAATGTGAATAGCATGAATGGGAACGACAGACCTACATGATTAGCACACTGTCCCAGACACACTCGCACGGCGAGGGACGTCGCCAGTTCGTGTACTTTTCATCGTCGTGCTACACTGCATGATCGAAGTCCAACCAGTCGAGTCGAGAGTCGAGCGCAGCAGATTATGCCAAGCCCTCGAACTCTCGATGTGGCAGGTGAGGCGGTCTCCGATGATACTATCCTCACTCGAGCTCTCCCACTTCGCGGTTGTACCTGCATATTAGCCGCGACAGACTAAACAAAATGTGTAGACTTTCAAATCGCTTTGGACATTCCTTCCAATCTTCTCATATTCGCGCTTCAATACCGTACAGCTGACTCACCAGAGACGATCACGCCCGCCACAATGACCACGAATTACACGAACCAGGAATGGCAGCGAATTGTTGTAGATGTGGAGAAGAATATCAAGGTTGATGAGAGCAAGAGCTACCATGTCCCCAATGTTGCCAGCACAGTCGACCACACGCTCCTCAAGCTAGACAGCACGAGCAGTCAGTTCGATGACTTGTGCAACGAGGCCAGAAAGGATGAATTCGCATCAGTCTGTGTACGGCCGAAGTGGGTCGAGCAATGCGTGAATAACCTGAAAGGAAGCGGTGTCAAAGTCGCGAGTGTTGTTGGCTTCCATGAAGGAACGTACACGCTCGAGCAAAAGCTGAAGGACACGAAGACCAGTTTGGAGGCTGGCGCTGCAGAGCTGGACTTGGTCATCAACTGGCCACAGCTACAACAGCAGGAGTGAGTGCAGCTCCTGTTTCCTGTAGACCGCTGGTTGGACAACCTTGTTGATCATGCTCGACATACACTGAAGCGCGAGATGGCAATGAGGAGCTTTGGAAGACTGAGACGCTGATGTGACTCTAGGTATGAGGCGATATACGCCGAACTCGCAGCTATACGATCTGCTGCACCTCATCCTACTCTGATCAAGCTTATCCTCGAAACATCGCAGCTCAACGATCAGCAGATCATAGCGGGCTCAGTGCTCGCTTCCGCAGCAGGCCTCGACTTTATCAAGACTGCCACTGGCTTTCATGGCCATGGCGCAACATGTAGGTACTCCAAGTGCATACTCGGCAGAAGACATCAAGATTGTGCCAAAATTCCTTACGACTGACTTACCATAGTGCCCCACGTTCGCCTCATGAAAGCAGCATGCGAGTATCTTGCGAAGAATCCTGTGCAAAGCGGAAGTGCGGCCAATCAAATGCTCGTCAAGGCATCAGGTGGCATCCGGTCGTTGGACGACGCAGTAAAGATGCTCGAGGTCGGCGCAAGTCGCCTGGGGACGAGCGGAGGCGTCTTGATTGCGAAGCAGGCTAGCGAGAAGGAAACGGGCACCAATAGCAGCTCTGGGCAAGCCAAGCTCGACAGCGACTATTAATGCACGCTTCGCGCCAAAGCTCGGAAAAGGCTTGCTCGCGCACCGCAGCATATGAATGCCAAAGTGAATCCCGCTGTGTGTAGATCGAGGCAGGTATGCAGAATCTGCACGAGGACTTCACATCAAAATGTTGATTGGAGCGGTACGCCCTCCGCGGTCAGCCCAAGACTTGAGCCACACCCAAAAGCTGTTTCGGGCACTTATGAACAGCTTGCTTACATTACGCCCATCGCATGGTTGGTAGCACGAGGCAGTGAACAATGAAGTGAGTTGCAAACAAAGGCCATGACCATGTGCTTGGCACCACCACCACATATCACATCTTGCTCAATGCTACGCTGGCACAGCTGTTGCTCATTCGCCATTGCAGTATGACTAACAACAGGCAGCGTTCGAACGCACACCGGTCGCAATGAGGGTGGTAGGAATTGGCTCGCAGCACCAAGCAAAATAGTCGCTGGGACGATGTCGTCCGTCGCGGAGTAAGGTATATCTTACCATGCAGTGTCCAGCTCGCTCGCGCGCAGCATTGCTCAAGCTAGAAAGCAGCTTCTACATTGAACCTACACCTCCAAACCTCGCTCAATATGGCACGGCATTCGACGCAAAAGGAGTGGAGCCATGTTCATATAGAGGGACAGAGTCGAGCACATTTGGGCGATCACATAGGCGATCGGGTCACCATCTATCGCGACAGCAAAATTGACTGGGCCTCGGTCGAGTGCCTGAGGTTCCAGAGCGCTACCATGTTACGCATGATAGAGCGCCAAATGGAGCAGACGCGAGCGAACAGCGACACGATCTGCGAGATGCTCCAGAGTCTTTGGCCGCTGAGGTACTCCGTGGATACTAACACAACTGCATGGCACTGCAGAGACAATTGCAATCCTCACAAGAGAAAATTCAAAGAAGAGGCGCCACGTACGCCTTCGAAACGATCAAGTTCGCAGCAAAGTCTACTTGCATCGATGCTTGCAATCGATATCAAGCTGCCGCTCTGGTTCTTGGAGGCGCAGTACCATATCGCTACTCGGAAGGCAACAGCGGGCTGGCAGGTTACGCTCTATCTATACCGGGATGTACTTCACCAAACTCCACTTATGGAAGCATGCGCCAACGACGACGTGTATAGCGTGACGCGAATCTTGGCAAGTGGTGATGCTCGAGTGAACGACAAGTGCCGCGGTCAGACCGATCTCGATGTAAGTTACAAGACAAGTACACTACCATCGGTGATATGTAGATTAACGTGGCCACAAATTGCGCTGGGTGCGGGTTATAGGAACATCTACGAGCTTCTACGAGACCGTGAAGCTGCTGGAGGAGGTACCAGAATCCGACAACAAATCACCCTTGGCAGAATACGTCCTGTACCCGGCACATTTGAGACTTCTGCTCGCGCGCTTCCCAGCATGGACGCAAAGAGACGCCATCTGGACGACAGTGTACCTCGTCACAAGGATCTTAACCACGTCAACTATGGTCATAAAGAGCCCGGATCTCGCAGACAACTGCCAGAGGCTTCTGGAGTCTTATGGATCGATCTACAGTACCGAGAGTTTGCACTATGTGGTCAACATAGATGGTCTTACGCTCAGGATTGTAGACGTGGCGGTCAACTTTCTAGGTCAGAGAGCGGTCTCCAGAGAAGCAGATACCACGTACTGGCGACGGATCCTACAAGCAAACATCAATGCAAATGTCAGCTTGCTCTACTCGTGCGCCTGCGACGATGTCAAAGGGTCGGCTTTGGGCTCTTCAATGATCAGATATCTTCAGAACATCCCAGTGGACGCACTGGGCATTGCAGATTCGGATAAGCATGCTGATGGCCTATACCGCAAAGCTTTACAACGCGGCGTAAGGCACTGGGCTCGATTGCTTCACAATGCTGGCGTTGATCTCAATTCTTATGGTCGACGAGAAGAGCGATCACTACGTCACGTCGCGATGTCCTGTCGCTCGTTCGTTCCTGGCGATTTTCTGAACATCTTGACTGCTGTGCCAGAGCTACGCTTCGGTCCGGAGCCAGAAGATTGGAGTATACAATTTGTTGGCTATGCTTATGACCGTCTCGAGGACTTCTGGCGAAGCGTGGGGGCGTAAGAGATATCTAGTCGATGAAGACTTGGCGGTATCACTCGATCAAGAACCAACAGCTTATAACGAGGCGTCCAAGGACTTTTTCATTGCTTAAACAGCCCTTTAATCTCTTTTGCCTTTAGCAGCTGCTCCATTTCATCTACATCATCCTCATCTCTGCCCTCCGCATAGCCAGGCATGAGAGCCAACCACTTGAATACACTCTGCCTCAGCTCCCACGGCATTCTGGCCGGCATTTTGACAACCTCCTCAAGTGCCTCAACACATTTCCTCGCAGTAGCCTCAATCATGTTCTCTCCAGCAATTCTACTTACATCCACAGCTTCCTTCTCCATTCTCAAAGCATCTGCCAGCGCAGCCTTATACTGCATCATACCATCAACCACAACGCTTTTCGTCCTCGGATAGAAACTACTCATCAGATTCCACGGCTCGCCTGCACCAGTGGGATGAGAGCCCTGATCACCTGTCACAAAACAACAATCAGCAACAAACCCCACCACAGCACATCCTATTCGTTCAGCAACTCACCACCCCCTCTAAAATCACTCCTCAGCACCACACTCGGCACATCCGCCATCTTAGCCAACATAAACTCCACCACGGTTCCCGAGTCCAGTTCCGCTCCATCGTACGTAAAAAGCGCCAGATCGCACGCTAACAATGCTCGAATGTCTTTGTCCCGAATGTTGTGTGGAGTGACATGTCCGCGCTGCTCGAGATCTTGAGGGAGGAGAGGGATGAGTTTGCCGGAAGAGAGTCTTGTAATTGCGCGGCAGAGGAGGACGTTCGTGAAGAGGTCGCCTTGGGTGAAGAGGGGTCCGGCGTGGTAGTATGTGTAGACTTGGGGTTGGGATTGAGATTGGTGGGGTAGAGGTGGGGTGATTGTTGTTGTTGTTGTTGGGTGGTTGGTATGTGTGTCCAGTGTAGTGGGTGCTGCTGATTGTGTAGACATGATTCCAAATGGTTCGATAAGATGTATGTTGAGGTAAGAGTTTTAGTATGAGTATTAAAGGAGTCGTTCTGCAAGGCGCAAGGCAGGCAGGCTTGGCGGCATGAGTAGTGCCCATTAGAGGCTCAGCAACTAGCACTACACAAGAAGTGTGGAGCACGATAGGTTGCAACGACGATAAGGCGAGCGAAAAAGTCGTACTAAGAGTGTGAGTGTAGCAGATGTATTGTCCTGATCATGGCAACATCGAAGTATGATGTGGACATCGGCGATCGCCGACTGCTTTCTTGGTTGTATGTCACGGACAGCTAGAGCACATATCACGCTGTCTCGTTCTATCATGTTCTCGTACAATGCTTTTGGTGCAGAACGCTTGTCATGCTATCTTATCGCTCTGGCTCATGGAAGTCTGCGTGGGTCACTTGGGAATGCAGTCGCCAGACGCACGTTCGGAAGTCCCAACCACAGCATGACGATACGCTCAAGACCAATACCTCCTCCTGCGTGAGGCGGACAACCTTGACGGAAAGCATCGACATAAGGAGCGATACCAGGGTGCTTCGGGTCGACGGCGTTCGGGTGCTCCTTCATTCTCTTCTCTAGGAAGTCGGCCTTGTGAATGCGCTGAGCGCCAGACATGATCTCTTGTCCTCTCATGAAGAAGTCGTAGGAGTTTGAGTAGCCAGCATTTGGATTCTTCGGATCGTATGCTTCTTGTGTCTCGATCGTGGGCATTGTGTACCAAGGGCGAACCTCCAGTGGGTATTTGTCGAGCACATAGAAGTCAGAGTTGTACTTCTCCAGCACCAGCGCGCCGAGCCTCTTCTCTTGTGGCGTGCTCAGATCGTCGAAGTCTCCAACCTCTTCGCCAGCGTCGCGAAGCATTTGAATGCCCTCTTTGAATTCAAGGCGAGGTACTTTGCCAGCCTCTGGCAGCTTGAAAGGCTCCACGTGATACACTGTTCGGACGTGTTCCGTCTCTTTCTTATACCGCTCGTTGAGACCGTTGAAGATGTACAGGAAGAGGTTCTCGAGTAATGACACGACCTCATGGTAGTGCTGGTTGAAGGCCATTTCCAGATCGAGTCCGACGAACTCAGTCAAGTGGCGGTTGGTGTTGCTGTTTTCTGATCGGAAAACGTGTCCAATCATCATGACCTTCTCAAAGCGAGCTGCAATGAGACGTTGCTTGTAGAATTGTGGTGATTGTGCGAGATAGCCCTTCTTGTCAAAGTACTTGACCTCAAATACGGAAGCACCACCTTCTGTTGCAGCGCCAAGCATCTCAGGCACGTCAACGTCCAGGAAACCGCGCTCTTCGAGGTATTCTCTGAACAGCTTCTTGACGCCGGCTCTGATCTTCAGAATAGAGTGGTTCAGGTTTGCAGTCAGATCGAGCGTTCGGTTGTTCAGTCGTGTGTCAAGCGAGACGATTGCCTTGCCGTCCTCACGAACTTCGTTGTCCTCGCCTTCTGCCGGAAGTCGTCCTTCAGCATCGGCGACTTGCAGTGGTAGCTGTGAGTCGGCCTTGTTGAGCAGATAAAGTCTCGTCACATGAACTTCGAGGTTCTGAACTGTAGTGCTCTTGACTGGTTCAAAAGGCTTCCCGAGGACGCCATGCACCAGCACTTCGCTCAAAGTTGGAATACTGCCGGCGAACTTGACCATTTGCTTGCTGAGGGTGTCGCTGCCTGCCACGACGGCCTGAATCGAGTTCTCCTGCTGGGCGAATGTCAAGAATGACAGCTTCGCGCTCTGATTCCTCGCATTCAAGACTGTCGCTCTGAAGACTGCTTGAGGCCCATTTGCCTGATTGATGTCCTTTCCTTCGTGCTCGGCAGCAAGGTCGGCGAGTGTTTCGTACTTCGGTCCTTCGATGTTGCGCACCATTGGCAGCTCGCCATAGTCCTCTTTGCTCACGTCGCTCGCCTCGTCGGCCTTCTTTCTCGCAGCCTCCTCAGCAGCCAAACGCGCCCTCTTCTCTGCCTTTTCCTTCTCCTTTGCCGCCTTCTTCAACGCCGACTTGGAC
Source organism: Septoria linicola (assembly GCA_024114885.1). NCBI lineage: Eukaryota > Fungi > Ascomycota > Dothideomycetes > Mycosphaerellales > Mycosphaerellaceae > Septoria > Septoria linicola. The sequence continues at coordinate 903,862 of CP099420.1, forward strand.
GGGCCCTTCTCGCCCTCGGCACCCTCGGCCGCTCCAGCAGCTGCTGCCGGCTGCTCGTGCTCCTTGGGCCGCTCAGCCAGGTTCTGTTCTTGCTCTGACATTCTGACTATCTCGCATTAGTCGACTACTTGCCACGATTGATTGCAGAACAAATGACATATACCTGACTATTTGTTGGAGAAGTTCTGAGCGCGTGAGAGAAGCGAGTCATTGGAAAGTTTTGGCGGGGTTGTTGTGCCAAGAGAAAGTGGGATTGTGACATGACTGACTCTACAGACCGACCTGTTCTCTTGACCCGTTCAAGAACATCTACTGTACGTGGAGTTCGTGCTTACAGAGACGATATTGGAAGCGTTCATCGAAGGAGCTGGCCGATCCCATTTCACTCTGCCTTTTGTCCACAATGTCAGGCCATGCCATTGCGATGCACGCATACCTATCTAGAGCTTTTTGACAGAGACTTCTCGTGCGTCGTATTTCTCGATGAAGCAGTACAAAGCGCGTGCGTGACCCAAGAGCTCGGCATATGGACAATGATTTCAAGCCACACGACTTCACGCTGATGCTTGAGCACGACGGCAATTGACAACAGGTTCTCGAGACAAGCACGTTCAGGAGTAGTTCGGTTACCCTGCACTATCCATTGCTGCAGGACTTCAAGAACAGTCCGCCCACTTGACCACGTTGCCCAACTCCTCACTGCCATAGTGTCCTGGAGTGCAGCCATTGCCCTGCACCTTGCAGCGACCAGTGTCGGTGGACTGGTTATCAGAGTTGTATCAGTAATTGTACTCAATCAATGTGAAATGAAAGTGATTGCTTACAGCTTGATGACGGCAAGGGTAAATGTCACTCAGATCTCCGTTTTGCACGCAGTCGCCAAACTGATTTTTGGCAGTTCCGCCATAGGTTGTTGGCAAAATGCAGTTCTGACACCAGAAGATTAGCGAGGCTGTTCAGAAGAATGGAGATGTGTGTGTGTCGTGGTCCGCGTACCCACGAGGCTTAAACGCCAACTGCGGCAAGGAGGATTGCGACTGCGAAGGACTTCATTCTGCTGACTGCGACTTGTAGAAGATGATGGACGATCGAGGTGCTGGAGCTGGGTCTCATGATTTCATACCTCTATCTTGCGGTTGTCTGACAGCGGTTAGTCCCATCGCCCGTTCATTCACCTATCCCACATGAGGTCGCTATTGCGCCGGCCATAGCCCTACTGGTGGCCTGTATGTCTTCCATGGCCATAGTGCTGACCGGGCTGCAGCAGTGCCACCGCCGTGACATCGCATCGGGAGAAGTGGTCGATACCACTCTGTTGCCAGGAAGATGAGTGATGCTCAACTCAGAACGTGAAATAACATATGAGGTAAACGGGACGGTCTGCTTGCGTCCTGCTTCGAGTACACATCGCGATTTGTAAGGTGTTCACTCCACGCGGAATGTGGTTGGATGTAGCAGAAAAGTCTCGACCTGTCTGGTGTATGTCTCGGGTTATCTTCGCTCGTCGTTTAGTTTGTGCCGAAGAAGAAAGTGGTCAATGTTGAACTTCGTGATGGGTATTTTCATTTCATGCCTCGTAAGAACTGCTGTACAAGAATCGCTCATGCATGAGACAGCACATCTGTCCTGTTTTCCAGAAGCCGCCAGCAGGGCGATCCTTCCTCCGGCGGGACCACACATGACACCACCCACTTCCATGCCAGGACTGAGCCATGATCTCTCACTCCGCCTTGGAGTGCTCTGGCTTTCTATGCTTTCATCGCGAACAAACAATACATCAAAACCTCATCAACTCCTTTACAACATCGCAGCGAAGCCAACAGCTGCAGCCAAGACAGCACTGTAGCTGGCAGCGTTCTTCATGCCTGCGCTGGTCGTGCCATTGCCCGGGTTTGGGGTAGCATCTCCAGTCACACCAGCGACACGGTAGCAAGATGGAATGTCATTGCAGAGAGTTCCATTGTCCGTGAAAGCCGTCACACCAGCTGCCAGCGCGTCGAAGATTGGCTTGGCGAGCAGTGCACTACCTTCTTGCAAGTTGGCTGGGTTCCTCTTCGCGATTTCAGAGTTGAAGTCGTACGATGTGGCGTTTTGCAGTACCAACGATGGCAGCACAAGTGCGGCAATGTTGTTGTTCACGAAGAATGACTGGTGGGTGATCAGGGAACCGATGGCGTCCACTGATGCGTTGCTCAGCTTCTGGATGTATGGAATGAGCTTGATGCCGTCTGCTGGGTCCAGCGGGTCTGGCAGCATCTTGGCGTTGGCAATCGAGACATTGATGGCTTCTTGCACGCCGGCGGAGACGCCGTTGAGTGTGATGGCATCGGTAAGAGATGTCAGATTGTTCGCGATCGCTGTGAGAGACACAGTCTGGTTTGTGATGTTCTGGACGTTTGAGATGATTGTGTCAATCGTCGAATATTGCATGTCTTGTGCAGTGGCCAGCGCGACGGTCGCGAGGATTGCTGTGGCGTACTTCATGATTGCGAGCTTCCAACGGCGGTTTTCGGAAGATGGCGGGGTGTGCGACGACGAGTTCTTTTGACGCGCTCAGAAACACTCAGACTCGTTGCTTCTCTCGATGGATTGTCGCGTCGATTTTCTTGAGCAAGAGGACAAACAAAGAACGAAGATCTGTACCACAGAAGCACCTACCGCCAGACTATAATCTACTACCAAGAAGTATCGAATGGCCTCGGCTTCTGAACGAGCGGCGCAGCCATTCGATGGAGTGAAGCCAAAGAGGATGACAGACCGCGGCACTAAACTGCGACAAGACAAGTTGTAAGCCTTCCGCTGCGAAGCATAACAGTGATTGGCAGAGTCGTAAGCTCTTCCCCGGACTCGCCTCCCAATGCAGGAAAGTGTTGATTCGGTGGTGTGGTAGAGACCCCAGATCTAGACGCGAGCACAACTCTTGTGCAACGCCCTTGGCTGAGCTCCCGCTGCGGAGAAGAGGCATTACATCACGTGCGATTGGCCTGGCCGAGGTGTGGCTCTGCTTCCACATGCTTGAAAGTTCACTTGTGTCAAGGGAAATGCCGTGCCAATGTACAAAGATGATGGACTTCACCTCCAGACCACGCCTCGGTGTGTCTCTACAAAGGAAGACGCTGCAAAGCTGTACATCTCCCGGGCAAGCCACACATTGATGTTCCTGAGTTGTTGCCACTGTACAGAGAGCTCGACCCGTGATCAGCAGAGCTCCGAGGAAGGATGTCATTGCTTCTGTTGAGCGTGTTCAGAATGCTGACTCTGGAGTCTCTCACTGTGCAGACCTATACGAGATGAACGAGACAAAAGTTTCCTTATCTTTGCTGCAAACAGCTCAAGCTAACATAACTCGTGTACGAGGGCAAAATCTTCACGAAGTTCACGGACTACAGCTCGATCAGTCATTGTCCTTTTCATCTGGCAAGCTATACAAACTAGACTTAAGCACAAGACATCTCAACTCTCCTACAGCCCTACATCGTGTAGCCAAATATGCTGCGTTGGCCGACTCGCGTATTGACTAACAGACAACAGATTCTGCAACTGTTCATCTCCAAGCACAAGAGTCTCTGCTGCAACAAACCATCTCAATCCCTCCGTACAAGGCGGCGTCGTCAACGATCCACTATACGTCCAAAATTTCTTGAAGGTATTGACCTGCTTCAAAGCCAGACTGGGCTCGAAGTCTTCCACCTCCACTTCTGGGTCTTCCTGCGTTGCTGGGAACTTCCCGCATTGCCCGAAGAAGTCGGAATGAGAATCTCTCCGGTTGTATGAGGGATCGATTCGAAATCCTACGACAGCTCTTGGTGTACCACTAGCATCGACATGGACGAAGTGCATCTCCGCTGTACTTGCGTCGCCATTCACGACATGTTCTGCTGGAGCATGCGTATGCCAGCTTTGGAGGTAAACTGTTGCATCATCGAAGTGGAGCTGAGGTAGCGAGGTATAATCGTCTTCGGTGTGGGCGAGATCGAACTTTAGGCCGTGGCCGTTGTTGACGAGTGTGCCGTTCCAGGTTCCGACGTAGTCGAAGGTTGGTCGATGAGCAGCCCAGGAGAGGCCGTTCGTGTTGAGCTGGATGGGTGATTGATGCGTGCCATTGCGGCATTGACCATAGCTTGGGTTGTCGGCCCAGTGCGTAGGTGAGTCGTACGACCAGTCTTCCGCTGAGGAGTCTCGTTTAGTAAAGCAGGCTGATGCGAGGGCAGCGAGAGCTAGTGTCGATAGCTTGAGTGTAGATGATGAAAGCATCTTGGGTACTCTGAGAGAATCTGCTCTCGAAATCGGCGAAGGTAAAGAAATGACCTGAGCTGATATGCCATCTACCAAGCTTGATTTGCGCCGCAGTCAGTCCTACCTCTACAGATCAGAACAGCTATGAGAAGAGAGCGGGCAGTCCTGCTCAGCAACGCTGACTTTATGTGACTGACCTAGGCCTCGACCGCTGCAACACGCATATTGCAGTGTCACTGCCAAACACTCGCCACTGAGGCCAATACCACTTCTCCGTACTTGCATCCGCCATGGCATCCACAATCCGCGGAGACCTTCGTAGCGAACGAGCGAACTCCCCAACATCTTCATCTTTTTTCCCCATGCTGACTCCGTCTGACTTCAGGCGCCCAGCCACTTATCGAAGCGAACAATAATATTGTGCCTCTAGCACTTCTCACCAAGCCACATCCTATACAATCCTACGGGATCATGTCAGCATCCTCCATCTGGCAAGATTTGCGAAGAACGCCCCATCAGTATGTTGGTGGTATCGCATTCGCAATTCCTGAAGAGGCTGACGGGCGTTCGCAGGATTCGGCTTGTGTTGACAGCTCGCTTATGTCCTGTAAGCTCGCTGCCAAGTATGTTGGCATGAAATGTCTCCTCTATTGTGGATATGACAAGACCATATATATCTTGCGTCCGGCGGCTGCGAAGGCCGAGATGTGTTCTGGACTGCTTGGGATTTGTATGGTAGTTAGTCGGGTAGTGTCGGGATTGACGGGACCCGGAGAGAAGAGCGACGGTGTTTCGTTCACGCTCTATGCAATCGTGATGCTGTATAGAAGTGGCGAGTGCGGTGTTGGAAGGTTCTTGAACAAAGTGTGTGCCGATTACACGGCTTGTCGTTCGTTTGTCTGTCCTGTGTATTACATTATTTACGCTGTCTCCTTATTGCTATGCCACCCATTGTGGAGCCTGTGTCTCCGTTTATGTTGTCAGGCGTTGAACCTCGACATTTGGGTCTGCATAACCTTCTCTGCAGACTAATCACGCCCGAAAGCGTGTCGCAGACAGATGGTGCCGAAGACATCCATCTCGATTACGCCGAGCATATGCGAAGCGAATCTTGGCGAGGAGGCGTTCTGTGGCCTCGTGGCCTGACTGGCGATAATATTTGGTTGGTAACGAGCAGTGAATCACTATGCAGCTAGCGTTCGTCAGTACGCCGCGGTAATGCATGTGATGAGAGTGGTCAACCGGGTCATGTCTTCCTTATCAACGCGAGCTCAGTCGCGTTATGTGGACGCCGCGCGCTGACACCGGTCAGTGTTTGAAAAGCCAGCTCGCAGCAGAAATGCCATAAACTGTGACTTGAAGCTCTCAAATCACGACGGCCGCCAGGAGAAACGCCACCACCGTAACGAAATTCAAGATCTCAAACGACACGAGATTCGCTGCAGCACCGGTCTGCGAGGCACGAGCTTCGCCAGTCCTGGTGGCGTCATTGCTGCTTGTACTCGATGCACTATTGTTGTCGTCTCCATAGCCGATCCCACTGCGAATCGCACCACTGACAGAGTTGTCGGCACCGGTGTCCGTGAGCTCAACACCAAGTGTACCCGTGGATCCGACGACGAGGCCACCGCCGTCAGTCGCTACACTGATATAGTAGCCGTCAGGCAGTGTTGTGGCTTCGCCTCCTGGCGTCAGGGTGACAGACCCATCGAGAATGATTGGGCCGCCATCCTTGTTCTGAACAAGAGTTTCGACTTCGCCGCCGATCGTAATGGTGGCAGTATCAGCATCACCAGTCTGCGTCGGATTCGCTCCAGAATTGCTGTGCGCTTCGCTGTTAGGCTCGGTCTGGCCTTGCGAGTCACTTTCTAAAATCACAGCCGAAGCGCCACTGCTTGGACTATGCTGGGGAGAACTGTTCGATCCAGCGCCAGTGTTACCAGATGCGTGCGTTGTACCCCTGGCAGTGGCGGAAGCATCAAATACGACTGAAGTTTTGATGTCGAAAGTCAAGCCCGCATCGCCGTAGGAGCATACAGTTCCATCTGAGAGCGTCTGTGCTGGACCATTGACGACGCAAGTCACAGTGCCAATCACTGCCTCTCTATTGCCTGCTTTGGCCACATACTTGGAGCCTCCAATGGTGAAGTCTTTGGTCCACGGCTCGGCAGTGGGAATGTAGCTGGACTTCGCTCTCACCCCACCTCTGCTGCTGCTGGCCCCATTTCCTCCATTGCCTGCATCGGCAGAATTATGGGCGTCATCGCCATCAGCGGTCTTGGCTGGATGATTGGCAGTACCTGGCCGCTGGCTATCCACATTTTCCCCATATGTCTGCGGAGATGCTGCCGGGCCATTTGCGCTCGCGGCACTACTTGCCTGCACAGAACTAGGCTTGTTGTTTGCAGGTAGAGTCGGGCCCGTATACCAGGGCAAAGTGGAACCTTCCCCTCGATGTGTCTCAGCCTTCGTGGATGGAAGGTCGTTCGCGATCGCCGTTGGCTGCGAAGTAGGTGCGACCGGAGTCTGGCTAGGTTGCGCAGCTGCAGTCGTCTTTGGACCATACCCGCCTGGCAGTGTTGGCCCAGCAGCGTGCTCAGCTTCAGTCAAGGCAAGTGGCGGATCCCATAATCCGTTGTACCACATCTGGCAACCAACAAAATCAGGAGAGAGCGACGTGATCTCCGGAGGTATGGCGAGTTGCGGTCTGAATGAGCTCTCGTAGATAACGCCGCATCTATATGTGTCAAGCTGATTGAGGCACTGGTTTTGGCCGATCCAAGCTGACCAAGGTATAGGCGTATTGAAGTCGGCATAGGAGACTGGATATCCAGTGATTCGGTCTGTTGACATAAGTCGCTGGAAGTGGTCTTGCGAGTATCGCAAACTAAGCACCGACTCAGAAGGCATCGCGAGAATGGCATCGCTAACCACTGTGCCAAAGGTATTTGAGCATCTGTCCACGGCATAGACCTTTGATATGCTGATATAAGCTGTGCCAGTAGTAAAAGTATGGCCATCTACCACAGCCGTTCTGGGTCCACCGGCCACAGCCGTCGCGTTCGCGCCATACGACTTTCCAGCATAGGCCTCTAGCACGGCACCAGTGCCATATGAGGTGAGCGAAGCAGATGGGGTAGCCGCACACATGTCTCGGGATACCGTGGTTGGAACTGGGAAGTACACAAGCTCCACGCCCTCACCATAGATTGTGCATAGACCACACCCATAGATCTTTTCTGTTACGCTCGACCACGACGATGCCGCAGTTTGGTTCATGCAGAAAGGTGTCTGGATCTCCGGGGCCGGCGTAATGGTGGCAGCAGCAGCAACGGATTCGCTATAATCGGCCCATATGCCATCGCAATCGACCGGATCGATCGTGCACGATGGTGAGGGTGCTTGAAAGATCCGCCCCATGGTATTCGTGTAGGTCGAGGTCGCGGTGATGGGTCCCGTCATCGTGGTCCAACTGTCCGATAGTGATATAGCCGGCGAGTACGTGACTCGTGGATGTCCATCGCATAACGTCGTGGCATTCTCATAGTATGTAAGATGTGCGAAGGACGTCCCGCCAAGCAGTGCCGTCGATGTTTCGATGGTGTTGTGAATGGCATCCCATGATGCTTCTGCAGAACTGTAGGATGAGTATGCATTCACACACGCAGTTGCATATGCTGCTCCAGTTCCGTTTGCAGCAGAGAAGAACGGCGCCGTGGCGTTGGACTGTTTAGCGTTCTTCTGTGGTGACTTGACGCTCCCGGGCTCAGGATGTGCCTCTGACAGCACAAGATACGAGGGCATGAGCAGAAGCAGACTTGGCGGTAGGTCGAACAACCTCATCTTGCTGGTGCACGGGCAAGACCTTGAGAGGAGCTGTTGCAGACCGACTGCGAGCTGGTTACGCACAAAAAGCGAATGTAGTCTCACAAGAGCAGCATGTTGTTGAGCGAGTGTGTTTCCAGAAGGCCCGGCGCACCATCACAAGGAGAGGAATGGTTGAAACCTTCAACTGATGTCTAGTCAAGGTGAGTGACCTCAGTCCCGCCCGGTGTCCCAGGTTCATGGTCTCGTATTTGCCCGCACTAACAGACGTTCTAAGACTTTTCCTGCAAGCCGAGAGGACTATCGAGTCGCGGCTAACTTCGGCAGTCTGCAAACGCGCGTCATTCTTGGGATCGCACGACTATAGCAAAGCTTCAGCATGCAAGCACATATACTTCCTCTGGCCAAGCGATCAAATGCTTCCAACGGATCCGTGAAGACGGTGCTATGTCGCAAGATCCTGGCGATGTAGCAGGCAGGTTGAGGTGCCAAGCTAGGAATATTGGTGCGAAAAAAGCTGTAAGCCGAACGCCACGCCAGACCAGGATCGGAGATCTCTCTATATCATGCCTGAAGATGATCTTGTTGGTGGCCTGCGGTGTAGAAGCAGTTAGACCTGGGCTCGTCTCGGCATTTTGAGACTCCCAATCCTTAAAAGATCGAATACAGATGTGCAACAAATGGCGATCAGGCCTGATCAGCATGTTGTCAGGAATGCAGACAAAGCAATCGGCGTCTGATGGCCCGCAGAATGACACTATATAATTCTATAACATGATGCCAGATCCCGCCGAAAACCTTATGAGAACACTTAGCCTCCATATGACAATCTTGGCCTGATTGTCCATAGTCACAGCAGGGCTACCCCTATTTGGTCGACCAGGATATTCAATGTCCAAGGAGCCTGAGTGAAGATGCAGCGACTGCCAAACGAAGCATTAAGTTAGATGCGTTCTCATCTTCTCAAGATCGCCTGCGACACTGCAAGCCAGCTGTTAGTCAAGACGGAGACTGAAGGCAATCAACACACTCTCATCTCCTGGTAAGATCGGCCAGGTGCAAATGCTGTCGCTTCACAGAGATTGGTAGGCAATGTCGTTGTTGACACGCTTTCTGTCCTAATTTCATGCTGGAGGACACGAATTGTGGTTTTCAAAGACCCAATCGTTGGCATATACGCAAAGCCAGGCTGATGTCACAGTCGAGTACTGACATGTCCAGCAAACACTAGCATCCAATTGACACCGCGCGCCTTGATCGGACACCGAGCAACATATCACAGTCCAAAAGAGGTTCCGCTTTAGGCAACAGCGACCCCACCTAAGCTCCTTTCAGCTGGCAGTTTCACAAAGCTTCACTTCGCTTTGTCCATATCCACGAGTGTATTATTGCACTCCGAATCAAGTCGAGCTGCATTCGAACACCAAACTTGCTGAGTATGGCTCCACAGACCTTGCTATCCTTGCCAAAGGATATCTTGGTCATGCTTCCAGAATACGTCCACAATATTGAGGACTACACAAACATCTCTTCGACATGCCGTACTCTGCGCGAATGTATGGCAACAGCGACTTCAAACACAATTCTTCGACTCGCAGCCGCACAGAGCAACATCTTCTTCCGCCCGTCACCTTACTTCCTGGTCACGGCAGTAGCGCGTGAACTGGGAAACTGGGCTCGACAGTCGGAGGAGAATGAAGCTATTTTTTCTCAAAGCTGCCAAAGCGGCATCGAAGGTCTTTTCCAGCTAGCACTATTGCATTGCGATCTGACCACTCAACGCATCAGAGAAATGTACGAGATGCGGATGTCCATCATCAATCCAGTCACAGACATCGTCGACAAGTGCGTGGGACAACAATGGCAGTCAACACCACGTTTCTGGAATGGAGGCGTCAGCGATGCATACACAATTGAGTCAGACGCAAGCCTTACATTTTTCCACTTGGCTATATATGGAGAGCTCTTTTCACCGGACTTTGAGCCCTTTTTGACAAGTAGCACAACATCTTCGGCGCGCAAGCTAAAGGTCGAGACGAGATTGGAATTTGTGAGATACTGCATCCCGGATCCAGCATCAGATCCAGATCGACGTAGTGAGGATCCAATCTCAGGGCCTTACCAGAAGGGCAGCGATGGCCGATATGTAAAGTGGCCAGATCAGAACAACATCGCTCTGACCTGGGTCATTCGTTCGTCCCGCTGGCGTCCACACTTCAAGCGCTTTCGCACCAAGGTGGCAGGCTACGAAGACTTCAAAGACGAGTTTGATGACGGATGGTGGTACGTCCCAAATCTTGGAGCGGATGAAGAGGGCGGAGTCGACGCGCACTGGAGGCAGAGAATGTGGGAGAACCTACTCGTTTGCCAGGGCCTTGAGGGATTGGGGATGATTCGGCCGGGACTGCAGGACGCTTGGGTGGAAAAGGTCAAAGCCTGGAGAGAGCAGATTGCAGCTCTGACGGAAGAGCCTGCTACGGTCAAGAAAGGCAAGCAAGCCACGCTCGAATATCCTTACTTGCTAGGAGATCTCAGAATTTGTGCTGCGGGCTACGTCTTAGGCACTGGCTGAGCGATCGAGTCACTGCGCCTAAAGTATGGGCACTGTCGCTCCGCTTATGCACCAAGGCGGGCGTGAGGCACAATTGGCAAGGCGTTTTTCTTTTACGAGCAAATTGGCTCCATCTCATGGCTTGCACGCTTATTGCTGGCTTAGTTCGCAAACATTGAAGTCAGCGATAGAGTGGAACCCGATCCTGGGTTCCCCCCGTGTGCTCCAAGAAATTCCATATTGCGGATGTCGATGCTACGAAACAGCACTGAAACTACGAGACAATGACTCTTGTCTTCGTTCATACGCTGCTAGATTTCGAGGGCACGTTTGACTTTAATTTGTTGATAGGAAGCTGGCAGAAATCTGTTCACGCCCGCTGCAACGCGCTAGGCATGACGCATAATCGTGTGACTTGATCGTGCGCCGAGAACCTTTGACTGTGAAGGGAAGGTGTCTGGCGTGAATGTTCATGAACACCCCAAAACGCGCTAAGGACACTAGCGCGTGTTGTCGCGTCAGAAGGACTTGTTTGTTGCTATGGCCAGGGATCGATCGACGTCCACTGCGTCGAAATTCGAGAGCCACTTTTCAGTCGCAAGACCACCAGCCGAAACAACGAGCTACCATCTCCTTCTTGGCCGGTGGTCAGAGTTGTGAGCAATGCGCTACGAGCAGAGGTCCACCGCCAAATCTGGTAGCGCGAAGCACAGGCTCAACCCTTCGAAAGAGACACGCACTGTTGCCACGCCACCTCGCAAGCTGCCGATGGGACAGGTACTGGCAGATTGGGAGAACGACTTCCTGCTGAAGGGCGCGTCTGCAGAAGACTTTTTAAGACTCCATCAGATTCACCCTGACGATGTGGGAGGCAAGCTCTTAACATCTCTGAGGAGGAAGCCATTCAATTTCAATAGGAAGGACATCATCGAGGGTTTGCGGGCTCTCTACCGGCATTACGGTCTGAACGTGCCGGTCTACAGAGAAGTAGCCCGCCGCTTCCAAGATGCTGAGGCTTCCTGGCAGGGACTCGTGGGTGCAGAAGGCGGTACCCATCAAGGACCCCCAGCACAAGATCACGAGACGGCCTACGTTCAGAACCTGAGAGCGCAAATTCGCCAGCTATATGCCACACAGGACGAAGTTGAGGATGCAAATCGAGCTTGGGAAGCAGCGTATCAGAAGAAGGAGGCGCAACTAGCGGGCGCGGCTCGTCAGCTTGAGCACCAGGCCCGCGAGATTAAAGGCTTAAGGAGGCTGATGGCGCAGCAGGGCGCAGAACTGAGGGGATGACGTGGCTTATGGCGCCCTGCCTGAGTCGGATACATTCACGTCCAGTTCCGTTGGCAGCGAGGCCGTAACTTGAGTCTGTGATCCCAGAAAGTGGCAATCGTTGAAGCCACACGGTGAACACGCGAGCAATGTGGACAAGGCGCTGGTAAGTTTGTATTGCGGGCGGAGCAGCACAACCCACGTAAGCTCGCTGGCAGCTTATAGTGATGCGCGCGCTCAACGATGGTCGTGAGCATCTGGAGGGATCGGGACGTTGGCCTTGCGGTCGCCTTCTTTGTATGCATCTGCGCGGGTCAGCACTGTTGCGCACACAGCTAACACTGCCCGCTTACCTTTGTCTTCGTCCATGCCAGGCATCATTATCTGTTTCTGCCACACTGCTCTACCATGCATGAAGAAGACGTAGATCCACATAGCTACAAGCAAGATGGTCATGGCACTTGCAACCCAAAGAATGCCTTCGCTTTCTAGTTGTTGCCCAATCCGGATGGTATTGATGGTGAAGCCGACATTGGGAAACACAAACTGTCTACCGGGTTAGTGACAACATACCGGAGACGACAGAATAAGCCACTTACTGCCCACCACACGAGATGGAACGACATCCTTCTTGCACCAGCCAGCACACTCAGCACAGTGATAGAGAAGAACCAGAAGCTCAACGTCCAAAGAAAGATAGCAATGAAGTCGGCAACGCTTTGCAATATCATAATCATGCCAGGCCTTTCCATGAAATACTGACTATCGGCTGGAAGTGCTTGACTCATCCCGATCAAGGCAAGACCAGTAAAGGACGGTGGTCCAACCGCTATGAACATACCGGGCCGGAGATCTGGTGCAGGAAGTCCGAACTGCATGAGACGATGCATGTAGATCGCATATACCATGAAGCTCACCATCCATCCCAGACCCTGCATTGTAACTCCTGCCACGATGATTGGCAGCTTATACGTGACAGGTTGATCGGGAGCTATCAGACTAGCCAACGTTCCGGAGAGCATGACTGGAAAGATGGGCAGAATCCAGCCTGGAGTCATACTCTGGATTGTCAATCGTCCTGGTCCGGCTGAGAACAGGTATAGATACTGCAGGACTGCTACGATGAAAGTCGTGGCCAGGTACATCCAGAAGAGAACGCGTAGGGTAGTAACAAGCCATTCGCCTGTAGTTGGTACGCCATAGACTTGCATACAGCTAACCACATTTATCAGAGCTAGAAAGAATGTCGCGAAGAACAGCGATTCCGTCGGGTGCATGAGAGATTCTATCAGTGTGCCTGGAAACATGACGAAGCGTGCAGAGATGCCGGCGCATAGCATCAAGAAGATCCAGATGTCGAAGATGTACACAATCTTGCCAAGTGTGGCCAGGCCAGTGAACTGATGCGGAGTCGCGTGTAGAAGAAGTGCTATCCCGCCGGTGCTCATCTAGAATGAGAAGCCGGGAGTCAGTGTTGAAGATCTAGTACCTGTCGAGATGTATATCTTACTGGAAACGTAAACCACGCCCAGGTGAAATGCTTCAGGCGATTGCGAAACGACACATCGCCATCATCCTGCTTCACATTGTTGTTCCGCAATCGCTTTTCCACCTTATCGCCGTTCAATGAATTTGCTCCAGATGGAATCCTGGAACTCGGCTGGGAGGACGTCCATTTGCGCCACCACAGAGACTGCTCATGGTGCCCTGAGCTGGTCATGGTATTGAGCTTGACATCGATCAGCCTGTACGGAAGGAAGATCTAATCCGGAAGACTTGGGAATGGAAAAGGACTGCAATGTTGGGGTCGCTAACGGACGGGATGGATGACGTCTGGCATGTGGACTAGAACGTCTTAACCGCACACCAATGCACAGCTTCCAGGAAGAACAATCTTGTGACTGCCTTTGCTCAATGAAGCCTGTCACGAAGAGGTCAAAGCCGTGATTGATGCACTTGTGGACTCCACAAATGTTGCAACAGTGAAGAGAGCGAGAAACTGGTGCCTGAGGACATCAAACAACAAAATCGACTTCGTGTCATGATCGTGACACTCTTCGACCTCCTTTCACGAAGCTACAATGCCATCTGGGACCGAGTGGATGCGATCTTGCATACCTTTTAACCGGAACATGGCAAGTCTAGTGCAATGATCGAGAAGCGAAGGTCAACTCGAGATCTACGCAGGCTTGCCGATCGACGCGTCCACGGCCCTCCACTCATTCAACCCAGACGATGACTCCCTCGGGATGTTATTGCATCCGCAGCTCTATACCTCGGAGAAATAGGGCATCGAGCGAAAGCTGCTTGACGTATACTGACATATCACATCGGTGGTCAAACCCCGATATGCCGTATGGAGGCGGTGTAAGGCTCGGTATCACGGTACAGCCCCGGCCGTGGCAAGCCTTGAGTCGGCCAGTGACCGCGAGCTTGTGTGAAACATCAACCCTGTTGATTCTGGACTTAGATTGACACCTGGGCATGAACACAGGCAGGCATAAAGAGACGATCCGTCGCCACTTCGGTAGGTAGCACATTTCTGAAGGCTGCTCGCATCTCTAGCACGATTTATCTTGCCAATACCATGAAGACTACGATCCTCTACTCCATCCTTACCGCGCTGCTGTCGTGGAGCGTTGCTGTGGTCGCACAGCAGGACTCTGCTTGTCCAGTGGACAGATGCATGAGAATTGTTTTTGGCGTACGTCAATAAGTCTGACCACGACGCATCTGTTATCCTGACAATCTGCACAGACACAGTGCGTCAAACAATCCGATGGTAGCCCTTGCAATTCTTAAGCATAAAGGAGTAGGATCACTTGGAGCTCCTATGTTTTGTGTATGTGTTGGGTATCGTGTATCGTGCTGTCTACCGTGTGCTAATACTCCTTAGATCATGCCTACGGATTGAATCCGTAGCAAGTACTGTTTAGACAGCTCTGGTATGCACTCGCAGTCAACGAGTAATCCACTGGAGCGGTCTGGAAACCATGTCCACGATCATTCTTCAAAAAACATGTGCCACCCCACATTTTGATTGGTGCGCTTATGTTGGCATAGTATGTCACAGCTCTGCAGGGAGGGTCTTCTCCAGCAGCATTGTGTTCACCTACGGATTCCAAGAGGACTGTGGCCAAGCCGTCATTGCTGGACAGTGCAATGAACCACGTCACTTGACGACAGGTCGGCTTGAGCAATCGCACACTGTGCGGGGGCTGGTTCTCGGGCGCTCGAGAAGAGGTGATAAGAGTGCGGAATGGCCCAGACTTCATCATGGACGGCGATATGCGAAGCCAACAGGAGTGGTATACCGCATGATGAGGAGAACAGGCGCGACTGATCTGATGAGCTGTCGAGTTTTGAGCAGGGTCACGTGTCCTTGGCGTCCACTTTCCGTTCGCGCAAAGCGCAACAGACATGTAAAGTGCAGATACGGAGCATGAACAACATTCTGCGGCCAGATGCAAGGTCAAAAGATATGGCACAAAGTAATTGACGAATACCATACAGCAGAACCACTTGTTGATGGGCAGTAAAGCATACCAGTGAGCTCTGCTTCTGGGCTATGGAAGGTTAAGAATTGTGCCGTCTTCAAGCACGTTCCAGCCATAGCCCAATGTTACTACCTTGACAGTGCTCTCAAGCACAGCAGTCAGCAGTTCCCGCATCGCAACAAGTTATCGCCTCAGGCGAAATCCATGTGTAGTGGCAACAGGTTTTGTCGGGATCGCACTGTCGGCTTATGTCAGCATGTGTCACATATGGAAAGAACACAGGTGACATACGCGGTCCTCGACTCCGGCAGCGGCGCAGGTCAGAAAGTCCTTGTCACCGCCATTGCCAGACGTGCACGAGCTTCCCTCCGGCAGGCAGAAGGGCATAGCTCCCACGAATGGTACTTCGACTTGACAGCAGAGGCCATTGCCACACTAGCAACCAATATCAGCAATCCATAGATTAGTGATGTTGCAGATACCTACATCAATCGTGGAGGAGCTATCGCAAGCACTGATAACATTGTTCGGATCTGCAATCGCGTCGTCCAGTGTCTGATCTTGGGCATAGCTCAGGCTCAACATGCTGGCCACCAGAGTGAGAATAGCGGGACGCTTGGCGGCTTGGAGGTAGATATGAGCAAGCTTTTCCCGAGGTAGGAGTCCAAACTGAGCTTGAGATCGAGTCTGATGTTCAGCAGTGCTCGTGTCGCTGTGGTCTGCCTTTATATTGAGGTGGCGGCCATGTTAACCCGGTGCTTCCAATGATCTATTCACAGACCAACACGAGCGCAGTATGGCAGTCGTGCTATCGTCTTACTCCCTGAGGTATCCGATGATGTGTATAATTTGCCTTTGCCTATTGGGACGAGTCCGTGTCTTTTCCAGCTGTGTGCCAGCCGTGCAGACCGCCACGGCTTACGGGTAATATAGGTCGTAGTGCCTGTTTTTCCGGAATGCCACTAACATGTCAGCTGAGCAGCTTCGAAAGGCAAGGCATCAGTGTACACAGTTTCGTAAACTGGACCAAAAGTGGAAACGCAAAGGTTGGTGCTCAACTAACACTCTTTTATCACTACTCGCAGCCTCTTCTCGTTTACGAAAGTGTAGCAATCGCAACCATTTCTGCCGATGACAGCCGTACGAGGACTGCCAACGCATGAGACCATTGCGTCTTGAGTGCATAGGATGCTCCTCAGGCACAGCAGTTACTATCGCCAGGAATGCAGCAGAACTGCGCTGATGCGAAACCTGCGTCCGCGTAGCAACAGATCTCATCAGTCGCGCACTGAATGCGACGTCAGCATATGTTTAGCACAAGGGTCAGAACGTGAGACTTGCGATATTTTCGACATTAGCTTCTGCACACGTCCCGCCACCACCATTGTTACCATCGTCGCCACCATTGTTACCATCGTCGCCGGCTTGCTTCCTACAGCCAGTACCTGGGACACCGCAATATGGTACGTTGCCGACGTCCTGGACCTGGACTGTACAGCAGTCGTTGCCACACTAGAACTCGTTTTAGTGATACTTGTATGAAGAGAGCCACAGCTACATACTACTTTGATTTGGGGATATTCATCGCAATTGCCTATGATGGGGTTCGGGGCCGCCAACGCGTCATCCACCTCTGGATCGTATGCGTGGGCGAAGCTCGCCAGCCCAGCGGCCACAAGAAGGACGGTGAAATGCATAGCAATCAGGATGTTCTACCGAGTGAGGGTCTCAGAGGTACGACGGGTTTTTCAGAGTTGCGTCGAGGTGCGTCTCGGGCAAGACTTAGTTGGTGTGGGCTACCTTTATACTCCATGGCGTGGCAGTCAGCAGGCACTTTCCATCTGAGCTAATCGTTACGATCGATGGGACTGCACAGCGTCCACCGCGTTGCTTTTCCCAGGTAAAGTATTTTTGGCCATGCAATCATCAGCTCCCCTGTACAGGTGGCAGTCCTCTTTGGTACATATTCTCTTAAGCGCTCATTATTTCGCCTAGATGTCTGGGTACCCATGTACCGCGAAATCTTTATCGGTCAGCTCAGAGCATTATTGTTGTGATGGTCTGCTAGCCCACAGTGTCTGGACGACAGTGCGCTGGTGAATGTGGCTGCATGCTCCAAAATAGGTAAAGTTTTCTTGTGACATAGGGCTTCGACTAGGGTACCGACCTGGCTGTAGCAAGCGTGGTAAGTTTGACTTTCTGAAGATGATGTCCTGGCGATATTTCTGAATGTAGGGTCATGTTCGTTGGTGATCGGCATCGCTTGAACTGCCCAACTACGAGTTGCGGCATCTATGACTTCGCGACTTCGCCCTGTCAACACAATTGCTCGCTTTTCACGTTGCGATTGCGTGAGTTCCAGAGGAGAGGTAAGTTGGATGTGACATTGGCAAGTGACTATCAAATTACTTCGCAGCATGCAGGCTCGCAACGATATTTGGACATTTTGACATTGTCCAACGTGAAGTCGTAATGGAAGCCGACACAGATTATGGAGTTGACTGGCCATACCCTGCTCGCGATGCAAGTCCGTCGCAAATTGCCTAGTTAGGGCTAGAACTACATCACCTGGCAACACCTTGCGACTTCCTAATTGGGCAGCTCCGTATGTCTGGTTCGAATTCCATGCCAGAACATACAGATTGGCATGACCATGGGGTACACGGATCAATCGGTCTCCAGAAAAGAACTAGCCCTGCAAGGGTCCCCATCTGATGTTCAGCTTGAGGCATGACAAAGTTTGCTCGTGGTTTACATCTGCGGCATTAGATTACCTGCGACACATGTCAATCCCATGATGGGGCTGCCATGGTTGCAAGAGTTCCTGTCATGATTGAAGAGAAGCCATAGTGTCAATCCCGAGATTCGTAAGGCACGCAGCAGCAGTAGCCCGCTATCAATTCTTATCCCCGGCTCGTTGCATGAAGGGACTTTTTGCCAGCCTATCCCAATCGTGCATCATTTCTGTGTTTGTCTTGCTGACTTTCACTTCTTCTCCCGCACGTGTGATCATCTCTGTCTCGTATGCCAGCACAGCGTCAGACTGCGCCTGCTCTCCACGAGCTACGGCTGCTAGGAGGGTGGTCAGCTTAGCAACGTCTGCGATCCCATGATTTAGTCCTTGGCCTCTATGGAACGACATCGCGTGCGCTGCATCTCCTATCAGCACTTCTTTCCCATGAAGCGGTGTTTCCGGTAGTAGCTGAGGCTCCCAGATTGAGACATTGTTGGTAGGATTGGAGCGTCATCCGGGATCTGAAGCCAAGCTACCCTAAAGGACTCAGCGAATGTGGCGGCTGCTTCTGCTTTCAGAATCGGTAAGCTCGGCTTCGCCGTCCCAAGAGGTGTGTTGTCAGGTGCCCAGGTCCATTGAAGCTGGAACATCCACGTCTCGCGCTTGCTAGGGTCTGGCACTTCTTGTACAGATATCCATAACCAGTAGCCTCGAGGATGAATGCCAATCGCGAACACTGGACTGAGAGATTCGCGAATCAGTATTGCGGTAGCTGCATCGTTGTAGCAGACAGACGTGTTGATCCCGATGTATGGCATGCGCATGGCCAGTCCTTGCTCGGGCCAGTCCTGGAAAGCAAGCGAGCGAAGTGCACTATGCGCTCCATCTGCGCCCACTACCAAGGCGCCCTCGACATCTCGACAGGATGATCCCATCACATCGAAGCTAGCGCACACAAGATCTGTGCCTGTCTCTTTGGTGTTTGTGAGGACGTGAGCGTACTTCACATCGATGCCTTCAGCACATAATGCGCGAAACTTGCGACGAGACACGCGTAGCATTTTCACCAAGGGCATGCTCTTCACAAGTTCGCCAGTCTCTACGTTGTAGACTGGCATGACGTTGCCGTCATGAGGGAAGACATAGTGCGGGTCCACTGAAGTCGTCTGCAGACGTTTGAATAGATCTTCTGGGAGGATCTGTTGGAGCAATGGCAGTGCCCACTGAATCGACATGCCCCAGTCTCGTTGACCTCGAATCGTCGTCGCAGCCTCTTCTGCCTCGTAGATCGCAAAAGGAATGCTGTTCCTCTTCAGACCTTGAGCAAAGAGCAGACCTGTGACGCCAGCTCCGACTATGAGGACAGACATCTTGATAATTGGATCGTATAATTGTGACCGTGTGTCGATGCGTAAAATGTCTGGCGACAGAGCTGTGATCGTGAGCATATAATGGCCGAGTGAACAAGAGAATGAATGACAGTCTTGCATAGCTGTGTCTTGCAGCTTTGGTAAGCTGAGCTCTTGACAGACTGCAGCAGCTATCGTTTCGTTTTCTGCGTGGCTTGCATGGTGGACGAAGCTCGAGCGGCAAGGCCCGACTTCACCTCCCACTGGGGTCTGCATGCATCCTCATGAGACGACAACTGCATACATGCGTGCATTGCTCTCGTTCATTGTCAGATAGATGCTCTCATCTCATCGTGTTGTTGTCATCAGAAGAAGAGATCATCACAAGACTTTGGGAAAAAGAATATTCGGCTACTCACGGTACAGTCCTGATTAGGCAAGTGTCCTTGTCGCGCTCCATCTCCTCCTCCTCGGCCAAGCTGGGGAAGAAACGCTTTCCTTCGATGCTGACCATTCCATATGTCATGATATGCATACGACCGCCATTAGCCGTACCATCTTGACCAGATATAGAAGCTTCATCTTTCGGCTTAAGGCCTTTGTGACCAGGTTACGATTGTTCTTAAAAGCTCACCAGTGTAGGTACGCGCGGTAAGTCAGAAGACTCTCTTTCCTCCTCTCCTGATGTCTCGCACGTCTTTCTTGAGCGGCTCGCCGTTGAACGTGCTTGCTTTTGTTCTTCTGCCGGCAGCGCTGGTACTCTACATATCCGGCATTGTCATATACAGAATCTTCTTCCACCCCTTGTCCAAGTACCCCGGACCTCTACTCGCAAAAGTCACAGATCTCTACTCGACATATCATGCTCTACGAGGAGACCGACATCTCGAATTCTACCGCACGCACGAGAAGTATGGCCGTATCGTACGTTTCGGGCCCAACAGCCTCTCCTTCAACAGCGCCACCGCCTTGAAAGAAATCTACGGCTTCAAGTCCAATGTCCGCAAAGCACGATTCTACGAAGCATTCTGGGCGACCAAGGACTCTTTCAGCACGCATTCTGCAATTTCCAAGTCAGTCCACGCTCGTAAACGCAGAGTCTTGAGCCAAGCCTTCTCCGATGCAGCGATCAAGTCGATGGAGAACCACATCCTCGCTCATGTCCGCCAATTCTGCCAGAACCTAGCCGGAGACAACAGCCTCACAACTTTTGCCTCCGCAGGAAATCCTGAGAACAAAGGTTACGGAGCACCAGTCGAGATCTCTGATCAAGCCAACTACCTCACATTCGACATCGTAAGTAACTCACTCAGCAAGAATCCTGCCCGAGCACCCATGCTGACCTACATCTAGATGGGCGACCTCTGCTTCGGCAAAGCCTTCGGCATGCTCGAACGCCCCGACAACCGCTTCGCCATCGACCTTATTGGCAACGCAGCCCACCGGCACCTGATCTGTGGAACCTACCTGCCCATCCACTCGTACCACCTCGACAAACTCTTCTTCCGCAAAATCGCCGCAGGTCGCGCTCGCTACATGCAATACTCCAAAGCGCAAGCCGGAGAACGAATGAAAATGGGCAGTGATGTCGATCGTAAAGATTTCTTCTACTATCTGCTCAAAGCCAAGGATCCCGAGACGGGAAATGGGTTCACGACGCCGGAGTTGTGGGGTGAGAGTAATTTGTTGATTATTGCTGGGTCGGATACGACGAGTACGGCGTTGGCTGCGGCGGTCTTCTATCTTGTGCATAATCCGGCGAAGTTGGAGAAGTTGGCCAAGGAAGTAAGGGCGGCGTTTGGTGATGTGGAGGAGATTAGGATTGGACCTGCGCTCGCTGGACTCCACTACCTTCGTGCTGTTATTGATGAGGCGATGAGATTGTCGCCATCTGTTGGAGGACTTTTGCCCCGAGAAGTGCTGGCTGGCGGCATGGAGATTGATGGCGAGCAGATTCCCGAAGGAACGGTTGTGGGTGTACCGCATTATACAGTGCAGCACAACGAGGCATATTACCCCGGTGCTTTCGAGTTCAAGCCAGAGAGATGGATCGCAGGATCAGAACCTGGCATCACAGCAGAGTCTGTGGCCATCGTGCAGTCGGCGTTCTGCCCGTTCAGCGTCGGACCACGAGGCTGCATTGGTAAAGGTAAGCTTGACACTGCATTCTGGTACTCGATACAGATGCTGACCTTCACTCAGGCATGGCGTATAACGAGCTCATGTTGTCTCTCGCCCGTGCGATCTACATGTACGATATGAGGTTAGCACCAGGCTGCACAGTCGGCGAAGGAAAGCCGGAGCTGGAATACGGGCGACAACGGCGTGCTGAGTTTCAGCTGAAAGATACATTTACGAGCATGAAGGAAGGGCCACTAGTACAATTCCGATCGCGTCTATAGTCTAGTCTTGCATGAAGACATGAGTCCTCAGATGCCGCGCGATCAATTCTCCGTTTCGCTGTCCTCGCTCACGCCGACGAGGGCCATGAGCTTGTCAAGCCCAGATGGCTGAATCTCAAAGGCTGTCTGCATAACGACCTCAAGTTCAACTTCGTCTCCGGTCAACTCACGCTCGTCGAGGTCCGCAGGCGCGGCCGGGAAGTCGGATGGCGGCGTGCTTGACCGGAGATCCTTGGAGAAGCTGTTCGGACGCTCTTGATGACCGCTCTCAAGGCATGATGAAGGGCCTGAATTCCTGGAGCCCTCTTCAATGCTTGAGCTAGCCGTATTGTCGGCAGAGCTGGTCTCAGCTTCAAACTCAAGCAAGTCCGGCACCACAACCACCGCTTTCTTCTCCTTACTGCCCCCTCCCTCTGTATCACCCGCAAACAGATCCAGCAACTCTCCCTCCCTCACCACTCCCCTCGAAACATCCACCTCGCCCAGCGGAGCTGGCCTCCAATCATCCGGCAAGAGAGAAGCATTGTTCTTCGCACCGAGTTTGCTCTTGGCCGGCAGAACTGGCCTGGGCATAGCAGTAAGGCCGGAGGATTGTCCCTTTGTGGCGATGCGACCAAGTTCGTGAGCGAAGATCCATGGAAAAGTCATCAGTGGCATGCTCTCGAAGGTGAGAGCTCGTAGTGGCATGTCTCTGCCGCCAACGGTACGCATAGTCTTGTTCTCGAGCAATGCTTCTTCGATCTCAGCTGCCGTCACTTGATACATTGCAACGATGAAAGGCTTGATCTTGTCCCAGTCTCGATCGTGGTTAGTAGTTCCGGCCTTCTCATAGCACAGCTCTTTGTGCTCCTGCTTCAAGTTGTTCGTAATCTCTCCCATAGTCTCGGCAAACTTGTAGTCGCCAATCTCCTGGTGGTGATCAAGAATGAAGGTTGTGAACACTTCAAACTCTGTCTTGATGCCATGCTGGTTCATGATCCGCCGAATGGCTTCATCATAGAGAGCCTTGACCTCCTTCGCATCCCGTAGCATCCGCTCGCTCGGCTCGCAAGCAGTAAGAATGCGCTCATCGAATGGCATATCCCAGGCTGCATTGAACGGCTCTTTCTTGACCTCATTGTAGAGCTTACCGAGAACTTTGTTCGAGGTGTATACTTTGCTCTTGGCCTTGCTTTTGGGCTCGCACCAGTGGGGCCACTGCTGGACACGAAGCGATGCAGGCATAACAGCGGGTACACCAGTTTTTGGATAGTCAACGGCCTTTGAGTGCAGCTGTGCTAGCTCCAGGCACTGTTTCTCCTTCACGCCGTCTGGTAGCCAATCTGCCCAATACCGATGAGCGCATGCGATGCGGCTGAGGATGTCGTTCTTGATGTGTTGTACGAAGAACGAAGTCATGTTGTCAACCGTGACAGGGCCCTCAGCCATGACAGGATCAGGCGAGGTGTAGTCCATGGGATCATGGTTCCACTGTGGCGGTATGAGTTCGGGATCCCATATCACAATGAAGTCGTCACCATCAAGGTCGCCACCCGAGCACGTATTGGCCACGTCGCGATCACCAGTCTGTGGCAGCACTACACAATTCTTGAGATGGCGAAGAGCGATATTGTCGACTGCCTTCACGACACGTATGTCGCCAGGATGAAGTGATGGATTGCGTGCCAGTGCCACGACGCCTTCAACGACCTTGTAAGTACCCTGCTGGTGCGGGTCTGGAATTTGTAGGAAGATCTCCGCCAGTTTGGACTCGTCGTGCGCGTCGTTCCCGGAGCCCGTCGGCTCCTGAGCTTTCAGTGTACCAGTTTCGTCTTCCTTTGACTTGTAGTAGCCAGCCAATGTGCCTGACTCATCAGTGCAGCCCAGTAGGAACGCTCCTTGGTCGATGAATATGCGGGCTTTCTCCTTTAGATACTTCAGATTCCACGACCTCCATAGCCGCAAGCAGGAAATCACGAAAGGCTCATCGGTTGCCATGAAGCCATCGAAGATCATGCAGGCAAGGGCGATGGTTGTCTGATTGAAGTCAATGTTCTTTTGAAGCAAGTCAAGAGCCTTCTTCTCGCTCTCAAGCGCCTCTTGCATGTCAGACAACATGTGGCGGAGCTTGCCGAGGAAAACTCCATCAGGCACTCCCAATGCTGAGAGGACCAGAATCAACTGCACGTTGAGCGAAGCCGTGCTGAACTGTGAGATCCTACAGATCTCTAAGCCATTGGCCTTGGCCGGGAACTTCTGCTGGCTCGGCCGAATCTGAATGTTCATGCCTTTGAGTGACGGGTCTACGGCCAGCACGCCCTTGCAGCCAGCAAGTCTGAACTGGAAGACAGATGGATAGTCATGCTCAGAATTGGCGAGTCCGTAATGGTGGGCGATCATTCGAGCCAGGAACGGGGATATCTTGCCCACTCCGTCTGTGAAGCCAAAGCCATTTCGCTCGACATCTGGGATTGTCTCGACGTTGATGGAGTGTGGAATTGAGCGAGTCGTGGAGAAGCACTGCCCAAGTCGAGACACATATTTGGCGATAACTCGTATGCTGGTGAAGTCTCCCATCCAATCTCTGATGTCTGCTGCTGTGACACCAGTCGCTGGTGAAAAGAAATACGCGCCATGATCACGGAACTGAGAATTGCCAAAAGCAAGGAATTCGTAGTGCCTGTCCCCGATCTTGATACCATGCGTCATGGCACGCTTGACTCGTGAGAAGACCTCATTCATACTGTTGTCTTCTGAAGCCATGATCCTACCTTTGTAGCGCTCGTCAGTGAAACGGACACGCAAGAAGCGGTCCTCGTACTGCTGGTAGTATCTGATGACCCGATTCGACGTCTCGAGTACCGGAGTTGCCATGTACATTGTGGTGGGTGTGATTGTGACTGATGGGATCTTGGTGCAGTACCCTGGCCGCTTCTTTTCGACGACTGAAACTTTGTTGTGGAGCGGCAACATCTCGATCGGGTCGTAGTATCTGACTTTACGATCTGCCACCCTCTCGAGCATCTTTACCACACGTCGTGGCTCGAGACTGTTGAGCTGCCTCAAGAAGTCTCGGGTAAGATTGCACTCATGCAGAGCTCCGAGACTGATGCAGACCTCAAGCTGATAGCGCACTTCGAAAGGAAGCGGTACCGAATCATCAGCCATCTCTTCGAGGCCAGAGAGGAAGGACTTTGCGGCATTCCGATTGCCACTGCGAGGTGGTCCGAGCCAGTTCCACAGAGCATCGGGCCGGTATTGAAGGGAGGATGTAATGTTTCTGTTCGTCGTCATGTTCACGTTGTGGTCTGCAAGTGCTTGGCAGAGATTCCGGAACTCTGGAGTTTGAAGGACATCTGGCGTGAACTTCATCTTGTACGTTAGCCAGCGACCAACTTCGATCACGGTATTCTCCTTCTTCAGCTCGATAGCTGAGTTGCGTGCCCATGGGTACAGATCGATATCTGTCTGCCGCAGCCAGGTCTTGCGCTCATCCCAGAGAGTTGCCTGGCTGTCGTGTGTGCTTTTGGTGTCGTGGGTCTTCCTGAAGACCAAAGGTGGAGTGTCGATTGTGAATACTACAGAGGTGGAGCCGTCCTCATCGCGAAGCATGTATGCTTGTCCGATTTGCGCTGGCATGATTCGAAGCTTGAAATGACGCTCGATCAAGCCAGTCCTGCCAGAGCTAGGATGGATAGGGACTTTGACCGGGAAGCTGATGTGCAGGTCTTTGTGCTGTAGATTCATGGTGAGCTCGATCTTGATCTCAGCTGATGGCTGGGCAGTATGTAGGATCAGCATCTTGTCCTCCTGCTGCATCACCCCAAAGTCGAGTGCCGCCATTGCAACATTCATTCGCTCAGGAAGGTCTCGGTTACTGAGCGGGCTCCTGTACCAAAAGATTGGTTTGGTGTCATTTCGGGTGAACACTGCCTTCTGGAAACCATCTCTATCGTGAACAGGAAGAGTTCGACCGACCCAGGACCTGTCCTTAGGTGGCGGTTGGAAGAACACGACGCCATGTATGTCCTGCGGGTTTCTCTTGCGGACTTCGACTCGCGAGACGATTCCGAAGCGCTCGAAGAAGGAGTAAATGTCGTATGTCGTCCAATAGCGAGGCGCACCAGTGAAGGAGACGCGGAGCTCGAGTGGGTTATAAGCCGGCGACTTGTGGTGGTTGTGCATTGTGACGGGCGGTGCTCGAGGTGGTGGAGTTGGTGCGGTCAGTGAGCGCGGTAGTGGTGGCTCTGGTCGAGGTGCTGATGGTTGAGTTGCTGGTCTCGGTGCCGCACCGCGGCGTAGATGAGGCGGTGTTGCACGAAAGGAAGTGGGAGTTGAGGTGGATGTTGATGTTGAGCTTTCATCGGAGGGGAGAAGGTCGGTGAACGCCATATTGGCGACTTTGTCAGAAGATAAGATCAGCTCAGAATGAGGTTGATTCGTTGCGTTCACCACGAGTCGCATGTGGTGGCGTGGTTGTTGTCAGAAGACGGAGAGGACTGAGACTTGGGGAAAGTGCCACAAAGCTCACTTGAACGGCAGGCACGCGTGTCCAGGCCCGATTTCGACTCGATCCGTGATTATCGAGGAAGCCAGGAAGAGAATCTCTGCATGTTTGGTAAACTCACCTTTCGGGTCTTGATACTGGGTCTTCCTTCTTGGTGACCCTTGACCTCGCGCTTCATGTGAGCTATTGATGCTGCTCACTGCTCCTGGTAATTGAGACTCTCCGCTCTGGACAGTCGCGACAGCTAGCTGCACGGTGTTCACTGGGTGATGGAGTGAGGCCCAGTCTGTTCATGTTTGCAGACGTTCGTTTGCGCTCGCTTGTCACAACGGGTGCTTGCATCATCAGATGCAGGCGGCCGTATGTTGTGCATGCTTCCGTTCACCACTCGCTCTCCGCGCCACCCTGCGCGACCACGAGATGCATTGTGGCACCGTGCTTCAATGGAGACAGCCGTCTCAATACATGATAGCAAGAAGTACGCCATCCGGTGGAAGCTCGACAGCGCCACGACACGATGACTCATCAATGTGCATTGAGAAGGGAGGTCTGGCACTGCATGTCTTCCATACAACAGGATCTACAAGCCCCAGCCAGGTTCTAGCCAGTATGCTGCTCACAGAGATGCCTGAGTCCAATTGGCGGCCTTCTGGTGTACCCTTGGTAAAATCGATTTGACTCTCGTTCCAATGCCTCAGCAAGCTTATCCGAGACCCATTCACTATCTGACATCGAACTCATCAGCGGGGATTGCTCGTCCAGCCATGACCAGTTTCCGAGTGGATCTACAGTTCGACGCTTCCTCAACAAGCCCCTCTTGGTGGGAGTGGCACTCCATTTGTCGTCACGCTGTGTCTCACGATCGACGAGTCCATCCAGGTCCGACTTTTCGTCGTGCGCGCCTTGTGCGTCAGCATTGGTGAGCGCAGGGAACGCTCCGCCTGCCTTAAAGGGCGCATCCGCATGCAGTAGAGCCTTCGGTGCCAGTTCATCAGATATTTGCTGACCAGGAAAGTTGTCAGTGTCATCGGTATTGCCGTTCCCCATCAATTGTAGATAGAACTCCCAGTCGTGCCATGAATATTCTGGAGGGTCGTCTGCGCGCGAGTCCTTTAGCGCCTGCTTACTCTCACGCGCGAGCACGCGAAGGTAGAAGCGAAAGTCTCGGTCGGCATCGTTGTCTGCTTCATGGTCAGCCAACGTATCTTCAGGAGCGGGATTTCACAAGGCCAGCAATCAAGGCTTGTTAGCTCTAACTCTGGCAACGAGCAGAGTACCCCTTTGAGCCAACACACCTTTCTGGCCCGCCTTTCGATGCTCCTCCAGCTGCCCTCTGGTCACGTGTGGTTCCAACCGCTCCTTCAGTTTGCGCATAGTATGCTGATGATGCTCTTCGGCAGAGATGTGGTTTCCTTGGCTCTTCTTCTCGGAGTTGCTGATCTTGCTTGCAGCACTACATACTGCCGCTCGAGCAGACTGCTTCACATCGTCTTGAGGCAGAAGGTGGGTATAGGTCCAATTCGTTGCCTCTGAGAACGATTTCACCAGAGTGTCGCCCAGGTCCGATATCAGTATGGTCAGCGTCGGAACTGCAAGTAGCGACCAAATCACGAAGAAGGCTTTGCCAGAGTTCGAGGCTGGGGTCTCGTCACCATAGCCGATGGTCAGAAGTCCAAGAAATCCAAAGTACACAGCTTGATAGTACGTCCAGTCTGTTCAATTCTATCAGTCCTTGCCGCTACTTGGCAGCTATCTCGAGTGACGATGAACAACATACCTTGTTCGTTCTCTGAGACCATAAACACCACTGCGCCTACCAACCACAAGATAGCTGTCGTTGACAAGCTCGTTGCCAATGCAAAATATCGTCGTTCGCGCTCCGCTGCAGCCAATACCTTGCGCATCACGCGGAACTCTTCCTCACGGCGCTGTGCCGGACTCATCGTTGGAGCTACGTTAAAATCTGCCTTTGCAAACCATGAGATCTTGATCGTTCCTCGTTGCTGGTCGACCCCATATATCGCGTTTTCCCGGCGCTTCTCTGTGATGCGAGCCGCCATCTTCTGCTTACCACGTTCTAGCACGAGTGTTCGAATCGAACCAATTACTAGACCGACCATGAGGATGCCACCTATCGCGAAGGGAAAGAGTAGGCCGCGTCCGACATTGGTCTCGGGCGCATAATCACCTAGGCCTACAGTGAGTAGGGTCACATCTGCCCAGTATACAGCATCGAGATATCGCCATCCTTCGAGCTGGCTGTATACGAGAGCGCCGAGTAGTAGGTATATGATGAAAGACATGGTCTGTTGCCTCGTCAGTATCTCCATCGGCTTCTTGATTTGAACACTAATGTTATGGGCATTGTGTGAAACGTTGAAAATGTAGAGACAACAGGAGATTCAGCATGACTTACCTGAAGCATCAACGTTCTCTGAGCGTTGGTCAAATAGAAGTCTTTAGCGAAGTATCCTCTATTCGCGCCATGCACCGTGATGCACATCAGAAGCCCCACAATGATGTAGATTGAGGCTGCAAAGATGGCATAGTAGAAAGCGCTCGTGAGTGCATGATTGTTCGCCGGCTGGGCAGGCGGATCAGTGATGAAGTACTCCGCATCGGAAGTAAGGGCCGCCATGTCTGCGATCAACAGGACTCCTGCCAGGAGGAAGCCAGTAATTGTGATGGGCTGAGCGATGGAGAATTTGAGGCGTTTCGCCATGTTGAGTAGGAGAGCAGCATTCCCTGTAAGGGCGCAGACCAAAGAAATGGCGTTAAGTGCGAGCAGCCAGCTTGGATCTTTGAGGCGCTGTCCGCTTGCTTCCTGCGCCACGTGTTAGACATCGTAGTACCGGAGTTCTACCAAGCATATCTTGAGCTTACTTGGACGCCATCAGGCAGATACTCTCTCCACGAGTACACCAGAGCACAAATACTGAACCCATTTGCAATGGGTCCAAACGTTGCTGCGAGCAAAGGACATGCTGTCGAGGCGAACCACCATCTGCTGGGGCCCATCAAATCTTCATTCTCCCTCTGCGCCTGCCGCTGACTTGGATATACTTCTGCATCTTCAGCTACCTCCCGGACCGTATCTTCGATGCCGCCTGGGTCGATGGTGCTCATCGTGTTACCTTGGCGCGGTCGTACGCGCTGTAGCGGCCGGATTGTGTCTCGAGGGCATCGATACCCGCACACTCCATCGAGATCAGCGGAGGGAAGGAACGTGGTAGCTGTCGCGAGAGAGGCAGAAGTGATGTGGTGGACGCGTCTCCAGCTTCGCATGCCAGGATCTTCGCTTGGCTTCAAAACAAGCTTCTGTCCTGCCTGTGACGTCTGCTTGCCCGTTCTCACCTCGTTCTTTCTTTCACGAACACGACCTTATCGTATGAACCAAATGACTGTCTCGGGCAAGAAAATAAACGTAGCACGAGGCTGTGTAACGATAGTCTGTACCAAAGCCTCATGGCTGCGTGCGAGTGCGCAGCTCAAGCACGTTGATCCCCCTGCATACCAGTGGTAGAATATGCACTTCCTGGCTCGTGGCTTGCGCCGCAAACGTCTCTTCTCCTGGCCGTTATACATATCTGCAGACTCTGATCTGCTCCCTGGCCATGATACCTGTCACCATCAGCGAACGATGAGCCTGGACAGCTAGGTTTGAGTAGAGCTGAGGCTACCGCACAGGAACAGACAATTGGTCGCACTTCCGCAAGTGTGACCTTCGCCGTGGATGGGCACATTTGGCGGCCAAGCTTGGCAACAGTGGTTCTGGCTGTCTGAACTCCGAAGTCTCGCTCAGCGTGGAACCAGCTGGTAGGCTACGTGCAAGAATGGTCGGCAGCCGTTGTTGTTCCAAAGCATAACAAGAGGTTATCATTGCACCTGTTTCCAAATTGCAAGACGACAATCCAAGCGGTCTGAATGCAGCTGATCTTTTTTTGAGCGACCGGCATTTTGGAGATACTCTTGCACGTGGGGAGGTTTGCAAGCACGCGCTGCCGCCAGGTCTTGTACGTTGCCTGTGGTCCAGGCTCACGCTGCGCTCATTGTAATGTACAACGGTGCCGCGACTCTCCTTGGAGTGGCAGATGAGGTGAATTGAACTCGGCAGAAGCACTACAAGCCATTCAGTCAAAAGCATTGTCTGCCTGCTTTTCAAGGTGTCAGGCCCGATTCAAAGGTTTTCCAAGCAAGATGTTTACACAACTAGTCGTGGCGGCACTACTTGGTTCAGCGCTTGCTGTTACTACATCGACGCCAGATGCCTGCTTCCGCCCTCCGTACGCCTCTCTTTTGCCTTTGTCAAAAGACTCTGCCGTGCAGTCTTTCTGCAGATCCAGCTTTCCGCCTCTGCTGTGCTCGAGTACCTCTACGAGCACTTCAACAAGCACGGTTGTGCAAATCATAGCGACAGCAACAGTGTTCACTGGTACACAACTACACTCAACGATTCTTGGCATCTTCTGGATATCAGCATCTAATCACGAGTTTTACAGGCACGAATACAATCACAAGTGTTACTTCGACTGCCACAGTAACGACGATCACCGGCATACAAACAGTCTGCATCGTTGTGGTAGGTTCTTCAAGCTTTTCCCGGGCTCGCCAACTAATTCTTGTCTCTATAGAACAAGCGAGATGCCGTCGACAGCATATCTACGCCTCGTTTCGAAACAGATGACACACTCGTTGCAGAACTCACCAAAAGGAGTCAACGGCATCAGCGCCCGGATAGCCAATCATCAGCTTATCCGACTCCCTCTGAACTGAAGAACAAGTCGCCCTCGTTCATCAAGACCTTCTGTTCCTGCGCAACCTGGATCAGACGCTGCGAACCCATCAAGGCCACCCTGACCTCGTTCACCACTCAGAACATCTTGGCCGACACTACACTTCAGGCTACTACCACCGCCTTCGTAGACACCACCACCACGGTGCCCGCCGCTGCGACCAGTCAAGTGCCATGTCCTTCATGCTCAGAAGCGGACACATGCATCTGTAAGTCTCTTCCAACCTCCGAGAACAAATTCATGATACTGACCGTCCCCTTCTCAGACGGACTAGCGTTCGCCCAATACTGCCAAAAAGCAGGCAATTATGATGGCGCTGCCGCATCATCCCTTACAGTCACATCGGTCGACGAGTGCCGACAAGCATGCGCTGATAACTATCCGTGCAATTACTACAAGCTCGATGGCCGCAGCAATACATGCTCGCTTTACGAGAATGTGATTGATGGGGATGCAACTCCGGACTTGCAGTCGGTGTATGGGTATGTGTATGCGAATTGCTGAGAAGGTGGGACTGGTCTGTGGCATGAATGGAATGATGATGTATGAGATGCGGGTCGGGAAGCACAAGACGATATGAACAGGAACATGAGGTACCCTGGCCGTACTGCGACACCTCAATGGAGCTGGAGACAAAAAGACATACACATAAGTGAGTTCCTTCCTGGTCTAGATATTCTTGAGTTGGGAGCGTTGAGGACTGATGAACCAACGAAAGGATACAGCCATTCTCATTCGTGCTACTTGGACTCTCACTCCAACATAACCGTTGCGCCTGGCGCGCTTCAGGCTTCCGATCATCTGTCCCCGATCCCGCTTGGTGGCCATAGAAGGTAGTAGTAGTACTCCTCATGCGCAAGCTCCAGAGCGCAGTCCATATAGAGCTATCATCTGCATTCACTCTCTGGCCTGGCATCCGCTGACGCATGAACAGACATCGATTACCATGCGTTTTCAATGATCCTATCGATCGTCTTCCGCAAGCCATCCGCGATATCTCTCATCGTTAGACTCGTAGAAGCATCGGGCATATCAACTCTATACAGCGTGCGTCGGCGTCTCCGCCGCTGCTCCCTAGCACGCTGTTCTATCAATCACATCGGTCCCTTCAAAAGGTCCCTCGCTTGACTTCACAGAGTCCGCTCGCCGAACAGCGAACGTAGGCTCGCAGCCTTGCAGAAGTAGCATCTTGCGCCAGCTACCGTTTTGGCGATCTCTAGCTGCAGCGAAGTCTCTGATGGTGACAAAGACATGCTCTACTGTCCCGGGTATCTGGTCCTGTATGGGTGGTGCATTGGCTCCAGTCTGCAAGATCGACCAGCCTCCAGCAGTGGTTATGCGCACAGGTCCCCAGACGCATTTGAATTTGGTGATCCCGATTCGCTCTTGGAACTTGACGAGCAATGGGTTGCGTAGGTCCACTGGATCGGATTTGGGGTAAATCACTTTCTTATTTTTCGGGTCAGGATCTGCCTGGAACCAGAGCGCCTGTTGGAGCTTTTCGTATCCATCGATCGTGGCCTTGAAGGTTTTGTTGACGCGCTGGCAGGAGACGAGGAGAGTCTGCATGTTCACCTGTTGCGGAAGAAGAATAAGTGAACCGAGTCTTTTCAGACATAGGGTAGATCCTCCCCTGGCGTTGATGCTCACCTCGAGGAGAATCATCTCGAGCAGCTCGACCGTCGCGAATGTTCTATTCGTGGCTGAACTCATTTTGGCGGCCGAACTTGTGTTGGCGATGGTGGCCATCGTCGCGAGCTTGCCGATGTGAGTGTGTCTTGGTGGGAACAGAAATTTGGTGAAGTAGGAGAAGAAGAGGTTGCTGTGGCAACAAAAGTGTGGGCAAGCGAAAATGCTTATCGATGTAAGGTTTCGAAAGCAAAAGTGAAGCTGCAGGAGACCGAGCTACTCGAGCGCGTAGGTAAACAAGCAGAAGAACTGCTACCTCACCTCTCACTTCACTAAGGTCGTGAGGTGTCAGCAACAATTCGATCAATACCCATGATCCAACTCGATATGTCACACTGCGAGACGCTGTGATCCCCATCTTATAGTCCGCTCTTATCAGACACACTCGTCTTGCAGAAACGCTTTTGAGCCATTTAGAGCTTCCGAAGAGGTTAGTCAAAGTTAACAGTCCTGATGACACTTGTATCGCTCAGAATGACGGAAGCAGCGCGTCGATGAGGTGACGTCGAAAAGTGAAGCTGCAGCAAAGCTCGCTGCGTGAGTGAGTGCAGGGGTGGATAAGTAGAAGACCTGTTAACAACCTCACATCTTTCTTCGCACAGGCGACAAGTCAGTTGAATCACGTAGAGAAATCTCCCCACCTCATCGCCTCGGGTCTCTCCTCCGGATGTAGTCGTTCTCTACATCATCTTCGTTTCTGATTGTCTCGTGGCCACGAACGTCTTGGCATGGTCTGACATCTATTCGTGGAGTATCAGCAGTAGTGCTAAATGTAGGTCTTCACTCATCTCACTCCAGCGGACTGCAGTGCCATACAAAGTAACGGACCTCGCGGCAAGATCAAGTTGGTTTTCCTAAGATGCAATTTTCTTCTATCTACAAAGCAAAAGTCTAGCCGTCCGTGAACTCCCAAGATGACTTCGCTTCAATGACCAAACACTCTCAATTGAAACCTCTCCTGATTCACAACTCGCTTCGTCGCTCTCCCACTCGCTCAGTCAGTGCCCCATAACCTCTAGATGTAGAACATCGTCTCAGCGATCGTGCTGTGGAAAGGATTTGTATCCTTGTCAGACCAAGCCGGCTGACCACCATCCTTCTGAAGACCTCTCTCGACCTTGTCAAGCACATACAGGTCCTTCTCCTCCTGGGTAGCCCTGCCCACGTTGAGGCCATCGAATAAGACACGATCAGGCGGGCGGCCGAAGTGGGCTGGAGAAAGCAAGGGTGCAAGGTAGCATCTGCCGCGCTCGGCAAGGAGGTCTGCGTAGTATGCTGGCGATGCATAGCTGACTGGTGTGAGTGCGCGGGCGAAAGTCCAGCAAAGGTTGAAAGTGACACGCTGGAGCTGGTCGGCGTCGAGGCCCATGTTGTTGTGGATAACGAAGTAATGGCATGGCCTGGCGGTGCCTTTGAGGGCGCTGTGCGATTGAAGGAAGAAGTCGTAATAGTAGGGGTTGCGGATGGCTGGGTGATCTGCGACAAGTCCAGCCTTGAAGTTCTTGTTCTGATCGATGGCCTGCAAGACGTCAGTATTGGTTCAGGATAATTAGGACACTGCTAGGTCTTACCCATTCCGATGTCTTCTCGACCTTCTCTGCAGGGTAGAACCGGGTGTGATGACGCTTGCCACAGATGATCAGGGTGATCTTGGGACGATACTTCGAGAACTTGACATCTACGTCGACCATCTTCTCGCAAGCCTCTCTGACCTTAGGAAGCTCTATGTTCTTCACAGCGGCGAACTGGGAGTCAGAGACTCCATCGCGGAAGAAGAGAATGTTGGCAGGTAGACTTCCATTCTTCTTATACCACAAACGAAGGCGCTCTATCATCATTGCGGCCAGGTCCGCGATCATCTCTTGCTTTGATCGCTGGAGGCGGAGTGAACCTGGGTAGTTGACAGCGTATCGATCGTCGCTGGCAACAACTGCTGCAATAGATGGGCAGGATGGTACGCTGCCAGGGCCAGCATGCGTAACATCTGCACCGACCACCATGGTCATGCCCCCGTGATGCAGATATTTGAGCTCCGCGTCCGGGAGAACATGGTTGTGACCGCCAGCTTTGACGTTGAACTTCAAGGCAAGGTTGCCTTGGAACTGAGGATCGCCGAGGTTGCTTGCCTTCCCTCTTGTGACACAAATGGTGTGGACACCAGTTTTGGTGTCGGCCCACCACTTGACACGTTCGTAGGGATCAGCAGAGCTGCCTGGAAGTATGATGAGAAGAAACTTAACCTTGTCGCCGGCGAAAGTCTCGTCCATGAGTAATGCTCTTTCTGCGCGATGGAGGTCGTCAAGATTAGCGGTTGGAGCTTTGGCGACGCAGACTTTGTGTGTGCCCTTGAGACCATATCTTGTCAGAGCTTTGGCGAGCGCCTCGTAGATGGAAGTCTGGGCGCCAGCTCCTCCTATCTCGATGACTCCAAGCGCGCCCATCTGACCTGATACCTTGAGTGCTTTGCCTCTGATGTCCCATCTACCTCGGCGCAACGGACCATCGGTTGAGCAGCCCTTATGCTTGGCTGTGCCGTTGTATAGGAGATCTGGAATGCTCAAGATGCGAGCTTTGGTGGGCATCATCTTGCGACCTATGCTGATGCCCTTCTCCTGCGACTTCTCGATCGCTTGAGCGTCGAACATACTGCCTGGCGCAAAGGCGGCTTCATTGATATCGACGTTTTGCAGAGGAGTGTGCTGTGCCACTTTGAGCATCTCACGCATTGCCACTTCGGGCAACCTGCCTGGAAATGGTTGGTTTGGTATGATGTAGAGTAGTTCGGCCGGGACATAGTTGGGCCTATCGCGAGATCCCAGGTCGCAGACAAGGGTCCTGGGATGCTGCAGAGTATGACCAGCTGCCAGAACGTGCTCGTTGAAGTACTTCTCAACAGTGATGACACCGTGATCTTGATGCGTGAATGTCTGATCTGCAGCGCTATCACCAAATCCATTGATACGTCTGATCTTGCTGTCCTGTGGAGGGGCTGGGTGGATCCTAGACCGACCTCCGCTTGATGGATTTGAAGGCGTATACAATAGCTTGACGCGGCAGCCTCGCATGATTGCCTGGGATGTTATCAGCTATCAGACAATGGACTGAGATGAGGCGACAGCAGACTGGATCGTTATATTCGACCTTGATCTCTGTCACGTACGTTAAATCGTGAGTCAAATGATCTCATGTCGCTTGTGCGTAAGTCAAGATCAGCACTGCGGTAGAACGTCTGGAAGTAAGACAGGAGAGGTTGCTCGTTGATGAATGCAGCAGCAACGCCATGCATGTTCATCACAACTTGGTCTTTGACTGGGCGAATCGATGCGGAAAAGCCACGTCTGGCGTTGAGACCTAGGGGAAAGTTTGCGGCTCCAGGCTGGAGCGGGAAAAATCTGTCTCTACCGACCTTGACAGTCTTGGGTATCGTCATATTGCGTGCCAGTATATTCAGAGCAACGAGCCATTTTGAGCAATCGAATTGACCCCGTCCGAGGAGGAAGTTTCGAAATTCCGCCTTGTGAAGGGTGTGAGTACGTGTGATGCTGATCTTGTATCTCTGTTCCGCAGCATTGCCTTGAGGTGGTATCGTGATAGTCATCGCGATAGAAGGAGGCCCATCTTTGAGGAGGACCATGGTTGAGTGATAGTCAGTAGCAACGACATGACCTCTGGTATCCAGAGGAGCCAAACGAAGAGCCTTTTGAATTAGGTCCTTCTTGAAAGCGGCGACCTTGATCTCTTGACCTCCAGAAGCACTGAAAATTCTGATGTGATAGACGAACAGCTGATCGATACCAGGCAGAGTGACCGGGAAGTAGTTGACACGAGCATTGATTGCTGTACCACTCTTGCCAGCTTCCACCTTATTGGCGAAAGTCTCGCTGTAGAGAGTCGGCTCGGCCGCAGCAGCGGGTGGAGTAGTTGATGCCATGTTTGGAGCTGTGTGGTCGTTGGCGGCCGTTGTGATGATGGACGCGCTGGCGGTATATTACTGTTGGTGTGTCAGATCCAAGAGCTCGGTCACAGTATGTTACTGTTGGTGTGTTGATGTCAAGGTAGAAGAGAGGTCCAGGTTGCGAGCAAACAGTCTCTTTTATGCACTCGCAGCGACTTGCGCAAAGAACAAAGTGAAGTTGGGCTGGTGCAGTTTGCTATAACCTTACTCGCAGCGCGTGACGGCTCACATTGAGGTGAGATCGCGGGCCGCGTAGTGTTCGAGCATGAAGTGAGTTCACGTCAAGCGCTGGGGCTCAGATGAAGTTGC
The DNA here is from genome assembly GCA_024114885.1 of Septoria linicola. NCBI lineage: Eukaryota > Fungi > Ascomycota > Dothideomycetes > Mycosphaerellales > Mycosphaerellaceae > Septoria > Septoria linicola. The sequence continues at coordinate 940,960 of CP099420.1, forward strand.
AGGCTATTGCTGAAGCTCGGGCAGGCGCGGTCGATGGGACTGTTCAGGCGAGGCAGGAGCAACTTGACAATAAATCCAGGAACCGCGGAGTGCGGGCGACAATTCACAAAAGTATACATTGATCGCTCACGTCCGAGCTCGCTATACACAAATATACATCTACACTTTGCCAGGACTGCCTCATTCGCGATTGAGATCAGTCCTCCTTCCCTTACCTTCCACGGGAACCTCATCTTGGTATTCTCTCTGTGCCATCAGTGCCTTGCCCACCACGACCTGCATCATGCTGTAATTCACAATCGCTTTGATGTTCATTTCCTCTCCACGCTTGATAATGTACCCATTTATGTACTCAATCTCCGTCTGTGCCCCACGTCTCACATCAGCCAGCATCGAACTGATGTTGTTGCGGGTCTTGTTCGCGACGCTGACGACTAAAGTCTCAAGTCTCTCCGCGCTGAAACGGTTAGGGACATTTGGTATGCCTCGCAGCTCAGGCAGAGAGCGAATGATGAGGGAGGTCTCGGCAAGCATGAGACGCATTGTGCGGGTCAGAGCAAAGTTGTAGAGGAGAGTTCCGTTCCGATTGTCGAGCAGGGCAGTGAGAGGGTTCAGGATGCTGTTGACTGCGAGCTTTTCGAGCTGAAGTTGGAGCAGCTCGAGAGGTGTGAAAGCTACGCAGGCGAGGACTGGAGTTCGTGTCAAGGTACGAGTGATGTACCGGCCCGTAGGCTGAAGTTCGTTGACCTTCTCCTCATCCATCTCGCCTGGATTCTCCGTCCCGAAACCTGTTGGTGTTGGTGGTCGGTCGCTGCTCTTGCTGGGCGTCGAAGGTTTAGGAGGAACAGCCCCAACAGCTATGGTGCCGTGGCCTGCATGAACCACGAAGAACGGGTCTTCGATGGCCTTTTGTGGTGGGACATTGGCGCCATGCGAGACAATGCCTTGTAGATATTGCGGTCTCGTGGCTTCGTCTGTGAAGACATCTCGATTGACATCGTCGATCACGCCCATACCATTCTGCAAGAAGCAGATTGTGGTGTCCTTTGATATCCTATGCTTGAGGGCATCAAGAGCACCGATCGTTCGAATCGTCTTCGTGCAGACTATGAGGCTGTGAATTGGCTCGTCCGATTTCGCGTAGTCGCCTGGTAAAGACTTGCGGCCTTCCTCCTCCTCTGGTGCGCCAATCGGTTTGAAGCCCACCTTGCCTTTCTCTTCTTTCTCTTTCCGACTCGCCTGCTCTTGCTCATCTGCCACGATCTTCGCAACTTCATGCGGTTTCATGCCCGTCTGGTCTGACAAGTTGTAGACATCTGGTTTGCCCTCTTGCATCGTCACACCATGCCGTCTTTGCGCCGCCGGCATAAGCTCCACGTCAAAGCCTCCCCGTGGTACCAAGAAATCTCCATCCTGCACAGTGACGACTTTCTTGCTTCGCTCCCACGCCTGCAGCAACTTAGTTCGATGGAAGATGAGCGTCACTGGAGGGGGGTCCGGAATGCCTCTGAGTGAATGCGCCACCAGCTTTCCTATGCTCCCGGTGCCTAGCAGATGTATGCGCCTGGGCACGTTCTTTTGCGCAGCATACTGCTTGTCTGCGGGGGACATGGCAGCTCTCAATGCCTCCATTGCCTTGGGAACGATTTTCTCCTTGCCTTGGTGGTCAATGGACTGATCTTGAGGTTTCGCTTCGGTCGCCATGGTTCGTTTACTCGGCCATGAGCTTTGTCTTTGCTGTACTGGTATGGAAGAAGAGCTGTCGTATACGGCCACCCGGCCCACGTCAATGCTACCTCTGCAGCATTGTTTTGTTTGCCGAGGTATCCGGCGTGGCAGGCGGTAGAGATGTGAAGACAGTGTGAAGAATGGAGCAGAGTCTTCTTCAGCTCATCGTCTATCTAGCCGGCAATTCTGTTTAGCGGAAAGTCGTGTATGTCGTGGTTCAGGATGTCGTTGCAAATGGCGAGTCCTGTCGTCACCACACATCTGACTTTCCGACCGAGCTCCATACGTCCCACCGAGACATAACGACTTCTTATTGTTAAACCTTACTATTGTCCTTATAGTAATTCCGCATGCGTCCATGTCATTCCTATTGTCGCGCTAATAACAATAGGACTTACTTAATACTAATATCTAGCTTACCGCTACTATTACTATAACTAACGTATACTAGTACTACTATAATTATAGGCGACAACGAGGCCTTATATAGTACTCGCAATGTCAATCGCCTTAAGTAAGTTGTTACGCGTATTCTACGACGCTTTTAGCTTAGCTAATACTTAATAGTATACTTAATACTACTAGTATAGGCTCTACGTAGGCCGTAACTATATAAGCAAGTTACGTACTAATTAAGGAGATAGACATTAATAAAAATAAGAACGCTAGGTAGGCAATTTTCGTACTCTCTATATACTCGCTACTAACTCGTAGTATAAAATAGGCTATAGAATTCCTTAAACTCCTCTAACCGCTTACGCTACTCTATTATACTAGACGCCTCTAACTATTAGTTTTACGCGCTAGCGATATAGTAGAAGTAGCTAAATAAAGTAGAAGGTAGAGATAGTATAAAAAGAAAGGTTATAAAGAATAGTTATTAAAAGTAGAGAGTATATTATATACTATATAATATTAAGAAGGGTATAGCGTAGTAAAGAAGAATAGGGGATTAATCTTAAACTAACTTATATATATAGTATAGTAGTAATATACTAGGAACTAAATACAAAGTTAATTAAGTTAGTTATCTAAGAAGAGAAGAAAAAGAAGTAAGATATACTTCTTACTAAGCCTTAGATAGATACCTTAGGTATCTAGAACTATATGTTAAGAATGTATCCTAGATAGTTAGTCTAGATATAGACTTCTAAGCATGGTTCTGGATACCTAAGGCATCCACCTAAGGCTTAGTAAGAGGTACATCTTACTTCTCTCTCTTCTCTTCTTAGATAACTAACTTAATTAACTTTGTATTTAGTTCCTAGCATATTGCTACTACACTATGTATATAAGTCAGTTCAAGATTGATCCTCTATTCTTCTTTACTACGCTATACCCTCCTTAACATTATATAGTATATAACACGCCCTCTACTTTTAATAGGTTATAAGCCCGAGTTTATGCACTAAATAGGAGTAACCTATATTAGTACAGGTTACTTATATCCTTTATAGTTTATAGAAAACATTTAGGGCCTAGAAGTTTCCCTAACTATATTACTAACGAAGCTAGTTTGCACCTAGTAGTATATAAGTTAGTAAAGATCTCTATAAGATAGTAGTATGTTTCTACTTTATTAATACCTACCTAGTTCTCTACTATTGCACCTAGCATCACTAGAGTTAGAAGAGGCTACTTAGCCTTTCTACTACCTAGTAACAGAAACTCTACTAAGAGAGAAAGATCTGAGTCTTAGTAATTTCCTAAATACGAGGAATCCCTATCCCCTAGAGCTAGTCTCCCTACTACAAGAAATTACTCTTCTCTAGAATCCTTAGCTAGTCTAAAGCATTCTACTAATTATTTATTCTATTCACCTATTTCTATAATAGACTAAGAGGACAAGAAGAGCTAAAGGATTCTAATCCTAGACAGAACTAACTAGAAGAGATAGTTCAAGCTATAGACAGATAAGCTAGAAGGAAAGGACTAGTTCTAAGCAATCAGCCAACTAATTGTTAGAGAGAACCTATATATAGTTTAGTAGGACACTAGTCTTTAGATACATGTTACTTAGAATTAATACTTCTTAAAAGACAATATAGTATGTAGGTTTAGTATTAGATACAGTATTAGTAAAGATAATAAGATAGAGCTAGAGACATAGTATATTACTATACTAGCAGCTAAGATATAGGTGATTCTCTAGAACAAGTATAATAGAGTCCTAAAGTCCTATACTATAGGTCTGATTAAGTAGTTTATTATATTCAGGATATTACCTAATAAGATAATCAGGGAAGCATAGAGACACCTTAGAGGCCTAGGTAAGAGGATTACTAAGATTGATCCTTAGGAAGCCTACTACTAGAGCTAAGAGAAAAGGCTAAAACATCTCCTATAGTCCCTACCTATATTATACTAAGTAGCTAAGGATACTATTATGACCTAACTATCCTTAGATATAGACACTATTCTCCTTCTACTTAAGTCCTAAGAGGTAAGAGATAATCTAGACAAGATAGACATAGGTCTAGCTATATTCTATTCTAGGTAGCCTTACTAAGGAAAGTCCCTACTAATGTACTAGCTCTATAAGAAAGGGAAGCACTAGTTAAAGGATTGTCCTAACCTCCCTACTACTAAGAAACTGTCCTAGTAGAGAAATAGTACTAAGAACTAGAAGGACCCTTAGGGATCATTCTTTAGAGAGAGGGTTAGAAGATCCCCTTTACTAAGGAATGCTAGACATATTAAGAAAGCTGTCTACAAGTTATTATTATATAATAAGCTAAAGAAGGTTGTCTAGAAAATAGGCAAGTAGCTTTAGAGGATAGAAAAGTCTAGAAAGCTTCTAAAGAAAGGATTTTTAGCCTAGGAGTCTAGTTCTAGTTCTGATTCTAGAACTTACTCTAGTTCTAGAAGCAATAATAATTCCTTATTAGAAGATAATAACTAAGATAAGTTGGCCTATTCTATAATTAAGGCTAAAGGCAAGTTGTTACCCTAAGAATAACTCTTAGATTCCTATGCCTTATCCTATATAACTAACTAACTATCCTTCTTTAGATTAGTAAAGCTACTAAGGAAGAAAGTGTAGATCAAGGTAGGAGGAGGATACCTCTATATAACCTATTCTAGACTAGTATAGATAAAGGGAATCTTAGGAGGAGAAGTTCTACTTGATAGGGTACTATTTGTTCCTAATCTTAGAGTAAATCTTGTATTATAGAATCAGTTTAGTAAGCAATTTAGAGTCTAGAAGCCTAATTTCACTCTCACCTCCCTAGATAGCTAAACAGTTATGAAGACTAAGCTAGTTAGAGGTGTTCTATTTGTTAGTAAGATATTACCTCTCCTATAGGAAAAGTCATATTACTTACTATATAATCCTATAGAGGTTAATAATGCCTATACTACCCTATTAGAGAAGGATCTAAAACAGTAGAAGCTATAGTATAGAAGATTTACATACTTTAGAAGAGGGTTACTCTCAAACCTTTATAAAGTTACTAACCTAAAGGAAAGAATTCTAATCCCTAACTAGAAAGAGTATAAGTATAGGATCTATATAATAGGTAAGATAAAGAAACACCTAGGCAAGTCTGTTAAGAGAAGACCTAAAAGACTAGCTCTTATATTAGTAGATATCTGTAGACTATTACTATTATTAGTAAAAGGTTTTATATAGTAGCTTAAGATTGTTAATAACTTCTTAAGAAAGAAATAGGCATTTCTACTTAAGGCTAGATTAGATACACTAACTACTCTTTAGAACTAGAGGATTAAGGTAGAAAGGTAGTTAGTAGTACTCCTCAAGTCTATAAGAGCTAATAATGCTAGAGAGATTACTACTTTAATTAAACAGTAGGAGAAGGACTTTAGAATTACCCTTAAGCTAACTAAGGCCTATAATTCACTCTAGAATAGAGTAGTTAAGAGGTCTATCTAAACATTAGAGGCCTCTATTAGAGCAATGCTTGAAGAAAGTAAGATACCTATTAAGTTTTAGCTAGAAGCCCTTAAAGCATAGGTATATATAAGGAACAAGCTTCTAAATAGACCTAATATTAAGGGATTCAAGCTCTCACCTAATAAAGCTTTTAATAGGATCAAACTAATAGTCTCCTACCTTAAGGTATAAGGATATAGAGCTATAGTATATATAGATATAAGAGTATAGCCTTAGTAGGCAAGGAGTAACAAACTAATAAATAGAGGAAAGGATACTATGTTTGTTAGATACTATAATAATATAGTAAAGGTATAGAAGTTCTAGGAGCTAGACATGAAGGCTATTAAGTAGTACACTAATATAATCTTCTTTAAAGATAAGCTAGGTAGAGAATTAGACTTAAATATTAAGATTAAGAATCTCCCTAGTTCAGCTCTAGAAAGAAGACCTATTAGAAGGCTAAGAACTATTAGCTAGCCTACTCTATAAGCTAGTAGGAGTACCCTAGGTGCTCCTAGTCTAGGCTAGTAGAAGCCTCCTCTCCCTTAGCTATTAGTATAGGTTTAGGAAGGAAAGAAACTCTTTATACAACTTCTACCTCTACTAGAAGATATAGGAGAGTATAGAAAATTCCTAGACTAAGGGAAAGTTAAGAAAGAATCTAAGAATTCTGCCTAAGAAACTATAGAGGTAGATTAGGAGTAGATAGCTCTAAGGCAAACCCTTAGAAAGAGGAAAGCATCCTAAGAACTTAATAGATTTAACTAGAAGCTAAAGCTAATTAGGCTTAAGCTAGATTAGAATAGTTAGCTAGACAAGGAAATGCTCCTAGAGTATTAGGCTTTCTTCTTAGCTATAAGCTCTATTAACCTAGGTATCCTATAGGACCTAGAATTCTTAGAGGAAGTTAAAGAGATTATATTCTTAGCTGCTAAAGAAGTAGGAATATATAAATAGGAGGTTCTAATCCTAAGGAACTATAAGGAAGTAGTAAGTAATCCTAAGTAGGGTTATCTCTAGTAAGAAGCTATTTAGAAGGAGCTAGATATACTTATAAGTAATAACACCTAGACTATAGTAGTCCTACTAAAAGGGGCTAACCTAGTTACCTTAAGATAGGTCTTTAATGTCAAGAGAAAGCTTAGTAGAGCTATTAAAAAGTTCAAGGCAAGACTAGTTATAAGAAGGTTCTCCTAAAAGTATAGAGTAGACTATATAGAAACTTTTGCCCCTATAGTTAGGTAGGATACTCTAAGAGGATTTATAGCTGTAGTCTATAAGAAGGACCTGGTTCTATACTAAGTAGATATGAATAATACATTTATAGAGAGTACCCTATATAAGGATATCTATATAATCCTACTACTAGGTATTAACCTACTAACTAGTATAGTCTTATAAGTTCTAAGGAGTCTCTATAGGCTAAAGTAAGCTGTAAGAGACTAGAATCAGCTATATATGTCAAAGCTAAAAGGAATAGGATTTAGACAATTAGAAGTAGACCTATGTCTTCTAATCTATAAGAAAAGGAAAGACCTAATAATCCTAATCTATGTTAATAACATACCTATTACTATAGAGAGACTAGAAGATGTCCTCTAGTTCAAAGACTAACTTAGTAAGGTCTTTAAGATCAAAGATCTTAGAGAACTAGACAAGATTCTTAGAATAAGACTAATAAGAAACAGACAGTAAGGCTAGCTAAAACTTGACTAGAAGCACTATATCTAAGAGAACCTAGCTAAGATAGGAATAGGTTAAGAGACTATATTACTAACTCTTTTACTAATAGACAGCTATAAAAGTCTGAAGCCTACTAGACCAAATAATGAAAGGTATAACAAATAAGAGTACTAATCCATTATTAGAACATAGATATAGCTTATAACTATTATAAGACTAGACATTTCATTTGCCCTTAGAAGATTGAGCTCCTATGTTAGTAATCTAATAGTAGGACATATAAAGGCTCTAAAGAAGCTAACTAGATACCTGAGATCAAACCTAGACCTTAGTCTAAGATACTTAAGGAATAGTTAAGGCTACCTTACTAGATATATAGACTCTAACTATATAATGGACAAGACTAACAGAGTCTTAATCCTTAGATATGTCTTCTTCCTTTATAGTACACTAATCTCCTAGATAAGTAAGAAGTAGAAATCTGTAGCTATATCTATAATAGAAGCTAAATATATAGCTATAGGAGTATATACAAAACAGTTATAGTTCCTTAGTACTCTTTTAAGAGAGCTTGGATACCTAGAGTTAGTAGGAGAATGTTCTTACTAACTAAGGATCCTTAGTAACTAGGAAACTATTACTAGAATCAGGCCAATTTAGCTAAAAGGTAATAACCAAGCTACTTTTACTCTAGTTAAGGACTTATATGTTTATAATAAGTCCAAATATATTAATATCTTATATAATGCTATAAGAAAGCTCTAGTGGAATAGACTTATCTCTATAGAATATATAAACATAAAAGAGATAGTAGTAGATAGTCTTACTAAGCTAAAGAATAGACTATAGTTTTAGGAGTTTATAAGGCAGCTCTACCTTATATAAGAGATATATAAAAGATAACTCCAAGCCTTGGAGCTGAACTAAGAGGAGTCTAAAAGAAAGATTTTAGTTACTTAACTCCTCCTTAGTTAGACTTTATAAAGTCCCAAATGCTCTTACTAATATTAGACCTATTACTAACTATAATATTACTATATAGCACCTAGCTGAACTAGACACCCCCTAAGGCTAAGTACTAGTTAATGTTAAAGACCTCCTCTATAGTAGCTATTATCTCCTCTACTAGTATATAGTTACTCTACTCCCTAGCTTAATACAAGATCTCTATAGCTAAGAATAGTATACCCTAAAGACTATTAGGGAACTAAGAAGCTATATAGAATGTAACTAAGTAAGGGACTAGGCTATAAGGAATCTAGGGAGCTGTTAGAATTAGCTATAAGAAAGGATAGAGGCAACTTACTAGATAGTCTATATCCTAAACAATCTACTCCTATATAAGAGAGGAGGAAGATCTTATAGAAGGTATTTCTTTTACCTTTTTATAGGAGATAGTAGTATAGAAAGTTTGTTAGATTAACAGTTAGTGCTGTCTAGTTATTGGTCTAAAAAGCAAGTACTTAATAACTAATCAAGATTAGGACTAGCATTTGAGTACTATAGATGATCTATTGAAAGATCTAACTATATAGCATAAGTAGGAGTGTTAAGAATACATCCTAGATAGTTAGTCTAGATATAGACTTCTAAGTATAGTTCTAGATGCCTAAGGCATCTACCTGAGGCTTAGTAAGAGGTATATCTTGCTTCTCTCTCTTCTCTTCTTAGATAACTAACTTAATTAACTTTGTATTTAGTTCCTAGTATATTACTACTATACTATATATATAAGTTAGTTTAAGATTGATCCCCTATTCTTCTTTACTACGCTATACCCTCCTTAACATTATATAGTATACAACACGCTCTCTACTTTTAACACTATACTTAGATATCTATATCTAGACTAACTATCTAGGATATATTCTTAATACTCCTACTTATACTATATAATTAGATCTTTTAACAGATTATCTATAGTACTTAAATACTAGTCCTAATCTTAATTAGTTATTAAGTACTTACTTTTTAGACTAATAACTAGATAGTACTAACTACTAACCTAATAAACTTTCTATACTACTATCTTCTATAAAAAGGTAAAAGAAATACCTTCTATAAGATCTTTCTTCTCTCTTATATAGGAGTAGATTATTTAGAATATAGACTATCTAGTAAGTTACTCTTATCCTTTCTTATAGCTAGTTCTAATAGCTCTCTAGATTCCTTATAGCCTAGTCTCCTACTTAGTTATATTCTATATAGCTTCTTAGTTCCCTAATAGCCTTTAGAGTATACTATTCTTAGCTATAAGGATCTTATATTAAGCTAGGAAGTAGAGTAACTATATACTAGTAGAGGAGATAATAGCTACTATAGAGAAGATCTTTAATATTAACTAGTACTTAGCCTTAAGAGGTGTCTAGTTTAGCTAGGTACTATATAGTAATATTATAGTTAGTAATAGGTCTAATATTAGTAAGAGTATTTAGGACTTTATAAAGTCTAACTAAGGAGGAGTTAAGTAACTAAAATCTTTCTTTTAGACTTCTCTTAGTTTAACTCTAAAGCTTAGAGTTATCTTTTATATATCTCTTATATAAGATAGAGTTATTTTATAAACTTCTAAAACTATAGTCTATTCTTTAGCTTAGTAAGACTATCTACTACTATCTCTTTTATATTTATATATTCTATAGAGATAAGTCTATTCTACTAGAGCTTTCTTATAGTATTATATAAGATATTAATATATTTAGACTTATTATAAATATATAAGTCCTTAACTAGAGTAAGAGTAGCTTAGTTATTATCTTTTAGCTAAATTAGCCTAATTCTAGTAATAGTTTCCTAGTTACTAAGGATCCTTAGTTAGTAAGAATATTCTCTTACTAACTCTAGGTATCTAAGCTCTTTTAAAAGAGTACTAAGGAACTATAACTATTTTATATATACTCCTATAGCTATATATTTAGCTTCTATTATAGATATAGCTATAGATTTCTACTTCTTACTTATCTAGGAGATTAGTATACTATAAAGGAAGAAGATATATCTAAGGATTAAGACTCTATTAGTTTTGTCTATTATATAGTTAGAGTCTATATATCTAGTAAGATAGCCTTAACTATTCCTTAAGTATCTTAGACTAAGGTCTAGGTTTAATCTTAGGTATCTAGTTAGCTTCTTTAGAGCCTTTATATATCCTACTATTAGATTACTAATATAGGAGCTTAATCTTCTAAGAGTAAATAAAATATCTAGTCTTATAATAGTTATAAGCTATATCTATATTCTAATAATAGATTAGTACTCCTATTTATTATATCTTTTATTATTTAGTCTAGTAGGCTTTAGACTTTTATAGCTATCTATTAGTAAAAGAGTTAGTAATATAGTTTCTTAGCCTATTTCTATCTTAGCTAGGTTCTCTTAGATATAATATTATAAGAGCTAGGTAAGGTTAAAAGCTAAGACCCGCCTTAGGCTCGTAGGCTTAGCGTATAGTATAACTATAGTACGCGTATATATCCGAAAGGAGGCAAGAATTAGTCTTACGATATCCTAATAGTCTTATTAGGAGGGCGCTCTATATATTACTATATACCTCTTTTATAATTCTAATTCTTCTCCTTCTAAGAGTAGTAATCTATAGAGGCCTATAGCTCTCTAATATAACGTAGGTATAGCGCTACTAGGGCTCGTAATAGGCGAAGTAGACGATTAAGGTAATCCTATAGATACTAACGAGGTTTAGGAGTAGGAGTCTACTAGTATAACCGAAGACGGCGCGTAGGTAGAGCGTATATAGCTTGAGGCTAAGAACTAGGAACTACGTCGTTACTTAGAAGTACGCGCTCTACGACGAGAGAATAATCCGCTCCTTATAGAGTTAGAATCTCTATCCTTAGTTACTTCTAGTACCCTTGATATTAGCGATCCTAAAGACGACGCTACTACTAGTATTATAGGTAGTATACTTTACGATAGCGTATCGTATACGCGATATAAAGGTCCTAAAGTTAGAGAACCTTATATCTTTAAGAGCGAGATAGTCCGAGAGGCGAGAGAGTTTATTCGTAGTCTTGAAGTAATCTTCTTTAATAGTCTATAAGAGTTTAGTATAGAAGATTCGAAGGTCCTATATAGTATTATATAGCTCGTAGGCAAGGCGTAAGAGACCTAGTATAACGAATACTCTAAGGTAATACCTCTAGACTATACTTAGACTAAGTTTAAGCGCTTTATCTATAACGTTATCGGAGATTAGGCGAATCGTACGATCCTTATAATAGTCGAGTATAAGAAGGCCTAATAGGGTAAGGGCTAAGGGGTACGTTAGTTCGCTATAGAGCTAGGCTACTTAGAGTCTTAACTAGGCGACTATACTAAAGCGTAGCTAGTACGCTAGCTTCTTATAAAGTTAAAGCTAGCACTTCGATAAGAGATTATTAAGAATTATACCGTGCCTAGTAAGCGCGCTAATTTAGTTACGTTAGTAAGGCGCCTAGAGTAAGCCGATAGGGTAATTCCTATATAGTATAACTAGGGCGGAAGCTAGAGTAATAGAGACTACGAGCGCGATACGTACTCGAAGCGTAAGCGCGTAGAGAGCGATACTCCTACGCGTAGACGCGACGATAGTCTAGGAGGGAATAGTACGCGTCGCTCTAGCGACAAAGGTTCTACTCGCTCTATTATAGGCTATAAGTATTTAGAATACTATAGCTATAAGTAGAAGGGGTATATTAGTACTAATTCTATCTACTTTAACTAAAGCGCTCGAGACGATAGTAAGAAGCTATTAGTACGTAAGGTTACTATAGAGACGCTGAAAAAAGAGAAGGTATTAGAGAAGGACTACGACCTCTAGACACCGAGCTTAGTAGCGATATATACCTCTCTATATAAGTCGTAAATACGACTTACCTAGAGGGCGTAGTCGAGGCGTAGGATAGGCTTAAGCTAGCCTAATTCCTTCTTAATAATACTACTAATATTAACGTAGTATTAAGATCCTTTGTCTTATAATACAGTATTATAGCTCGAACTAATACTACCTTACTTCTAGCTACCTTATTTATTAAGGAATTAGAGTATTATTATAGCGTATACTATATACGCGTATAGCTCGTAGACTCTATAGGAGTAGAGCGTATAGTAGGCGTAATCTTTTATACCTACGATATACTAACCTCTAATATAATCTTAGGTCGACTATAGAGGCGTACTTATCGTATACGAGTTAATAGCGGCTCGGATAAGTAGACCTATAGCGATACTTTTAAAAATATTAAGGTTAGGGAAGCCTATAAGTTTTTTAAGGACTTAAAGTATATACTAACTATATATATAGTAGTAATAAGTAAGATAGGCGAAGGTAAAGAGCTTAACCCTCTTCCTCCTAAGTTCTAATAGTTCTTCGACGTTCTAAACCTAATAGAAGAGATAAGGAGTAAGCTAGTAGATAGCGTAGAGTATACGATTAAGCTACGTCTAGGTACCGTTCTACTCTTTAGGCCGCTATATTACTAGTCGGGTAAGGAGCTAGAGGAATTAAAGAAATACCTTACTATAGGCCTTAAGTACGATTAGATTAAGCGTAGCGTTAGCGAGGCGGGTACGCCTATCCTATTTATACTAAAGAAAGATAGTAAACTAAGGCTATATATCGACTACCGAGGGTTAAACGAAATTACTATTAAGAATAGGTACCTACTTCCTCTAATTAGCGAAACGCTAGATAGGCTTATAGGAGCTATATAGTTTACGACCCTAGACCTTATAGATATATACTATCGGATTCGTATTAAGCCTAGCGACTACTAGAAGACTACGTTCTATATACGCTATAGCTACTTTTAGTACAAGGTGATACTATTTAGCCTAACTAACGCTCTAGCTACGTTCTAGGCGTATATTAACTATACTTTAGTAGGATTAGTCGATACGTGCTACGTAGTATACCTTAATAATATCCTTATCTATAGTAAGAGCTACGTAGACTACGTACGCGACGTATACGACGTACTTACGCGCCTCTAGAAGTTTAGACTCTACGCTTAAAGAGCGAAGTATAAATTCTAGTAGAAGGAAGTCGATTTCCTAGGCTTCGTAGTAACTACCGGAGAGGTTACGATAGATCTACGTAGGATAGACGTAATCGTAGCGTAGCTAACGCCTATAACGCTCGTAGAGGTTTAATCCTTCCTTAGGTTTACTAACTTCTACTAGCGTTTTATTTTTAAATACTCTAGAGTAGCGTCTCTACTTATAGCGTTGTCTAAGGGCGCCGTAGTAGGTAAGAAGCTAGGCCTACTCGAGTAGACTATACGAGAGGAGTAGGCGTTTACTAAGTTAAAAAAGCGTTTTTCTATAGTACTACTACTAAGGTACTTCGACTTTACGCTTAGGTTACGAGTCAAAAGCGACGCCTCTAATTACGTAATTACTATAATCCTTAGCTAACTCTTTAGGTCTAAATAGTACTCTATTATATTTATATCTAGGAAGATAATTACTATAGAGTATAATTACGAGGTATACGATAAGGAGCTTCTTATAGTAGTTAAGGCTTTTAAGGCGTAGAGGCCGTACCTTAAAGGCGCTCTATATACGATCGACGTACTAGTCGACTATACTAACCTTCGTAGGTTTATAGGCGTAAAGAAGTTAACTAGTAGGTAAGCCTATTAGGCTATATTCCTAGCCCTATTCGACTTCGTTATAACGTACTAGGTAGGTAAGCGAAACCTAGCTAACGCGCTATCGAGGCGTAGCGATTACGCTAAGGAGGTAGTAGAGGTAACTAACCTTCTACCTACCCTATAGACTAAGTTATAGCTATAGGATAGTTAGAGTACGAGGGACGTAGGCGGACCGCTCGTAGCTCGTATCTATACGACTTATAAAGAATAGTATTCTTCGATAGAGAGAAGTACTAACTCTAACCTATAGTAGTAGTTTTTAACGCCTATACGAGTAGTAGGTATAATTACTAAGAGCGAGGAGCTATATATAAATGTCTTAGACTTAATCCTTAGATATACTCGCGCGCTAGTATAGGCTAAGCTAAGTATAAGCGTAGTATACTCGTAAGCGATAAGTAATAGCGGCCGATTCGAGTAATATACTATAAGAGAGAGGAACCTCTAGGTAGACGATTTACTATACGTACCTAAGGACTACGCCTTATGGACGTAGGTAATTCGTATATATTACAATAATACCCTTATAGGCTATTTTAGTAAGAATAAGACTATCTCGCTAGTACGAAGGAAGTACTAGTAGCTAGAGATAACTAAGGATATCGTATAATACGTAGAGTCCTATAGGAGTTACTAGAAGGTAAAGGCGCGTCGCTATCGACTATATAGCGAGCTAACTACGCTACTTATACTAGATCGTCTATTCTAAGAATTAACTTAGGATTTTATTATAGACCTTCTACCGAGTAAGCGAGGAGTATACGTATATAATACGATTCTAGTTATTATCGACCGATATATAAAGATAGTTATCTTTGTCCTAACTATAAAGAGGTATACTAGTAGTAACCTTATAGGAGTCTTAATATTAGAAGTAATTAGGTATTATAGTATGCCTATAAGTATTATTAGCGATAGAGGGTCTATATTTACAAGTTAGTTTTAGTCTGACTTCTACTACGAGGCGTATATAAAGCGTAAGCTAAGTATAGCGTTCTATCTATAAACGGATAAGTAAACCGAAAGAGCGAATTAGACGCTTAAGACTTACCTACGTATCTACTACGCGGAGTAGTAAGATAACTAGGCAGACCTATTAGTATAAGCCGAGTTCGTATATAATAATAGTACGTATACGATATTAAAAATGTTACTATTTATAGTACTATATAGTTTTAATCTAGAGCTAGTAACGAGTAGGCGAGAAGCTCGAGGCGCGCTTTCTAAAAGGGAGGTACTAGCTACTAAGGAAGCTATAGAAAGATTAAAGAAGAACTATAAGACGCTAAGTAAACGCTAGCGAGAAGTAAGCGAGGCGTAGGCTAGGTACTTTAATAATAGGTATTAGGCTAAGGAATATAAGGTTAGCGATATAGTCTTACTATCGATAAAGAACCTACGATTAAAGGTTCTTTCGAAGAAGTTAGTAGATAAGTTTACTAGGCCCTTTAAGGTAATTAACGTAGTAGAGAAGTAGGCGTACTACTTAGCCCTACTACTAGACGCTCTTATCTATAACGTATTTTATATATCGCTTCTAGAACCTTAGAAGAGTAGCGAGACGTAGGTAGAGAGTATACTACTCGCGGACTACTAGAGTAAATAGGAAGTTAAGAAGATCCTTAGAACTCGAGTAAGGAAGAGCGTACGCTAGTACTTAATCCGCTAGTAGAGCTAGCCTAAAGAGTACGACTAGTAGGAACCTAAAGAATATATTAGTAGCTATATAGTACTAGATATATTCGAAGCGTAGCGTATAAGTAGGCGCGTAGTAAGGTAGAAGCGCTAAGGTACTAATACGCTAAGGCACTAATACGCTAAGGCACTAATACGCTAAGGCACTAATACGCTAAGGTACTAATACGCTAAGGCACTAATACGGCGATACTAAGTACTAAGCGCTAAACCTATATATAGGAGCAAACTTTAAATTTAAGAAGATAAGAAAATTACTAAGGTATTTAGGATATATCGAAGCGTAAACTATATTATTTATATACGCCTACTAAGTAGGTCGTATAGTGCCTATAGGTAAAGAGTAAGAATCTAACTATAGCCTATATAGGCGCGAGCGGAGTATAAGAGGCGTAGATAGGTAGTAAGCGAAGCGCTTATTTATCGTCTATAGAGAGCGCGTCGTCGCTAGCGTTTCCGCTACCGTCGACGCTCTCTACGTTCTTACTCTTATCCTCCTCTACCTCTACCTCCTCGTTAGACACTACGTCCTCTAATAGCTTACCTTTCTCCTAGTTACTACCCTTGAGGTAGGCTACCTCTATAGTAGCGTCTAGAGCGTCGCCGGAGGCGCCTACTATACGGTTAGTCTATAAAGAGTATTAGTATCGTATAAGGATCGTATAGGAAAAGTAGGTATACCTCGTACTATAGCTTAAATATAGCTACTATAAAGTTAGACTAGCGCTAGGTCTCCGCTAGACTAGCGACGGATATCGCGCTAGCTAGTAGCGAGCTAAGTACGCTTGCCTTATATAGCGTATCCTAGCTACTAACGGCTTTACCCTTATTACTAGTAAAAACCTTCTTAGCGGTCTTAATAGAGGTATAGAGGGCCTTTAGGCGACGCTTTACCTACTCTTTACGTACGCTCTTAGAGAGGGTCTCTAGCTACTCGCAGTAGTATAGTACGTAGCGCGCCTACCGCTTAAGGTTTCCGTTAGTAATATACTTATAGGCGTAGTATTAGCGCTTATAGCGCTAATACTTAACCTTCTAACTAGGCTTTATTACCCCGTCGCACGCTAGCTCGTCGTCTATACGTAGTCCGTTAGTAGTTAAAGCGTAGTTAAGGAGTATTCGAAGATCCGTACCGTCGTAGGTATACTTAATATAGTAGAGGTAGATCTCGATATCGCTACGGCCTCTAATATTATCGATAGTATAGGATAGGCGGTTTAGGACTACGACTCTAGTACGTTTTAGTAGTATTATACTTACGTTAGTAGTATAGTAATCGTATAGAGACACTAGCTTACTAAGAATATAGAAAATATTATATACGTAGAAAGAAAGTCTAAGAGAGAGTTAGAAGAGTTTTTAAAGAATATACTCGAGCCTAGCGACGTAGTCGCTATAGTAGAGATTATATTACTACGTAAACGTAAATATATATAGTAACTCTTTACTTTATAGCGCGTATTTACGTAATACGTTAAAGGTCCGTAGGTATAACGCGTTAGAGACGCGATAAGCGCGGAATATATAAAGTATATTATAAAGACTAAATAGGCAGCCTAGAATATAACCTAGTAAGTAGGGGTGTCGCTAAGGGTAGCTCTCTTAGGGAGAGGAGATAGTTATAAGAGCTAGGTAAGGTTAAAGGCTAAGACCCGCCTTAGGCTCGTAGGCTTAGCGTACAGTATAACTATAGTGCGCGTATATATCCGAAAGGAGGCAAGAATTAGTCTTACGATATCCTAATAGTCTTATTAGGAGGGCGCTCTATATATTACTATATACCCCTTTTATAAATATTTCTAGTTAAGTTTTAGCTAGCCTTACTATCTATTTCTTATTAGTCTTATTCTAAGAATCTTGTCTAGCTCTCTAAGATCTTTAATCTTAAAGACCTTACTAAGTTAGTCTTTAAACTAAAGGATATCTTCTAGTCTCTCTATAGTAATAGGTATATTATTAATATAGATTAGGATTATTAGGTCTTTCCTTTTCTTATAGATTAGAAGATATAGGTCTACTTCTAATTATCTAAATCCTATTCCTTTTAGCTTTAATATATATAGCTAATTCTAGTCTCTTATAGCTTACTTTAGCCTATAGAGACTTCTTAGAACTTATAAGACTATACTAGTTAGTAGGTTAATATCTAGTAGTAGGATTATATAGATATTCTTATATAGGATACTCTCTATAAATATATTATTTATATCTACTTAGTATAGAACTAGGTCCTTCTTATAGACTATAGCTATAAATCCTCTTAGAGTATCCTACCTAACTATAAGAGTAAAAGTTTCTATATAGTCTACTCTATACTTTTAGAAGAACTCTCTTATAACTAGTCTTACCTTAAACTTTTTAATAGCTCTACTAAGCTTTCTCTTAATATTAAAGACCTATCTTAAAGTAACTAAGTTAGCTCCTTTTAGTAGGACTACTATAGTCTAGGTATTATTACTTATAAGTATATCTAGCTTCTTCTAAATAGCTTCTTACTAGAGATAACTCTACTTAGGATTACTTACTACTTCTATATAGTTCCTTAGGATTAGAACCTCCTATTTATATATTCCTACTTCTTTAGTAGTAGAGAATATAATCTCTTTAACTTCCTCTAAGAATTCTAAGTTCTATAGGATATCTAGGTTAATAGAGCTTATAGCTAAGAAGAAAGCCTAATACTCTAGAAGTATTTTCTTATCTAGCTAACTATTCTAATCTAGCTTAAGCTTAATTAGCTTTAGCTTTTAGTTAAATCTATTAAGTTCTTAGGATACTTTCCTCTTTCTAAGAGTTTACTTTAGAGCTATCTACTTCTAATCTATCTCTATAGTTTCTTAGATAGAATTCTTAGGTTCTTTTTTAACTTTCTCTTAGTCTAGGAATTTTCTATACTCTCCTATATCTTCTAGTAGAGGTAGAAGTTATATAAAGAGTTTCTTTCTTTTCTAAATCTATACTAATAGCTAAGAGAGAGAAGGCTTCTACTAGCTTAGACTAGGAGCACCTAGAGTACTCCTACTAGCTTATAGAGTAGGCTAGCTAATAGTTCTTAGCCTTCTAATAGGTCTTCTTTCTAGAGCTAAACTAGAGAGATTCTTAATCTTAATATTTAAGTCTAATTCTCTACCTAGCTTATCTTTTAAGAAGATTATATTAGTATACTACTTAATAGCTTTTATATCTAGCTTCTAGAACTTCTATATCTTTACTATATTATTATAGTATCTAATAAATATAGTATCCTTTCCTCTATTTATTAGTTTATTACTCTTTACCTACTAAGGCTATACTTTTATATCTATATATACTATAGCTCTATATCCTTATACTTTAAGGTAGGAGACTATTAGTTTAATCTTATTAAAAGCTTTATTAGATAAGAGCTTAAATCCTTTAATATTAGGTCTATTTAGGAGCTTATTTCTTATATATACCTATACTTTAAAAGCTTCTAGCTAAAACTTAATAGGTATCTTACTCTCTTTAAGTATTACTCTAATAGAGGCCTCTAATATTTAGATAGACCTCTTAATTACTCTATTCTAGAGTAAATTATAGGCTTTAGTTAGCTTAAAAGTAATTCTAAAGTCCTTCTTCTACTATTTAATTAAAGTAGTAATTTCTCTAGTATTATTAGCTCTTATAGACTTAAGGAGTACTACTAACTACCTTTCTACCTTAATCCTCTAGTTCTAAAGAGTAGTTAGTATATCTAATCTAGCCTTAAGTAGAAATACCTATTTCTTTCTTAAGAAGTTATTAATAACCTTAAGCTATTATATAAAACCTTTTACTAATAATAGTAATAGTCTATAGATATCTACTAATATAAGGACTAATCTTTTAGGTCTTCTCTTAATAGACTTACTTAGGTATTTCTTTATTTTACCTATTATATAGATCCTATACTTATACTCTTCCTAGTTAGGAATTAGAATTCTTTTCTTTAGGTTAGTAACTTTATAAAGGTTTATAAGTAACCCTCTTCTAAAGTATATAAATCTTCTATACTATAGCTCTTACTATTTTAGATCCTTCTCTAATAGAGTAGTATAGGCATTATTAACCTCTATAGGATTATATAGTAAGTAATATAACTTTTCCTATAAAAGAGGTAATATCTTACTAATAAATAGAATACCTCTAACTAGCTTAGTCTTTATAACTATTTAGCTATCTAGAGAGGTAAGAGTAAAATTAGGCTTCTAGACTCTAAATTACTTACTAAACTAATTCTATAATATAAGATTTACTTTAAGATTAGAAATAAATAGTACTTTATTAAGTAGAACTTCTCTTTCTAAGATTCCCTTTATCTATACTAGTCTAGAGTAGGTTATATATAGGTATCCTCCTTCTACCTTAATCTATACTTTCTTCCTTAGTAGCTTTACTAATCTAAAGAAGGATAGTTAGTTAGTTATATAGAATAAGGTATAGGAATCTAAGAGCTATTCTTAGAGTAATAACTTACTTTTAGCTTTAATTATAGAATAGGCTAACTTATTTTAGTTATTATCTTCTAATAAGGAATTATTATTACTTCTAGAACTAGAGTAAGTTCTAGAATTAGAACTAGAACTAGACTCCTAGGCTAAAAATCCTTTCTTTAGAAGCTTTCTAGACTTTTCTATTCTCTAAAGCTACTTACCTATTCTTTAGATAACCTTCTTTAGCTTATTATATAATAATAACTTATAGACAGCTTTCTTAATATATCTAGTATTCCTTAGTAAAAAAGATCTTCTATCCCTCTCTCTAAGGAATAGTCTCTAAGAGTCCTTCTAGTTCTTAGTACTATTTCTCTACTAGAATAGTTTTTTAGTAGTAGAGAGGTTAGAATAATCTTTTAACTAGTACTTCTCTTTCTTATAAAGCTAGTATATTAGTAGAGACTTTCCTTAATAGGGCTATCTAGAATAGAATATAGCTAAACCTATATCTATCTTATCTAGATTATCTCTTACCTCTTAGGACTTAAGTAGAAGGAGAATAGTATCTATATCTAAGGATAGTTAGGTTATAATAGTATCCTTAGCTACTTAGTATAATATAGGTAGGGACTATAGGAGATGTTTTAGCCTTTTCTCTTAGCTCTAGTAGTAAGCTTCCTAAGAGTTAATTTTAGTAATCCTCTTACCTAGGCCTCTAAAGTATCTCTATACTTCTCTAATTATCTTATTAGGTAATATCCTAAATATAATAAACTACTTAATTAGACCTATAGTATAGGACTTTAGGACTCTATTATACTTATTCTAGAGGATTACCTATATCTTAGCTACTAGTATAGTAATATACTATATCTCTAGCTCTATCTTATTATCTTTACTAATACTATATCTAATACTAAACCTATATACTATATTATCTTTTAAGAAGTATTAATTCTAAGTAATATATATCTAGAGACTAGTATCCTACTAAACTATATATAGGTTTCCTCTAATAATTAGTTAGCTAATTACCTAGAACTAGTCCTTTCCTTCTAGCTTATCTATCTATAGCTTAAACTATTTCTTCTAGTTAGTTCTATCTAGGATTAGAATCCTTTAGCTCTTCTTGTCCTCTTAGTCTATTATAGAAATAGGTAAATAGAATAAATAATTAGTAGAATACTTTAGACTAGCTAAGGATTCTAGAGAAGAGTAATTTCTTATAGTAGGGAGACTAGCTCTAAAGGATAGAGATTCCTCGTATTTAGGAAATTACTAAGACTTAGATCTTTCTCTCTTAGTAGAGTTTCTATTACTAGGTAGTAGGAAGGCTAAGTAGCCTCTTCTAACTCTAGTAATACTAGGTATAATAGTAGAGAACTAGGTAGGTATTAATAAAGTAGAAACATACTACTATCTTATAGAGATCTTTACTAACTTATATACTACTAGGTATAAACTAGCTTCGTTAGTAATATAGTTAGGGAAACTTCTAGGCCTTAAATATTTTTCTATAAACTATAAGGGATATAAGTAACCTATACTAATATAGGTTACTCCTATTTAGTATATAAACCCGAGCTTATAACCTATTAAAAGTAGAGAGCGTGTTATATACTATATGTTAAGAATGTATCCTAGATAGTTAGTCTAGATATAGACTTCTAAGCATAGTTCTGGATGCCTAAGGCATCCACCTGAGGCTTAGCAAGAGGTATATCTTGCTTCTCTCTCTTCTCTTCTTAGATAACTAACTCAATCAACTTTGTATTTAGTTCCTAGCATATTGCTGCTATACTATGTGTATAAGTCAGTTCAAGATTGATCCCCTATTCTTCTTTACTACGCTATACCCTCCTTGACATTATATGGCATCTATAAACGCCCTCTACTTTTAATAGGTTATAAGCCCGGGTTTGTATACTAAATAGGAGCAACCTATGTCAGTATAGGTTACTTGTATCCCTTGCAGTTTATAGAAAACATTTAGGGCCTAGAAGTTTCCCTAACTGTATTACTAACGAAGCTAGTTTGCACCTAGTAGTATACAAGTCAGTAAAGATCTCTATAAGACAGTAGTGTGTTTCTGCTTTATTAATACCTGCCTAGTTCTCTACTATTACACCTAGTATCACTAGAGTTAGAAGAGGCTACTTAGCCTTCCTACTACCTAGTAATAGAAACTCTACTAAGAGAGAAAGATCTGAATCTTAGTAATTTCCTAAATACGAGGAATCCCTATCCCTTAGAGCTGGTCTCCCTACTACAAGAAATTACCCTTCTCTGGAATCCTTAGCTGGTCTAAAGTATTCTACTAATTATTCATTCTATTCACCTATTTCTATAATAGACCAAGAGGACAAGAAGAGCTAAAGGATTCCAATCCTGGACAGAACTAACTAGAAGAGATAGTTCAAGCTATAGACAGACAAGCTAGAAGGAAAGGACCAGTTCTAGGCAATTAGCTAACTGATTATTAGAGGGAACCTATATATAGTTTAGTAGGACACTAGTCTTCAGATATATGTTACTTAGAATCAATACTTCTTAAAAGACAATACAGTATACAGGTTCAGCATTAGATATAGTATTAGTGAAGATGATAAGATAGAGCTAGAGACATAGTATGTTACTATACTAGTAGCTAAGATATAGGTGATTCTCTAGAACAAGTATAATAGAGTCCTGAAGTCCTATACTATAGGTCTAATTAAGCAGTTTGTTATATTCAGGATATCACCTAATGAGATAATCAGGGAAGCATAGAGACACCTTGGAGGCCTAGGTAAGAGGATTGCTAAGATTGATCCTTAGGAAGCCTACTACTAGAGCTAAGAGAAAAGGCTGAAACATCTCCTATAGTCTCTACCTATATTATACCAAGCAGCTAAGGATACTATCATAACCTAACCATCCTTAGATATGGACACTATTCTCCTTCTACTTAAGTCCTAAGAGGCAAGAGACAATCTAGACAAGATAGACACAGGTCTAGCTATATTCTATTCCAGGCAGCCCTACTAAGGAAAGTCCCTATTAATGTGCCAGCTCTATAAGAAAGGGAAGCACTAGTTAAAGGATTGTCCTAACCTCCCTACTACTAAGAAACTGTCCTAGTAGAGAAACAGTACTAAGAACTAGAAGGACCCTTAGGGATTATTCCTTAGAGGGAGGGTTAGAAGATCCTCTTTACTAAAGAATGCTAGACATATCAAGAAAGCTGTCTATAAGTTATTATTATATAATAAGCTAAAGAAGGTTGTCTAGAAAATAGGCAAGTAGCTTTAGAGGATAGAAAAGTCTAGAAAGCTTCTAAAGAAAGGATTTTCAGCCTAGGAGTCTAGTTCTAGTTCTGATTCTAGAACTCACTCTAGTTCTAGAAGCAATAATAATTCCCTATCAGAAGATAATGACCAAGATGAGTTGGCCTATTCTACAATTGAGGCTAAAGGCAAGTTATTACCCTAAGAATAGCTCTTGGATTCCTATGCCTTATCCTATATAACTAACTAACTATCCTTCTTCAGATTAGTAAAGCTACTAAGGAAGAAAGTATAGATCAAGGTAGGAGGAGGATACCTCTATATAACCCACTCTAGACTAGTATAGATAAAAGGAATCTTAGGAGGAGAAGTTCTACTTAATAGGGTACTATTTGTTCCTAATCTTAGAGTAAATCTTATATTATAGGATCAGTTTAGTAAGCAATTTAGAGTCTAGAAGCCTAATTTCACTCTTACCTCCCTAGATAGCTAAACAGTTATAAAGACTAAGCTAGTTAGAGGTGTTCTATTTGTTAGTAAGATATTACCTCTCCTATAGGAAAAGTTATATTACTTACTATATGATCCTATAGAGGTTAACAATGCCTATACTGCCCTATTAGAGAAGGATCTAAAACAGTAGGAGCTATAGTATAGAAGATTTGCATACTTTAGAAGAGGGTTACTCTCAAACCTTTATAAAGTTACTAACCTAAAGGAAAGAATTCTAATCCCTAACTAGGAAAAGTATAAGTATAGGATCTGTATAATAGGCAAGATAAAGAAACACCTAAGTAAGTCTATTAAGAGAAGACCTAAAAGACTAGCCCTTATATTAGTAGATATCTATAGACTATTACTATTATTAGTAAAAGGTTTTATATAGTAGCTTAAGATTGTTAACAACTTCTTAAGAAAGAAATAGGCATTTCTACTCAAGGCTAGATCAGATATACTAACTACTCTTTAGAACTAGAGGATCAAGGTAGAAAGGTAGTCAGTAGCACTTCTTAAGTCTATAAGGGCTAACAATGCTAGAGAGATTACTACTTTAATCAAATAGTAGGAGAAGGACTTTAGAATTACTCTTAAGCTAACTAAGGCCTATAATTCACTCTAGAATAGAGTAGTTGAGAGGTCTATCTAAACATTAGAGGCCTCTATTAGAGCAATGCTTGAAGAAAGTAAGATACCTATTAAGTTTTAGCTAGAAGCCCTTGAAGTATAGGTATATATAAGGAACAAGCTTCTAAATAGACCTAATATTAAGGGATTCAAGCTCTCACCTAATGAAGCTTTTAATAGGATTAAACTAATAGTCTCCTACCTTAAGGTATAGGGATGTAGAGCTATAGTATATATAGATATAAGAGCACAGCCTTAGTAGGCAAGGAGTAACAAACTAATAAATAGAGGAAAGGATACTATGTTTGTTAGATACTATAACAATATAGTAAAGGTATAGAAGTTCTAGGAGCTAGACATGAAGGCTATTAAGCAGCACACTAATACAATCTTCTTTAAAGATAAGCTAGGTAGAGAATTAGACTTAAATATTAAGATCAAGAATCTCCCTAGTTCAGCTCTAGAAAGAAGACCTGTTAGAAGGCTAAGAACTATTAGCCAGCCTACTCTACAAGCTAGTAGGAGTACCCTAGGTGCTCCTAGTCTAGGCTAGTAGAAGCCTCCTCCCCCTTAGCTATTAGTATAGGTTCAGGAAGGAAAGAAACTCTTTATATAACTTCCACCTCTACTAGAAGATATAAGAGAGTATAGAAAATTCCTAGACTAAGGGAAAGTTAAGAAAGAATCTAAGAATTCTACCTAAGAAACTATAGAAGTGGATTAGGAGCAGATAGCCCTAAGGCAAACTCTTAGAAAGAGGAAAGTATCCTAAGAACTTGATAGATTTAACTAGAAGCTGAAGCTAATCAGGCTTGAGCCAGATTAGAATAGTCAGCTAGACAAGGAAATGCTCCTAGAGTATCAGGCTTTCTTCTCAGCTATAAGCTCTATTAACCTAGGTATCCTATAGGACCTAGAATTCTTAGAGGAAGTTAAAGAGATTATATTCTTAGCTGCTAAAGAAGCAGGAATATATAAACAGGAGGTTCTAATCCTAAGGAACTACAAGGAAGTAGTAAGTGATCCTAAGTAGGGTTATCTCTAGTAAGAAGCTATTTAGAAGGAGCTAGATATACTTGTAAGTAACAACACCTAGACTGTAGTAGTCCTACTAAAAGGGGCTAACCTAGTTACCTTAAGATAGGTCTTTAATGTCAAGAGAAAGCTTAGTAGAGCCATTGAAAAGTTTAAAGCAAGACTAGTTACAAGAGGGTTCTCTTAAAAGTATAGAGTAGACTATATAGAAACTTTTGCCTCTATAGTCAGGCAGGATACTCTAAGAGGATTCATAGCTATAGTCTACAAGAAAGACCTAGTTCTGCACTAAGTGGATATAAACAATGCATTTATAGAGAGCACCCTACATAAGGACATCTATATAATCCTACTACTAGGTGTTGACCTACTAACTAGTATAGTCTTACAAGTTCTAAGGAGTCTCTATAGGCTAAAGCAAGCTATAAGAGACTAGAATCAGCTGTATGTGTCAAAGCTAAAAGGAATAGGATTCAGACAATTAGAAGTGGACCTATGTCTTCTAATCTATAAGAAAAGGAAAGACCTAATAATCCTGATCTATGTTAATAATATACCTATTACTATAGAGAGACTGGAAGATATCCTCTAGTTCAAAGACCAACTTAGTAAGGTCTTCAAGATCAAAGATCTTAGAGAACTAGACAAGATTCTTAGAATAAGACTAACAAGAAACAGATAGTAAGGCTAGCTAAAACTTAACTAGAAGCACTACATCTAAGAGAACCTAGCTAAGATAGGAATAGGTCAAGAGACTATATTACTAACTCTTTCACTAATAGACAGCTATAAAAGTCTGAAGCCTACTAGACTAAATAATGAAAGGTGTAACAAATAGGAGTACTAATCCATTATTAGAACATAGATATAGCTTGTAACTGTTACAAGACCAGACATTTCATTTGCCCTTAGAAGA
Organism: Septoria linicola; assembly: GCA_024114885.1. Taxonomy (NCBI): domain Eukaryota; kingdom Fungi; phylum Ascomycota; class Dothideomycetes; order Mycosphaerellales; family Mycosphaerellaceae; genus Septoria; species Septoria linicola. Next base: position 967,392 of record CP099420.1, read on the forward strand.
TTGAGCTCCTATATTAGTAATCCAATAGTAGGACATATGAAGGCTCTAAAGAAGCTAACTAGATACCTAAGATTAAACCTAGACCTTGGTCTAAGATACTTAAGGAATAGTTAAGGCTACCTTACTAGATATATGGACTCTAACTATATAATAGACAAGACTAACAGAGTCTCAATCCTTAGATATGTCTTCTTCCTTTATAGTACACTAATCTCCTAGATAAGTAAGAAGCAGAAATCTGTAGCTACATCTATAATAGAAGCTAAATACATAGCTATAGGAGCATATATAAAACAGTTACAGTTCCTTAGTACTCTTTTGAGAGAGCTTGGATGCCCAGAGTTAGTAAGAGAATGTTCTTACTAACCAAGGATCCTTAGTAACTAGGAAACTGTTACTAGAATCAGGCCAATTTAGCTAAAAGGTAATAACCAAGCTGCCCTTACTCTAGTTAAGGACTCACATGTTTATAACAAGTCCAAACACATTAATATCTTATATAATGCTATAAGAAAGCTCTAGTAGAATAGACTTATCTCTATAGAATATATAAACACAAAAGAGATAGTAGTAGATAGTCTTACTAAGCTAAAGAATGGACTATAGTTTCAGGAGTTTGTAAGGCAGCTCTGCCTTATATAAGAGATATATAAAAGATAACTCCAAGCCTTAGAGCTAAACTAAGAGGAGTCTAAAAGAAAGATTTTAGTTACTTGACTCCTCCTTAGTTAGACTTTACAAAGTCCTAAATACCCTTACTAATGTCAGACCTATCACTAACTACAATATTACTATATGGCACCTAGCTGAACTGGACACCCCCTAAGGCCAAGTACTAGTTAATATTAAAGACCTCCTCTATAGCAGCTATTATCTCCTCTACTAGTATGTAGTCACTCTGCTCCCTAGCTTAATATAAGATCCCTACAGCTAAGAATAGTATACCCTAAAGACTATTAGGGAACTAAGAAGCTATATAGAATATAACTAAGTAAGGGACCAGGCTATAAGGAATCTAGGGAGCTGTTAGAATTAGCTATAAGAAAGGACAGGGGCAACTTACTAGATAGTCTATGTCCTGAACAATCCACTCCTATATAAGAGAGAAGGAAGATCTTATAGAAGGCATTTCTTTTACCTTTTTGTAGAAGATAGTAGTATAGAAAGTTTGTTAGATTAACAGTTAGTACTGTCTAGTTATTAGTCTGAAAAGCAAGTACTTAATAACTAATCAAGATTAGGACTAGCATTTGAGTACTATAGATGATCTATTAAAAGATCTGACTATATAGCATGAGTAGGAGTGTTAAGAATGTATCCCAGATAGTCAGTCTAGATATAGACTTCTGAGCATAGTTCTAGATGCCTAAGGCATCTACCTAAGGCTTAGTAAGAGGTATATCTTGCTTCTCTCTCTTCTCTTCTTAGATAACTAACTCAATCAACTTTGTATTTAGTTCCTAGCATATTACTACTACACTATATGTATAAGTCAGTTCAAGATTAATCCCCTATTCTTCTTTACTACGCTATACCCTCCTTAACATTATATGGTATCTACAAACGCCCTCCACTTTTAACACTATATAATATTAAGGAGGGTATAGCGTAGTAAAGAAGAATAAAAGATTAATCTTAAACTAACTTATATATATAGTATAGTAGTAATATACTAGGAACTAAATATAAAGTTAATTAAGTTAGTTATCTAAGAAGAGAAGAAAGAGAAGCAAGATATACTTCTTACTAAGCCTTAGGTAGATACCTTAGGTATCTAGAACTATACTTAGATATCTATATCTAGACTAACTATCTAGGATATATTCTTAATAATAGTCTATATAAGTTTAATAAGGCTAGCTATATTATAGAGATAGCTAAAGGCGTTACTACTATTATACTATACTTATAGTATAAGCGTCTAAGTCTTAAAGAGGAGTATAAGACAGTAGTAGGAGGGCTATCTTATACGTACTATATACGTATAGCTAAGTCTAGTTATTAGGCTAGTAAAGTAGTTAGTAATAATAAGGATAGCGAGTCTAGTAGCGAGTCTAGCGAGTTAGAGGAGCTCCGTATCTATATAAAGGTATTAGAGGATAGGCTTAATAGGATAGACGGTGCTATAGGAACGATAAATAGCTAGATTAACTAGCTTAAGGTAGAGGCTAATAGTAAGGCTCGCGACGTATAGAGTCTATAGAAGGCTATATAGCTAAAGGAGGACATTCCTAAGCCTATTATAGTCTAGTTAGTATAGCGAGTTTATAAGTAATCGAACTACGAGTTACTACGAGTATAAAAACTAATATCTACTCTTGTCCTATCCTAGTATACTAATTCCTCTAATCCTATCTTCCTTAGGCTATAATTTAACTAGTATTTACTCTACGAGTCTGTAGCGAGTACTATTTACTACTACTCCTCGTTACCCTACTAGTATACTCTACCTATAGCTTCTTCTATCGCTTCGGTAATAGCTTTACTACTTATTAGACTAGCTATTTAGATAGCGTTAGTTATACTAGCTCTATAGTAGTCTATTTATTATATTATTACTATTATATAGGCTCGGTAGGCTCGGTAAGCTTAGTAGACGTATAAATAGTATCCTATTATTTAATCCGCTTAAGGGCCTACGAGGTCCTTTATAAATTAGACTCTCTACGTTTAGCTATACTCGTAGAGGACTCGTCGTACGATAAATCTATTATTTTAAGTATAGTATAACGGTTAGATACGTATACCTACTACGTAGGCTTTTCTTACTTAATAGTAGGCTTATTATCCTATTTAATACTCTTAAAGATAGCTAATAAAGTACTCGCTACTTTACTCGTAATAGTACTCTCTTAATTCTTTTACTTATTCTTTACCTACTTTAGCGGCTTTAGTTATAGTATTAGCGTCTCTTTATAGATAAGAAGCTTAATAAGGTATATTTAAGTATCTACTACCTTCGCCTTTAGCTACTTAAATACCTCTATAACTATTCTAATACCTTGTTCCTTAGGCCTCTTAATAGTAGTATTAGAGATCCTCTATAGAACCTATAATTTATTAAACTATATAAAGAATATATATTCTTTATAATCGTCTAGTTCCTAGATTAGATAATAAGGTAGATTATCTATACTAAAACGATAGAAGACGAAGTTATCTAACCGATTACTATACTATATATCGAATATAGTATTTATAAAGACATTACTAATACTCTAGTAGTATTATAGCTTACTATACTTCTATATATTCTTCGTTCTAGTTTATTAGAATATAACGTATTACGTCTATACTTTATAGGTATAGTTAAAGGTAATAACTAGCGTTAGAGTACGTTATTTAATAGCTTCTAGCTACGGTAGAGATATAGATAATAGTCGTTATAATAGAGGTATCGATCTAGTATTAGGAGTAGGCCTTAGTCTATACCTCTAGTTCGTAATATTACGTATAGCGTTAGTATACTATAGAATTAAACTAAACGACTAATAGGTAGAAGCTATAGAAGCTATAGGAACGATACTCGTAGAGCGACTCGTAGATACTATCGGTATAGCTATAGTCTTATAGACAAACTACTTAGTTAGCGGATTAAGGTTCCTTATATAGTAGGTACTATAGAAAGCGTAGCCTTTAAATATACTAGTACTATATTATTTACCTATCTATAGATAGTATAGATCCTAGAGTAGTACCTTAATATTAGCTATAATTATAGTAAAAGGTATAGTATATATAAGATAACGTTATAGGAAAGAAAAGAGTAAGGAAGGACGATATAATATCGAAAGTATATACTCGCTAAGCCTCGTACGCTAACTCGTAGAGTAGGGTATATAACTAAATTTACTACGCTAATCTATACTATTTACTAGAGGCGGATCGGTTATAAACTCTATTACTCTAGTATTATCGTTAGTAATTAGCTAGCTATTAGACGTATTAAATATATCTTATATCTATCGTAAAGAGATCTATTAGCGTGCTACTAGTAGCTTTTTAAGCTCGTATAGTATTAGCTATTATTTAGATATAATATATTTATAGACAAGAGAGCGTAAGCGTTTATAAGTAAACTTATAAAGGCGCTTACTATCGTCGTTATACGTACTACTATCGATAGGTAAAAGGACGTTATATTTATATAAGGTAGACGTATATTATTAAAGAGTCTCTTTAGGTAGATAGGCTTCAAGATCTACTATTTAGTTAGCGAGTTATAGTAGCGAGTACTATCGAGTACGAACCGAATCCTATAAGGTCCTACTCTATATTATCTAGTACCTTATTAGGTAGTAGTATAGATTAGTAAGTATAGCTACTTAGTATAGGATAATAGCGTAATATATATAGAATACCTAGAATAGAATATAGTCGTTCCTTACGTTAATTACGTATATTATAATTGTTCTATATATATATAAACTCTATAACTATAGTATATATTATTAGTATATAGATCGCTAAGAAGGTAATCCTATCTATAAGCGAATCTTCTTAATAGAGTAACGCTCTATATATCTCGTAGAAGTAGGATCTCTATAGTAATAGAATAGGCGCTTATTAGTTCTACTACGCCTTAATACGCTAGTTTATCTTACTTATTCTATACTTAAAATACTAGTTAAATTCTAGTAGTAGTAATAGCTCTCTACCCTTACGTACGATCTACTTATTCTCTATATTATAGATCGCTTATCGAACCTTATAATAAGTATCTATAGCGAGTATTATTTCTATACTATTAAAAGTAGAGAGCGTATTATATACTATATAATATTAAGGAGGGTATAGCGTAGTAAAGAAGAATAGGAGATTAATCTTAAACTAACTTATATATATAATATAGTAGTAATATACTAGGAACTAAATATAAAGTTAATTAAGTTAGTTATTAAAAGTAGAGAGCGTATTATATACTATATAATGTCTAGGAGGGTATAGCGTAGTAAAGAAGAATAGGGGATTAATCTTAAACTAACTTATATATATAGTATAGTAGTAATATACTAGGAACTAAATATAAAGTTAATTAAGTTAGTTATCTAAGAAGAGAAGAAGAGAAGCAAGATATACCTCTTACTAAGCCTTAGGTAGATGCCTTAGGTATCTAGAACTATACTTAGATATCTATATCTAGACTAACTATCTAGGATACATTCTTAATACTCCTACTTATACTATATAGTTAGATCTTTTAATAGATTATCTATAGTACTTAAATACTAGTCCTAATCTTAATTAGTTATTAAGTACTTACTTTTTAGACTAATAACTAGATAGTACTAACTATTAATCTAATAAACTTTCTATACTACTATCTCTTATAAAAAGGTAAAAGAAATACCTTCTATAAGATCTTCCTCCTCTCTTATATAAGAGTAGATTATTTAGAATATAGACTATCTAGTAAGTTACCCTTATCCTTTCTTATAGCTAATTCTAATAGCTCCCTAGATTCTTTATAGCCTAGTCCCCTACTTAGTTATATTCTATATAGCTTCTTAGTTCTCTAATAGCCTTTAGAGTATACTATTCTTAGCTATAGAGATCTTATATTAAGCTAGAGAGTAGAGTAACTATACGCTAGTAGAGGAGATAATAGCTACTATAGAGGAGGTCTTTAATATTAACTAGTACTTAGCCTTAGAGAGTATCTAGTTTAGCTAGGTACTATATAGTAATATTATAGTTAGTAATAGGTCTAATATTAGTAAGAGTATTTAGGACTTTATAAAGTCTAACTAAGGAGGAGTTAAGTAACTAAAATCTTTCTTTTAGACTCCTCTTAGTTTAACTCTAAGGCTTAGAGTTATCTTTTATATATCTCTTATATAAGGTAGAGCTACCTTATAAACTCCTAAAACTATAGTCTATTCTTTAGCTTAGTAAGACTATCTACTACTATCTCTTTTATATTTATATATTCTATAGAGATAAGTCTATTCTACTAGAGCTTTCTTATAGTATTATATAAGATATTAATATATTTAGACTTATTATAAATATATAAGTCTTTAACTAGAGTAAGAGTAGCTTAGTTATTACCTTTTAGCTAAATTAGCCTAATTCTAGTAATAGTTTCCTAGTTACTAAGAATCCTTAGTTAGTAAGAATATTCTCCTACTAACTCTAGATATCTAAGCTCTCTTAAAAGAGTACTAAGGAACTATAACTATTTTATATATACTCCTATAGCTATATATTTAGCTTCTATTATAGATATAGCTATAGATTTCTACTTCTTACTTATCTAGGAGATTAGTATACTATAAAGGAAGAAGATATATCTAAGGATTAAGACTCTATTAGTCTTGTCTATTATATAGTTAGAGTCTATATATCTAGTAAGATAGCCTTAACTATTCCTTAAGTATCTTAGACTAAGGTCTAGGTTTAATCTTAGGTATCTAGTTAGCTTCTTTAGAGCCTTTATATATCCTACTATTAGATTACTAATATAGGAGCTTAATCTTCTAAGAGTAAATAAAATGTCTAGTCTTATAATAGTTATAAGCTATATCTATATTCTAATAATAGATTAGTACTCCTATTTATTATACCTTTTATTATTTAGTCTAGTAGGCTTTAGACTTTTATAGCTATCTATTAGTAAAAGAGTTAGTAATATAGTTTCTTAGCCTATTCCTATCTTAGCTAGATTCTCTTAGATATAATGTTTCTAGTTAAGTTTTAGCTAGCCTTACTATCTATTTCTTATTAGTCTTATTCTAAGAATCTTATCTAGCTCTCTAAGATCTTTAATCTTAAAGACCTTACTAAGTTAGTCTTTAAACTAGAGAATATCTTCTAGTCTCTCTATAGTAATAGGTATATTATTAATATAGATTAGGATTATTAGATCTTTCTTTTTCTTATAGATTAGAAGATATAGGTCTACTTCTAATTATCTAAATCCTATTCCTTTTAGCTTTAATATATATAGCTAATTCTAGTCTCTTATAGCTTACTTTAGTCTATAGAGACTCCTTAGAACTTATAAGACTATACTAGTTAGTAGGTTAATACCTAGTAGTAGGATTATATAGATATCCTTATATAGGGTACTCTCTATAAATATATTATTTATATCTACTTAGTATAGAACTAGGTCTTTCTTATAGACTATAGCTATAAATCCTCTTAGAGTATCCTATCTAACTATAGAGGTAAAAGTTTCTATATAGTCTACTCTATACTTTTAGAAGAACCTTCTTATAACTAGTCTTACCTTAAACTTTTTAATAGTACTACTAAGTTTTCTCTTAATATTAAAGACCTATCTTAAGGTAACTAAGTTAGCTTCTTTTAGTAGGACTACTATAGTCTAGGTATTATTACTTATAAGTATATCTAGCTTTTTCTAAATAGCTTCTTACTAGAGATAACCCTACTTAGGATTACTTACTATTTCCTTATAGTTCTTTAGGATTAGAATCTCCTATTTATATATTCCTACTTCTTTAGTAGTAGAGAATATAATCTCTTTAATTTCCTCTAAGAATTCTAGGTTCTATAGGATATCTAGGTTAATAGAGCTTATAGCTAAGAAGAAAGCCTAATACTCTAGGAGTATTTCCTTATCTAGCTAACTATTCTAATCTAGCTTAAGCCTAATTAGCTTTAGCTTCTAGTTAAATCTATTAAGTTCTTAAGATACTTTCCTTTTTCTAAGAGTTTACTTTAGAGCTATCTATTTCTAATCTATCTCTATAGTTTCTTAGATAGAATTCTTAGGTTCTTTCTTAACTTTCTCTTAGTCTAGGAATTTTCTATACTCTCCTATATCTTCTAGTAGAGGTAGAAGTTATATAAAGAGTTTCTTTCCTTTCTAAATCTATACTAATAGCTAAGAGAGAGAAGGCTTCTACTAGCCTAGACTAGGAGCACCTAGAGTACTCCTACTAGCTTATAGAGTAGGCTAGCTAATAGTTCTTAGCCTTCTAATAGGTCTTCTTTCTAGAGCTAAACTAGAGAGATTCTTAATCTTAATATTTAAGTCTAATTCTCTACCTAGCTTATCTTTTAAGAAGATTATATTAGTATACTACTTAATAGCTTTTATATCTAGCTTCTAGAACTTCTATATCTTTACTATATTATTATAGTATCTAATAAATATAGTATCCTTTCCTCTATTTATTAGTTTATTACTCTTTACCTACTAAGGCTATACTTTTATATCTATATATACTATAGCTCTATATCCTTATACTTTAAGGTAGAAGACTATTAGTTTAATCTTATTAAAAGCTTTATTAGGTAAGAGCTTAAATCCTTTAATATTAGGTCTATTTAGGAGCTTGTTTCTTATATATACCTATACTTTAAAAGCTTCTAGCTAAAACTTAATAGGTATCTTACTCTCTTTAAGTATTACTCTAATAGAGGCCTCTAATATTTAGATAGACCTCTTAACTACTCTATTCTAGAGTAAATTATAGGCCTTAGTTAGCTTAAAAGTAATTCTAAAGTCCTTCTTCTACTATTTAATTAAAGTAGTAATTTCTCTAGTATTATTAGCTCTTATAGACTTAAGAAGTACTACTAACTACCTTTCTACCTTAATCCTCTAGTTCTAAAGAGTAGTTAGTATATCTAATCTAGCCTTAAGTAGAAATACCTATTTCTTTCTTAAGAAGTTATTAATAATCTTAAGCTACTATATAAAACCTTTTACTAATAATAGTAATAGTCTATAGATATCTACTAATATAAGGGCTAATCTTTTAGGTCTTCTCTTAATAGACTTACCTAGGTATTTCTTTATCTTACCTATTATATAGATCCTATACTTATACTCTTCCTAGTTAGAAATTAGAATTCTTTTCTTTAGGTTAGTAACTTTATAAAGGTTTAAGAGTAACTCTCTTCTAAAGTATATAAATCTTCTATACTATAGCTCCTACTATTTTAGATCCTTCTCTAATAGGGTAGTATAGGTATTATTAACCTCTATAAGATTATATAGTAAGTAATATAACTTTTCCTATAGGAGAGGTAATATCTTACTAATAAATAGAATACCTCTAACTAGCTTAGTCTTTATAACTATTTAGCTATCTAGGGAGGTAAGAGTAAAATCAGGCTTTTAGACTCTAAATTACTTACTAAACTAATTCTATAATATAAGATTTACTCTAAGATTAAGAACAAATAGTACTCTATTAAGTAGAACTTCTCCTTCTAAGATTCTCTTTATCTATACTAGTCTAGAGTAGGTTATATAGAGGTATTCTCCTCCTACCTTAATCTATACTTTCTTCCTTAGTAGCTTTACTAATCTAAAGAAGAATAGTTAGTTAGTTATATAGGATAAGGTATAGGAATCTAAGAGCTATTCTTAGAGTAATAACTTACTTTTAGTCTTAATTATAGAATAGGCTAACTTATCTTAGTTATTATCTTCTAATAGGGAATTATTATTACTTCTAGAACTAGAGTAAGTTCTAGAATTAGAACTAGAATTAGACTCCTAAGCTAAAAATCTTTTCTTTAGAAGCTTTCTAGACTTTTCTATCCTCTAAAGCTACTTACCTATTCTCTAGATAACCTTCTATAAGAGCTAGGTAAGGTCGAAGGCTAAGACCCGCCTTAGGCTCGTAGGCTTAGCGTACGGTATAATTATAGTACGCGTATATATCTAAAAGAAGGTAAGAATTAGTCTTACGATATCCTAATAGTCTTATTAGGAGGGCGCTCTATATATTACTATATACCTCTTTTATAATTCTAATTCTTCTTTTTCTAAAGATAGTAATCTATAGAGGCCTATAGCTCCTCGACGTAACGTAGGCACGGCGCTACTAGAGCTCGTAATAGGCGAAGTAGACGATTAAGGTAATCTTATAGATACTAACAAGGTTTAGAAGTAGGAGTCTACTAGTATAATCGAAGATAGTACGTAGGTAGAGCGTATATAGCTCGAGGCTAAGAACTAGGAACTACGTCGTCGCTTAGAGGTACGCGCTCTATAACGAGAGAATAATTAGCTCCTTATAGAGTTAGAATCTCTATCCTTAGTTACTCCTAGTACTCTCGATATTAGCGATCCTAAAGACGACGCTACTACTAGTATTATAGGTAGTATACTTTACGATAGCGCGTCGTATACGCGATATAAAGGTCTTAAAGTTAGAGAACCTCGTACCTTTAAGAGCGAGATAGTCTAAGAGGCGAGAGAGTTTATTTATAGTCTCGAAGTAATCTTCCTTAATAGTCTATAAGAGTTTAGTATAGAAGATTCGAAGGTCCTATATAGTATTATATAGCTCGTAGGCGAGGCGTAAGAGACCTAGTATAACGAACACTCTAAGGTAATACCTCTAGACTATACTTAGACTAAGTTTAAGCGCTTTATCTATAACGTTATCGGAGATTAGGCGAATTATATAATCCTCGTAACGGTCGAGTATAAGAAGGCTTAATAGAGTAAGGGCTAAGAGGTACGTTAGTTCGCTATAGAGCTAGGCTACTTAGAGTCTTAACTAGGCGACTATACTAAAGCGTAGCTAGTACGCTAGCTCCTCGTAAAGTTAAAGCTAGCGCTTCGATAAGAGATTATTAAGAATTATACCGTACCTAGTAAGCGCGCTAATTTAGTTACGTTAGTAAGACGCCTAGAGTAAGCTAATAGGGTAATTCCTATACGGTATAACTAGGACGGAAGCTAGAGTAATAGAGACTACGAGCGCGATACGTACTCGAAGCGTAAGCGCGTAGAAAGCGACGCTCCTACGCGTAGACGCGACGATAGTCTAGGAGGGAATAGTACGCGTCGCTCTAGCGACAAAGGTTCTACTCGCTCTATTATAGGCTATAAGTATTTAGAATACTATAGCTATAAGTAGAAGAGGTATATTAGTACTAATTCTATCTACTTTAACCGAAGCGCCTAAGACGATAGTAAGAAGCCGTTAGTACGTAAGGTTACTATAGAGACGCTAAAAAAAGAGAAGGTATTAGAGAAGGACTACGACCTCTAGATACTAAGCTTAGTAGCGATATATACCTCTCTATATAAGTTATAAATACGACTTACCTAGAGGGCGTAGTCGAGGTATAGGATAGGCTTAAGCTAGCCTAATTCCTCCTTAATAATACTACTAATATTAACGTAGTATTAAGATCCTTTATCTTATAATATAGTATTATAGCTCGAACTAATACTGCCTTACTCTTAGCTACCTTATTTACTAGAGAATTAGGGTATTATTATAGCGTATACTATATACGCGTACGGCTCGTAGACTCTATAGGAGTAGAGCGTATAGTAGGTATAATCTTTTATACCTACGATATACTAACCTCTAATATAATCTTAGGTCGGCTATAGAGGCGTACTTATCGTATACGAGTCGATAGCGGCTTAGATAAGTAGACCTATAGCGATACTTTTAAAAATATTAAGGTTAGGAAAGCCTATAAGTTTTTTAAGGACTTGAAGTATATACTAACTATATATATAGTAGTAATAAGTAAGACAGGTAGAGAGGTTAACCCTCTTCTCTCTAAGTTCTAATAGTTCTCTAACGTCTTAAACTCGATAGAAGAGATAAGGAGTAAGCTAGTAGATAGCGTAGAGTATACGATTAAGCTACGCCTAGGTACCGTTCTACTATTTAGGCCGCTATACTACTAGTCGGGTAAGGAGCTAGAGGAATTAAAGAAATACCTTACTATAGGCCTTAAGCACGATTAGATCGAGCGTAGCGTTAGCGAGGCAGGTACGCCTATCCTATTTATACTAAAGAAAGATAGTAAACTAAGGCTATATATCGACTACCGAGGGTTAAATAAGATTACTATTAAGAATAGGTACCTACTCTCCTTAATTAGTAAGACGCTAGATAGGCTTATAGGAGCTATATAGTTTACGACTCTAGACCTTATAGATATATACTATCGGATTCGTATCAAGCCTAGCGACCGCTAGAAGACTACGTTCCGTACGCGCTATAGCTACTTTTAGTATAAGGTAATACTATTTAGCCTAACTAATACTCTAGCTACGTTCTAGGCGTATATTAACTATACTTTAGTAGGATTAGTCGATACGTACTACGTAGTATACCTTAATAATATTCTTATCTATAGTAAGAGCCGCGCGGACTACGTACGCGACGTATACGACGTACTTACGCGTCTCTAGAAGTTCGGACTCTATACTTAAAGAGCGAAGTATAAATTCTAGTAGAAAGAAGTCGATTTCCTAGGCTTTATAGTAACTACTAGAGAGGTTACGATAGATCTACGTAGGATAGACGTAATCGCGGCGTAGCTAACGCCTATAACGCTCGTAGAGGTTTAATCCTTCCTTAGGTTTACTAACTTCTACTAGCGTTTTATTTTTAAATACTCTAGAGTAGCGTCTCTACTTATAGCGTTATCTAAGAGCGCCGTAGTAGGTAAGAAGCCGGGCCTACTTAAGTAGACTATACGAGAGGAGTAGGCGTTTACTAAGTTAAAAAAGCGTTTTTCTATAGTACCGCTACTAAGACACTTCGACCCTACGCTTAGGTTATAGGTCGAAAGCGACGCCTCTAATTACGTAATTACTATAATCCTTAGCTAACTCTTCGGGTCTAAATAGTACTCTATTATATTTATATCTAGGAAGATAATCGCTATAGAGTATAATTATAAGATATACGATAAGGAGCTTCTTATAGTAGTTAAGGCTTTTAAGGCGTAGAGGCCGTACCTCGAAGGCGCTCCGTATACGATCGACGTACTAGTCGACTATACTAACCTTTGTAGGTTTATAGGCGTAAAGAAGTTAACTAGTAGGTAAGCCTATTAGGCTATATTCCTAGCCCTATTCGACTTCGTTATAACGTACTAGGTAGGTAAGCGAAACCTAGCCGACGCGCCGTTAAGGTATAGCGATTACGCGTAGGAGGTAGTAGAGATAACTAACCTTCTACCTACCCTATAGACTAAGTTATAGCTATAGGACAATTAGAGTACGAGGGACGTAGGCAGACCGCTCGTAGCTCGTATCTATACGACTTATAAAGAATAGTATTCTTCGATAGAGAGAAGTACTAACTCTAACCCGTAGTAGTAGTTCTTAACGCCTATACGAGTAGTAGGTATAATCGCTAAGAGCGAAGAGCTATACGTAAATATCTTAGACTTAATCCTTAGATATACTCGCGCGCTAGTATAAGCTAAGCTAAGTATAGGCGTAGTATACTTATAAGCGATAAGTAATAGCGGCCGGTTCAAGTAATATACTATAAGAGAGAGAAACCTCTAGGTAGATAATTTACTATACGTACCTAAGGACTACGCCTTATAGACGTAGGTAATTCGTATATATTACAATAATACCCTTATAGGCTATTTTAGTAAGGACAAGACTATCTCGCTAGTATAAAGGAAGTACTAGTAGCTAGAGATAACTAAGGATATCGTATAATACGTAGAATCCTATAGGAGTTACTAGAAGGCGAAGGCGCGTCGCTATCGACTATATAGCGAGCTAACTACGCTACCTATACTAGATCGTCTATTCTAAGAATTAACTTAGGATTTTATTATAGACCTTCTACTAAGTAAGTAAGGAGTATACGTATATAATACGATTCTAGTTATTATCGACCGATATATAAAGATAGTTATCTTCGTACTAACTATAAAGAGGTATACGAGTAGTAACCTTATAGGAGTCTTAATATTAGAAGTAATTAGGCATTATAGTATACCTATAGGCATTATTAGCGATAGAGGGTCTATATTCACGAGTTAGTTTTAGTCTAACTTCTACTACGAGGCGTATATAAAGCGTAAGCTAAGTATAGCGTTCTATCTATAAACGGATAGGTAAACTAAAAGAGCGAATTAGACGCTTAAGACTTACCTACGTATCTACTACGTAGAGTAGTAAGATAACTAGGTAGACCTATTAGTATAAGCCGAGTTCGTATATAATAATAGTACGTATACGATACTAAAGGTATTACTATTTATAGCGCTATATAGTTTCAATCTAGAGCTAGTAACGAGTAGATAAGAAGCTTAGAGCGCGCTTCCTAAAAGGGAGGTACTAGCTACTAAGGAAGCTATAGAAAGATTAAAGAAGAACTATAAGACGCTAAGTAAACGCTAGCGAGAAGTAAGCGAGGCGTAGGCTAGGTACTTTAATAATAGGTATTAGGCTAAGGAATATAAGGTCGGCGATATAGTCTTACTATCGATAAAGAACCTACGATTAAAGGTTCCTTCGAAGAAGTTAGTAGATAAGTTTACTAGGCCTTTTAAGGTAATTAACGTAGTAGGGAAGTAGGCGTACCGCTTAGCCCTACTACTAGACGCTCTTATCTATAACGTATTTTATATATCGCTTCTAGAACCTTAGAAAGGTAGCGAGACGTAGGTAGAGAGTATACTACTCGTAGACTACTAGAGTAAATAGGAAGTTAAGAAGATCCTTAGAACTCGAGTAAGGAAGAGCGTACGCTAGTACTTAATCCGCTAGTAGAGCTAGCCTAAAGAGTACGACTAGTAGGAACCTAAAGAACATATTAGCGGCTATATAGTACTAGACGTATTCGAAGCGTAGCGCGTAAGCGAGCGCGTAGTAAGATAGAAGCGCTAAGGCGCTAATACGCTAAGGCACTAATACGCTAAGGTACTAATACGCTAAGGCACTAATACGGCGATACTAAGTACTAAGCGCTAAACCTATATATAGGAGCAAACTTTAAATTTAAGAGAGTAAGAAAATTACTAAGGTATTTAGGATATATTAAAGCGTAAACTATATTATTTATATATATCTACTAAGTAGGTCGTATAGTACTTATAGGCAAGAAGTAAGAATCTAACTATAGCCTATATAGGCGCGAGTAGAGTAAAAGAGGCGTAGATAAGTAGTAAGTAAAACGCTTATCTATCGTTAGCGGAGAGCGCGTCGTCGCTAGCGTTTCCGCTATCGTCGACGCTCTCTACGTCCTTATTCTTATCCTCGTCTACCTCCTCTACCTCCTCGTCGGACACTACGTCCTTAGAGAGCTTACCCTCCTTCTAGTTACTACTCTTAGAGTAGGCTACCTCTATAGTAGCGTCTAGGGCGTCGCTAGAGGCGCCTACTATATAGTTAGTCTACGAAGAGTATTAGTATCGTATAAGGATTATATAGGAAAAGTAGGTATACCTCGTACTATAGCTCAAATATAGCTACTATAAAGTTAGACTAGCGCTAGGTCTCTACTAGACCGGTAACGGATATCGCGCTAGCTAGTAGCGAGCCGAGTACGCTCGCCTTACGTAGCGTATCCTAGCTACTAATAGCTTTACCCTTATTACTAGTAAAGACTCTCTTAGAGGTCTTAATAGAGGTATAGAGAGCCTTTAGGCGGCGCTTTACTTACTCTTTACGTACGCTCTTAGAGAGGGTCTCTAGCTACTCGTAGTAGTATAGTACGTAGCGCGCCTACTACTTAAGGTTTCTATTAGTAATCCTCTTATAAGCGTAGTACTAGCGCTTATAGCGCTAGTACTTAACCTTCTAACTAGGCTTTATTACCTTATCGTACGCCGGCTCGTCGTCTATACGTAGTTCGTTAGTAGGTAAAGCGTAGTTAAGGAGTATTCGAAGATCTATACCGTCGTAAGTATACTTAATATAGTAGAGGTAGATCTCGATATCTCTATAGCCTCTAATATCGTCGATAGTACGTAGTAGGCGGTTTAGGACTACGATTCTAGTACGTTTTAGGAGCATAGTACTTACGTTAGTAGTATAGTAATCGTATAGAGACACTAGCTTACTAAGGATATAGAAAATATTATATACGTAGAAAGAAAGTCTAAGAGAGAGTTAGAAGAGTTTTTAAAGAATATACTCGAGCCTAGCGACGTAGTCGCTATAGTAGAGATTATATTACTACGTAAACGTAAATATATATAGTAACTCTTTACTTCGTAGTACGTATTTACGTAACGCGCTAAAGGTTTATAGGTATAACGCGTTAGAGACGCGATAGGCGTAGAATATATAAAGTATATTATAAAGACCGAATAGGTAGCCTAGAATATAACCTATTAAGTAAGAGTGTCGCTAAGAGTAGCTCCCTTAGAGAGAGGAGATAGTTATAAGAGCTAGGTAAGGTCGAAGGCTAAGACCTGCCTTAGGCTCGTAGACTTAGCGTACGGTATAATTATAGTACGCGTATATATCTAAAAGGAGGTAAGAATTAGTCTTACGATATCCTAATAGTCTTATTAGAAGGGCGCTCTATATATTGCTATATACCTCTTTTATACCTTCTTTAGCTTATTATATAATAATAACTTATAGATAGCTTTCTTAATATATCTAGTATTCCTTAGTAAAGAGGATTTTCTAATCCTCTCTCTAAGGAATAATCCTTAAGAGTCCTTCTAGTTCTTAGTACTATTTCTCTACTAGGATAGTTTCTTAGTAGTAGAGAGGTTAGGACAATCTTTTAGCTAGTACTTCTCTTTCTTATAGAGCTAGTATATTAGTAGAGACTTTCCTTAGTAGAGCTACCTAGGATAGAATATAGCTAAACCTATATCTATCTTATCTAGATTATCTCTTACCTCTTAGGACTTAAGTAGAAGGAGAATAGTATCTATATCTAAGGATAGTTAGGTTATAATAGTATCCTTAGCTACTTAGTATAATATAGGTAGAGACTATAGGAGATATTTTAGCCTTTTCTCTTAGCTCTAGTAGTAAGCTTCCTAAGGATTAATCTTAGTAATCCTCTTACCTAGGCCTCTAAGGTATCTCTATACTTCTCTAATTATCTTATTAGGTAATATCCTAAATATAATAAACTACTTAATTAGACCTATAGTATAGGACTTTAGGACTCTATTATACTTGTTCTAGAGAATTACCTATATCTTAGCTACTAGTATAGTAATATACTATATCTCTAGCTCTATCTTATTATCTTTACTAATACTATATCTAATACTAAACCTATATACTATATTGTCTTTTAAGAAGTATTAATTCTAAGTAATATATATCTAGAGACTAGTATTCTACTAAACTATATATAGGTTCCCTCTAATAATTAGTTAGCTAATTACCTAGAACTAGTCCTTTCCTTCTAGCTTATCTATCTATAGCTTAAACTATTTCTTCTAGTTAGTTCTATCTAGGATTAGAATCCTTTAGCTCTTCTTATCCTCTTAGTCTATTATAGAAATAGATAAATAGAATAAATAATTAGTAGGATACTTTAGACTAGCTAAGGATTCTAGAGAAGAGTAATTTCTTATAGTAGAGAGACTAGCTCTAAGAGATAGAGATTCCTTATATTTAGGAAATTACTAAGACTTAGATCTTTCTCTCTTAGTAGAGTTTCTATTACTAGGTAGTAGGAAGGCTAGGTAGCCTCTTCTAACTCTAGTAATACTAGGTATAATAGTAGAGAACTAGGTAGGTATTAATAGACGTCGGAATAGGTTAGTACGAGTAGAGTTAGGTCTAAACCTATATTCTTAGTAATCGATATAGGTTAGAGAGGTAACCCGCTAAAGCTTAATAGGTAGTACCTATAACTAGAAAATATAGGTTAGGGTATATACCTACGTAGGTACCTATAGGAGTATAGGCATAGGTATACTAAAATCTACGTACTATAAGTATCTAAGTACGTGAAAAGGACGATAGGCGCCGACTATATATACCGACTATAGGGATAAGAGAAAACGAAGGTTTTATAGTATAAAAGTAGAAAGTAATCTTATATCGTTCGCTATAGTTATAATATAATTTGATACCGCGCTTCTACTACGTAGCTAGGTATCTCGAAGTAGCCTAAACGCTATTCCTTACGCTGAATATAATATATAGTACTATACTACTTTAAATAACTCTTATTATCTATAACGCTCTATATACGAAGTATTCTCCGAACGAGCTATATATCCTTCTACTAGATCGTAACTCGCTTTATATAGATAGCGTAGAGGTTAGTACCTATACAAGTTAGTATAAGCTACTAAATAGTAATATAGAAGGATATATACTCTTAAAAACCTTTATTAAATAGAGCTCTACTACCTCTTATAACGCTTCTAGTATACTAGCTCGAAAGCGTAGATCCTACTTAAAGCTATACGCGACCTCTCTTACTAGTCGCTAGAAAGGAAGCTTACTAATAAGTAGATTACTAGTCCTCTAAAATATCCGAATCTCCTATAAGGCTAATACTATAGTAGATTAGCGTACCGACTACGTTTGCCGACTACGTTTTAACTTACTACCTAGCTTATAGCGATAAGGCTTCCTTACCCTCCTAACTACTAGAGCCTTCTTAGAAAGCCTACTAGCTCGTACCGCGTTCTAAGTATTCGACTATACTTTTAGAATATAGGATTTCTTCTTTATAGTAAGTTTTAGACCGGCTCTTCTCTTCTTCTTCGTTACTATCTTATAAGGCGCTTTTTACGTAATAGGCCGCTTTCTACTAAGGCCCTTCCTACTAGTAATAGGCCTCTTTATAGTAGAAGGCTTATTATTCTCCTATTTAGATACGTCTTTATTATCCTCCTCTTTAGGCGCGTATTTATTATTACTATCTTATATATCGATAAGAATTAGATTATTAGCCTATCCTTAAGGCTAATCGCTAGCTCTCTCTATTTAAAGGTACGCTAATAGAGTAGGAGAACGCGATACTTAATTAGCGAGAGCACGTTATTTAGGCGTAAGTATAGCGGCGTCTTATACGAGACGATTAAGAAAGTCGTAGTTAATTAGAAGCACTATATCGCGCGAGAACGCGATAGAATATTAATAATATTATGTTTGTTTAGAGTTATAGTCGTAAGGTTAAAATTATAAGGTTTTAGTATAAGGCTAGAATTTAGAGTCTAAAGCCTAAGGCACTAACGACCTCTCTATTCTCTAGAGGAACTCGCTATATATCTACTAAGATAATAGGTTAGAAATATAGTCGGTATCTATAGTCGGCGGACTTACGCTTCTACTAAACTATACTACCGTCCTAGCTAGTAAACCTTATACGAATACGATAGTATAGCTATAGATCTTTAGCCTATAGTATAACCTACTTTATATAGATAGCTAGGAGATTAGATATCTTAAATTTAGTAGTAAGGAACGCTTTAACTACCTCTTAGAGGCATTCTAAGGCCGCTAATTAATAGCGTAGCCTACTACTAAAAGTAAGAACGATCTCGTAGACAAGCTACTAGAATAGGAGGCGTTAGATATATAGTTCTATTATACTCTATAATTTCTTAATCTAATAAAGCGTAATAGTGCCTAACTTAAGAATACGACGTTTCTACCTACTATTACGAGATATACGCTTCCGACAAGTGTTCGTTTTTACTATAATAACCTTCTTCTAAGGCTTAATAGGCTTCTAAGTAGTACTCTCTAGAATAGCTACTTTTAGTAGACTATACGATCGTAAACGCTAAGGAGGGCTTAAAGAGATCGATACTTAATTATCGCTCTTATATAGAGCGTCGTAATCGAAGAACGGTATAAGAAATAAAAGAAAGAGTAGAGATAGAAAGAAGGAAGTAAAGAAAGAAGAAGTAGATAGTTAGAAAGATACTAAAACTTACTAAGACGCTATAAGCTATAGAACCTCGGGTCTAAAGAGATACTAAGAAATTTACTAGATCCTATATCTATACCTAAATAGGAAAGTACTATACTAGGAAAACTACTACCGACTACGATTACTAACTATAAATCTTATCTTAATTAATTCTAGAAGCGTAGAACTAGAGGATAGTTATAGTCGATATTAGTTTACTAGATCTATATAATTAGATATTAGTATAGAATAATATAAAATAAGCTATTAGTTCTAAGTTATACTAAACTAAGGCCTATTCTATTAATAATAAATTATCTATAATACTAGAGAAGAGAATATTTTTACTATATATACTAGATAGTATAAAATATATAAATATAAAGTAGTAATACTCTCTCTCTTTTCTAAGACTAATTAAAAAGGCTAGTTCTAAAAGATTAGTAGAATCTTCTAAATCTAAAGAAAAACTTTCTCTATAATAGACTTAATAGTAGTATCTCGTTATTAGGCTTTAAAATATCTTAAAACTAAATATTTATTCTATTAATATATACTATAGGATTCTTAGGATTTATACTTATTACAATTTTAGTAATCTATTAAGCCTATTAACTTATTAAGTAGCTTAAAGAGTTTTAAACCTAGTCTATAGATCGATAGGATAGTTCTTAATATAATAGCTAAAATTATAATATCTCTAGCTAATATATAAGGTTATATATAGTAGAAAAGGTAAGTATAAATAAGTAAGTACTTCTTAAGAAGTTAAGATATCCTTTTTAGAATAAAAGCTCTTTAAGCTAGGTCTCTATAATCTACTATTAGTCTTATATAATTAGCCTATACCTCTCTTTTTAAAGTAATCTTTCTTCTATCTAGTAGATATACTATAGAGACCTAGGATAGGCGGACTTAGTAGATATATTAGCCTATACTAAGATATAATCTAATAGTAAAGTACCGACTATATATACCGATAACTAATATTATCTAAAAAGCTATATTAAAGTATATAGGAGCGACCTATCTTAACGTTACTCCTACTTAGTTAGCTCTTAGACCCTAGATTTCCCTACTTCCTATAAATTCTAAACCTCGCTTTCTAACTACCTATACTTATAACTAAATTCGTCGTATATTACTATCGCTTATCTAACCTGCCTAATTCTACTACTATTTAGTAGGTGACCGTTATAGCTATCGAACGCGACACTTTTAATACTAATTGTTCTAGAAATAGTACGTTAGAAGCGTAAGGTAGAGTCTCTTCCTAAACTCGAGGCAAAACGTATAAAACTTACTATAATAAGAAAGGATATTAAAGACTACTCGATTAATCTAAATATACTACGCGACTACGTACGTACTTAAGCTATAGACGAAGATAGAGCTAAAGTAGACCGAAAACGTAAAGTAAAGAATCAAGCTTTTAGTCGTTTTAAGGTAAAGTAAATAGCTATACTACTAGGGTAAGATAGCCTCGACAAGGACGCGTAGAAGACGTATATTAATTAATAGAAACTAGTCTATAAGGCAAGCTTTACTAAATAACGGTAAGTCTCTATTATACTATTATATATATAGTCGGTAAACGTAGTCGGCGTATATAGTCGGCGCTAATATTATATAGGGAGAGGAAGGCTCTTAAGAAGATAGAGGAAAAGAAATCTCCTAAAGACCTTACTTAGAAAGATAAAGAAGGTTAGTATATCGAGCTCTACCTTCTATATAAGGAGATTAAGAGAAAAGAGGATATATTAGAAGAATTCGAAAAGGAAGATAGTAGTATATAGGTTTAGGTACTATTAGATCCTTCTAAGTTAAAGAGAAACTCTATAAACGTTATTATCGATAATCTACTAAGTTTATCTTAAAAGGAGAATATTTAGGCTAAGTACGCTATTAAGCTATCTACTAGTACGCTAGGCTCTACTAACTATAGTAGAGCGACTTATTAATACTAGTATAAGGTAATCGGCGAGTTCTAGTCTAAGATTAAGGCGCTAGATAAACTTATAGCTATATAAGTATATAGCGATAACGTAAGTCTTCCTATCTATTAGAAACTCCTATCTACTAATATAATATAGAGCTCCTCTTTTACGATACTACGGCTTCGAGGTCTAGCTATCTTACTTTAGATATTAGTACTAGAAGCCTAAGTTAAGGTATATCTACTAGCTGTTTTAAGCGCCGACTATATTTACCGACTATATACTAATTAACTATAGTCGTATATTACTAATAGCGTTTTGCCTATACCCTACGACATCTTTTAGATAGAATACTAGGCTATACTACGTAATATTCTTAGCTAGAAGCTCTCCTTTATTAATTACTTCTTAATCCTTATCGAGTATCTTAGATAGCTAATTCCTACTAACTACGATTAGAATACCTACAGATTCTCTATACCTACTATATCTATATAGTAGAGACAAAACGCGAAGCTTACCTATAGTATATTTAATAAACAATATATACTTGATAAGGAAGAGACTTTACTCGAAGCTATAGTCGAGAGTCTAGTTTAAGCTAGATTTAAGAGCGAGCGGGCTAGTATTAGCTTTTTATCTATTATTATAGATCTAATAGATCCTAGCGTACTTAATCTAGAGATTAGTACCGAGTTCTTAACTAGTCTATCGTTAGCGGATAAAGGGCTTCACTACGTCTAATTAGTATAATTTAGGCTTCTCTATAAATAAGAACTACTATAGACGTCGTACTAGGGTAAAGTTATAGCGTATTTTATAGATAGTCTAGGGCTCCTCTCTTTCTTACTTTTATAATTTAGTCTACCTTTATCTTCTTTAACTCTTCTAGTTTTAATACTACTACCTATAAACACGCCGTCTTTATAGCGAAATCTATTACTAGCTACTAGAGGACTTAGGTCTAGTACTTAACTAAGATAACGATATTAAGATAGCGTTTTTAAAGACTCTTTATAATTCGAATCTAGTCCGATAGTACCCTCTACGCTACGATATATAGTATTAGAGTAGAGCTCTAGTAGACTACCTACTACCTCTAAAATTCTAATTAATATACCTACGTCTTCTCTAGACTAGACTTAAGTAAATAGAGTATATCTATAGTAGAAAGAGTATAAAACGGACTTTAGAGACTAGTATATACGACGATAGTAGGAGGTATAAGGTCGCTATAAGTATAAGTTTAGGATATAAAAGACTATACCTATTAAATAAGAGAGTACCTATTCCTTCTAGATCTAGAAGTTTTTTAACTAGAGGATTAATATCGAGGATACCTTACTAAAAGTAGTCTACCGAGGTTACGAGACCTCTTTAGCCTATCTAGGCCTCCGTATTAGTATAAGTAGTCTTAGTTCTTACTTTCGAACTAAGGAGTACGTATAGGTATTTAAGAGAAAAGAGATACTACTAGAGTATATCTAGTAGTATAAAGACTATTATATAAGTTCCTACCGACTACGTTTACCGACTACGTTATTAAGCTTATATAGTTAGGCTCGAAATCGTAAGAGTTACCTTAGCGACCTAGACCTAAGTATTAATAACTTCTCTATAGTATCTATATAAATAATCGTAGTATATAGCCTACTACTTAATTTCTTTAAGAATCTCGTAGTCTACTATATATATATATACCTTAACCCTAGTCTCGAAATATCTTTCCGCTCTAGTAAGACGATTAAGGCTCTTCTTTAAGAGGTCTAAGAGAGGTCTAAGGAAGATCTAAAGGCTATACTAGCTAGAACCTCTAAGGTTACTATCGTAGTCGATAGCTAGTAGTCTAGTAGTATAAAAGCTTTATTCCTTACTATCTATACCTACTAGATCGATACTAAATAGATATAGTACAAGGCGATATTAGACTTTCCCTACGTTACTAGTAGATATACTAGAGAGCGACTTTCGAAATTACTCTTTAATATATTATAAAGGTTTAGCCTTAGAGACCGACTAATCGCTCTTATATACGATAACGCTAGAAACAATAGTATACTCTATAGGTCTATATACGTCTTACTAGTATCTATTCGATTAGTACTAACGTAAGCTAGTATTAAGGCTATTAGCCTTTACTTAATAGAATATAGCGTAAAAATCATAAAGCCTTCTATTTCGATCGAAGAGCTCGTAGAGCCGGTAGTACTAGATATTTAACTAGACGAGGCAAATCTCTTCTCTAATATTAAGGTTATTAAGCCTACTACGCTAGCTACGATTCTAGAACGGTTTCTATATTTTACTTACGTAATATAGCTTACTATAAAGGCCTTTTTTATATAACTATAAATAATACTAATTAACGATCTATAAGAGTTTTAGAACGATAAGAAAGATTAGACGTCGAAATAAGTTAGTATAGGTAGGGTTAGGTCTAAACCTATATTCTTAGTAATCGATATAGGTTAGAAGAGTAACCCGCTAAAGCTTAATAGATAGTACCTATAACTAGAAAATATAGGTTAAGGCGTATACCTACGTAGGTACCTATAGGAGTATAGGTATAAGTATACTAAAATCTACGTATTTTAAGTATCTAAGTACGTGAAAAGGACGATAGGCGCCGACTATATATACCGACTACTAGGATAAGAGGAAACGAAGGTTTTATAGTATAAAAGTAGAAAGTAATCTTATATCGTTCGCTATAGTTATAATACAATTTAATACTACGCTTCTACTACGTAGCTAGGTATCTCGAAGTAGCCTAAACGCTATTCCTTATACTAAATATAATACGTAGTACTATACTACTTTAAATAACCCTTATTATCTATAACGCCCTATATACGAAGTATTCTCCGAACGAGCTATATATCCTTCTACTAGATCGTAACTCGCTTTATATAGATAGCGTAGAGGTTAGTACCTATATAAGTTAGTATAAGCTACTAAATAGTAATATAGAAGGATATATACTCTTAAAAACCTTCGTTAAATAGAGCTCTACTACCTCTTATAACGCTTCTAGTATAGTAGCCTAAAAGCGTAGATCCTACTTAAAGCCGTAGGCGACCTCTCTTACTAGTCGCTAGAAGGGAAGCTTACTAATAAGTAGATCCCTAGTCCTCTAAAATATCCGAATCTCTTATAAAGCTAAAACTATAGTAGATTAGCGTACCGACTACGTTTACTAACTACGTTTTGACTTACTACCTAGCTTATAGCGATAACGCTTCCTTACTCTTCTTACTACTAGAGCCTTCTTAGAAAGCCTACTAGCTCGCGCCGCGTTCTAAGTATTCGACTATACTTTTAGGATATAGGATTTCTTCTTTATAGTAAGTTTTAGACCGGCTCTTCTCTTCTTCTTCGTTACTATCTTACGAGGCGCTTTTTACGTAATAGGCCGCTTTCTACTAAGGCCCTTCCTACTAGTAGTAGGCCTCTTTTTAGTAGGAGGCTTATTATTCTCCTCTTTAGGCGCGTCTTTATTATTCTCCTCTTTAGGCGCGTATTTATTATTGTCCTCTTTAGGCGCGTCTTTATTATTACTATCTTATATATCGATAAGAATTAGATTATTAGCCTATCCTTAAGGCTAGTCGCTAGCTCCTTCTATTTAAAGTTACGCTAATAGAGTAGGAGAACGTAATACTTAATTAGCGAGAGCGCGTTATTTAGGCGTAAGTATAGTAGCGTCTTATATAAGACGATTAAGAAAGTTATAGTTAATTAGAAGTACTATATCGCGCGAGAACGCGATAGAATATTAATAATATTATATTTATTTAGAGTTATAGTCGTAAGGTTAAAATTATAAGGTTTTAGTATAGAGCTAGAATTTAGGGTCTAAAGCCTAAGGTACTAACGACCTCTCTATTCCCTAGAGGAACTCGCTATATATCTACTAAGATAATAGGTTAGAAATATAGTCGGTATCTATAGTCGGTAGACTTACGCTTCTACTAAACTATACTACCGTCCTAGCTAGTAAACCTTATACGAATACGATAGTATAGCTATAGATCCTTAGCCTATAGTATAACCTACTTTATATAGATAGCTAGGAGATTAGATATCTTAAATTTAGTAGTAAGGAACGCTTTAGCTACCTCTTAGAGGCATTCTAAGGCCGCTAATTAATAGCGTAGCCTACTACTAAAAGTAAGAACGATCTCGTAGACAAGCTACTAGAATAGGAGGCGTTAGATATATAGTTCTATTATACTCTATAATTTCTTAATCTAACGAAGCGTAATAGTGCCTAACTTAAGGATACGACGTTTCTACCTACTATTACGAGGTATACGCTTCTAACGAGTATTCGTTTTTACTATAATAACCTTCTTCTAAGGCTTAATAGGCTTCTAAGTAGTGCTCTCTAGAATAGCTGCTTTTAGTAGACTATACGATCGTAAACGCTAAGAAGGGCTTAAAGAGATCGATACTTAATTATCGCTTCTATATAGAGCGTCGTAATCGAAGAACGGTATAAGAAATAAAGGAAAGGGTAGAGATAGGAGGAAGGAAGTAAAGAAAGAAGAAGTAGGTAGTTAGAAAGATACTAAAACTTACTAAGACGCTATAAGCTATAGAACCTCGGGTCTAAAGAGATACTAAGAAACTTACTAGATCCTACGTCTATACCTAAATAGGAAAGTACTATACTAGGAAAACTACTACCGACTACGATTACCGACTATAAATCTTATCTTAATTAATTCTAGAAGCGTAGAACTAGAGGATAGTTATAGTCGATATTAGTTTACTAGATCTATATAATTAGATATTAGTATAGAATAATACAAAATAAGCTATTAGTTCTAAGTTATACTAAACTAAGGCCTATTCTATTAATAATAAATTATCTATAATACTAGAGAAGAGAATATTTTTACTATATATACTAGATAGTATAAAATATATAAATATAAAGTAGTAATACTCTCTCTCTTTTCTAAGACTAATTAAAAAGGCTAGTTCTAAAAGATTAGTAGAATCTTCTAAATCTAAAGAAAAACTTTCTCTATAATAGACTTAATAGTAGTATCTCGTTATTAGGCTTTAAAATATCTTAAAACTAAATATTTATTCTATTAATATATACTATAGGATTCTTAGGATTTATACTTATTACAATTTTAGTAATCTATTAAGCCTATTAACTTATTAAGTAGCTTAAAGAGTTTTAAACCTAGTCTATAGATCGATAGGATAGTTCTTAATATAATAGCTAAAATTATAATATCTCTAGCTAATATATAAGGTTATATATAGTAGAAAAGATAAGTATAAATAAGTAAGTACTTCTTAAGAAGTTAAGATATCCTTTTTAGAATAAAAGCTCTTTAAGCTAGGTCTCTATAATCTACTATTAGTCTTATATAATTAGCCTATACCTCTCTTTTTAAAGTAATCTTTCTTCTATCTAGTAGATATACTATAGAGACCTAGGATAGGTAGACTTAGTAGATATATTAGCCTATACTAAGATATAATCTAATAGTAAAGTACCGACTATATATACCGACAACTAATATTATCTAAAAAGCTATATTAAAGTATCTAGGGGCGACCTGCCTTAACGTTACTCCTACTTAGTTAGCTCTTAGACTCTAGATTTCTCTACTTCCTATAAATTCTAAACCTCGCTTTCTAACTACCTATACTTATAACTGAATTCGTCGTATATTACTATCGCTTATCTAACCTACCTAATTCTACTACTATTTAGTAGGTAACCGTTATAGCTATCGAACGCGACACTTTTAATACTAATTATCCTAGAAATAGTACGTTAGAAGCGTAAGGTAGAGTCTCTTCCTAAACTCGAGATAAAACGCGTAAGACTTACTACGATAAGAAAGGATATTAAAGACTACTTAATTAATCTAAATATACTACGCGACTACGTACGTACTTAAGCTATAGACGAAGATAGGGCTAAAGTAGACCGAAAACGTAAAGTAAAGAATCAAGCTTTTAGTCGTTTTAAGGTAAAGTAAATAGCTATACTACTAGGGTAGGACAGCCTCGACAAAGACGCGTAGAAGACGTATATTAATTAATAGAAACTAGTCTATAAGGTAAGCTTTACTAAATAATAGTAAGTCTCTATTATACTATTATATATATAGTTAGTAAACGTAGTCGGCGTATATAGTCAGCGCTAATATTATATAGGGAGAGGAAAGCTCTTAAGAAGGTAGAGGAAAAGAAATCTTCTAAAGACCTCGCTTAGGAAGATAAAGAAGGTTAGTATATCGAGCTCCGCCTTCTATATAGAGAGATTAAGAGAAAAGAAGGTATATTAGAAGAATTCGAAAAGGAAGATAGTAATATATAGGTTTAGGTACTATTAGATCCTTCTAAGTTAAAGAGAAACTCTATAAACGTTATTATCGATAACCTACTAAGCTTGTCTTAAGAGAAGGACATTTAGGCTAAGTACGCTATTAAGCTATCTACTAGTACGCTAGGCTCTACTAACTATAGTAGAGCGACTTATTAATACTAGTATAAGGTAATCGGCGAGTTCTAGTCTAAGATTAAGGCGCTAGACAAACTTATAGCTATATAAGTATATAGCGATAGCGTAAGTCTTCCTATCTATTAGAAACTCCTATCTACTAATATAATATAGAGCTCCTCTTTTACGATACTACGGCTTCGAGGTCTAGCTGTCTTACTTTAGATATTAGTACTAGAAGCTTAAGTTAAGGTATATCTACTAGCTATCTTAAGCGCCGACTATATTTACCGACTATATACTAATTAACTATAGTCGTATATTACTAATAGCGTTTTGCCTATACTCTACGACATCTTTTAGATAGAATACTAGGCTATACTACGTAATGTTCTTAGCTAGAAGCCCTCCTTCGTTAATTACTTCTTAATCCTTATCGAGTATCTTAGATAGCTAATTCCTACTAACTACGATTAGAATACCTACAGATTCTCTATACCTACTATATCTATATAGTAGAGATAAAACGCGAAGCTTACCTATAGTATATTTAATAAACAATATATACTTAATAAGGAAGAGACTTTACTCGAAGCTATAGTCGAGAGTCTAGTTTAAGCTAGATTTAAGAGTAAGCGGGCTAGTATTAGCTTTTCGTCTATTATTACGAATCTAATAGATCCTAGCGTACTTAATCTAGAGATTAGTACCGAGTTCTTAACTAGTCTATCGTTAGTAGATAAGAGGCTTTACTACGTCTAATTAGTATAATTTAGGCTTCTCTATAGGTAAGAACTACTACGGACGTCGTACTAGAGTAAAGTTATAGCGTGTTTTATAGATAGTCTAGAGCTTCTCTCTTTCTTACTTTTATAATTTAGTCTACCTTTATCTTCTTTAACTCTTCTAGTTTTAATACTACTACCTATAAATACGCTACCTTTATAGCGAAATCTATTGCTAGCTACTAGAGAACTTAGGTCTAGTACTCGACTAAGATAACGATATTAAGACAGCGTTTTTAGAGACTCTTTATAATTCGAATCTAGTCCGATAGTACCCTCTACGCTACGATATATAGTATTAGAGTAGAGCTCTAGTAGACTACCTACTACCTCTAAAATTCTAATTAATATATCTACGTCTTCTCTAGACTAGACTTAAGTAAATAGGATATATCTATAGTAGAAAGAGTATAAAACGGACTTTAGAGACTAGTATATACGACGATAGTAGAAGGTACAAGGTCGCTATAAGTATAAGTTTAGGATATAAAAGACTATATCTATTAAATAGGAGAGTACCTATTCCTTCTAGGTCTAGAAGTTTTTCGACTAGAGGATTAATATCGAGGATACCTCGCTAAAAGTAGTCTACTAAGGTTACGAGACCTCTTTAGCCTATCTAGGCCTCCGTATTAGTATAAGTAGTTTTAGTTCTTACTTTCGAACTAAGGAGTATATATAGGTATTTAAGAGAAAGGGGATACTACTAGAGTATATCTAGTAGTATAAAGACTATTATATAAGTTCCTACCGACTACGTTTACCGACTACGTTATTAAGCTTATATAGTTAGGCTCGAAATCGTAAAGGTTACCTTAGTAACCTAGACCTAAGTATTAATAACTTCTCTATAGTATCTACGTAAATAATCGTAGTATATAGCCTACTACTTAATTTCTTCGAGAATCTCGTAGTCTACTATATATATATATACCTTAACCCTAGTCTCGAAATACCTTTCCGCTCTAGTAAGACGATTAAGGCTCTTCTTCGAGAGGTCTAAGAGAGGTCTAAGGAAGATCTAAAGGCTATACTAGCTAGAACCTCTAAGGTTACTATCGTAG
This sequence comes from Septoria linicola, assembly GCA_024114885.1. Lineage (NCBI taxonomy): Eukaryota > Fungi > Ascomycota > Dothideomycetes > Mycosphaerellales > Mycosphaerellaceae > Septoria > Septoria linicola. The sequence goes on from CP099420.1 coordinate 997,221, forward strand.
TCGATAGCTAGTAGTCTAGTAGTATAAAAGCTTTATTCCTTACTATCTATACCTACTAGATCGACGCTAAATAAGTATAGTATAAGGCGATATTAGACTTTCCCTACGTTACTAGTAGATATACTAGAGAGCGACTTTCGAAATTACTCTTTAATATATTATAAAGGTTTAGCCTTAGAGACCGACTAATCGCTCTTATATACGATAACGCTAGAAATAATAGTATACTTTATAGGTCTATATACGTCTTACTAGTATCTATTCGATTAGTACTAACGTAAGCTAGTATTAAGGCTATCGGCCTTTACTTAATAGAGTATAGCGTGAAAATCGTAAAGCCTTCTATTTCGATCAAAGAGCTCGTAGAGCCGGTAGTACTAGATATTTAACTAGACGAGGTAAATCTCTTCTCTAATATTAAGGCTATTAAGCCTACTACGCTAGCTACGATTCTAGAACAGTTTCTATGTTTTACTTACGTAATATAGCTTACTATAAAGGCCTTTTTTATATAACTATAAATAATACCGATTAATGATCTATAAGAGTTTTAGGACGATAAGAAAGATTAACGAGCTCTAGAAAGGTTTTAAAAGACTAATATAGTAGCTTCTCTTAAAGGACTACCTAAACTTTTATTTAAGATATATCGTAGTTATAGTCGACGATCGTAGTCGGTAAGTATAGTCGGCGCTTATTAATCGTCCTAGGTCTATAGGTTTATAGTATAGGTAAACTCTAGTTCTTAGCGTTTTAAGAGCTTTATAGATCTCTAAAGAGAGCGTCTAAAGAATCTATATCCTTATCTAAAGGCTTACGTACGCTAGTAAAAGTATCCTATAACGAGACTACTACGAGTAATATAAGACGTAAGGACCTATTAAAGCTCGACTACGATAATACTATCTTACTTTAGTCGACTACGCGACTTTATCGATAAATTTATTAAGCGTTAGTCGCTACCGATACTTATACTATCTAATACCGACTAGTAACGGTTAGAATACCTTACGTCTCTAACTATGCTTTTCGCTTAGGCTACTACCTACGTCGGTACGATAAAGGGCCCTAGCCTCTATCTAGTCCTTAGCTACTATAACTCTCTTTTCGATATTCTAGACAAAGTAGATAAGAAACTTAAGTATAAGAAAGAGGCTTAGAAGGTCTTACTCTATAAGGTACTAGATAAAGCGTATACTAAGCTCTTTTAATATTACTAATAGACCTAGTAACGGTTTAGGGACTACTACGGTATAGTAGTACTACTATACTCTACGATTAAGAGTATATTCTAGAAGCGAGACGCTTTCGATAATAATAGTTTAGAAGATCTCTACTAGAGTAAATTACGCGTAGAGTAGTTAAAGTATTATAAAGTTTTATCTAGTACTATATAAGCTTCGAAATAGTAGCCTCGAGGTATATAAAGCTTCTTAACCTCCTTCGCTATAGAGATCGATAGCGACGATAATAAAGCTTAACTAGTACTAGACGTAGCTCTCTTAGTCGAGCCTAATAACGAACTAGAGCGCTATCGGAAAGTAGACTTCTTATATATAGAAGGAATAGATCCTATAGATATATAGCTAGCTCTTACTAATATATTCTCTACTATATCGAAAATAGCCTAGAATATTCTATATATTCTAGTAGTAGGTACTAGATACGAACGAGATTTTAGTATTATACGTTATTAGAACTACTATAATCGGACATATAATCTAGATACCTTTACGTATATTATACTATTACGATATCGATATCGCGATTATAAGTATAATATAAGAGTAGTACTTACTATAGAAGTATCTACTCTTTGTCCTAATTTAGAACTTACTTATAATTAGATAGAGGTAGTCGAGGAGTAGAATAAGGAGGTTAAAAACGAAATTAAGGCCCTTTTAAAGTTTAATAGTATTAGCGATAATAAAGAGGTTATAAAGGTAGATAAATTATAGCGTCGAAGTATACGAAAGCGTAATACGCTCTATAGAGAAGCTTTAAGAGCTAGAACGTAGCTACCGACTACGTCTACTAACTATATATATTATAAACTTAAGTCGACGTTAGATTAGCCTATCCGTTCCGCTTATTACTATTATCCCTCTCTCTGTCTTTACTACTCTATTATATACTTCCTTTTATAGTCGATACTAACTAGAATAATTCTTCTTCGTAGTTATACTTAAAACCTATATTATACCTATTTTTTGTTCGCCTAACCTATCTAAGTATAGAGTAGGTATTTATACTATACCTATTACTATCTTCTATAGGTAGGCTAAGACCTAGCCTAACCTATATACTAACCCGTTTCGGCCTACTTATTCCGACGTCTAAGAAAGATTAACGAGCTCTAGAAAGGTTTTAAAAGACTAATATAGTAGCTTCTCTTAAAGGACTACCTAAACTTTTATTTAAGATATATCGTAGTTATAGTCGACGATCGTAGTCGGCAAATATAGTCGGTAAGTATAGTCGGCGCTTATTAATCGTCCTAGGTCTATAGGTTTATAGTATAGGTAAACTCTAGTTCTTAGCGTTTCGAGAGCTTTATAGATCTCTAAAGAGAGCGTCTAAAGAATCTATATCTCTATCCGAAGGCTTATATACGCTAGTAAAAGTATCCTATAACGAGACTACTACGAGTAATATAAGACGTAAGGACTCGTTAGAGCTCGACTACGATAATACTATCTCGCTTTAGTCGACTACGCGACTTTATCGATAAATTTATTAAGCGTTAGTCGCTACTAATACTTATACTATCTAATACCGACTAGTAACGGTTAGAATACCTTACGTCTCTAACTATACTTTTCGCTTAGGCTACTACCTACGTTAGTACGATAAAGAGCCCTAGCCTCTATCTAGTCCTTAGCTACTATAACTCTCTTTTCGATATTCTAGATAAAGTAGACAAGAAACTTAAGTATAAGAAAGAGGCTTAGAAGGTCTTACTCTATAAGGTACTAGATAAAGCGTATACTAAGCTCTTTTAATATTACTAATAGACCTAGTAACGGTTTAGGGACTACTATAGTATAGTAGTACTACTATACTCTACGATTAAGAGTATATTCTAGAAGCGAGGCGCTTTCGATAACGATAGTTCGGAAGATCTCTACTAGAGCAAATTACGCGTAGAGTAGTTAAAGTATTATAAAGCTTTATCTAGTACTATATAAGCTTCGAAATAGTAGCCTCGAGATATATAAAGCTTTTTAACCTTCTTCGCTATAGGGATCGATAGCGACGATAATAAAGCTTAACTAGTACTAGACGTAGCTCTCTTAGTCGAGCCTAATAACGAACTAGAGCGCTATCGGAAAGTAGACTTCTTATATATAGAAGGAATAGATCCTATAGATATATAGCTAGCTCTTACTAATATATTCCCTACTATATCGAAAATAGCCTAGGATATTCTATATATTCTAGTAGTAGGCACTAGATACGAACGAGATTTTAGTATTATATATTATTAGAACCGCTATAATCGGATATATAATCTAGATACCTTTACGTATATTATACTATTACGATATCGATATCGCAATTATAAGTATAATATAAGAGTAGTACTTACTATAGAAGTATCTACTCTTTGTCCTAATTTAGAACTTACTCGTAATTAGATAGAGGTAGTCGAGGAGTAGAATAAGGAGGTTAAAAACGAAATCAAGGCCCTTTTAAAGTTTAATAGTATTAGCGATAATAAAGAGGTTATAAAGGTAGATAAATTATAGCGTCGAAGTACGCGAAAGCGTAATACGCTCTATAGAGAAGCTTTAAGAGCTAGAACGTAGCTACTAACTATATCTACCGACTATATATATTATAAACTTAAGTCGACGTTAGATTAGCCTATCCGTTCCGCTTATTACTATTATCCCTCTCTCTATCTTTACTACTCTATTATATACTTCCTTTTATAGTCGATACTAACTAGAATAATTCTTCTTCGTAGTTATACTTAAAACCTATATTATACCTATTTTTTGTTCGCCTAACCTATCTAAGTATAGAGTAGGTATTTGTACTATACCTATTACTATCTTCTATAAGTAGGCTAAGACCTAGCCTAACCTATATACTAACCCGTTTCGGCCTACCTATTCTAACGTCTAGGTATTAATAAAGTAGAAATATACTACTATCTTATAGAGATCTTTACTAACTTATATACTACTAGGTATAAACTAGCTTCGTTAGTAATATAGTTAGAGAAACTTCTAGGCTCTAAATGTTTTCTATAAACTATAAGAGATATAAGTAACCTATACTAATATAGGTTACTATTGAGAATGCATCCTAGATAGTCAGTCTGGATATGGACTTCTAAGTATGGTTCTAGATGCCTAAGGCATCCACCTAAGGCTTAGTAAGAGGTATATCTTGCTTCTCTTTCTTCTCTTCTTAGATAACTAACAAAATCAACTTTGTATTTAGTTCCTAGCATATTACTACTACACTATATATATAAGTCAGTTCAAGATTAATCTCCTATTCTTCTTTACTACGCTATACTCTCCTTGACATTATATAGTATCTACAAACGCTCTCCACTTTTAATAGGTTATAAGCCCGGGTTTATATACTGAATAGGAGTAACCTATATTAGTATAGGTTACTTATATCCCTTATAGTTTATAGAAAACATTTAGGGCCTAGAAGTTTCCCTAACTATATTACTAACGAAGCTAGTTTGCACCTAGTAGTATATAAGTTAGTAAAGATCTCTATGAGACAGTAGTATGTTTCTACTTTGTTAATACCTGCCTAGTTCTCTACTATTGCACCTAGTATCACTAGAGTTAGAAGAGGCTACTTGGCCTTCCTACTACCTAGTAACAGAAACTCTACTAAGAGAGAAAGATCTAAGTCTTAGTAATTTCCTAAATACGAGGAATCCCTGTCCCTTAGAGCTAGTCTCCCTACTATAAGAAATTACCCTTCTCTAGAATCCTTAGCTGGTCTAAAGCATTCTACTAATCATTTATTCTATTCACCTATTTCTATAATAGACTAAAAGGACAAGAAAAGCTAAAGGATTCCAATCCTAGACAGAACTAACTAGAAGAGATAGTTCAAGCTATAGATAGACAAGCTAGAAGGAAAGGACCAGTTCTAGGCAATTAGCTAACTAATTGTTAGAAGGAACCTATACATAGTTTAGTAGGACACTAGTCTTTAGATACATGTTACTTAGAATCAATACTTCTTAAAAGACAATATAGTATGTAGGTTCAGTATTAGATACAGTATTAGTAAAGATAATAAGATAGAGCTAGAGACATAGTATGTTACTATACTAGTAGCTAAGATATAGGTGATTCTCTAGAACAAGTATAATAGAGTCCTAAAGTCCTATACTATAGGTCTAATTAAGCAGTTTATTATATTCAGGATATTACCTAATAAGATAATCAGGGAAGCATAGAGACACCTTAGAGGCCTAGGCAAGAGGATTACTAAGATTAATCCTTAGGAAGCCTACTACTAGAGCTAAGAGAAAAGGCTGAAACATCTCCTATAGTCCCTACCTATATTATACTAAGTAGCTAAGGATACTATTATAACCTAACTATCCTTAGATATAGACACTATTCTCCTTCTACTTAAGTCCTAAGAGGCAAGAGACAATCTAGACAAGATAGACACAGGTCTAGCTATATTCTATTCTAGGCAGCCCTACTAAGGAAAGTCCCTACTAATATACTAGCTCTATAAGAAAGGGAAGCACTAGTTGAAGGATTGTCCTAACCTCCCTACTACTAAGAAACTGTCCTAGTAGAGAAACAGTACTAAGAACTAGAAGGACCCTCAAGGATTATTCCTTAGAGGGAGGGTTAGAAGATCCTCTTTACTAAGGAATGCTAGACATATTAAGAAAGCTGTCCACAAGTCATCATTATATAATAAGCTAAAGAAGGTTATCTAGAAAATAGGCAAGTAGCTTCAAAGGATAGAAAAGTCTAGAAAGCTTCTAAAGAAAGGATTTTCAGCCTAGGAGTCTAGTTCTAGTTCTAATTCTAGAACTCACTCTAGTTCTAGAAGCAATAATAATTCCCTATTAGAAGATAATAACTAAGATAAGTTGGCCTATTCTATAATTAAGACTAAAGGCAAGTTATTACCCTAAGAATAGCTCTTAGATTCCTATACCTTATCCTATATAACTAACTAACTGTCCTTCTTCAGATTAGTAAAGCTACTAAGGAAGAAAGTATAGATCAAGGTAAGAGGAGGATACCTCTATGTAACCTACTCTAGACTAGTATAGATAAAGGGAATCTTAGGAGGAGAAGTTCTACTTAATAGGGTACTATTTGTTCCTAATCTTAAAGTAAATCTTGTATTATAGGATTAGTTTAGTAAGCAATTTGGAGTCTAGAAGCCTGATTTCACTCTCACCTCCCTAGATAGCCAAACAGTTATAAAGACCAAGCTAGTTAGAGGTGTTCTATTTGTTAGTAAGATATTACCTCTCCTATAGGAAAAGTTATATTACTTACTATATAATCCTATAGAGGTTAACAATGCCTATACTGCCCTATTAGAGAAGGATCTAAAACAGTAGGAGCTATAGTATAGAAGATTTATACACTTTGGAAGAGGGTTACTCTCAAACCTTTATAAAGTTACTAACCTAAAGGAAAGAATTCTAATTCCTAACTAGGAAGAGTATAAGTATAGGATCTATATAATAGGCAAGATAAAGAAACACCTAAGTAAGTCTATTAAGAGAAGACCTAAAAGATTAGCCCTTGTATTAGTAGATATCTATAGACTATTACCATTATTAGTAAAAGGTTTTATATAGTAGCTTAAGATTATTAACAACTTCTTAAGAAAGAAATAGGCATTTCTACTTAAGGCTAGATCAGATACACTAACTACTCTTTAGAACTAGAGGATCAAGGTAGAAAGGTAGTTAGTAGTACTCCTCAAGTCTATAAGGGCTAACAATGCTAGAGAGATCACTACTTTAATTAAACAGTAGGAGAAGGACTTTAGAATCACCCTTAAGCTAACTAAGGCCTATAATTCACTCTAGAATAGAGTAGTTAAGAGGTCTATCTAAACATTAGAGGCCTCTATTAGAGCAATGCTTAAAGAAAGCAAGATGCCTATTAAGTTTTAGCTAGAAGCCCTTGAAGCATAGGTGTATATAAGGAATAAGCTTCTAAATGGACCTAATATTAAGGGATTTAAGCTCTTACCTAATAAAGCTTTTAATAGGATTAAACTAATAGTCTCCTACCTCAAGGTATAGGGATATAGAGCTATAGTATACATAGATACAAGAGCATAGCCTTAGTAGGCAAGGAGTAACAAACTAATAAATAGAGGAAAGGATACTATATTTGTTAGATACTATAATAATATAGTAAAGGTATAGAAGTTCTAGGAGCTAGATATAAAGGCTGTTAAGTAGTATACTAATATAATCTTCTTTAAAGATAAGCTAGGTAGAGAATTAGACTTAAATATCAAGATCAAGAATCTCCCTAGTTCAGCTCTAGAAAGAAGACCTATTAGAAGGCTAAGAACTATTAGCTAGCCTACTCTATAAGCTAGTAGGAGTACCCTAGGTGCTCCTAGTCTAGGCTAGTAGAAGCCTCCTCCCCCTTAGCTATTAGTATAGGTTTAGAAAGGAAAGAAACTCTTTATATAACTTCTACCTCTACTAGAAGATATAGGAGAGTATAGAAAATTCCTAGACTAAGGGAAAGTTAAGAAAGAATCTAAGAATTCTACCTAAGAAACTATAGAGGTAGATTAGGAGCAGACAGCCCTAAAGCAAACCCTTAGAAAGAGGAAAGTATTCTAAGAACTTAATAGATTTAACTAGAAGCTAAAGCCAATTAGGCTTAAGCTAGATTAGAATAGTTAGCTAGACAAGGAAATGCTCCTAAAGTATTAGGCTTTCTTCTTAGCTATAAGCTCTATTAACCTAGGTATCCTATAGGACCTAGAATTCTTAGAGGAAGTTGAAGAGATTATATTCTTAGCTACTAAAGAAGCAGGAATGCATAAATAGGAGGTTCTAATCCTAAGGAACTATAAGGAAGTAGTAAGTAATCCTAAGTAGGGTCATCTCTAGTAAGAAGCTATTTAGAAGGAGCTAGATACACTTGCAAGCAATAATACCTAGACTATAGTAGTCCTACTAAAAGGGGCTAACCTAGTTACCTTAAGATAGGTCTTTAATGTTAAGAGAAAGCTTAGTAGAGCTATTAAAAAGTTCAAGGCAAGACTAGTTACAAGAGGGTTCTCCTAAAAGTATAGAGTGGACTATATAGAGACTTTTGCCTCTATAGTCAGGCAGGATACTCTAAGAGGATTTATAGCTATAGTCTATAAGAAGGACCTAGTTCTGCACCAAGTAGATATAAACAATACATTTATAGAGAGCACCCTATATAAGGACATCTATATAATCCTACTACTAGGTGTTAACCTACTAACTAGTATAGTCTTACAAGTTCTAAGGAGTCTCTATAGGCTAAAGCAAGCTACAAGAGACTAGAATCAGCTATATATATCAAAGCTAAAAGGAATAGGATTTAGATAATCAGAAGTAGACTTATATCTTCTAATCTATAAGAAAAGGAAAGACCTAATAATCCTAATCTATATTAATAACATACCTATTACTATAGAGAGACTAGAAGATATCCTCTAGTTCAAAGACTAACTTAGCAAGGTCTTTAAGATCAAAGATCTTAGAGAACTAGACAAGATTCTTAGAATAAGACTAACAAGAAACAGATAGCAAGGCTGGCTGAAACTTAACTAGAAGCACTATATCTAAGAGAACCTAGCTAAGATAGGAATAGGTTAAGAGACTATATTACTAACTCTTTTACTAATAGACAGCTATAAAAGTCTAAAGCCTGCTAGACCAAATAATAAAAGGTATAACAAATAGGAGTACTAATCTATTATTAGAATATAGATGTAGCTTGCAACTGTTATAAGACTAGACATTTCATTTGCCCTTAGAAGATTAAGCTCCTATGTTAGTAATCTAATAGTAGGACATATGAAGGCTCTAAAGAAGCTAACTAGATACCTGAGATCAAACCTAGACCTTGGTCTAAGATACTTAAGGAATAGTTAAGGCTTTCTTACTAGATATATAGACTCTAACTATGTAATAGACAAGACTAACAGAGTCTTAATCCTTGGATATGTCTTCTTCCTTTATAGTGCACTAATCTCCTAGATAAGCAAGAAGCAGAAATCTATAGCTACATCTATAATAGAAGCTGAATATATAGCTATAGGTGTATATATAAAATAGTTATAGTTCCTTAGTACTCTTTTAAGAGAGCTTGGATGCCTAGAGTTAGTAGGAGAATGTTCTTACTAACCAAGGATCCTTAGTAACTAGGAAACTGTTACTAGAATTAGGCCAATTTAGCTAAAAGGTAATAACCAAGCTGCCCTTACTCTAGTTAAGGACTTACATGTTTATAACAAGTCTAAACATATTGATATCTTATATAATGCTATGAGAAAGCTCTAGTAGAACAGACTTATCTCTATAGAATATATAAATATAAAAGAGATAGTAGTAGATAGTCTCACTAAGCTAAAGAATAGACTATAGTTTTAGGAGTTTATAAGGCAGCTCTACCTTATATAAGAGATATACAAAAGATAACTCCAAGCCTTAGAGTTGAACTAAGAGGAGTCTAAAAGAAAGATTTTGGTTACTTAACTCCTCCTTAGTTAGACTTTACAAAGTCCTAAATGCCCTTACTAATATCAGACCTATTACTAACTACAATATTACTATATAGCACCTAGCTGAACTAGACACTCTCTAAGGCCAAGTACTAGTTAATATTAAAGACCTCCTCTATAGTAGCTATTATCTCCTCTACTAGTGTGTAGTTACTCTACTCTCTAGCTTAATATAAGATCTCTACAGCTAAGAATAGTGTACCCTAAAGACTATTAGGGAACTAAGAAGCTATATAGAATATGACTAAGTAGGGGACTAGGCTATAAGGAATCTAGGGAGCTATTAGAATTAGCTATAAGAAAGGATAGGGGCAACTTACTAGATAGTCCATGTCCTAAACAATCCACTCCTATATAAGAGAGAAGGAAGATCTTATAGAAGGCATTTCTTTTACCTTTTTGTAGGAGATAGTAGTATAGAAAGTTTGTTAGATTAATAGTTAGTACTGTCTAGTTGTTAGTCTGAAAAGCAAGTACTTAATGACTAATCAAGATTAGGACTAGCATTTGAGTACTATAGATGATCTATTGAAAGATCTAACCATATAGTATGAGTAGGAGTGTTAAGAATATATCCTAGATGGTCAGTCTAGATATAGACTTCTGAGCATAGTTCTAGATGCCTGAGGCATCTACCTAAGGCTTGGTAAGAGGTATATCTTGCTTCTCTTTCTTCTCTTCTTAGATAACTAACAAAATCAACTTTGTATTTAGTTCCTAGTATATTGCTACTACACTATATATATAAGTTAGTTCAAGATTGATCCCCTATTCTTCTTTACTACGCTATACCCTCCTTAACATTATATAGCATCTATAAACGCTCTCCACTTTTAATAGTTACTCCTATTTAGTATATAAACCTAGGCTTATAACCTATTAAAAGTAGAGGGCATATTATATACTATATAATATCTAGGAGAGTATAGCGTAGTAAAGAAGAATAGAGGATTAATCTTAAACTAACTTATATATATAGTATAGTAGTAATATACTAGGAACTAAATATAAAGTTAATTAAGTTAGTTATCTAAGAAGAGAAGAAGAGAAGTAAGATATACCTCTTACTAAGCCTTAGGTAGATACCTTAGGTATCTAGAACTATACTTAGATATCTATATCTAGACTAACTATCTAGGATATATTCTTAATATTAGTTATCTAAGAAGAGAAGAAAGAGAAGTAAGATATACTTCTTACTAAGCCTTAGGTAGATACCTTAGGTATCTAGAACTATACTTAGATATCTATATCTAGACTAACTATCTAGGATATATTCTTAATACTCCTACTTATACTATATAGTTAGATCTTTTAATAGATTATCTATAGTACTTAAATACTAGTCCTAATCTTAATTAGTTATTAAGTACTTACTTTTTAGACTAATAACTAGATAGTACTAACTACTAACCTAATAAACTTTCTATACTACTATCTCCTATAAAAAGATAAAAGAAATATCTTCTATAAGATCTTCCTTCTCTCTTATATAGGAGTAGATTATTTAGGATATAGACTATCTAGTAGTAAGGCAAAGGCCTACCTATATACTATACTTAGTAGTTTTAGTATAAAAGTAAGGTAGTAGCTCGTTTCTAAGATAGTAATATTTACTCTACTTGATTAATTTAATATCCTATAGTCCTAGTATAGGCTCTTAGTCTTAGGGCTACTATTTTAAGCTTGTTACTACTAGTTAATTAACGTATTACAAGACTATTACTATCCGAACAGGTCTTGTTCTATAGCGACTACTCTTGTACCTACCTAGAGGGTTAGTATTAGGGTAGTTATTATCTATTAATAGAGCCGAAGGTAGAGCTATCTCTTCTCTCTTATACCGGGACTAGAAGTATAGAGGGTAGATAGTAGCCTTAAAGCGAGAACTAATATACTATAAATATTAATAAGAGGCCTAAAGGAGCCTACGTAAGAGGCGACTTAAAAGGCTATAATAATATAGAAGTCTCTAGAATATAGATATCGCTCTAACCTAGAAAAGTTATAAACCTCTAGTACCTCTTAGTATAAATCTACTTAGTAATTATCGGATAGATAGTAAGGCGACTTACTATATTAGAGATTTACTTAGGGTCTCTATACCTATAATAGTCTTCGATTAGACCCCGGTTTAGCGTAAAAACGCTCTCGTTCGGATAGCGTAGAGGCTATAGAATAGGCCGGACCTGTCTAGGTAATCTCGTATCCTCTAGTATATAGATCGCTTAGAATAAGCCTTAGTACGGCGTTAGACGCTAATCGTTTAGCTAAGGACACTAATTACGTCTAAGGCCCTAGACCCGGTATATAGTATAGGCTAACGTAATATTATACTACTATAGTTATATAGTAAATTACCCGAATAAGCGAGATAGACGCGCCTAGCTATAAACGGTCGAACTATACGACACGACATGCCTTGCTTATTAGGCACAATTAATATAGCTCTAGTATTATAAAGAAAAGTTTAACGTTTACCTTTAGACAGCTAATAAAATTTTAGATCCTTATTTTTTTTTAGTTATCGTTTTAAACGATAACTATATTTTATTTAAAACCTTGATTAAGGAGAGTATAATATACTCTTAGAACACCTTCGAACGACCTCTATAAGTAAATTAGTATCTATTAACTAGCCTAAAATACTAGAGAGTAGCTTATCTAACTAGCTTAATAAGTAAATTCGAAGATTACTAGTAAAGCTACTATCTACTTTTACTTTATTCCCTCTACTAGATAACGATATATCTATAGAAGTAGAGGATTAAGGAGGTACTAACCTTAACTCTAATACTAATATCTTTTAAGGACCGAACTTAGGAGGTAGACTATCTATAGCGTAGTTCTAGCTACTTATAGAGACTATCTAAGTAACCTAAAGCTAGAAGATAATTATCGCTTAGGTTCTACTACTACCTAGCTTAGACTAGAATCTCTTCTTTAATAGAGAAAACGTAACCGAGTATATTAAGCGCTTTAAAGTACTATATAGGAACTACGCTATTCTACTTATTAATAATAATAAGTAGCTTTACGAGAAGTTACTTACTTAGATTACGGTTATCTAACGTAGACGATACTAGCGCCTTAATAGTTTCTATAATCGAAACTACGCTAAGTTTAAAGAGTCGATTATTAAAGAGTACCGAAAGTACGATAATATATATATACTTAGAAACCGCTACTATATAGAGAACCTTTATAAGGTTAACTATAGCGAGGATAATAATCTCTTAGAGTACTTAAGGTAGTTTATACTCTACTCTAATACTATACCTACTTCGTATATAGACGAGCGTTCTCGTACTCTTCTATTCGTACGAGGCCTTCTATTTCGTTTTAGTAAGAGACTCTAGGCCTATCTTAGGTTAGACCTTAATAATAGTAACTTAGATTATAGTAAGCTCTTAAAGATAGCCTAGCGGTAGATTAATAGTAATAAGGACTTTAAATTAGAAGTATATAACGAAGGTAGTAGAGATATCTAGTAGTTATACGAAGTAGTAAAGAAGTCCGCTCTAAGGCTAAACTCTAAGTTTAAGGCTAGAGAAATAGTAGTCTATAAAAGCCGTAAACTAGTAAGCGTCGATAATATTACTACTAGTATATAAGACCTCGTAATTACTATAATTCGTCGACTCGAAGAAAGAGGTCCGTAGCTACTACGCTCGTCGATAGGATAGCGGGCGAAGTCTTACGATTATAACTATCTATATATTCTAAGTCCTACTTATAGCTAGGAGATTTCGATTAATTTAGCTACGATAGATAACAGGTTAATAATCGAGGCCTACGTAGCGATCGCTCTAAAGATTTTAGGTTATTAGATATATAGGCTCGAAGGCTATATAGCTATAAACTATAAGTACCTATAGTAGTTCGAGACTAAAGGCTTAATATATAGAGATCTAAAGACTAGTATTATATACTATAGAACGCCTCGCCTAGATATAGAAAAGATATAGTACTACTAGGATAAGGAACTACTAAAGCTGTTCGTATTAATAGGAGTATTAGAGTAGCGCTATAGGAAGATTAATCTTAAAAATATAGATCGTTTATTAACGCTAAGAGCGAGCTAGTAGAGGACTATAAACAAGGTAGCTAGTATCGACGGTCCTATTAATATTAGCTAAGTCGCTTCTATTATATAGGAAGATTAGGACGATCTAATCGGCGCCTACGTAGCTAGAGATAGCGTAAAGACAAAGTAGAACCTAAATCCTTCTCGTCTAGTTAGAGGATAGCTAATAGGAGTATAGAAGCGAATTACGACCTAGGCTATAGCTATAAGAACCCGCGCTTATCGTTACCCTTATATTAAAGAGGTTAAAGATAAAAACTAGCTAGCTCCTTACCTTATAAATATAGAGAAGTTAGACGATTCTTAAACTTAGAGACGTAATAACGATAAGATCGAGGATAAGTAGATATACGACTACCTAAACGGTCTACTAGTTCTAGTCGCTCCTACGTATACTTAGAAGCGTAAGAAGGTAAAGGAGCCTCTAAAGACTAAGCGTATAGACAACTACCTTCGAGCTACGTATACTAATAATAACGCTAACGTCTTCTAGATAGACAAAATGCTCGAATCTAAGGTCTAGTTAAGCTTAGTAGAGATTATTCTCTATAGCGAGTAAGTGTCGTATTCCTTATAGAGTCGTGTTCTAAATAATATAGATCTACGTAAGAAACTTAATAAGCTCTATATAAAGAAGCGTACGAATAGAGGTAGCGAAGCTAAGATTAGCGTATATTCCTTACTATCTAAAGCCTTTAGCGAGGAGTAGGTAGAGGAGGAGCTAACGAAAGCTATCTTAGTAACCGATATTAAGGCCTTCTAGGCTACTACTATAGCGATTAATATAGTAAAACCTAGGCCCGCTTCTAAGCTTTACGAGTAGACTAATAATATCCTTCTATTATTTAATAATATCTATTAGATTATTCTAAGTATCTACGTGCCTACGAAGTATAGACCTCGAATAATAGCTTATAAGTCTTTAATCGACGAGAGAGCTAAGTTAATAATTATACCGATCGAATACGTTCGAAAGCTTCAAGTCGGTATAACCCTTCTTAGTAATATTACTATAGAAGGAGTTAGAGGTAAGGTTACTTTCGTTAGATACTACCTAGAGATATTAATCGATACCTTTAGCGTAAGAGTTACGATACTATTTCTAGTCTTACTAGCGAACGGCCCGATCTTACTTAGCTAACTATAGGCGCGACGAGTACGCCTAGCTTCTAAGAACTACGATAATAGCTTTTAGGAGAGCTTAATTAGTACTCTAGATAGCTATATTATTATATTTACTAGTTTTAATAGCTATAGTAATATACGTACTATAGAATAAGTCCTAGGAAAAGCTAGAGTACCGAGGAACTAGCTCTAGTCGATAGTACGAGTTTAGTAGAGGCTCTAATACTTTTATCGCGTCTAGATTCTATAGAAGTTAGTATCTAAACTCTAACTTTTAGTAATTATTAGCTAAAGAATATAGAGTATACTATCGAGGACTCTAGATCTTATAATAGTAAGGAGTAGAGAGAGGGATTATAAGCTTTTTAAGCTTCTACTACTCTTTCCGTATAAGGTTTAGTAGTTAGAGGTAAAAACTCTACTTAGAAGGGTTAGCTAGTAGAACGTTCTATAGTTACTTTTTTAAACGATAATTACGTTATACTTTCTATACTATACTTTAAATTATACTAGTAGTATAGATAGATAAGCGATTAGTACTAGTGTTCGTTTATAGTTACTAATAGCCTTAAACTCCTAGAGAATCAAGTCTTTAACTACTAATAGATAATAACTACCTTAATACTAACCCCCTAGGCAGGTATAAGAGCGGTCGCTATAGAACAAGACCTGTTCGGAGAGTAATAGTCTTGTAATACGTTAATTAAACAGTAGTAACGAGCTTAAAATAGTAGCCCTAGGACTAAGAGCTATATACTAGGACCGTAGGACATTAAATTAATTAAGTAGGGTAAACATTTTTATCTTAGAAACGAGATACTACCTTGCTTTTATACTAAAAGTGCTAAGCACGGTATATAGGTAGGCCTTTACCTTACTAATCCTCCCTTCCTTAGTATCTAACTAGATACCTAACTACTCGTAGATCTTACTTAGAATTACTTAAAACTAGCTAGCTTTTCTATTAAAGTCTATTAAACTTTTAATTAGAGGCCTATTAAATAGTTGCCTTTTCTAACGATAACTACTAAAAACACCTTCTTAGATCCGATTATTATTCGCTAGACGCTACTCTTCTACTATATTCTTAGAGATCTCCTTAGGAATAGCCTCTCTCTTCTTCGATACTAGCACTTCTAAGTTACTATCTACGCTTATAAAGCTAGCTTCGCTAAACATATACTCCTTAATATCTATAGCTATAGCGTAGGTAGTATCGAATTAAGCTTCAGCCGTAGTCTACTATTTAGCTATATAGGCCTTAAACTCCTCCTTACTTATACTAAAGAGCTTCTTTATCTCTATACTTACTACCTAATCCGCCTATAGAACTCGGCCTACTAAAGTATTAGAAATCGGGCCTAGGCCGGTTAGAAGTACCTTAGTAGCGAAAGGTTTTATTACTCGTATAGGGTATATAGTACCTAAAGCTATAAAGAGTATTCGCTCGCGATAGAGATATACGCTATAGACCGTAGAAACGTTAATACGATTACTATTAGGTAACTTATCTAATACTTAACTATTAGGATAGGCTAGGAACACTATCGGAATTATATAATACTCTTCGTCTATACGAGTATACCGCTAAGGGAGGTAGGGGTGCGAAATAACTAGCGAGCCCGCTTTAGTACAAGGGTTCTTCTAACTAAGCTTGAGATTAGCTTTTATTTCGTTAGTAATTACTAGAGGTATAGTCTCGACGAAGCCCGTGCTATAGCTTTACTTGTTAGCGATAATACGCCTTACTAGCTACTTTGCCTCCTTAGGGTCGAAGAGCCTATTACTAACCGCGTTAGAGGTTAGTAAAAGTCGTCCTCTATTACTAGTATCGTCTAGAGAGATCGTAAACTGAACCTAATTAAGGCCCTTCTCCTTAAGTAGTATATTCTCGTTTAAGGCGATATACTAGAAGCCGTTAGGGTAGTTAGAACCTACCTTATCGTCGAAGATATAAAAGGTAGTAGATAGGTAGGCTACGTATTTAACAGTCGTACACGGAGTAGTAACTAGCTAATATAGCTATAGTAGAGGATACTAGCGGAGGAGCTATTAGGACAGCAAGTACTATATACTACGAGACTAACTATACTAACTAATAGCCGTGTTATACTATCGATATACTATAAACTCATGCTATATACCTTCGAGTAAAGAGTCTAGGATCTAAAATAGGCCCCTAGTAGAAGGAGAACAAAAGAGGAAGCCGTAATCGGTCTAGGTATCCTTATTATTATCGTAGTCTAAGAGCTCCTAAGCCTTCTAATAGACGTTAGAAGTAACCTTCAAGTCTACCTCGGTCGTAGAGAACTAAAAGGGTCCGAGGTAGCTTCTACCTACCTTACGTATTAGGGCGTTAATATCGTCCTCCGGTTCCTAAGTATTAGTACTCTTCTTACCGTAACGAGTACGCTCTATAGGCTTAGGGAAGAAAGTATTCGCTTCTAGCTTAAACTACGTCCGGTTTTAAGTATTCTAGGCGATAAGGGCTTAGAGATCGGCTATACTACCTATCTAAACAATATACTAGTAGAGGGTATACGTTACGTTAGCCGTCTTTAGTAGCTTTAAACCTATAGTATCACCTATCTTAGCTATATATTCTTTATAAAGAGGCTAGCTAAGGTGCGAAAGAACATTAATTAAAGCGTAGCTCTTAGTTACCTTCTTCTTCTCCTAGATATTATCGACTTCTTTAAGAGCTCCGCTAACGACTACACGATAGTAGACTTCGGAGGTAATACTATCCTTTATATAAGCCTAGTAGCGTAGATTAGGCTCCGAGTCGCTCTCTAGCTTAATTCTATTATTATCTTCTAGCACGATTAGCGATAGGCGTTACGGACCCGGTAGCGGCTCTATCGTAGGTAGTACTTAGTCTTACGTAGGATCGCTATCGCTCGAAGCGCTTAGTATAGGAGAAGTCTCGATCGAGGTAATAATAGGTTCTCTAGCGCGAAGTCTAGTAATCCTCCTGCTTTTATAAAGGGCCTACGTCGGTATAGGTTTAGGCGTAGGCTTCTTTATAGAGCTTAGCGTTAACTTCTCTAACTAAGCTTTTAGCCTCTATATAGTGCTAGGCGATACGGAATCTCTAAGACGAGGCTCCGAGGTCGTAAGCAAATTACCTTCTCCTTCTCCTTCTTCTTCTTAACTAGAGTTTCGAGTAGGACTAGATAAGGATAGGCTCTTAGGCGCCGAGGAAGAGAGTCGTCTATTAGATCTTAGATTTCTAGAAGGAGGTAATAGTCTATAGGACATTAAGGGCTATCTCTCTACCGCCGGGAACACGTAAGTCGGTTCTTCGAAAGCCTCTCCTTTAGTAAGCTTAACTATAAACCTATACTAATTAAGTCTATAGCCTACTTCTAGGCGTACCTCTCTTATCTTACAGCTAAAGACGTCGACCTACGAGAGCTCCTCCTTAAACTTGTTCTAGTAGCGTCTCCTATCTAAGTTCGTATTAATAAAGCCTAAGCCTTACGAGCCGGGAGTCTTCTTACTCCTCTATAGCTAAAAGTGCTAGCTACGAGAGAATATGTTCGCTACCTACTAATAGAAGCGATCTTGCTTTTACTACGCTAAGAAGACCTAGCCTTTAGGCTCGCTCTCTTCGAAGACGCCTTTATACTTATTTAACTATTAACGAAGGTTCCTAAGTATCTCTTTATCGTATAAGACTTAGTTAAGGAAGGAGAAGTTCTACTCGTACCTAAACTCTATACGTAGCTACTACTAGATTAAGTTTCTCTCCTTTACTAAGTCTCGGCCTTCTTAGCGTATCTTCTTTATATTATCGCGCTTTACGCTCTACGCGTTAAGGTACTTTAGCAAAATCTTAGTAGAGAGGCGTTTAAAGAAGTTAAACACGCTAATCTTCATCTCGTCGTTTACTTCCTCGACTTACTTAAGTACTAAGTCGACGCTCTCCTCTTAGTCTTATAGTGTCTCTAGCGACAGAATAGCTTTAGTAGTATTATTAAGGTTCGTTATACTAGTAAGAGGTCCGCTTAAGGCCTAGAAACTAACGAGCGAGCCTTTGCGATTAGTACGAGCGAGCGCTATACCTTATATAGAACTTAAAGAAACTATTTTTCGTCTTTTCTTTAAGGAATCTTATCTAGGTAGTTCTTATATCGGACTTCGAATAGGCGAGGTAGAAGGCGAAAGCGCCGGTCTTAATAAGCGCTTAGGCGTTAAAGAACGCTAGAAAGAGGAAGTCTTGTTCTTTATACGTAAGGGAGAAAGAGAACGTCTTTAAATAGTCGTATTAGTAGCTTAGAGCGATATAAAGCGCGTGACTAGTAATAAGTAACTTGAATAGCGAGGAGGGTCGGGCGCGTAACTAGTTATAGAGTTTTCTATTATATTAGTTGCCGCTTACGTACACAAATAGCTATATAGCGTTACTAGGTAGTAACGAAAGATAAGAATCGAACTTAATAGAAGTAAGGCTCTATAGTAACTAATTAATAGTTAATAAGGAAGAAGAGATCGTTTAGAGCGTAAAAGTAGTCTAATTATATACCTTATCGTAGTAGCGTAACTACTGTTAGGATCAGGGGTCTATACGCGAGGCTTAGTTACGTAAGGTTTTAGTTATTATTTAAAAAGATAACTAAAAGTTTACTTTACCTTAACGCTTCCGTAGCCGTCGTATACTACTAACGCTACTACTAACTACTATAGTATATACCTTACTATCGCCGACAAGGACTGAGACTTAGATACTATCGTCGTTACCTCTACTAACTTAAAAGAGCCTTATTTTTCGTATACCCGGTCGACTTACTAGATCGCGCTTTCTATATCGTAAGAGACCGCTAGCGCTATAATTAATAGCTAGAAAGGAGCTATTAGAGCCGCTGTCGCTAAAGATTCAAGCTCCTTCGCCTCTAAGTAGGCTAAAAAACCTTAAACTTTAAGTATTCTCTACTAGAAACTAATATTTTTTAGTAATTCCTTTAGTTAGGCGAAAATTAGTAGTAGAAAGGCCCTTAGGACAGAAAATTATTATCTTACTCGCCGATTAGTAATAGAAAAGGGCTCTAGGAAGACAGATCGTAGTACTAACCTTAGAAATCGCTAGTAGAAAAGAGCTTTAGGAGTATAGATCTAGCTTAGATTTTAAGACCTAGTAGTAGAAAGTAGCTCGAGATAGCTAACTTTTATAGCGATAGTAGGCTCGAGACTTAGAAAAAGGAGTAGGATAGTAGGTTAGCTAGTAGATATAAAGTCTATATTTAAAAGTTAAGCTTAGAAGAGTAACTAGCTATATAGATACTTATCTTAGCTATAGAAAACAGCGTCGGAATAGCTAGGATTAGCTAGATTCTTACTAATCTAGTAAAAGAGGAGTTCGGGAAGCTTAGATCGGAGCTTAATAGTAGCTCTAGGAATAAAAGAAGTACTCGAGACAGCTAAGATTTAGCTAGATTTATACTAGTCTAGTAAATTACAAGCTTAGGAAGCTCCGATTAGAGCTTAATAGTAGCTTTAGGATCAAAAGAAGCGCTCGGGACAGTATAGACTTAGGAAGATTAGCCCTTTTATAGTAGAGGCTAGGCTTTAGTAGCTAGATCTTAGCTTATGCCCCTAATTAAGTATCGCCTATCGAATTTCTACTTCTTTAGCTCCGCTAGGCTAGCTTTAGCCTCTAGCTTACTAAGTCTTCTACTTCTTCTTTAAGCTCCGTTAGTAGCTAGCGTATATAACTCTCCCTTTCTTCTTAAGTTATTACTAATAGCTTACTAATAAAGATCTATAGATACTTATACCTAGGTAGAAGGCCTAGTTCTATAACTTTCTCTATCGGTAGTAGTACTTCTTCTAGTTTAACCTAATCCGGAACTAGCTTTAGGTTTTCTTATAGAAAGGTATATTTCTTAAGGTCTATCCTCTTATAGATATACTCTCGCCTTAAGCTATCTAGTTCCTCTAGCTTATACGATACACCTCTCTATAATACTTCGGATACCCTAAAAGGGCCTTCCTATCTAAACGTAAGCTTATAGGAGAAGCTAGTTTTTAACTTAGAGCGGTATACTAATACGAGATCTCCTTTCTATAGTATAGTAAGATCTATATAGCGATATCTATCGAAGTACGCCTTGTTCTACTCTCGGAGACGCTATTAACGTAGTCGCTCTTCTTCTATAGTCGTTTCTATAGCTTCGAGGGCTTAAGCTCGAATCGTAAGAAGCTCTACTCTAGTCTTAACCTTGCCCTAATCTATAATCCGGAAGGTATAGTATTCTAGCTCGATCGGTAGTACTACGTTACGCCTAATTATTACCTCCGATAGTGTTAGGCTAGTAGTAGAGACTATTATCGTTCTCTCTACCTATAGAACCGCTAGAATATAGTCCCGAATCGTATAAAGGCCGCTATTAGAGAGCTTTAAGTAAGTGTCTAATATTGTCTTATAGCCGACTTTAACGATAGCGTTAGACTAAGGGTAGTACGGCGAAATATTAATACGTTTAACACTATACGACAGTAGTAGCTTCTCTACGTTACTAAGGTTAGTCTTATAGTTGTCGAGGATAACTTCTACGGTAGCCTCCTACTAGTAAAAGATCTCTTCCTATATAAACCTTACTATCTATACTAAGGAGATACTCTTCGCTAGGTACTAGAACATACGTACTTCTAGCTAGCGCGATAGAGATTCGCGTATAACTATTAACGAACAGTTCTTCGAGATATATAAGCTATCGATATACTACCGCTAGCTAACTATAACTTAGAGCGGGATTTGTAGTTCTCTAGGTACCTGTCGTCTATACTAGAGACTATAAACAGTATACTACCGAACAGCGAGCGAGATCTAAGCCTAGACTCTATCCTACTACTATCGTTTTCGGATAAGATTATACGTCTATTTAGCGCTACGATAACCGTTCTTATAATAGTATACCTTAATAATACAAGCTCGCGCTTTAGGTTTATTAATAACTCGCTATAGGGGTCTAGCTACTCGCTCTTAGCGCTAGAGCTAGTTATTCTTAATATAAAACAGCCGATACTTCTTCCTTAACCGCTTATACTCGTTATTAGAAACTCCCTTAGGTCTTTATATTCGTATAAGCACGAAAGCGATATTTATTAACTCCTAAGAGTAGATCCTATTAATTGTAGGTAGCTCGCCCTAAATTACCTATATAGAGAAAGCGTTAACGTAAAAGGTATCGAAGAATTACTCGTTAATTATTAGATCTACGTCTTCTTCCTATTCTATAGCTTCTATATCTTTAGGCGTAGTAGGCTTCCTCGATAACGAATCTAGAGCTATATACTTCTTACTAGGAACATATATAACATTAAAGTCGAAGAGGTAGATCTATACTAGCTAGCGCGTTATTACTATATTCGGCAAATTAGAGGCAGCCTTATTAAGCTAGTAAACGAGGGTATTTATATTAATCTCTAGTTAGAAGTATACTCCGAACAGCTACGGCTTTAGCTTCTTTAATACCTTTAGTATACTAAGGCATTCGCGCTTTCTAGTATCGTACTTAACCTCTACTAGGTTGAATAGGCCAGACTTATATCGAACTAGATAGCGGAGAAGTAGCTCGTCTCGATTATATTAGGAAAGCGTATATCTCTAGCCTTTACCGCTCGAATCCATACCTACGATAATAAGTCCTACTTCTTCTCTAAAATTAAGAGTAACTAGGGCTAGGGCTGAAACTAGTACCTTTAAGACGACGTCTTTAGCTAGTTAGTGCTCGGTAGTCTATTAAAACTTAGTATCCTTCTATAAGAGTTTAAATAGCGGAGTAAGGATAATCGTAAAACCTTTAACCTAGACGTAGTAGTACGTAACTACGCCGAGGAAGATTCGAACCTCCTTCTAATTCTCTAGCGTCGGCTATTTCTTAATCTTCGCTACTCTTACGAAGTCTAGATAGCGACTATCGATACTAGTAAGGTAACTAACGATTACTAGTTATTCGTAATAGAGCTATAGCTTGTTAAAAGCTACCGTTATATTAGCTCGTTCTATATTATAGAGGACGTCGTCTATAGCTATAATATGTTTAACAACGTAACGGCGGAGGCTAGGTTTAACCTCTTTACTATCGTACTTCGTCTTAGGCTCTTTAATACCGATATTATTAAGGAACGGCCGTGCCTTATACGAGACATACTCTATAAGCACTTAGTTAATAATACGAACGAACTAGGTAATAGAATTCGTAGCTCCTTACAGTAACGTAGTCTACCGTAATAGGCCTAGTAGTGAATTAAAGCCTATAAGGTCTCTATAGGATTTATCGAGTAGAATTTAGTTATATCTAGAGAAGATATTAACTAACGAGGCTAGCGCGTAACCGGTAAAGTCCTTAGAGAAACCCTTAGCGTCGGGTAGTAAGTTCGAATCTCTTATAGTAACTTAATTGAACTTCTAAGCTACGTTAATTAACTAATACTTCTTTAGCTTACCTACCTCCGTCTTCTTACTAATAAGGAAGTACAGGTTTCGATAAGCACCGTAGTATAGCTTAAGAGTTCCTACTTAGATTCGTTGTCTTAGTATATCTTCTACGACATATCGTAGAGATAGGTTTAGCTTGAAGCCTAGATACTACTATAGCTCGTAAGGAACTGTCCGAATCTTCTATAGCGGAGTAATATTAGGATTGATTCGGCCTAAATACGTAAAGTCCTACGTAAAGGCAGCTTCTCGATTCCTTAGTATATAATGTAATAAATCTAGCTCCTTTAGTAGTAGTTCTATACTAGGTTTGAACTTTATAAGCCGTTCGGGCGTTAGGCGTAATCTAGGCTCGATCGTCGAGAACCTCTTAGTTAGGTACTTACTATCGTAAGGTCTAGTACTAGGTAGTATAGCTACTTCCTTCTTAATATAAGTCCGTCGCTAGTCCTTTAATCCGCTAGGGTTTAAGCTATTAGTTATAGTAATATCGGCATTTACTAGTTTAATCTTGTTAGTAACTCGCTTATAAAGAATATAGGCGCTAATATAATTATCTAGCTTCCGCTACCTCGTAGCTTCTTTATTACGAGCTCTCTCTATAACTATATTGATAGCGGCCGAGATAACGTACGTCTCTTCGCTAAGCTCGTCGTCTACTTTATCGGAAATAACCTCGTCGTAGGGTCTAGGTTCTTAGATAGCTAGCTCTGCCTCTCTAAGCTTACTACAGGCAATTATTAAGTATTCGCCTCTATAATTCGAACCCTAGCTCGATCGAGGCACTAGTATAGCCTCTTTAAAACTATACTTAATGCCCTAGTATAAGTCTCGCTCGCTAGTATAAGCTAGCTCAGCTTCGCTAGTAGCTAGTAAAAGCTTCTTAAGTCGGCTATTTTAGCTGAATTTAGCGACGTTACCCTTAACGGCCGCTACTACGAGATAGTTATACTATGTTTACGTCTAGCTGTAATTAACCTGTCTTAATAGTTCGAGCTACTATCGTAGAGAGGTACTTTATCTAATTAAGTCGGCTATAAAATAGTCCCTAAAGTAAATTACCTTTATATACGATAACTACTACGTAAGGTAGTTAAAGACTTAATTCTCTAGGAGTTTAGGGCTGTTAGTAACCGTAAACGAACACTAGTACTAATCGCTTATCTATCTATACTACTAGTATAGTTTGAAATATAGTATATATTGAGAATATATCCTAGATAGTCAGTCTAGATATAGACTTCTGAGCATGGTTCTAGATGCCTAAGGCATCCACCTAAGGCTTAGCAAGAGGTATATCTTGCTTCTCTTTCTTCTCTTCTTAGATAACTAACTCAATCAACTTTGTATTTAGTTCCTAGCATATTACTACTACACTATGTATATAAGTCAGTTCAAGATTGATCCCCTATTCTTCTTTACTACGCTATACCCTCCTTGACATTGTGTAGCATCTATAAACGCCCTCTACTTTTAACAGGTTATAAGCCCGGGTTTATACACTAAATAGGAGCAACCTATGTTAGTATAGGTTACTTGTATCCCTTGCAGTTTGTAGAAAACATTTAGGGCCTAGAAGTTTCCCTAACTATATTACTAACGAAGCTAGTTTGCACCTAGTAGTATACAAGTTAGTAAAGATCTCTATAAGACAGTAGTATGTTTCTACTTTATTAATACCTGCCCAGTTCTCTACTATTGCACCTAGTATTACTAGAGTTAGAAGAGGCTACTTGGCCTTCCTACTACCTAGTAATAGAAACTCTGCTAAGAGAGAAAGATCTAAGTCTTAGTAATTTCCTAAATACGAGGAATCCCTGTCCCTTAGAGCTAGTCTCCCTACTATAAGAAATTACCCTTCTCTAGAATCCTTAGCTAGTCTGAAGCATTCTACTAATTATTCATTCTATTTACCTATTTCTATAATAGACTAAGAGGACAAGAAGAGCTAAAGGATTCCAATCCTAGACAGAACTAACTAGAAGAGATAGTTCAAGCTATAGACAGACAAGCTAGAAGGAAAGGACTAGTTCTAGGCAATTAGCTAACTAATTGTTAGAGGGAACCTATGCACAGTTTAGTAGGACACTAGTCTTCAGATGCATATTACTTAGAATCAACACTTCTTAAAAGACAATATAGTATATAGGTTTAGTATTAGATACAGTATTAGTAAAGATAATAAGATAGAGCTAGAGACATAGTATGTTACTACACTAGCAGCTAAGATATAGGTAATTCTCTAGAACAAGTATAATAGAGTCCTAAAGTCCTATACTATAGGTCTAATTAAGCAGTTTGTTACATTTAGGATATTACCTAATAAGACAATTAGGGAAGCATAGAGACACCTTAGAGGCCTAGGTAAGAGGATTGCTAAGATTAATCCTTAGGAAGCCTACTACTAGAGCTAAGAGAAAAGGCTGAAACATCTCCTATAGTCTCTACCTATATTATACTAAGTAGCTAAGGATACTATTATAACCTAACTATCCTTAGATATAGACACTATTCTCCTTCTACTTAAGTCCTAAGAGGTAAGAGACAATCCAGATAAGATAGACATAGGTCTAGCTATATTCTATTCTAGGTAGCCCTACTAAGGAAAGTCCCTACTAATATGCTAGCTCTATAAGAAAGGGAAGCACTAGTTGAAGGATTGTCCTAACCTCCCTACTACTAAGAAACTATCCTAGTAGAGAAACAGTACTAAGAACTAGAAGGACCCTTAGGGATTATTCCTTAGAGGGAGGGTTAGAAGATCCCCTTTACTAAGAAATGCTAGACATATTAAGAAAGCTATCTACAAGTTATTATTATATAATAAGCTAAAGAAGGTTATCTAGAAAATAGGCAAGTAGCTTCAAAGGATAGAAAAGTCTAGAAAGCTTCTAAAGAAAGGATTTTCAGCCTAGGAGTCTAGTTCTAGTTCTAATTCTAGAACTCACTCTAGTTCTAGAAGTAATAATAATTCCCTATTAGAAGATAATAACCAAGATAAGTTAGCCTATTCTACAATTAAGGCTAAAGGCAAGTTATTACCCTAAGAATAGCTCTTAGATTCCTATACCTCATCCTATATAACTAACTAACTGTCCTTCTTCAGATTAGTAAAGCTACTAAGGAAGAAAGTATAGATTAAGGTAGGAGGAGGATACCTCTATACAACCTACTCTAGACTAGTATAGATAAAGAGAATCTTAGGAGGAGAAGTTCTACTTAATAAGGTACTGTTTATTCCTAATCTTAGAGTAAATCTTATATTATAGGATTAGTTTAGCAAGCAATTTAGAGTCTAGAAGCCTAATTTCACTCTCACCTCCCTAGATAGCCAAACAGTTATAAAGACCAAGCTAGTTAGAGGTGTTCTATTTGTTAGTAAGATATTACCTCTCCTATAGGAAAAGTCATATTACTTACTATATAATCCTATAGAGGTTAACAATGCCTATACTGCCCTATTAGAGAAGGATCTAAAACAGTAGGAGCTATAGTATAGAAGATTTGTATACTTTAGAAGAGGGTTACTCTCAAACCTTTACAAAGTTACTAACCTAAAGGAAAGAATTCTAATTCCTAACTAGGAAGAGTATAAGTATAGGATCTATATAATAGGCAAGATAAAGAAACACCTAAGCAAGTCTATTAAGAGAAGACCTAAAAGATTAGCCCTTATATTAGTAGATATCTATAGACTATTACTATTATTAGTAAAAGGTTTTATATAGTAGCTTAAGATTATTAACAACTTCTTAAGAAAGAAATAGGCATTTCTACTTAAGGCTAGATCAGATACACCAACTACTCTTTAGAACTAGAGGATTAAGGCAGAAAGGTAGTCAGTAGCACTCCTCAAGTCTATAAGGGCTAATAATGCTAGAGAGATTACTACTTTAATCAAATAGTAGGAGAAGGACTTTAGAATTACCCTTAAGCTAACTAAGGCCTACAATTCACTCTAGAATAGAGTAGTTAAGAGGTCTATCCAAACATTAGAGGCCTCTATTAGAGCAATACTTAAAGAAAGTAAGATGCCTATTAAGTTTTAGCTAGAAGCCCTTAAAGCATAGGTATATATAAGGAACAAGCTTCTAAATAGACCTAATATTAAGGGATTCAAGCTCTTACCTAATAAAGCTTTTAATAGGATCAAACTAATAGTCTCCTACCTTAAGGTATAGGGATATAGAGCTATAGTGTATATAGATACAAGAGTATAGCCTTAGTAGGTAAGGAGTAACAAACTAATAAATAGAGGAAAGGATACTATGTTTGTTAGATACTATAATAATATAGTAAAGGTATAGAAGTTCTAGGAGCTAGATATAAAGGCTGTTAAGTAGTATACTAATATAATCTTCTTTAAAGATAAGCTAGGTAGAGAATTGGACTTAAATATTAAGATTAAGAATCTCCCTAGTTCAGCTCTAGAAAGAAGACCTATTAGAAGGCCAAGAACTATTGGCTAGCCTACTCTATAAGCTAGTAGAAGTACCCTAGGTGCTCCTAGTCTAGGCTAGTAGAAGCCTCCTCCCCCTCAGCTATTAGTATAGGTTTAGGAAGGAAAGAAACTCTTTATATAACTTCTACCTCTACTAGAAGATATAGGAGAGTATAGAAAATTCCTAGACTAAGGGAAAGTTAAGAAAGAATCTAAGAATTCTGCCTAAGAAACTATAGAGGTGGATTAGGAGTAGATAGCCTTAAGGCAAACTCTTAGAAAGAGGAAAGCATCCTAAGAACTTAATAGATTTAACTAGAAGCTAAAGCTAATCAGGCTTAAGCTAGATCAGAATAGTTAGCTAGACAAGGAAATGCTCCTAGAGCATTAGGCTTTCTTCTTAGCTATAAGCTCTATTAACCTAGGTATCCTATAGGACCTAGAATTCTTAGAGGAAGTTAAAGAGATTGCATTCTCAGCTACTAAAGAAGCAGGAATATACAAACAGGAGGTTCCAATCCTAAGGAACTATAAGGAAGTAGTAAGTAATCCTAAGTAGGGTCATCTCTAGTAAGAAGCTATTTAGAAGGAGCTAGATACACTTGTAAGTAACAATACCTAGACTATAGTAGTCTTACTAAAAGGGGCTAACCTAGTTACCTTAAGATAGGTCTTTAATATTAAGAGAAAGCTTAGTAGAGCTATTAAAAAGTTCAAGGTAAGACTAGTTATAAGAGGGTTCTCCTAAAAGTATAGAGTAGACTATATAGAGACTTTTGCCCCTATAGTCAGGTAGGATACTCTAAGAGGATTCATGGCTATAGTCTACAAGAAGGACCTAGTTCTGCACCAAGTAGATATAAACAATACATTTATAGAGAGTACCCTATATAAGGACATCTATATGATCCCACTACTAGGTATTAACCTACTAACTAGCATAGTCTTATAAGTTCTAAGGAGTCTCTATAGGCGGAAGCAAGCTATAAGAGACTAGAATCAGCTATATGTATCAAAGCTAAAAGGAATAGGATTCAGACAATCAGAAGTGGACCTATGTCTTCTAATCTATAAGAAAAGGAAAGACCTAATAATCCTGATCTATATTAATAATATACCTATTACTATAGAGAGACTAGAAGATGTCCTCTAGTTTAAAGACTAACTTAGTAAGGTCTTTAAGATCAAAGATCTTAGAGAACTAGACAAGATTCTTGGAATAAGACTAACAAGAAACAGATAGCAAGGCTAGCTGAAACTTAACTAGAAGCACTATATCTAAGAGAACCTAGCTAAGATAGGAATAGGTTAAGAGACTATATTACTAACTCTTTCACTAATAGACAGCTATAAAAGTCTGAAGCCTACTAGACCAAATAATAAAAGGTATAACAAATAGGAGTACTAATCTATTGTTAGAACATAGATATAGCTTGTAACTATTATAAGACTAGACATTTCATTTACCCTTGGAAGATTAAGCTCCTATGTTAGTAATCCAATAGTAGGACACATGAAGGCTCTAAAGAAGCTAACTAGATACCTGAGATCAAACCTAGACCTTAGTCTAAGATACTTAAGGAATAGTTAAGGCTTTCTTACTAGATATATAGACTCTAACTATATAATAGACAAGACTAACAGAGTCTCAATCCTTGGATATGTCTTCTTCCTTTATAGTATACTAATCTCCTAGATAAGTAAGAAGCAGAAATCTATAGCTATATCTATAATAGAAGCTAAATATATAGCTATAGGTGTATATACAAAACAGTTACAGTTCCTTAGTACTCTTTTAAGAGAGCTTAGATGCCTAGAGTTAGTAGGAGAATGTTCTTACTAACCAAGGATCCTTAGTAACCAGGAAACTGTTACTAGAATCAGGCCAATTTAGCTAAAAGGTAATAACCAAGCTGCCCTTACTCTAGTTAAGGACTCACATGTTTATAACAAGTCTAAACATATTAATATCTTATACAATACTATAAGAAAGCTCTAGTAGAACAGACTTATCTCTATAGAATATATAAACATAAAAGAGATAGTAGTAGATAGTCTTACTAAGCTAAAGAATAGACTATAGTTTCAGGAGTTTATAAGGTAGCTCTGCCTTGTATAAGAGATATGCAAAAGATAACTCCAAGCCTTGGAGTTAAACTAAGAGGAGTCTAAAAGAAAGATTTTAGTTACTTAACTCCTCCTTAGTTAGACTTTACAAAGTCCCAAATGCCCTTACTAATGTTAGACCTGTTACTAACTACAATATTACTATATAGCACCTAGCTGAACTAGACACCTCCTAAGGCCAAGTACTAGTTGATATTAAAGACCTCCTCTATAGTAGCTATTATCTCCTCTACTAGTATATAGTTACTCTGCTCCCTAGCTTGATATAAGATCCCTATAGCTAAGAATAGTGTACCCTAAAGACTATTAGGGAACTAAGAAGCTATATAGAATGTAACTAAGTAGGGGACTAGGCTATAAGGAATCTAGAGAGCTATTAGAATTAGCTATAAGAAAGGACAGGGGCAACTTACTAGATAGTCTATGTCTTAAACAATCCACTCCTATATAAGAGAGGAGGAAGATCTTATAGAAGGCATTTCTTTTGCCTTTTTGTAGGAGATAGTAGTATAGAAAGTTTGTTAGATTAATAGTTAGTGCTATCTAGTTATTAGTCTGAAAAGCAAGTACTTGATAACTAATCAAGATTAGGACTAGCATTTGAGTACTATAGATGATCTGTTGAAAGATCTGACTATATAGCATAAGTAGGAGTATTAAGAATGTATCCTAGATAGTTAGTCTAGATATAGACTTCTAAGCATAGTTCTAGATACCTAAGGCATCCACCTAAGGCTTGGCAAGAGGTATATCTTACTTCTCTTTCTTCTCTTCTTAGATAACTAACTTAATTAACTTTGTATTTAGTTCCTAGCATATTACTACTACACTATGTGTATAAGTCAGTTCAAGATTGATCCCCTATTCTTCTTTACTACGCTATACCCTCCTTAACATTATATAGTATCTATAAACGCTCTCTACTTTTAACAGTATAGGAGGTATAACGTAATTATCGTTTAAAAAGGCAACTATAGAACGTTCTACTAGCTAACCCCCCTAAGTAGAGTTTTTACCTCTAACTACTAAACCTTATACGGAAAGGGTAGTAGAAGCTTGAAAAGCTTATAATCCCTCCTCCTACTCCTCGCTATTATAAGATCTAGAGTCCTCGATAGTATACCCTATATTCTTTAGCTAATAATCACTAAAAGTTAGAGTTTAGATACTGACTTCTATAGAATCTAGACGCGATAAAAGTATTAGAGCCCCTACTAAACTCGTGCCGTCGACTAGAGCTAGTTCCTTAGTACTCTAGCTTTTCCTAGGACTTATTCTATAGTACGTATATTACTATAGCTATCAAAACTAGTAAATATAATAATATAGCCGTCTAGAGTACTAATTAAGCCTTCCTACGAGCTATTATCGTAGTTCTTAGAAGCTAGGCGTACCCGCCGCGCCTACGGTCGGCTAAGCAAGATCGGGCCGTTCGCTAGTAAGACTAGAAATAGTATCGTAACTCTTACGCTAAAGGTATCGATTAACACCTCCGAGTAGTACCTAATAAAAGTAACCTTACCTTCGACTCCTCCTATAGTAATATTACCGAGAGGGGTTATACTAACTTGAAGCTTTTAAACGTGTTCGATCGGTATAATTATTAACTTAGCCCTCTCGTTAATTAAAGACTTACAAGCTATTATTCGAGGTCCGTACTTTATAGGCACGTAGATACTTAGAATAATTTAATAGACATTATTAAATAATAGAAGGATATTATCCGTTCGCTTATAAAGCTTAGAAGCGGGCCTAGGCTTGACTATATTAATCGCTATAGCGGTAACCTAGAAGGCCTTAATATCGGTCGCTAAAACAGCTTTCGTTAGCTCCTTCTCTACCTACTCGCTAAAGGCTTTAGATAGTAAGGAATATACGCTAATCTTAGCTCCGCTACCTCTATTCGTACGCTTCTTTATACGGAGCTTGTTAAGCTTCTTACGTAGATCCGTATCGTTTAGAACACGACTCTATAAGGAATACGACGCCCGCTCGCTATAGAGAATAATCTCCGCTAAGCTTAACTAGACCTTGGATTCGAGTATTTTGTCTATCTAGAAGACGTTAGCGTTATTATTAGCGTACGTAGCTCGGAGGTAGTTGTCTACACGCTTAGTCTTCGGAGGCTCCTTAGCCTTCTTCCGCTTTTAAGTATACGTAAGAGCGACTAGAACTAGTAGACCGTTTAGGTAGTCGTATATCTACTTATCCTCGATCTTATCGTTATTACGTCTCTAAGTTTAAGAATCCTCTAACTCTCTTATATCTATAAGGTAAGGAGCCGGCTAGTTTTTATCTTTAACCTCTTTAATACGAGAGTGACGATAAGCGCGGGTTCTTATAGCTATAGCCTAGGTCGTAATCCGCTTCTATACTCCTATTAGCTATCCTCTAACTAGACGAGAAGGGTTTAGGTTCCGCTTTGTCTTTACGCTATCTCTAGCTACGTAGGCGCCGATTAGATCGTCCTAATCCTTCTATATAATAGAAGCGACTTAACCGATATTAACGAGACCGTTAATACTAGCTACCTTGTTCGCTATCCTCTACTAGCTCGCTCTTAGCGTTAATAAACGATCTATATTTTCAAGATCGATCTTCCTATAGCGCTACTCTAATACTCCTATTAATACGAATAGCTTTAGTAGTTCCTTGTCCTAGTAGTATCGTATCTTTTCCGTACCTAGGCGAGGCGTTCTATAGTATATAATACTAGTCTTTAGATCTCTATATATCAAGCCCTTAGTCTCGAACTATTATAGGTACTCGTAGTTTGTAGCTATATAGCCTTCGAGCCTATATATCTAATAACCTAAAATCTTTAGAGCGATCGCTATATAGGCCTTAATTATTAACTCGTTATCTATCGTAGCTAAATTAATCGAAATCTCCTAGCTATAAGTAGGCCTTAGAACATACGGATAGTCGTAATCGTAAGACTTCGCTCGCTGTCCTATTAACAGGCGTAGTAGCTACGGGCCTCCTTCTTCGAGTCGACGAATCGTAGTAATCACGAGGTCTTGTATACTAGCGGTAATATTATCGACGCTTGCTAGTTTATAGCCTTTACGGACTACCGTTTCTCTAGCCTTGAACTTAGAGTTTAGTCTTAGAGCGGACTTCTTTACTACTTTGTACAACTACTAGACGTCTCTACCGCCTTCGTTATATACTTCTGTTTTAAAGTCCTTATTACTATTAATCTAACGCTAGGCTGTCTTTAAGAGCTTACTATAATCTAAGTCCTTATTATTAAGATCTAACCTAAGATAGGCCTAGAGCCTCTTACCGAAACGAAATAGAAGGCCTTATATAAATAGAAGAGCACGAGAACGCTCGTCTATATACGAAGTAGGCATAGTATTAGAGTAGAGCATAAACTGCCTTAAGTATTCTAAGAGATTATTATCCTCGCTACGGTTAACCTTATAAAGGTTTTCTATATAGTAGCGGTTTCTAAGTATATACATATTATCGTACTTTCGGTATTCCTTAATAATCGACTCTTTGAACTTAGCGTAGTCTCGGTCGTAGAAACTATTAAGGCGCTAGTATCGTCTACGTTAGACAACCGTAACCTAAGTAAGCAACTTCTCGTAAAGCTGTTTGTTATTATTAATAAGTAGAATAGAGTAGTTACTATATAGCGCTTCAAAACGCTTAATATACTCGGTTACGTTCTCTCTATTAAAGAAGGGATTCTAGTCCGAGCTAGGTAGTAGCGGAACCTAAGCGACAATTACCTTCTAGCTTTAGGTTACTTAGATAGTCTCTATAAGCAGCTAGAACTGCGCTATAGACAGTCTACCTCCTAAGCTCGGTCCTTAAAAGATATCGGCGTTAGGGTTAAGGTTAGTACCTCCTTAGTCCTCCGCTTCTATAGATATATCGTTATCTAGTAGAGGGAATAAAGTAAAAGCGGGTAGTAGCTTTACTAGAGATCTTCGAATTTGCTTATTAAGTAGGTTAGATAAGCTACTCTCTAGTGTTTTAGGCTAGCTAATAGATACTGATTTACTTATAGAGCTCGTTCGAAGGTGTTCTAAGAGTATGTTATACTCTCCTTAATCAAGGTTTTTAAATAAAATATAGTTATCGTTTAAAAAGATAACTAAAAAACAAGAGTCTAAAATTTTATTAGCTATTAGAAGGTAAACGTTATACTTTTCTTATAATACCGGAGCTATATTAATTATACCTAATAAGTAAGGTATATCGTGTCGTATAGTTCGACCGTTTATAGCTAGGCGCGTCCGTCTCGCTTATTCGGGTAATTCGCTATATAACTATAGTAGTATAATATTACGTTAGCCTATACTATATACCGGGTCCGGGGCCTTAGACGTAATTAGTGTCCTTAGCTAAACGATTAGCGTCTAACGCCGTACTAGGGCTTATTCTAAGCGATCTATATACTAGGGGATACGAGATTACCTAGACGGGTCCGGCCTATCCTATAGCCTCTACGCTATCCGAACGAGGGCGTTTTTACGCTAAACCGGGGTCTAATCGAAGACTATTATAGGTATAGAGACCCCGAGTGAATCTCCGATATAGTAAGTCGCCTTACTATCTATACGACAATTACCGAATAGATCCGTGCTAAGAAGTACTAGAGGTTTATAACTTTTCCGGGTTAGAGCGATATCTATATTCTAGGAGCTTCTATGTTACTATAGCCCTTTAAGTCGCCTCTTACGTAGGCTCCTTTAGGCCTCTTATTAATATTTATAGTGCGTTAGTTCTCGCTTTAAGGCTACTATCTACCCTCCGCGCTTCTAGTTCCGGAGTAAGAGAGAAGAGATAGCCTTACCTTCGGCTCTATTAATAGATAATAACCACCCTAACACTAACCCCCTAGGTAGGTATAAGAGCGGTCGCTATAGAACAAGACCTGTTCGGAGAGTAATAGTCTTGTAATACGTTAATTAAACGGTAGTAACGAGCTTAAAATAGTAGCCCTAGGACTAAGAGCTATATACTAGGACTGTAGGATATTGAATTAATCAAGTAGGGTAAACATTTTTATCTTAGAAACGAGATACTACCTTGCTTTTATACTAAAAGTGCTAAGCACGGTATGTGGGTAGGCCTTTGCCTTACTACTACCTTACGTAGTAGTTATCGTATATAAAGGTAATTTACTTTAGAGACTATTTTATAGTAGACTTAATTAGATAAAGCACCTCTCTACGATAGTAGCTCGAACTATTAAGACGGGTTAATTATAGCTAGACTCAAATATAGTACGACTATCTCGTAGTAGCGGCCGTTAAAAGTAACGTCGCTAAATTTAGCTAAAATAGTCGACTTAAGAAGCTTTTACTAGCTACTAGCGAAGCTAAGCTAGCTTATACTAACGAGCGAGACTTATACTAGGGTATTAGGTATAGTTTTAAAGATACTATACTAGTATCTTAATCGAGCTAGGGTTCTAATTATAGAGACGAATACTTAATAATTACCTATAAGAAGATTAGAGAGGTAGAGCTAGCTATCTAAGAACCTAGACCCTACGACAAGGTTATTTCTAATAAAGTAGACGACGAGCTTAGCGAAGAGACGTACGTTATCTCGGCTGCTATTAAAATAGTAGCGGAGAGAGCTTGTAATAAAGAAGCTATAGGGTAGTAGAAGCTAGATAACTATATTAGCGCCTATACTCTTTATAAGCGAGTTACTAATAAGATTAAACTAGTAAATATAGATATTACTATAACTAACGGCTTAAACCCTAGCGGATTAAAAGACTAGCGACGGACTTATATTAAGAAGGAAGTAGCTATACTACCTAGTACTAGATCTTATAATAGTAAGTACTTAACTAAGAGGTTCTCGACGATCGAGCCTAGATTATAACTTACGCCTAAACAGCTTATAAAGTTTAAACCTAGTATAGAACTACTACTAAAGGAGCTAGATTTGTTATACTATATACTAAGGAATCGAGAAGCTACCTTTACGTAGGACTTTACGTATTTAGGCCGAATTAATCCTAATATTACTCTACTATAGAAGATTTAGACAGTTCCTTATAAGCTATAGTAGTATCTAGGTTTTAAGCTAAACCTATCTCTATAGCACGTCGTAGAAGACATACTAAGATAACGAATCTAAGCTAGAACTCTTAAGCTATACTACGGTGCTTATCGAAACCTATACTTCCTTATTAGTAAGAAGATAGAGGTAGATAAGCTTAAGAAGTATCGGTTAATTAACGTAGCTTAGAAGTTTAATTAAGTTACTATAAGAGATTCGAACTTACTACCTAACGCTAAGGGTTTCTCTAAGGACTTTACCGGTTACGCGCTAGCCTCGTTAGTTAATATCTTCTCTAGATATAACTAAATCCTACTCGATAAATTATATAGAGACCTTATAGGCTTCGACTTACTACTAGGACTATTACGGTAGATAACGCTACTATAAGGAGCTACGAATTCTATTACCTAGTTCGTTCGTATTATTAATCAAGTGCTTATAGAGTATATCTTATATAAGGTATAGCCGTTTCTTAATAATATTAGTATTAAAGAGTCTAAGACGAAGTACGATAGTAAAGAGGTTAAACCTAGCCTCTATTATTACGTTATTAAATATATTATAGCTATAGACGACGTTCTCTATAATATAGAACGAGCTAATATAACTATAGCTTTTAATAAGCTATAGCTCTATTATAAATAACTAGTAATCTCTAGTTACCTTACTAGTATCGATAGTCGCTATCTAGACTTCGTAAGAGTAGCGAAGATTAAGAAATAGCTAACGCTAGAGAATTAGAAGAAGGTTCGAATCTTCCTTAGTATAGTTACGTACTACTACGTCTAGGTTAAAGGTTTTACGATTATTCTTACTCTACTATTTAAACTCTTACGGAAGGATACTAAGTTTTAATAGACTACCGAATACTAACTAGCTAAAGACGTCGTCTTAAAGGTACTAGTTTCAGCCCTAGCCCTAGTTACTCTTAACTATAGAGAAGAGGTAGGACTTATTATCGTAGGCGTAGATTCGAGTAGTAAAGGTTAGAGATATACGCTTTCCTAATATAATCGAGACGAGCTACTTCTCTACTATCTAGTTCGGTATAAGTCCGGTCTATTTAACTTAGTAGAAGTTAAGTACGATACTAGAAAGCGTAAATATCTTAGTATACTAAAGGTATTAAAGAAGCTAAAACCGTAGCTGTTTAGAGTATACTTCTAATTAGAGATTAATATAAATACCCTCGTTTACTAGCTTAATAAGGCTACCTCTAATTTACCGAATATAGTAATAACGCGCTAGCTAGTATAGATCTACCTCTTCGACTTTAACGTTATATATATTCCTAGTAAGAAGTATATAGCTCTAGATTCGTTATTAAGAAAGCCTACTATACCTAAAGATATAGAGGCTATAGAGTAGGAAGAAGACGTAGATCTAATAATTAACGAGTAATTCTTCGATATCTTTTACGTTAACGCTTTCTCTATATAGGTAATTTAGAGCGAGCTACCTACGATTAATAGAATCTACTCTTAGGAGTTAATAAATATCGCTTTCGTACTTATACGAATATAAAGACCTAAGAGAGTTTCTAATAACGAGTATAAGTAGTTAAGGAAGAAGTATTAGCTATTCTATATTAAGAATAACTAGCTCTAGCGCTAAGAGCGAGTAGCTAGACCTCTATAGCGAGTTATTAATAAACCTAAAGCGCGAGCTCGTATTATTAAGGTATACTATTATAAGAACGGTTACTATAGCGCTAAATAGACGTATAATCTTATCTAGAAACGATAGTAGTAGGATAGGGTTTAGACCTAAATCTCGCTCGCTATTCGATAATATACTATTTATAGTCTTCGGTATAGGAGATAGGTACCTAGAGAACTATAGATCCCGCTCTAAGTTATAGTCGGCTAGCGATAGTATATCGATAGCTTATATATCTCGAAGAACTATTCGTTAATAGTTATACGCGAATCTCTATCGCGCTAGCTAGAAGTACGTATATTCTAGTATCTAGCGAAGAGTATCTCCTTAGTATAGATAGTAAGGTTTATATAGGAAGAGATCTTTTACTAGTAGGGTACCGTCGTAGAAGTTATTCTCGATAACTATAAGACTAACCTTAGTAACGTAGAGAAGCTACTACTATTATATAGTATTAAATATATTAATATTTTACTATACTACTCTTAGTCTAACGCTATCGTTAAAGTCGGCTATAAGACGATATTAGATACTTACTTAAAGCTCTCTAATAGTAGCCTTTATACGATTCGTAACTATATTCTAGTAGTTCTATAGGTAGAGAGAACGATAATAGTCTCTACTACTAGCCTAATATCGTTAGAGGTAATAATTAGGCGTAACGTAGTACTACTAATCGAGCTAGACTACTATACCTTCTAGATTATAGATTAGAGTAAGGTTAAGACTAGAGTAGAGCTTCTTACGATTCGAGCTCAAGCCCTAGAAGCTATAGAAACGACTATAGAAGAAGGACGACTACGTTAATAGCGTCTCTAAGAATAGAATAAGGCGTACTTTAATAAATATCGCTATACGAACCTTACTATACTAAAGGAGAGAGATCTCGTATTAGTATACTACTCTAAGTTAAAAACTAGCTTCTTTTATAAGCTTACGTTTAGGTAGGAAGGCTCTTTTAGAATATCTAAAGTATTATAAGAAGATATATTATATAAGCTTAAGAAACTAGATAGCTTAAAACGAGAGTATATCTATAAGAGGATAGATCTTAAGAAATATACCTTTCTATAAGAAAACCTAAAGCTAGTTCTAGATTAGGTTAAACTAGAAGAAGTACTACTACTAATAGAGAAGGTTATAAAACTAGGACTTCTACCTAGGTATAAGTATCTATAGATCTTTATTAGTAAGCTATTAGTAATAACTTAATAAGAAAGGGAGAGTTATATACGCTAGCTACTAATAGAGCTTAAAGAAGAAGTAGAAGACTTAGTAAGCTAAAGGCTAAAGCTAGCCTAGTAGAGCTAAAGAAGTAGAAATTCGATAGGCAATACTTAATTAAGAGTACGAGCTAAGATCTAGCTACTAAAGCCTAGCCTCTACTATAAAAAGAGCTAATCTTTCTAAGATCGTACTATCTCGAGCGCTTCTTTCGTTCCTAGAGCTACTATCGAGCTCTAATCTAACCTTCCTAAGCGCTTCTCTTAGTCCTAAAGCTACTATTAAGCTCTAATTAGAGCTTCCTAAGCTTATAATTTACTAGACTAGTATAAATCTAGCTAAATCTTAGCTATCCTAAGTACTTCTTTTATTCCTAGAGCTACTATTAAGTTCTAATCTAAGCTTCCTAAGCTCCTTTTTTACTAGATTAGTAAAAATCTAGCTAATCCTAACTATCTCGACGCTATTTTCTATAGCTAAGATAAGTATCTATATAGCTAGTTACTTCTCTAAGCTTAACTTTTAAGTATAGATTCTATATCTACTAGTTAACCTACTATCCTACTCCTTTTTCTATATCTCGAGCCTACTATTACTATAAAAGTTAGCTATCTCGAGCTACTTTCTACTACTAGGTCTTAAAATCTAAGCTAGACCTATACTCTCGAAGCTCTTTTCTACTAGCGATTTCTAAGGTTAATACTACGATCTATCTTCCTAGAGCCTTTTTCTATTACCGATTAGCGAAGAATCGCTAAAAATATTAGTTTCTAATAGAGAATTCTTAAAGTTTAAGGTTTTCAGCCTATATAAAGATAAAGAAGCTTAAATCCTTAGTAATAACGGCTCTAATAGCTCCTTTCTAGCTATTAATTATAGCGCTAGTAGTCTCTTACGATATAGAAAGCGCGATCTAGTAAGTCGACTAGGTATACGAAAAATAAGGCTCTTTTAAGTTAGTAGAGATAACGACGACGATATCTAAGTCTTAGTCCTTATTAGCGATAGTAAGGTATATACTATAGTAGTTAGTAGTAGCGTTAGTAGTATACGACGGCTACGGAAGCGTTAAGGTAAAGTAAACTTTTAGTTATCTTTTTAAACGATAACTAAAACCTTATATAACTAAGCTCTACGTATAGACCCCTAATCCTAATAGTAGTTACGCTACTACGATAAGGTATATAATTAGACTACTTTCGCGCTCTAAACGATCTCTTCTTCCTTATTAACTATTAATTAGTTACTATAGAGCCTTACTTCTATTAAGTTCGATTCTTATCTTTCGTTACTACCTAGTAACGCTATATAGCTGTTTATATACGTAAGTAGTAACTAATATAATAGAAAACTCTATAACTAGTTACGCGCCTAACCCTCCTTACTATTTAAGTTACTTATTACTAGTTACGCGCTTTATATCGCCCTAAGCTACTAATACGACTAATTAAAGATATTCTCTTTCTCTATTACGTATAAAGAATAAGACTCTCTCTTTCTAGCGTTCTTTAACGCCTAA
The DNA here is from genome assembly GCA_024114885.1 of Septoria linicola. Lineage (NCBI taxonomy): Eukaryota > Fungi > Ascomycota > Dothideomycetes > Mycosphaerellales > Mycosphaerellaceae > Septoria > Septoria linicola. Next base: position 1,037,647 of record CP099420.1, read on the forward strand.
ACGCTTATTAAGACTAGCGCTCTCGCTTTCTACCTTGCCCGTTCGAAGTCCTATATAAGAACTACCTAGATAAGAGTCTTCGAAGAAACGACGAAAGATAGCTTCTTTAAGTTCTATATAAGGTATAGCGCTCGCTCGTACTAATCGCGAAGGCTCTCTCGTTAGTTTCTAGGCCTTAAACGGACCTCTTACTAGTATAACAAACCTTAATAACGCTACCGAAGCTATTCTATCGTTAGAAACGCTATAAGAATAGGAAGAGAATATCGACTTAGTACTTAAGTAAGTCGAGAAAGTAAACGATAGAATAAAGATTAGTATATTTAACTTCTTTAAACGCCTCTTAGCTAAGATTTTGCTAAAGTACCTTAACGCGTAGAGCGTAAAGCGCGATAATATAAAGAAGATACGCTAAGAAGGCCGAGACTTAGTAAAAGAGAGAAACTTAATCTAGTAGTAGCTACGTATAGAGTTTAGGTATAAGTAGAACTTCCTTTTCCTTAACTAAGTCTTATATAATAAAGAGATACTTAGGAACCTTCGTTAATAGTTAAATAAGTATAAAGGTATCTTCGAAGAGAGCGAGTCTAAAGACTAGGTTTTCTTAGTATAGTAAAAGTAAGATCGTTTCTATTAGTAGGTAGCGAATATATTCTCTTATAGCTAGTATTTTCAGCTATAGAGAAGTAAGAAGACTTCTAGCTTATAGAGCTTAGGCTTTATTAATACGAACTTAGATAGGAGACGCTACTAGAATAAGTTTAAGATAGAGCTCTTATAAGTCGATATATTTAGCTATAAGATAAGAGAAGTACGCCTAGAGGCGAGCTATAGACTTGATTAGTATAGATTTATAGTTAAGCTTACTAAAGGAGAGGCCTTCGAAGAACCGACTTACGTATTCCTAGTAGTAGAGAGATAGCTCTCGATATCCTATAGACTATTATCTTCTCCTAGAAACCTAAGATCTAATAGACGTCCCTCTTCCTCTACGCCTAAGAGCCTATCCTTATCTAGTCCTACTCGAAACTCTAGTTAAGAAGAAGAAGGTAGCCTACTTATAACTCTAGAGCCTCGTCTTAGAGATTCTATATCGCCTAGTACTATATAGAGGCTAAAAGCTTAGTTAGAAAAGTTAACGCTAAGCTCTATAAAGAAGCCTATACTCGTCCTTCGTAAGAGCGAGAGGCTTACTAGAATTCGCGCTAGAGAAACTATTATTAACTCGATCGAAACTTCTCCTATACTAAGTACTTTAGGTAATAGCGATCCTATATAAGACTAAGTTTTACCTACGACAGAGCCGCTACTAGGTCCGTAACGCCTATCGCTAATCGTACTAGAAGATAATAGTAGAATTAAGCTAGAGAGCGACTCGGAGCCTAATCTACGCTACTAGGCTTATATAAAGGATAGTATTACCTCTAAAGTCTACTACTATATAATCGTTAGCGGAGCTCTTAAAGAAGTCGATAATATCTAAGAGAAGAAGAAAGTAGCTAAGAGCTACGCTTTAGTTAATATTCTTCTATACCTTAGCTAGTCTCTTTATAAAGAATATATAGCTAAGATAGGTAATACTATAGGTTTAAAGCTACTAAAGACGGCTAATGTAACGTATACCCTCTACTAGCGTATTATTTAGATAGGTAGTATAGCCGATCTCTAAGCCCTTATCGCCTAGAATACTTAAAACCGGACATAGTTTAAGCTAGAAGCGAATACTTTCTTCTCTAAGCTAGTAGGACGCTCTCGTCGTAGTAAGAAGAGTACTAATACTTAGGAACTAGAGGACGATATTAACGCTCTAATACGTAAGATAGGAGGAAGCTATCTTAGACTCTTTTAGTTCGTAGTAACCGAAGTAGACTTGAAGGTTACTTCTAATATTTATTAGAGAGCTTAGGAGCTCTTAGACTACGATAGTAATAAGAGTACCTAGACCGACTATAGCTTCCTCTTTTATTCTCTTTCTACTAGAGGCCTATTTTAGATCCTAGACTCTTTACTCGAAGCTATATAGTATAAGTTTATAGTATATCGATAGTATAATACGGCTATTAGTTAGTATAGTTAGTCTCGTAGTATATAGTACTCGCTATCCTAATAGCTTCTTCGCTAGTATCCTCTACTATAGCTATACTAGCTAGTTACTACTCCGTATACGACTATTAAGTACGTAGCCTACCTATCTACTACCTTTTATATCTTCGACGACGAGGTAGGTTCTAACTACCCTAACAGCTTCTAGTATATTACCTTAAACGAGAATATACTACTTAAGAAGAAGGGCCTTAATTAGGTTTAGTTTACGATCTCTCTAGACGATACTAGCGATAGAGGACGACTTTTACTAACCTCGGACACGATTAGTAATAGGCTCTTTAACCTTAAGGAGGTAAAGTAGCTAGTAAGGTATATTATCGCTAATAAGTAAAGCTATAGTATAGGCTTCGTCGAGACTATACCTCTAGTAATTACTAACGAAATAAAAGCTAATCTTAAGCTTAGCTAGAAGAACCCTTATACTAATACGGGCTCGCTAGTTATTTCGTACCCCTATATCCCTTAGTAGTATACTCGTATAGGCGAAGAGTATTATATAATCCTAATAGTATTTCTAGCCTACTCTAATAGTCGTACGTTAGATAAGCTACCTAATAGTAATTACGTTAACGTTTCTACGATCTATAGCGTATATCTCTACTACGAGTAGATACCCTTTATAGCTTCTAGTACTATATACCCTATACGAGCGATAAAGCCTTTCGCTATAGAGGTACTATTAACTAGCCTAGGCTCGATTTCCGACGCCTTAGTAGGCCGAGTTCTATAGGCAGATTAGGTAGTAAGTATAGAAATAAAGAAGCTCTTTAGTATAAGTAAGGAGGAGTTTAAGGTCTATATAGCCGAGTAGTAGACTATAGCTAAAGCTTAGTTCGATACTACCTACGCTATAGCTATAGATATTAAAGAGTAGATATTTAGCGAAGCTAGCTTTATAAGCGCGGATAGTAACTTAGAAGTATTAGTATTAAAGAAGAGAGAGGCTGTTCCTAAGGAGATTCCTAAGGATATAGTAGAAGAGTAGTAGCTAGCGAATAATAGTCGGATCTAAGAAGGTGTTTTTAGTAGTTATCGTTAGAAAAGGTAACTATTTAATAGGCCTCTAATTGAAAGTTTAATAGACTTTAATAGAAAAGCTAGCTAGTTTTAAGTAATTCTAAGTAAGATCTACGAGTAGTTAGGTGTCTAGTTAGATACTAAGAAAGGAAGGATTAGTAAGGTAAAGGCCTACCTATATACTATACTTAGTAGTAGTAAGGTAAAGGCTTACCTATATACTATACTTAGCGCTTTTAGTATAAAAGTAAGATAGTAGCTCGTTTCTAAGATAGTAATGTTTACTCTACTTAATTAATTTAATATCCTACGGTCCTAGTATAGGCTCTTAGTCTTAGGACTACTATTTTAAGCTCGTTACTACTAGTTAATTAACGTATTACAAGACTATTACTATCTAAATAGGTCTTGTTCTATAGCGACTACTCTTATACCTACCTAGGGGGTTAGTATTAGAATAGTTATTATCTATTAATAGAGCCGAAGGTAGAGCTATCTCTTCTCTCGTATACTAGGACTAGAAGTATAGAGGGTAGATAGTAGCCTTAAAGCGAGAACTAATATACTATAAACATTAATAAGAGGCCTAAAAGAAGCCTACGTAAGAGGCGACTTAAAGGGCTATAATAATATAGAAGCCTCTAGAATATAGATATCGCTCTAACCTAGAAAAGTTATAAACCTCTAGTACCTCTTAGTACAGATCTATTTAGTAATTATCAGATAGATAGTAAGGCGACTTACTATATCGGAGATTTACTTAGGGTCTCTATACCTATAATAGTCTTTAATTAGACCCTAGTTTAGCGTAAAAACGCTCTCGTTTAGATAGCGTAGAGGCTATAGGATAGGCCGGACCTATCTAGGTAATCTCGTATCCTCTAGTATATAGATCGCTTAGAATAAGCCCTAGTACGGCGTTAGACGCTAATCGTTTAGCTAAGGATACTAATTACGTCTAAGGCCCTAGACTCGGTATATAGTATAGGCTAACGTAATATTATACTACTATAGTTATATAGCGAATTACCTAAATAAGCGAGATAGACGCGCCTAGCTATAAACAGTCGAACTATACGATACGACATACCTTACTTATTAGGTACAATTAATATAGCTCCGGTATTATAAAGAAAAGTTTAACGTTTATCTTCTAATAGCTAAGAAAATTTTAGACTCTTGTTTTTTAGTTATCGTTTTAAACGATAACTATATTTTATTTAAAAACCTAATTAAGGAGAGTATAATATACTCTTAGAACACCTTCGAATAAGCTCTATAAGTAAATTAGTATCTACTAGCTAGCTTGAAATACTAGAGAGTAGCTTATCTAACTAGCTTAATAAGTAAATTCAAAGATCCCTAGTAAAGCTACTACTTACTTTTACTTTATTCTCTCTACTAGATAACGATATATCTATAGAAGTAGAGGACTAAGGAGGTACTAACCTTAACCCTAATACTAATATCTTTTAAGGACCGAACTTAGAAGGTAGACTATCTATAGCGTAGTTCTAGCTACTTATAGAGACTATCTAAGTAACCTAAAGCTAGAAGGTAATTATCGCTTAGGTTCCGCTACTATCTAGCTCGGACTAGAATCTCTTCTTTAATAGAGAGAACGTAACCGAGTATATTAAGCGTTTTAAAGTACTATATAGTAACTACGCTATTCTACTTATTAATAATAATAAACAGCTTTATAAGAAGTTACTTACTTAGGTTACGGTTGTCTAACGTAGACGATACTAGCGCCTTAATAGTTTCTACGACCGAGACTATACTAAGTTTAAAGAGTCGGTTATTAAGGAATACTAAAAGTACGATAATATATATATACTCGGAAACCGCTACTATATAGAAAACCTTTATAAGGTTAACCGTAGCGAGGATAATAATCTCTTAGAGTACTTAAGGTAGTTTATACTCTACTCTAATACTATACCTACTTCGTATATAGACGAGCGTTCTCGTACTCTTCTATTTATATAAGGCTTTCTATTTCGTTTCAGTAAGAGGCTCTAGGCCTATCTTAGGTTAGATCTTAATAATAAGGACTTAGATTATAGTAAGCTCTTAAAGATAGCCTAGCGTTAGATTAATAGTAATAAGGACTTTAAATTAGAAGTATATAACGAAGGTAGTAGAGACGTCTAGTAGTTATACGAAGTAGTAAAGAAGTCTACTCTAAGACTAAACTCTAAGTTTAAGGCTAGAGAAATAGTAGTCTATAAAGGCTATAAGCTAGTAACCGTCGATAATATTACCGCTAGTATATAAGATCTTATAATTACTATAATTCGTTAACTCGAAGAAGGAGGCCCGTAGCTACTACGCTCGTCGATAGGATAGTAGGCGAAGTCTTACGATCACGACTATCTATATATTCTAAGGCCTACTTATAGCTAGGAGATTTCGATTAACTTAGCTACGATAGATAACGAGTTAATAATTAAGGCCTACGTAGCGATCGCTCTAAAGATTTTAGGTTATTAGATATATAGGCTTGAAGGCTATATAGCTACAAACTACGAGTACCTATAGTAGTTCGAGACTAAGAGCTTAATATATAGAGATCTAAAGACCGGTATTATATACTATAGAATACCTTACCTAGGTACGGAAAAGATATAGTACTACTAGGATAAGGAACTACTAAAGCTATTTATATTAATAGGAGTATTAGAGTAGCGCTACGAGAAGATTAATCTTAAAAATATAGATCGTTTATTAACGCTAAGAGCGAGCTAGTAGAGGATAGCGAACAAGGTAGCTAGTATCGACGATCTTATTAATATCGGTTAAGTCGCTTCTATTATATAGAAGGATTAGGACGATCTAATCGGTACCTATATAGCTAGAGATAGTATAAAGATAAAGCGGAACCTAAATCCTTCTCGTCTAGTCGAAAGATAGCTAATAGAAGTATAGAAGCGGATTACGACCTAGGCTATAGCTATAAGAACCTACGCTTATCGTTACTCTCGTATTAAAGAGGTTAAAGATAAAAACTAGCTAGCTCCTTACCTTATAGATATAAGGGAGTTAGAGGATTCTTAAACTTAGAGACGTAATAACGATAAGATCGAGGATAAGTAGATATACGACTACCTAAACGGTCTACTAGTTCTAGTCGCTCTTACGTATACTTAAAAGTAAAAGAAGACTAAGGAGCCTCTAAAGACTAAGCGTACAGACAATTACCTTCGAGCTATATATACTAATAATAACGCTAACGTCTTCTAGATAGACAAAATACTCGAATCTAAGGTCTAGTTAAGCTTAATAGAGATTATTCTCTATAGCGAGCGAGCGTCGTATTCCTTATAAGGTCGTGTTCCGAACGATATAGATCTACGTAAGAAGCTTAACAAGCTCTATATAAAGAAGCGTACGAATAGAGGTAGTAGAGCTAAGATTAGCGTATATTCCTTACTATCTAAAGCCTTTAGCGAGTAGGTAGAGAAGGAGCTAACGAAAGCTGTTTTAGCGACCGATATTAAGGCCTTCTAGGTTACCGCTATAGCGATTAATATAGTTAAGCCTAGGCCTACTTCCGAGCTTTATAAGCAAATAGATAACATCCTTCTATTATTTAATAATATCTATTAAATTATTCTAAGTATCTACGTGCCTATAAAGTATAGACCTCGAATAATAGCTTATAAGTCTTTAATTAACGAGGAGGCTAAGTTAATAATTATACCGATCGAGTACGTTCGAAAGCTTCAAGTTAGTATAACTCCTCTCGGTAATATTACTATAGGAGGAGTTAGAGGTAAAGTTACTTTTATTAGATACTACCTAGAGGTGTTAATCGATACCTTTAGCGTAAGAGTTACGATACTATTTCTAGTCTTACTAGTAAACGGCCCGATCTTACTTAGCCGACTATAGGCGCGGTAGGTACGCCTAGCTTCTAAGAACTACGATAATAGCTCTTAGGAAGGCTTAATTAGTACTCTAGACGGCCGTATTATTATATTTACTAGCTTTAATAGCCGTAGTAATATACGAACTATAGAATAGGTTCTAGGAAAAGCTAGAGTGCCGAGGAACTAGCTCTAGTCGACGGTATAAGTTTAGTAGAGGCTCTAATACTTTTATCACGTCTAGATTCTATAGAAGTTAGTATCTAAACTCTAACTTTTAGTAATTATTAGCTAAAGAATATAGAGTATACTATCGAGGACTCTAGATCTTATAATAGCGAGGAGTAGGAGGAGGGATTATAAGCTTTTCAAGCTTCTACTACCCTTTCCGTATAAGGTTTAGTAGTTAGAGGTAAAAACTCTACTTAGAGGGGTTAGCTAGTAGAACGTTCTATAGTTGCCTTTTTAAACGATAATTACGTTATACCTCCTATACTATACTTTAAACTATACTAGTAGTATAGATAGATAAGCGATTAGTACTAGTGTTCGTTTATAGTTACTAATAGCCTTGAACTTCTAGAGAATTAAGTCTTTAACTACCTTACGTAGTAGTTATCGTATATAAAAGTAATTTACTTTAGAGACTATTTTATAGTAGACTTAATTAGATAAAGTACCTCTCTACGATAGTAGCTCGAACTATTAAGACGGGTTAATTATAGCTAGACTTAAATATAGTATAACTATCTCGTAGTAGTAGCTATCGAAGGTAATATCGCTAAATTTAGCTAAAATAGTCGACTTAAGAAGCTTTTACTAGCTACCGGCGAAGCCGAACTAGCTTATACTAGCGAGCGAGACTTGTACTAGGGTATTAGGTATAGTTTTAACGATACTATACTAGTGTCTTAATCGAGCTAGGGTTTAAATTATAGAGGCGAATACTTGATAATTGCCTATAGAAAGCTTAGAGAGGCGGAGCTAGCTATCTAAGAACCTAGACCTTACGACGAGGTTATTTCCGATAAAGTAGACGACGAGCTTAGCGAAGAGACGTACGTTATCTTAGCCGCTATTAATATAGTAGTAGAGAGAGCTTGTAATAAAGAGGCTACGAGGTAGTAGAAGCTAGATAATTATATTAGCGCCTATACTCTTTATAAGCGAGTTACTAATAAGATTAAACTAGTAAATACTAATATTACTATAACTAATAGCTTAAACTCTAGCGGACTAAAGGACTAGCGACGGACTTATATTAAGAAGGAAGCGGCTATACTACCTAGTACTAGACCTTATAATAGTAAGTACTTAACTAAGAGGTTCTCGACGATCGAGCCTAGATTACGTCTTACGCTCGAATAGCTTATAAAGTTTAAACCTAGTATAGAACTACTACTAAAGGAGCTAGATTTATTATACTATATACTAAGGAACCGAGAAGCTACTTTTACGTAGGACTTTACGTATTTAGGCCGAATTAACTCTAATATTACTCTACTATAGAAGATTTAGATAGTTCCTTACGAGCTATAGTAGTACCTAGGCTTTAAACTAAACCTATCGCTACGATATATCGTAGAAGATATACTAAGACAACGAATCTAAGCTAGAACTCTTAAGCTATACTATAGTGCTTATCGAAACCCGTACTTCCTTATTAGTAAGAAGATAGAGGTAGGTAAGCTAAAGAAGTATTAGTTAATTAACGCGGCTTAGAAGTTTAATTAAGTTACTATAAGAGATTCGAACTTACTACCTAACGCTAAGGGTTTCTCTAAGGACTTTACCGGTTACGCGCTAGCCTTATTAGTTAATATCTTCTCTAGGTATAACTAAATCCTACTCGATAAATTATATAGAGACCTTATAGGCTTTAATTTACCGCTAGGCCTATTATAGTAGACAACGTTACTATAAGGAGCTACGAATTCTATTACCTAGTTCGTTTATATTATTAATTAAGTACTTATAGAGTATATCTCGTATAAGGTAAGGCTGTTCCTTAATAATATTAGTATTAAAGGGCCTAAGACGAAGTACGATAGTAAAGAGGTTAAACCTAGCCTCCGCTACTACGTTATTAAATATATTATAGCTATAGACGACGTTCTCTATAACATAGAACGGGCTAATATAATAGTAGCTTTTAATAAGCTATAGCTCTATTACGAATAACTAGTAATCGTTAGTTACTTTACTAGTATTAATAGTCGCTATCTAGACTTTATAAGAGTAGCGAAGATTAAGAAATAGCCGACGCTAGAGAATTAGAAGAAGGTTCGAATCTTCCTCGGCGTAGTTACGTACTACTACGTCTAGGTTAAAGGTTTCACGATTATCCTTACTCTACTATTTAAACTCTTATAGAAGGATACTAAGTTTTAATAGACTACCGAATACTAACTAGCTAAAGACGTCGTCTTAAAGGTACTAGTTTTAGCCCTAGCTCTAGTTACTCTTAACTATAGAGAAGAGGTAGGACTTATTATCGTAGGCGTAGATTCGAGTAGTAAAGGTTAAGGATATACGCTTTCCTAATATAATCGAGACGAGCTACTTCTCTACTATCTAGTTCGGTATAAGTCTAGTCTATTTAACCTAGTAGAAGTCAAGTATAATACTAGAAAGCGCGAATACCTTAGTATACTAAAGGTATTAAAGAAGCTAAAACTATAGTTATTTAGAGTATACTTTTAGCTAGAGATTAATATAAATACTCTCGTTTACTAGCTTAATAAAGCTATCTCTAATTTACTAAATATAGTAATAACGCGCTAGCTAGTATAGATCTACCTCTTCGACTTTAACGTTATATATGTTCCTAGTAAGAAGTATATAGCTCCGGATTCTTTATCGAGGAAGCCTACTACGCCTAAAGATATAGAGGCTATAGAATAGGAAGAAGACGTAGATCTAATAATTAACGAGTAATTCTTCGATACCTTTTACGTTAACGCCTTCTCTATATAGGTAATTTAGGGTAAGCTACCTATAATTAATAAGATCTACTCTTAGGAGTTAATAAATATCGCTTTCGTGCTTATACGAATATAAAGACCTAAGAGAGTTTCTAATAACGAGTATAAGCGGTTAAGAAAGAAGTATCGGCTGTTTTATATTAAGAACAACTAGCTCTAGCGCTAAGAGCGAGTAGCTAGACCTCTATAGCGAGTTATCGATAAACCTAAAGTATAAGCTTGTATTATTAAGGCATACTATTATAAGAACGGTTATCGTAGTACTAAATAGATATATAATCTTATCTAGAAACGATAGTAGTAGGATAGGGTTTAGGCTTAAATCTCGCTCGCTATTTAGTAATATACTATTTATAGTCTTTAGTATAGGAGGTAGGTACCTAGAGAACTATAGATTCTACTCTAAGTTATAGTCGGCTAGCGATAGTATATCGATAGCTTATATATCTCGAAGAACTGTTCGTTAATAGTTATACGCGAATCTCTATCGCGTTAGCTAGAAGTACGTATATTCTAGTACCTAGTAAAGAGTATCTCCTTAGTATAGATAGTAAGGTTTATATAAGAAGAGATCTTTTACTAGTAGGGTACTACTATAGAAGTTATCCTCGATAACTATAAGACTAACCTTAGTAACGTAGAGAAGCTACTACTATCGTATAGTATTAAACGTATTAATATTTCGCTATACTACTTTTAGTCTAACGCTATCGTTAAAGTCGGCTATAAGACAATATTAGACGCTTACTTAAAGCTCTCTAATAGTAGCCTTTATACGATTCGTAACTATATTCTAGCGGTTCTATAGGTAGAGAGAACGATAATAGTCTCTACTACTAGTCTAATACTATTAGAGGTAATAATTAGACGTAACGTAGTACTACTAATCGAGCTAGAATACCGTACCTTCTAGATTATAGATTAGGGTAAGGTTAAGACTAGAGTAGAGCTCCTTACGATTCGAGCTTAAGCTCTAGAAGCTATAGAAACGACTATAGAAGAAGAACGACTACGTTAATAGCGTCTCCGAGAATAGAATAAGACGTACTTTAATAAATATCGCTATATAGACCTTACTATATTAAAGAAAGGAGATCTCGTATTAGTATACTGCTCTAAATTAAAAACTAGCTTCTCTTATAAACTTACGTTTAGATAGGAAGGCTCTTTTAAGGTATCTAAAGTATTATAGAGAGGTATATCGTATAAGCTTAAGGAACTAGATAGCTTAAAACGAGAGTATATCTATAAGAGGATAGACCTTAAGAAATATACCTTTCTATAAGAAAACCTAAAGCTAGTTCTAGATTAGGTTAAGCTAGAAGAAGTACTACTACTAATAGAGAAGGTTATAGAACTAGGACTTCTACTTAGATACAAGTATCTATAGATCTTTATTAGTAAGCTATTAGTAATAACTTAAGAAGAAAGGGAGAGTTATATACGCTAGCTACTAACGGAGCTTAAAGAGGAAGTAGAAGACTTAGTAAGCTAAAGGCTAAAGCTAGCCTAGTAGAGCTAAAGAAGTAGAAATTCGATAGGCGATACTTAATTAGAGGTATAAGCTAAGATCTAGCTACTAAAGCCTAGCCTCTACTATAAAAGAGCTAATCTTCCTAAGTCTATACTATCCTAAGCGCTTCTTTTATTCCTAGAGCTCTAATCTAACCTTCTCGAGCGCTTCTCTTATTCCTAAAGCTACTATTAAGCTCTAATCTAAGCCTCCTAAGCTTCTCTTTTACTAGATTAGTAGAAATCTAGCTAATCCTAACTATCCCGACGCTATTTTCTATAGCTAAGATAAGTATCTATATAGCTAGTTACTTCTCTAAGCTTAACTTTTAAGTATAGACTTTATATCTACTAGCTAACCTACTATCCTACTCCTTTTTCTAAGTCTCGAGCCTACTATCGCTATAAAAGTTAGCTATCCTAAGCTACTTTCTACTACTAGGTCTTAAAAATCTAAGCTAGACCTATACTCTCGAAGCTCTTTTCTACTAGCGATTTCTAAGGTTAGTACTATAATCTACCTTCCTAGAGCCCTTTTCTATTACTAATCGAAGAAGAGAGATAAGAGTTGTCTATCCTAAAGGTCTTTTTACTATTAATTTTCGCCTAACTAAAGGAATTACTAAAAATATTAGTTTCTAATAGAGAATTCTTAAAGTTTAAGGTTTTTAGCCTATATAAAGGTAGAGAAGCTTGAATCCTTAGTAATAACGGCTCTAATAGCCTCTTTCTAGCTATTAATTATAACGCTAGTAGTCTCTTACGATACGGAAAGCGCGATCTAGTAAGTCGACTAGGTATACGAAAAATAAGGCTCTTTTAAGTTAGTAGAGGTAACGACGATAGTATCTAGGTCTTAGTCCTCGTTAGCGATAGTAAGGTATATACTATAGTAGTTAGTAGTAGCGTTAGTAGTATACGACAGCTATAGAAGCGTTAAGATAAAGTAAACTTTTAGTTATCTTTTTAAACGATAACTAAAAACCTTATATAACTAAGCTCTACGTATAGACCCCTAATCCTAATAGTAGTTACGCTACTATAATAAGATATATAATTAGACTACTTTTACGCTCTAAACGATCTCTTCTTCCTTATTAACTATTAACTAGTTACTATAGAGCCTTACTTCTATTAAGTTCGATTCTTATCTTTCGTTACTACCTAGTAACGCTATATAGCTATTTATATATATAAGCGGCAACTAATATAATAGAAAACTCTATAACCGGTTACGCGCCTAACCCTCCTCGCTATTTAAGTTACTCGTTACTAGTTACGCGCTTTATATCGCTCTAAGCTACTAATACGACTAATTAAAGACGTTCTCTTTCTCTATTACGTATAAAGAATAAGACTTCCTCTTTCTAGCGTTCTTTAACGCCTAAACGCTTATTAAGACTAGCGCTTTCGCCTTCTACCTCGTCCGTTCGAAGTCCTATATAAGAACTACTTAGATAAGAGTCTTCGAAGAAACGACGAAAGATAGCTTCTTTAAGTTCTATATAAGGTATAGCGCTCGCTCGTACTAATCGCGAAGGCTCGCTCGTTAGTTTCTAGACCTTAAGCGGACCTCTTACTAGTATAATAAACCTTAATAACGCTACTAAAGCTATTTTATCGCTAGAAACGCTATAAGAATAGGAGGAGAGTATCGACTTAGTACTTAAGTAAGTCGAGGAAGCGAACGACGGAATAAAGATTAGTATATTTAACTTCTTTAAACGCCTCTTAGCTAAGATTTTACCGAAGTACTAATAGATAATAACTACCCTAATACTAACCCTCTAGGTAGATATAAGAGCGGTCGCTATAGAACAAGACCTGTTTAGAGAGTAATAGTCTTATAATACGTATATTGACTAGTAGTAACGAGCTTAAACTAGTAGTCCTAGGACTAAGAGCCTATACTAGGACCGTAGGATATTAAATTAATTAAGTAGAGTAAACATTACTATCTTAGAAACGAGCTACTATCTTACTTTTATACTAAAACTACTAAGTACGGTATATAGGTAGGCCTTTACCTTACTAATCCTCTCTTCCTTAGTATCTAACTAGATACCTAACTACCTATAGACCTTACTTAGAATTACTTAAAACTAGCTAGTTTTTCTATTAAAGTCTATTAAACTTTCAATTAGAGGCCTATTAAATAGTTGCCTTTTTTAACGATAACTACTAAAAACATCTTCTTAGATCCGATTATTATTCGCTAGCCGCTACTCTTCTACTATATCCTTAGAGATCTCCTTAGGAACAGCCTCTCTCTTCTTTAACGCTAATACTTCTAAGTTACTATCTACGCTTATAAAGCTAGCTTCGCTAAATATATACTCCTTAATATCTATAGCTATAGCGTAGGTAGTATCGAATTAAGCTTTAGCCGTAGTCTACTATTTAGCTATATAGATCTTAAACTCCTCCTTACTTATACTAAAGAGCTTCTTTATTTCTATACTTACTACCTAATCCGCTTATAGAACTCGGCCTACTAAGGTATTAGAAATCGGGCCTAGGCTAGTTAATAGTACCTCTATAGCGAAAGGCTTTATCGCTCGTATAGGGTATATAGTACTAGAAGCTATAAAGAGTATCCGCTCGCGGTAGAGATATACGCTATAGATCGTAGAAACGTTAACGTAATTACTATTAGGTAGCTTATCTAATATACGACTATTAGAGTAGGCTAGAAATACTATTAGAATTAGGCGATACTCTTCGCCTATACGAGTATACTACTAAGGGATATAGAGGTGCGAAATAACTAGCGAGCCTCTATTAGTACAAAGATTCTTCTAACTAAGCTTAAGATTAATTTTTATTTTATTAGTAATTACTAGAGGTATAGTCTTAATAAAGCCTATACTATAGCTTTGCTTATTAGCGATAATACGCCTTACTAGCTACTTTGCCTCCTTAGGGTTAAAGAGCTCGTTACTAATCGTGTCCGAGGTTAGTAAAAGTCGTCCTCTATCGCCGATATCGTCTAGAGAGATTATAAATTAAACCTAATTAAGTCTCTTTTTCTTAAGTAGTATATTCTCGTTTAAGGCGATATACTAGAAGCCGTTAGAGTAGTTAGAACTAGCCTTATCGTCGAAGATATAAAAGGTAGTAGATAGGTAGGCTACGTACTTAATAGTCGTATATAGAGTAGTAACTAGCTAGTATAGCTATAGTAGAGGATACTAGCGAAGAAGCTATTAGGACAGCGAGTACTATATACCGCGAGACTAACTATACTAACTAATAGCTATATTATACTATCGATATACTATAAACTTATACTATATAGCTTCGAGTAAAGAGTCTAGGATCTAAAATAGGCCTCTAGTAGAAGGAGAATAAAAGAAGAAGCCATAGTTAGTCTAGGTACCCTTATTACTATCGTAGTCTAAGAGCTCCTAAGCCTTCTAATAGACGTTAGAAGTAACCTTCAAGTCTACTTCGGTCGTAGAGAACTAAAAGGGTCTAAGATAGCTTCCTCCTACCTTACGTATTAGAGTATTAATATCGTCCTCTAGTTCCTAAGTATTAGTACCCTTCTTACTACGACGAGAGCGTCCTACTAGCTTAGAGAAGAAAGTATTCGCTTCTAGCTTAAACTACGTCTAGTTTTAAGTATTCTAGGTAATAAGGGCTTAGAGATCGGCTATACTACCTATCTAAATAATACGCTAGTAGAGAGTATACGTTACGTTAGCTATCTTTAGTAGCTTTAAACCTATAGTATTACCTATCTTAGTTATATATTCTTTATAAAGAGGCTAGCTAAGGTACGAAAGAATATTAATTAAAGCGTAGCTCTTAGCTACTTTCTTCTTCTCCTAGACATTATCGACTTCTTTAAGAGCTCCGCTAACGATTATATAATAGTAGACTTTAGAGGTAATACTATCCTTTATATAAGCCTAGTAACGTAGATTAGGCTCCGAGTCGCTCTCTAGCTTAATTCTACTATTATCTTCTAGTACGATTAGCGATAGGCGTTACGGACCTAGTAGCGGCTCTATCGTAGATAATACTTAGTCTTATATAGGATTACTATCGCTCGAAGCGCTTAGTATAGGAGAAGTCTCGATTAAGGTAATAATAGTTTCTCTAGCACAAATTCTAGTAAGCCTCTCGCTCTTATAAAGGACGAGCGTAGGCTTCTTCGTAGAGCTTAGCGTTAACTTCTCTAACTAAGCTTTTAGCCTCTATATAGTACTAGGCGATATAGAATCTCTAAGGTAAGGCTCTAAGGTCGTAAGTAAATTATCTTCTCTTTCTTTTTCTTAACTAGAGTTTCGAGTAGGACTAGATAAGAATAGGCTCTTAGGCGTAGAAGAGGAGGGTCGTCTATTAGATCTTAGATTTCTAAGAGAAGGTAATAGTCTATAAGACATTAAGGGCTGTTTCTCTACTACTAGGAATATATAGGTTAGTTCTTCGAAGATCTCTCCTTTAGTAAGCTTAACTATAAATCTATACTAATTAAGTCTATAGCCCGCCTCTAGGCGTACTTTTCTTATCTTATAGCTAAATACGTCGACCTATAAGAGCTCCTTCTTAAACTTATTCTAGTAGCGTCTCCTATCTAAGTTCGTATTAATAAAGCCTAAGCTCTACGAGCTAGGAGTCTTCTTACTTCTCTATAGCTAAAAATACTAGCTACGAGAGAATATATTCGCTATCTACTAATAGAAACGCTCTTACTTTTACTACGCCGAGAAGACCTAGTCTTTTAGCTCGCTCTCTTCGAAGATACCTTTATACTTATTTAATTATTAATAAAGGTTTCTAAGTATTTCTTTATCGTATAAGACTTAGTTAAGGAAGAGGAAGTTTTACTCGTATCTAAACTTTATACGTAGCTACTACTAGATTAAGTTTCTCTCCTTTACTAAGTCTCGGCCTTCTTAGCGTATCTTCTTTATATTATTACGCTTTACGCTCTACGCGTTAAGGTACTTCGGCAAAATCTTAGCTAAGAGGCGTTTAAAGAAGTTAAATATACTAATCTTTATTCTATCGTTTACTTCCTCGACTTACTTAAGTACTAAGTCGATACTCTTCTTCTATTCTTATAGCGTTTCTAGCGATAGGATAGCTTCGGTAGCGTTATCAAGGTTTGTTATACTAGTAAGAGGTCCGCTTAAGGCCTAGAAACTAATAAGAGAGCCTTCGCGATTAGTATAAGTAAGCGCTATACCTTATATAGAACTTAAAGAAGCTATTTTTCGTCTCTTCTTTAAAGAATCTTATCTAGGCAGTTCTTATATTAGACTTCGAATAGGTAAGGTAGAAGGTGAAAGCGCTAGTCTTAATAAGCGTTTAGGCGTTAAAGAACGCTAGAAAGGGGAAGTCTTATTCTTTATATACGATAGAGAAAGAGAACGTCTTTAAATAGTCGTATTAATAGCTTAAAGTAATATAAAGCGCGTAACTAGTAATAAGTAACTTAAATAGCGAGGAGGGTTAGGCGCGTAACCGGTTATAGAGTTTTCTATTATATTAGTTACCGCTTACGTATATAAATAGCTATATAGCGTTACTAGGTAGTAACGAAAGATAAGAATCGAACTTAATAGAAGCAAGGCTCTATAGTAACTAATTAATAGTTAATAAGGAAGAAGAGATCGTTTAGAGCGTAAAAGTAGTCTAATTATATACCTTATCGTAGTAGCGTAACTACTATTAGGATTAGGAGTCTATATATAGAGCTTAGTTACGTAAGGTTTTAGTTATCGTTTAAAAAGACAACTAAAAGTTCACTTTACCTTAACGCTTCTATAGCTGTCGTATACTACCGACGCTACTACTAACTACTATAGTATATACCTTACTATCGCTAATAAGGACTAAGACTTAGATACTATCGTCGTTACCTCTACTAACTTAAAAGAGCCTTATTTTTCATATACCTAGTCGACTTACTAGATCGCGCTTTCTATATCGTAAGAGACCGCTAGCGCTATAATTAATAGCTAGAAAGGAGCTATTAGAGCCGCTATCGCTAAAGATTCAAGCTTCTTCGCTTCTAGGTAGGCTAAAAAACCTTAAACTTTAAGAATTCTCTACTAGAAACTAATATTTTTAGTAATTCCTTTAGTTAGGCGAAAATTAGTAGTAGAAAGGCTCTTAGGACAGAAAATTATTATCTTACTTTACTAATTAGTAATAGAAAAAGGCTCTAGGAAGGTAGATTATAGTACTAATCTTAGAAATTACTAGTAGAAAAGAGCTTCGAGAGTATAGCTCTAGCTTAGATTCTAAGACCTAGTAGTAGAAAGTAGCTCGGGATAGCTAACTTTTATAGCGATAGTAGGCTTAGGACTTAGAAAAAGGAGTAGGATAGTAGGTTAACTAGTAGATATAGAATCTATACTTAAAAGTTAAGCTTAAGAGAGTAACTAGCTATATAGATACTTATCTTAACTATAGAAAATAGCGTCGGGACAGTTAGGATTAGCTAGATTCCTACTAATCTAATAAAAGAGGAGCTCGGGAAGCTTAGATTAGAGCTCGATAGTAGCTCTAGGAATAAAAGAAGTACTTAGAATAGCTAAGATTTAGCTAGATTTATACTAGTCTAGTAAATTATAAGCTTAGGAAGCTCTAATTAGAGCTTAATAGTAGCTTTAGGACTAAGAGAAGCGCTTAGGAAGGTTAGATTAGAGCTCGATAGTAGCTCTAGGAACAAAAGAAGCGTTTAGGATAGTATAGACTTAGGAATATTAGCCTTTTTATAGTAGAGGCTAGGCTTTAGTAGCTAGATCTTAGCTTATACCTCTAATTAAGTATCGCCTATCGAATTTCTACTTCTTTAGCTCTACCGGGCTAGCTTTAGCTTTTGATTTACTAAGTCTTCTACTTCTTCTTTAAGCTCCGTTAGTAGCTAGCGTATATAACTCTCTCTTTCTTCTTAAGTTATTATTAATAGCTTACTAATAAAGATCTATAGATACTTATACCTAGGTAGAAGGCCTAGTTCTATAACCTTCTCTATTAGTAGTAGTACTTCTTCTAGTTTAACCTAATCCGGAACTAGCTTTAGGTTTTCTTATAGAAAGATATATTTCTTAAGATCTATCCTCTTATAGATATACTCCTATTTAGAACTATCTAGTTCCTTAAGCTTATATAATATATCTCTCTATAATACTTTAGATACTCTAAAAAGGCCTTCCTACCTAAACGTAAGCTTATAGGAGAAGCTAGTTTTTAACTTAAAGTAGTATACTAATACGAGATCTCCTTTCTTTAGTACTATAAGATCCGTATAGCGATATTTATCGAAGTACGCTTTATTCTATTCTCGGAGACGCTATTAACGTAGTCGTCCTTCTTCTATAGTCGTTTCTATAGCTTCTAGAGCCTAAGCTCGAATCGTAAGAAGCTCTACTCTAGTCTTAACCTTACCCTAATCTATAATCTAGAAGGTATAGTATTCTAGCTCGATTAGTAGTACTACGTCACGCCTAATTATTATCTCTAATAGTATTAGGCTAGTAGTAGAGACTATTATCGTTCTCTCTACCTATAGTACTACTAGAATATAGTTACGAATCGTATAAAGGCCGCCGTTAGAGAGCTTTAAGTAAGCGTCTAATATTGTCTTATAGCCGACTTTAACGATAGTATTAGACTAAGGGTAGTATAGCGAAATATTAATACGTTTAATACTATACGATAGTAGTAGCTTCTCTACGTTACTAAGGTTAGTCTTATAGTTGTCGAGGATAACTTCTATAGCGGTACCCTACTAGTAAAAGATCTCTTTCTAGATAAACCTTACTATCTATACTAAGGAGATACTCTTTACTAGGTACTAGAATATACGTGCTTCTAGCTAGCGCGATAGAGACTTACGTATAACTATTAACGAATAGTTCTTCGAGATATACAAGCCGTCGATATACTACCTCTAGCCGACTATAACTTAGAGCGGGATCTATAGTTCTCTAGATACCTATCTCTTATACTAAAGACTATAAATAGTATATTACTAGATAGCGAGCGAGATTTAAGACTAAACCCTATCCTACTACTATCGCTTACGGATAAGATTATACGTCTATTTAGCGCTACGATAACCGTTCTTATAATAGTATACCTTAATAATACGAGCTCGTACTTTAGGTTTATCGATAACTCGCTATAGAGGTCTAGCTACTCGCTCTTAGCGCTAGAGCTAGTTATTCTTAATATAAAATAGCCGACACTTCTTCCTTAACCGCTTATACTCGTTATTAGAAACTCTCTTAGGTCTTTATATCTATATAAGCACGAAAGCGATATTTATTAACTCCTAAGAGTAGATCTTATTAATTATAGGTAGTTCGCTCTAAATCACCTATATAGAGAAAGCGTTAACGTAAAAGATATCGAAGAATTACTTATTAATTATTAGATCTACGTCTTCTTTCTATTCTATAGCCTCTATATCTTTAGGCGTAGTAGGCTTCCTCGATAACGAATCCGGAGCTATATACTTCTTACTAGGAATATATATAACGTTAAAGTCGAAGAGGTAGATCTATACTAGCTAGCGCGTTATTACTATATTCGGCAAATTAGAGGTAGCCTTATTAAGCTAGTAAACGAGGGTATTTATATTAATCTCTAGTTAGAAGTATACTCCGAATAGCTATAGTTTTAGCTTCTTTAATACCTTTAGTATACTAAGGTATTTACGCTTTCTAGTATTATACTTGACCTCTACTAGGTTAAATAGGCCGGACTTATATCAGACTAGATAGCGGAGAAGTAGCTCGTCTCGATTATATTAGGAAAGCGTATATCCTTAACCTTTACTACTCGAATCCACGCCTACGATAATAAGTCCTACTTTTTCTCTATAGTTAAGAGTAACTAGAGCTAGGGCTGAAACTAGTACCTTTAAGACGACGTCTTTAGCTAGTTAGTATTCGGTAGTCTATTAAAACTTAGTATCCTTCTATAAGAGTTTAAATAGTAGAGTAAGGATAATCGTAAAACCTTTAACCTAGA
The DNA here is from genome assembly GCA_024114885.1 of Septoria linicola. Classification (NCBI taxonomy): domain Eukaryota; kingdom Fungi; phylum Ascomycota; class Dothideomycetes; order Mycosphaerellales; family Mycosphaerellaceae; genus Septoria; species Septoria linicola. The sequence continues at coordinate 1,058,135 of CP099420.1, forward strand.
CGTAGTAGTACGTAACTACGCCGAGGAAGATTCGAACCTCCTTCTAATTCTCTAGAGTCGGCTATTTCTTAATCTTCGCTACTCTTACGAAGTCTAGATAGCGACTATTAATACTAGTAAGGTAACCGACGATTACTAACTATTCGTAATAAAGCTATAGCTTATTAAAAGCTATAGTTATATTAGCTCGTTCTATATTATAGAGAACGTCGTCTATAGCTATAATATATTTAATAACGTAATAGCGGAGGCTAGGTTTAACCTCTTTACTATCGTACTTCGTCTTAGGCTCTTTAATACTAATATTATTAAGGAACGGCCGTGCCTTATACGAGATATACTCTATAAGTACTTGATTAATAATACGAACGAACTAGGTAATAGAATTCGTAGCTCCTTATAGTAACGTTATCTACCGTAATAGTCCTAGTAGTAAGTCGAAGCCTATAAGGTCTCTATATAATTTATCGAGTAGGATTTAGTTATATCTAGAGAAGATATTAACTAACGAGGCTAGCGCGTAACTAGTAAAGTCCTTAGAGAAACCTTTAGCGTTAGGTAGTAAGTTCGAATCTCTTATAGTAACTTAATTAAACTTCTAAGCTACGTTAATTAACCGATACTTCTTAAGCTTACCTACCTCTATCTTCTTACTAATAAGAAAGTATAGGTTTCGATAAGCACCGTAGTATAGCTTAAGAGTTCTAGCTTAGATTCGTTATCTTAGTATATCTTCTACGACGTGCTATAGAGATAGGTTTAGCTTAAAACCTAGATACTACTATAGCTCGTAAGGAACTGTCTAAATCTTCTATAGCGGAGTAATATTAGGATTAATTCAGCCTAAATACGTAAAGTTCTACGTAAAGGTAGCTTCTCGATTCCTTAGTATATAGTATAATAAATCTAGCTCCTTTAGTAGTAGTTCTATACTAGGTTTGAACTTTATAAGCTATTCGGGCGTAAGCTATAATCTAGGCTCGATCGTCGAGAACCTCTTAGTTAAGTACTTACTATTATAAGGTCTAGTACTAGGTAGTATAGCTGCTTCCTTCTTAATATAAGTCCGTCGCTAGTCCTTTAACCCGCTAGGGTTTAAGCCGTTAGTTATAGTAATATCGGCATTTACTAGTTTAATCTTATTAGTAACTCGCTTATAAAGAGTATAGGCGCTAATATAATTATCTAGCTTCCGCTACCCTGTAGCTTCTTTATTATAAGCTCTCTCTACTACTATATTAATAGCGGCCGAGATAACGTACGTCTCTTCGCTAAGCTCGTCGTCTACTTTATCGGAAATAACCTTATTATAGAGTCTAGGTTCTTAGATAGCTAGCTCCGCCTCTCTAAGCTTCGTATAGGTAATTATTAAGTATTCGCCTCTATAATTCGAACCCTAGCTCGATTAAGATACTAGTATAGTATCTTTAAAACTATACCTAATACCCTAGTATAAGTCTCGCTCGCTAGCGTAAGCTAGCTTAGCTTCGCTAGTAGCTAGTAAAAGCTTCTTAAGTCGACTATTTTAGCTAAATTTAGCGATATTACCTTCGATAGCCGCTACTACGAGATAGTTATACTATGTTTGAGTCTAGCTATAATTAACCCGTCTTAATAGCTCGAGCTATTACTATAGAGAGGTACTTTGTCTAATTAAGTCTACTATAAAATAGTCTCCGAAGTAGATTACCTTTATATATAATAACTACTACGTAAGATAGTTAAAGACTTGATTCTCTAGGAGTTTAGAGCTGTTAGTAACCGTAAACGAATACTAGTACTAATCGCTTATCTATCTATACTACTAGTATAGTTTAAAGTATAGTATAGGAGGTATAACGTAATTATCGTTTAAAAAGGTAACTATAGAACGTTCTACTAGCTAACCCTCCTAAGTAGAGTTTTTACCTCTAACTACTAAACCTTATATAGAAAGGGTAGTAGAAGCTTGAAAAGCTTATAATCCCTCTCTCTACTTCTCGCTATTATAAGATCTAGAGTCCTTAACAGTATACCCTATATTCTTTAGCTAATAATTACTAAAAGTTAGAGTTCGGACACTAACTTCTATTAAATCTCGACGCGATACCTATATTAGAGCCTCTACTAAACTTATACTATCGACTAGAGCTAGTTCCTCGGTACTCTAGCTTTTCCTAGGACCTATTCTATAGTTCGTATATTACTACGGCTATTAAAGCTGGTAAATATAATAATATAGCCGTCTAGAGTACTAATTAAGCTCTCCTACGAGCTATTATCGTAGTTCTTAAAGGCTAGGCGTATACGTCGTACCTACGGTCGGCTAAGTAAGATCGGGCCGTTTACTAGTAAGACTAGAAATAGTATAGTAACTCTAACGCTAAAGGTATCGATTAATACCTCTAGGTAGTACCTAACGAAAGTAACCTTGCCTCTAACTCCTTCTATAGTAATATTACTAAGAGAGGTTATACTGACTTAAAGCTTTCGAATATATTCGATCGGTATAATTATTAACTTAGCTCTCTCGTCGATTAAAGACTTATAAGCTATTATTCGAGGTCTGTACTTTATAGGCACGTAGATACTTAGAATAATCTAATAGATATTATTAAATAATAGAAGGATATTATCTGTTCGCTTATAAAGCTCGGAAGCGGGCCTAGGTTTTACTATATTAATTACTATAGTAGTAGCCTAGAAGACCTTAATATTAGTCGCTAAAATAGCTTTTATTAGCTCCTCCTCTACCTACTCCTCGCTAAAGGCTTTAGATAGTAAGGAATATACGCTAATCTTAGCTCTACTACCTCTATTCGTACGCTTCTTTATACGGAGCTTATTAAGCTTCTTACGTAGATCTGTATTATTCGGAACACGACCCTATAAAGAATACGACGCCCGCTCGCTATAGAGAATAATCTCTACTAAGCTTAACTAGACCTTAGATTCGAGTATTTTATCTATCTAGAAGACGTTAGCGTTATTATTAGCGTACGTAGCTCGAAGGTAGTTATCTATACGCTTGGTCTTTAGAGGCTCCTTTACCTTCTTACGCTTCTAAGTATACGTAGGAGCGACTAGAACTAGTAGACTATTTAGATAGTCGTATATCTACTTATCCTCGATCTTATCGTTATTATATCTCTAAGTTTAAGAATCCTCTAACTCTCCTTTATTCGTAAGGTAAGGAGCTAGCTAGTTTTTATCTTTAACCTCTTTAATATAAGAGTAATAGTAAGCGTAGGTTCTTATAGCTATAGCCTAGGTCGTAATTCGCTTCTATACTCCTATTAGCTATTTTCCGACTAGACGAGAAGGATTTAGGTTCCGCTTTATCTTTACGCTATCTCTAGCTACGTAGGTACCGATTAGATCGTCCTAATCTTCCTAGGTAATAGAAGTAACTTAGCCGATATTAATAGGATCGTCGATACTAGCTACCTTGTTCGCTATCCTCTACTAGCTCGCTCGTAGCGTTAATAAACGATCTATATTTTTAAGATTAATCTTCCTATAGCGCTACTCTAATACTCCTATTAATACGAATAGCTTTAATAGTTCCTTATCCTAGTAGTACTATATCTTTTCCGTACCTAGGCGAGGCGTTCCGTAGTATATAATACTAGTCTTTAGATCTCTATATATTAAGCTCTTAGTCTCGAACTACTATAGGTACTCGTAGTTTGTAGCTATATAGCCTTCGAGCCTATATATCTAATAACCTAAAATCTTTAGAGCGATTACTATATAGGCCTTAATTATTAACTCGTTATCTATCGTAGCTAAGTTAATCGAAATCTCCTAGCTATAAGTAGGCCTTAGAATATATAGATAGTTATGATCGTAAGACTTCGCCTACTATCCTATCGATAGGCGTAGTAGCTATAGGCCTCCTTCTTCGAGTCGACGAATCGTAGCGATTATAAGGTCTTATATACTAGCTGTTAAGAATATATCCCAGATAGTTAGTCTAGATATAGACTTCTAAGTATGGTTCTAGATGCCTAAGGCATCTACCTAAGGCTTAGTAAGAGGTATATCTTGCTTCTCTCTCTTCTCTTCTTAGATAACTAACAAAATCAACTTTGTATTTAGTTCCTAGTATATTACTACTACACTATATATATAAGTCAGTTCAAGATTAATCCTCTATTCTTCTTTACTACGCTATACCCTCCTTGACATTATGTGGCATATAACACGCCCTCTACTTTTAACAGGTTATAAGCCCGGGTTTGTGCACTGAATAGGAGTAACCTATGTTAGTACAGGTTACTTATATCCCTTATAGTTTATAGAAAACATTTAGGGCCTAGAAGTTTCCCTAACTATATTACTAACGAAGCTAGTTTGTACCTAGTAGTATATAAGTTAGTAAAGATCTCTATAAGACAGTAGTATGTTTCTACTTTATTAATACCTACCTAGTTCTCTACTATTGCACCTAGTATTACTAGAGTCAGAAGAGGCCACTTAGCCTTCCTACTACCTAGTAACAGAAACTCTGCTAAGAGAGAAAGATCTGAGTCTTAGTAATTTCCTAAATACGAGGAATCCCTGTCCCCTAGAGCTGGTCTCCCTACTATAAGAAATTACTCTTCTCTAGAATCCTTAGCTAGTCTAAAGCATTCTACTAATTATTTATTCTATTTACCTATTTCTATAATAGACTAAGAGGACAAGAAGAGCCAAAGGATTCCAATCCTAGACAGAACCAACTAGAAGAGATAGTTTAAGCTATAGACAGACAAGCTAGAAGGAAAGGACTAGTTCTAGGCAATTAGCTAACTAATTGTTAGAGGGAACCCATATATAGTTCAGTAGGACACTAGTCTTCAGATACATGTCACTTAGAATCAACACTTCTTAAAAGACAATATAGTATGCAGGTTCAGTATCAGATATAGTATTAGTAAAGATAATGAGATAGAGCTAGAGATATAGTATGTCACTACACTAGTAGCTAAGATGTAGGTGATTCTCTAGAACAAGTATAACAGAGTCCTAAAGTCCTATACTATAGGTCTGATTGAGCAGTTTGTTATATTCAGGATATTACCTAATAAGATAATCAGGGAAGCATAGAGACACCTTGGAGGCCTAGGTAAGAGGATTGCTAAGATTGATCCTTAGGAAGCCTACTACTAGAGCTAAGAGAAAAGGCTGAAATATCTCCTATAGTCCCTACCTACATTATACTAAGCAGCTAAGGATACTATTATAACCTAACTATCCTTAGATATAGATACTATTCTCCTTCTACTTAAGTCCTAAGAGGCAAGAGATAATCTAGACAAGATAGACACAGGTCTAGCTATATTCTATTCTAGGCAGCCCTACTAAGGAAAGTCCCTACTAATATACTAGCTCTATAAGAAAGGGAAGCACTAGTTAAAGGATTGTCCTAACCTCTCTACTACTAAGAAACTGTCCTAGTAGAGAAATAGTACTAAGAACTAGAAGGACCCTTAGGGATTATTCCTTAGAGGGAGGGTTAGAAGATCCCCTTTACTAAGGAATACTAGACATATTAAGAAAGCTATCTATAAGTCATTATCATATAATAAGCTGAAGAAGGTTGTCTAGAAAATAGGTAAGTAGCTTTAGAGGATAGAAAAGTCTAGAAAGCTTCTAAAGAAAGGATTTTCAGCCTAGGAGTCTAGTTCTAGTTCTGATTCTAGAACTCACTCTAGTTCTAGAAGTAATAATAATTCCTTATTAGAAGATAATAACTAAGATAAGTTGGCCTATTCTATAATTGAGGCTAAAGGCAAGTTGTTACCCTAAGAATAGCTCTTAGATTCCTATACCTCATCCTATATAACTAACTAACTATCCTTCTTTAGATTAGTAAAGCTACTAAGGAAGAAAGTGTAGATTAAGGTAGGAGGAGGATACCTCTATATAACCTACTCTAGACTAGTATAGATAAAGAGAATCTTAGGAGGAGAAGTTCTACTTAATAGGGTACTATTTGTTCCTAATCTTAGAGTAAATCTTATATTATAGGATTAGTTTAGTAAGCAATTTAGAGTCTAGAAGCCTAATTTCACTCTCACCTCCCTAGATAGCTAAACAGTTATAAAGACCAAGCTGGTTAGAGGTGTTCTATTTGTTAGTAAGATATTACCTCTCCTATAGGAAAAGTTATATTACTTACTATATAATCCTATAGAGGTTAATAATGCCTATGCTGCCCTATTAGAGAAGGATCTAAAACAGTAGGAGCTATAGTATAGAAGATTTATATACTTTGGAAGAGGGTTACTCTTAAACCTTTATAAAGTTACTAACCTAAAGGAAAGAATTCTAATCCCTAACTAGGAAGAGTATAAGTATAGGATCTATATAATAGGCAAGATAAAGAAACACCTAGGCAAGTCTATTAAGAGAAGACCTGAAAGACTAGCCCTTGTGTTAGTAGATATCTATAGACTATTACTATTATTAGTAAAAGGTTTCATATAGTAGCTTAAGATTGTTAATAACTTCTTAAGAAAGAAATAGGCATTTCTACTTAAGGCTAGATTAGATATACTAACTGCTCTTCAGAACTAGAGGATTAAGGTAGAAAGGCAGTTAGTAGCACTCCTTAAGTCTATAAGGGCTGACAATGCTAGAGAGATTACTACTTTGATTAAATAGTAGGAGAAGGACTTTAGAATCACCCTTAAGCTAACTAAGGCCTACAATTCACTCTAGAATAGAGTAGTTAAGAGGTCTATCCAAATATTAGAGGCCTCTATCAGAGCAATACTTGAAGAAAGTAAGATACCTATTAAGTTTTGGCTAGAAGCCCTTAAAGTATAGGTATATATAAGGAACAAGCTTCTAAATAGACCTAATGTTAAGGGATTCAAGCTCTTACCTAATAAAGCTTTTAATAGGATCAAACTAATAGTCTCCTACCTCAAGGTATAGGGATATAGAGCTATAGTATATATAGATATAAGAGTATAGCCTTAGTAGGCAAGGAGTAACAAACTAATAAACAGAGGAAAGGATACTATATTTATTAGATACTATAACAATATAGTAAAGGTATAGAAGTTCTAGGAGCTAGACATAAAGGCTATCAAGTAGTATACTAATACAATCTTCTTTGAAGATAAGCTAGGTAGAGAATTAGACTTGAATATTAAGATCAAGAATCTCCCTAGTTCAGCTCTAGAAAGAAGACCTATTAGAAGGCTAAGAACTATTAGCTAGCCTACTCTACAAGCTAGTAGGAGTACCTTAGGTGCTCCTAGTCTAGGCTAGTAGAAGCCTCCTCCCCCTTAGCTATTAGTATAGGTTTAGGAAGGAAAGAAACTCTTTATATAACTTCTACCTCTACTAGAAGATGTAGGAGAGTATAGAAAATTCCTAGACTAAGAGAAAGTTAAGAAAGAATCTAAGAATTCTACCTAAGAAACTATAGAGGTGGATTAGGAGTAGATAGCCCTAAGGCAAACTCTTAGAAAGAGGAAAGCATCCTAAGAACTTAATAGATTTAACTAGAAGCTAAAGCTAATTAGGCTTAAGCTAGATTAGAATAGTTAGCTAGACAAGGAAATGCTCCTAGAGTATTAGGCTTTCTTCTTAGCTATAAGCTCTATTAACCTAGGTATCCTATAGGACCTAGAATTCTTAGAGGAAGTTAAAGAGATTATATTCTTAGCTACTAAAGAAGTAGGAATACATAAATAGGAGGTTCTAATCCTAAGGAACTATAAGGAAGTAGTAAGTAATCCTAAGTAGGGTTATCTCTAGTAAGAAGCTATTTAGAAGGAGCTAGATACACTTATAAGTAACAACACCTAGACTATAGTAGTCCTACTAAAAGGAGCTAACCTAGTTACCTCAAGATAGGTCTTTAATATTAAGAGAAAGCTTAGTAGAGCTATTAAAAAGTTCAAGGCAAGACTAGTTACAAGAAAGTTCTCCTAAAAGTATAGAGTAGACTATATAGAAACTTTTGCCCTTATAGTCAGGTAGGATACTCTAAGAGGATTTATAGCTATAGTCTATAAGAAGGACCTAGTTCTGTACTAAGTAGATATAAACAATGTATTTATAGAGAGTACCCTATATAAGGACATCTATATAATCCCACTACTAGGTGTTAACCTACTAACTAGTATAGTCTTATAAGTTCTAAGGAGTCTCTATAGGCTAAAGCAAGCTGTAAGAGACTAGAATCAGCTATATATATTAAAGCTGAAAGGAATAGGATTTAGACAATTAGAAGTGGACCTATGTCTTCTAATCTATAAGAAAAGGAAAGACCTAATAATCCTAATCCATGTTAATAACATACCTATTACTATAGAGAGACTAGAAGATGTCCTCTAGTTTAAAGACTAACTTAGTAAGGTCTTTAAGATCAAAGATCTTAGAGAACTAGACAAGATTCTTAGAATGAGACTAACAAGAAACAGACAGCAAGGCTAGCTAAAACTTAACTAGAAGTACTATATCTAAGAGAACCTAGCTAAGATAGGAATAGGTCAAGAGACTATATTACTAACTCTTTTACTAATAGACAGCTATAAAAGTCTAAAGCCTACTAGACTAAATAATGAAAGGTATAACAAATAGGAGTACTAATCTATTATTAGAACATAGATATAGCTTGTAACTGTTACAAGACTAGATATTTCATTTGCCCTTAGAAGATTGAGCTCCTATATTAGTAATCTAATAGTAGGACATATAAAGGCTCTAAAGAAGCTAACTAGATACCTGAGATCAAACCTAGACCTTAGTCTAAGATACTTAAGGAATAGTTAAGGCTGCCTTACTAGATATGTAGACTCTAACTATGCAATAGACAAGACTAATAGAGTCTTAATCCTTAGATATATCTTCTTCCTTTATAGTATATTAATCTCCTAGATAAGTAAGAAGTAGAAATCTGTAGCTATATCTATAATAGAAGCTGAATACATAGCTATAGGAGCATGTATAAAACAGTTATAGTTCCTTAGTGCTCTTTTGAGAGAGCTTGGATGCCTAGAGTTAGTAGGAGAATGTTCTTACTAACTAAGGATCCTTAGTAACTAGGAAACTATTACTAGAATTAGGCTAATTTAGCTAAAAGGTAATAACTAAGCTGCCCTTACTCTAGTTAAGGACTTACATGTTTATAACAAGTCTAAACATATTAATATCTTATATAATGCTATAAGAAAGCTCTAGTAGAATAGACTTATCTCTATAGAATATATAAATATAAAAGAGATAGTAGTAGATAGTCTTACTAAGCTAAAGAATAGACTATAGTTTCAGGAGTTTATAAGGCAGCTCTGCCTTATATAAGAGATATATAAAAGATAACTCCAAGCCTTAGAGCTAAACTAAGAGGAGTCTAAAAGAAAGATTTTAGTTACTTGACTCCTCCTTAGTTAGACTTTATAAAGTCCTAAATGCCCTTACTAATGTTAGACCTATTACTAACTACAATATCACTATATAGCACCTAGCTGAACTAGACACCCCCTAAGGCTAAGTACTAGTTAATGTTAAAGACCTCCTCTATAGTAGCTATTATCTCCTCTACTAGTATATAGTTACTCTACTCCCTAGCTTAATATAAGATCCCTATAGCTAAGAATAGTGTACCCTAAAGACTATTAAGGAACTAAGAAGCTATATAGAATGTGACTAAGTAAGGGACTAGGCTATAAGGAATCTAGGGAGCTATTAGAATTAGCTATAAGAAAGGATAGGGGCAACTTACTAGATAGTCTATGTCCTAAACAATCTACTCCTATATAAGAGAGGAGGAAGATCTTATAGAAGGCATTTCTTTTACCTTTTTATAGGAGATAGTAGTATAGAAAGTTTATTAGATTAATAGTTAGTACTGTCTAGTTATTAGTCTGAAAAGTAAGTACTTGATGACTAATCAAGATTAGGACTAGCATTTAAGTACTATAGATGATCTATTAAAAGATCTGACTATATAGCATGAGTAGGAGTGTTAAGAATGTATCCTAGATAGTCAGTCTGGATATAGACTTCTGAGCATGGTTCTAGATGCCTAAGGCATCCACCTGAGGCTTAGCAAGAGGTACATCTTGCTTCTCTCTCTTCTCTTCTTAGATAACTAACAAAATCAACTTTATATTTAGTTCCTAGCATATTACTACTATACTATATATATAAGTTAGTTCAAGATTGATCCCCTATTCTTCTTCACTACGCTATACCCTCCTTGACATTATATAGTATATAACACGCCCTCCACTTTTAACACTAGCGATAATATTATCGACGGTTACTAGCTTATAGCCTTTATAGACTACTATTTCTCTAGCCTTGAACTTAGAGTTTAGTCTTAGAGTAGACTTCTTTACTACTTTATATAACTACTAGACGTCTCTACCGCCTTCGTTATATACTTCTAATTTAAAGTCCTTATTACTATTAATCTAACGCTAGGCTATCTTTAAGAGCTTACTATAATCTAAGTCCTTATTATTAAGATCTAACCTAAGATAGGCCTAGAGCCTCTTACTAAAACGAAATAGAAGGCCTCGTATAAATAGAAGAGTACGAGAACGCTCGTCTATATACGAAGTAGGTATAGTATTAGAGTAGAGTATAAACTACCTTAAGTACTCTAAGAGATTATTATCCTCGCTACGGTTAACCTTATAAAGGTTTTCTATATAGTAGCGGTTTCTAAGTATATATATATTATCGTACTTTCGGTATTCCTTAATAATCGACTCTTTGAACTTAGCGTAGTCTCGGTCGTAGAAACTATTAAGGCGCTAGTATCGTCTACGTTAGACAACTATAACCTAAGTAAGTAACTTCTTATAAAGCTATTTATTATTATTAATAAGTAGAATAGAGTAGTTACTATATAGCGCTTTAAAACGCTTAATATACTCGGTTACGTTCTCTCTATTAAAGAAGGGATTCTAGTCCGAGCTAGGTAGTAGTAGAACCTAAGCGACAATTACCTTCTAGCTTTAAGTTACTTAGATAGTCTCTATAAGTAGCTAGAACTACGTTATAGATAGTCTACCTCCTAAGTTCGGTTCTTAAAAGATATTAGTATTAGGGTTAAGGTTAGTACCTCCTTAGTCCTCCGCTTCTATAGATATGTCGTTGTCTAGTAGAGGGAATAAAGTAAAAGCGGGTAGTAGTTTTACTAGTAATCTTCGAATTTACTTATTAAGCTAGTTAGATAAGCTACTCTCTAGTATTTCAGGCCGGCTAGTAGATACTAATTTACTTATAGAGCTCGTTCGAAGGTGTTCTAAGAGTATGTTATACTCTCCTTAATTAAGGTTTTTAAATAAAATATAGTTATCGTTTAAAATAATAACTAAAAAAAACAAGGGTCTAAAATTTTACTAGCCGTCTAAAGGTAAACGTTATACTTTTCTTTATAATACCGGAGCTATATTAATTGTACCTAATAAGCGAAGGTATATCGTATCGTATAGTTCGACCGTTTATAGCTAGGCGCGTCCGTCTCGCTTATTCGAGTAATTCGCTATATAACTATAGTAGTATAATATTACGTTAGCCTATACTATATACCGAGTCCGAGGCCTTAGACGTAATTAGTATCCTTAGCTAAACGATTAGCGTCTAACGCCGTACTAAGGCTTATTCTAAGCGATCTATATACTAGAGGATACGAGATTACCTAGACAGGTCTAGCCTATCCTATAGTCTCTATACTATCTAAACGAGAGCGTTTTTACGCTAAACTAGAGTCTAATCGAAGACTATTATAGGTATAGAGACCTCGAGTAAATCTCCGATATAGTAAGTCGCCTTACTATCTATACGATAATTGCCGAATAGATCTATACTAAGAGATACTAGAGGTTTGTAACTTTTCTAAGTTAGAGCGATATCTACGTTCTAGGAGCTTCTATATTACTATAGCCCTTTAAGTCGCCTCTTACGTAGGCTCCTTTAGGCCTCTTATTAATATTTATAGTATATTAGTTCTCGCTTTAAGGCTACTATCTGCCCTCTACGCTTCTAGTTCCGGTATAAGAGAGAAGAGATAGCTCTATCTTCGGCTCTATTAATAGATAATAACTATCCTAATACTAATCTTCTAGGTAGGTATAAGAGTAGTCGCTATAGAACAAGACCTGTTCGGAGAGTAATAGTCTTATAATACGTATATTAACTAGTAGTAACGAGCTTAAACTAGTAGTCCTAGGACTAAGAGCCTATACTAGGACTATAGGATATTAAATTAATTAAGTAGAGTAAATATTACTATCTTAGAAACGAGCTACTACCTTACTTTTATACTAAAACTACTAAGCACGGTATATAGATAGGCCTTTACCTTACTAGTACCTTAACGCGTAGAGCGTAAAGCGCGATAATATAAAGAAGATACGCTAAGAAGGCCGAGACTTAGTAAAAGAGAGAAACTTAATCTAGTAGTAGCTACGTATAGAGTTTAGGTATAAGTAGAACTTCTTCTTTCTTAACTAAGTCTTATATAATAAAGAGATACTTAGGAACCTTTATTAATAGTTAAATAAGTATAAAGGCGTCTTCGAAGAGAGCGAGCCTAAAGACTAGGTCTTCTTAGCGTAGTAAAAGCAAGATCGTTTCTATTAGTAGGTAGCGAATATATTCTCTCGTAGCTAGTACTTTTAGCTATAGAGGAGTAAGAAGACTCCTAGCTCGTAAGGCTTAGGCTTTATTAATATAAACTTAGATAGGAGACGCTACTAGAATAAGTTTAAGGTAGAGCTCTCGTAGGTCGACGTGTTTAGCTATAAGATAAGAGAAGCGCGCCTAGAGGCGGGCTATAAGCTTAATTAGTATAGATTTATAGTCAAGCTTACTAAAGAAGAGCGTAAAGGAGAGACCTTCGAAGAACCGACTTACGTATTCCTAGTAGTAGAGAGATAGTCCTCGATATCCTATAGACTATTACCTCCTCCTAGAAACCTAAGACCTAATAAATATCTCTCTTCCTCTACGCCTAAGAGCCTATCCTTATCTAGTCCTACTCGAAACTCTAGTTAAGAAAGAGAAAGAGAAGGTAATTTACTTACGACCTTAGAGCCTCGCCTTAGAGATACTATATCGCCTAGTACTATATAGAGGCTAAAAGCTTAGTTAGAGAAGTTAACGCTAAACTCTATAAAGAAGCCTACGCTCGTCCTTCGTAAGAGCGGAAGGCTTACTAGAATTCGTACTAGAGAAACTATTATTGCCTTAATCGAGACTTCTCCTATACTAAGCGCTTTAGGTAATAGCGATCCTATATAAGACTAAGTATTACCTACGACGGAGCCGCTACCGGGTCCGTAACGCCTATCGCTAATCGTACTAGAAGATAATAGCGGAATTAAGCTAGAGAGCGACTCGGAGCCTAATCTACGTTACTAGACTTATATAAAGGATAGTATTACCTCTAAAGTCTACTACTATATAATCGTTAGTAGAGCTCTTAAAGAAGTTAATAATGTCTAGGAGAAGAAGAAAGTAGCTAAGAGCTACGCTTTAATTAATATTCTTCTATACCTTAGCTACCTTTTTTATAAAGAATATATAACTAAGATAAGTAATACTATAGGTTTAAAGCTACTAAAGACGGCTAACGTAGCGTATACCCTCTACTAGCGTATTATTTAGATAGGTAGTATAGCCGATCTCTAAGCCCTTATCGCCTAGAATACTTAAAACTAGACGTAGTTTAAGCTAGAAGCGAATACTTTCTTCTCTAAGCTAGTAGGACGCTCTCGTCGTAGTAAGAAGAATACTAATACTTAGGAACTAGAGGACGATATTAACGCTCTAATATACGAGGTAGGAGGAAGCTATCTTAGACCCTTTTAGTTCGTAGTAACTAAAGTAGACTTGAAGGTTACTTCTAACATCTATTAGAGGGCTTAGGAGCTCTTAGACTACGATAGTAATAAGGGTACCTAGACCGATTATAGCTTCCTCTTTTATTCTCTTTCTACTAGAGGCCTATTTTAGATCCTAGACTCTTTACTCGAAGCTATATAGTATAAGTTTATAGTATATCGATAGTATAATACGGCTATTAGTTAGTATAGTTAGTCTCGTAGTATATAGTACTTACTATCCTAATAGCTTCTTCGCTAATATCCTTTACTATAGCTATACTAGCTAGTTACTACTCTATATACGACCGTTAAGTACGTAGCCTACCTATCTACTACCTTTTATATCTTCGACGATAAGGCAGGTTCTAACTACCTTAACGGCTTCTAGTATATCGCCTTAAACGAGAATATACTACTTAAGGAGAAGGGGCTTAATTAGGTTTAATTTACGATCTCTCTAGACGATACTAGCGATAGAGGACGACTTTTACTAACCTTAGACACGATTAGTAACGGGCTCTTTAACCCTAAGAAGGTAAAGTAGCTAGCGAGGCGTATTATCGCTAATAAGTAAGGCTATAGTATAGGCTTCGTCGAGACTATACCTCTAGTAATTACTAACGAAATAAAAGCTAATCTTAAGCTTAGTTAGAAGAATCCTTATACTAATATAGGCTTACTAGTTATTTCGTACTCCTATATCCCTTAGCGGTATACTCGTATAGGCGAAGAGTATTATATAATTCTAATAGTATTTCTAGCCTACCCTAATAGTCGAACGTTAGATAAGCTACCTAATAGTAACTACGTTAACGTTCCTACGATCTATAACGTATATCTCTACTACGAGCGGATACTCTTTATAGCTTCCGGTACTATATACTCTACGCGAGTAATAAAACCCTTCGCTACTAAGGTACTTCTAACTAGCCTAGGCCCGATTTCTAATATCTTAGTAGGCCGAGTTCTATAGGCGGATTAGGTAGTAAGTATAGAGATAAAGAAGCTCTTTAGTATAAGTAAGGAGGAGTTTAAGGTCTATATAGCTAAATAGTAGACTACGGCTAAAGCTTAATTCGATATCGCCTACGCTATAGCTATAGATATTAAGGAGTAGGTGTTTAGCGAAGCTAGCTTTATAAGCGTAGATAGTAACCTAGAAGTATTAGTATCGAAGAAGAGAAAGGCCGTTTCTAAGGAAATCTCTAAGGATATAGTAGAAGAGTAGCGTCTAGCGAATAATAATCGGATCTAAGAAGGTGTTTTTAGTAGTTATCGTTAGAAAAGGTAACTATTTAATAGGCCTCTAATTAAAAGTTTAATAGACTTTAATAGAATAACTAGCTAGTTTTAAGTAATTCTAAGTAAGATCTATAAGTAGTTAGGTATCTAGTTAGATACTAAGGAAGAGAGGATTAGTAAGGTAAAGGCCTACCTATATACCGTACTTAGCGCTTTTAGTATAAAAGTAAGGTAGTAGCTCGTTTCTAAGATAGCAATATTTACTCTACTTAATTAATTTAATGCCCTACGGTCCTAGTATAGGCTCTTAGTCTTAGGACTACTATTTTAAGCTCGTTACTACTAGTTAATTAACGTATTATAAGACTATTACTATCCGAACAGGTCTTGTTCTATAGCGACTACTCTTATACCTACCTAGAAGGTTAGTATTAGAGTAGTTATTATCTATTAGTAGTTTTAGTATAAAAGTAAGATAGTAGCTCGTTTCTAAGATAGTAATATTTACTCTACTTAATTAATTTAATATCCTACGGTTCTAGTATAGGCTCTTAGTCTTAGGGCTACTATTTTAAGCTCGTTACTACTAGTTAATTAACGTATTATAAGACTATTACTATCCGAACAGGTCTTGTTCTATAGCGACTACTCTTATACCTACCTAGGAGGTTAGTATTAGAGTAGTTATTATCTATTACTAGTAAGTTACCCCTATTCTTTCTTATAGCTAGTTCTAATAGCTCTCTAGATTCCTTATAGCCTAGTCCTCTACTTAGTTATATTCTATATAGCTTCTTAGTTCCCTAATAGCCTTTAGAGTATACTATTCTTAGCTATAGGAATCTTATATTAAGCTAGGGAGTAGAGTAACTATATACTAGTAGAGGAGATAATAGCTACTATAGAGGAGGTCTTTAATATTAACTAGTACTTGTTAAGAATATATCCTAGATAGTCAGTCTAGATATAGACTTCTAAGCATAGTTCTAGATGCCTAAGGCATCCACCTAAGGCTTAGTAAGAGGTACATCTTGCTTCTCTCTCTTCTCTTCTTAGATAACTAACAAAATCAACTTTGTATTTAGTTCCTAGTATATTACTACTATACTATGTGTATAAGTCAGTTCAAGATTGATCCCCTATTCTTCTTTACTACGCTATACCCTCCTTAACATTATGTAGTATCTATAAACGCTCTCCACTTTTAATAGGTTATAAGCCCGGGTTTATATACTAAATAGGAGCAACCTATGTTAGTACAGGTTACTTGTATCCCTTGTAGTTTATAGAAAACATTTAGGGCCTAGAAGTTTCCCTAACTATATTACTAACGAAGCTAGTTTGTACCTAGTAGTATATAAGTTAGTAAAGATCTCTATAAGACAGTAGTGTGTTTCTGCTTTATTAATACCTGCCTAGTTCTCTACTATTATACCTAGTATCACTAGAGTTAGAAGAGGCTACTTGGCCTTCCTACTACCTAGTAACAGAAACTCTGCTAAGAGAGAAAGATCTGAGTCTTAGTAATTTCCTAAATACGAGGAATCCCTGTCCCTTAGAGCTAGTCTCCCTACTATAAGAAATTACCCTTCTCTAGAATCCTTAGCTAGTCTAAAGTATTCTACTAATTATTTATTCTATTTACCTATTTCTATAATAGACTAAGAGGACAAGAAGAGCCAAAGGATTCTAATCCTAGACAGAACTAACTAGAAGAGATAGTTCAAGCTATAGATAGATAAGCTAGAAGGAAAGGACCAGTTCTAGGTAATCAGCTAACTAATTGTTAGAGGGAACCTATATATAGTTTAGTAGGACACTAGTCTTCAGATGTATATTACTTAGAATCAACACTTCTTAAAAGACAATATAGTATATAGGTTCAGCATTAGATATAGTATTAGTAAAGATAATAAGATAGAGCTAGAGACATAGTATATTACTATACTAGTAGCTAAGATGTAGGTAATTCTCTAGAACAAGTATAATAGAGTCCTGAAGTCCTATGCTATAGGTCTGATTAAGCAGTTTGTTATATTCAGGATGTTACCTAATAAGACAATCAGGGAAGTATAGAGACACCTTAGAGGCCTAGGCAAGAGGATTGCTAAGATTAATCCTTAGGAAGCCTACTACTAGAGCTAAGAGAAAAGGCTGAAACATCTCCTATAGTCCCTACCTACATTATACTAAGCAGCCAAGGATACTATTATAACCTAACTATCCTTGGATATAGATACTGTTCTCCTTCTACTTAAGTCCTAAGAGGCAAGAGACAATCTAGACAAGATAGACATAGGTCTAGCTATATTCTATTCTAGGCAGCCCTACTAAGGAAAGTCCCTACTAATATACCAGCTCTATAAGAAAGAGAAGCACTAGTTAAAGGATTGTCCTAACCTCTCTACTACTAAGGAACTATCCTAGTAGAGAAACAGTACTAAGAACTAGAAGGACCCTTAGAGATTATTCCTTAGAGGGAGGGTTAGAAGATCCTCTTCACTAAGGAATACCAGACATATTAAGAAAGCTGTCTACAAGTCATTATTATATAATAAGCTAAAGAAGGTTGTCTAGAAAATAAGCAAGTAGCTTCAAAGGATAGAAAAGTCTAGAAAGCTTCTAAAGAAAGGATTTTCAGCCTAGGAGTCTAGTTCTAGTTCTGATTCTAGAACTTACTCTAGTTCTAGAAGCAATAATGATTCTCTATTAGAAGATAATAACCAAGATGAGTTAGCCTATTCTATAATTAAGGCTAAAGGCAAGTTGTTACTCTAAGAATGGCTCTTAGATTCCTATACCTCATCCTATATAACTAACTAACTATCCTTCTTCAGATTAGTAAAGCTACTAAGGAAGAAAGTGTAGATCAAGGTAGGAGGAGGATACCTCTATATAACCTACTCTAGACTAGTATAGATAAAGGGAATCTTAGGAGGAGAAGTTCTACTTGATAGGGTACTATTTGTTCCTAATCTTAGAGTAAATCTTATATTATAGGATTAGTTTAGTAAGCAATTTAGAGTCTAGAAGCCTAATTTCACTCTCACCTCCCTAGATAGCTAAACAGTTATAAAGACTAAGCTAGTTAGAGGTGTTCTATTTGTTAGTAAGATATTACCTCTCCTATAGGAAAAGTCATATTACTTACTATATGATCCTATAGAGGTTAATAATGCCTATGCTGCCCTATTAGAGAAGGATCTGAAATAGTAGGAGCTATAGTATAGAAGATTTATATACTTTGGAAGAGGGTTACTCTTAAACCTTTACAAAGTTACTAACCTAAAGGAAAGAATTCTAATTCCTAACTAGGAAGAGTATAAGTATAGGATCTATATAATAGGTAAGATAAAGAAACACCTAGGCAAGTCTATTAAGAGAAGACCTAAAAGATTAGCCCTTATATTAGTAGATATCTATAGACTATTACTATTATTAGTAAAAGGTTTTATATAGTAGCTTAAGATTGTTAATAACTTCTTAAGAAAGAAATAGGCATTTCTACTTAAGGCTAGATTAGATGCACTAACTGCTCTTTAGAACTAGAGGATTAAGGCAGAAAGGCAGTTAGTAGCACTCCTCAAGTCTGTAAGGGCTAACAATGCTAGAGAGATTACTACTTTAATCAAATAGTAGGAGAAGGACTTTAGAATTACCCTTAAGCTAACTAAGGCCTATAATTTACTCCAGAATAGAGTAGTTAAGAGGTCTATCTAAACATTAGAGGCTTCTATTAGAGCAATGCTTAAAGAAAGCAAGATGCCTATTAAGTTTTAGCTAGAAGCCCTTAAAGCATAGGTGTATATAAGGAACAAGCTTCTAAATAGACCTAATATTAAGGGATTCAAGCTCTTACCTAATGAAGCTTTTAATAGGATCAAACTAATAGTCTCCTACCTCAAGGTATAGGGATATAGAGCTATAGTATACATAGATACAAGAGTATAGCCTTAGTAGGCAAGGAGTAACAAACTAATAAATAGAGGAAAGGATGCTATATTTATTAGATACTATAATAATATAGTAAAGGTATAGAAGTTCTAGGAGCTAGACATAAAAGCTATCAAGTAGTATACTAATACAATCTTCTTTAAAGATAAGCTAGGTAGAGAATTGGACTTGAATATTAAGATTAAGAATCTCCCTAGTTTAGCTCTAGAAAGAAGACCTATTAGAAGGCCAAGAACTATTAGCTAGCCTACTCTATAAGCTAGTAGGAGTACCCTAGGTGCTCCTAGTCCAGGCTAGTAGAAGCCTCCTCCCCCTTAGCTATTAGTATAGGTTTAGGAAGGAAAGAAACTCTTTATACAACTTCTACCTCTACTAGAAGATATAGGAGAGTATAGAAAATTCCTAGACTAAGGGAAAGTTAAGAAAGAATCTAAGAATTCTACCTAAGAAACTATAGAGGTAGATTAGGAGTAGATAGCCCTAAGGCAAACTCTTAGAAAGAGGAAAGCATCCTAAGAACTTAATAGATTTAACTAGAAGCTAAAGCTAATTAGGCTTAAGCTAGATTAGAATAGTTAGCTAGACAAGGAAATGCTCCTAGAGTATTAGGCTTTCTTCTTAGCTATAAGCTCTATTAACCTAGGTATCCTATAGGACCTAGAATTCTTAAAGGAAGTTAAAGAGATTATATTCTTAGCTACTAAAGAAGTAGGAATATATAAATAGGAGGTTCTAATCCTAAGGAACTATAAGGAAGTAGTAAGTAATCCTAAGTAGGGTCATCTCTAGTAAGAAGCTATTTAGAAGGAGCTAGATATACTTGTAAGTAACAACACCTAGACTATAGTAGTCCTACTAAAAGGGGCTAACCTAGTCACCTTAAGATAGGTCTTTAATATTAAGAGAAAGCTTAGTAGAGCTATTGAAAAGTTCAAGGCAAGACTAGTTACAAGAGGGTTCTCCTAAAAGTATAGAGTAGACTATATAGAGACTTTTGCCTCTATAGTCAGGTAGGATACTCTAAGAGGATTCATGGCTATAGTCTATAAGAAGGACCTAGTTCTATACTAAGTAGATATGAACAATACATTTATAGAGAGCACCCTATATAAGGACATCTATATAATCCTACTACTAGGTGTTAACCTACTAACTAGCATAGTCTTATAAGTTCTAAGGAGTCTCTATAGGCTAAAGCAAGCTACAAGAGACTAGAATCAGCTATATATATTAAAGCTAAAAGGAATAGGATTCAGATAATTAGAAGTAGACCTATGTCTTCTAATCTATAAGAAAAGGAAAGACCTAATAATCCTAATCTATATTAATAATATACCTATTACTATAGAGAGACTAGAAGATGTCCTCTAGTTCAAAGACTAACTTAGCAAGGTCTTCAAGATCAAAGATCTTAGAGAACTAGACAAGATTCTTGGAATGAGACTAATAAGAAACAGATAGTAAGGCTAGCTGAAACTTAACTAGAAGTATTATATCTAAGAGAACCTAGCTAAGATAGGAATAGGTTAAGAGACTATATTACTAACTCTTTTACTAATAGACAGCTATAAAAGTCTGAAGCCTACTAGACTAAATAATAAAAGGTGTAATAAATAAGAGTACTAATCTATTATTAGAACATAGATATAGCTTGTAACTATTACAAGACTAGACATTTTATTTGCCCTTGGAAGATTAAGCTCCTATGTTAGTAATCTAATAGTAGGACACATAAAGGCTCTAAAGAAGCTAACTAGATACCTGAGATCAAACCTAGACCTTAGTCTAAGATACTTAAGGAATAGTTAAGGCTACCTTACTAGATATATAGACTCTAACTATACAATAGATAAGACTAACAGAGTCTTAATCCTTAGATATGTCTTCTTCCTTTATAGTGCACTAATCTCCTAGATAAGTAAGAAGTAGAAATCTGTGGCTACATCTATAATAGAAGCTGAATACATAGCTATAGGAGCATATACAAAACAGTTATAGTTCCTTAGTACTCTTTTAAGAGAGCTTGGATGCCTAGAGTTAGTAGGAGAATGTTCTTACTAACTAAGGATCCTTAGTAACTAGGAAACTGTTACTAGAATCAGGCCAATTTAGCTAAAAGGTAATAACCAAGCTGCCCTTACTCTAGTTAAGGACTTATATGTTCATAACAAGTCTAAATATATTAATATCTCATACAATGCTATAAGAAAGCTCTAGTAGAACAGACTTATCTCTATAGAATATATAAATATAAAAGAGATAGTAGTAGATAGTCTTACTAAGCTAAAGAATAGACTACAGTTTCAGGAGTTTATAAGGCAGCTCTACCTTATATAAGAGATATATAAAAGATAACTCCAAGCCTTAGAGCTGAACTAAGAGGAGTCTAAAAGAAAGATTTTAGTTACTTAACTCCTCCTTAGTTAGACTTTACAAAGTCCCAAATGCCCTTACTAATATTAGACCTATTATTAACTACAATATTACTATATAGCACCTAGCTAAACTAGACACCCCCTAAGGCTAAGTACTAGTTAATATTAAAGACCTCCTCTATAGTAGCTATTATCTCCTCTACTAGTATATAGTCACTCTACTCCCTAGCTTGATATAAGATCCCTACAGCTAAGAATAGTATACCCTAAAGACTATTAGGGAACTAAGAAGCTATATAGAATGTAACTAAGTAAGGGACTAGGCTATAAGGAATCTAGGGAGCTATTAGAATTAGCTACAAGAAAGGATAGGGGCAACTTACTAGATAGTCTATGTCCTGAACAATCTACTCCTATATAAGAGAGGAGGAAGATCTTATAGAAGGCATTTCTTTTACCTTTTTATAGGAGATAGTAGTATAGAAAGTTTATTAGATTAATAGTTGGTGCTATCTAGTTATTAGTCTGAAAAGCAAGTACTTAATAACTAATCAAGATTAAGACTAGCATTTGAGTACTATAGATGATCTGTTGAAAGATCTAACTATATAGCATAAGTAGAAGTGTTGAGAATGCATCCTAGATAGTTAGTCTAGATATGGACTTCTAAGTATAGTTCTAGATACCTAAGGCATCTACCTAAGGCTTAGCAAGAGGTATATCTTGCTTCTCTCTCTTCTCTTCTTAGATAACTAACAAAATCAACTTTGTATTTAGTTCCTAGCATATTACTACTATACTATATATATAAGTCAGTTCAAGATTAATCCCCTATTCTTCTTTACTACGCTATACCCTCCTTGACATTATGTGGCATCTATAAACGCTCTCCACTTTTAACAGTACTTAGCCTTAGAGAGTGTCTAGTTTAGCTAGGTACTATATAGTAATATTATAGTTAGTAATAGGTCTAATATTAGTAAGAGTATTTAGGACTTTATAAAGTCTAACTAAGGAGGAGTTAAGTAACTAAAATCTTTCTTTTAGACTCTTCTTAGTTTAACTCTAAGGCTTAGAGTTATCTTTTATATATCTCTTATATAAGATAGAGCTATCTTATAAACTCCTAAAACTATAGTCTATTCTTTAGCTTAGTAAGACTATCTACTACTATCTCTTTTATATTTATATATTCTATAGAGATAAGTCTATTCTACTAGAGCTTTCTTATAGTATTATATAAGATATTAATATATTTAGACTTATTATAAATATATAAGTCCTTAACTAGAATAAGAGTAGCTTAGTTATTACCTTTTAGCTAAATTAGCCTAATTCTAGTAATAGTTTCCTAGTTACTAAGAATCCTTAGTTAGTAAGAATATTCTCCTACTAACTCTAGGTATCTAAGCTCTCTTAAAAGAGTACTAAGGAACTATAACTGTTTTATATATACTCCTATAGCTATATATTTAGCTTCTATTATAGATATAGCTATAGATTTCTATTTCTTACTTATCTAGGAGATTAGTATACTATAAAGGAAGAAGATATATCTAAGGATTAAGACTCTATTAGTCTTATCTATTATATAGTTAGAGTCTATATATCTAGTAAGATAGCCTTAACTATTCCTTAAGTATTTTAGACTAAGGTCTAGGTTTAATCTTAGGTATCTAGTTAGCTTCTTTAGAGCCTTTATATATCCTACTATTAGATTACTAATATAGGAGCTTAATCTTCTAAGAGCAAATAAAATATCTAGTCTTATAATAGTTATAAGCTATATCTATATTCTAATAATAGATTAGTACTCCTATTTATTATATCTTTTATTATTTAGTCTAGTAGGCTTTAGACTTTTATAGCTATCTATTAGTAAAAGAGTTAGTAATATAGTTTCTTAGCCTATTCCTATCTTAGCTAGGTTCTCTTAGATATAATGTTTCTAGTTAAGTTTTAGCTAGCCTTACTATCTGTTTCTTATTAGTCTTATTCTAAGAATCTTATCTAGCTCTCTAAGATCTTTAATCTTAAAGACCTTACTAAGTTAGTCTTTAAACTAGAGGATATCTTCTAGTCTCTCTATAGTAATAGGTATATTATTAATATAGATTAGGATTATTAAGTCTTTCCTTTTCTTATAGATTAGAAAATATAGGTCTACTTCTAATTATCTAAATCCTATTCCTTTTAGCTTTAATATATATAGCTAATTCTAGTCTCTTATAGCTTACTTTAGCCTATAGAGACTCCTTAGAACTTATAAGACTATACTAGTTAGTAGGTTAATACCTAGTAGTAGGATTATATAGATATTCTTATATAAGGTACTCTCTATAAATATATTATTTATATCTATTTAGTATAGAACTAGGTCCTTCTTATAGACTATAGCTATAAATCCTCTTAGAGTATCCTACCTAACTATAAGAGTAAAAGTTTCTATATAGTCTACTCTATACTTTTAGAAGAACCTTCTTATAACTAGTCTTACCTTAAACTTTTTAATAGCTCTACTAAGCTTTCTCTTAATATTAAAGACCTATCTTAAGGTAATTAAGTTAGCCTCTTTTAGTAGGACTACTATAGTCTAGGTATTATTACTTATAAGTATATCTAGCTTCTTCTAAATAGCTTCTTACTAGAGATAACTCTACTTAGGATTACTTACTACTTCTATATAGTTCCTTAGGATTAGAACCTTCTATTTATATATTCCTACTTCTTTAGTAGTAGAGAATATAATCTCTTTAACTTCCTCTAAGAATTCTAAGTCTTATAGAATATCTAGGTTAATAGAGCTTATAGCTAAGAAGAAAGCCTAATACTCTAGAAGCATTTCCTTATCTAGCTAACTATTCTAATCTAGCTTAAGCCTAATTAGCTTTAGCTTCTAGTTAAATCTATTAAGTTCTTAAGATACTTTCTTCTTTCTAAGAGTTTATCTTAGAGCTATCTACTCCTAATCTACCTCTATAGTTTCTTAGGTAGAATTCTTAGATTCTTTCTTAACTTTTTTTTAGTTTAGGAATTTTCTATACTCTCCTATATCTTCTAGTAAAGGTAGAAGTTATATAAAGAGTTTCTTTCCTTTCTAAACCTATACTAATAGCTAAGAGGAAGGAGGCTTCTACTAGCTTAGACTAGGAGTACCTAGAGTACTCCTACTAGCTTATAGAGTAGGCTAGCTAATAGTTCTTAGCCTTCTAATAGGTCTTCTTTCTAGAGCTAAACTAGAGAGATTCTTAATCTTAATATTTAAGTCTAATTCTCTACCTAGCTTATCTTTAAAGAAGATTATATTAGTATACTACTTAATAGCCTTTATATCTAGCTCCTAGAACTTCTATACCTTTACTATATTATTATAGTATTCTATAAATATAGTATCCTTTCCTCTATTTATTAGTTTATTACTCCTTACCTACTAAGGCTATACTCTTATATCTATATATACTATAGCTCTATATCCCTATACTTTAAAGTAGAAGACTATTAGTTTAATCCTATTAAAGGCTTTATTAGGTAAGAGCTTAAATTCCTTAATATTAGGTCTATTTAAGAGCTTGTTCTTTATATATACCTATACTTTAAAAGCTTCTAGCTAAAACTTAATAGGTATCTTACTTTCTTTAAGTATTACTTTAATAGAGGCCTCTAATATTTAGATAGACCTCTTAACTACTCTATTCTAGAGTAAATTATAGGCCTTAGTTAGCTTAAAAGTAATTCTAAAGTCCTTCTCCTACTATTTAATTAAAGTAGTAATCTCTCTAGTATTATTAGCCCTTATAGACTTAAGGAGTACTACTAACTACCTTTCTACCTTAATCCTCTAGTTCTAAAGAGTAGTTAGTATATCTAATCTAGCCTTAAGTAGAAATACCTATTTCTTTCTTAAGAAGTTATTAATAATTTTAAGCTACTATATAAAACCTTTTACTAATAATAGTAATAGTCTATAGATATCTACTAATATAAGAGCTAATCTTTTAGGTCTTCTCTTAATAGACTTACCTAGGTATTTCTTTATCTTACCTATTATATAGATTCTATACTTATACTCTTCCTAGTTAGGAATTAGAATTCTTTTCTTTAGATTAGTAACTTTATAAAGGTTTAAGAGTAACCCTCTTCTAAAGTATATAAATCTTCTATACTATAGCTCTTACTATTTTAGATCCTTCTCTAATAGAGTAGTATAGGTATTATTAACCTCTATAGGATTATATAGTAAGTAATATAACTTTTTTTATAGAAGAGGTAATATTTTACTAATAAATAGAATACCTTTAACTAGCTTAGTCTTTATAACTATTTAGCTATCTAGGAAGGTAAGAGTAAAATTAGGCTTCTAGACTCTAAATTACTTACTAAACTAATCTTATAATATAAGATTTACTCTAAGATTAGGAACAAATAGTACCTTATTAAGTAGAACTTCTCCTTCTAAGATTCCCTTTATCTATACTAGTCTAGAGTAGGTTATATATAGATATCCTCCTCCTACCTTAATCTATACTTTCTTCCTTAGTAGCTTTACTAATCTAAAGAAGAATAGTTAGTTAGTTATATAAGATAAAGTATAGAAATCTAAGAGCTATTTTTAGAGTAATAACTTGCCTTTAGCCTTAATTATAGAATAGGCTAACTTATCTTAGTTATTATCTTCTAATAGGGAATTATTATTACTTCTAGAACTAGAGTAAGTTCTAGAATTAGAACTAGAATTAGACTCCTAAGCTAAAAATCCTTTCTTTAGAAGCTTTCTAGACTTTTCTATTCTCTAAAGCTATTTACCTATTCTCTAGATAACCTTCTTTAGCTTATTATATAATAATAACTTATAGATAGCTTTCTTAATATATCTAGTATTCTTTAGTAAAGAGGATCTTCTAACCTTCCTTCTAAGAAATAGTCTCTAAGGGTTCTTTTAGTTCTTAGTACTATTTCTCTACTAGAATAGTTTCTTAGTAGTAGGAAGGTTAGAATAATCTTTTAACTAGTACTTCCCTTTCTTATAGAGCTAGTATATTAGTAGAGACTTTCTTTAGTAAAGCTACCTAGAATAGAATATAGCTAAACCTATATCTATTTTATCTAGATTATCTCTTACCTCTTAGAACTTAAGTAGAAGGAGAATAGTATCTATATCTAAGAATAGTTAGGTTATAATAGTATTTTTAGCTACTTAGTATAATATAGATAGAAACTATAGGAGATATTTTAGCCTTTTCTCTTAGCTCTAGTAGTAAGCTTCCTAAGGGTTAATCTTAGTAATCCTCTTACCTAGGCCTCTAAGGTATCTCTATACTTCCCTAATTATCTTATTAGGTAATATCCTAAATATAATAAACTACTTAATTAGACCTATAGTATAGGACTTTAGAACTCTATTATACTTATTCTAGAGGATTACCTATATTTTAGCTACTAGTATAGTAATATACTATATCTCTAGCTCTATCTTATTATCTTTACTAATACTATATCTAATACTAAACCTATATACTATATTATCTTTTAAGAAGTATTAATTCTAAGTAATATATATCTAGAGACTAGTGTCCTACTAAACTATATATAGGTTCTCTCTAATAATTAGTTAGCTAATTACCTAGAACTAGTCCTTTCCTTCTAGCTTATCTATCTATAGCTTAAACTATTTCTTCTAGTTAGTTCTATCTAGGATTAGAATCCTTTAGCTCTTCTTATCCTCTTAGTCTATTATAGAAATAGGTAAATAGAATAAATAATTAGTAGAATACTTTAGACTAGCTAAGGATTCTAGAGAAGAGTAATTTCTTATAGTAGAGAGACTAGCTCTAAGGGATAGAGATTCCTCGTATTTAGGAAATTACTAAGACTTAGATCTTTCTCTCTTAGTAGAGTTTCTATTACTAGGTAGTAGGAAGGCTAAGTAGCCTCTTCTAACTCTAGTAATACTAGGTGTAATAGTAGAGAACTAGGTAGGTATTAATAAAGTAGAAATATACTACTATCTTATAGAGATCTCTACTAACTTATATACTACTAGGTATAAACTAGCTTTATTAGTAATATAGTTAGGGAAACTTCTAGGCCCTAAATGTTTTCTATAAACTATAAGGGATATAAGTAACCTATACTAATATAGGTTACTCCTATTTAGTATATAAACTCGAGCTTATAACCTATTAAAAGTAGAGAGCGTATTATATACTATATAATATTAAGGAGGGTATAGCGTAGTAAAGAAGAATAGGGGATTAATCTTAAACTAACTTATATATATAGTATAGTAGTAATATACTAGGAACTAAATATAAAGTTAATTAAGTTAGTTATCTAAGAAAAGAAGAAAGAGAAGTAAGATATACTTCTTACTAAGCCTTAGGTAGATACCTTAGGTATCTAGAACTATACTTAGATATCTATATCTAGACTAACTATCTAGGATATATTCTTAATATATACTATAGTTAGAGCGAATAATTTAAGGCGCTATATTACTATAGCGTAGTATTATAAGATATTAAGCTAGTACTAATATAGTAGTCTATCTAGTAATACTATAGTAAATCTACTTAATATAGCGCGAATAGATATCGATTCTAGTATAGATCTATATATTATAGAACTCGAATTTATAGTATATATCTATTAAGGTTACGAAGCTAGGTCTAGGTATAATAACGGCTCTATAATACTCGCGTATACGCTCTATCTAGCGTCGAATACTCTTAGGATTAAGTCGCTTTACTACGCTATAAATTCGGTTACTACGAGTATTAGCTACGAGTTAGTATACGCTAGTAGCGAGTACTCTACTATCTAATAATATTATACTTACTCTATAGATACGTATATAGGTTTCTCCTACTATACGTCTTAACTATAGCTTTATTAAGCTTAATAGTAAGTATAGTCTTAATCTTAGCTTCGGTAGTAGTATACTCTTCTCTATACTTCTTTTTTATAAGCTTTATACGTCTTCTTATCTTACTATACTATTTCTTAGTAATATTATAGCTATTAATCTTTAGGAGCTCTATAGCTACCTCGTCCGAGAGCCGTAAGTCGTAGAATATAAAGGTAATCTACTATTCTAATACTTATAGATTATTTAGTATATATTATACGCGTCTATTATTCTTCCTAGCGCTCTAGATACTCTATATTACTATTAATCGTCTAATTGTTCTCGTAGTTATATCGATATAGTAGACGTCTCGGAGGTCTTTTTAAATAGTTACTTTAGATACTCTAGCTTTAAGGTACTTAGTAATCTACGTACGGTATAGTTCGTAGTCTCTAGTAGTAGGAGGCATAGTAGCGAGTATATAGAGAGTATATAGAGAGTATTAGGCGTAGATGTAATAGATGTAATACAAACTATTATTGAATCATTGAGAAATCTTCATGTCTCGGTGGGACGTATGGGCCTCGGTACTTTCCGTGCCTTCGTCCGGGAGAGGACCGAGCTCCGCAGGTCGATACTACAGTAACTTAACTTATTCACTTCACTCATCCCCAACTCTCCACTCTCGTCACATGCGAATGCGAATGCGATAGTCTTCCAAAAATGTCTTCTTCTCTCATGACATTCCGTCGTATTCTCGCCCTCCCTCCAGCTCTCCGCGCCCGCACCTTCAGCGTCCTGTCTCGGCCCCAGCCCAACTATCCCGGCCATGTTCCGCTCAACTTCATCGAACGCTCCGCCCTGGCCATTGGCAGCGCATTTGGCTCTCTTCGCAATCCCTACCGACATGATCTGATCGCCTCGTTGGGTGAAGCAACAGCAACGCCCTACTTCATCTCTCGTCTCCGAAGCGCCATGCTCAATCACCCCGATGGAAGGCGCATACTACGCGATCGACCACGCATCACAAGTGAAACGATAAGTCTGGAGAAGCTACGCACATATCCCGAGAACACCGTTGGCAGAGCATACGCCAATTGGCTCGACAAGGAAGGTGTCACGCCAGATACTCGAGATCAAGTACGGTACATCGATGACCCAGAGGAAGCCTATGTTATGCAGCGATATCGAGAGACGCACGACTTTACCCATGCTATCACAGGATTGCCAGTGATCATCGAGGGAGAGCTGGCGATCAAGGCATTTGAGTTCACGAACACATTATTGCCCATGACGGGACTGAGCCTCGCTGCGATCGTGCGACTGAAGGCTGGGGAGAGGAAGAGATTCTTGGACATCTATCTGCCATGGGCGCTGAGAAATGGACTGAAAGCCGAGGAGGTGGTGAATGTGTATTGGGAGGAGGAGCTGGAGACAGACGCGGATGTGCTGAGGACGCGGCTGGGGATCGAGATGCCACCGGATCTCAGAGAGATGAGAAAGGTGTTACGTGAGCAGAGGAAAGCTGAGAGAGCTGCGAGAGACGCGAAAGAGAGACTTGGAGCTGTGAAGAAAGCCTAAGAAAGATTTGTCGAAGCTTGAGGCGCTATCTGAGGCAACCTTCGGGGCAACACTGGTTCTGCTTCGGCGGGTACGCTTGAGCCGAGCTTACCTTCTTGCCATATTTGCGGTTGGTGCCAGGATATTGTCCGTTTCAAGTGGCGCCTTTTGCGACCACTGCAGTATCGCGAACGCAGGAACAGCTACCTTGAAGCTCGAGCGCATTATCCAATCGAAACGATTCCAAAATTTGTGGTGGCGCAACTGCACAGCCTCGCCTCGCATACATGTTGACCGTAAGCTTACACTTTTACGTGCTCGCTCTCTCGATCCTATCTAACGCGGTACGCACAATTCACATCAGACATCCCAGCAATGGATGTCTGAATGATGCCTATCATGGAGAAGGATTTCATGTACGAGCCATTGCCTGGAGAGCGCTGGGTACGGGTCTTGATCCTTGAGCCGTCTCTAGACACTAGCCAACACTTGCATGCCACACTCGGACCATCGAACATAGGCGAATCTCTACCAGCAGTGCCTCGAGACGGCGACACTGACTACAAAGATCGAGAAGCGGATTACCACCGTGAATGGGATGCTCGCAAGCTCGATTATCATGCGCTGGCGTACAGCTGGGCGATGCAAAATGGCGATGCTTCTCTCAGCCACTCTATGATTCTGGCTGGCAAAGTGGTGAACATCACGCAAATCCTTGCCGAAGGACTACTGAACATCCGCTCCACTACCGAGCCAACACGATTGTGGATCGACGCCATCTGCATTGACCAGAAAAACATGGCAGAACGCGGTAGCCAGGTGGCTATGATGTTTGACATCTATAGGATGGCAGTCGGTGTCATCATATGGCTCGAGAATGGTGCAACCGAGACTGAGGATTTCAAGATCTGGCAGCTACTGCATTCGCTTGCTATCAGAGGCGTCCTGGACTGCGATCGATGGCACGTCCTCGAGCCTGTCCACAAGCAAGTATGGATGACTGCTTGGGACGCTCTGCTGTACGCTGCTGACTCGGAAGTCCGCGCGCTTCAAAGTTGTCTTTGTCTTTCCAACGCATCGCTCAACGAGAGGACATCAGCACGCCCGACCGTAAAAACCAGAGGGAATCGAGCCACTTTCGGCCAGTGGTGCGGTCCCGACAAGGACAAGGCTGATGCATTGGCAACCAGTATCCGCCCTATCATGCCATTACTGCGACGGAGATACTGGTCAAGGCGCTGGGTGCTCCAAGAGGACCTCGCTCGCGACTCGCACTCTGGTGCAGGACTGTATCGATGGGGAAGATACTCTGTCGGCGCTGGCATCATGCGGAAACTCTTCGACCTTCTGCAATACATCGACGGGCCCAGGGACGAGGCTGAGCACAGTAGAGGCGCAAGGGACATGACGCAGGATCTACGAGATTTCTTCTCCGAGCTCAAGACCCGTGAGCGCGCTCTGTACAATACTGTATACCCCTCCGGCGGGTCAATGGACTTATGTCGTCTACTCCAGCGAAACTCGGCCTTGCAATGCTCAGATCCTCGGGACTGTCTGTATGCGCTCATTGCCCTCGATCCTAGCTGCGGTGTACAGGTCGACTACGACTCCTCATTCCGGGATGTATGCATAGACTTGGCTACCAAAATGGTTCAGAAGGGCGACTTTCGAGTACTGGATGTGGCTCGCTACACACAATTGGATAGTTCTGATCTCTCGCTCGAGCTCCCTTCCTGGGTGCCAAGCTTACACGCATCATGGGGAGCAAGAATACCGCTTCAGGAAGGCTGTACTATGTTCAACAGAGCAGCTGCAAGTGCCTACCGACCACTGCACGTTGCCTGAACTAGGGCTACTAGTGTCCTGTAATTTGCTGTGAATGCTGCTCACATACCTGCGCAGATTCTATCAAAGGACCAATCTCCCCGTCAGCATAACTTAGCACGAGCTCCAGTCATCTCTTGAAACCCGCTTCCGCGGACGAAGGAACGCTAAGATCCAAGGCCACACAAGGTTGCTCGTCAAGCGAGAACTCAATGAATGCGGCAGATGAAAGACCAGGCCCTGCAGGGGATCTGCGGATACGACGTACGACATTTCTTGCTACCATCGACTTCGTGTCTAAAGAAGACAGCTTTGTGCCAGATCATCCTCCGCCACGTACACAATTCTTTGCTGCCTTCTGCTTTGGGTTTAGAGAGAAGTTTCTGAGTACTGTAGTCGATACCAAGCTCAGTACCTTGTCTCAACTACTGTGTACAAGGCCTTTCGCAGGAGTTCGCCTGGCTCGGCAGATGTCACGAATGTACAAGTGAAGATTCCAAGCGAGGATGATGTTGTAGACTATAAGCGCAGTCCAAAGTCTGGCATCATGAGAAGTGCATCACTACTCTCGAACAGACTAGAAACCTTCACAAACCACACCATACCCATCATCAGACAGCCTCCAAGATGAAGTCCGTTGCCATCGCTCTAATCCGCCTCAGGGCATCATTAGCCGCAGCGGCTCCGTCGCCAGCAAACGACATCGTGAGCACTGCATCCCTTGCGTTGTCGACGTCAAGCTGACCAAGCGAATCTTACAGACTGCCCGCCATCCATTTGCCCAGCTACCCGGTCGACCACCCTGCCCACGATTCTGCATATCCACAGGGACCTGTCGCGCCAATTGTGGTCAGTTGTGGTCCCGCAGTCGCGAGGGGACTTGTCAAACCTTCGCCTAAAGAAGACACTATCGATGGATATAAGGGGATGTTTTCAGCTACAGTATCTACTAGTCTTCATCTCCATAGGCTAGCATATCGTGGCTAGAGTAGATCACACTCCCCATCAACAACAGATCTCCCAGCACACACCCTAGCTTCACTGCACCGGCGAATCCTTTCTCTCCAAAATCCCCAAATCCTCAATAAACAGCGCCGCAGCCCTCTCTCCAATCACAAACGCAGTACCACCCGTATTCGCACCCACATTCTCCGGCGGAATACTCAAATCCGCCAACTTCAAATTCTCCAACCCATGCACGCCCAATCTCTCATCAACCACACCCTTCTTCTCCCTCGGAGCCATCTTACACGTGCCCAGACTATGCCACGTCGTACTCAAGATCTCTCTACACTTCTGCTCGATCGCCTTGTCATCCTCCTCACTATACTCAATCCTCTCATTACCCTTGGCAATC
Organism: Septoria linicola; assembly: GCA_024114885.1. NCBI lineage: Eukaryota > Fungi > Ascomycota > Dothideomycetes > Mycosphaerellales > Mycosphaerellaceae > Septoria > Septoria linicola. Next base: position 1,091,114 of record CP099420.1, read on the forward strand.
GGGCCATCGGCCTTCTCTACAACAGCAGCTTTACTGCCTTCGGGGAATTTGGGATGTGTCATGGCGAGTTCGCCGCGGAAGATGGGCATGCGGCGCCACATTTCGCGGGAGAGCTTGTAGGCCCAGATGTGTTTCTTCACGTCGTTGTTGCCGGGGTCTTGGAGCCAGCCCGTTTCGAAGTCGGGACGATCGGCCATGGATTTGCCTGTGATGTGCGTGTGGCCGCGGCTGAAGGGGTAACCGGTCCAGTTGGCTTGGGAGACGTATTCGGCGTCGTCGGGGAGCATGGAGTGGTCGCCGTAGTAGCTGGAAGAACATGTTAATGGCGAAGGCGACTTGGGAGATAAGAGGAGCTTACCAGTTGTACAAGGCGAGAATCATGAGAGGACGATCTGGTACGTCCTTGAAGTCGCGGTCCCAGGCTTTGCGGAACTCTGGGCCGAGCGCGTCGACCTCTTCTTCTGTGGGTCGGAACTTGCCCTCTGCTGATGGGTCAGTCACTTGTTCACTGGGCTACTATGGCAGATCACTTACGGCCATCCATGGCATTAGTGCCGAGAAGCTCATCGTTCATCCTGATAGCCTCATCAATATTGAAGCGACCATCTTGGAAGCCGTTGATGCACTCCCTGGGTGTAAGATTGGTCCTGTACGACCACAATGAGAGATGGTGGTCTTGGTAGTCCTCTCCCACGCCAGGCAAGTCCTCGACAACATCGACGCCGACTTTGTTCAGGACATCAACGCCACCAACACCAGAACGCTCTAGAATGCCTGGCGTAGCGTTGGCTCCTGCAGATACGACGACCATCTTCTTCGCCTTCACGGTTCGGGAAGATGTATAAGCGGTATCGAGATATTCTGGGTTCGCCATGAACCGCGGATTGGTCTGATACTCAACCCCGACAGCAGTCTTGCCCTCGAAGAGCACCCTCAAGACCTGCTTCTCCGTCAAGACATGCAAGTTGGGATATTCGTTGTCCTGCAGCTTGGGATGCAAGTATCGATGTGCTGCATCTTGTCTTCGGCCATTGGGTCCAACATATCTGTAGTATCGCTCTACAGCATTGTTTGCATCCAGGTTCTGCAAGTCTTGAACCTCTTCGTAGCCCATTGCTGCAGCAGATTCGATGAAGGCATTCTCGGAGCGAGAGCAAGTGTATGTGCCTTTGGAGATGTTGATGGGTCCACTGTCACCGTGGCGTGAAGGATCGCCCTTCCCGTGGTAAGTTTCGAGCTGTCATAAATGTATTGTCAGCTTTCAAGCTCCAAATCCATGACGCAGCTTCTACAAACCTTCTTCAAGAACGGTAGCATCTCATCGGCGCTCCATCCCTTACTCTTCCAGCTATCGAAGTCACTCCGCTGAGCTCTGGTGTAGACCATCCAGTTCATTGCACTTCCGCCACCGAGCGTGCCTCCAGATGGCACGATTGGCTTGCGGCCAGCCAGATGCTCTGATTCATTTCCGTGCCAGAAGAGCGTGATCTTGCTTGTAGGGAAGAGGTTGCGAGGATAAAGAGCTGGGTGGACAACTTCTGGCATGCCATAGCTGTTTGGACCTTGTTCGATGACGAGAACTTTGAGGTTCTTGTCTGCTTCGGCAAGTCGACCTGCTACGACACAGCCTGCAAGACCGCCTAGATATTCTGTTAGCAGGAATACGAGAGAGATTGCGAGAAGAGTATGTAACTTACCCCCGGCGATGATCACATCGACCTCATTGAGGTCGCTTGGTAGCTTGGTGTGGTAAGGCATTTCGAATCAATTGTACTCAATTCCAGCAGAGCAGTAGGTCATAAACAATGCGGCTCTGCTTAAGTACTTATACAAGCCCATTTTACAGCTCCCTCCGTATGCCATTGCACATCTGCCAAGCGCTGCGTCATGTTCCTGAGCGGTAGAACGGAGACATCATGACCCCTCTCTTCTTTTGCTGTCTTCCAGTATAGCCGCGAAGCGATTGCCATACAGATCGTGATTGTGGTACAAGAGTACGAACTAAGTGGGCTATATGCGAGGCTCATGCACCCCGCTTAAGGATTCTTGGTGAAGTGAGGAGAGAGCTCCGTAGCTTGCAACACGCGATTTGGTGGAAGATCGGCAGTGCGACACGTCGCTTCGCTGTGATAATCCTGGATGACGATTGCCGCTTGATTTGCTCGGTGTTCTCTCGTACGCGAGGGCAAGTTGAGCGATATAGGTGCTGAACTGCTGATCTGGCTGCCGGAGCAACCGTTTAGAGCGGGAAATGTACATGCAAGACATATCCTGCATTTGATCTTGAGTCTAGCATACCCAATCGTTATGATCACATTGCGATTCTGTGACCGTGATCAAAGAATCAATGCAGGAGCAACGAGCAGCCATGTGTATTCGCCCATGGCATAGTCCAGGCCAAGATAGCCTTCAACGCCATCACAAACTATGTCGTTGCTTCTGTAAGTGAAGCTGTAAGCAGCTTCTATCCGCACCCATCAAGGTGGCACAGAGCATCGGGAGTGCGAAGCCACGGCCTGTTCGATAATAGCACATCCGTCAGCGGTAACAGTAGTCGCCCTAGCTGCGCCATGTAAGGCTCCGATCAGAGACCTGATGGGACCAAGACGAGCTCAGTGTGGTAAAGAAGATCCTTATTGCCCAAGAGCATGCGACGGAGGTCCCGACATTTACATCAATCATAGGAAGATGTCAACTTGCGAGCGCCAGTGCCACGGCCATCTTATATCGAGCGAAAGCAAGCACTGATTGGCGAAGAGAGACCAGTCCAATCCGGAAGAACGCGTCTGCAGAGCATGTCAATTCCGGGCCTGACTTCAGAGCCTGCGGCAACATAAGTTCGGCCACGGCAGTCTTCCACTGCAGTCGAGACGCTGTAGATTCCCGCGGTCCTTGATCGGCTCGGCCCTTCACCTTAACGGTTTCCCAAAGAGCCATTCGACAGTTCCTTTAGCACATATTGAAGTACTGTATTTCAATTCAGTGTTGTGTTTTGTTACGACAGACGATACGCTCCTTCCAAGATGAGCGCCAATTTCCGGCCAGGTATGGCCAGAAGCGCGCATGATCACAGTGGTCTCACAGTCTTCCACAGACCACCGTTTAATGACTGCCTGGTTTGAAATTTCACCAAGTTCATGGAACCTTGTTCGCAACGCAGTCTCAGTTCGAGGGGCCATCTGTTCGGCAATCTTACGCCATGTCAATTTCTCCACATTACGAAGATGCCTTAATTGGAGTACCTCAGCATCCTCCCAAGGTCGCGATCTGTTGGCATGGGGTGGCTCAGATCTGATGGCTATCCAGCGAGTTTTTAGACTCGCAACAGACCTGCCCTGAAACGCTTCTTGTATGGAATGCCAGCTTTTCCCCGATTTGCGGAGGTCGAGAAGTCGGGTGTCCTCCTCGGTTGAATATGGTTGCCTTGGGCTCTGTCGGGGATTGCGCATGTTGTCTGACCGCGCGAGCACGTGTACTATCGACTTTGGCGTCCTGCCAAGAATTCCCGCTATGCTAGCAGTGGCCATGCCTGCTGCGCGCATCGTACAAGCTTCATCGAATTCGCGTAGAGTCCAGGATTTGTGGGGTATAGTGGTTCTGCTAGAGACAGCAAAGTATCTTCTTCTAACACTGTACACGGAACGCCCAAGGCTCTTTGCAATCTTGCTATAACGCTGGCGCTCTTGCTTCATTTGTAGCAATTTTGCGGTTTCATCCTCGGTCCAAGGTCGCCATGATTTGCGAGCTATGGTATCATCTTGTGTGCTCGCACTTGACACAAAATCGTGCTGTAACGATGGCTTTTCAGTCTGCGTAGAATAATTTGTTCGCGGCCAGAATCGCGTCTTGGTTGCGCTACATTGGCCATTCACAAGTAGTCTTCTGCAAGGGATCGGTAGGCTGGGCTGCACCCAAGTGATCCAGAACCTCGAAATGTACGCGGCCATCTGGCCAAGAGGACAGTAGACATGTCAACGGAACGAAGGGAGGCTGGAAGTCGTGAGTCGTGACCGATATCGTGTTGTGACAGGGATGGCACAGACATGAATGACTAAGCATTAGAGATGCCCTGGACCTCAACTTTAACCTTCAGCATCAGTCGCATCCCGCAGCCATGGACCAATCAATCACCATCCTCGATGGCGGCATGTCGAGAGAGCTGATGCGCTTAGATGCACCATTCCGACAGCCAGAATGGTCGGCATTGGCTCTCCTCGAAGCTCCCCATCTCGTGCGGCGTGTCCACCTCGAATTTGCGCTGGCTGGTGCCGATGTCATCACCACGAATTCCTATGCTCTTGTACCCTTCCACATCGGAGAGCGGCGGTTCCGAGAGCAAGGAAAGGAGCTGGCAGCACTAGCAGGTCGTCTAGCCAAACAGGCTGCGGACGAAGCATCGCAGCAGCAAGGACGGAAGATTAGAGTTGCTGGCAGTCTGCCACCTATCTTTGGATCCTACGAGCCTGAGAAGTTCGATGCTGAACGTGTGCATGAGTATCTCAATGTACTAGTCGAAGCTTTGACGCCGTACGTGGACGTTTGGCTTGGAGAGACCTTGAGCCTGATTGCGGAAGCACAAGCTGTGCACGAAGCAGTCAAGCATACTGGCAAGCCTGTCTGGGTATCCTTCTGCCCTGATGACTCAGAGTCTGCTTCTGTAAATGCGCCGCGTCTGCGATCTGGACAGTCCATAGAGGACACAATACAGTGGGCACGCAAAGCGCAGATTGAGGCTTTGCTGTTCAATTGCTGCAGGCCAGAGTATGCTACCGCTGCAATTGAAGCTGCCAGAAATGCATTGGGAAAGGAACCAGTGCTGAAGCTAGGTATCTATGCCAACGCCTTTGTGCCTCGATCAAATGAGTATGCTGCCAACGCCAATGTGTCTGCTACTAATGACAGTCTCAACGGCACAAAGTACGCAACTACTGCCAAGACTTGGGTCACCAATGATGCGAGCATCGTCGGTGGATGTTGTGGCATTGGTGTTGAACACATCAAATGCCTTGCGGACACCCTCCGTTCGTCCTGAGACATCCTCAGACGCTGAACGAGCATCAGCTCTCCGTAGCATAGTCATCTCTGGCGCGCGTCGATACAGGCCGATCCCAACAAAAGGCACCTATTTCTCTCGATCTACTCCTCAAGTGCAAAGCCACGCAAAGTCAAGCGATGAACCATTACCAAGCCTCTGCTCCGCAAACATCCTCCTGCAACTCATGCATCCTGCTCGCTTCATACCTCCGCCGGAAACCTCGCCTTCCCCATGTTCATCACAAAATCCCACATCTCCTGCCTCACAACCTTGATCCGATCATTCGGGATCACGATCCCCTCCAGCGGATGTTCCTGCAACCTCCCATGCCGCAGCTTCGCGACCCACTCGGGCCCGAGCTGTTGCATCTCCGCCATAATATCTCGAACGCGCACGCCCTCCGCGCGTGCGACTCTGGATCGCGGAAAATGAGAGTACCCGTTCGAGTTGGTCTTTACTGCGAGGCGGTCTTGAGGATTCTCAATGCAAAAAGTTATCTCAGTGACGGGAGGTGTGGTGAGGAAGGTGTCCTGGTATTGGCCACGAAGAGGGTCAATCTTGAATGCGATGACGTGCAGCGATGTTTTCTTTCTCAGTCTGTGCATAAGCATGTTGCCGTAATCTTCGAGTTGAGTTGAGTTCCTTGTGCTAATGCTCTGCCTTAAGCGCTCAAGTGGGAGATCGAGTTCCCCGAGAGTGTTCTCCAGTACATTCTGATTCAGAACGACTGAGCAAACGAACACCACATGTCCAGATTTTGTAGCGTGCAACGCACGAGGAATCGTCAGCGGGCCGGGCAGTGACCCCCATTTCCTTGACTTCGGCAACCAGCCCCATACGACTTGCTGATCTGCTGGAAGGTGGACATATACCATCTTCTGCAGCACAGACGAGTCCAGCAACACTTCTCGAACGAATCGAGTCAGCTTGTTGCATGATTTGAAGTTCTGCGGACCTGTGTCTGTAGGCGCAAGATAGCTCAGGATGTGCTCGACCAGCTCGTAAGTCTTGAAGACTTTGTCTGCAGCGTTGTTGGGTGTGGAGATGGCACGACCTGTGGGCCGATGCTGAAACTTGTGGTATGCGATCAAGGTCTTGTTTTCGACGCGTCTGTACTTTCGAGTTCGTGTCTCGAGAACGCTAAGCTCGTAGTCGTCAGCTTCACGCTTCGGCGCCATCTTGCTCAGCTGTAGTAGGTCAAGGAAGCCGAATAGGTTCTGCTAGCATCGTCCCGTAGTCTTTATGTGTGTGATTCACGATCGGAAATGTGTTGTTGTGTCGAGCTGCATTGCTGCCTTAGTAATTGTGTTCTGTCTCAAACTCGAGTTCAAGTCACTCGTAGGTAAGCGATCTGCGCTAGTAACTAGCCTAGCGACTTTAGTGCCGAAGCAGAGGACAGAAGTCGAGGTGAAGAATCCAATGTGACTGCATGTGTACCACACGCTTGCTGTTGCACTGTAATGTTCCTGCATCTCCATTCTCTTGATACGTATAGCCGCAGCGCTGGCGTACACCACAAAGCGCGATTCATACCAGCACAAGCTTACTCTTCCTGTAGAGTTGCTCAACAGTGGCTCAGCACGGAAACATACAGAGAGCCCTACAGACATCATCTTCGCGCCTCTCCGTCTGTAGTCCACTCAAGGTAGGTAGTCTCCGCATGTCGAAGATGCTTTACCTTCTCTTGCTTCGACCCTCCATTCCACACAATGCACGCCTGACCCGGGTACTAGCAATGATTAACATGACCTCTTTTGCAGTACTTATTGTCTCGGCTCCGTGCTGGCTCGCTCATTGGGAAGATACCGCTGTCCTTCCAACGGGAATGCCCTTCCATAACCTGCTGCTATCCCGTCCGTCAGACATAAGTATACCCTATGACCACCTCCTGCATCGCAAAGTCCCATAAACGTTGTCCGAGCACTATCGCGCGAGAATCCAGCACCGTGATACCCTCCCAGTTGTTCTTCTGGAGTTTCCCCTCCCCCAAGTGCGTCGTCACCACTTGCTCTCCATGCTTGGCCACCTCAGCAACGATGTCTCGGACCCGCACACCGTCCTTGTTCGAGACTGTCAAGCGTAGATGGGTCGCGAGCCTACGACCCAAAGGCCGTGGGCGAGTAACCTGTGGGTTGAGAATACGTATCGCCACGGAGGCAACAGGAGGCTCAGTCAAGAATACGCCTGAGTATGCCTCGAGCCTTGCGTCGACATTGAACGAGAACCTGTTGAAGTTGTTCCTTGTCCGTACTTCGCCGAACAACATCAAGCCTAGCGCCTGCTCCACCGAAATGCTGCATTCGCGTGGATGTGGACTCATAATGGCCTGGACCTCGTGCCAGGGCGCTTTTTGGCGCCCAAGCTTGATGCTTAGCACGTCGCTATTGTAGACGACCGGAACTGTGTGTACAGGAGAGGCTTCCGCGGAGGAAGCATATCGCGTCGTATGTAGAGCTTTTATCAGGTCCATTGGCTCCGAGAGAACGTAGATCTTGCCTCGTCTGCACCTCTGGAAGACAACGCGATGTCCAGGCGGTGCAGTCTCGCCGTCGAGGACCAACTCGGCGAGAACTTTGCTGTCGACAATGACATTTCTGATGAAGCTGCTGACTCTTGCGCATGCTTTGAGGTCATCGTGTCTAGGCTGATCTCTGCTGGCGTGGAAGACTTCGAGAATGATCATTTCCACAAGCTCGTACGTTCCAAAGACTTCGTTTGCCGGGTCTCGCTGCGCAATTCGTTAGTCACTCGTGACATCCGTATTTGTAGTGCTCTTGTTCTTGGTAGCGCGACGCGGAGTTTCGATACATCGATATTTCGCACGTCGAGTTTCTAGAAAGCTGGGAGTCGCGTCATCGCTGTCGCTTTTGTTCTTCGTCATTTTGTTTCGGGATCGGGAGGAGAACTGGACTTGTAAAATTGTCGAGATGAGGGTCGATGGATCGAGGGTGACAATTTGCGATATGCAAAAAGAGTCCGATTTGTTAGAAGTCGATGCGTGATTCTTATAGAGCGAGACTGGTCCTGAGACACGCCAGTGACTGTCTTGCTTGATATCGCAGCCTAGCAACGCGCTTGTAACTCGCAGTCATATCCACAGTTCCGGCTAGCTAGTGACTCTAGACCAGTGATCGCAAAGGAGCTTTGTCCGGAGAATCGTGGGCTCTGGCCCGCACGGTCATCAAGGCTGTAGAAGAGTGTGAAGCTACAGCCCGATGGTTCACATCAAGCTCGTTGTCGACTACCATCTCGACTGGCGTTTCCGGACGCTTCATGTTTGGGTGTCACGAGGAAGATTGCCAAGCGCATTCAAAGAAGTGGTACAGGTGGGGTCGCTTCACGAAGCGTCTACTTCCAATCTTTCGAACGAGTGCGCCTAGAAGGGAAAATACTGTGTTCGAATGGTCGCTTGCACTGCACTCCATAGAATTCCCAGTGCGAGGATAGAACTAGCTGCTGGATTGTCGCCTGGGATCCAGATGACGTGTAAGATTTCAAGCACAACGTTCGAACAAGTCGTTGCTCCAAAGATCAGCGCCGCAGTGCGAGGATACCAGGGTTTGCATGTAGTTCATCTGATGTATGCTATGAGCTGTGTATGATCAAGATTATGAGCGTGAGTAAGTCGTGGAGCAGATTGATCGTCGGTCCTTGTCAGCAGGAATCGCATACAATCCAGTCATCGTGAAGTCAGAAGCGCCGACAGATCTCGTCAGAGCGAAGACTGCTGTTTTCAGCTTCACTCTTGCCGGTAGGGACTGCTGTGCGGAGATGGAGGGAGGAGTGCGGATGTAGGACAGTTGCTCAACACTGCACCTCTAGAGTGTTTCGGCGTGCTACTGGTCGTGATCGAGATTCCTTGCGGATCGCTGATGAGCTGACACGGATATGATCGAATGCTTGCATCGAAGCCGAGCGCAACAGTTTGGATCCCGTGCTCTACGAGCTTTGCCTCACCTTCCTCAGGCTCTCTCGCGTCCGCGATGTCACCGCAGCTGCCGCAAATCACAGGGCAATGTCCGACGCGGATTGAACATGCAGACAGAGACAGGTGAGTCGCGAAGTAGCTTTGTTCTAACACACCCAGGCTGAAGCTATAGCGACTACCGGGACTGCTTCGGATGGAATCGATTCATCGAAGGTCGAAATACTCATCCACGCCGCCTTGTCTTCGGTCTTGCTGAGATACTATCTCACCATGTATCACGCCTTCGACATAGCAATGCCCCACGACCAGGAAATGTCCATCTACCCTTCGTAGGATGTAAGGATGTTCAAGGCCATAGATGAGGGCCACATAATCACCTGGACGCATCGCAACCGTTCAGTCATTGTGAAAAGTCGACGGTACTTGCAAGCCCATTGCAAGCACTGATAGAAATAAGCAGCAGCTTTGTCCCTGGCAGAAGCTTTGGAGCTTTCTCGTGCAGCGTGTATGTGCCAAAGTAGCTTCTGGTCGCTGAACAGTCTGGTCGAGAACTCATCCAAGCCATAGGTATCACGGTCTTGCAGAGGGTCGTGCTCGATGTCAGCTCCAGCGAGGAGCAATCTTACAATAGCAGATGCAGTACGGTGCCATCGAGTAGGTAGACTGGATAGCGCCAATGTCAGAGCTTCAATCAACCACAGTTGTACATGTTCGCTCTGACTCCCTTCAGTCAGCACATTTCGTGTCTGCCTCTGGACACGGCCGAGTACGAACCCCATGAGAGGCAGCACGTCAAGGTTAGCGGAAAAGCCCAAGCTAATACTCATGCCGCCTGCTCGAAAAGATCGAGATATCAATGTGCTCCGATCATGTCTGTGTAAGAACTCTTGCGGTACCCAAGACGGCAGATCATCATTCTTTACCTCGCAAGCAGCGGTATGGTATACCATCAGTAGTATCATGTTAAGATCACCTTCCTCGAAGATGGCCTGTCGAACAGCATCGCGGAGTACCTCGCGGACTGGTTTATGATAATCTGGCATAAGCAGTCGAGGTAGCTTGGCACCATTGGAAATGCGCTTCATGATGCCCAACGTGGCAAATACCTTGTCTCGCGGGTCACTATTTTCGAGAGTGCCCGCAAGACCCAGAGCATTACTGATTCAAAACCCCGAGTCGCGGTTTGTTCCATACTGCCGATCTAGAAAGACCCACAACCTTGGGCCTTGCTTTGCACCAAAACAACCGATCAGCTCTCTAGGACAGAACCCGCGGTTGTACCCGATCCAGACACAAATTCGCAGGACGTCTTCCAGTGGAAACCGTGCCTGGCCATAGTAGCAGGTGTTTACCGGCGCTTTGAAGGCTTCTTGTATGACCCATAAACGCCTGTAGAACTCAGAAAAGACAGTACGATAGACTTAAAAAGTGTACTCACGTGAACCATGGATGTGATAGAAGCTCTATCAATGCTTGCGCATTGATACTAGCCAAGGGCGGAGCCTTCGAATACACCGCCGCGCCCTTTTTGGCATTGGCACCTGGGCCTATATTGTGTAGATTCTTGAAGTTGTCAGTCGTATCCCGAAGCTCATCGAGGATGTTGTTCATGCTTTGTACAGCAAGTTCAACAGTATCACTGTTGCCGAGCTGTATCAGGTTGCCTTTTCCCATGACATATATTTCGGGCATGATGGTCACTTGCTCTGCTCGTTCCTGCAAGTCGTCTTGGTTGATGCATACCGCATCTAGCCATATCACACGAGTCGCTGACTCCAACCTAACAGCACGAAGGACAGTCTCTGTTGATGTCGGCACCGATAACGTCAGTCCATCCACTGTGATACTACCTCTGACAGTGGCGTCGCCCCGTACATAGGATATGGTCTCGTACTCCGGCTTTTGTTTGGGCAGCTTCGAATGCCATAGTTCGCATACGATCGGCTCATCAGCCTTTCCAGGCTGAAGAGACAACAGACGGATCTCCTTCTACTTTGAGTTTCAACGAGAATATCTGGACGATGTTACCAGTTCAGGGCCAGCCTGAACCTGAGGAGATACTGCAGTCGTGCTGGAATGGACCTCTGTACGCCTTCTCCTGCTCACGCGTTGCCCAATCGACTCCTGCGTAGTGGGACGCTTGAGCCTTGTGCCCATCAAGTCGAGATGCCTATCTGTCTGTCAAGTGAGACAATATGGAGATGATGTTGAGCGTGTACGATGCGGAGAACAACAAGGCTGAGCTACGCTCGTAGTCTGAGGCACAGTGGAGATGATGCCACTGGACATCCAGTATACAGGTGCAGTTGCAGTCTTGAGTGTGGTTGCATCGCGCATAGGTGCGTGATTATGTCCCCAAGCGAAGGAGAACTGTCTTTGGGCGTAGGTGTGTGGCGAAGGAAGTAGCAAGGCAAAGCTGAGGTGTTTGGAAGCTGTAAAGCAGGGTCTCTCGGCTTCTGCCGAAGACTTCGGCGGGCATCGTGGCGCGAATTAAGTGTGATTCGCGACCTATTGATATCGCTGGCCGATCCTCTACAATTTGTTGCTGGACACACCGAGCTCACTGCGAAGTAAATGGCTGGAGGATGCCTTGTAAGTCTGTGCAGAGTTCTATCCTTCTACGACCCCTGCCTCACCTTCCAAACCTTCACCCCAGCGCCCTCAACCCCACTCCCCCCTCACCAACAACAACATCCCCATCCACCTTGGGCGCCTCCTGCTTTTCCCAACCATAGTTGAAGGCCCACAACAGATCACCTCTCCTCGCAAACCTCAGTGTCGCACCCAAATCATTCTCTTTCCCAGCATCTCTTCCGAGCAGATCCTTCACACCTGCCTTCTTCGCCACCTTACCTAGGTAGGAGATCAGGAACTCGACTGGAGGGTTGAAGCCCAAATAGTGCAAATTGTTCTGCGCGCAAGCAGCAGGAGAATCAGCAGGGCGGTGGCGAGAAGTATATGTCACTGTGGCGTTAGATGAAGAGTTGGAGCGAGAGCAGGTGAGCCATTCTTCCCAGCTGGAGATGTTGTATGTGTCGCCTGAGTACGAGACGCCGCTTTGGGCGTATGTGGGTGGTGTTTCGATGCGAGTGACACGCATTGGTAGCTTCTCTTTGAGTATTTTAGAGCCGGCAGGATTGAGTCCTGGTACGTAGGCGAAATCTTTTGTTCGACTACCGGTGTGGGGTCCGAAGATGACTGAGCCATTACTAGATGTAAACTCGGCGAGTGACTTCTCGAAAGCATCTGGTATAATTGGCAGCGAGGGGACTATGACCAATTTGTATCCTGTCAGGCTTTGATCAGGTGAGATGATGTCGACACTCAAGCCCAGTCTGCGCAGAGCAGAGTAGAAGGTATAGAACAAAGTCGTGTAAGTCAGAGTCGTGTCAGTGTACCCAGCGTCCTTGACAGACCATGACCCGCTGTACGGCTCAATGGCCCAGACCCAGTGCGAAGGGTAGTCGAACACAAGCGCGACATCAGCCTGCTGCTCTCCGGCTCCTGTAGACAAGTCCTGAGAAGAGTTGAGAAGTCTTGGTAGATCCTTTTGTGCGAACGCCTGTGACTCAAGATAACCTTGATCTTCCGTATTGTCAGAGACAAATAGGCCTGACAGAGTCTGCTCCTGTGCATACGGGACCTGTCTCCAGCGGAAGTAGTTGACCAAGTCACCACTTGCAGCAAAGGTCTCATGAGTCCAAAGACGAACCATGCCCTCAAGTGGCGAGACGCGGTACTGGTTCCAGTTTAAAACTCCAGGTTGCATCTCCATAACGCCAAACGGACCATGGTTTTTGCCGTAAGCCTCACCTGAAACGCCACGATACAAGGCATGTTGGAGAGCTTGAAGATCAGGAACGCCAGTACGAAGGTAGTCAAACATCTGTTGATCGGAGAGCGGAACAGCTCCTGTCCCAGCAAGTGGATACTCGTCGAAGGTGGAGATGTCGATGCCCACTTCACGCACAAACTTGTGGTGATCGAAATCGGTAAAAAACACCATGAAGTTATGTGTGATGGCATGAGTTGGTGCATACTTGCGGATAATGTCTGTCTGCTCCTTGGCGAATTCCACGACCATGTCGGAGCTGAATGTGTACCAGTCCAGTGTGTGAGCCTCGTTGTTCGTGTAGACTTCCAAGAAGGGCGGCTCGACTGCATCGAACGAAGCATACTGAGAAGACCAGAAGACACGGCCCTGTGCCTCGTTCATGTTCTCGATTGTGGTGTACTTGTCCTGTAGCCATGTTCGGAAGCGAGTCTTGGCATCTTTGTCGTAGCTGCGCACAGTATCATGGCAGCCAAACTCGTTGTCAAGCTGCCACCCAACGACGCCGGAGTGGTTCCCGTAGCGTTGGGCAAGCTTTATTGTGATCAATTGGCTTTGCTCGCGATAGTCGAATGACGAGAAGCTGTAGTGCCTCCTCGAGCCAAAGAGCAAGGTAGTGTTCGTGCGATCCACGAAGTTGACATCGTACTTCTCGGTCAGCCAATTGGGTGGTGCAGCAGTGGGGGTGCCCACAATAGCCCTGAGGCCATGCTTCTCTACCAGCTCCAAAGTCTTGTCCAGCAGTGTGAAGTTGTACTGTCCTTCCTCAGGCTCTAGTACAGACCAGTCGAATTCATTGACACGAACAAATGATATGTTGCTCGCTGCCATGCGGGCCAGATCCGATTCCCACATCCATTCGGGCCATTGTGAGGGATAATAGTCTACGGCAAGATGCAGTCCGGCAGGCCATCGACTTTGTTCAAGCAGACCAGAGGAGTTTGATACAGCTTGCACTTCTCTTGCATCGTTGCGAAGCAATGAGCCTGCAGCGGCAGTTTGCCATACCAAGGCGACGAGAGTCGTTGAGCTTGCACGCATAATGTTGTGTAGTCAGCGACGTTTGTAGACTGCTTCTAGCGGGAAGCATTTATACGCAAACACTGATCCACTGAAGCTCCACCTTGACTGACGTGATGATCATTGAGGTTGCATTTTGCAGTTGTACTAAGACCACTGTAGGCTCGGCTATTCGGGAGTATTGGCACCGGACATGGGGTGGGATCCACAGAAATCTGGGGTTTGGAGCTGGCAGTTCTTCGGTCAGTGGTATACAGCCTGAGTGTGTTGCAATGTCGCCGCATGTCAATGCCGATCGGCATCGACCTTGCAAAGATGGCATGCAGGAAGCAGGTGGATGCGCGAATGGTCCTTTATCCTCAGGTCTACCAAGCTGTAGCTCGCTATGAGTGATCGGGAACGTAGACAAGCAGTGGACACAGCCCATGGGGGGGGGGAACCGAAGTCTCTTCAAGCTCATCGATAGACGCGACTTTGATCGCCCGTTGTTGCGAGTGCTCAGTCTCGTAGTCAACTTCTTGTGGCGACACATTCCCACCTCACTCAGACCTAGCCATTCCTTCTGACAGCTCTTCCCGCACCTCTTGCACCACCACCGGGTCTCTTCTTGATGACCATCCACATCATGATGCTCGTAGCCAGACTGAGTGAGTACCAGGTGAAGATGTACTGCGTGTGGTTGTTCCTCAAGTTCACTTCCGCTGGTCGTCCAATCGGGATGCCCTTCTCTTGCCTCCTGTAGGTCTCCAACAAATCACTGTTCATCGTCTCCTCGATCCACACAGCCTGACTGTTGCTCCACTCTGCCATTTCCTTGACATCGGGAAAGTGCCAGATGCCGGACTCGGGAGCATTGTCGGGGGTGAACATGTTCTTTTTCCACGGCTCTCGCAATAGTCCTTGCACAAATACTTCTCCCTTGGGCAAGGCTTCCTCATTCAGTCTCCGACTCTGATGTGCCTTGTCCTTGGGCACCCAGCCTCTGCAGACTAAAATGGTGCTTCCTTCGCCCTCGTCCTCTCTCACCAGCGGAGTGATGACCAGATAGCCGTCTTCTCCGTCCAGCAGTCTCGGCCCGATCAACATCTCGCGCGAGTGATCAAACTTGCCTCGCGCGTAGACTCTGCGGTAGTCGAAGTCCTTGATGGCGTCGGGATCGATTCGTGGTGGAAGTGGCAGCGGATCTCGGATCAGACGATCTTCAAATCGGGCGATCAAGTCGGTCTTCCATGTCAAGCGCTGCACTTGCCAGCAGCCGAGCACAAACGCGGTGACGGGGATGGTGGCGAGGAAGGCGAGACCCCAGTAGTTGTGTTTTCTGCCCGCGCGGACGAGAACGGGCGGCGTGTCTGCCAGCCCGACAAAGTTGGGGTCATCGCCAGGCTGATCGTGTTCTCTCGTGGATTGATGTCGTTGTTGACTTCGTTGTCGGGCGGAGCGGAGGAGCTGTGAGGGAGACGGCGGTGTCTGTTGGCGGCGGTGGTGGTGGTGCAGACATCGCGTGCAGATCCATTGGCGCGGCGGGGGGGCCTGGGCCTTTGCAGCACCACTCAAGCTGCGCCAGAGAAGTCGTGATCGATCCATTGTGGCAGGTGCAATGGAAGTCGCGAACTCGTGACGTCGGACCTTCTGCTTCTGCTCTGGGCTTGGCATTTCCGTCGCCTGACTTCACTTCCACTCCCACTCCTTCCGCGTTACTGTTTCGAGCATGTCAGGCATATAGGCAGTCCGACGGGGGAGGCGGCATCAGATAAAGAGAGAGTCTCCTATGGCATTGCCCTTAGATCAAACATGATCTCGAAGCTTTTGCCTAAGTCGGCCCTCTCTCAATCTCCAACACTCTGGCTCTACAGGAGACGATGGCTCACCACTGTCGCGTCGGAGGAAACCATTAACCCTCAAAAGCGGACTCATGGCTTGGACCTCCAGCTGCGAAAGGTCAGAGGGAGCAACGACAATGAGCCCCGAGCTGCACTACCAGAGCAGGGCTTCGATGGTTCACGGAAGAAGAAGATGCGACGATTCTTCGCGAATATGCCAAAGGCACGTCAACGCTTGCCATTGCTTCAATGCTAGATCGTAACGTGACCTCCATCAGAGCACGTAGATACCGTAATTGGCAATACCAAATACACGCTACAGGCGACCGAAATCGTGGTCGCCCATTCTTGGAGTTTGAGGACGCGATCTTCGTCGAATGTTTGGCACAAGGCTGCACAAAGAAGGCTGTCTCCGCTAAACTGGGCCGAGCCCGATCCTCCATCTCCACCAGATTCCATGATGTAATACAGCACAAGCCAGGGATGGCATATCTCGCCGGTAATCGAGACGAAAGAATTTTTCAGCTAGCTTAACAAGACGAACATGACCATTGAGAAACTCAACGACCTCATTATGCGACACGTGAGCGATGGAGTCCCATTGCAGCGCATGGCCGAGGAACTGGGGACTAGCTGGAGATTCGTTCACGAGTATTATCTTCGCCTGTGCCCTGACAAGCCTCGTGTGAATCTGAACCCATCTAAGCCCTTGACCGCGCCAGAGAAGCGGCTCGTACTAAAGCATTATGCACATGGTGTGCCCTTGACCAACGTAGCCGAAGAGCTAGGATGCTCGCTCGGCAGTCTGAGATATCGAATTAGAACAGAGCATGCGCTCAAGCACCTGACACGGCCTGTCCGGCCGTTCACGCCTTCGGAGGACGAGAAGCTCGAATCCTGTTGCGAGCAAGGCAGATCTTACGGACAAATTGCCACGATCCTCGGTCGACTGCCAAGCTCAGTTTACAAGCGTCAGCAGCTCTTGTGTAGGGCTCAATCACCGAAGACGAGCACGACTCGTCGATTTTGGACAAACGAAGAGACCGACACTGCGCTCCACCTGCACGACGCTAGTCATTTTTGTGCGTACATAGCTACCCATCTGAAGCGAGATGACCATACGGTAAGGAACAACCTTGCGAAGGCTTTCCGGAGACTTGGTCGAAGTCTGAATGAGCTGTTCGCCGAGCAGAAGTCGGGTCGACGCCTCAAGCTCGTCGGGGCAGTGAAGCTGAATGACGAGAAATGACCTCGCGGCCAATCAGAACCACATAACAATCAAGCGCCTTCATGGTACATGGAGCTGATTCTGTTCGGTTGGCTCGCCAGACAACAGGCAGTGCTGTGTACACAGCGTCACTGTGGCCTAGAATGGTAACTTCGCTCGATTGTAAGGGCATGACCAGCGACGTGAAAGCACTCGCGCCAGCAGATTCTGTGATCTTTGGCATTCCACCTGCACCTACCTGAGTTCGCATAAATGTCAAAGGATCTGGACCTTTTGAGAGCAGATCACCATCTAACCGCATCTGGCCCAGTGTGCGGCACAGAACTGTAAGGCGCATACCTCGCTATGTGCATTGCACGTACCATCAGGCATAATCCACGCGCGAACCTATATTCTTCCGTCGGCCTCCATTGTACAGATAAAGCGAAAGGTGTGCAAATGGCGGATTCTCTTCTCGTCGGCGACCCGCGCAGTCCTCGCACGCCCAATTTATCGACCAGACACAATCTTGCAGACAAGATCGAGCGCTGCATGCAAGACGACGGACACGATAAGTGGGGCTTTGTCATATACCGATGCTCGTCTGCGGATCAAGCAAAATGTGAGACCTTTTGGTCAAGGTATTGCACGGCGATACGACACAGACTGGAGCGGCATGGTGATCTTGACTTCTTTGAGAGCCTGGACATTACTGTCGTCGAAGACCCGGTGAACCTGGATCGTGCAAGTACTGCTGTGGTCAGAGAACGAGAATGGAGTGCCAAAGACGACACGAGTGAGTGGGTCAAATGCCAAAGACTGCGATTTTGCATTCAAGTCGATGATGCGAGCCTGGACTCTGTGGTTACCGCACCAACCACACCGAAGGAATACCCCGATGGATTTGTCAACTTGATCTGGAAGCGATGGTTACCAGAAGACGAAGACGACGACTGTTGGGAGCCACTCGAAGGTGCGAGATGCAAGGATGTTGGCTGGATGCGCGTGGCGCTGAGGTTCATCGTCAGCATGTACTGTCACATGCGAGATGAGTTCGCCTGGGACTCTGAATACAAAAGACCGCCGGAGGTGGCTATTCACTGAATATGTTGTCAACTCAAGGAGCTGCAAAGACTGGTAGTGGAAGAAGTTACGAGTGATGATAGCTTCTGAGCCATGGAGAGTCATCTTGGCAGCGCACTTATATTCCCGGCTTGCACACCGCCTTTGACATCGACTTTCTATTCCTCTCGCGTCTTTCCATAGCGATGCTTCTGCACAGCCTCACCCACTGTGCAATTTATTTGCCGTGAGAAGATAGCTCAGGGCTCATTCATGATGCTACGCAGCCGAGCTGGTCGCGCGCATTGTGAATGTCCCTAAGCTCGAGAGACGGATAGGAGGGAGTGAGAACAAAGCTCAGAGTGTAGTATCGTGACAAAGGCTGATGATGAGACCATTGCGTTCAGAACCATCAACACTTCCGAGCTTGGTAACTTGCTCGAGGTGCTGATCTGTTCTAGAATGCAAATACCGAGGCACAACAAGATACTCACAAAGAAGCTCAATAACCAGACACCATAGACCAAAGTCAAGGAAGTCAATCTACTGTTCCTCCGTCGGTCTATCACGCCGCGATGTACACCAGAAGTATCTCCCACACCCAAAGCAAAACAGCACCTTTCCCCGTATAGTGCCAACCTTATGGAATCCACCAATAGCGGCCAAGCTTTCCCAATTGGGAAGGAGGAGGCCTGCATGGTCTAGTCAAGCTACTCTCTATGAAACGCATGCGGTTGGTTCGCATGTTTCATGGAGTCGACCTCGTGATCGCCACGCATGCGTCGCTTGAGGGAAGAATGTAGATCAGCCTCGTATACAGAGCGTACTCCGCTCGCCACTTACCACACCAGCACGCATGCGGATCACCATCAGGCTATACCGTGTATATTGCGGAGGTGGAGGTCCACTGTAAGTAGTATATGAGCATACATATACCACGATCTCTCTCTCAAAACTCCAGCTGAAGACTCTCCTTCTGCCATCACCAAAAAAAAAACCATGTTCAAATCCGCCCTCTTCCTCGCAACCCTCTTCACATCCTCCCTCGCCTCCCCAACCAAGACTCTCTCTCCGCGTGCAGACCTCTGCGGACAATGGGATAGCGTGACGACGGGCACCTACGCCGTCTACAACAACCTCTGGGGCATCGCCGGATCCACAGGATCGCAATGCTTCGGCGTTGACAGCGTCAGCGGGACGACTGTCAAATGGCACGCCACGTAAGCCTCCCTCCTATCCTCTCCTCTCCCACTCCCTCTTCCTTCATGCCATTTACTGAGGTATATATATAGATGGTCCTGGACCCCCGGCACCGGCGGCGTAAAAACCTACCCCAACGCCGTCGTCAAATACACGCCCAACAAACTCTCCACGCTCAAAACGATGAAGTCGAGTTGGAGCTGGAGTTACTCTGGCGGAGGCAGCGGAATGGTGGCCAACGTCGCTTATGATCTGTTTACGTCGTCCTCTGCTACAGGATCGTACGAGTATGAGATTATGGTGTGGTTGGCGGCGTATGGAGGCGCGGGACCGATAAGTGCGAGTTATGTAAGTCATGACCCTCCTCCTCCTCCTCCTCCGCTATCTCCCTGATTCGGCTTCATCTCGATCGCGAATCACTGACTTGTGATGTTTTCAGGACTCCTCCGGCAAACCAGTCCCCATCGCCACCGTTACTCTCGCTGGCAAGAGCTGGAAACTGTACAAAGGCTCCAATGGCGTGAATGTCGTCTTCTCCTTCTTGCCAGCGAATGGCGCTACGATCGATAGTTTCAGCGGCGATATGGTGGAGTTTGTCAAGTATTTGACTGCGAACCAGGGACTGCCGTCGTCGCAGTATTTCATTAGTGCGGGCGCGGGGACAGAGCCTACGTCGGGGAGTGGTGCGAAGTTTACGGTGTCGGCGTATAGTCTTGTGATCACGTAGCGGACGGGAAGTATGCTGTTACAGCTGGGACTTTAGTATTCTCGAGAGGAAGTCGTTCGATTTCACTTGAACGTTTTCTGATCAAGAGAAGCAATCATTTTCAACTCCATCCTCCTCGCGTCCTTTCTCGCATCCACCCTCGCCTCCCAAGCATCCTCCCTCGCCTTCCAACGCCGCGCATCCTCCCTCGCCTTCCGACCCCTCGCATGCTCAGGATTACGCAGTGATCGCCAACTCCTTCTATCAGGGGAGTAGGCACGAGCTTTCCGTAAAGGCAGCAACTGGACCGACTCCTTGGGTCCTGCCCATGGCAGAACAATTGCCAGAACAATCCTAAGTGGCAGGAAAAGTAAGACCTCAACGGCTAACGTGAGCTTGCTTTCTGCGTTCGAAACTCGAAGGACCCCTCTGTCCAGTGACGTATATGTCATCCCCGAATTAGTCGTTGGTAAACCGAGATCCTGACCCTGAGTCAGGTAGAAGCTGATCATCAGCATGATGAGACTATACCGCCACCAAGATGCATTGCACAACTTGACTCCAAGAGCACACATGGTAGCACCCAAGATCAGGTTCGTAGTTTCGGAGTGATCGAAGCTCCGCTTCCAGCCGAGTGCAAAGACCAGCCACATGCTCCATGTCACGAGAAGTAGACCAAATACTCTAGCAAGGTCTTGTTGTCCTGTGATCCATATACTCAAACACAGAGCGGAGAGGATGATCAGAAAGTCCACGATAGTCAGCACGGTGTCTGTTGGCATCGGACTGCGGCGCCAAGGTTCTGATGGAGACCGTAAGCTGATTTCCATACATGAATAGCCGCCACGGAGGACAGTCTCGAGGCACCCTCTTGGATGCGTGCTCTTTCCCGGGTGCGTAGGACCGTAACGATAATATGAGTTGCCCTTGCGACAGAAGGCTATTGTAACCCTGTCCTCGCCAGGACCATAGGTGTACAGCATGTCTTCTCCATTGGAATCCCAATCGGTATAGGCGCACTGCAGCTCCAGCCAGAAGTAAGAAGGTAGTTGCAACCACGATGAAAGATACTGCCTGATCGAAGTTGGTGCAACAGGGAAGGAGAGACCTTTGTTTGACAAGGTGTAGGATGGTCGCGGGACTGTGAACCGGTGAGCCACGATTTCCCCCGATTGAGCGAATGCTTATGGAGTAGTGGCAAGCACTCCGCTGAGGAGTGAGTCTTCCCACCATGTCTTAACATCTGGATCCTCGAGCAAGTTGGGTCTGGGAGGGCTTTTCGCTTTCCAGCAGAACATGGATTCGTCCTCTGACTGCGCTATAATATGCTCTTGTAATCGCAGAAATGCTTTGGATCCTTCGCCATAGAGAAGAGGCATGTTAACGTCAAAAACCCCCATCAGACAGTACGCAATGTCTTCTTCTCGTGTCGTCGACCGATGAGCAGCCCAGCTCATCCGCTGTGCGATGCTTGCTACGTGCACAGACGCATCTCCTTGGATGTATTGACGACGCACACCCGTAGCTCTCTCGAGTTGTTGCGAGAGCTCGGATTTGTTTCCCACATTTCGTCGACTTTGGTCATAGAAGCGTACCAGCTCTGGTGCGAGAAGCTCCTGTAACGTCCAGCCACGAGTGAACCACCGGCACTCAGCCAAGCTGCCATTCTCAGGAACGTCATCGAGAAATGCATAGCACACCTCTGAGCGTTCATATCACTTGAACATAGAATTGATAGCCTCCGAAAGTTCAGCACTGCTCGTCTTGTCAATGCAGCACGTATCCACCCACGCCCAGTCAAGGCCATCTTTCACCGCAAGCTCGCAACAGTCTCGGATCTTCTTGGACTTCGGCCCGATCTTGTCGGTAGAGCTTTCGAACTCCTGCAAAGGCACCTCATCGTCACCCCAGCAATGCGAGAGAATAGCGTAGTCCGGAATCTTCGAGCCAATGAAAAACTTCAATTCTAAGGTTGTCGTATTGATGAGGCGCATGGCGATAGCGACATCTCACAGAATAGTGCTCGTGTAGAAGTACGCCAGAGCAGTAAAGCAAGTTTGTATGTATACAGTCGAGCAGTGGAGGCGCAGCTACGAGGCTGCATGTGGCTTGAACCTTCTTCTGGTGGGCGGCCTCGGTATCGGGAGTGACAAGTACGTTCCATCAAATTGATAGCTGTATGTTGGCTTCGTCGGACATATTGTGCTGCTGAACCAGATGTGAGATACTCGCTGAACTCAGGCTATAGCTGCTTTGCTATGGTAAACAGCGGCTGTACAGTGTCAATCAAAGAAGTCGTCATTCGTGATCCCCATGGTCTCCACGGTCTCTGCTCTCGCGATCGAGAGCTTTGCTAGGCTTCGTTGTAGGGACGGCAAGGGTTTACTCACACCACACGATGGAAAGCATGCATCGACTCCTCAAGCGCTCAAGCATAGACCCGGTGGGATCAGATCTGGCAAGGCCAGCAGGCACCACTGGGATCAGCAACTCCTGTATCGCGTGATTTCTTGCATGTACTTCTGCCAAAACCAATATCCCCTCCCAAAGTACAAAAGAAACAACCACCCCCAACGCGGACTCGAACCCCGTGTCTCCTCTGCCACAGTCTGAGCAATTGTAAGACTGGGGTGGCAGGAGACCGAACAGTTTCACAGTACCAGCGCGTCGTATATCGAGCGACTTACAGCTTGAGCCAACGCGTCGAGGATGATTGTATTCTCGAGATTTCAGATATGTTATGGAGTCTGGATGGTCGGAGGCGGAGATCTGATGGCGGAGATCAAGTCGAGGATGATTGTGTTCTCGAGATTTCGGATATGTGATAGAGTCTGGATGGTCGAGGGAGGAGGTCTGGTGGTTGAGATCAAGACTTTCTGGGAAGGATGGACTCTTGGATGGCATCGGGTTGAGGATCGAGGTCGTGGTTGAGGTGTAGTCGAGGTTGGGCGGAGTTGAGTTTCGCTCGCGAGCTGGTCATTCTTGATGTGCTGCATTTACGTCGTAGGCGTGTCAGTCAATGTAGACCGCTCTCCTGAGACGGAGAGTCTTTGCAGTCGTCTCTGATATGCACTGCAGTACGGCGATCGGAAAGGTGAAAATGATGGACGACGTTCTGCGATCTGTCCATGGCTGTTGAGGCACACTTACGTTTTTGGCAATAGCGTCTTTCGTGGATGTTGCTGATTCTGGAAACACATGAGCGAAGTGCATTTAGACGGCGCCAGGAGGGGCTGGGATCAAAATGTGTCCGTTGGTACTCTTGCAGCCTATCGCTATTTGGCACTGATGCTTTTTGTTGTGACCTGATTGAGCTCGCGCCCTTTTGCGCTCTATACTCTTGGTCCATCCTTATAAACACCTTTTCACATATCAAAATTTACAAAGTCGTGATCGTAGTCATGTGCCACGACTTGAAGAAGCAGATCATAGTAACCGTTGAGCTGATGAAGGACCATCCTCGTCATCTTCGCTTTCCGGGAAGTCAGCAACCTGCTTCGGCAAGCAATACTATTGCTGGCCGTTCGGTTGTCGTCGTTCCGTTATGGGCAGGAAGTTGCCAACGATAAGTGAGGGGCTGTTCTTCAATGTTAGCTCACTTATGCTTCAGTCAGTGCGACGAGTCAAGAACTCACATGTTGTGCGTATCCCGCCGTATTGTGAACGAGAAGCAACACCTCACACTTTCCATCTTCACTTCTTTGGACTTTTCTTTATCCCTGCCATTCCTTTCGTCATCACTATCATCTCTCCTCCTCGCGGGCCGCATGAGCGTGCAGGAAGTCAAGATGGCCTTCTGTGACTGATCGAAAGCAATCGCGCCAAATTTCTCCCAGTAGCTCACCAAGCTGTCCTCTTTGACAATCTCGTGCAAGGCCATCTTTCCGTCTCGAAGATTCGACACAGGCACCCTTACCAATTCAGCCATCTCGGCATTGCCACGAAAGATCTCACCTGTCCGTCGCCAACAACAAGCGGGGATAGCCATGGAAGCAAAGACGCGGTCGTATTCCATCAGACTTCGCTCGAACCACATTTCCACGAGCACCAACTGCATATCTGTCAAAGATTGCATCGCCTCGCGAAATTTGGGGCGGAATCGGTCCAGCTGTTTCAGTATGCGCAGCTGAGACTCGCGGGTCAGGTTTTTCGACATGTACTGATTGAGACGAGCATATCCTCGCACGTAATTGAAAGGCTTCAGCATTCCTGCGTCGTACTTTGCTTTCAGTAATTTGTGCAATCGGTCTTCCGCAGATGAGAGACCAGCCGGATCAGCAGCAGTCATGTAGAATTTGTCTCTAGCGCGAGAGTCAATGGGGTAAGTGGACGAGGGTCGAGATATTTCTTGGCCCGCAGCCAGGTTTGGGTGGGATGGAGGTTGCATCTGAGGCCGTTGCTGCTGGGTCGTGTTGGACGTTGGCGGCCGTTGCGTGCTCAGATTCGGATTTGTGAGATGTGCAGTCATCGAGGATGTGGCCAGTAACGGATCATTGAAGAGCACTTGAGCATCCGAATCGTTGTACATGGCTCCGTCTTCCATGATGGAGGAGGAGAGGAAGTCATTGAGGAGGTTGTACTCATTCGTGACTTCGGAGGTATTGAACATGTAATTTGGATGGAGGTGGTGCATGTCTTGGAACTGGCTCTGCCCGCCATTGTTGGTCCAGTCTACATTCTGCAGTGCTCCCGTACTGCTGTTCCTGTGCGGGATGGGTCGCTGCAACGTGCTCGGCGAGACTGGCGTGGGCTGAGCCAGATGAGCTGTTCCGTTGATGTGCGACACTCCGTTATGCTGGTGCATGTGTCCATTGGCGGCAGCAGGAATGCCTTCGCCCGGGGCAGGAGCAATGTCTGCGACACTGATCTCGCTCTTCGTCCTTTTGGGCGGCTCTCGAGGTTCATCGTGGCACAAATGGCCGATGTCTCGTTTGACACAACGCGCGCATGGCCGTTCCAGATCGCACGTCATATGCGATCGGCGACAGTAGACGCATGCATGGTTGACTTTGCGACGCTTCTTCTTGCCCTCGCTTTTCTCATTGGTATTGGTATTGTTGCCGTTGCCGTTGCCGTTGCTATTGCTCTCGCCACCAGCAGCGTTGGCCTCGGAAGCTTTGCGCTTAGGCGATCGCTGTGCTGGCTCTTTTGTAGATGTGGAAGGTGCGTTCGCTGACTCGGATGCGCCTGCCGACTTCGCCTCGCTCATATTCGTGTCGGCCATGGTATCGAAGCGCTACGACGCATTGGACGTGCGGGTGTCGTGTGGAGTTCCAGCAATAGGTTTGGGCCCTAGCTCGCAGCAGCAGTAGCTAGCTAGAATAGCCTGGTGGCAGGTGCGAATGCAGCTGGTCGTGTGCTGTTGCTTCCACGCGGGCGCGTCGTGTTTGTATTGCAATCAATGCACGCTGCTCATAAGCCTCACAATAACACCTCACAATAACACCTCCTCCTCCGCTCGCATCTGTTCGCATATACACCAGCTGACCTTGTCCTATTGCTGTGCTGTGCTGCGACTGGGACCTTGGGAGCTGTGCGGACTGGCCGGCCACAAGGCAGAATCCACGAATCCACCCACTCAAGCAGTGAGGAGTAACTTAACCAACCTCGATGTGAGTAAGCATCAACTCGATGCAGGGTTCTGGCCTGCTCTCCAGTGCAACCTCTGTGCTTTGGCGCTCGTGCTTCGCTTCTCCACAAACTCTGTCGGCTCACTGCCGCCGAGGGAGGGATACTTGAGACTTCGAGACAGGCTCTCATCACTCCATTTCTCGTGTAGCCGTCTTGGAAAACCTCCTCCGCTCGCAGCACGCGATGATAAGGGACTTGCAGGAATCTCTAGCCAGCCGTCCTCCGAGTCTCTTGAAGTCAGCATTCAACCGCTCGGACAAGGACTCTGAGACTACAGACCAACTGACGTGGCAGCACGAGCCAACACAACCCCAGGCGAGAGCCCGGCTGTGGGAACTATCCCCAACGTACACGATCTTCAAAGCGCGCTGCTCACGATTCCTCTCGGCCATGAAACTAATTCCGCAAGTTTGCTGCGCTAGAATGAAGTACGCGAGCTTGCTGGCACTTTTCCAGAGGAATTCTTCTTCCAGATTGAGTCCCGCCGACCGCAATACTTCTCTCCGCCCTCACACAAGAGCCTGACACCGACTCCTTGGGACCGTCTAAGCTTTTCAGAAGGCACAAGACTACTTGACGTGTATTTTGCACATGTTCATCCCTTTTTTCCTATCCTTGATCGTAATGTCATCACTGACCTCTTTGAAAGCGCTTTTGGCCAAGACCTAACCGTGGACAAGCATCGAGCCCTGCTGAGCCTTCTACTTGCACTTGGTCGCGTCGTAGAAGAGCCTCCATACCAAGAGCGGCCCCTTGCTGGTGACAGTCTTGGTGGCGATTTTGCTCAGCTAGGCATGAGAACACTGACTGCCGTGTGGTGCTCAGAATTCGAGGGCGACCTTATTCTTTCTCAGGGTCTTTTGCTCTGCGCAGTATACTTCACTTATGTTGTACGACCATTACAGGCATGAAAGCTTGTGCATATGGCATCGACCACTATCCAGCAATTGTATGTCTGCCTACCTTCATCCTCGACTGCTTCCGCTTACATGCACATTCTCAGAAATGGCCAAGACGATCCTAAGAAGCGCGCTGGAATTGGCCATATCTCCTGGGCTTGCTTCATCATCGAGTGGTAAGGCAGTTCATCAACGGCACGCCTGCATCTACTGACCAACGTGGTGATATCCTTGCCGAGTTCCATTAACCTCGCAGTGGAATTGAGGCTGTGATAGACGGCATGCCTTTCCCGAGCACCGAAGGCTTGATCGAGAGGAGTCACTTCTCCTTTCTTGCTGAAGCTTCAATGAGGTCATTGCACAACCGCATACATCATACGCTTCACTTTTACCGCCTTAGCAATCGACAACGCGGCCCCGAGGCCAATGCTCCATCCGATGAGAGTCTGAAGTCTTTGAGCGAGATCTGCCAGGAACTCTCTCGACAGGTTCAGTCATGGTATGATGCATTGCCGAACGCGATCTCTGCGGACCTATCGCAGGAGAACTGTGAAGATCTGCAGCTGTGTCTGATTCAAGCTCGATACTGGTCCGCCATGTACATCACATTCAAACCTTTCGTACTACACATGACCTCGGGAGCTCCTGGTCGAGAGTCCCCACATTTTGTCATGGAGCATTGTCGATCATGCCTCTCAAGCTGTCGCAATTTTCTGCGGACCACTTCATTCCTGATGGCGAAGCGGACTCCTTACGCTTATAGTGCAGCCCAGTCGTGAGTTGAGTCACCAGTCTTGATGTGTAGATACTAACAAAGGCTTGGATAGCTGTCTGTCAGCATCGCTTCTCATTGCGATTGCATCGTTCTGCCCAGCAATCTCGGATACGGTTCCAGACGCTACGCATCTCCAGGACATTGCTCTAGAACGACTGCGGCCTGGGACTGGAGACAACACCGCATTCGATGCTGGAGTAGACATTATGACCGTCGTACGCAGTAAAATACGATATCGAAGTTGACGCTCTTGACATCATATTGGGCTCTCATGAAAGTGCTCGGCGTTCCACACTAGAACACGACCAGCTTCTTGATCAGCGATGCCAATACCGACTTTGTCTGCCAAAGAATCAATATGCAGTGTGTCCACCATCCACAAGAAGCTCCCCCCCCCCCCCCCCCCCCCTGTGACATAAGAGCTTGCTTTAGAAAGCAAGAAAATTGCCGATCCTCGATACTCCTCCGGCTTCGACCACCGGCCCAGCATGTTCTGCTCAGACCACTTTGCTTCTCTCTCTTCATTCAGTTTGAGAGCTAGCATCGGAGTCTTGATGTAGCCCGGACTGATGGTATTCACCCTAATCGGCGCACCACCACGGCCCCATTCGGCAGCGAGATTGCGGGCTAGCTGAATCACTCCAGCTTTTGAAGCTGCATACACAGCAACAGACACATCCTGCGAGGTCGTTAGAGAACGGTAGTAGCAGCTTTGACATAAACCGACATACCGTATTGACAATATGGCCACTCATGCTGCCGATGAGGACAAAGCTTGCGGCGTGGCCCTGAGCTTTTACCACTCTAGCTACAGCTTGTGCGCAGATCATGGTCCCTATGAGATTGACTTCTATCTGTCGCCGGACTTTGGCCATGGACGTTTCAATAGCAGGACCCTCCAGCGGGATTCCGGCGCACGTCACTAGGCCCTTGATTGGATGTCGCGCGGCTTTGCTGATAGTATGGACCACGGAACCTATCGCATCGGCATCAGTGACATCGCATGCGTGATACACGAGGCTACGTTCGTGCTCGCTTGTCAAGAGCTCTAATAGTCTTCGTCAGATATGGACAACGTTTCCGAACGGGAGGAACGCGTTACCAAGTTCAGCCGACATCGTCGCATTGTAGTCAATGCATGCAACATCTGCTCCACGTTGCAGGATGGCCCGGATGAGCTGAAGTCCAAGCCCGCCACTACCGCCAGTTACTTGCGAGCAGTCGTTAGCCTATCGAAAGTTCTGAGCGAGTAAATCAACATACCGATAATCGTCGAGTCGGAAAGGTCAAACAGATCTGGAATGGCCATGGTTTTGTTAGCAGCAGAAATCTGAAGGACAACACCCGCATGAGATATGCGGAAGCCGACATATATACTCAGCTGCTTCGATACCACGCTTCACAGTGATGACAAAGATGCGGCCCGCCTTGGGCCGTACAAAGAGTCAGATGCATGCCTTGCGGATGGCTTTGCTGATCGCATATGGAAATCCAAACTACCGAACCACTCTGCGCATAAGTGGGAGTTCCGAGATCACGCCGAAGCAGGCTCTGCATAGCATAGGACTGCAGCACCCACACGTTGGCTGTATAATGGTCTAGGCTATCGGTCATCATTCGTTGCGCCTAAGCTGAGGCGGGTTTCTCATGGCGAAGGCGGCGCCTTTGCCGCCCACCATAGCAGTATAGCTCCATGATGCCAAGAAATCGGCGGACAGGCGGCCCGCCTCCATCACATCGCCGCCCTACACGATCCGCCCTTTGCTTAGACAGCTAGCATGGACTGCAAACATGGAATGTGGAGCACAATGGTTGCCACGTATATATGCTTTGGTCGATCCGCCATGCGCTTTGTGTCTTCGTCGACTACATCGAGCAACAACATGGCGCAACCTTCTCTTTTGGACCAGCTGCATGGCTGGGTCAACATCGATGTCGACGACGCTGACATTGATGTTGTCACTTCAGTGCCATGTAGACCTCAGAATGGTAATTCCTGCCTGCGAGCCTTTTGTATTGTATAACTAATTGTGCCGCAGTCACCTCCAATCAAGCCATTGCGACCAAGACAATCCTCCTCGATAAGAATCGCTCTACGCTACTCTCCACAGTGCACAAGCATGGCAGTGAAGGCGCGGAAGCAGTCTATACAAACGCTGTACTTCTTCCCTTCCAGTTGTCAGCTGCGCAGTACTGACTCCGCTCCCAGCTGATTTGTCTGCTCGCCGAGATCGTACCACATATCGATGGCAGAGTGCTGATACAAGCATCTCCTCGATACTGCTCAGACGAAGCAGCGATAGTGAAACAATGTCACGAGTTTGATGCAGCTTTTGCCGCACTGGGCATCTCCAGGAACAGATATGCCATCAAGCTGCCTTTTACGGGAGCAGCAGCTTCAGCAGCCACGAAGTTGAACGCAGAAGGTATACGGACCTTGGCGACTGCAGTGTTCTGTCTTGAGCAGGCAGTTGCTGCGAGTCACTCAAAGTGCTTGTTTATCAGCCCTGACTTCAATGGTATGATGCTGCTCGGAGATTCGAAGAGTCTTGGAGCATATGGCTAACATCTGGAATGTAGAAATCGCGGCATACACTGATCGTTCAAGATGGCCGGACGTGGTCGACCCAGCCCTTGAGGTATATCTGGTCCAATTCGTAGAAGCTCATCAAAGGTCGCCGCGCTTACAGTCATCCAGCATCCAATGTCCTCACGAGTCCTGCAAATACTCGATTTCTTCGCGAAGCAATACGCCAACACTGGTACCGAGCAGCCAATCATGGTCATCGCCAGCCACTTCACTGTCGAAGAAGTCATGGCGATGGCGGAGCTCGGCTGTCAACACATTACCATTAGCGCATCGAATCTCAAAGACCTAGAGCAGCGTCCAGCGCTGCCACTCACGTCAACGACATCGGAATTGCGAAAGTCAGAGCATCCGCACCAGCAGTACAGAAGGTTTGAGCGATTGGCAAAGCTACTTGAGAATGATCCTTTCCTTGGGCCGCTCGATCAGAATATCACTGCTGAGATTGGTAAAGTGGACTATCTTAATGATGGCGGTAGGTCGCTCGATGAGGCTATTGCACGAGATCCGATTGCGAAGACGAGAATGGATGATGCTTTGAAGTTGTTCGCTGATTGCGAGGACCAAGCAAAGGTCGTGATCGAGCAAGAAATTGAGGCGATCGGCAGGTCAGTGTAAGGAAGACATGGCGGCATAGAGTTGGCTGCACGTATTGGGAAGCATTGCTTCATCCAGATTGATACGGCAGAGGTTCAGAAGTGAACGAGCGCACTATGCACAAGCAGAACTTCCCACGATGCGCGACATGATTTTGAAGTCAGCCACTTACTGCATTGCTCTCGAGATGTCAGCTCTAGCTCGCAGTTTTGACTTTGACCAAGCTCTTGGGAATTGTGGCTGAAACATAGAAAGACGTGGTGAACCAAGCATAGCCAAGCGAGGAAGCTAGGCAATGGATCCTCACATTCGTGAGCTGGGTTCTGTCAGGGCTCCATGTCAGCCTTATAGTGATCATTTTCCAATGCCTGATACATATCTTGTTATCGTGGATCGCCCAGGACGACCTGGAGAGTCGTTGACACGCTAGATTCCCTCAATCGCGACCGAACAAAGACTGCTCGACTGAGCTGACCGAGCACTCGGCGCGCATAGCCTAGTCTCTTGTCACGGCTGCTGCGGTCAAACCCTAGACGAAGCACATCATGCTGCTCCTCGGAGGAAAGCATTGCGCTGGCTGAACCGGATAAGTGCTGCGCTATGCCCATACTATAATCGCATGTGATCCTTGTCCGAACTTGATCTGGTAGTCGCTGCATGATCGCGTCAAGAAGTGCACTACGCGGTTGCTAGCAACAGCGTTTGTCTGTATACACTCAATCAGTAGCTTGGCAGTCTATCCACGACAAGTAGACTTTGGGGCACAATTTCGTGAGTCAATTCTTGCCTTCACTCGATTTCATTGCGATGGCTAACCATGGTGCAGGAATCGCAACTACCACAGCATTAGGAGACTTCTGTTCCAACTTCGACTGGGTCACAGCATTCAACGCGTGCATCACGTGCGCTGAGCCCGCAGGCTTAGACGACACATTTGAAGTTGCCGTGGAAAGTCTAGGCTTGGCTTGCGGATATGAGGTTCGATTCTTGGAGCCTGGAGATGATGGTGACGATGGCAGCGTTTCTGCTCTACCCGTGCCTGAAAGGCCGGTGAGCAGTGAAGTGGTGGAGATAGAAACGCAGACTGTTACAGCAGCGCCCGCACCCAGCGAGACTAGTGGCGCGGAGGCTGATGCGACGACTACTCGAGCACAAGACCTACCTCCGTCGGAGACTGCTACTTCGAGCACTGGGACCACGACTCAAGCTGTCCCCACTGAGACTAATGGTTCTCCCAACGAAGTGACAAGTGAAGGTAGCTCTCCTGCAGCGACATCTTCTCCGCAGCCCGACTCAACTGGCACTCCGGACGTTCAATCGTCTTCGTCAAGCAGCTCTTCTGGGCCAAACATCGGTGCGATAGCAGGCGGCGTTGTAGGCGCGGTGGTCGGACTGGCGCTGATAGCTGGTGTGGTCGTGTTCTTTGATCGCAGGAAGAAGAAGCTGAGAGCAAGGGAGCCAGAATACATGGAGCCCAGAGTCCCTGAGATGCAAATGTTTCCGAGTGCTGAGGAAGGAGAGTCGGGCGGCGGGCTGCCGGACCAAAGATATGCTGTAGCGAAGAACTTCTGATGAGAATAATGCTTGTACGACTGTAATGGATTAATGATATGAGTTTGTCTGAACAATCTGGAAATGCCTGTTTGGGGACACCCGAGCGTCAAGGGGAAATGAGCCATGAGGAGATCAGCGAGTCACACGCAAGGCAGAGTGATATTCCTGACCTACGCAACAAACCTAGAGCATGTATATGTCACCACCACTGCACCCCGCCTAAGGAGACGGAAGCTCAAACGGCCAAAGGGCAATTCGCCATTTCTTTCGAGCCGCTGACGAGTTTGAGGATATTCGTCAGGTGACTGTGTTCGAACATGCGCTTCCAAGTGTTCTTGCACGCAGCCTGTTCTGCCTCCGCACTACGGAGCGCGATGCCGGAGCTTGCGTCAATATGATTGATGCGACAGGGTGACGCGTGGGCTTCTAGCGGACATTTCCACATTCTCTGTAGAACCGATGCACGCTCACGTCTCGTCGCTGAGATGGCTAGCTAGCCCTTTGCTTTTCAGAAATCCAAGTTGATTCGTGAAGGAAGTGCTTCTTATGGACCTGGACACGCTTGCTATGTCGATGATGATGTGCCACTTGGTTGTGTTCATAGCATTTTGGACACCGCAAGGCAGGCGCTGACAGTGGTGAGAGGAATAATGTTTCTGCTGCGATCGAGCCGAGCTCAGCTGTATGTCACTGACGGGCCCGAAGCTCTACAGTGGCTTACCGGCAGCCAGCCACTGTACCGTATCGTATGCTCTGGAGAGCGAGCCGAGAGTGGCTGATCTCGCTTGCAATCCTTCTCATACGATCGAGCAACGCTGACTCGTCTTCGTGTATGAAGCAAGAGGTCCCCTTACTGCACGTTTCCATAGTTGGTGTTGCCGAGTTCGTGTACAGCAAACACGGCAAGCCACTTTCAATACATCCAAGCGGACCGCACCTCAAGAGGCTGCCACGTGCGTGTTCAAGCGGCGCCAGGGCGATGCGATATGATCTCTCACTGCCACCTTCTCTATTGGCAAACGATGTTGCGACAAGATGTTGACCCAGTCGTCCAAGCGTGCAGCAAGCGACTTGGTTATGTGCTCAACCTATCTCACAATCAATCGGATCTTTACTTTAGTTATGACAAGCACAAAGCCAAGTGCCACCATTGCCGCAAGTGTCGTCTCGTTGAAGCAGATCCATGCCGAAGTCGGCAGCCAATACTCCTCGTCACCTTCCAGATTGGGCCTAGATCATCCTGCATCGCACCTCGGACACGCCGTCTGCGACACATCTTTGCCTTCTGCTTGGACATCCCTGTCAGAAGCAGGAAGGTAGCTATAAGCTGTGCCATCCAATAATCTACGATGTCCTATGTGTGACAGGGCCGAAGCTGCGTCGTAATTCATTACAAGGTCTTGGGAGTCTACCTTCCCGATATGGTCAATAGACTGATGATGTGTCGCAAAGAGCCGCACTCGCTCTGCCGGTAAGGTTGTGGTCCCTCGTTGCCGAAGAGTCGTACGTATAAGGTAGATAGTCTTGCTTTATCGTGGAGCTGCTCTATCTTTGCCACTCAGCTGGTACTGCCAAGTTTCAGCAAGTACCATGACCGCCATGAGAAAAGATTCACACCAGTGTCACCACATTCACCGAGGACAGAGTCACCACAAGTGGAACAATAACGAGCCGCCAAGATTGTCAGTCGGGTCTGGAGATGTGGTGACTTTTGACTGTATCGATGGCGGGAATGGCCAGATTACAGCGTCATCTACGGTGGATGATTTGACCACATTCGACACTTCCAAAGCTGATCCTGTCTTTGGCCCGGTCTACATCCGCGGAGCAGAGCCTGGGGATGCTCTGGAAGTGGAGGTGATCGATCTGCAGAACGCTACTTGGGGATGGACGGCTGTCATCCCAGACTTTGGGTTACTGGCTGATGAGTTCACCGAGGCGCACCTGAAGATCTGGCAATTGCCTCCAGGCGAGAAGTTCGCGTGGTTGAATGACAAGATCCGGATTCCTCGACAACCATTCATGGGCACAATGGGAATAGCACCTCGAGAGGATGGAGAGTTTTCGACGATTCCGCCAAGAGATACTGGAGGCAATATCGACTGTCGGCATATCACAAAGGGAACGAAGCTTCTGCTGCCGGTACAAGTACCCGGTGCTCTCTTCAGCTGTGGTGACGGTCATGCAGCACAGGGTGATGGTGAGGTTTGTGGCGTTGCCATTGAAACTCCCGTGCAGGCCACTCTCCGTTTCACGGTCAAGAAGCAACAGCCCTGGGTGCAGTCACCTCATTTCGTATGTCCACCAAAGACTGCCGAACCCATATTACCGGACATGGGGACGTACAACACGATGGGAATCGACTCGGATCTGCTAGAAGCAACGAGGAAGGCTGTCCGTGCTATGCTTGGCTATCTGCAGGCCGAGAAAGGCATGTCCAAGGTCGACGCTTACATGCTTTGTAGCGTTGCTGCGGATATGAAGCTTGCGGAGGTCGTTGATATGCCAAATTATGCCGTGGTTGCAAGCTTGCCTCTCAACGTCTTTGTTGAAGATTGAAGGACGAGCGCTTCCGATCGTTGAGGAACTCAAGAAAAGCTGTGACGCTGTCTCCCCCCAAGAGCCGGGACGGAATTGAGCTTCATTTGGTGATCCTACACAGGGATGTTCTGCAATTCGGGACAGCGAGCTCTGCCATGATGGTATCAGAGAAGGGCCCGCATTGCGCAAGCAGTTGGGTGGTCCGCAGGCCACTAAAGCTTCAGCTTTGCAAGCCCCGGGCCGGGTCGAAGGGTTCGACATCCTGAAGCAGAGCCAGTACGGCAAGCATTCGATGCCGTGGAAGGTCTAGGGATCCCGAAGAGGTTCTGCATAGAGTGTAGAGGACGAGTGCAGGGAGCCTCGAATAGCTGAAGGACACGTTATGGTTGCGTGGAGGGTGCATTGGGCGGCATCGTTGCCACGCCATGAAGGCGGGCGTGAACGCTCACACAGAATGGCAAACTCAGCTGGTGTGGCATTCCATATAGATACAAATCCATCTATGGCGTCGCAATCCAGATCCCGTGCAGACGTGAAGTTTGAGAATGCTCCGCGGCCTCGTAGAACTAGTCGTGTTCCGATTGCCAAGTCCGCGGCGAGATCCGCTCGCTCGTTCGCCATCTCTCGTCGACAACGACCACAACACTATAGAACTAGCGGACAGGGTTCACTCTCTTCCAACGCAAAGTCATCCTGATGAGTCCGTCTTGCCGTGCAGTCTCATCTAGGAAATTCTATACATAGATGTAGGCACCAGACCAATCACGATCTCCGAATCGTCCGCGTATGCCACTTCGCTTCCGCTGAAGGATCAACACACTGAAACTGCTTCTTCACTCGTACGCTCTGGACGCGGGTGTCGCGGTCCAATCGACGTCTGTGTGTGACTGGTGAAACGCACGGTCGCTTGACTGCATAGAGCGTGGCGATTTATACAAGTCACTGAAGACTCAGCTGGTCTTGTTTTGTGATCGAGCACACGACGATAGCCTTGCCAGACGAACTAACAATTTAGACACCATGACGAGCAAGCTTGATCGCAAACGTGCGGCAGCTACGGTCCCGCAAGCAGACAGGCAAGCACCATCTCATTATCGCGACGATCCTGATGCAGTATCACTACACACGACGAGAAGCGACTACGATTACGACGATGTGCCAGAATTGCCCTCCTATGTTGAGAGTGCAGCCGCCGATGCCACTGTCACTACGAGCAATGCTGCGTTAGCTATCCCGCCTGATTGGTATCGCAGCATTGCCCAGCCCACGATCAATCGTGGCAATCGCAATGCCTCTTCCTCTCAAGCTGTATCGATAGGCTGCGAGACCAGCGTCCGCATGGAAGAGCGTCTCATGGATGCTACGGCCCTGCACGAATACATCACGCACTACATCCGCAAACTGCCACCTCGGCCTATGGTGAGAATACAAGGCTGGCATTGGCAGAATCGCCAGCGGACGAACAAGAAGAAGGAGAAAGAGCGAGTCTTTGATTTCGACATCGTGCTGAGTCTACAGCCTTTCTTACAACCAGGAAGCAACTCAGACTGGTGGTCATCGTACACTGTCGACAACAGTGACAAGGCCCATAGGGGCAGTTTCCGACAGACAAGAGCAAAGGGTTACAAGCACGACATTGAGGTTGGAGAGGACCCGAAGCCCGATCTCGAGGCGTGGTGCAGAGAGTTCTGCGAGAGCAGCAGCTGGCTCAAGGTCTTCCGCATATCGCGCAATGTGGCTGGCTTGGAGATCGAGCAGATCAAGACACAACTCGAAACGCTCGTCAAATCAACTCATTACCGCGGCCATATCGACATCACTTTCCCAATAGTGGATAAGAACGTGGACATATACTCGCCGCATTGGATGAATCAGGCGCGAATCACATGGGTACGTTGGCTGTTCTACTTGACGTTCCTGTGGCTCATCACCTGGCCGATTCTGTTCTTCATGACGAAGAGGTGGTCAGTGTACAATGTTCAATGGCGGTGGTCGCAACAAGAAGGTGCTGTCAAGCGATACGCAACCATCAGCGAAGGAGATTGGTTGAAGCGGCATGCCAACCTGATCCAAAGCCTGGTCATGGACAAGTATCATGGCGACGCGACGGAGCTACCCACCGATGTCAGTGTGGACACTGAGAGGAGGAGGTCTGAGATTAGGGTGCCGCAGGTGCGAGTAGGAGGCGGTGGCATTGGTGCCGCTGTCAGTCTGTTGCAAGGAGGTGTGAGTGTATGGAATCAAGCCAATGGTAGGGGCGATGCTGGTTGGGGTGCCGATGAGTGTTAGGTCAGCTCTTGATGAGTCTGTCATGTGCCCAGTTTTTCATGCATATGGTCTCGCAGTCTCGATGTCGTCTCCAATTTACCTGTGGGAACTGCGATCTGGGCGACGAGAGATTCCAGAGTAGTACATTCCACTCAGTATCTTGGTCTCGATGTAGTACGATCAGCTTCGGGCTGCTCAATCACCAGAGAAATTAGTCGCTAGATGCCTCACAATCTACCTGGAAGGATCTCAAAAACCAGGAACTACATTGAGACTCGGAATTTCCATCACTATTTCGACCGGCGCGACTTCTGGCGAACACACGAAGAAGCCCTATCGGCTGTCCTAGATGACGAACTTTGACCCGACGAAGGACGGTACTAGACGGCCTGGCATTTGATTCTGAATCTCAAACTTGGCGCGCCAGCCCGTGCAGTGTCCAGTCAGCAGGACCTGCGCATCCAAAGCTTTGAGATCTGCCGCCGTACTTTGTACATGAGCTGGCTCAGCATCAGCGAGATGGTAGCCGCCCATAACAGCGTATAAAGGAGTACCAGCACCGAGCTCCACTGCATGTCTAGAAGCGTTCACTACGCCAGCGTGACTACAGCCCGTGAACACAACGATGCCTTTGCCTGTAGCAGAAATCAGCCATGCTCTACCATTACCAATGTTGGACTTACCCTTCACTTTGCACATCAAGAGACGTTCATCCTTCATCAACGAGTCATCGACCCAAGCTTTGTCTTGAAGTCTGACTCCATATTTGAGTCCTTTCTCGTAAGGCGTCACACGTGGGATCTCCCCAGATATAAGGAACATATCGTCCAGTACGGAATGAGGTTGGTTGCTCTTGCGGATTTCTCCACCGGCCGCCTCGATCTCTTCGAAGCTAGGATCCTTACCCAGTGCTATGGTCTGACCAACAGATGGCGCTTTGACACCTCTCAGATAAGGCCGGCCTGGATGCAGGTCCACGATCGGTTGAGGGCCTGCTGTGCCGGCTTTCGTGCGAGCCTCATCAATCATGCTCAGCACTTTCAGCATGCCACCAGAATGGTCTCGGTGCCAGTGAGATAATTGAATCAACTCGATAGATCCTAGATCAGCTCGAAGCCGCTCAGCGTTGAGCTCGAAAGCTCGCTCCTCGGGTCCAGTGTCGAATAGTATCGTGTGTCTTTGCTCATCTTTGACTCCAGTAATCATCAGCGACAGGCCATGGGCCGAGCAGCAGATGTTCTCCATTTTCGCTACTCGATATGGTTCGCTATTGGGGTCTGGCTGCTCGGGCTCTTCACGGAATGCGATATCCCTCAAGTTGCCGCTTTGAGTGACTCCAGGATTGGGTGAGGCTGAGATCGGATCTAGCTCGTTATCGATGATGACGAGGATCTCGACTGAATCGAGCTCTACTAGGTTGGCCATATTGTCGAGACTGGTGGATTAGTTGAACAACGAGTAAGAGCCCGTTCGGTTGCACCGTATAGCTCAGCATATAATGGTGGATCCAGTCTCTTTTAGCGCATATTACACTTCGTACTATAATTCAGAGCTTTACGGCGTGCGCGTTCGGTGACAGTCGTTATGCGTGTAGGGGTGGATCCAGTCTAGTCCATAATTATCGTAGTATGGCGTCCTTCAACATGCGACGCGGCGACAGGCACAAATCACGCGTCTTATTACGCTCGCCAGCGAAGGCGTCTATGTACACTGTCCGCATTCTATTCGAAAGCGAGCTCAAAATAATCTTCTACTATCGCGACTGCTACCACTATAGCAATCGCCTCGTTTCGCCGCGCGATAGCATACCGCTTCCGTTGCACAACACGGCCCTCGTCGTCTTTATCAGAGGCGTCGTTAGTGTCCATCTTGTGGGTCCGTATAGCCTTGCGACAGCACTGGAGGTCCTTCTGTGCAGAAGACGATTTAGCGCCAAATTGAGTGACACCTTGCCTATTACAGGGTATAATTACGACGATCTCTACAGGACCCACTGCTAGGCTTTACGGGACTCTTATATACTAATCTATACGGTAATGACCCGAACGCGACGGCCGTATAGCCTAGAATCCACCGTATATCCGTATATCCTGAGCTATACGCTGGCAACCGAACGGGCTCTAAGCTTGTTGAAAGCAGCTCAAGTAACTTAATGTGTTGCGGCACCGATGAGGTAAGCAATGCCGCTTTGCCGAGGAGATCACTTGTGCTGAGCTGGAGTGCAATGTGCTTGGATACGTTGCTTGTATTACAACTCGCGGGAGCAGCGCTAGAGATGACAGAGTCTGCCCGTTCATTCAATATGCATAAGCAGAGGCCGGGCCACATCTGCCAGTTTTCCTGCCCACTGTCAATCACTGTGTTCCTCCTCAAGCAGTGAATGTCGTTGGTTCTGCTTTAGTGGTAGCCTCTGAAATAGTCTCGATCGGAGGTGCTGTAGCCGCAGGGTCGGCAGTGGACTTGGACTCACGAGCAGCGTCTGCTTCTCGATAATAGCCTCCATAGCCCCCGCCGCTTGATCCTATAATTGATAGTCAGTGACGAAAGGCGTGGTAACAGAATGTTGATCGACTTACCTCCATAGGATCCGCCTCCAGAGCCTCCACTGTATCCGCTATCGATCAAGTCAGCAACAGCAGCTAATGTAGGTATGGTGCTGATACGAACCCATAGCTTATTCCTGAGCCGCCCGACGAACCTAGAAGGCTGCCATCAGCAAAGATCGCCTTGCGGGTTGTTGCATGATTCGTTCCCTTACCTCCATATGATCCTCCACTGCCGCCCGATCCCCCAGACGATCCTCCCGAATAGGAGCCTCCGCTGTAGCCGCTTGAAGTCGTCAGTATTAAGTAGAAGTCGACAGCTTTGCTTTCACCTACCCATAGCTGCCTCCGGAGCCTCCCGACCCACCTGATCCGCCGTACGAGCCGCCTCGAGATTGTTAGTCAGATATCCGGCAGTCCATGCATAGCTTGAAGCATACCTCCGCCGCCGCCGCCGCCACCAACACCGCCGCCTATTCAGGTTGTCATTAGTGAATGCACGTTCCAAGCTGCGTTGTGCGAG
The DNA here is from genome assembly GCA_024114885.1 of Septoria linicola. Taxonomy (NCBI): domain Eukaryota; kingdom Fungi; phylum Ascomycota; class Dothideomycetes; order Mycosphaerellales; family Mycosphaerellaceae; genus Septoria; species Septoria linicola. The sequence continues at coordinate 1,130,842 of CP099420.1, forward strand.
TATGTGCTCGCTCATTCATCTACTGAAGAGCCCACTCCCTGGGGGCCGCCTCAAATTCAAGCTTGCTTGATGTCTACTCGAGACCATAGACCTGCGTAGCTTCCGGGTGACAAAGCCAGGGTCTGAACTGTAGGATACGACTTACCACCTCCAGATCCTCCTCCTGCTCGATGTCAGTCGCAAGCTCGACACGAACAACAACGAAGTGTACTCACCGCCACCTCCGCCGCCACCGCTTGAGCCGCGATACAGCACGTCCCAATGATTGCCCTCCAATGCATACACATTACCTTGTGCATCTCTCCACTGCCTGGCACCATCACTCCTGGTTGCGATTTGGGTATAACGTCCTTGGACGAAACCAGTCAGGCCCTGGTTTAGCCTGAAGTCAAGCTTGTAACCATTCGCATGGGAGTATGTGCCGCTCTGATGACCACTTTCAGTGCCACCCGTGATGGTCAGCTGACAGCCACATGCTTGCTTGAGAGCGATGGCGCCATTAATTGTTGAGGCGAGAATGCCATTGAGCGTGGTTTGAGGCGCCTGAGCATTGATGCCGATGCCAGCAGAGCTGATGCGTTGCCGGGCTTGAGATTCAGAGAGCTTCTGTGCGGAGGTCAAGCCAATTGTGGCGAGGCCTGCAGAGACGAGGACTGAGAACTGAGACTGATGTCAAAGTGGTCCTTAAGACAAAGTGTCGGAAAATCATTCTTACCTTCATGGTCGCGTGATGGCAGTTGGCTCTTTGTGAACACTGTAGGCTGGAAATTTCTGACTTCTTATGCTGCTTCAGTTAAGTACCCACTGACACACATCAGTCTTGATCGACTTTCGCGTGACCGAGTCAGGAAGGTATGGCCAACGGACACGTTGAAGGTCATTAGCGGTGCAGGCATTCGCCTATGGTGAGCAGAACTGTACAAGCGCCAGGAACATTGTGATAGAAGATGCAAGAGGTCGTCCCTTGACTTCTAGCTGGGATTTGTGCATGCACGAGCGGCCAGTGATGAGACTGCCAGTAGTAAGCCATAAGTGGAAGAACGTACTAACCTTGTGCGTTCGTTCGGACACGAGACTGGTTGAAAGTGTGTCGGATCCAACGAGCTTCGCTATAAGCTTATGCAGACCTTTCGCTTCTGTGTGTCGAATTAAGCTATGCTGTGAAGATCCTTCGACCTTGATCTGCAGTGCCAAGAAGTCCAAGACTGCCGTGGGAAGCTGAATGCAATGCAACGCTACTAAGACGCGCAACGAGATCTTGCTCTTGTAGCCTCTTGTGTGAGATTCGCCAGCACGCCGGAGAGTAGCTCCTATAGCTGCATATTTGGAGCATGGCGGCAATGGCTATTCACTTGCTAGCTGCATTGGTCAAAGTCCCTTCGTCTTGCTCCTCTTCGATCACTTCCAGATCATGCTCATCATTCGTAAGTTTCGTGAGGGGTATAGTTTCGTCACGTTCATTCTCTGCCTTCCGACCATGTATTCACCTCCTTTTGATTTTATTTGGTAACAACGCAGTGGTCACGACACACCCAAGCGTGATACCTCCTGCCATGTAGAGGAACGTCTTCAGAGTCTCTGGATCCTTGAGACCATCCTCGCTCTGTATCGACTGTGCAATGAGAGGTGCAAGAATGGAGAATAGTCGTCCCCAGGTTGTAGCCAGACCCGTCGCAGTGCCACGAATATCCGCCGGAAACACTCCAGGAGTCCAGCCATAGAGCACGGCATTGAACATACTCTGGAAGAAATACTCCATGATGTTTAGTCCAATATTGGAAGCCTCGGAGTTGACTGTGCTGAATATGATGATCGATAAGCCCATCAAACCTGAAGAGAGAACCATGGTCCACTTCTGACCCAGTCTCGACACTCGCACAAGCATTGCGCCGAGCACAACTCCCAGAATTCCTGGCGCGTATATGGCGATGTAATTGCGATATGTCCGACGAAGTGAAACATCGACCTCGGAATTCTTGATGGCAATAATCTTCGGGAAGTAGTATCCAGCTAGCGTAAAGCCCCAGAAGTCGAAGATGTATGTCAACCAGACCAGGACGGTCACTACGATCATTTGCTTCCCCTGGAATAGTTGCTTGTAGCGTCCTAGCTCTTTCTTGGCTTGACTTTTCCAGTACTTCTTGTCTGCGTATTCGACTCTGCCAGAGAATGCAGACTCAGAATCGTCCTCTGTATCGGCTCGCTCGAAATCGCTGAGCTTGAGATTGCAGACCCTGTTGTTCGACTTTGCTACAGCCTCCAGCACCTTGATAGCCTCTGCGTCGCGCCCGTGGCTAAGCAGAAACTTTGGCGACTCCTGTATCGTGAAGATGACGAATCGAAGCAGAAAGACCATAACATTGACAGCGCCAAGTGTATAGACCACATATCTCCAACCCATGTTCTGCGCCGATGTACAGCACGCTTCACCCTCCGCAACATTATAACAAGAAGGTAGCGCGTCGGCTTCGCTAAAGTTGGGCGAGCAGGAATGCGAAGGCACGAACGCATATGCTATTGCGCATGTCCCAACAACGCCGATAGGTTGGAAGATCGAAAGCATCGCGAGAAGGAATTGGCGGTCCGATGGGAGGAACTCCAGGCAAATGGTTGTATCCACTGGAATGTTACCGCCAATGCCGAAGCCGATGAACACTACCAGGACGAGGAATTGGCCATAGGTGCTTACGCCTCCCAGGGCAATGCCAAAAGCACCACTGATGAAGCAGGTAAGGTTGAACACCCATCTTCTACCAATGACATCTCCCATGATGCCCCAGAAAAAAGCACCGACCGTCAGCCCCGCAGAGAAGGCTACTGATATATTCCCAGACTCGCCATCTCCAAAGCCTAGCTCTTGCTGCAGAGGTCCTAGCACAAGGCCAAACGCCTGCGCCCACAGCAGGTCCAGAAGATAGCCAAATCCACATAGCAGCCACACAAACCATTGGTACCTTCCCATTCCATGGCTATCGATCTCTGCGTCCACCAAGCGGTATTTCTTCTCCATAGCCGTGAGGGCATTGCCCTCTGTATCGTACCCGGGCATCTCGACGCCGTGCCCATCGCGAATGTCTTGTGACAGAGTACGTTCACCCATGAGCCCACGACCCTCTTCCCGAGACCCAGAACGACGTGTATCATCTCTCCTCTCCTCCGCTAGCAGCGGCACACTCGAGTCCTGTCTCTTGAACGTCATGTTTGGGACTGCTGGAAGTATGCTTGGCTGCCAGCCAACTATAATAAAGGGACAGTCGTGCTTACAACTCTGGCGGGGTATGGTAAGCTATAAGCGATACCACGCGGCAGGAATTTGCACGCCAGTCACCAAGTTCGCTGCCGCTGCTCACGAGATACAAGATCTGTGTCGATCGGTACGATCGCGTGAGCTAGCGCGTTGTGGGCGGGTCGTCTATAGATTGCCTTTCCAGCCGCAAGATTGACGCGGACACATCGACTGGACAATTCAGCTTCAGCAATACGAGGTATAGTCATCGCACTGCAGACATGTCATGCAGAACTGGATGCGTGCAGAGGTCATTCTGCACCTGCAGTGCAGATGACATGGGAACGTTGTGCAAACGTGAGTGGGGACGAACATGTTTCGGGAGCAAGCTCAGGGAACACATGATGACATTTCGGCGGAGAGCGGTCCGTGCCATGCTGAGTGAAGACGTTCCCCCCAGTACAAGACCGCAAAGAATCGAGAGCGAAAAGATCTCATCTACCATTGTTGGAAAATCCCCGTAGTTACCACACCTTGTGTCAACTACAATAGAGGTATTGAGCCTTCGTCTGCCCATCGCTTTTCGCTGAAACATCGCTCGTCCCCGCGTTCCTGACGACTTCCGTCAAGCTCTGCCTTCCATGCCTCGTACTCCCCAAATTTCTTCTCGGCATAATCAGCGAAATCGAAGTCTTCGTCCCCGGTGGCGATGTGCTGCTGGATCAACGCCCATATGCCCCAGCGAAATCCAGGAACTCCACGAAACAGATCGACCTGCTTATGGAGCAACTCGACTTCGTCTGGCTGGTCTGCATCCGAGCTGTGTACTCCATACTCGTCATGGTTTCTCGACCGGACGTAGTATTTGAGGAAGTCTCGACGCTGAGCTTGAGTAGGTAACTTGGAGTAATCGCACTCAAAGCCCGCCCATTCGCCGAAATGATTCGCAAGCTCGAATGCGGCGGGTGCAGGCACGGCGTACTCGTAGTCTATCAGAGAGATACTCCTCCGAGAGTCTTCATCGGACTGTGATCCGGACGACGGAGCACGGATGAGGTTCCCAATAGTGGGTCACAGTGTGCGAAGACGAGATCTCGTCCTGGTGCATCAGGTTTCCCGACGAGCCTTTCCACGATCCATGCAAACTCTGCACGGAGATATTCTCTGCTTCGCGACTGCGTGAGGACTTCGTCTGGAGTGAGACCTATCCATTGAGTTATCACGCTCCATAGACTGGGCTTCATCCATTGCTGCGGCTCAGAATCATTGCCGTTGGACAGTAGGTCTACATCGGGTTCCAGTGAGCTGATAGCTGACAACGGAAGCGTCCTATGCCATTAGCCGAATGTCTCTGCTGTGCTTCGATATACGTCCGGCTTCGAGAGGTCATCTGTACTGCAGACGTCGCCCGGGCAGAAGCGGTAGACAATGCCATTCTCGAAACGAGCCAGAAGAGGCGATGCAAGGCCCTTGCTAGCAAGCAGTGCGTGAGTCTTGATTTCCCGTTCACGGTCGATCAGGATCTCCGTGTCCTGGCCATAAGCTCGCACCAAGACAGCACTTTCATTCCCTTCCGCATCTTTCTTGGTCACTTTGGCCAGAATGTTCGTCTTGCCCTCTGTGAATCGCGAAAACGAAACGTTGTTGCGATCGTCAGCAAACGTAGAATCCATCGCTTCGACTATGGCCAGAGACGATTGCTCGACATTGTCGGGATCACAAGAGAGCTGGATGCGCGGTACAGTATCGTCGTCCCACGGCTGGGAGTTGCTCTGCTTGTCCATTGAGGGCGATAGTGCTTGCTCGTGAATCACGTCCAGATCGAGTTTTCTTGTCGAAGTGGTGTCGAAGGGACTGTCAGACAACGGAATTATTGAGCACAGGTGAAAGAGTCTGTACGATGACGTGTAGCTAGACAAGGCAGTGGCACTTTAGCAACGCAGGAGCAATACCATTCCCCGAATTCTCGATTCAGCCATTACGTGGTTGCTGTTCTGGGTAAGCGGAGAGAAAAGCTTACCTCGCATCATCATGCTGACCGAATCACCACTGTCTAGCATCGCATGGCCACAGATGGCTTGTACTGATTAGGGTACGGTAACGCGGCAGTCGAGTAGCGCGATCTTCTATGGCGATTTCAACAGAAGCTCTGACTACCATCGCAGCTTGTGGCTTTTCTCAACTGTTCAACAGCGTCTGATCGGCAGAATTCATGATGGACATCACTGCCGATCAGTCACCTAGGCAATTTCTACATGACTATCTGCAATGTTGGTTACTGCTCTGTCCTGGAGCAAGTAACTCACGAGGCTCGTCTCAAAAGTCGATCTACGAAAAGGCCATGTCTGCTAGTGATGATGAAAAGCAGGATGCAAACACAGAGCCAGAAACGCCACATGAACAGAATGAGCCAGCAGAAGGTGGATGGCGTGTCTGGTATGTCCCATCTACCCAGATCTGGGTATACATTGTGTGTCTAATAGTCCAGGCTTGTGGTTTTTGGAGCATGGTGCGGTGTCACCGCCGCTTCTGGCTCTCGCTCAGCACTCGGGACCTTTCAAACTTATGTGCTGAACAATCAGCTTGCTGATATGGATCCGAGTTCGGTTGCCTGGATATTTTCTTTCTACACATTCAGTTCACTTGCCTGGGGTCTGTTCGTTGGTCCTGCCTTTGATCGATTTGGCTCAAGGTGGCTTCTGCTCGTGGGCAGCATCATTTTGTGTGGTACCTTCTTCATAGTTGGAAGTTGCACGCAATACTGGCACTGTAAGTTAGACTCCGTATTAAAGGCGGTATAGTGATCGACAACAGTAGTTGACCTTTCATACAGTCTTCCTCGTCGTAGGGCTATTAGGTGGCACTGGATCGTGTTTTGTGCACACAACGTGCTACGGCTGTGTTGGACAGTGGTTCGAAAGTAAGCGTGGCACTGCTTCTGGAATTGTTGCGACTGGTAGCTCGGTTGGCGGAGTGGTCTTCATTCTTAGTCTGGAAAGCCTGGTCTCGAAGATCGGATTTGGATGGAGTGCCCGAGTGGTGGCTTTCATCATGCTTTTTTGTAAGTGGTCAGCACCGAGAATGTAACCTGGAAGCCTTCATTCCAGATCTTCAGATCATCGACCGTCAGCCTAACTGCTGCCGGTATTGGGTTCCTGGAATGGGGTCAGTGTTAATCAAGAGCACTTGCGATTCTCCCGCGACTGATGATCTGAGAACAGGTTACTTTGTGCCGACTGGCTATCTTTCAAGTTATGCGCTTGCTCAAGGCTTTCCAACAGCAATATCTTATCAAGTGCTCGCCATATTTTTCGCCAGGTCTGGTTCATGATCTTCCAGCCACAGAACTATGCTGACTATGTTTTTGGCAGTGCATTCTTCGGCCGTTTGGTTCCTGGATTCGTGGCCGATCGTTTGGGCAGATTCAACACATTGATTGTCACAGTCGTAGTCTGCACAATATTGCCATTCGCGCTTTGGCTACAAGTTGGGAGCTCTGAAGCACTACTGATACTGTTCAGTATACTCTTTGGCTTCTGGAGCGCCTGTGACACGAGTTTGACTCCGCCATGTCTTGGCCAGCTGTGCGACTCGAAGGGCGGTACTATGCCGGAGCTTTCGCTGCATCCAGCTTTGCGTGAGTTGTCAGACGTGGAACTTTCTAATTCGGTAGCTGATTTTAGCTTCCTAGGCCGCTCACGTCGCTTCCCATTGCTGGAGCATTAATAAGTGCCACAGGGGGACAGTATTGGGCTCTCGTTGTCTTCACGGGACTTTGCTACGGCGTGGCTGCAGTCTGTTTTGTGGCTGCGCGTGTCAAGGCTGTAGGCTGGAACTATCGGAAAGTGTTCTGATGCAGTGGTAGAACACTTGAGTTTGGCCAGACACGAGTGTAGAAGCTGATGTTGACAGGAGGTCTCCGATTCTCATCTCACTCCCCCGGCTAAGCGGTCGTGCGGGAACGTCCGAGAGTCCGAGACTGATCACGCTTCTCCCAATCGAGCCATCGCACAATAGCCACTTTTGGTAGCTCGAGAAAAAAGTTAGCATGCATACCACGTATTCTTCACGTAGAGAAGCGCGTCATCACAGCACGATGGAGCTCTGGGCTCTACGTTTGACCGTTTCCGGAGCCGATCATGCGGCTTGATGCCACCACGCGTAATGAGGCACACGAGCACTCATGGTCGCGTAGGTGTAGCTTCACAAGTCTGAACATGGGCCTCGCATTCTCTACAGTACTCTTCACTCTTATCAATCAAGAGGAAGGCAACTATGCTTCAAGACAACAAAGCATCGAGCTGGCTCTTTCCAGTAGCGGATCTTCGTGCGCTGAGTGAACGAGAGTATCATTACAATGCGTATTCCAACACGCTTCTGGACCAGTACATGCAGCCGTACGTTATGTTCTCGAAGCATGTCATGCTAAAATTCAACACTAACTGCAGTGTAGGTTCTGGCGCTGGCTGATTGAATACGTTCCCACGTACGTGACTGCTTCGACGATATCGTTGTGCGGGCTTGTCTGCAATGTGATGGCTACCTGCATCACGGTATACTACGCGCCGACTCTGACAGAGCCATTACCGGCATGGTTGAGTATCACGAATGCTGTGAGCATATTGTATGTTCCAGGCAGCGCACTGCTCATTGATACCTGCTGATCCTATGCTTGTGCTCAGTCTCTACCAGACGTTCGATGGACTGGACGGCAAACAATGCTTCCGCACGCAGGACAGCGAGATGGAGGAGTATGCAGACCATGCCGTCGACTCCATCTCAGTGACGCTCAATGCTGTTCTGCTCGCTGCTGCGTTGCAATTAGGCGACTCTACATTCCTGCTCGGTACCAACTTCTTACTCGCCATGACTGCCTTTTTCGCAGCCCACTGGGCGGCTCAACGAACAAATTCACTGGTCTTTGGATCCATCGACGTTACGGAAGCTCAATGGGTTATGATCGCGATCCACATCGCTAACGCAGTGGGCGGCTCAACCCTCTGGGACACAAGTATTATGCCCATATTATCAGTGTCGAGCAGGGAGGTTTTGGCGATCTCTTCAACAATCCCGCTCTTTTTCGCCATATATGAAAATTCGAAGCTGGCCCTGGACCTGCAAGACACTCCTCTTGAGACACACGGAATCCGCATTCCTCGCTCACGATTCTCTATACGTCCACTCCGGACATATGCTGTGATTGTGTTCGGATCGATGTTGTGCTTCGCATGTGGCCTCCTCTCTGTTCTTACAGTCCCTACACTGCTGATCGTTGGCTTGAGTCTTGGTAGAGCTGGTACTCGATTGATCCTGCAGAAATTCGTCAGGCGTCCTGGGCTCGATCTTGACGCTGCCGCCTTCGCTCCGCTTGGCCTGTCCGTCCTCCATATCTTCTGTGGTGACGATTTTGGACTGTTCTCGCAGAGTGCGTGGCTCATTGCCCTGGCTCTCACATTAGAAGTGTTTTGGTTTCACACACGGGCAATGTTGGACCTCAGCACGGCGAGGAACATCGACATCTTCTACATCAGGCGTCAATCTGGGGAGAAAAGGCCACAAAGTAATGGATTCTACGTCAGTAACGGAGAATTCACAAAAGTGAAACGAAACTGGGACAATTTTGCCGCTGACCACAAGCGAATGAAGGCCACCTATGACCGCAGTAGTCGATAAGTTGGATGCTTGATTACAGGACCGATCTCAGCTGGAATCACTCTTCCACGATTCGAGCTGCAATTGGTGCTCATCTGGTAAACGAACATGAGTGGCAAGTGCTTTGCGAATGGCTATGGTATGAGCCAGCCTCCGCACTCGGATCATGAATGAGCCAAGGAATAGGCTTCAGGCACAGGGCATCCTAAGCATGACTCCTGTGCGCCGAGCCAGCCATAATCTACCGCATGTCGCTGGAGATTTGACGACTTGGATCGTGACCGCTTTCCGATAGGAGGTGAAACTGGCATTTTGCTCGTCCTTAGAGTATTTCAAAAGTCACCACAGACGATCAATAATCCCGTAAGCATCAAGGAAGACCGGACGTGGGATTGACCTCCAAAGCTCTAACAGCACTGCTTGCCTCAGGCACAAAGAATGACCATACGAGGCTCCACCATCGCGTGATTAGCGAGTGGAGAGGATCGGATTGCATTTCTACTCTACTGAAGTGCAAACACACTTACAGCTATGGTCAATGAGGGTCAGGTTCCGCTTGTAAGTGGGTTCAGCAACGACGAAAAGTGGCAGGCCATAAGACGAGACATTGAAGCCTGGTACCAAGTTCAGGTAGCGGATCGTGGCCAATGTGACTTCCAACGGCTAGGCGATGTGGTACTTCACGCCCAGTACGTCTTGATACCATCGGAAGACTCTCTTGAAAAGACCGACCTTGATATGGTTTTCGTATGGTACAAAAAGAACGGCAAAGACGACACGATATTCCTATATCTTCTGGACTCAGACATGCCAGACGACCTAAACCAGCGGCTGCTTGCGAGAGGAGCTATGTTAGAGTCGAGAGCGCATTGGATGTGGTGCAATCTGAACGACAGGACTGGGCACTCATCAGAACCCTCAAACATAAATGTCAGACTCATGCAACACCAGGGTTCAACGAAGCAAGATCTCCCGGTCGTGGGTGATGCAGCGACGCAGCAACCACGCACTGTGTGGCACATTGCCGCTCTCCGATCTGGCACGGTCCTGGGTTCCTGTGTGCTCAACACAACTGTAGACTCTGACTCTGGCCGCTACACTATAGTTGGCGGGCTGTTCAACATGAAGACTGAAGCCGAATTTCGCCGTCAAGGAGTCGGCCTTGCCCTTGCTAGGTTCGCTTGCGATCTTGCAATCGATCTCGGCCTGCGACATTTATACTTGAATGCTTCGAGGGCGGGAGAGTCCGTGTATAGAAAAGTTGGATTCGAATCGATGTACCCAAGCTGGACGTGGAAGCTCCCGGGGCAGCGATCGATATCGTAGACAATTAAGACTTTTTATAGCACGCTGAGCTTCACCTAGCAAGCAGTTCTCGGTAGACCGGGTGACGCTTTTTGCCGATTCATGATCAATGTAGCAAGTAAAGAGGCTGTATGATCACTTCGCGACTCCAGCGCATTTGTGATCAATGACGCACGTCCTCGACAGAAACGCGCAGCACGGGAGTCTCAAGAAAGAAGTCTTCAAGATTCAGACATCTACAATGATTTCCGCTCTTCACATCACCTCCCGGCACATCCACATACCCAGTCCCTCCACCAATTTTTCTTTTGGAACTCATCGGCCTCGTAGATCTCCCTGATTCCCTTCTTCGAAGCCCTCGACTCCCGTCCGCCTGTTCCAGCAGAGCTCGTAGACTTTTTCCAAGCCCACTTCTTCCCGAGCATATGCGTAGACTCGTCATCCTCGTCATCTTCAAAGAAGCAGGCAGGATATTGTGCATTGCTGTCTCGTCTAAGCAACGAGCCAAAAGATGTCCGAGGTCCAGGAGTAGGAGCTAAAGAAGGCGAAGCGATCGACACTGTAGTATCGTCTGACCAGCGGCTTTGATACGCTCCGCCAGCAGAAGGCGGCGAGATGGCGGTAGTGGAGGTCGACGCAGTGCTGCGGCTGCCGCAGCTCGGCGTTGAGAATGGTTTGTTCGAAGACAAGATACGTAGAGGTATGGGCGCACGCTGTTTGGCAAGTCGAGCCTGGAACGAGTTGATGCTGTCGTTTCGTGTGCGCACAGACGAGGAGATACTTTCTTTTCGTGGCCGGTAAGTGGTTTCTGGAAGTGACCCGACACTACTTGCAGCGCTTGCGGACGATGGAGGATCGAAATGTGTCATCAATGGTTGACGTGGTGGTGTCACTTCCTTGATTACTGGAAAAAGTGTGTAGCCTCTACTGAGAGTCGCCGAGGGTCGAGGCTGAGAGGGAGGTGATATTGGGATCAGAGGTTGATCTGGTTGAGTATTTGTGGCAGCGCGAGGCCTCATCGTTGTGGCAGCTTGTCTAACTACTGCGTTGGTACAAGGACTTGGTGTTGCTGGAAGACCAAAGTCAAAGTGCTCGGCGGCAGCGTTGATCTTGGGCGTTGGTGGTGGTGGCTCAGGAGTGCCGCTCGTTGCAGGAGAGCGATCTCTCATGTAGTAATCGAGTATTCCGATGGAGACTTCTGACTGCCGTGTAGACGCAATACTGGGCGATGGCTTTCGCTTTTGACTGTGAACTCCAGGACTGCGCTGCCACTCTACTGCTGGCCCACTGTCAACCACGCATGGGTCTGGTACCGCCTCGCATGATTCTGAGCTTGCTATACGGCATTGCGTCGATACTATGGTTGCTTTCTCATCCCGAGGTCGTTTCGATGGGATGTTGAGGGGCGTTGGCTGCAACGCGCGCTCACTACTTTTAGGTAGCCTGACGCGTTCTTCTCTGGGCTCATACTGCGACCGTCTTGTAGTAATCTTGTGAGGGATGGGGCTCCAATCTTCTGAATACTGTCTTCTCGTAGCCATCTTGGAACGATGCCAGCCTGGAAAAGCACGTGAAGCGTGAGTAAGAAAATCTGCAGTAAGCGCGATCACGAACGGCGCCATCGCGCTCGAAGCAGCGAGCTACATTCTCATATACTAGCACTGGATCCGCCACAGAGGACTTGAGAGAGGAATGCAGACCTCCTCGATGTGTCAACAGATGCCAGGAGTACCGAGCACCAGGTCAGGACACCCAGAAGGTGGGTGAGAAAAGCTGTGTGCTTTCTGACGCTCGATTGCCCGTAGGAGTCTTGCAAGGTGCTCGAGTCTGAATGGTCCACAGGCTGGAAAGACATGACCCGACCAATCAGATCGTCCATTGCATTGTACCAGTGGCCCGGGTCAGGTAAAGCAAGTCTTACATTTCTCAATGCCTGAAAACATGGAGAATTGTAAACAAAAGTCTCCAGATCGCAGGCTGCAAAGTCAGTAATTGATCTGTGGACGTTTCTGGTGGAAACGACACCGCACATGAAGATACAACACGAGTTGGTGAAGTTCGAAGTCTGACTACGACTAGGAACAACGTTGAGCGCAAGGCGGGAAGCCCCTTGTTCAAAGCTTCGAGAACGCCAGGGCGACTTGCGCCTGCCTCGACAATTCTGCAGCAGACACGCCTGTACTGGCCATCCAATGCAGACTCCGGTCTTCAGCGTCAATTGCTCACTATCAGAATTTGCTCAAGAGTTCTCATCGAATGCAGCTTGCAAGTCCATCATCTGCCCCGCCTGGGTTCCTGTGAACAGCTCGCTGCCCTCGAAAGTACTTTCATCTTCTCCAGCATGCTTCTCAGCATCCTTCGTTGGCGTCTTGAATGGCTTCAGATTAGCTCGATTGCCACTGGTACCAATGAGCGGCTGACGTCCCACACTCTGTTTGATGCCAGTGCTCGCCCTCGATAGCCTGCCACCAGCGACACTGGCTCTTGGCTTCGCAGTTGTAGTAAGAGGTGCGGCGAACGACAAAGACTTCCGAGGCTTCTGCCTCTTAGGCGTCGGGCCACTTTTATCTTCTTGGCTGTCAGCATTAGAGATAAAACATTGTTCCACGTTCGAAGCCGAGAGGTCCATGTCTTCTGCTGTGGCTAGAGGTGAAGGAGGTGAGTCTTCCACCTGACTTTGTGTTTGAGGGACCACAGACTCTCGAGAGCGATGAGGTAAGCTGGCACGACTCTGATTCTTGTTGATGCCCATGGCAGCCATGAGATTGGAGCGCATCGATTCCGCCTCAGAGATTTGCTGATCTTTCTCCTGGCACTTTCGCTGATATCGTTCGACTTTCTTCTTGAGCTCAGAGATCTTGGCTTCCTTACTGGCGATCTCTCTCTCTTGGAAGTTTGTAGTATCGCGCAGCTCTCGTTGCACATCTTCAAGGCTCTGCTTGAGGTTATCCTCGATCTCTTTAGAGCGATCCGTCAACTGGTTGCGCTCATCTCGCAACCCTGATAGAGCCTCCTCGAGCCTCGCTGTCTCATCCGCTAGCTCAGATCTAGCACTGTCACGCTCCTTCTGGCAGGCCTGCAAGTCCTCTCTCAGCTCTCTAAGCTGGCGAAGTCTCTCAGCATCATCATCGCCCGCAGCTCGAAGATCTTCTTCAAGGCTGGTTTTAGCACTTCTAATGTGTTCCAATTCTGCCTCGGTCTTGCCAACTTCACGCTCGAGTTCCTGTACTCGTGAGTCGCTCTTCAATAACCTCTCACCCAACTGTTCTCGCTCTACTTCGGCCTCTTCCAGTCCTCGCTCAAAGCTTGAAACTTTCCCTGCGAGCTCCTTATACTTGGATTTCCACTGCTTGGTCTCGTCTTCGGCATCTTCAAGTGCCTCTTGTCTCTGTGCCAGTCGTGCCGCTGCATTGAGTTCGTCCATCTGCTTGGCGCTTTTAAGTTCTCCTATCTGTTTCTGTGCTTCTGCTTGCGACTCTCGAAGCTGCTCTTCTAGCTGCGTGACACGCTCTAGAAGTCTCGCATTACGGTCCTCATTCTCCTGAAGCTCTTCGACCTGTAGACCTTCTTTCTCTTCAAGAGTTCGCAATTGCAAAGTGGCGTCCACGTACTTCGATTCGAGCTCATCGAAAGCGCAACTTAGCGCAGAATGCTGATCTTCGAGCTCCTTTCGTTTGTCTTGCTCGTCACGTAAGGGCTGCTCGACTGTCTCACATCGAGCCTCCAATTCTGCACATGCTCTTGCGAACAGTCTTGTGACAGCATCTTGTTCCACACTTGCACGAGCCTTGAAGTGGATACCCAGAGCTTCTCGCCAGTCGATGTGCTCATCTGTCGTCTCTGCACGATCTGGCCCTACGAATTCTAAAGCTTCTCGTGCAGAATGCTGACGATGTACACATTCATGGTCAGCCCGTGCAGACAGTGCGTGAAGGTCTAGTAAGATGGTCATCGCGTGCGGTGCAAGGACTGAGCTCTGTGAGGCACGCAACAGCAGATTACTGATCTGATGTGCGAGCGCTGAGCGCGTCCTCGTAAGTGCTTTGGGACACCAGCCGCCAGACGTGGACTGGCCATCTTGCAGCCTTGGCGATTCGAGCAGTTGCCGCAAATCCTGAAGCTTTCCTGTGAACGCCGAATCGCTCAGCATTTCTCGAATTTGGTGTGCCGTAATCTTCTGAGTAGCAATTATGGTCTGTGCGGCGGCCACGATGCGTGTAACAGCCTCAGCTCCAGCCGCAAACTCTGCAGACTCCACACGAATTGCATACTCCATAGCATTTTCCAACAGTATGCTTATAGGGGTTCGAGATAGGACGCCAGAGAAAGTTCCACTATCATCCATCTGCGGGCACAAGATATGTACCGTCTGCACCTGCGTAGCCTCCATGTATGTCATCTCCAGGCTTTCTAGGACTGGGTGTGGCAGACTGTCAAGCTCGCACAGCTTCCCAACAAATCGCAGAGCAAGAGTCTTGATCTTTTCTTCCACATCTTCCGCACATAGTCGCTCCTGCAACTTACGCACCATGCCTGGGTTTGCCGTCGACCATATCTTCCTGATATCGGTAGGGATGGCAGCGATGATCTCGTTCGCAAGAACCAGAGACTTGATCTTCTCGGGAGTGCAGTCCACTGCAGTAGCCTTGGATGCCAGGTATGCCGACAGGACGACTAATTGTATGCTTCTTTGTGCTTTGCTCCCACTAAAGAATTGTTGCATCGCTTCTGATTTCCACTTCGTCGAGGCAGGAGTGCTAGCTAGAAAGTCTTGTGTGTTGTATGAGCTTGGCGTTAGCCGGAACTCAGGATCTGTAGAAGCGCAGACAAGGTTCATGATGGCCAAGCAGTAGAGGCTCAGACAGCCGTCTGGTGTGCTGGAGCTGTTCTTCAGTATCTCCAGCAGGTGGTCCTCAAACCGTGACATGGTGTCGCTACTTAGTACTCCCAGCAGTAGCCCACCAGTTCCAGCCAAGATGAGATATACCGGTTGAATAGTCCCCGGGCAAGGTCGTTTCGCTGCCTCCTCAACCAGCTGGACGAAAAGTGTCTGTGCCTCTGCGGGCAACGCCACCGTATCTGGCAGTGGCAGCGACAGCAATGCTACACTTGCTCGAGTGTACTTTGACCTTTCATGACCAGCCTTGACAGCATGGGCTACTACACTGTGCAGCAAAGTCGGTTCCTGCCGCAGGAAGGCGTTTCGGCACGCCGCGTTGAACGAGAACTTCGTGATGACATCCAGAACGTAAGACCATTGTTGCAAGCCTTCTAGAAGGCACGAGGCGAGGGTTCCCACCAGGCATGGTTTTGCCGCTGCCCATTGTGCGATATCAGCATCGCTACATTTCTCGGCAATGTCGCGTAAAGTTCTGAGCTGGCTCGGATACGGCGATCCTGTGATCCTATCCACCTCCTCCACGAGAGCATTGTAGCTCGCCATCTTCGAATGTTGCGCTTTGTTTCAATGCTATATTCTGATCGCATGTCGATTCTGCCATGACGAAGTCGAGTTTTGCTTGGCGTCTGGTTGCCATGGACGACCAAGGCAGCAATAATAGTGGGTCTATACCAGAATCACACCGTGTTTTCGACGCGTCAACTTGCTGAAGTCTCATCACGTTCGAGCATGACTACTGAGCAGAGCCTTATGCTGGCGTCTGCAGAATACATATACTAGCCCTTGAGTGCCTTTGTCAGGCCCGCAAATGCAGGCAGACCGAAGATGTAGCCATTTGATGACATTCAGCTATTCATACACATGAATCTAGTGCTTGGCTGTAAGATATATGACCAGTCTCGATCATGTCGTCTCGAAGCATTGATATCAATGATCAATGCGGTCGTGATAGTACAACGTCCAACAACGTTCGCACAGAGGGGTATCTCATTAGCAGAACCAAAAACCAATCCTACGCCGCCATGCTATCGCCATGCCGTTCCAAAATAGTGCCCACACGCGCCACACGCGCCCTTTCGCGCTTCCATGGTAGCCATGTCTCACACGGTACCAACCTTGAACTCTTGCACATGTATCATGCCCGTCGAATGTCTGCTGTACTTTGACTCTGGATCACCCATGACGATCCCAGACTGAGTTGTGGTAGAGTCGTGTCGCTGGTGCGACTGCAGGTGGTCTGCTGCCTCGAACTGTGTGGCAGGGCTGAGACATCCGAGGCTAGATTTCGTCGAATCGCGATGCCAGTATGCAGTCGGAAGCCGACACATGAGACTGATCTCGGTCTCAGCTTCGATCTTCTTGGCCAATATGGCCATTTGGAGATCCCATCTCCATTCGATCTTTGCTCTCTTTTCGGCTAGAGTCTCGTGGAGCTTGGATGATTCGCTGCTGCATGATCGCTCCAATTCGAGCTCCTCTTTGCGTTGGTTGCGCTTCAGGTCCTAGAACAAGTCATTACGCAGATCAACATCGAGTTTCGTTAATTCTCACCTGTAACTCCCTGTCTTGCCGCAGCGCTCGAAGTCGTAACCTTCTGTTCTGCTCACCACGCAAGACATTGATCGCGCTCTCGTGCCTGATGGCCATTGAGTCGCGATGCCAACGTGCCTTCTCCAGTTCAAGCAAGTCTTGCTCTGTGACATTCCGCTCATGAAGCTCTCCACTGCTGTACGTGCCCGCGCAGTACGCCTCCATGTGCTTCAAGGCTGTGGCACTGTCACGACGTTCTTTGTCTTGCACTTCTCGCAAGTCTGATTCTGCCTTGACTTGCTTGTCTTCTGCATCGCTCGTAGTTGACGCATGCCGCTCCTGAGTCTCTTCAGATGCGGCATCGTGCATGGCTAGGAGTTCTGAGCGCAGCTTGTCGTGCTTGCTGATTAGTTCTGCATTTTGTTTCGATGCCCACGCCAAGAATCGATCGCGTTGCTCAGTTTGGCCGACCTGCAATAGCTTGTAGTCCTCCCGCTCAATGGCCTGATTGAGGTCCTCTTGCGCCTTGAGTGACAAAGGTGCAGTGCTCGAGTCAGCTGAGAGCCTCTGGCTGTCACGGTCCATGTGATTGTGAGGTAGATGATGTTGCATCGAGTTGCGACGTGAACTACTGATCGAAGGGGCTTGGGAGGCCGCCTCATCCCACTGCTCGAGCTTCTCCAGAAGCGCGGCTTGTTCTTCGTGGGTCATGACATGCTCGACCAAGCTTCCAGGAATGGGTCGTCTACAACAGCTTGGCACTGCTCCTCTGCGTGACTCTATTGCGGTCTTGACAGTGTTTCGAAGTGCTTGTGTGCATAGACGATGTCCACATGGCAGTCTATGAATTGCTCTCTTTTGACTCTGCAAGTCTTGTGGGCAGTGAGGGCATCCGTCTGACAACGAAGTCTGCGATTCGGATCGATGCAGCTTCAGAAGACTCAGACCACGAATGCGTCGAAAGTGCCTCCTTGGTGATGCGCTTGGAGATGTTGGCTGCGACAGTGGCAAAGAGAACGTCGAGTATGACGGTGTCGACAGTGGTGAGAATGATATCGAGTGTCGGCCATTCGGTACTCCGCGTGCGACAAAGCTGTCGTAATCTCGAAACGACAACGATGCTCGTGATCGATGAGGTTGACTGTCGTAGATGGTCTGGTCCTTGGGGCAGTCCGAGAATGTCGATGCTGGCCCAGTCGACTGCGAGGCTCTCGAATCAATCGACTCTGAGCGTCGAGAGTATTCGGAGCGATATGTCCTGAACAAGTGTTTGCTGTCTGCCACATGATCCACCTCGATGTCCAGTCCCACTTGCTTTGCCTCCGTCTTCAAACGCTCGTCCAGGTCATCTTCGGTCTCGCCATCGACCTTGAGCACGTCCAACAGATAAAGGTCGTGATCGATCATTGTGCCGCATTATAGACGCATCGTCCAAGGTGGGAAGTATCGTCGCAGAGCCAGTTTCTGATGACTCGACACGCCTCGCTGGCCCTCTTGCTCTGCTCGTTCTCCCTTGCACGACCGGCGCTGCTCCCTGACAAATGGGCCAACGCCTTTCCAGTCGATGCAGTTGCACGGCGTCTGTGGCACCACCACACTCAAACGTCCCTCGGCCTGCTCTTGAGGAAACGGACCACAACAGACCGCCTTGCACTCGCACAGCACAGCGCAACACACCTACGCAACTCAAAGGGATAGAGGGGCTTCGAAACGGGAAGTGAGGTTTGTATCACAATCGAGAGAGCGTCAGAGCTCAAGGATGGGCCTTGCTGCATCCTTTTGGCTGCATCTGCATGCAAGCACTTAATTACCAGTCTGCTTCCTCCTGGACGGCCAACGTCCATCCGTCAAGCACGGGAGATCATCCACAGGTCCTGTGCCCGTCGCGGAAGGATCAACGCCGTCGAAACTCTCCGAGCTAAACAGATGCAGGCTCGCTAGAGATGGCGCAAAAGGAATGGTCGCAAACGCTGTCGCGGCGATCTGATCACTGCCCGCGGCTGGCAGCAGCGCCTCGTATGCCAACGGATTCCTGTGTTTCAGTGCCGCGCAGGGCCCGACCTGGAACAGCAGAAACCATCACCTCTGACAATGCTGTGAGAAGTCCTCTGTGCAGCATCGATGAGCGTGGCGCAACAGCAGGATGGTCTCTGGAGGACATGCTTTGACAAAGCCTGTGCTGTGCCTCTCGTCGGCGGCCGTGAATCAGTCCTCTTGGCGCGTTGACTCTATTTTGCGCCTATTTGCAGTACGGCTATACTTTCACCTGCCTTGTGTGCTGACATAACCTTTCATGCACACTTTTGGCGGCCACAACGCGCCATTGGCCTATCTCGGAATGTATCTCGAAGTTGTACCTTCGCTTCCGTATCGCCTAAGACCATCCGCGCTGTTGGTCGCAAGACGAATCTGCCAAAATGGAGCCAAGTTCAGGCAGAACCGCGAAGTGCCTACGTGATCGACTGGTGCCGGGGGCGATCAACCTGATCAAACGCCGCCAGAAACCACCTGCTGCCTTTCTGAAATATTTCCTGGAAGCAATCCCCATGCTGTTGTCGCACCAGCTTGCAACATCGTCGCACGCAGGTGCACTGCGTCCACGGAACGAGCGGAGAGCGCTATCAGTTCTTCGCGAGCCAGTGGCCAAGCTGTCATCAATTCTACGTCTTTCGAAATCATGCAGTGCTGGTGACATCCGGTTTCGGTGCCGAGCAGCATGAACCAGCAAAGCAAGTTTGTCGCTCCTTCGCAGCGCCAGCGTCAACCGCACCTCTTCTCCCATGGCGTATCATTTTGTGGCTACAGCCAATCTCAGCCATCCCACACGGCGTCTCCGCCTGAGTTTGTCCAAGCACAGCCATGGCAACACGAGATCTTTGAACATTTAGGAATGCTCGTCTGCTTCAAGGTTTCTGCAGCTCTGCGGCGAAGAATTCCTCGAGTAACGGCACAGCTACAGCCGCTCAGCCGGAAGTCACCACATAGCTCTACGACCGCATTCGATGCCATCTCCGTCTTCAGACCCATGTAGCTTTTACATTTCAGGTGCTAGATGCGCTTGGTACTGACCAGCGTTCAGAAGTTCTTGCAAAGGAAGCTAACGCAAGAAACATTGTCGCGGCTTGCGCAATCAGATGGCTTGCGACTTACTGTACGATGGATCGTGTGGCTGGAGTTGAGCGCCCGAACGAACCCTGGCAGCAACTCCAACCTGGAGGCATTGACAAGGTTCCCGGCTGCTCAAAGCGAAGTTGCTGGAGCGCGTCCGGATACTTGCCGGAATGAGCTCAATGGCTCCAGTCACGATCGTACTGATGAAGAGATGCAGGATCTGTCGACACATCGAAGTGCATGCGCGGCACAGCACACTACAGATTCGTCGCGAAGGATATTGTGCAGCACGTACGCGCGGTCGTGGATCTGTGTTGCAGAAGCTAGTCGCTGTGCCTCTCATGCCTCTGTAAAGTCGCCGTCGAATCAGGTGAGCTGTCTCTGGATGCATAGACGCCAGATCCGCGCCCCATTTGCTTGAGGTCCGCCCGGCCACCTGGTGCAGAGCTGGGACATGACGTTTGACGTAGCAGAGATGTGGAGGCACTCGTCAGATCGCTGATGTGGTTGTTTCTATTCGACCTTCAGTGGTCGTGTGATGTCACTTGGCCAGAGCATAGGAACCAGTCAGAAGTCCACTGTCTTGAAAAATAGTATGGCTAAGCCAATCAGTGGCAGTGAACCATAATTTGAGCACGCCCAACTACATCTGACAACCACTGCGCCTATAACTCCAGGGTACTGGAAGTGAGCAAAGATTGTTTGACAGCTGCAGGTTTTACTGAGCCCCAATTGCTCGTTGTGGAGCATGACAATGCTTCGATGAGCTGGTTCGGGTGCAGGACGTTCGCACATGACTGGTGTACCACAGTAGGCGGATATGCTGGATCACATGCTCGCTGGTGCTATAGCTATGCTCTATTGACGATTACCAGTTAGAGCAACATGCTCATCATTGACCAGCGATCAGACAAGTGATGCGGATCAAGTAAATCGCGTACCATGTAGTGGGCAGTCTGAGCTAGGAGGCTAGATACGAAGACAGAGAACACCGAGCTCTTGAGACAGGATCTTGCTTCGCTACAACTTCCGTCGAAGCGTACACGCAGTACGAGTCTCTCGCTCACGCCTATCACCTTGGTTCACTGCCCTCTTTCAGATCCCACACCAACGAGTCCACCATCTTTCTACGCTTCGCCACTCTCGCCCTCGCCTCCTCCAAAAGCTCCTCATCGCTCGGCACAAGCCCATTGCCATGATCCTCTACTCGGAGTGCTCGTCTGCAGATCAGACAATACCACTTCCTTTCCTCAGGCATGGGAGGCATGTTTCTGAACCTGCTCAATAACACATCAGCACACTGCAACTACTAGTCTGAGGGCACAGCCCGGCTTACCAAACACAAGGCAAATGGAACCAACCACCGCCTTGATAGCAGACAGTTCCATCGCAGTGGATCATGTCGTTAGTATCCAGGCTTCGGCAGTCGTGCCTGCACATGCCGGTGTCGTGTGGGTCTGAGAGGTACCCTAGGGCGACGTAGTCGACAAAGTCATCGGCTTCTGGTCGCTCCCATAGAGGTGTTTCGCGAAGTGGATGAGTGCTTGGAAGGGCACGAAATTCCGAGCTCGATTCCGCCTCGTCGTTACCTTCTGCTTTGAGCGCCGATGGCAGTAAAGTCGATACCGCAGACCCAGGAGGCGGGCCTTTTTGCGAGAGCGGGCCTGGTGATGTTTTGATCAATGGTGAGCCAGGAATGCTTCTATTCGACATCTTGCGCGGGGTTTGGACAATCCTTGGAAAGCGAGACCTCATCGGCTTGGGTTGATAATCTTCATCATCGAAGTCTTCAGCATTTCCAGTTGACTTGTAACTCAGTCGGCGGCGATGCTTTGGTCGCGAGGATAAAGTGTTGACATGAGATATTGAGCGCCGCTTACTAGAACCTGGTGAGTTTGTCCGAGCTTCTTGGTCTGCACGGTCTGCGCTGGGAAACTCTGCCACAGTTCTGTTGGTTCCCCTGAGCGGTGTGGTAGACTTGAATGGTGCCACTGGCAGTGGTACTAAGCCAGCAGTCTGCTCGTTGTGCTCTTCGTTACCGGACATCATGATATCTGCTTCAGTCTCATGCTGCAGCTCGCGTAGGTGAGTGTGTTGATGGGACTGCATTCTACCGGGTTGCTAAAAGTCAAGATCGTTCGAAACAGTCACATTACAGTATTGGACCTGTCTTTCACACGTCGACAAAGCAGCGCTTCATACTGCTTGTGAGATCTAGACATGGCCAGCAGTATCTACAGGCAGACAAGAAAGCCTGATAGACAGACGCAGAGGTTGCGAGGCGACTTGTTCTTTCTCTTACCGTAAGGACGAACCTTTGACCGAGTGGTAGCGTACAGTTGCGTCTTCTCACCCTCTCGGACCAGCCAGAAGCTTTCGAATGCTGATACTTCTGCTTGGAGTGGGATTCAAGCAGTAAGACCACTCTTGTCGGTGTTCGGAGTAGCCACGTCTGGTCACGTCGACTGCTGCCTGCTGCTCTGATGACTCAGAAAAGCTCAAAGGACCGTGTCCCGCCATCGTGATGTTGGACAAGGCAAGTGAAGTGAGCAGAAGGAGTTTGGGGCCGAAAGTTCGGACATCGGATTTATAGAACTAACTTAATCTCCGAGCTCTCCCTTCTCTTCACAAATCTGAGTGGAACGATTCCGTGCTCTGCTGCCGCTGCTGCAAAGACTTCAGCCAAAGTTGTCAGAAATGCTTCAAGCACACCACCTTGCTCACGGGGCATCCCCATGCATGCCATCGGCACGACTGATGACTCAATGCCGACTTATCGGATCAAGTGGACGGCCGGGGTCAAACAGGCCAAGTACAAGAATGGCCTCATGCCATCTCCATCAGATCTAGTTCATGTTCTCACCATCTCTTCTGCTCATACTACTGATCAGTATGGCTTCCGCATTGAAGAACGTTGTAGTTGTTGGAGGGTCATATGTTGGGCTTGTACGATTCACCTGTACGAAGAGCTCGCTGAATTACTAACAAATCACAGAACGCAGCCAGAGAGCTCATGAGCATCATACCACAAACGCATAGAGTGCTTCTCATTGAACCCCATACTCACTTCAATCATATTTTCACCTTTGTGAGTCCTAGTAAGGGAATTATCTGCATTGATTGTACTGATAGATCTGCAGCCTCGCTTCGCTATCCTTCCAGGACACGAACAGAAGGCTTTCGTCCCGTACACAGGTGTCTTTCCCAACTCATCACGGCACAAAGTGATCGCAGCGCGAGCGAACCAAGTTCACCCCAAGCATGTCCAGATCAGCACCGCCTGGGAAGGCTCCTCGAATGTGCCCTTTGATTATCTCGTCCTCGCCACAGGAACACGTCTCGCAGCGCCATCGATGATGCCATACGATGATGACTTCTCCTCTGTCCAATATCTTCAATCCTATCAGGATCAGCTTGGCCGGTCACAAGCTATCACGATTGTCGGAGGTGGCGCAGTAGGTGTGCAAATGGCGCTTGATCTGAGGGAGCTCTATCCGGGGAAGGATGTTATGGTTGTGCATTCTCGAGATCAACTAATGCAAGTCTTCCATCCGAAGCTTCACGAGATCATCAGCGCAGCATTCGCGGAGAAGGATATTCGACTCATCACCAACACGCGAGCAAAGGTGCCGCAGGACGGATTTCCCAACAATGGCGACGAGACTTTCTCTGTTGGATTGCAGAATGGACAGACCATTAACAGCAACTTTGTCATCTTGGCCACGGGACAGAAGCCAAACAACCAGCTTGTTGCCAGTCTACCCTCGTCGAATGCCTCAGGCCTGGTCAATACCGCAAATGGCTTCTTACACGTCAAGCCAAGTCTCCAGCTTCAAGACGACAGCTACTCGAACATATTCGCAGTAGGCGATATAGCAGATACAGGACTTCACAAAGCCGCTCGACCAGGCGCTGCACAAGCAAAGGTCGTGGCGAAGAACATCCTGTCACTAATCGAAGGTCAACAAGCTGAGGCGAAGTTCGAGAAGTCGCCCAGAGCAATTCATCTGAGTCTGGGATTTGTGAGTGTTTCACTGCTGAGTCTTGGATGTAACAGCAGCATGCTGACAACTCTACAGAAACGTAATGTGATCTTCAGAAATCCGAACGAAGCAGAAGGCCAGACAGAGCCGACCATAATCGAGAAGTTTGAGTAAGCTACAGATGATCTACAATTTCATGTCGTACAATAGCTAACAAGCAACAGCGGCAGAGAAGACATGGGCGTCGAAGGCATGTGGGATCGCCTCAATGTGCCATTGACAAAGCCACAAGTCGCAGAGCCAGAGATCCGGGCTGAGCTATAGAAGTTTCCGCCAAAATGGCCCAAAACAAAGCATAGCAACCACCTCCCGTTATCCATATTTGCAGTCGCAATCAATGGAAGAGTTCGAAGACCAAATTTTCTTGGCTTCACATCATCCATATATAGCCTGCTGTTGACCAGCATGACAATAACGGACACGACTTACGGCTCTTTACCACTGAACCACGGAAGACTGGCTGTGGAAAGGGAGATGTTTGATGACATATGTATTCTCGCGGAGAGTGGGCGTTGCAGGACTCGGCAGATGCGGTTGAAGTTGGTCGCTTCACACGGTACGAATGACACTCGACCCGGGTTATCTCTGGTCAAACAATTGATCGTGTCGCTCAGTGGGTGGATGCTGGGCGCCGTGGATAATGTGAGGACTTCGGAAGCAGTGGACACTTTGTATCAAAAGGATTAAGATGCATTACTTCACGATCGAGTGTGTTCTTCATATATCTGCTCACCGCTCTCTGTTGAGAGATGTAGTTTATTCCATGGTCGGCTCAATGGAGGTCAGCATCGCGCTCAATACAACCTCAGAGGCAGTGGCCCTCCAGGTAGAGTCCATTCCAAAGCAAGATCCCCACATCTATGCTACTGTATACGTAGATGACATCAACCTCTTCGGATCCAATCTTGCAAAGATCGAGGAGACCAAACAGGACCTTAGCGCCAGGTTCGACGTCTCAGACTTAGGTGAATGTGCATACTACCTCGGGATGCACATTACGCAAGACTATGAAGGCACGATGCACTTGCACCAACAAGCCTTCGTCTATCAACTCCTGGAGAGGTTCAGACTCCAGCTGCAGCACCTTTCATCAGGCTGACTCAAGAAACTTTTGATCAACCACAAGATCAGCTATGAGTCAAGATCTACAGGTGCTTAAGATTGTGCATCCAGGGAAGTAGCTACCACCGATCACTCAGAACTATCCTCACGGCCGGCTCTCTTGAACCTCTTCAGTGGCTCTTGGTCTGCTGAAGCCTTCCCTTTTGGTCCGTATTGTCCTTTGCTTTTTGCCGCGTTCGAACCTTGCCTGAAAGCTCGACTTTTACTTTCGGTTTCTGCTGCTTAAGAAGGATAGATGATCTTGATGATAAGGGGGATGTGTTGGTATCACGGCACAAGCACGGCTATCCAATTCTCAAATACAATTGTTCGTCACTAGTCAGTGTCAATTTCGGGCGCAGCTTCGTCTCCATTTGCTTGTTACTCAGATTTGCAACTGCGTAGCAAGATACAGAACTGCTGTCTGCGCCAGGTCAAGGTTCACAGTTGTGATGCCCAGAATTTGTAGACAAAGCGGGCTCGACAGGAACCAGCGTCGGGACTGATAGGACAAATCCTGGAATGCCCATGATGCTCGGCAGATGTGTGGCATACATTGAGAATTTTGCGCTTCCTGTGAGTCCATCACGAGACTCCGTGATGATGTTGAAGGTCACGCAAACAGGCAAGTGGATAGGACGACCATAAAACGTCAACATGTGAAGAAGTGAGAGGCGTAGCCAAGACAAAAGACCAACCAGGGTCCAATGCTGCTGCTATGCGTCAGAGCGGGAACGAGGATTCACGTTCCGATATTTTACCTGCCATTGACGAGTCACTGCATATATAAAGTGTATCCTTCAATTGCTGTCTTCCGATGGAAACAGCCAAATACGCTATCCACGCAGAAGGTCACGCTCTCGAACTCAGAATGGCTGTCGACACGTCCAAGTTTCCTCCTAAGCGGTGCGGTTAGTGAGTTGCGAGAGAGAACAAGAAATTGCCAAACCTGGTTCGCTTGGCTCATATATTTGTTTGATCCTAGGTGTATTGGGTGCTACAGGAAGTGTAGGCCAGCGATTTATTCTCCTCCTCGCTCAGCATCCTCACTTTAAGCTCACTGCGGTTGGAGCCTCGCCTCGATCGGCAGGAAAGCAGTATAAAGATGCTGTGAAATGGAAGCAGGCCACGCCCATGTCCAAGAAGTTGGGTGAGCTGGTGGTGAAGAACTGCACTCCAGAAGACTTCAAGGATGAAGTTGACATTGTATTTTCTGGGCTCGACAGCGATGTGGCGGAAGATACTGGTATGACTGTCTCGCTATGTGAATCGGTATGTCAACTAACTAGAGACGTCCAGAAATGGCCTTTTTGAAAGCCAACATCCCAACCTTCTCCAACGCCAAAAACTACCGCCGCGATCCTCTCGTGCCTCTGGTTGTGCCAACAGTCAACCTGCCTCACCTCGACCTCATTCCTTACCAACGCCAGCAGCACAAGCTGGAGAAGGGCTTCCTCGTGTGCAACTCCAACTGCGCAGTCATTGGCATTGTTATCCCCTTTGCAGCTCTGCAAGCAAAGTTCGGCGAGATCAACACCGTGTCTGTAGTCACTATGCAAGCAGTGTCGGGAGCAGGATACCCCGGTGTCAGCAGCATGGACATTGTTGACAACGTCGTGCCATTCATCAGTGGAGAGGAGGACAAGCTGGAAACGGAAGCAAGGAAGATCTTGGGCGGAATCAACTCAGAAGGCACAGCTTTCACAGAACAGTCGGAACTACGCATCTCAGCAGCATGCAATCGCGTGCCGGTGCTCGATGGACACACTGCTTGCGTCTCGCTGAAATTCGCGAAGCAGCCTCCTCCAAGTGCACAGGAAGTGAAGGATGCGCTGAGGGAGTATGTCAGTGAGGCACAAAAGCTGGGATGTCCTTCGGCGCCGGAGAGGGCTATTGCTCTGTTCGATGATGATCAGCCTGATCGTCCACAGCCGAGACTGGACCGTGAGTTGGGTGGTGGCTACTCGGTCAGTGTGGGCAGAGTGAGGGAGGATGAGAGTGGCATCTTTGATATCAAGTTTGTGGCACTGAGTCACAACACTGTTATTGGTGCTGCCGGAAGCAGCATCTTAAACGCCGAGGCGGCTGTGCTGAAGGGCTTCATCTGAGGTGCTAAACAATTCAAGATGGCCGTGGCATTTGGTGATGAGGCGATGAAGCAGATACCCTAGATATGAGGAAACCTTTTGGCGAAGCAGGTGAAGTGCTCCAATGCCTCAAGAATGCCATACACAGTGCAAAGCTGGAATAGGGAAGCTTGGGAAGCTTCCCACTGACACTGACTGCTCTAGAATACTGGCGCTTGCACCATAACTCAATCGATACCCACTGAATCTGCGACAACACCGACCAATAGTTCGTCTAGGACTAAGTCTGCGCTTCACGACGTTGGATATCTGTCAGGACGGGGACAATTGCGCAGAACGGCACGAATTTGACTAAATCCATGTTTTGTTTCGGCGGATGTTTATTGGGAGGACGGCATGTACACGACAATAATCGATTTTGGCTCGATCCACATCCTACCGAGGGTGAGAGCCGCATCTGCCAGCTCGAAAAAGAAGGAGCGGACCTGTATACGAGTGACGAACATACAAAAGGAAGGCGTTGAGCAGCGTCAAGAGAATGAGACAGGTAGATTTCTCCAACAAGGTGATTCTACCTGCTGCACGTCTGTACAGTACTCCATGGCGACATCGGTCTGCGTCAAGAGACAGACAGGAGAACGCTTGGGAGGGTGGCTTGCGAACGGAAAGGAGAGCAAAGTGAGGGTTCAACAAGTGAGGCCCGCACAAGCACAGCGTGATTTGGCAAATGGAGTGCAGGAAGTGAAGTTGGGGCCTAAGCCGACACACTGGAGGAACCGAAATGGACGAAGAAACTTTCACATCTGGAAAATATAGCTCACCACGGTTCATGGCACTCACTCAGTCCGCGTTCGGCGGCTTCTTTGCTCCAACACCACAATCTGCCTGGCCAAGCCGTTTCGCCGAGTAGCTTGAGAGCCACACCACAGACATAATGCACAGCTGCGACAACTGCTACACAGGTACCGATAGTCATCGACGTCACTGACCGATGGTATCTCGAATGGATAAGCCATGCTTGCCCCTCGCACGTTCAACCACAGATTAGGCCAAGATGAGTACTAGCGGATGGCTCCGATACATGCACTTCTCTGACTGCACACCAGAAGGTAAAGTCTCGCCAGAGCTTACGAGACCAACATATTACAGAGATCCTCGACTCAGAAGATGGTAGCACTGACAAGGAACAGAAGGCAGGGCAATTACGCGATGATGAGGCAACTGGGGTGGTGTTAATGAAGAAAGTCACGTATAGCAAGAGTCTTTGCACTGCAGAACAGGAACCCGAAGAGAACGCTCTCCAGAACCTTTCACACTAGGGATTGCAAGAGGAACGCAAGCTACTCGTGTTGACACGATGGTACGGCGAGGCACCATGCCTCGATCACAAGTTGTCGCCTCCAATCAGCTGCTTTCAGAGAAAGTGTTGGGAAGGCTCACGAACTTGCTTCTGCTACCAATGCTCTAACCAAGATAGCGATATCAGTGGTCCCGACTATCGAGATGACAACGCGGGCGCCACTATCCGACAAGAAGATGATAGCTCACGACCATCTTCACCCACCACGGCACTGTACAGCGAGATCGCTCCCATCGCAGAATCACTGGAGAACCGAGTGACCCGATTACATCGCGCGATTTTCCCGTGAGCACGTCTTCCGGCAAGCAGAGTGGCTCCACAAGCACTGCAGATGGTAAGTGACTGGACGATATATTGGAAGGACTATGCAAGCTGACAAACGCAGAGATGCTCGTCCAGAACCATGCGCTGCTACACGCCGCCAGTATCTCGGACTGGCATGACGCCGTATCTGGTATCACGCTGGACGAGGCGAAGCGCATCATGTCGGCAGCCAGACCACCTACAATCGCTCAACTACTAGCAGGGCTATCTGTTGTGTTTAGCAACATGAAGTCGGGAAAACCTGAAGAGGGAGTACTAGGCGACATTGTTTCGGAATTGAGGTTCGATCGAGTGAGGCTCTCACTTATACTTGCGAGGTCATGCGATGCGACTTCACTTATAAGTGAGGTAGATCTCCCTTCCTATGATGGTCGTCTGCCTTAGCTCGACCATGAGAAGAGCTTTTATCGACAACGTGCTACTCAGCGCCCCGCATCGGTGGAAGAGGAGGGCATAGAGGCGCCAGTACCCTGCGAACCTGCACGCAGAATAATGTCTACAAGCTAGTTGACCTGCAGAAGCGTTATCGCCGGCAGGAGTTCCGCAAGGTCGCTGTAGCTGGAGACTTACGTTCAAAGCGCAACGTGGACATCTCTGGCGCCCGAGCTCTGTGCTTTATGACTATGCAAATCATGTTCATCTGGTTCCGCACAACAAACCGGAGGGCGTTTGTCCAGAATGCTCGCTACACCGCACTTTATCCGTGGCAAAAAGGAGACTTCGAGTATCTCGGTGCCAACATCGTACCGCCACTGACTCAAGCCCTCCAGAACCGCGCAAAACGAGTTCACATGCTCGAGAAGCAAGTCAAGCGGCCCGGGAATAGCAGCGCCAGAAGGAGAGGTCGCCAAGGCGGCTGCTGCCAAATGCGCTCAGTTCTCGTTGGGAGTGCGAGCCCAAGAACCACCCAAGAACCACCCGGGAAAGAGGTCTATGAAGGACGACAATGCTACCACGAGGGAGACAAGTGTTAGGAAGCGTTGCGCTGGGAAGGGACACGACTACGATGCGCGGCCAGATTGCGGAGGAAGGCTATCATCTTCGGAGCACTCTGACGAATGTCCTTGTGGTTCAAACCATCGTTGGCGCCCTTCAATCCAAGCAGAGCACTTCACATCAGCCAGGCGAAGGTTCTCAAGATCCGCACCAACAAACATAAGAGCTGCATCCGAACGGGAACACATGTCTGCAGCAGGGCTTTACAGTACCGCATTGCTTGCGGACGGAATCGCATCTCAACCTTCGTGCTACTTGGGGAATTCACACAGCCATACGGATCTTCACCACAGCCGCTGGGACCGGCACTGCTGGACCTGGGTGAAATGTACCTGTGTCTTCAGTTTCAGACGCTGCCGCCTAAGACTCTGAGGCATTATCTCCCGGCCTCTGTACCAACCAGACGCACGCAAATTGGACTGAATGTAGCCAGCCCACTCAACCAGAATCCACGAGATGGCCAGGAACGTTCCAAGCGCGAGCTTGCGAAGCTCAAAGAATCTACTGATCCAGAGGTAAGACAGTATCTCTCAGACATTACCAAGGAAGCGAGAGCCGCAGCACTAGCAGCTTTAGAGGAGCAGCGCTTCGTACCAGTATCACAAGGCCTCCGCAAAGTAAGCAAGAAACAGCATTCTTCCGCGGGCGACTCCCGCCAAGCTACCACACATTTGAACTGTCGGTGAGTAGAGGCTTCTATTGTCCGTGAGTCTCAAAGCTTCATGCTCTGTTAGCGAAACTACGAGAAGTGGGCTCACACGTCTTTCTTTCCCCTGCAGACAGCTCTCAGCCAAGGTGACCACCATGCCCCCAGGGAGCAAGACGAAGCCGAAAATGTTGCATTAATCTCGAGGAGAGTGCTGCATTTGGTCAGTGAAGCTCGAAAGAACTTCTGCTTGTGACCAAATTACTCGTTCCTAGCAAGTAATGGAGCGACCATGGAACAGTAGGTGCAGACAGATTTGATCGAAGGACGATCAGCTCAGAGTAACTAGCAATGTATTGAACTAGCAGGCTCGGCATTGAGGAAGGCTACATTTCGCACTCCGACTTTGTCCTGCTCACCCGAGCCATCTAAGCAGTAGCAAGCTTGGCCAAATCACTTACAGAATCTGCCAGCATTTCAAAGGTCTAGCTACGTTCCTGCGTCAGAACGATAATCTCACGCAGAGCATCATGAACCAGCGATAGCTCCGACTGATGTTGAAGCGTCGTACGATGAAGCGATCGATCCTTCCTCATCGAAGAGGATCCTGAATACGTCATGCACAACTACCAGCTTGAATTTCTGTCCTAAGCGTTAGCAGTGTAAAGATGCTTCTCCTCCGTGTGATACTTTTGGGACCTCACGATTGTGCTTATAATTTAGAAGCAAGCGAAGCGCTCGCAATCGTCTTACCTGTACTAGAAGATTTTTGCCGTCACTGTTGGCTCCTCGTGCGAACCAGCTGCAAACATCATCATGGTCGCTTGCAACCATGCCATGCTGGCCATTTGATAAATTGAGAGATCGACCTGAACACCATCATGAGCCGTTACCATACTCTCATGTTCGATTCATGACGGAAGCTAATTCAGAGTCTCGGAACATGCATAGCAATATCGTAGCTTTATGCACATAAAAGGCTTGTGTGCGAGCTCCGCAGAAGAGCGAAATCGTGCCTCTCCTAGGCTCTGCAAGTGTGTATAGAGTAAAGAATGGCTGCAAAACCAGTAGCAGGGCTATAACAGTGGGCTTCTGCTCACTGTACTGCTCTCAGGATGCGTCATACGTCTCCCATGCATCGGTAGATATGGACTAGCCGACAGCACAGCGATCTTGAACTCAGACTAGAGACACAGAGTCATATACGTTAAGAAATCCTGCTTTGTCATCGAGAACCAAGCACTGTCCGAATTGGTGTATCGGCTAACATCGTCCGCTTTCAACTATAACTTGAATGTTCCGGACAGCGCCGGGTTCGACTGTGAGTATCAACCAAATCACCATTGCCAAGTAAACTTCAACTGACAATCGTCCCAGCCCGGATTCGGAATAGATGTTCTTTTTTTCTCTTCAGATTTTCTCTTCAGATCCATCTATCAACCTTTTGCTATGGGAGATGCTGCAGCTCTTCTATCCGTGGTGTACAATACTGAGGCGGCCTTAGCAAAATCTTTGGCAGCGCATCGCCTCTTTGTCCATCGGCCCGTCTTTTTGCGGCCACCTCAAAGCTTCGTCACAGACGCCCTTTTTTACACTATCGCGACAATGGACTTCACCAGTCACATCATCGCATTTGAGCTGATAGATCACAACGAAGGCATTTGAGCTGATAGATCACAACGAAGATGCGCCTGTGCGGTTCATACGTTCAGCATAGCTCGTGTCTACTGCTGCTGTGTCGCGAAAATTTTGATGCCCTGCGGTCCTAGATACCGCTTTGGGAACTCCGCTCATGCTTCAGTCAGCGGTAAGTATTTGGTCATTCTTTCTTACCAATCTCCATGCAAACAACTATCTACAAATGTCGTCCGCAGTCGATCGCAGAGGGCGATGCCAGCTCCTCGGTTGCGGATGAAACAACATGTCGATCACGACAACATCTACCGAGAATGGACAAGACATCTCCTCTTTTGGCATCGACCACATGCGAGAACAGCCTTTACCTCGCCAGTTATCCTCAGGATCCTTCATTACCGATGGCTATGATGCCTCAGCCTCGGGCATGGCTACCCCAGACCCTCTTGTGTCAAAGTTAGCAGCATCAAGGGCAAACTCCACGCGGCCATCAATGCTTGGCGAAGACAAAGACGAAGTCATGGAGCTTCGAAATCTGGACGGCTTACGAAATCATACGGGTGGTGCTCGAGAGAATCTCTCACGTGCCATCACTGACGCAAGTACTGGAGCAGAAGGTCTCCAAGAGCTCAGACCAACCGTAAGCCGCAATCGACGCTTGACGCCTCGTCCATCTGATGGCAAACGGCCTTCTCATCGTCCTGGCGATCTCGAGGAACAAGTCACACCAAATGGACCTCGTCAATCACAAGGCGTGCCACCAGAGCTACGAAATTTCACAGCAGAAATCATCTTTGTGATTATCTGCTCTGCTGGCCAATTGCTATTCGCATTCTTCCTCGGAGACATCATTGTCAACCTCCAATTCTTCAAGGCTGCCCTCGGTCTTCAGCAAGGCGAACTTCCATGGCTAGTCGGCGCATTTTTGACAGCACTTGGCCTCAGCGTCATTCTGTCTGGATCCCTTACAGACATCTTACCTCCACGAATGCTTATCGTGTCTGCATTTGCATGGCTCACGATCTGTACATCATTGGCATCTTCCTACTCACACCATCTCGTGTCATCGCATTCTTCATCATGCGGACTATGCAAGGCTTGGCCGTTGGTGTTCTCGTCTCCGGCAGCATGTCTATTCTTGGACGAGTGTACAACCCAGGCCAGCGCAAGACTCGTGTCTTTAGCACAATGGCGGCTGGATCCCTTGCGGTTTCTTATTGGGAGGTCTCCAGGGTGGTGCTCTTTCCGAGCGCCTAGAGTGGATCTTCGGGAGTAACGCCACCATCTGTGGTCTGTGTGCACTCGCGGCTTATGCTACAATTCCTGCATTGAAGCCTGTGGCAGACCATGCATCAGGCAACGCACCCTCCATCAAGAACTTCGACTGGAAGGGGGCCATCTGCGCAACAGTTGGCTGTGTATGTCTGTTATTCGGTCTCACGCAAGGCTCAGTCGTCCACTGGTCGCCGTACACCTACGCTCTGATCATCGTTGCAGTTCTTGTGCTAGCCCTCTTCTTCTGGGTCGAAACAAAAGTCCCTCGTCCACTTGTCCCCGCGCGGTTGTGGACGACTCCAGGCTTCGCGCCGCTTATGCTTGCCTACTTCCTTGGCTTCGGCAGCTTCATCGGATCTTGGCAGTTCTATACTGTACAGTTCTTCCTCACCCAACAACGCGTCTCCCCATCGACAGTGGCTTTGCACTTCCTGCCCAACGCGATCTGCGGAGTCCTCGCAACATGGATCGTGTCCAAGCTCATGCACCGGATCCCAAGGCACTACATCTTTCTCGCTTCACAATTCGCTTTCGCCTTAGGTCCAGCTTTCTTTCTACCTCAGAAGCCTTCTACCAGTTACTTCAAGCTTTCGATGACTGGTATTGGCCTGGTGACCTTTGGTCCAGATCTGTGTTTCGCAGCTGCGAGCATTTACGTCACTAGTCAAGTGCCCCGAAGCTATCAGGGCTCTGCTGGAAGTTTGCTGGTAACGGTACAAAACCTGAGCAGTGCAATTATGACAAGTGTGACTGATAGCGTTGCCGCCAAAGTGGACACCCAGGAGAACGGAGAGATTGGATTGCAGGGACTAAGAGCAGCGTGGTGGATAGCACTTGCATCTGCTCTCGTTGGTGCGCTGATCACTGAGAGTAGATACATGGCCAAGCTGAACAATCTGTCATGTCATAGAGATTCAACTACACCCGACTTGATCATGCACCTCCAATCTTGAACTCGAAACCCCATGCTGTCTTCTGGTCTTGGCTTGTCTGGTATACCGGGAAAGTGACAGAGTCGCCAGAATAGGTGTGCTGTAGTGTGGTCAGCGTGGTGTACACGAAACATGAATATAAACAGGGAAGACCCACCGAAAAGACACCCCTGTTCGTTGGACCATCGACTCTGCCAAAGTGGCCTTGGTCAACGAAACCATAAGTTTGAATCGCCAAGGATCCAGAGGTCGGCAGCCCAACAGCACTCAGCTTGTTGATAGTCACGTAGTATGTTCCAGTGTTAGTGCAACCTGTGAGAGTCTTGACTGCAGTCGAGCCAATCGTGGTATAGACGTCCATAACCCCGTCTCCGCTTCCAGTAGTACCGGCACGGACGCCAGTCATGTTGCGATTGTAGTACTTGTATACCTGGAATTCGCCATTGCCGTAGTAGCCAGTTCCAGTGCACGAGTTGGTGTCAGTCTTGGCAAGCAGACTAGCCATGAAGTCTCGCAGCTGACACTTGCTCAACCAGTTTCCTCGCAGGCCAATGAAAGTATACCTTTCGAGGCGCGAGATCCACCAAGCTGCACCGACAGAAGTCTGCTGGTCGAATGTGGCATACTCATTGATGTTACCTGGACGAGATGGAGCGCCGTACTTCTGCAGAAGAGGTCCGAGGTTGTTGTAATCATTGGCTGGATCACCGGGCTCGTCGTGCCAGGCGTACTGGTCCTGGAATAACGTTGTCTCTGACGACTCTCTGCAGCCAATTTGTCCACCAGCCGTTATTGACTGAAGGCTGGCTGGAAGATGCAGGACCGCTGATAAGAACGCCATTGAGAGCGCTGTCCTGTCGGAGTCTTTTGTGTGTGCGCACGTACATGTCAAGGTACTGTGCTTGGCTTCGTCCCCAAAAGGCGGTGCCGAGATCTGGCTCATTCCAGAGATCCCAAACCAGACCATTCAGCATGTTGAGCCTCTTGAGATCGCTAATGAGCGTGTTGAGAAAGTTGTCGTAGTCCGTCCAATCTCCATTGTCACCTGGCCAGACAGTAGAGCTATTGGCATGATCGGTGCCCCAGATGTCATGCGGCAGCAAAACCACTTTCGCTCCATACTTCCGTGAGGTCACGTAGTTGTTATAGGTGCTCTGCAATCGAGCGTTGTATGCACTCTTGCCATAAATCCAGCCTCCTGCGTCCAGCTGGGCTCCCCCGAATCTGCCATAGTTGAAGCCAATGTCTTGGTAGAAGATATCTGGGATCTGATTCTGGTTGGTATCTGGGATGCCATAGATGAAACCAGATGCAAGATGCTGGGGAGTACCACGCTTGACGGAAAGGTCAACTACTGCCGTGTTGCCAGAGTTCTGTCGAGGCACAAGGCTTGAGCCAAAGGCTTGGGTGGCTAGCAATGCGAGCGCGATGGACGCCATGGCTGTGATAGTCGATGCTTGATGAGCTTGATGGCATCCATATCCAAGGACATGCCGTTACTTAATATATCCTCAAACACGATACTGACCTGCTACTCGTGGCAGTCAAGGTTCACGACCCCCTCGATCTCCGCAATATAGCTGCATGAGACCTGGAGAATTCTGGAGTGCATACGACACGGTGAGCTTCGACATCATGCTGGCCGATAGTGTTCGTGCGTCGACCTGCCTTGGTGAGTGAAATGGGACGTTGCTCGTCGTACGGTGGAGAGGCCACCCTCCGGAGTCCCCGGTGGGGCGCATTTCCAGGTCAGAACTGGACGGAATAATTTCAGGAGCCGTCACACGACGACGAAGATGCTGTTTGCATTTGACATCGTGAGAACCGCGCGCCGCTTGCGATCAGACCGATTGACCGAGGACGTGTTCAACGATTGTCGATTCAGCACACCGACCTCAGTACCGAACATGACTATACGCCTTTCGTCCGCGGTTCGACGCGTCGGCCACAAGCAAGCAACAGGTCGATAGTGGTAGTCTCCTAGGAGCTACTATCTTGAGAAGGGGACGAAATGGCAGTGGCCAAAAGACGAGCTTCCACGAGTGAGGCGGCTTGGACGTTGCACAAGATATGCCGCGATAATAATAGCCACGCACCACGTACCACAACCTCCATACTTCGTGTCACTGTAGCAATGTCACGCGGAAATGTTTTGCCCAGTTTACGCCGAGTTTTCGTGAAGACTATAGCACGGAGGCTTGGTCTGCGTTGCTGTCGCGTGCTAATCGGCGGGCATGCAGTGTCAACCTGCAAGACAGGTCTTGCCTCCATCTCGCTGGTCCGACTGGACAAGAACAGAACTATCTTTCGTCAGCTAACATCTCACATACCGCCGCAGCCAGAGGCGACGTAGTAGGATGCAATGGCCGTCGTGCTCTGATGCTCGGCGATAAGACTCCTCGTTTGCGGATGGCGACCTTCTAAAGGACCGTAAAGACATTACGCGACCGGCGGTTCATTGTGCCCGCTTGCTGAGACAGATTTGCAAGTCCGATGTCTTTTGAGCATCAACATTCCATATCAGTGGCAGCAGTTGTGAGCTCATGTAGACAAGGACAAGGTAAATCGCAATTCATAAGTAGTGAAGGCAAGCCCCTTGGCATGACCTCCGAATGATTAAGTGCTGTTCGTGCAGTAACATGAATCTTTCGCTGTATGGTTCGACAAGTCTCCACATCAAGAGTTCGTATCTCTTGGACTCACTCAAACGGCGGGACTATTTCGATTCGTAGGCTACAGCCGATGAGCATCGTGTGCATATCTACACCAGGGGTATTGCTGAGGACCTTTGATAGAGAGGAGTCTTCGGGAAGGTTTAGGGACCTGGGCTGGGAGTATGCCGGTACGTAGAGCTGTGCCTAGGCATTCGAGCTGATGGAGAAGGAGTTGTGTTTCCACTCGACCAGATGTATGTTCGAGTATGCAGCTGCGTAGAACCGCGCAACCACCTGAGCATTTGTCAAGACTTGATCAATAGATGCTTAGGTACTATCAACAGCCATATCCCCAGCCTGGAGGGTTCGTCTCTAGAAAACGCCACATGGGATCGAGAACCAGCAGCGTTCTCAAGCAGGTAGTTTGCCAATTTCTAAGATAGGGCCTATTTCAGAAATTTGTCTAATTCACGACCTCGACCATAATGCGTCTGTCTTCTATTACAACGCCACAGAACTTCGTAAACTTGAGCATAGAGCTCATCGAGTACTACGGAGCGCTGCAAAACTCTTCCGGAGCATGTGTGAGCGATGCTGTCGCCGTCCCAGCATTAACTTTAGTCAACCCTAAGGGATGTTCAGAGTCCGCCACTTGCTAGCTACCAATTGCTTCGCAGGTGAAATGAGTGCAAGGCTTTCTAAAGTCGAGCAGGCTCATGGAACGTGCCCAAGGATCAATGAGACCTGAGCCTGTCAACAACATTGAATTGGCTGAAACCAGAACAGGTGCTACACGAAAGCGTTGCTCCTAAATTGTGAGTCTTTTTGTGTGTGACCTTCATCTAAGATGGCACTGTTCTGCGCTGGAGTGATTCGTGAGGCTTAGACACCAAGTGCCTGATCGAGGGGCAGCGCGTATCTCGAACAAAAGAATAGCTCTTCATCTAGCATAAGCCAGCATCGTGGCTAGGGTATCGATATCGTACATTCAGAAACGCTCCAAATCTTCCTCCTCTCACAACGATTATGTATCAGCCTGCGCCCACCTGGTCCAACAGACGTGCCCTGCATTGCCCTTGTAGCTGACTTGGTACATGTGGGATGATGATGCAGTACGCAGTATCAATGTCGGCAAGGGAGGCTGTGGCCTATGCCTTGACCTTCCTATAACAGAAGCGCGCGAGCAGTGTTACTGCCACGCTCATACCTCTGACTTCCATGCCTCAGTCGTGTATCCAGGACGTGTCAACTGCGAGATTCCCATCGGCGATGGCGCGGAATCGAGATGAGCTCAACAATCGCCGCTCGCATTCAATCAGGGTAGTGGTGTCGGACGCTCAGTATTGACCCAAGGACGGGCCAGGCTGGCAACTCAATGGTTTTAGACTGTACGTCATTGAGAATATTTCGAGAGACCTCGTCTGTGCCCACGACGGATGCGACGTGATCGTGTCGATAGCCTCAAGACGATGTACATTAGGGCGGACAGTAAAAGACCTCCAGTCACTCCCCACACGACGATCCCGGTTGTTCCAGAGAGTAGGCTGGATACATATGCCTCGTCGAAGGTACCAGCTCTGTAATGATCGCTCAGGAACTCCGTCACGCTTGGACCTCGCGATGGCGATTGAGGACTCTCTTGTATGGCAGCGAGCTCGTCACTCGCCGCACCTTCTTGCACGCGCGCAGTCCTGCCAGAGGATGAGGTGTCTAAGGGCTGTTGTGCCTTTGTTGTGGGAATAGCTTCGATGTTGCCAAAGTCATCGATCCAGAGATTGACAGGTTCGGTCGTGTCTTCTGAAGTCTGCTGCTCGCGATGCAGCGTTACAAGTTGAGGCGCATCGTCTTTGGGTATTTCTTCTGTTACGAAACCCAGGTCGATGGCCACCGCTGCGGGTGCAGCATACGTGACTTGTGAGAGTGCAGACGCGCATAAGAATAGAACGGTTGATGTCCGCATGATTGTGACTTGTTCAGAAGATGTTGATGTCAATCACGAGTATGAGGTACAGCTGTAGTCGCGTCTTGGAGTGTCGAGGTAGCAGCCAGGAGGTTATACAGAGCGCCGTATTGCTAACCTTATGGTGCCATGATTGGCTTGATCCGTCCCAGCGCCGTAAACTCTAATTGGCAAAGGTGCTGGTTTATCAAACAGCGCCGAGTCTACCGAAAGGTGCCATTCTGGAGCACGAATGCTTGTCTTGCGCACGAGCACGTTTTGTAGACTTCACGTTGGTCTCCGAGCGCTCAGCCGCTGCCACTTCATGTGTTGCAGGTATTTCCAGATGTTGTGGCTGGCCGCTTCGCCGTTTAGCATCGCAAGAACGGGCGAGACCAGTCTAAGTACGCCACGACCCGTGGATTCGTGGTCAAAATTAGCGACGACTAAATTGGTCTGCAACCATGACAGAGAGATCTTTGTCGACGATGTGAGCTGGTCTCTGCTTCCACAGGCGTGAGTCGGCATGTTCGTGGAAGGAGACTGACCGTGGTGCGCTACAAAATGCTAAAGCACCGTAAAAGTTGGGACAAGAAAGGGCGATAGAGCTTGGCCCGTTAAGGTTTACCTTGGTGATCCTTCTGTGGCAGGAGATGATGGAGATCTTGGCGTCGTATCGAGATACACCACTATGCTGGCATCATGATGTGCTCGTTGTTCGTATTCCTGAGCGTGTCGATGGTTGACGAGCACAGGTCCTGGCACGTTTCATCTGCGCAGAGTTGTCAGAATCGTCATGGGCAACTTAGACCGACCGCACGAGAGATGCGATGTATCAAGTCTCAAGTCTGCACCCAACTACAGACTCGAAAACTATCCTTATCTTGGGTCTCGTCAGCGGACCATCACAGCGCAGGCCAACAGCATCCATACCTCTGCAGGCATTATTGTGCTGAGGCGCAGCATTTCTATAGGAGTCGCTTCAATTTGCGAATTTTCATCTAACGCTACGATGAGCCATTGGAATTGCAAGGTCAAAGCATATAGTCAAGTGATGACTTATCAAGATCAGCAAGCGACTCAAGCATTCTTACGACAGTGAGCTCAGCGCCAAGCATGCAGTACTTACAGGTTGCAATAGTGGTGCACCAGGAAATCGAGTACCAAAGGAAAGGATGGCCGACCCCGTATCAGTCTTTGCAATACGAGCATCGCT
Organism: Septoria linicola; assembly: GCA_024114885.1. Classification (NCBI taxonomy): domain Eukaryota; kingdom Fungi; phylum Ascomycota; class Dothideomycetes; order Mycosphaerellales; family Mycosphaerellaceae; genus Septoria; species Septoria linicola. Next base: position 1,170,774 of record CP099420.1, read on the forward strand.
TCAACTATCGTCTAGCGGGTGTTTCAAGCACCACTTATCACACAAGATCGCCGACACGGATTCTTTGCGCAACCAAAGATGGGAAGGCGTTGGCATGCAATACTTGTCATTCTCACCTGGTCAATGAGTGTTCTCGACTGATCTCAATGAGATGTCGCTCATGTTGAGAACAGCACTGGTATGAGTTTCAGTAGAGCTCGGCAACCCGCCCGACAAATACTTGACTTACATGACTTCTAGGTCGTCATTCTCATAACGAGCTTGTCGCTGCCGACTATGTCCTCCTTCATATCTTCTAGCTCCTTCGTGTCCCAGTTGGCGCTCAAGTATCTCCCGCTCAACCACTCACGCCTCTCGGATGTGAGCCAAGTCAGAAAGCCGCCACAAAGAGCATCGTCGTCGGTCAGAACTAAGGCGTGTCAGTAAGAGGAGAACGGGCAAGAACGACATGAGTTATATCGTGATTTCAACCACGGGCAACACCCACCATCGGTCCACATCTGTCCCAGTTGTGTTTCATGGTGTCGCTTCGTCTGTTCGGTCATGACAGCGCCCTGAACACGATGCATGTCAGCAACGATCTACCTTGATCGTCTCGAAGTCCGGGAACGGGCGCACAAGAGGGGAGGGAGAGGGCAAGCCACTTACAGGATGCACGGCAAATGCTTGAATGCCGTCTTTCTCGAAGTGATCCGCATGAATATGCTCCGCCAACCGGTTCATACATATTTTGCTCAGGTTGTATGCGATTGGAGTCATCTCAGACTTGTTCATGTGACTGGCGATCGACGTGATCACGACGAAAGCCTGCACGCCATCCTTGGTATCTTGAAGGAAGGGAACAAATTGGTTCGCAACGCGCCAGGAACCGATCAGGTTCGTGTTGATGACTCTTTCGAAGTCATCTTCTTCAACGACTCCCACCGGCATATATTCCTTTCCATCTTCTTTGGTGATGTACTTGGAAATGATACCTGCATTGGCAATCTGCAACGTTCACGTCAACACTCCAGATGTAAAAATGGCCTGGATAGCACGACTTACCACAGCGTCGAGTCTGCCGAACCTCTCCTTGGTGGCCTTTGCCAGAGCTTTGACATGTTCGCTGCTTTGAGTATCACAAGGCTGTGATAGGACATCTGCTGTGGCATTGACGTTCTTAATCTCGGCTTCGAGGGACCTGAGATCAGCTTCAGTCCGAGAGGCGATTACGATGCCTTTGGCCCCTGCTCTAGCATAGGATAATGCTATCTGTCGACCGAGTCCTTTGCCCGCTCCCGTCACAGCAACAACAAAATTGGCGTGCAACTTGATGTTGGCTGGGTCTGTTGGACCTTCAGCCCTGTTGTGGATAGTGGGCGTAAAGTTCATGCCCCAGTATGGCGGAAACTGCGCCATCTTGTAGAGATACTGTGAGCTATATTCAGACTTGCTATGGTACAACCGCCAGTTGAGACAGGTTTGTGAATATGGGCTCTGTTCCAAGCCAATACGTCAGTCTAGTGCGGAGTCGTGGCCCGAGGCTGTTGAAAGGCTGTTGCTACATTGGAGGTAGACATCAGCACCTTTATAGTGCTCATGCAATAGGACCGCTCGTGTCTAGTTACGTGCGAATGTTAGGGCTTTGCGTCCAGGTAGGGATGCTTTGCATGCTTCATGTCAGGATGTGAACGGCTTTAAGGACTGAACATCAGCGTTCGGGCATCAGCAGATTGGATTGGAATTGCGTCGCTTTTACCTGACAGCGCGGTGCAAGATCAGTGACCAGCTTGATCTCTACTGCGATATCCCATGAGCGTCCGCAAAGTATGCAGCCGTGAAGCGCAAGTTTTGCCAAAATTGGTGCCGGGGCGTACTCAGAGCACATCAGAGCACAGAGGCTCGCCGAGACGATCTCGTTAGATCGAACGAGGCGTAAGGATTCGTTGACGGCACCACGTTGACATCGGCGTTGCATCAGCCTAGCAGTGCTCATGCAAGCGTATGTTGTCGACTACGAGTCGTTCTTCCGCTCCAATATTGCCAAGACTTTTCAAATCAATTAGACCCACTCTCGCTCTACATATCCACCAGAAACATCCACGATGTCGAAACAATCAGTACGCAAGCAGCAGGGCTGTAATGGTAGACAATGCTTTGCGCGTGCGACAGTCAGTGGATCTTTACTGACACTAGGTAGAGGAATGTCTCCGCCGCATTGCCGCCCGACTGTGTGTCCTCAACGACTGTCCCCAGCCTGCTCAGGACAACGATGCACCAGTGGACAATTGCTGCGTACCTCGCAGCAATGCTCTCAGTGGCTGTAGCAGCAACACTGAAGTAGATGGTCGCAGCGGCAAGAAGGGAATGGCAGAGACAATATGTGATGCAGAGATTCAGACCAGCAAGACAGCGGACGCGGATTGTTGTTCTTCTCGCAGATCGGATAAGAAGTCAGAGATGTTAGTGACCGCATCGCTGTCCGGCACAGTGAATGGGGGCTGCTCTGCTGGCAAATGTGGACCCGCCGTCAATGCTGGGTCCGATGTTGTCGCATGTGCGACTGCGGCTGCCGTGGATGGATGTGCTGCAGTCAACAGCAAGTGTTGCGTTCCAGAGCCCGCGACTTCTCCCACAACAGGCGACAGTTGCGATAAGTCTGTCAAATCTGCGCCTCTGGTTCAGAGCTGCTGTAAGCCAGAAGTTCAAAGCAGTGTGGAGGACAGCTGCTGCAAGCCTGTATCAGCCATGGCTGTTACGAAGGGCTCCTGCGGCAGTGGACAGCCTGAGATCCAAAAGGGACCTCAAATGTCGACTGCACCATTTCGCTGCCATGAAAAGAACAATTTGACTGCTTGCCGTCAAGACAGTTCCAACACGGACAAGAAGTCCATACGCTCACAAGCCGTGGGAGAAGCCAGAAGCGGCTGCACTGATGATTGCTGTCAAGTGCCTCATTCTGAAAAGGCAAGCGCAATATGCGCCGATGCAATATGCACGGACAAGTGCTGCACTGATAACGACCAAGTCAGCGTAGCCGAGCTTCCAACCTCCTGCTTCGATCACCTCCAAGCTGCGATGGACCGTTACGAAGCTGTGCTCAAACGTGGGCTTTGTCTATGCCGCATGGCTATTGACCAACTGGGCTTCAACTGTTGCAGCTCAGAGACTCTCCAGAATTCTGCAGAAGAGCACTCTGCTCTCGTAACATCTAACGCAAAACATGATAGTGGCAAGAAAGTCATCACCTCAACGGAGGTCGAGATTCACCCACGGTGCTCGTATGACGCTCCGAAGAAAGATTTTAGCAAAGCCGCGCCACTTCTCAGCAATCAAGGAGATCTTGATGTCGAGAAACACTCGGGCCGCGAACATGTGGTTTTGAGCGTCACGGGCATGACCTGCACAGGATGCAGTAAGAAGATGATGAATGTGCTTGGCGCCATATCCGGACTTTCGAATGCTCAGGTCACTTTCGTGTCTGGCAGTGCCGAGTTTGACCTTGACACCAGCACTTCAGGAACTGCGGAGAAAGTGCTTATGCGCATTGAGAAGGAGACTGGTTTCAAGTGCTTTCGCATTATCTCTGGTCGCCAGGAGCTCTCAGTCCTGATGACCGCAGAGACTGCCAGAAAGCTGCAGGATGCATCTCCGGCCGGCTTGACGTCTTTTCAACAAGGTAAGAAGGGCCTCTATACCGTCACCTATGATCCTACCATCATCGGAGCTCGCTCTTTGCTTCCACCAGACGCAGTACTCGCACCTCCATCCGATACCGCTAGAAGTGCCGAGGGAAAGCGTCGCCTGATTGAGACCGCTCTAAGCACATCTCTTGCCGCCATCTTGACCATTCCTGTCGTAGTCCTCGAATGGTCCTCGAATCCAATAGCCGAACAGACAGTATCGATCATTACTCTGGTGCTTGGCACGTGTGTCCAGGTCATCGCTATTCCGGAATTCTACGTGGGCGCTATGAAGTCTCTGATATTCAGCCACATCGTTGAGATGGACATGCTGGTCGTCATCAGTATCACTGCCGCGTACGCGTATTCTGTGGTAGCATTCGGCTTGCAACGATCTGGAGTCGAACTGGAGCAGGAGGCCTTCTTTGAGACCAGTACCATGCTCATAACTCTAGTGCTTCTTGGCAGATTGATCGCTGCGTGGGCCAGAATGAGAGCCGTCTCTGCCGTCTCGATGCGGGCTCTGCAGGCCGAAACCGCTACACTTGTCTCCGACAAAGCGGACCTCGAGGAGATTGATGCGCGTCTCTTGCAATTTGGTGACACCATTGCCATCGGACCTCACTCACGCATCGTTACGGATGGCCAGATCGTTCATGGAGCAAGCGAAGTCGATGAGTCGATGATCACTGGCGAGAGCCTACCAGTTGCCAAAGAGCACGGAGATAAAGTGATTGCTGGCACTCTTAACGGCTCTGGCAGCCTGCATGTGGCAATCAGTCGACTTCCTGGCGAGAACAGCATTACCGACATCGCAAATCTGGTCGAGAATGCAGTAGCCGCAAAGCCGAAAGTGCAGGAATTGGCTGACAAAGTCGCTTCTTGGTTCATTCCGGCTGTGGTGGGCATTGCTTTGGTCGTCTTCTTCATCTGGATTGCTATAGCTATCGAGGTGCGCAGTCGTAATGCAGGAGGCGCCATTGGCCTTTCGGTGACCTACGCCATTGCTGTTCTGGCGATCAGCTGTCCATGTGCCCTCGGCTTAGCTGTGCCGATGGTGCTTGTCATTACTGGCGGCATTGCTGCTCGGTCAGGCGTTATCATCAAGGCTGCTGATGCTATCGAAACAAGCTACAAGATCACCGACATCATCTTCGACAAGACAGGCACTCTGACCGAAGGCAATCTACACGTGGTGTTCGAAGAGTCCAACCTCGAACAAAGCCTCGACATTGACGAAGTTCGACCCCTAATCTACGCAATGGTTGAAGGCAACGCGCATCCGGTATCTGTGTCTGTTGCTGCGTATTTGAAGGAGAGGAACCTCAGTCCACTGAAGCCGGCACTCCAGTCCGTGACCTCCATCCCTGGCGCAGGACTAGAAGCGCGATTTGGGGACCTTTGTGTCAAAGCTGGCAACCCAGCTTGGCTCTGCTTGCAAGAGCACACCGAAGTCTTCAAACATTCGGCCAAAGCTATGACCCTTCTTTGCGTTACTCTGGATGGCAAACTCGTCGCAATCTACGGGCTGCAAAGCACCCTGCGCACCAATGCTGGTTCAGTCGTTGCAGAGCTTACCCAGCGAAACATTACCTGCCATATCGTGAGCGGCGACAATTCATCTGCTGTTCTAGATGTTGCATCGGTGCTCAACGTAGCTCGCGGCAACGTACTATCCTGCAGCTCACCTGCACAGAAACAGCAGTATGTCCAGGACCTACAGAGCCGTGGAAAGAAGGTACTCTTCCTTGGAGATGGTACAAACGATGCTGTCGCCATAGCGCAAGCAGACGTCGGCGTCCAAATGGGCTCCGCATCTGATGTGACCGGCGCAGTGGCAGATGTAGTGTTGCTTTCGCGCAATCTCGAGAGCCTGCTTGCACTGTTGGAACTCTCTCGATCGGCTGTCAGGCGGATCGTTTTCAACTTCGCCTGGTCCGCTATCTACAATGTCTTCGCGATTCTGCTGGCATCCGGCGCTTTCGTCAAGTTCCGCATTCCACCCGCCTATGCTGGATTGGGGGAGATAGTCAGTGTGCTACCTGTCATCATTGCCGCTGCTACTCTTGCAGTCGGTAGGCAAAAGGTTGCGTAGAGGCGTTGCACACGATGTGAACGTACCTTCGAGAGGCACAACTCTTACACGATGCTTTCAACAAGCATCTGACACTCTTCATAGATGAACTATAAGATCGGAAGCAACCCGTTGTGTGCATCTGAACCATACGCTGACATCGATCTCAAGATTAGCGACAACAGTAGAACATGACATAATCACAACCTGGTGTGCCACGAATTGGTCTCAGATCGGCACTACGTCCAAGTCCCATTAGCAGGACCGAAGTAGCCGGCTTCGGGCATTGCTTTCCAAGCTTCGCCTCGACCGTCTGCAGTATTGAGGTAGACTGTATTTCCCCACCAATCAGGAAAACTGTAACCTGTGAAATGTCAGCGATGTGGGAGCTATGTGACTGATCTGGTCTGCATACCAGGATAGCTGACTGCAAAGAATATAATGATTCCCGCAAATGCCGTACCAAAGTCGAGTGCGGCAGCGAGGATGTAATTGTACTTGGCCCACCAAGCGAATGCTTTGCTCTTGATGTATGAGTTGAAGATCACGTTGACCATTGCCCAAGAACTGTAGTTAATGCCTGTGGCAGGCGGCACGTTATAAGTGCCGACGAAAATTAGAGGCCAGTTGACCTTGCGTATCCAGTCTTTCTTCGTGTATTTCCAGACGGCCCACGTGAGGACTGGGATCAGAGCGCCAATCCAGAAGAAGTGAAGAAGAGGGCTGTAGATCTTGCCTATACTGTAGAGGCGTCCTGGACCGACCAAGCCCCAAATGACAGACGAAGAGAAAACTGTGCGACCATTAGGGCAAGTGAAGGAGTCCGGCTGATCTGACGAACAAATACCCTCGATGTTGCCCAGCATCCAGAGAGTGACTCCAGTCTGCGTCAGTCCTCCGAGAATAGTAGCATAGCCTTGTGCCCAGAAGACAGTGCGCGGGGCGATTTTGAAGTAGTGTCCCAGTTTCTGGTCCTGCGCGAAGAAGATTCCCTGGCTGACCACATCCGTAGAAAGGATCTTGAACATCATGTTGGCCAAAGGCTTCCCTGGAAACATGTAACCGCCGATGAACTCGGATAAGACGTTGAGCTGATTCGCATCGACGTTGGTAATCCCTTGAATTATCCCGCAAGGAATCATGTAGATCGCAGGAATCAAAAGGGCCAAGAAGACACCATAGACAGGTAGCTGCGTGTCAAAGACTTCAACGACCACGATCGACAGAGCTGTGAAGAGCACGAGCAGAACCACGTTCCACCACCATGGTACTTGACGATAGGCTCGCATAAGTCGGCCGTGAATATCGAGCTTCTGTCTGCCTCGCAACGCCGCGTATATGTCACTGCCGTGCCAAAGATAGACATGAACAAGGACCGCAGTGATCGAAGCGAAGGACAATCCGTATACAAAAGCGAACGTGGCACTCAAGTAAGGAGGGGAGTAATTTGCGTACGCCACGGGGTCCAGTGTGCCAGCTGCAGTCAGTACCTTGGAGACATCGTAATTCGCGCCTGTGCGGTCGTACACATCGGCCGTCATCATGGGTAGAAACGCTGTAAACCAGGTATTTGTGTAGTAGATGCCAGGTACCACGATCCAATAGAAGAAGGCAAATCCAGCGAAGACGTTCACAGCTGCCCAGCTCGGTGACAACAGCGGATTCGTGTTGTAGGCGATCTGCGACCAGTCAAAGGTAATTGGACTCAAGCCAAGGCCAGTCTGGAAGCCAAATAGCTGGTTGACGATTACGTTATCCGGCACTATCCAACAGATCCACGTGAAGTAGGATAGCGCAACGAACATGAGACCCGGAAACCAGTACCAGACGAAAGCGCATGCCATGACCACCATGAAGAACCGGATGCGTGAGATCTTCCAGCCGTTCGCAACCACATTCGCCCGACTGTGCAGCGAGTTCAGAAGAGCACAGTTGCCAAGTACTCCAGGCCAGATAATGTTGGCAGGCTCGACAAGCCACTTCCGACATAAGCCAGCTACGCCAAAGCCGAGCACCTGGCAGCACAGCACACTCAGTACGCTGAAGCCGGGAGAGATGTCGAAGTTGTAGAACTTCATCGCCGCTTGGATCATGTTTGAGGCATCTGCTCCACCAGCGAAGCCGATGGTCACATTGGACATGATCACAATCCTGATTTGCCAGTCATGCTGTGTTGAAGTGGAAAAGCATAAGATTACTTACACCACATGCTCCTTGACGTTGAAATGATGATCTGGATTGACAGCCCACTGCCCAAAATATGGTAGCTGAACAGTCATGATCGGCAAAATCTTGGCCAAGGCGACACCCATAGGGTATGCAAGCAGCTCTGCAACAATGGAGACGATGTGAACAGCCGGATATCGTAGAGAGAAGAACTGGTTGACACCAGCTCCGACAAGGACCCAAACAGTCCCTAAGATCCACATTCGCAGAGTATTCACTGGTATGCTAGGATCGTCTGTCTCCGGGACCACAGCACGCTGGACGATTTAGAGGTCATTCCCGGGCCTGTTCTGTCGAGGTAGAAACTCACCACTTCAGGGTACGGCGAAGTGTCTGAGTCGACATCCTTCACCTCTTGATCGTGGACGACATGATCGAGGTCGACCTCGATTTCCTGTAAGGTCCCGTGCTGCACATCCACTGGCTCGACAGTGGCTTGGAATACTGGCTTTTCGGCTGCACCCAATTCTTCATCGAAGGTGGTGGCTTTTGCATCATGGGCTTCCATGGTGTTCAGCTGGACACCGTCCGTGTTCTGGCGCTGAATCGTCCAAGGTTGTCGGAGTCGGTTCATGGCTGCTGCTCAGAGATGCAAGAAGGCAGCATTGAAGCGGGCAGCTGGCCATGATAGCAGTAGATTGGATGTGGATGCTCGACGCGCCATGACAGCGCTAGCAAGGCCATGCAGCTTATCAAGTCTTCGTTGTGCTTGTATGTTGTCTTATCATCGCGGCCAAGTTCGAGATGGTCGCCTATCGTTGCTCGGCTGTCCGTGCCGGCGCCAAGGAGCATGGGAGGTGTTGTGAGTTGGATTCCGCCGGCTGCCTAATACCTTTTGTGATTTCGCGATGCACTGCATCCCTCTGTGCATTCAATGCTGTGCTTACCTGTCTCCTATATTGACCTAAAGCCATCAATAGAGATATCTTCCGATCTAGATCTCGGACGGTTCTAACAAGGAGACTGCAACAACGGCCTGCTGACTATACATCGGCAAATCCAAGACGTGTCGATGAACGGTCGATATACTCGGCCAAGCAGTATGTCTAGACCACGATAATAATGCTGCGTCGATGATGTCGAGGATGAACCACTGGCCACGACTGCAGATACCATGAGCACGGACTCAGGCTTGTTCACGTGAGCGGTCTTTCCTAATGGGGTCTTCCGCTCTGTGTCCTGATCCGATGGAACACAGCAGAACGGCCAAGAGCATGAGCATGATCTGATACAACAAGACCATGTTGCTCGGCCGTACCAACGATACAAATCATTCACCCTGATCACTGCTGAAGAATTCCTCATTCGGGTCCTTGAACCTCAGTCGCTACGAACATGACCGCCTCTAAGTCAGGCCCACGAAGACTAGCCATTGGAGTCGTCGGCCTTGGCCGCATTGGACGACAGCATGCACTCATTGCGCTGCATCATGTCCCTCGCACAGACCTCTTATGCGCATGCTCACCTATGGATGCCGATCACGACTGGGCAGAGCAAAATCTGGTGCCATATGGCGTCAAAATCTACCGCAGTCTCGATGAGATGCTTGCCCATCCGGGCATTAAAGCACTTCTGGTAGCCAGTGCGACTAAGGTGCACTATGAATAGGTCGTCTCAGGAATCGAAAGGGGCCTACATATCTTGGTCGAGAAGCCGTTAGCTATGAATTCGGGTCAAAGCCGGAGAATCCTGGAGATGGCTGGATTACCTCAGTATTCCAATGTCAAGATAATGACAGCTTTCTCTCGCCGCTTCGATGCCTCTTACCAAAATGTGGTCAAGGCAATCAGAGAGGGTCGTATTGGAACTCCAGTGATGATCCGCTGCGACAACAGGGACCAGTACGACCGTTCTGAGGGTACATGCGATATATCATGGCCAATCCAGGGCTTTTCATTGACACCGGCGTGCACGATATTGACCTTACGCTCAGCTTCCTTGGAGCTGATGTAAGACCAAAGTCTTGCCACGCGATTGGAACGCTCGCTCTTCACAAAGAGCTTGCGCAAATACAAGATGTCGATAATGCCGTCGGTACGATAGAGTGGTATCCTGCGAGCCCTGGAGACACTGCTCCAATTTTGTACTACACAATTTCGCGCATATCCCGGCCTGGTTTCGATAATCCTACAGAGATCATTGGTACAAAAGGTAACCTGAAGATCAACATGCATCCGCGTCGAGATCTGATCGAGGTGGCGGACAAGAATGGCATTGGTAATAATGTTATGCCCGACTTCTACGAGAGACATGAGAAGGCTTTCGTTACCGAACTTGCAGTATTTGCAGATGCCGTTCTGGATAATACATCTCTACCCTTCGAGCTTGATGTTGCCGTAAAGGCATGGAAATTGCAGAGGCACTGCAAGAAAGCTTGAGAAGCGGCAAGAAGATTGAATGGCACGAGAATGGTCAACGGAAAGATCATGCTAGAGAGTCGTGAGAAGCCCATAAGAGGCCGGCGTAGATCACTCTAGGGGCATCTGATGCTTAGATGCATGGTTAGAGCGTGAGAGAAGTACTATTGCACGAGCGATTGAAGGTTGAGCATATACTCTAAGCCAGGTGGAAGCCAAGCATAGACGCCGAATCTGGGATTGTTGACGCTCAAGCACAAAGCTTGCACGTCATGTCCACCTATCGCAATCACGGACAAGCGAGAGAGCAGTCACTATGCTAGAAATGCGAGGAGCTAATTTATGCGACTGGTCATCGTGGCTGGCCGATTCCTGGTCTTATAAGTCTTCCATCTATGATCAGATAAGATCCCCTCCATCTTCCTCACAACACAACGCTCATAATCATCCCAATTGCATGAAAACGTCAGTGCGTCGCAGAGCGGTATGAATAACTTAGCTATAGATAAGGCGGTAGTTTCTTGATCTGACTTGCCACAGATAGCACACCATGACCATCTTCATCCTCCTATCCGCCCTTGCTGCTTTTGCTATCGCAGCACCACGGCCTTGCCCAGCTCGAAGTCCATGCTTTGCCAACACATTCAATGGATGCCAAGCAGAATTTGAATCTGGACCAGTGTACGATACTTGCGTCAATCAGCGACTGCCAGCCTGCGGCAATGTACCATGCTAGTGGCTACAGAGTCAGTACGCAACAGCACGAGACGAGATTGATTGGAGAATTAACCAAAAAACACTTTACGGGGCAGAAGTATCCTATTCGAGCTCAAAGGGATTTATTTGGAAATGAGATATATTGGAGCATTGTTTCAGTCCATGCTTCCACCCACGACACTTTCGGACCAACATCTTGCTGTTTTGCCATTGCGCGAAGTGCAGACCTCCAACAAAGCCGTAGACACAAAATCTGTATTAGCAGTAACCTGGTAGACAGTCTATAGGTCGAAGATCTCTGATCGTGTCATTCCTGCCGAGTGAATCCTCCCATCCACTTTCGACCCAATAGCAAGTCTCAGCATAGCCCTCAGGGCGGTCTTTGTCATTCTTGAATGGCTGTGCAGAGTCGGAAGGTTCATCAGGATGTCCCGAAATTCAATGGCGATGAGTTCGCAGTACTCCACGTGGTCACAGCGATCGCACCTTGCTTGTTGCTCCCCCTCGTCTTTCGTGACTTTGTAGCAGACACTGGGCTCCACGAGGACCATGCGACCTGGAACATCGACGACAATCTTGTCATAGTGCTTGACACAATTTCGGCTTGTCCTCTGCTCTTTGTGCTTACACTCACTGCTGAATCTGGCGGCACATCTAGTAAAGTGACACTCATCGTAATGAAACGTGAGACTCTCAAACTCAAGCATTTCTATGCGCGAGATGAGGAACTCTTGCTGTGCATCTAGCCAGCGATAGGCCAAGTAGGATAGAGATCCTCCTTTCCAGAAGTGAAAGACTGTGCCGCTGTAGTAAAGCGGTACCACTTCGCCTCGGAGAAATCGACAGGTCTTTGCGATTGCAGGAATCTCTGGGATGGTATGGTCACCAATGGTGGCTCGTCGCTCGGGCTGTTTACAGGTATAGCCGAAGCCCATCTGAGGTATGAATCTGTAGATATGGGCTCGAATACTGGCAGGGAGATCCAGAAACGATGTTTGCGGCTTTAGAGTTGGGCGATAGGAGCGCAGATGGTTGGTGATACAAGTGCCATGCACTGGCAGTGAAGCATATTCTTGGTAGCAGTAATTGTAGCTCATGGCTGGTACACTCTGACTCATGAAAGGACTTTCGTCTTGCGTTCTTCGTGAGGGGCGCCATCGTTGCTGCTCTTATACACGAGGGCACTTCTTCAGGAGTGGGTACAGTGCTGCCTCTTCAACGTTCCTGTGATACCATCCTGCCTAGACAGGGGACTCTAGTCATCTAGTTTTGCTTGGCGTTTCGACTTTGACTTCATTCCATCAAGACGCGCTAGCCAGGGTGCAATACCAAGCCCCCGCATGGATGAGCATTCCAGGACTTACAGGTGCCTCGCTGAACTTCCAACACGCACCACGGCGTACCATATCAGACCCATTGCAGCTCCGAGCAGAATAGCCAGCGGAGGCGCCAGCTTGAAGTGCATGCCACCCACAAAGCTGGTCGCCACAATCACTACCCACCAAGGATCTCTGCTGAGACTTCCTCCATTGCGAACCTCAGAATCAAGATATCCAATCTCGAACAAACGGTACACAGCGGTGAAGACCAGGCCCACAGCAGCAGCATGAATGCCTCTGAGAGCAGATCTGACTGCTTGGATCTTCCGTACAGACGACCACACGCCCATCAGTCCCGTGGTCAACCAGATACCTGGCGTGAAGATTCCTAGAAAAGCGATGACGGCTCCTGCAGTAGCTGGGGTATTCGATTGCTGCACAGCCAGTGTGCCGAGATATACTGCGAAATTGAAGTTTGGTCCTGGGAAGGCTTGAGTAATGGCTAGGCCAAGCAGGAAATCTCGAGGCGATACCCATCCAGGGTCAACAGTGTATTCGCGAAGAAGTGGAATGACCACAGGCCCGCCACCAAAAATGATAGTCCCAGCAAGATAAAGATTCGCGAAGAGATCGAAGGCACGATTGTCGCCGCTGTAAATACCTCTGCACACCATGACTACGACAAAAGTCGTCATGAATGCAGCGATAATCGCCAATCCAAGTTTCCAGGATCCAAGAAGACGGGTGGTAGGTTCCTCTGAGTCCGTAGTCGCCGTCAAAATCGGTTCCTGCACCCTCTTTCCAGCACTCCTCGAGTGAACAGATGATGTTGTCCCATCAGCAGTAACAGCATGCGCACCAGAAACATTCCTCAACTCGACATCGGGTCCCTGCTCCACCTCCACTGTCCGCTTCCTCCCAAACACTGCCCTTCCGATCTTCTGCAAAACCCTCAAATCCCACACCAACGTCGTGGCGGCCCCCGCCACCATCAGAACAGGAAAATACCACAACGCATTATACAACATCCCCGCGGCAGCCCCCACAAATACCACAATCCTTGTCGTCGTATCAGTAATAGCCTTCTGACTCAACTGCATCGCAGCCAGCGCCACCAACCCCACAGTCGCACTATTCAGTCCACTTAGCAACGCATACGCCGGTCCTGGAAGTTGATCCTCAATCCTGCCCACACCAAGCGCGAGACCCCACGCTGCAATCGCCATGGGCAAACACCATACCATTAGCGCTGCAAGACCAGTGAGAAGTCCATACCGCATAACATTGATGCTGTACAACATTTTCGTTGAGGCAGGACCGGAGAGTGCTTGGCAGACGGCGAAGAGCTCGTCGTAGGCAGAGTCATCGAGCCATTTGTATTTCTGCACGAAGAGCTCGCGGAAGATTTGGAAGTGGACTGTTGGGCCGCCGAAGGCTGTGAGTCCGAGATGCCAGTTGTGTGCGAGCATGTCGATGATTGCGATGCGAGAGATCCTATCGCCAGACGGCAGGAGAGCCTTTCGGCCTCGTGAGAGGAGGGTCCGGAGTGTTTGGAGCGGCATTGTCCTGGACTCGATGTTACGGCTCCTGGAGTCGAGGATTGCGGAAAGATCAGAGTCATTCGAGAGAGTCAGAAGGTAGCAGGTGCATTGATCGCCCAGCCGCCATGCATACCGAGATCGAGCGCCACGCCGTCTTGGCTCCAATCACGCCTTCGCGGTGACACGAGATTCGCCAAGAACTTCTTTGTTCCAGTCATAACAATGATTTTGTCCACGTTGTGCCAAACGGCTTCATCACAATCGGTCGTGTTTTCTGTTACTTGTGACTATCTGTACATGTTCCGCTTGTCCAACTGTCGTATACAATGTCTGGATCTTTGTGCTCCGAGAATGCCTGGCATGCATAATGATCCATCCCAGAACGCCTCGCTCCCATACTCGAAAGATTCGCCATGCAAACATATACTCATCAAAATCATGCTATGCCATCCCGATCCAATGCAAAATTCTGTGTTACTGACAGACTCTTCATCAAACATCGTCCAGTCGAACCCACCCACTTCACCTGCGTCCAGAATAAGGATCCCACTCCTGCCCAGGATAACTCGCTCCTCTCATGATCATATCCACTTCGTCCTCTCCCACTGCAGGATCGTCTCTTCTGCCACTATAACCAGTACTGGGTCTCCTCGCTCTGTAATCCACACCGCCATCTTCTCCTCTCATGTATTGCCTCTGTTGCTGCATTCTCTGCATCGAGCCGTACGTGGGCTTTGGCGGCGAATGGTGCTGTGGTGGCTGACTGCCCTGAGAGTAGTACCTTCTGTGCTGTTGGTCTGCTGAGGGCGGGTACGCGTCTCGGGGTCGTTGGCGAGGATACCAGCCTTGTTGCTGCTGTTGCGTCGCACCAGCTTCGACTCTGGACTGATACATTGGTGCCTGGGAAGGATGAGAGTACTGTTGACCTTGGTTTAGGGCTTGTCGAGACATCCAGTCATAAGGCGCCTGCTGCTGGGGAGAATATGGAGGCGATGGATATCCTCGACCATCATCATAGCCCTGTTGTTCCGTGTGATCTCGTCCTTCATAGTTGAACCCATTATGTGGTCGCGTCGCAGGAGTGTATCGATCCTCGCTCGAACGCGAGTATGGCTGACTCTGCTGCGAATACTGCGACGACTGCATCCTTGGCGGAGAAGTCTCGGCATATTGGTAATGCTGACCGTCACCCCTTGAGACGTCCCTTGAACCAGGTCTTGAACCTCCAGGCATGTTGATGGCAAATGGAGTCTGCTGATCCGCATAGTCTTTTGCTGGACTTCTTGCCATTGCTGTTCCAGCTGACACGACCCGACCTTGCGTTTGTATCGGTGGTAATGTGGGCTGAACAGGCGAGATAGCTGACATGCTGCCAAAAGGTCTCTGGCCAGCGTGGTAGTAGTCAGAGCGGCCAGAGACAGGCACAGAGCCATCAGACCCGTACCGTTCCTGTCGGCCTGCAGAGTACTGCTGTTGCTGCTCCTCAGAAGGTCCAAAGTCTCTCATGGGAGGGGTGTGCCCAGGCGGAGGCCCTATCGGCTCAACAGACCTATTGAAAGAGGCCTCCACAGGTCTGAAAGCTTCAGGAACCCTGGCGGCTGGTCTATCTTCCCTAAGACTGGCCTCATCATGCTGCAGGGCCGACACTTGATCAGTCGTATGTGCACGACCAATGTCGTCCTGATGCGTCTTGTGGCTACTCGGCCCATACCACCCATCAGCGGGTGGATGTCCCGTTGGCGTTCGCTCTTGATCCATCGGGGAGCTAGGTGCTGCAGCCCGCGAGGTCTGTCTGCCGCTCTGCTCAGCATAAGCTGCCATCTCTCGTTTCCTCGCCCGTTCGTAGTCTTCATAACTGTGCATTCCGCCTTTTACTGTAGCAGGGTTGCCGGGCTGATGATACTGTGGTGGAGGGACCGGGGCGACCGGTGCAATCTTCTGCAACTTTCGAGACCTGTCATCAGCTCTGCTCTGAGAGCTCGATCTGATCCTAGTATTGCCGCTACTTTCTCCAACAGTGGTGCCGGAACGCCCAAGGAATGACTTGAGCCCTGAGAAGCGCTTCTTCTTTGGCCCACTTTCGGTAAGCTTGACTGCGCTTGAGCTCGCGCGTTGAGGTTTCTGTAGTGTCTTCTTTCCACCCTTCTTCACTGTTTCATATCGCTCTGGCTCTCCAGCTGTGATGTTCGCTCCGATCGCGTCAGAGTTCTCCAAGCTCGCAAGAGGTGCTATGGGTTCCACAACATCCAGCTTGGCTCCTGTCGAGGTTCGTCTATTGGTAAAGGCATTCCACATGCCGCTTCTCCTTCTCGCTTGCTTGATACCTGCGCTGGGAACCTCATCACGAGGTATTGCGACTGTTTCGCCCCACGCATGAACATCTTCAAGTCCGTGGTTGTCTGATATCACGTTCCTCCCTGGTATGGCTGAAGTGAACGGCTGTGGATTACGAAAGTATCCTGCCTCGCCTGAGGGACTCGTCGGGCCTTCCGTAAGTCCGGGGCTTGTCAACACACCACCTTGCCTAGAAGTGCTCCTCATTCTTTCATACTCGGTAGGCTGCACATCAACGACACTATTCCTAAACACAGGATGTTGTTGAAATGGTGGAGTACCAGCTGGAGGACCACTCAGAGCGCTGATATCAGCAGCTGGTATCGTGTTCTCTTCCGCCGGGGCGGGAGGCGCTGGCAAGGTTTGTTGGGTCTCCGTGCTACCCAAGACAAGACTCTGGCGCTTTGAACCAGCAGCTCCAGTGTCGATTCGCTCTCTTACAAATCCGCCCTTGTCTCTTGGGAGAGTCATGTACGACAGAGGCCGCTCTCCCATGTCAGGCCGCTGCGCATACAATCTTTGAGAGAACCTCTTCTGGAAATCGCTACTGCCAAGACTTGGGGGTCGGACGCCTGGCAGCAGTCCTTGCGATACAGTCCTTGCATGATCGGGCCGTACGCTCTGCTGCTCTGATGAGCTTTGTTGCACGGTGGGAGATGCATCTGATGGACCAGCGGGCACGGCTTGTGCACTCATAGGCTCCTCGATATCCAAGAGAGGCTGGTGCGTAGCAGCTCTTCCGTTGTCAAACAAGACTGGGACGTCCCTTTGACACTTTGAAGACGGCGCTGTTGTAGGCCGAGAGCTATGCGCAGTGGCCTCAGCAGTAGTACCGAGCTCAGAATTGCGGTGCTCTGAAGGCGCCCTGGAATCGGAAAGTTTCGCTGCAGCGTTGGCGCCAATACTGCTCACGCTAGACCTTCTGCTAATTGAGGGGTTCGTGCTCTGATGCACGCTGTAGCTGTTATGGAGGGCGCCTTCTTCTGCAGAAACCTCACTCCGGGCATCTTCCCACTTATCTGTTGCTCCTTCCGGATTGCCAGCTGACGTCTTCCGACTATCAGATAGCACATAAGGGTTCCGCTGTGTCTCCACTAGTCGTTGATTCTGCTTTTGCTTACGTGCGGTAGCAGAAGCGACGATGGAGGCGAAAGGCGCTTCAGCAGTACGATCACGCGTCTGAAGCGGGACGACTGGCTCGTGATCTTGGTTCGCACTCCGTACACTCCCTAACCTCTGTATTTCAGCCTCCTGCTCAGCAATCTCCTTGTCCCAGATGGAGTCTCTGGTTCCAGTGTCGTCGCTTGTAGCAGGCCTGAAGTTGGTCATAATAGGTTCGGCTTGAGTCTCGTGAACAAGTGTTGGCTCCGCAGTTCGCATCGTCAAGGGGCTTGCCTCGACGAACTCGGCATCGGTCAAGCCTGAGATCTCGCTTTCGTTCCTGCCGTGACGTGGAGTGAAACCGATGTTCTGTAGTCCAGTGGCGAGCGGTGGAAGAGCTCCACCTCCCATTCCAGCGCTTTCCGAAGCTCTGCGCTGCTGAGAAGGCAGCATAGTGATGTCGGAGACCTTGCGCTGCTGTTGCGGCCGCTGTACAGCTTCACGTTCAGACCGATCAGCTGTCGAAGAGGCAGCTACAGGAGCGACAACTGCGCTCTCTTCGCTTGGTACCTGACTGGGAACGACATCAAGTGGCTCGCCAACCAACCTGCCATACTGGTCATCAAGCCCCTGCCTCCACGCGTCTCTCACTACTGCACTAGATCTCCTTCTCGAACGCTCAATACTGGCATGTCTCTCGCCTTCTGCAAAGGTCGTGGCCGTCGGTGCCGGGGAAGGCAGCACGCCTAGTCGTCCATGTTCGCTGTTTCGGTTACGCACGTCAGGGGTCTTCGGCGGTAGTTGTGCATCAGGCTCGTTCCAGGCCTCGGTACGTTGCGGTGACGTCTGGGTGCCTAGAGCCATGGGCGGAGAGTCTGGCAAAGTGCTCTTGCTTGGATCCACAGCGACATCTCTGAAGTCCATAAGAGCAAAATCATTGGCAGTGGTCTGCTGGTGCGGGATTCTGGCTGTGAGTTCCGTATCGTTGTGAGTAGCATCCGTATCACGAGTCGCCTTTACGGACTGATTGGCGGGAGTCGGTAAGCCTTCATCGCTCAAGAGATTAGAGTGGCTGAGCACAAGACTCGCTGGCCGACTGCGACTACCTTCTTTTCTCGTTCGGCTCCAGCTTCTTGCCTTGTCCCGTAGGCGATCAAATACGCCACTGATCGGCCGACTCGATCTGGAGCTCGGAGTTGAGCTGCCCTCTCTGCGCCTGAAAGCAAGAACAGAAGATGCTGCTGAGGTCCTTCTCGAAAGATCCGGTCTGTTCTCGAATGCTGAAGCTGTAGTCGGCGCGAGGTTAGTGCTGCTAAGAGGAATCATGGGTGCATCTGAGAAACTACGCTCATGACTCGTGACTGTGTCGATGCCGGGTATTGTCACAATTGGGGGCGCTGCTTGGTTTCGGGAAGAAGCAGATTCAGTCTCGACCATGGGTGGCGACGCAAAGCGCTCATCCGTGGGCAAAGAAGTCGACGGTACTTGCGTGCTCTCTGAAAGCGTACTGGGACCGACAGAAGCACGAGGCACTTCTTGGGCTGCCACTGGTGACTGCAGTGCGGCTTCTTCTAGGATTGGCGTGGCTTCCTTGATTTCTTGCACGGCCTCGCTTCTTGACTCGACATCACTGATCTGTGCAGCCAGAGCCGATACAGCAGAAGCAGATACTGGTATTGCGGATACGCTAGATGCAGTCTGGTCAGGAAATATTGTTGCACCAGCATGCCGAACATTATCGGTAGCATGCTCAACCGCGGAATTGTCCTGTACCGCAGCATCACGGTGCGGAACTGCCATTGAGCCAGGCAACTGCTCGTCCGTAAATGTTGGTGGGCCAAATGCGTTGGTTTCTCGCTGTGTGGGCTGGTCGAAAGTTTCCTGGTCCTCCGAGCGATTGTGATTTCCATCCGTGCTACCATTGGCTTCGATAATGTTACTTCGACTACTCCAATCTTCCACAACCCTATTAGCGCCCTCCCTGTCAACGGCAGCGTCCGATGTTTGTGCTTGTGGTGTCATAGGGCTGATATCAGGCCCGGCCCCATAAAGACGAGCATCCTGGCTGGCAGGAGTAGGCGCTCCAAAAGTAGGCATAGTCGCAGCTACTGGCACAGTGTCCTGGGATGTAATCGCCGCCGATCTGTAGTCCGACACTGCACGACTACTTTGCATATGTAAGTCTCTTTCGGGCGAGGTAGAAGGCTTGGGGCCAGGCTTTAGGGTAATGGAAGACGTCGAAAGAGACCTTAACTTCGAGAATGCAGAAGGAGACCTCTTCGTCGAAGATGGTGGAGGAACCTGTTAAGACTTACCGTAAGCTTCTGTTCAGCACTTTCATGTTGTTGTGGTGAGTGCGGCGAAGGGAAGCGTAGGTGAAGAGGGGATGGACAGTTGTGAAAAGTTATCGATTGATGGAAACATTAGGATGATGCAGTGATGATCAGTAATAGAAGAGGAGAAGATGATGATCGTATCGCTGTCGTAAAGGTGTCTTCAATGCTTGTGATCCTCGTTGCAGCCCTGCCATGCCAACATTATCTGTGCTCGCCTTGAAGCTGCACGCCCTGGTCGTCATGCCTGGAGCGCGAGATCTCAGCAACAGAGCAACAAATTGATGCCTTGAGTTTCAGGGTAGGGTGCAGATGCGAAGTGCCGGTTGTGGAGGCAAAGAAGAAGTAGAAAGAATGAATCATACCTCGCCACCCTTGCCTCGCACAGATCCTCCAAATCTCGATCGACCTTTGGCGAGCAGACCTTTTGCACCTGTGCTGGCTTTGCTTCCAAAGACACCTGCATTCTTCATGAATTCTTTGCCCTTCTGTTGCATCTGCTGCTGCACACGATCGAGGTCAACGCCGCCTGATCCGCCAGCAGTGTCGCTGCTTGCCAGACCATTAGAAGGCCCTGTTGCACCAGTCGAAGCAGTACGGCCTTGTCCATCGACTGGCGCACCTGATCCGGATGCAAAGCGGCTCTTTAAACCTGTTAGATTCATACTCGGTGCTGCAGCACGATGTCCTCGCTTCCACTGATTAGTCCCAGCCGCCGTGACACTTGGCTCCAGCGGGGGCGGTTTGCCCATTTCTGCTGTCTCAAGAACATCTGGGTGGCGTGCAGTCATTGCTTGCAACCAGTCTCCAAGTCCCGTGTTCATGTCGGCAAACGTGCGTCGAGTGTCATTGTAAGTCTTGATGCGGTCATCGGCGTCCTTGATCTGGAGGATATTGCGGAAAGCTGGGATCTGGCCGTGAGACTGGCCTGAGCTCTTTGGACGGATTGGCGATGTCGCTGCTGCTGTAGTGGATGGAGCGTAGACCGTCTCCTGGGTCGAATCAGCAGAGTAAGACGGTATTCGTGGGCTTTTCTCGGAGATTGGCGAGGGCGCCAACTCGTGAAGTGACTGTGAGGGACTTCCAGGTTCGATGGTAGTCTCGGGAATGAGATGCTCAGGGGCTCTCGCGACAGGTGACGCAGGACTCTTCACGCGTTGCGAGAGTGATCGCACTATCTCTCCCTCTGCAGCCGCAGCTTCTGGTCTCTTAATCTCGGGCACGGAGAGTGGTCCGCCGACAGTGCCAGAAAGCTCAGGAAGGCGGTCACCGGCAGGTGTATCCGGACTCAAGGCTCCATCCTCGGGATTCATGATGTGCAGTTGCTTGCTTCTTGGCCGCTCGTATGCAGCTTCGGGCTTAATCTCCGGGCTCTTTGGCTCTTCGCGGAGAGGCGCGCTGTTCTCCCAGCTGAAACGAGTATTCAATAGACCAGGCTTTGTGGATGCTGTCTTCGCATTTGAGACTACCGTGGCTGCCGCTGCACCAAGGCCTGGCGCGCCAGCGGCGGCAGCAGGGAATGCTGAACCACCATGTTCGTCACGTCGTGCGTTGTCGGGTGCATTCAATGCATCTTGCGTGCGTACAGTGTTGTCTGCTGTGCTGTCGAGACTCCGCACGATCTCTTCACGAATGCGATCATCCTCGGCAGAGTCACCAGACACATGGCTTAGATGCTGTGAAGTGGCATTTCGTGGCGCGATGCCATGCTCTGGGCTAGGCTCGCGACTCCGCACACGCAGC
The DNA here is from genome assembly GCA_024114885.1 of Septoria linicola. Classification (NCBI taxonomy): domain Eukaryota; kingdom Fungi; phylum Ascomycota; class Dothideomycetes; order Mycosphaerellales; family Mycosphaerellaceae; genus Septoria; species Septoria linicola. The sequence goes on from CP099420.1 coordinate 1,192,181, forward strand.
GGCGCAACAGTGTTGAAATAGCCAGCGTTCAGCCCACTCTCGCTGCTGGCATTCGCTTCGGCTTTGGGCGTATCCTTAGGCAATGGTGTTGGCACCGCAGAAGAAGCCACTGAAGTCGGGGCTTCTGTGCTGTCGGTCTCGTGCCTCCAAAGTGGCGGGGCGATAGAAACATCTCCATATGCACGTTTTGGAAGAGCTTCAGACTGATCCACAGGAGCGGGCGCTTCTTTGGAGGCAAAGTCGCGTGTCTGATGACCGACTCCGTATTGACCCATAAGCGCAGCGCCCAATTGGCTACCGAAGTCCCTTGCTGCATCGATAGGCGATCGTGTAGTCGTGGTTGGCTGTGCGCCCTGTAGCTGATGTTTCTTCGTCGTTGGGGTGAGATCGATGGGCTCGTCAGGAGATGGCACATCCCGAGTGGCAAGTTGAGGTGGTGCTTCGACGGCTGGCGTGGGTGCTTCGCTGTTGATCCAACCTCCTGGCAAGTCTGGTCGGAAGCTCTCCTCTCGGCCCATTTCTGGTCTTAGAGTAGTGCTTCTAGCAGAGGGGTCCACTTCTTGACCCAGCTGGCTCTGACCAGTAGTAGCTCTTTTCAGTTTTGGCTGCTTTGCATCATCGGTGAAAGTACTCCATCCAGACTTGCTCGAGCCAATGCTCGCTGCAGAGTTCCGACGGCTGTCGTCATGAATTTGATGGTACTTGTCAGCGATCTCACGAACACGGCTCTTAGCGGGACTGTCAGATCTCGTTGGAGTGCTACCTCTGGCAGGGCTCGCGCCGGGCATGTTGTGGGTTCGGAGAAAGAGATCACGGCTGTCCTTGCTCTCTTGGGCGGCTTCAGCCAGCTCGGGCGAGCTTGGGTCCTTGTCCGGGGATGAATTGATGGTGTCCGCGAGATCGGCTTCTCGGACGCTGTAGTCGGTGTTGCTGCGTCCACGACCAGTGATCGGAACAGCAGGACTCACAGCAGAAGTGCTGTAGGCTGTTGGTGCGGCCTCGCTAGCTGGTGTTTCGACTGGATGCAGATCAGGCTGCACAATCTCAGCGCCTTGATCGACTACATCTGGATCGTCGGCGCCAATGACACCAGAAAGAGGTGTGCTGAGTCTCCTAGACTCAACGGTCTCTAACGCAGGTGTGCGTGCCGGGGATGTACCAGATGACGGCGGGTCGAGACTTCGACGGTATCCAGGCTCGAAAGAAGCGGGTCCATGTTCGCCGTTTGCATTTCTGCTGTGACCAGGGGAAGGTTTGCGTGCGACTCTACCTGCACCCACAACCTCGGAGCCAGGCCGCGATGTGGTCGGAGTGATAGAAGTCTCTTCCACAATTGGCGGCACCTGCCCATCACGTTGCCTCTGAGTAAGTGCCGCAGTGGCCGTAGACGGTACACGACTCATGATCGGACTAATGCCTGCAGTGGAGGAAGTATCACTACGCCCAACTCCGGCGCCCGGCGTGGACCCTGAGTTGTCACGCGACAGAGACGCGTCGTTCTGGTCAAAGGCTTGGTGCACAGCGGAGCGGAAGCCGACAGATGGTTGGTGTTGCAGCCCATCTTCTTGCTGTCGTTCGGCCAAGATCTCCGCTGCTGGATCATTGCCAGGCCCTGCCCTCGTTGAAGTGGGCGTAGGCTGAATCGAGCTGGATGCTGTGGCTAAGCCCGCTGTATTGAGACCAGGAGGCGACTGTCTGGATGGCACAGGCGCGTCCTCCGCAGCTTTAGGGCTGGTCAGGGTCAGGATCTCGTCGCCAAAGCCAGAAAAGCGAGACACGAGTGGTAGTGTAGGACTTGCGCCTCGCGTTCGTGATGTCGCACTGCCTTCGAATTGCGTATCGGGAAGGAATGGCTCATTGCCAGATCGTTCCTTCACGTGCGGCTGATATGTACGCGGGTAGAGCACACTCTCACGCTGCTCCTGCACGGGCTCCAAGTCTGCTCTGCGCTCCGCCGATGTGACTCTGTCCAGGGCGTCGATGCTGGGTCTGCCGCTTTCCTCGCTCTCCCGACGTTTCTCATCCTCCATCCGTTTGTAGATGTCACTGGGTCTTATAAAGGGAAGCGGCTTATCAGCACCGACATTGACAGCAGGGTTGGTAACACTTTCGGCGATCGCTTTTGCCTCGGCAGCTTCCTGCTGTGCCTCGTACGTGTTGCCGCCCATGCTGCTCTTGCGCGGTGGGAAGAAGCCAGGTGGCGCGGCCACAGCTTCTCGCGACGCGCTCGCTCGGAGTGGAGGAGGTGCCTGGTCGGGATTCGTGAAATCGCGCGGTCGTGATCGGCTTCGAGGGAAGTCATTGCTGCCTCGCCCGCCACTCGCCGCGCTCGCCGGCGCCTGCTGGTATGCTGGGAACGGTGCAGACACGGATCGCATGCCATCATCTCCACGATCGAAGCTCTGTTTCCTCAGCCTTTGTGAAGGCAGCGCCGAAGCTTGTGAGGGAAGTGGCGGTGGTGCAGCCTCTTCCTGTCCTCCATAATCGTCATATGGATCATAGTCTCCCCAGTCGTCGCCATCGTAGGTATTCTTCGGCGCCGTGTTCCACTTCTGAGTGCGATGCCTGCCTGGCACCGTCTTGAAAGACAGCGGATTGTTGTTGTTGGCCATGGCGGCCTACACACGCGTCCTTTCCTCCGATGTGCTGTAGCAATGTCGTTGATAGTATTATGTGGGCATGGCAAAAGTAATGGTGCCACGTCAATGCTGCGCGGTTGGAGGCGCAGTCAATGGAACGAGCAGATCAAGCAGGCAGGACGATCAGCTGGACCTGGAATCCCAAACGGACGGCGGAAACGGTCAAAGGGACGCGAGTCGCACAACAAACCGCACCGCTTGCAAATGACCTCGTCACACGCGAGATCCGCTCACACAAATGTATTAGTGATTATATGGAGGAGAGGAAGGGAGATGTGTAGAAAGGAGGTGGTGGTGGTAGAAGTTGGCAGCAGAATACGCTGATGTCGTCGAGATCCGAGACACGAATCCTCCGCGTAGGTCTGTACGATCAATTCACTCACGCATCGATCTGCAGGTGTAGGTGTAGCGCTGGAAGGCAGTCCAACACAGTATCCTCTTTGGCCGTACAGGCCACACTCTCACTTGTAGTACTTGCGTGAGACGGGCGATATGTGTGCAGCGTTCGCCCTTTGTTCCATCTCATCTTGAACGACACGCTTTCTTGGCGCAACGTGGACGTGAACCCGACTTCTATTCTCGGCCTCCCTGCAAACCATTGCCGACGTCCATACAATTCTACACCACGACGACACCCGCCCATTCGCCATAGCAGATTCGACTAGCCTGGCATAGCGAACTTATCACTAGCCACGACCACCACAGACCTGTATAGCGACTGCCTACTCGAGTGCCTAGACCGGCCAGGTGGCCACCTCCTCCTTCCACCGCTGCAACAGAGACAAATACCATGCTCACCATGTCTTCTCACGCCTCGATCCAAGACCGCACTCCGGAGTTCCGCTCGATCCTCCAGCAGGCGCAGAAATCGCTCGCCCGTCAACGGAAACAGCCTCTCGGCGCACAATCGCAACCTCTCATACCGCAACAAAATGGCACTGCAACGCCCCCGACTCGAGCGCAACGAAGTGAATTTGCGCGGAACGCAGCAGGCATTGGTCGAGGCATTTCAGCGACTATGGGCAAACTGCAGAGATTGGGCGAACTGGCCAAGCGGAAAACGCTCTTTGACGACAGACCGGTCGAGATCGCCGAATTGACGTACGTGATTAAGCAGGATTTGGCGGGTTTGAATCAGCAAATTGGCAATTTACAGCAATTGCAACGTGCACAAAATGGACAGAGCGCGGGCGGTGCGGTGCAACAGGAGGGCGAGCATAACAAGAATGTCGTCATGCTGCTACAAGGGAGACTGGCAGATGTGGGTGTCAACTTCAAGGAAGTGCTGGAAGTGCGCACAAAAAACATTCAGGCAAGTCGAAGCCGGCAGGAGAACTTTGTAGGCGAAGTGGGGAGGAGCAGTGCCGCACAGGAACGACTAGAACCAGGGCGGACAGACTCGCCTCTATATCAGACCCCCAGCCGAGGAAGAAGTCCCAAGCCAGGGCGGACTGCATCCAATCAAGGCCAAGACCTCCTCTCCCTTGAGCCCTCGAGCAGCTCCGCCCTCTACTCTGGCACTGGCGCTCCGATTCAGGCGTCACAATCCCAGCTGCAGCTCATGGAGGAGGGCTCCTCAAACAGCTATGTACAACAACGTGGCGAGGCGATTGAAGCCATCGAGAGGACCATCAATGAACTCGGTGGCATTTTCGGTCAACTGGCTCAGATGGTCTCGGAACAAGCGGAGCAGATTCAACGAATCGATGCCAATACCGACGACGTGGTGGACAATGTCGAAGGCGCGCAACGAGAGCTGATGAAGTACTGGTCACGAGTGCAAGGCAATCGCTGGCTGATTGCGAAAATGTTCGGAGTGCTGATGATCTTCTTTTTGTTGTGGGTTCTTGTGGCAGGGTAGTTTTGTATCGAGAACAGGAGCGAAGAGTACAAAAGCCCTCAGATGGGCGCGAATAGAGATAGACGAGGTTGGTCTTCTCTTCTTGGATATGTTCTTGCGGTTTCGAAGGACTCTGTCAGACTAGTGTACAGATGGTCGTTTTGCTTCTTCAGAGTAATTATGATCGCTTAATATGTACGAAAACGAGACGCGCTGGGCGTGGACGTTGTTTCTTTCCAGGGCCCTTCCACGCTGGATCCATCTGCTGCCCTCCTCGACTGAAGACGAGCGACTGATTGGGATCGAAGGATATAGCTCAGGCTGCCCTGACGACCGACATGGCCTTGCGTAATTCGGCAGTCAGAATATATCGTAAAGCGAGCTTGCTTGGTTTGGCTGCGTTGCAAGATCTGTCAAGTTGTCCGAGCGTTTACCAAGCGCGCTATTTCGAAGACAGCCCATCGCACCTGCCATTCTTGGAAGAACAGACCTCGGAACACAGCAAGACAAGTACGCGGGACAGGATTACGCACCTTCCTGCGACAGCGCCTTTGATACCGGAGGTGTCGCGGCTGTACATGGCACGATGATAACCTCGATATGGCTTGGGACCCGTGCTTTCCACCCCTTGCGCTCATACAGCATATCGAGCGCATGCTGGCGCTTGCCAGCCATTCTCGTGGATCAGGTCATCAGCAGTCATATCGCCATGGTCGCAGCCAGTGTGTGGGTAGTGGCGGCCATTGCGCTCAGGTCGCCACTTCCCCATCTCAGCTTTCCCTTCTCTTGCTTCGTCGACTCCTTCATCCGACATACCAACAAGGCACAACACCAACGGAGCACTAACAGCAGCCAACATTGGACTAACCTTACACACATCCAGGTCGAACGCAATCTTCCAGAGCTTTAACGCGCCACGCAGGCCACGGGCACCACTGCTCAAGCGGGACAAAGCGACGTACGACGGCGCATCGGCAGAGTCAATTCGCGAGATGAAGGCGATATCTTCTTCGCGATACTCTTCAGCGAGGACACTGGGAAAGAATGAGAAGCATGAAGGACTGGCGTGGTGCCACCTCTTCTTCAGCCGAAGGCAGAGAAGATCGCAACATAGCTGATTTGATCACTGCAGAGGAAGACAACATCGTTGTAGCGCTCATTGCCGACTTTAAGAAGAAGCTGTTTGAGCCGGTCAGAATGAGTGAACAACCCCTCCAGGACACATCACCATCTCGTCAAATTATTCAAGCCCTGGTAAAATTTCGGTTTCCAACGCGACGAGCTCAACAAAGCTGCGGGAGGAGAGAAGCATCAGAATATGAGATGACGGCGTGACGACCACGAAAAGATGAAATCACGATCTGGAACACGACAGAAAGGAAACGAAGAACAGGGTCGACATTGTTCAACCGTTCTCAAGGTCTTTACGCCAAGAAGAACATTAATGCTATTGATCTACGACTCGCCCAGGGCCACACCCGAAGCTCACCGAACACCGCACGAAATATCAAATATCTGAAAGCCTCATAAGACATCGCAGGACTCGAGAGAAGCAGACATTGCTCGGAGTGAGACTGCTATTCCATTCTATGCGTTATCGTAACTATTGAAGACTGCAGCAAGACGCAGCCCTCCGAGCTTGCGTTCATTAGACTGCAGCTGGTGTGGCAGCTGGTGTCTCTGCAGCAGCTGCAGAGGTCGCCGCCGCGTCATCGGCCTTGCGGTAGTAACTTGGGGAAAAGTCAGCACAGCTCATCGTCGATCAGATCAAGGGTCATCTCACCCGCCGTAACCACCACCTCCTCCGCTGTAACCTCCATACCCCTTGCCGCCTCCGCTAGATCCTCCATATCCGCCGCCGCCGCCAGAATATCCTGAAAATGTCAACATCAGGACAAGCTTCGCTTTTTAGTGAATCGCTTACCGCTGTATCCCGAGCCTCCGGAGCCTCCATAACCTCCTCCTCCCGAATATCCGCTTTGCGATTGTCAGTATGTCGCCAGTGTTTGACGATCTACCACACCAACCTGTAGCCTGAGCCACCGGACCCGCTGCAGATTCAGATTAGCGATGATTCGCAAACATTGTAGAAACTTCAAACGCTTACCCGTAGCCGCCACCGCCACCACTACCGCCACCACCGCCGCCTTGCTCAAGTCAGCAGTCGAAACAATTGCATATCAGCTTCATGACTTACCACCACCTGTTAAAGTCAGCACATGTATCGAAGCTCAACACAACGGGTCAAGACGCACCTGGTGGAGTGACTGGGCCGCCACCGCCTCCGCCACCGCCGCCTCCACTGCTACGAGACTGGCAGATGAACTGTTGGTTGCAGAAATTCTGCTGAGCTTGAAACATGTCAGCCTCAATCTCCTCACACATCGATCTGGGAACATACGATTGCAGCATCCGTTTGGCTTTTGTCGGCAGCTTTGTTGGACACGAACGCATTATTGTTGCTGTCTGGCGAACAGCTCCTCAAGAGGAGCAGCCGCTGCGAGACCTGCGAGAGCCAAGACGAGAAACTTCATTTCGGATGCTTGATTGAGGTATTGCGTGATGATCGAGCTGGATCACGACAAAGGCAAGACTGGTTATATAAGTGCCTTCGAAAGCTCCTCCCTGGCTCTAAGTGCAAGGCAAGCTCACACTCTACTCCTCGAGCATCAAGCTCCTCTGGAGACTGGAATCTCCACGTTCATCTCAGTCTACTGAGCTGCTACACTGCAGGTTCCTCAAGCGCTCGCTTCTTCGACTGCATTCAGATACGATCGTCGCTATCCTCCTGCCATTCAAGTCTACACTCAAGCGCAGTGTTACATTCGTTTCTTTCTCGCTTCGCATGAACACTTGTGTGTGGGCTCTCAATACTGCACTGAACCACATCATGACCCATGAGCTAGAGGCATTCGACTGCTACCTGCTCGCGACTCGCCTATTGAGGCTCAGCAAGGAAGGATCAACACAGCACCAGCAGCGTGAACGACTAGATACCGCGACTACTGTATAGCGTTTCGCAGACTACATGTGCGATAATATACAACGTGGTGTGCGGAAGCATGCCATTGGTTGGCGATCTTCGTGCTCGTTGTAGTGCAGATTCACGATTAGAGTTTCTTGACTCCTGCCACATTGAGCTAAAATAGACGAACGCGTGCATGTGGCTCTACTACTCTGGCAAAGCTTCCTATAGCTTAAGCATAAGTCTATCTGGATAGCAGAGAAGTGGCATGCCAAGAGGATGATCCCTTCAATGTTCGCTTGATCAACCTGTGGTGCACACTCGGGACTTTTACGAAGCTCTGAAGTGGATTTGAACCCTGCGCTCACTGCTGGAGATGGTCAATACAAGCTTTGCCCTGGTCTTGTGATGCACATGGTGACATTAGAAGCTATCGCATTTCGCTCTGTCACTGCACGGTGAGAATTTTGGCCACACTCGACCACACAGCGTTCTACTCTTGTGCCCACTTGGAGTCAGAGCACAACTTCTTCTACTTGACTTTGCATCCATTGCGACACAGGCTCAACCAGCCGCTACAATAGACATGTTCTCACACCGAGCAGGCGTCTTTCTTCTTGCAAAGTGCATAGTCACCACATACGCATCACTCGACCTAGCATTCGGCGACGATTCAGATCTCACAAACTTCGTGACACGACCCGAGATCAGAACCCCAAGATTCAATGTCAGTATATATGATGAGTCTCAGATCGCGCCTGGATACTGGTTCGTGGCACCGTACGCCATGATCTTTCAAGAGCCGCACGCACACAAGTACTATCAGCCATGCCAGACGGGCCCAACGATATACGACAATCGAGGAGAGCTGGTGTGGAGTGGTGCATGCAAAGTCAAGAACCAGAACACCTGCGACTTCCGAGCGTGGCAGTTCAACGATATACTGTACACTTCAGCAATCTTGACGCCTTTTCGAGATGCGCATGATCCGCAAGGGCACGGCATTGTCATGGATAAGTCATTCAACGAGGTTGGAGAAATCCGTGTACCTCCTACAGAACATAACATCAATATGCACGAGCTCAATCTGGTCGATCATGGCACAAAAGTGTTGCACATCGTACACGAGCCTGCCGCAATGAATCTGTCGCAGCTTGAGCCTGGTCTAGAGTCTGGCTGGATCTTGGACATCGGCTTTCGAGAGGTCGATATGAACACTGGCGATCTCGGCTTCGAATGGTGGGCATACCGAGGAGGCCATGTCGATCCCATTACCGACAGCAAGGTCCCCTTCAAAGGCGGAAGCAGTAGACCAAAGTCTTGGAATTGGTTTCATGGCAACTCAGTCGAGAAGAACGCCAACGGAGACTACATGCTATCATCAAGATTTACAGATGTGCCATCTACAAGATATCTGGCAAAGACGGCTCAATCATCTGGCGACTCGGAGGCTCGAAATCATCTTTTGCACAAGATTTCACATTCTCCCGCCAGCACGATGCTCGATGGCTATCTAGCACTGGCAACAAGGAGATCATCTCGTTTCTGAACAATCAAGCCGATGACTCAATTCAGAACGCACAAAAGCTCGTCAATGATCTGAGATGATGCTCCTGATTCCTATGACCTCGAATACCAAATACTGACACTATTCTCCCGAAGGCTACAGCGGGGGTAGCGGAGGTGGATATGGAGGCTATTATCGCAAGTCCGATGCCGTTCGGGATAACCAGCAAGCTGCTGCAGCTTCCGGCGAGAAGTCATCCAAGGTCCAGCCGCCAGCAACAACTCTGCACACGCAGATCACTGAGCCCACTCCCGAGTTCACGATCCAGCCAATTGAGGAGCCTGCACAGGCGTCATCTGTTGATGAGTCCCCTTCGATGACGATCCAACCAGTCGAGACAGCTCCGGTCCAGCCACCAGCTGAGACATACATCACTGCTTTCGAGGTCGGCCCTTGAGTTTGGGCGAAGCACAGCAGGCCACTCTTATGACTGCCTAAAGCCAAGAGGCTTGCGATATGTATTGGCGGAAAGTGTCTCGACGTGTGGCTGCTCTGAGGGTCGGGGCGATACTGGACTGCCTCGATCTCAAGGGCTTGACTGACGGATGCTAGGTTCGTGAGGCTGTAGCATACATTGAACACAATGTAGAAACTTCATGAAATGCAGAATCTTCGTAGTCTCGGTACAAAAAAATGCACCAATACTGCGCATTAGTCGTTGTATTGTACAGATTCGACTCACGAGTAGCGCTAACGTCAGAGCTGCCGGACGCTATCGGCTCGAACATTTGGAGAGCTCGACTGAGATTCCGTAAGTGGACGACAGAAGCGGCCGCCTCATTCGGCTCTGGAAGTCGCTCTGGAAATCGTTCTGGATATCATGCACGTGTTCTCCTGTCCTTAGCCACTCATAATTTGACATTGCTGTTGTATTCTGCCAATTCGTCGGCATCGATCTTCTCGAGGTCCTCTACCTTCTGAAGGCCATACTCTTGCATGCATGCACTGTGCAGTTCCTGTAGACAGCACGGATTTTCTCGTCTCGGTGCACCTGTTTAGTGTTGTTGGCAAGCTTGGGCAGGTGACGCACATGCTGCTCGGCCCAGTGTCCAGTGGCCCCGCTGGACTTCGGGACCATTGGTGTCATGTCACAGATTGGACAGCACAGCGCTAGATGGTTCGCCGTCATCGTGCGGCCCTTGGGTATTTTCAGTACCCAGTTCCTGTCGTTACCACTGTTTGGGTCTGGAAATTCTTGCAGCTCCAAAATTGACTCGCGCGGGTTGCTTTTGACAGCAGTATTGGACACAATAGCGTCGTCTTTCTCGGCTGCTCTCATGCGTAACTTCTCTCGCTTTGCCTTGAAGTGCTCGCTAAGTACAAGCATAGCCTCGAGCAATGCTCAACGAAGCTAGCCATGCTGTCGATCTATTGAGTGGTCAGTTTCTAGTGCTGGTTTCCAGTTGCGCAATGTTCTGAGTTTGATTGACAAATCGAGGATCGCTTTGAGTTGTAGGGAGAGAGGATTCAGGTGCTGGTGTTGATGCTCCCTGAGCTTTTGCGCCAGCGTTGACTCTCTTTCGCTTTGCAGCGACACCTTCTCGCCAATTGGTAGGCACACCAGGTGCAACGCCACGACAGTCAGCACAAGACTCGACTCAAGCTCCACGACCACTACGCTTATCGACGTAATAGCTCTTCGGCTTCCAATGTCCGTTGCGATACTTGTTCTGTCCAGGATGTGCGTCGTCATGATCCGATCCTAACTTTTCCTCAGGATCAAACTGAATATCTGGCTTGTCTGCTGGCAATGATTTCTTGCCTGTGCCCTTGACCCAGGATCCGTCACCACTTCTGATCTCTGGATGATGGCTGGAAATAGTGCTGGAAAAGACTCACCAGCAGTGTAGCATTCACGCCTGCTAGGTGCAATGGTCTGATGTCAAACCACTGCTGTGCGGCATCGCCAGATACTCTCGATATCGCGGCTTCTCGCCCAGTGCGAGGACCATTGCAACGCAGAATGATCAACTGCGCCATGTCTGAATCAATGCTTCTGGTCCACGCGTAACTTTCGCACGTTTTGCCGAAAAGCTCAGCGAAACAGGAACAAGCCAGGTTTCTGGCACGCCGTTCTTGCTCGCAGCGCTCATAACCAATAATGAGTTGGGTGTAATGCAAGTGAAGTGAGAGTGTTATGCATGCAAAGCGCATCTCCCTCGCACGGACCACTTTTTGTGACGTCTGTGCAGCCAGAAATCGAGATCAGATCTCAGCTGGATCGTCTTGAGCGTCTTTTCAGGAACCATCTGCATCATCGAATCGGCACGGAACTCTTTCTCAAGGGCTCCGCATCTTCAGGCACGATGACATCGCTCACAAGAGATGGCGCTCGCTGTCAGATAGCTAATAGACCTATCGTAGGTTGAGTATGCTCCCGTTTCTGTTCAGCACATGTCTCATTTCTCTCTCCTGCCACCACTCATCATAACAAAAAGCTCAGTCGTACACAAGTCCATGCACTCAATTGCACGGCGTTCCTACAGCCTAACACAAGTAACTTTACACCCAGCAGGCCGTGCTAGGATGGCCTCAAAGAAGCATGCTCGCTCAGAATCGAGCGAGCACATCGATGGTCTCAAGCACCCTTCAACAAAGGTCGCAAAGAAGGTCGATGCCCACCCTCCCTTCGAAAGGCTTGTATCTCTTCTCGAGAGCAGTTCGTCCGACTCAAAGCCTCGCAATGTTCTCCACTGGTTCCGTAGCAAGGATTTGAGGATGCAGGACAACAAGGCTCTTTACGCCGCCTCACAGAAAGCGAAGGAAGGAGACAGTCTCATTACCGCATACCTTCACAGCCCCTCGGATCTTGAATGGCATGGCACTTCGCCTGCGCGGACAGACTTTATCCTCGAAACTCTCTCGATATTGCAAAAGGACCTATCGGGGAAGAATGTCCCACTTGCGATCTTGACCGCCGACGAACGTGGCCAAAAGACGAGCAAAGTATTGGACTTCGTGGAAGAGCACGACATTTCACATATATACGCGAATTTCGAGTACGAGGTTGACGAACTTCGCCGGGATATCGATCTAGCTGAGAAGCTGAAGGAACGAAGCGTCGGGTTTGAACTGTACCACGATCAGACTGTGGTCGTGCCAGGCGAGCTGAAGACAGGCGCAGGTGGGCCGATGAAAGTCTTCACACCGTATCATAAAGCATGGCTGTCGGAAACGAAGAGCGATCCTAGCTTGTTGGACCTGGCAGGAGAAGTCGAGGGTAACGATGCCGCTGCGAAGAAGGAGCATTCTGCGTTGTTCGACAGCAAGATTCCTTCTCCGCAATCAAGCAAACAGTTCGAAAGTGACGAGGAGAAGAAGCGGGTGCGCGGACTCTGGCCAGCAGGGCATGATGCTGGAATCGAGCGGCTTAAACACTTCCTTGACAAAAAGGTGAAAAATTATGCCGCGCATCGATCTGAGCCAGCGCTGGACCCCTCTTCACGACTCTCGGCGTACATTTCTGCCGGAGTGATTAGCATTCGCGAGATCCTGCATCACGCCAAGAAAGCCAACGATGGCAAGCACTTTGACGAAGGCGATCGTGGAATTGACTCTTGGGTACGGGAGCTCGTCTTTCGCGAATTCTATCGCCAAGTCACGGTCACCACCCCGCACGGAAACATGAACCTCCCTCAGAATCTGAAGTTCGACTTTGTGCACTGGGAAGATGACGAGGAAGGTTACAAGAAGTGGGAGGAGGGCACAACGGGAATGCCGTTCGTGGACGCCGGCATGCGACAGTTGAAGCATGAGAAGTACATGCACAATCGCCTGAGGATGAACACGAGTTCATACCTGCGGGCAAATATGCTGATAGACTACCGTCGAGGCGAGCGGTACTTCGCGGAGACTCTGATTGACTGGGACCTGTCCAACAACACGCAAGGCTGGGAACCAAGCTATACCATATTCAATCCTGTAGTCCAAGCAGAGAAGTGTGACAAGGAAGGCGATTATATCAGGAAGTGGGTTCCTGAGCTCAAAGATCTGAAAGGCAAAGACGTCTTTGATCCTTACAATCGATTGAGTAAAGCAGATTTTGAGAAGCTTGGGTATCCTGCGCCACATGTGGACTTTAAGGAGAGCCAGCAAAGAGCCAAGGAGAGGTACAAGCAGGACTTGGCCGATGCAGATCCATAGAGCTTTGCGCGGAATCGGATGTACGAAGTGCTGGTCACTTCATGTCAGCTCGTACGCCACATTCTTCTATAGAGACTGCGCACCACAACATCATCATGCGTGTCACCAAAAACTCATCAGATGCAACCTTTCGGCCTTGTGCGAAAGGGCAAGGGCACTTTTATCGGTCATCGCCAGGTACAGGATCTAGGAATAGGATCGCTTGTCGGCACTTCGGCGGGATCTCAGGAATGTGATCCACTCTGTGCGACTTCGAGTCAGGTTTTGTGTACCAGAACCTCGTGAAATAGTCTTGGTAGCACGGATTAGGACAAAGAAGACTTTTCTGTCATCGCCCGCGAGGGGACCAGAGCGACTTTCCAGCTTGGCTTGGCCTGCCGGGAAGAGATGCTAGGTTCCGCTCTGAGTGGATGTGACCTTGTGATGGCATGGTCGCCACAATTATTGATCCAGACGTAGAAAAGTGTTGATGTCGTATAACTACAAGTACTCATCTGGGCCGACTCAGCGATCTATCCAGAACGAGTCGGTCTACACCAGAGAATTTTCACTACAATATCATCGAGCAAAGCCAAGATGTTCTTCCTCAAGACCACCCTCACCACCCTCGCCACTCTGGCATCATCTGCTCAAGCACTCTACTTCCACCTCGAACCCTTCAGCGTCTCCGACGTCCGAATCCCGTCCGAAAGCCACAGCATCAGCTTCACAATCAACAACCCAACTGCAGTCTTCGAACAAGGCGGCTCTTCCTTCAGAAACTGCTCCATCGCCTGGTAAACCAATCCCTCTCCTCCCCAACCCCCTCCACTTGTCTAACACATCCTTCCTAGGACCGGCTGTAATGTCCCAACATGCTGGACATCCTGCCAATCCGACGGCTTAGGCCCATCATACTACGCTCGTGTCGAGCCAGAGAGCTACAATGGAGCTTACGACTTCTCGCTTGAGGTCGAGGAGTACTTTGTCTACCGCAACAGTGGCCGCTACAATGCTACGATTCCTGTTGCAGAGGGGTCTGGAGGCTACCGCTGCTCGCGGGGAGGTCAGAGCACTGTTTGCGGATACTGGGGTGAGCCAGCTGGCGTGAATAGCAACTTGACTGCTACTTATTCTGTGGGACCACGAGACAATGTCTGCCAGCCTGCTGGCAGCGCGTAACAAAGTTTTAGAAGGAACGATCAACCTTAGAAGGTCGATAGTGCATGCTCGAGAGGGAAAGATCAAGTAGACGAAAAAGCCAGCATGACGTGTTCTCCTTGCAGCAACTTCGTTATAGTAACATGCGTAGAACTATTCTTTCTGCATACTCTAGCATACTGCAAAGTGTCCATACTGCATCAATCCAACACCATCACTGAACTGTCGTATGGCGCTAGTAGTACTCCCGTTGCTTGATCACAGAACTGCAGCCGACTTCTCTGAACTTTCATTATCCTCCCGTCTACCACAGATCTCCTAGTATCTCCCAAAACCGAAGCGACTCATGCCCATCGACATTGGATGTCCTGATGGACTACCGATTGCACTGGAAGCCATTGGTGACAGACCTCCGAACTGCAACTCACCACGGTCACGGCGATACCTTGGGTCTCGACCAACTCGTGCTGGCGGCTGGCCCCAGCTATTGTCGAAGAACGAATTGTTGCCGTTGGGACCTCGATCGATGCACCAGTCGGGTGGCTGCGTCCAACGAGACCAGTAATCGCGGCGCTGCTCAGGAGGACCTTGCACATACGAGGCCAAATTCTCGTAGATTGGGATGAAAATGCGTGTCGTGGTCTCATTGTAATCCGACGAAGAGCCCGTAGCAGATGTGGTCCGTTCACTATCGATAGCACCAAGGTGAGTAGACCCTGCACTGGAGGAGACGCTTGGGCGAGAAGTCTTCGATGAGCTGTTCATGATAGCGCGGAAGAGCTCTTCTTGACGAGCGAATTTGCTGCCTCCAGTCCACCAGTCACGCAGCGCTTCGTCATAGCTCTTCTTTGCGGATTTGGCTGTAGGTTGGAGCGGTACCACAGGACGAAAACGCGAACTCCCAATTCGCTTCGAGGCTGGCGATGGTTCGAAATCGACATCTGGCACACTGCCGATAGTGAGACCACTTGTCTTGCGATTAGTGGCGATTGGAACAGGTCTGCTTTCGCGTGTCTGCAAATCCTGCCAGTTCGGGCACAGCTTAAAAGTATCAGCTTGCGTGAATTGACGGCGAGGACTTGGGCAGGCAGAGCTCACGCTGTTGACATGGAAGACAGGCGGACTGACCTTACGTTGGTCATTGTCTCGATCAGTGGTCTGCATAGGGTCATGCAGGACAGTTCGCGCGATGTTAGCCTGGCTTAAACTTCGTTTCATGGCAATGTCGACCGTCTTGTGGAGCTGATCGCGCAAAGCCTCGCGAGTGGGCGTAGAATCTGCGGAATCGTTAGTGCTTTCGTCAACAGCGTTGAGTGTTCTCACCAACCTGCGGTAGACTCATGGCGACGAGCGGGAACGGCTTGGGGCTATTCTAGATTAGCTGTGGCTATCAAAACAACCTTGGTGTGCGAACCTGATGACCAGTCTGTGCACTTGCTCCACCTTGTCCAAAGCTGGACTGCCAATTGAAGGCACCACAATAGTCGTGAGCACCGGCGCTGAACGGGTCTTCTGGTTTTGCTGTGATCACTACACGTTCCTGCTTAGTGCCGGACGGCATGCTGGTGCTGACACGAGCGGCAGTTGCATCGTCGGTGTTCGTCGGACTCGAAGCCTTCAGGGCATCGCGGGTAAGGATATTCGATGGCTGTCGTGCTGTCACACCGGGCAGCGGGTCAGGCAGTGCCGCCTTGATATTATCTTGCCCGAAAGGTGTGCCTGTGGTCGAGGCTTCTCGCTGCTTGGCCAGTATTCTGAAGTATGCCAAGGTGTGCTGCTGAAGCTTCTGATGTGCTGTTTCTCCCTTGAGCCGCTCCCCAGCAAGCTGTCCTTCAGTTCTCTTGCGGATGTTGCTGAAGTGGCCAATGTTGTCCCAAGCATAATTCTCAGCAGACCACATATGAGCAGCCACGTCACCATTCGGATGTTGCACGAACTGAACTTGTCCGTTCGAGATGCCCGGAGTGGTACCGAGGAAGTCTGGAGAAGGAAGCTCTTGCTTGAAGACCTCGAGAATCTCGTTCTTGTCGAAGGTCGCCTCCACCGTCTTCTGTTTCTCTACATCAGGTTTCTCGCCATAGGTGCTAGCTTCGCCCGTAGGTTTAGCCATTTGACCGCCACGCCTCGTCCAGAGCTGGAACCCAGCGTCGTCGTTCATCGCGGGATCTGAGTCCGGAGGGCCGAAAGTCGAGGCACCAGTGGTCTGCTGCGATACGCTGGACATTGAACGTGACAAAGAGGTGCCGCGAGATGGTGCTGGATACTTGTTGATATGGATCTCAACGATATCTTCGCTGCACTGACTGCGCTGAGCGAAACCATCATTGAAGTCGAGTGGTCTCCAGACCGGCTTCGCCTTGTTGCGGGACTGGTCACGACGAGGCTTCTCAACCGGCAATGGGTTGTACAGCGCTGCTTCGGCTTGCTGGTTGCGTTCCTGCTGTCGTCGAAGCTTTGCTTGAGCAAGGGCGGCAGCATTGTCGCTGAAGTCGCCAGTGAGTGATGCCGGCATGGTGACAGTGCCGTATTGTTTCGGGTCGATGAAGAGGTCGGAGGACGTCTCGAAGTCGGATGAGCGTTGTGTGCTGCGCGAAGTCGATCTTGTGAAGTTGTCTATGGCAACAAGTGGAGTTCCAACAGGAAGTCGTCTCGCTGGGAGGTTTCTGGCCGCCGCGACGCCACGTTTTGCCGGCATTGAGCTCTTCGCGGCGCGTTTTATGATTTTGTTGTGCTTGCGAGTGAAGCAGATGTAATGCTGGATTCGAGGCGAGCTTTCTGGCAGGCGAAGTGCGCTAGTGACTGGTAGCGCCTGCAGTGTATCAGAAAGCTGCAAGTCCACTCGACTGGAAACAGAACGACGCGCACAGAGCAGCTGACCACATAGCACTTCAAGAACCGCTTCCACAGAACATAATTATCGCTACGACCACGTGCGGTGTCACAGCGCTGCGATGCAACCTACAGATTGAGGGATTTCCATCTGCTGCAACAGCTTGCGGAATATCGCCATTGCTATTGCGGACGAATCTCGCGCATGCTCTCATGCCAGTTCCTCGTGGATCCGGCCATGACCTAGTGTCACGCATGGCCAGATCGCGGGCTTCGCTTTACTCCAGTCGCGTAGTTTACGCGATCCGAGACAGGGAGCGGTCTGTAATGGATCTCAGCGCCTCTCTACCGGCAGGTGGGCTGTTCTCGATTCAAGCCTTCTTCTGCCCCCAGTGGTCGTCTTGTGACGGAAATCGATGAGCGAGATGGTCTACATATCTAGACTTCAAAGAGTTTTGACTGCGATCCGGCATATGTCTCTGAATTTTGACCCAATCACGTCCATACTGTAGAAGCAGGCGCAACAGTCTGCGATCCTCGACAGCAGTGTATCTTGGTCTACCCGAAGATTGTGCTGCTTGCGACGCGGCAATGATTGAACATCGTTGTCTGACAGTTCTTTGGCTGCGTCCAAGCCGATCCGAGATTGTACTCCAGTCCAACTTGTCGTGCTCACGAAGGCGGACCAGATTCGTCTCCTCGATTTCAGTCCACAAACGGCCAGCTGAGCCGGGCGGGGACTCCTTTGTCTTTCGTTTGCCCAGAGCACGTTGTATTGACTTTATACTTCGTTGTTCTGTGGTGGATCACTCGCTCCACTTGACCCCGGAAGCTCGAAGGTTTTCGATTCTCGCTGCTTCGTCGTCCGTCAGCGGCTGCTTTCTGTCCTTCAGCAAACCGTCACGGCGAAGTTGCCAGATGCGATGCAAGACCTGTCCTTGAATACACTGAGTAGTGATTGACAGCTCTTGGGCAATTTCGCGAACGATGGCATTATCGTTAGCCATTCGAATTATGACTTGGTCGCCAGCATGTGTAGATATGCGACTAGAAGGACGCCTCGCAGACAGATGATTGGCTTTGAGCTGCAAACGAGCGTTTCTCTGGAGCACAGAGCTAGCTTGTCGTCCGAGATGCTCAGCCATGCTTGCCCGACGCATGATCTCCCCTTCGGCTCAAAATATAGTGGTCTTCCTCTGCGGTGAAACGGACAATAGATTTCCTCATCACGGCTCTGCGATCAGTGCTACGACCTTCAGCTTGCTTGCGTAAGCTCGAGTAACCGCAAGGTATGGTCAAAGCATGAGCGTTGGTATGGACCAAAGCCAATGCAACTCATAAGTGGCCTAGCGGCCACGACCGTGAGTGACCAGAGTCTGATCATGACAGAGGCACGCGTTTCAAAGGCACGCTATGGACTCTGGTTGCGAGCCAATATGCATCGCAAAATGATCCTGCGGATGAGATCGAAACGTCCAAACGAAGTGACGCGCGGGAGGAAGTGACGTGAACTGAGGTGCAGAGCGCGCGTGAAAACTTGAAGTGTCAGGGATCACGCGTAGCGAAGCTTGGATGCTCTGGGTCCACCAGAATCGCTGGGACGAGTATCAGAATGTGTTGAATATGAGCCAGAAAGCGTTTCCCGAAGCCGCTGGAATCTTGAGCAATTCGGGAAGTCATCATTGTTATGGTCAAGCCACCTTGCTGCAGTGTCCCAATTGTCTTTGCCCTGAAGGAGGGGCGTAGCTCAAACAACATTATATTACGACTAGCCGATATGCAACGCCGTTCCTAATGTGCCCATGTGGTATCGTTATGCATATTTTACAGCGCCCAGAAAGTTCTCCGTGTGCCTGAATCATTACCAGTGTTTGTCCCGTGCCACATTAGGCCTTGCTGCACAATATGGGTTTGAGCGCCTAGCCCAGCCAGTGCTCTATCTTGTCCCTCATTGTCATCCATACTCCTGTTTGCTTCTGCTCCAATGCCTTCACAGTACTCCTGATACTCTCCACTTCACGCTGCCCATGAATCTGCTCGGCCGAGAACCAACTTCCGTGCAGACCGTACGGAACTCTTTGCGGCAACTGGACTCTACCGATAACCTCGCTCATGTTCTTTGCATTTACAATCCAGAGCTCGCTTTTCGCTTTGCGCTCGCAGTCATCTGCTGGAACATTTCCATTCACGTCGAGCTGCGTCTCATCGAATGCATAGAAGAGGAGATACCCATCGTCCTCATCAACAGCAGTCGAAGACGGAACGAAGCGTGGTTCTTGCGCAAACCATCCGGCTGGCATTCGGAACACTTGAATCGGGTCACTAGCATCTCCGGTCTCAAGAACCTGAGCCATGGTGCGAAGGTCAACTACTCCAGTGACGCTTTTCGGAGGTTGTGCCTGTCCACGTTCGATGAGACGCTTTGCGTCTATCTTCACAACCGCGTCGATCTTTGTTGCCTTGCCGAGTGCAGCACCAAAGTCTGTAGTTGTAGTGGAGCATCCATACACATATCTCGCTTCCTGCATTTCCTTCTGAGGATGCACGGAAGGGAATTCAAATGGCACCGCTGACAACGCCCATTGATGCGCGATGGACCCATGTCTGACGTCGAACGAATAGTAATACAGCCTACATTGATCCTCGGCCAGGGGGTCGCGTTCATCTTCGTAGATAGAAGTGTATCGTTCCCCAATGCGGAGAAGCGGTTCCTTTTCATCCATAGGCGAAGCCGGATTGAAGTTGGTGTGGGAGGACCCGGTATCGTATTTGCTGAAGAAAGGCATGCGTTTGTCCTCAGCTGACGCCGATGCCAATGGTTTGAATGGTGGAGGAGCCATGTTGCCTGCGGCATAGATGAGCGTGGCCGAAGTGAGGCGGCATGCAAGCATGTTCACAGACGAGATATTGCCTGCAGCATCAAGAGCATCCCATGAGTTGGCAGTGTGGAATATGCAGCAACCATCGGTCTCGAACCACTGAATAAGTTCGGCCTGATGTCGTGGAAACACCCCAAAACGTGAAGGCTTGCTGGAGTCGTAATGCACTGTGGGCAAGCCCTTCAGTTGATTGATGGGATCGAGTGTGAGAGGCAAATCCATGATGACAGTGTGGCCAGACGAGACACCAAAGTCGTGCATCATCTTAGCTCCAGATACCTTGGGAATGCCGACGTTCAGCAATTTCGTGCCTGATCCTGTTCCAGTGGTTGATGTTTGAGGAATGACGCTGTATTGCACATATGGTGGCGCAAAGCTTGCATGGTAAAGCAGCATCTCTTTTGACACAGGGTCGACTTTGGGGTGTGCTGTTGTCCACTCGCGCATGAAGCTGATGAGGCCTCCGTCTTCTCCCAATACCTTCTCCTTGACCTTTCTTTCAGCCTCATCAACTGGCTCGCCTTCTGCAGAGACGCCATTGTACCAGCCAACAGTCTCAAGCCCAGGAAGCTGTATCCTCATGGGTGGGCCACTCTCACAAGTCGCAAGAGCTCTTCCGTCGTGGTAGATGACATTCGTGTTGGCAACCGATATCTTCTTGATCTTCTGCTGTGATCCTGGCAAATGTGACAGGATAACCAGCAATATCGTCCTCATGATCCTGAGCGTGACCCATAGAAAGCTTGCCACAGGACTGACTAGAGTAGCTATACTTGGAAGTATCGGCACTCGTAGCCTGTCACTTGACAATGTGTTCAAGTACAGATCTGTCAACACAAACTGGTTGACAAACTCGGGTCGAATCTCTCCAGTCTGGTCGTCCTTTGCGAAGGACACTCCTGACAGCATACCGTCTCCATCGAACCAATGCGAGTCACGACCAAGGTCGTCATTCGAGACGGGATTGCTACCATTTCGAACATATTCGCCTTCCGCGAGCTCTTCTGGTATTCGTCCAGTGTATGTACATGGCGTTAGAGGCAATGTCTGCTGTATTGGGGCAAAGTTGCCAGACAGATATGGATGTTTCGCCTGCGGTGTCGGCTGGATGTTCGTCGATGGAGATCGTTTGCGTTTCTGGCCAGCCAAAGAGGTCGTCATGAATCTGCTTTCGCCTTCATCGTCGTTACCGAGGAGGAACATGCTGTTGTGCTACCGTTCAGCATACAACAGAGCAGAGCGATCGAGTGGTGTGGGAGGACGAGGATGTTAGCCACAATCAAGGCACAGGCATAAGCAACCTCAAACAACAGAAGCTGTCTGGCGCGAGTCGCAGTAGATGCTCATGCCTGCCGTGAACTTCCTACCGTCTTCTGATGCATCTCTCCACTTCGCATCACAGTCATGTCAAGACTCGCGAGATGGTGGTGGTGGCCGCCACCGGAAGAGCCCTTCCGATCATCGTTACCATGATGCTCATCTCGCGATCCATCAAGCTTCGCGTGCAGAGGAGAAGTGTGACGACATCACATCGACCTCCGCTTGAGCTGGTAGGCTGCTGCAAGGTCTGCCAATGCGGGCAAGATCGGTGCCTGGCACGTGCGTAGCTCAAATGCATTTCATCGGCCATCGTTCGGCGCGAGGCTTTGCTAGTTATGAACGACTGATCCACTCTGCAGTTCAACGTAAGCAGGAAAGTCGCCGCGGGCTGTTTCTTCACGCTGTGCTTGGAGACTGTCTGTATCCTGGTGGCATATGCACACATACGGGCGTCGGGAACTTCACTCCATCATGAAAGAGAGTCGGAACGTGGCAGCGGCATTGTCGTAATGGAAAGAGGCGCAAGCAGAAGTCGACCCATCCACACCACATTCGCTCATTATTACATACTACTACCACTGCAGCACGAGTAGTAGTGCATAGTAGCTCTCTGGAGCTCCTGCCCTGTCAAGATGGGCTACGACTATGCTTTGGTGTAAGAACCTTCCTTATCTCCCTCAGGTCATTGTCGTGGTCCAGTTTATCCGAAGATCGTCACCCTTGCCTTGCATGTGAAAGTCGTGCTGACCATCGTGCAACAGCCACTTGACCTACACTATCCCACCTGCGTTCCTTCTCAGCGCGCTCTACTACCCGCTATGGACCAAATTGGACAGCTACAAGATTGGCTTTCTCATCACTATCGCTGTAGTGTCCACGATACCATGGGATAGCTATCTCATCCGGACGAACATCTGGTCATATCCTCCTAATGTAGTTATCGGCTGGACGATATTCGACATCCCTGTGGAAGAAGTGTTCTTCTTCGTCATTCAGACATATACTACGAGTCTGCTATACCTGCTGACGAGCAAAGCCGTGCTGAAAGAGACGCTAATTGTCAAGGAAGTCAAGGGAGATCCGCTTGGACAGCAATGGAAGTACATACGCTGGGGCGGACAAATGGTGCTCGGTCTGACCTTGCGACAAGGCGTCAGTTTCGTGCGCGAGGGGAAGCAGGAGACATATCTAGGACTCATCCTAGTCTGGGCACTGCCATTCTTGCTTCTGTTATGGAGTTTGGGCTATCAATTCCTTGTCGGCTTACCACTACTATGTACGTGGTTTCCTATCGCGCTGCCCACAGTCTATCTCTGGGTCGTGGACACACTGGCGCTGAAGCGGGGAACATGGGTGATATCACAAGGGACGAAGACTGGCAGAGAACTATGGCCGAACCTGGAGATTGAGGAAGCCGTGTTCTTCTTGCTGACCAACTGTCTCATCGTGTTCGGTCTGGTGGCCTTTGACAATGCCATGGCTGTACTAAACGCGTTTCCAGCGCACTTTAAACGCCTGCCGGAGTTGCCGAGCCCATACATGTTGGTGGAAGCCTTGCTCCTACCAGCCGCGGTGTACGATGACGATAGGGTGTTTGGTCTGCAACAAAGTGTTGAGCGGCTCAAGCGGAAAAGTCGATCTTTCTACCTCGCTTCGAGCACGTTCCAAGGACGCTTGCGAATCGATCTCATCCTACTTTACTCCTTCTGCAGGGTCGCAGACGACCTGATCGATAATGCCGCAGATGAGAAAGAAGCGCGAGAGTGGCTCAAGAAGTTGTCGAAATTCCTTGATTTATCGTATGGCCTGGCCGAACAAAACGCACAAGGCGATGTGATCCCGAGCAAAGATGTGAATCGTGGTCAGGCTACGCTGTTCATCATGCACAACTTTCCGCCCGAGACACAGCTTACGCTCATGCTTCTGCCAACCCACTGCTTGAGCAAAGAGCCACTCTACGAGCTGCTTCAAGGCTTCGAGATGGACCTTGCGTTCACCAGCTCAAAGTCCAAAGGGAGTTCCTCAGGACCTATCAAGACCGAAGCAGACCTTGATCTCTACGGCGCCCGCGTGGCCGGCACAGTAGCTCTTCTATGCATTCAGCTTGTCCTTCATCACAACTCTGGCTCAGTTTCGGACTCCCAAGCCCGCAGACTCATGAAGTCCGGCCACGACATGGGCGTAGCACTGCAATACACCAACATTGCTCGAGATCTTTCCGTGGATGCTCAGCTCAACCGGTGTTATGTCCCGCCACCTTGGCTCAAGAAGGAGAAACTCTCGCCCGAAGCTTTTGTTGCAGGACTTGTCACAACAGGAAAAGTTGACGACTTCTTCTGGAAGAAGGTTGAAGTCGTTCGAGGCAAATTACTGGATAGAGCATTCGAGTTCTACAACAATGCTATCCCGGCTGTTGAGGAACTGCCCAAGGCTGCACGAGCGCCAATGAGAGTTGCCGTGGAAAGCTATATGCAGATTGGACGAGAGCTGAGGAACTCGGGATCTAGAGCACAAGCTGGTAATAGGAAAGGCAGAGCTACGGTCCCGAAGTGGAAGAGAGTATGGGTGGCTTGGAAGAGGTTGCTGGGACCCGCTCCACGAGAGGACAGGTAGAAATATGCGATGTATAGGTGCGTGTTTGCGATAATTTCTGCATATGCGAGCGTTCAATAGCGTATGGCATGGAGATACCCTTCTTGCGAGAACGTAAACGTGGTCTGCATGTCTATGAGTGTTTTCGCAACATCAAAGTGGCTGGCCAAGCTTTCTGGCTGCATGCAGCGCTTCCACTAGACTTCACTTACCGAGCGAACGGGTACGTACTTCGATCGACCCAACGACCAGGTATCGTGCTGCTCGATGCCGACTTCACTCAGTTGTATTGTGTGCTCCATGCCCAATACCGCGGCTTCGCTGCCTCTGTATTCACAAAATGGCTCCATTCGGCTCGTTGCCAAAATATCAGCGACACCAGCTCTAACCAACATGCGGCGACAGATTCGCAAGAAAGTAAGCATGTCGCCATAGACGCCTCCATGGCAGAACGACTGCAAGACAGCACAAGATACCGAGCTCTCGGCAAGGACACCTACCCGCAATTTTACCCAAAATCTCACTCTTCCTCCGGAAAATGATCCACTTATCCCCGGATGGCGTGATGCTGGCCTCTGATGTGCACTGATCAAAGTTCACCCAGCGCGTCGTCGGCTTCCCAACAGCGACCTGTAGTTCGCAGCACATGCGCGCTTTTGTTAATGGCGACATGGGTCTACGGTTGGTAGGTGGTTGTAGATAAAGAAGGGCAGAGAAGGGAATTTTGTTAGTGGGTAGCTAGATTCGAAAGTATCCCAAGTCAGATCCATTCTTTCTCCATTTCTCCACTGTCTCAGCAGCTGGTCGATAGACTGTCTGGTTGTCAAGATGTCTCACGATAACAGAATCGAACAACTGGAAGACCTGAAGAATATTGAGACGAATGCCGACTTTTATGAGAGATTGGCTGCTGGCAAGATTGCGACTACGATTGACAATGCCTCTTCGCTTTCGACAAATGGCAAGGGAGGATACACGCAGCCATACTATATCCCTGTGCCGATGACGATTAAGTCGCAACTTGGAAGTCCTACGCCACTGGCTATTGGTGCTTTTGCAACGACTTTGACGACGCTCTCGTTGGCGTTGATGGGATTTCGAGGTGTTGGAGTCACGAATGCGTTCATTGGCAACTTCTTCGGTGTTGCTGGAATTGGAATGGTGAGTCGTGGCAAAGAAGTGCCTCGTAGCGAAGTGCTGATCGGAACGATGTAGTTCGTATCTGCAAATTGGGAGCTGGTCCTCGGCAACACCTATGCGTACACTGTTCTCGCAGCTTTTGGCCTCTTTTACGCTGGATTTGGGTTTATCATCACGCCGTACTTCGGCGTAGCCGAGTCGTATGGAGGTGCGAGTACCCCTGAGTACAACAATGCGGTCGGTTTCTGGGTTTTGCTGTAAGCTTTTGTGTGAGAGGACCCGGCACGAGCCAAAGCTGATGTGTGACAGATGGGCGGTCTGGAATATCTTCTTCTTCATCGGCTCGCTACCGTTGAATCTGGTATACATTGGCATCTTTGGCACTGTCCAAGGTGCGTTCACACTCGTCGCGGCCGGATACTTCCTAGCAGCAGACGGCAGCCCCCACGCGGCTGCTGTCAACAAAGCTGCGGGCGCCTTCGCGTTTGCGTCAGGTATGCTGGGGTATTATACCGTGGCCAATCTGATGTGTCAACAGGCATTGGGTTTCTCGTTTCCGATGGGCGACACAAGCAGATTCTTCAGGAGGAAGCAAAAGTCGGGTTGAAGTGATGATGGAGTGAGCTGTGCGGTTTCCGAGAGGCTGAAAGACTGATAGTTGTGGGGACGTTGTGATACCCGTACCAAGCGATAGATGGATAGAAAGTGAGACTGTAGACCTGCTTAGTTTGAGTTTGATGGCGTCGAGAAAATTGCGAGACAGGTGACCCGTATGGCGTCCTGAGAGGTGTTACCGCCAGTTGAAGATGCTACAGCAGCTCAATGCCGCAATAGCGTCCTGTACCATCCATCATCTTACAGAACAGGAGCACTGCTCGTTCCAATGATGCCAACACAGTCAGCATGAGCGCGAGGATTCCGCTTATTAGTGATGTTCTAAGTTAGTGAAAGAGGTTTCGTCGCGGGAAAGCATGGCCCGAGTTTGCCAAGATGTCGCACATGAAAGCCGATGGTAGCAGACTGCATCTTGAACACAGCTCTTCTACAGCCTGTCATTCTGAATCAACCCTGTTGAGCTGTCGCCTGTTGACTTCTCTCGTCGCGATAATAGCAGCAACGATATCCTGATCAGAGTCTGCATCGTCCTTGAGAGGAGCCTCGACTCGATCCGGCGACTCCATCATGACTGTCACTTGTCGCCAACACTCGACACCCGATGTCCTCGAAGGAATAGCGGACCGGCGCCAGTGAAGCGATACGCGCAGCGGACAGAGAATCGTTCGCTTTTAGGACGTCGAGCTCGTTACACTATCAGGCGCCAATAACGAGAACGATCACGTAGGATCCGCCAGCATGGCGGACGACTGAGCTACACCGCTCGCGCCGAAGACTGTAGCATACAGTGATGAAGCAGCGAGGCGTCGACCATGTTCCATGCGAGCAGCAGGCACATCTGAGCCAATCAACAAGGGGCCGTCAGCGTACACTGTGTGTAAGCTATGTTCCAAAGCTGCTTCGCAGACTGGACGATGGGCGCAACAGCGGGCACAGTGGACGGGGCAGAACAGTGGCATCGCGCGGATACCCGTACATTCAGCGAGAACACAGGGCCTCCGCGAACAGCGCATCGAGCCAGGTATCAGTGTAGCTTGGAAGCAGAGCTATACTGCTCATCGTCGCAACGACTGTACGGACTTGCGGCGGAGAGACATGTATGCGCCCCGTCAGTGCAACAAGCGTGAAGCGGAAACGTGTTGCATCGATGGGGCGCATATGTCTGGCGCATGGTCTCCGCCCTGAGGCAGCCGGCAGCACAGGTGCTGCAGCGGAGTCTTGCATTCGTACGCATCCGGGGCAGGAAGCATTGCTGCCGACATTTCCACCGCAGCTGCAAGTGGCACCATTTGGTAGTTGCTAAAGCATGAAGTTGGCTGGACTCAGGAGGGGTCCTTTTCTGTGGCTGATCAAGCATACAAATCGAGCGACAGTGGCGTCTCGAGGCCTGCGAGGTCGAAGTAGTAGCGGCGTTTTACTTCGGATACGATCCGATACGTGCTCGACCCAGCATTGTGTCCAAAGCAGCCCATCTCAAACATTCTGCCATCCAGCTCGAGCAAGGATAGCCCT
Organism: Septoria linicola; assembly: GCA_024114885.1. NCBI lineage: Eukaryota > Fungi > Ascomycota > Dothideomycetes > Mycosphaerellales > Mycosphaerellaceae > Septoria > Septoria linicola. The sequence goes on from CP099420.1 coordinate 1,219,362, forward strand.
GCACTCTTTAGCTCGAAGATCAGATGCATGGAATTCGCTATGCATGTGGATTTTGCTGGCTGCACGCGAAATAGTTGTGACAGCTGCGGAAAGACGCACGAGATTTGGACTTACCTCTGCGTTGCAAGGACGAAAAATCGACCATACATACATTCCTGGGCCTTCTCTGGTTCTGGACATGGACAGGACTGGTATGGCTACCAAAGTCGAGCGCCTTCTTGTCATTCGCTGCTCACATCTGAGAGCGGACGAAGTCACCTGCGTCAATCGAAGCTTTTGCCTTACCTTCTGAGGCACGATGGTTGCCTCTTCGTTACCAGGCTCACACCATCCGAATACACCTCCAGATGGAGTCATGATATTGGGACCTCAATCCCACATGTCAGAGACAGGATATATGACTGCAGCACGCAATCCTGTCGTTTGAGGCTTATATTGGCACGTTGGGAGACTGGCATTTGTCTCCCATGACCCTTCAGCTAGATGATATCATCGTTTAGCGATGCCTGCGGTATAACACCCACTGAGCATCCCAAGCGAGTACGCAGTCATGCTATGAAGTTAGTACAGTCCCCCGAAGCTAGCAGTCAGCCTTTCCAGATCAGGCTGCGCGGCCAATCTGTAATGCCAACTCGCCAGGTTGCACATAAGCTGTGTGTCCTTGGAAGTGCTCTGCCGCAGTCGACTTGAGCCGGCGCGCGATCCAGAGTGATCGCAGCGAACGAAACACTCTCATGCTGCTAGCATATCGCGCTCGGCATTGTGATCAGCTCTTGCTTGGCCTCTCTGGTGCTCTCCTCTCTTGACGACCCGGCGCGTGATGGCCTTCTTCACTTTCTTCAGCAGTCGTTCCCACCACGCTGCTGGCTTCGGCGAGCTTTCTACCAATGCTGGTGCCTGCAACATCGTCGTAGTCGGAGTCTCGCGCGGTGTTGGCGCTGGAGGCCGTGGGACTGTTCGATCGAGATTTTCGAAGTCTTCTGGCAGCATCGGATGACTGCTGAGTGTTCTGGCGTGCCGGCCGCGCGCCATGGTATTCTCTGCTTGGGCTTCACTGATTGTGCCGAGACAGTGTAGCACTCAATTGCTTGGTAGCTGCCGCGCTCAGGAAGCTTCGCAAAATATGGCTTCTACTGCAAGCTGCGGGTGAGACGATTGCGCTGTCGTCCTCGTGTTTGCTGGCACACTCTCGCGCAAAAAGCTTTGTTGAATGCTGCTACCACGTTGCCACGAGGGTGTGTATGCCAACAACTGCGCTTGAGACAACGTTACTGTTACCCAGCTGGTGCACCTACCTGTCCGCTATGCAGCGTTTTGAAGTGGTGTCTCCCCGCCATCAACGTTTCGGGGCTCTGAAAGTGGGAGACTGGGAGACAGTCGTTCGGCTTCGCCAAGACATATGTTAAGCAAAACATGACGGACAATGCCATAGCATTGCTCGCTGGCATTTCAGACGCTCTAGCGATGCATACCAAAGGCGTATAAGCCTGCATCTCCACCCAAAAAGAAGTGTCTTTGCCAGATGATTCTCGACTTTGGCATTGTCATCACGCCCAAAGTGCAAAAAATGATTGGTCTCGCCACGAATCGAACGTGGATTTTCCAGAGGAAAGTGGGTGGCTAGGCCACCAACCGGCACCTATTGGGTGTACTACTACATTGCCCCAGATAGGAGGGGGGGATCCCTTTTCACTGGACGTCATAACCACTTGACCACGAAACCTGTGATTGATGTGAAGTCACTGCACAACCCGTACATGAATTGTGTGAGCCTCTCCGATCATCTGAGCACTTTCAACGAGGCGTGGTAGTGTGCCTGGAAGCACGGCGGGCGGAGATCAGCTGAAGAAGTCATTTCTCTACCAAAAAAGAGCTCAGGGGCAAAAAACGGTCACGATCATCTCTGGCACTGACGAGCTGCTTTTTCCATTGCGTCTATCAAGGTCACACCGACAGCTTCTCTGTGCCAATGCCCAATGGATCGCAGATAGCTGCAGTAGCAACATCAGCATCTCGAGCATGCGCTGCGCGAGTGGTATATCTACGCATGATAGCTACTCGGTCAGCCATTGCCCTGCCCTTCGGTGGCGCCACATGCCTCCTGTGTCCTATCGCTTTCGGGTTCACGACTGCTCTAGTTTGCTCGCAGCCGACGTAGCTCACGCATAGAAACCTGGTAGAGGGCACAGGAACTAGCGATCTAGTGTTCTCCTTCGCTGTCCTATCCTGGGGCCTCGTAGCCCGCGCTCTCTGGCCAACTCGCGCGCCCCCTCTTGCCGCGCAGACTCGTCCTGTCCTCCTCTTTGTTCGGGTTCTGCCCATCTGAGACTGCGCAGGCTGATGTTGCTCCGCCTAGCTGATGCTATCGCTATAGCAGGCTTGGAGGTTCTGGTCGGGCGAACCTGAGGCGGTGTCATGGCGGCGCTATCTGCGGATCCCGATGGACATTCGCACTGTATGCTCGGTCAGTTGTTCGCCTACTTCTGATGCTACAGAGCGTCCTCGCGAGTAGACGATGCGCAATGGTGGAGCCTCTCGGCTCATCCTCGAACGGTGCGAACGCGTCTGATCCAGCTTCGAATTAAGCCTGGCCTACGTTATGGCTCGCACGTCGCAGCACGCTCTACATCCATGGTCAGTGGAAGAGCAGGCTGCATACTGAGGCATGGGTTCCTATCTTCCCTGCTGTTGCGCCGTGCTGAGTCTGCTCCCTTGAGCAATATCTGCCTCCGCCCCGTGACCTTTGTGTCCTGCACATGGTCGTAAGATGGCGCTCGTCGTCAGCGCGCCCCTGAATGTAGGTCAATGAGTTCCATGCTATTGTACAGACCCTGGCCCGGCATCCATGATCAATTGTCGGCATGTCTGCCTAGCTAGCGCGGCAGCTGCGTAGTCATCCCCTCGCCGTCGCTTGAGGTAAGCTTCTCTTCTTCTTCACCACCACCACCAACAACAAAAACCACAACGAGGACGGGAGAAGTAAGTGCACATCCTCTCCTATTCTGCTAACGTCTCAGAGCAAGCACCAGCGACCACAGCAACGTGAGCACACCGATCAAGCTGGATGTTGCCGACATACCACGGAGCGACCTCCTGATCCACTCAGGTGAACTGGACTTGGCCATGGACTGGACACAACCTACCTTGCACCACCAGCGACGGTGATGGGGCTACAGCGGTAAGCTTCGCTCACTCTCTTGCGCCTTTCTGATAGCGCTGACATGTTTCTCAAGCTTCATCGTTGAGCGCCACGCTGGCCGGTCAACCTTCGACGCAGACTGTGGAGCTTGCCAACAGCAGAGCTGGGGCATCTTCTCTCGCCCCGACGACACTGCAGGGCGGTCAATGGTAAGCATCAATCACTGTGATCTGCTTGTTGACTTGACTCGGTACTGACTATCTATCTCCCAGTCATCTCTACCTGCCATGCCATGCTAGAGAGCGCAGCTCAGCGCCCACGATGTCCTTCTCAGCGGAGACACATGAGCTCTGAGACACGACTCCTGGGTAGCGCGAACTTCATCTTGGTGACACGGCTCTACTCGCCTCACTGGCTCCTTCCCACCATAGGGCTTCATCTTGCACCAGGCGATTCGACGTCCGTCACCCAAACACAACATTCCATCACTATCGACGGTGTTCTGGTTGCTTTCTGGCTCATATTGCAACATCCCCGACATCGGAACTGGTTACCCGGCGAAGCTTCACGTTGCTGCTCACTTTTTCGTGCTTGCCTGAGGTGCTTTGTTGTTACTAATCCCTGTCACTTTGTCCAAGCTGCAGCTCACAAAACATTCGCTAACGATATAAAACTCAGTGCAGCGCGCCAACAACACACCCACCTGGATCCCACTCAACACTCCCGCTTCCACTTCCAACTCTGCACCTTCTTCCACTCCGTCCTCAACACCTTCTTCCTCCACAACAGCTGTTGCATCTGTCAACAGCACCGCCACCACTCTCGTCAACGCGCCGCTCACTCGACCACGCGCCGACAATCCATTTGTCTGCCGCATCACTAGTACGCCAAACAACACCGGCATCAATTTTTACTACCCACTCTTCGCCTGGCCCGAGGACTACACGTGCTGGTGCGACATCCACCGCGGTCAAGTCTTTCCGCCCCCACGTAACCGCGTCGACTCCGAACCCATCAGCTTTCCAAAGCTAGAGCGTTCACAATGGCCGACACTTTTGGAGGGTCGTCACACTTCGATGCTGACGGGCACTCCAACGAGGTCCCCTCACTGGACACCACCACCGGCGGGATGGGCTCAGCCACCGACGGCGTGGACACCGCTGCCGCTGAACTAAAGGCGGCTGAACTCGCAAAGGCTCGTGCGGCTGGCTGGACCGAGACTGTCGCGTTCAACTACGATGAGTTTCAGCGTCAAGGTGACTACGAGTGGCTCGGCAACGCCAAGGTGTACGAGTGGAGCGAAGAGTATGGCGATGTCGCTCCTGGACACCCCGAACTCGAGCGTCAGCTCTATGGTGGCGAAGACCGTGTCACCGCCGGCGATCATCGCAAGGTGCTTGACGAGATTGAGGTGGCTATCGAAGGCCCTACCAAGGTCGCTCCCATCCAGAATGTAAGAAGGCCCGCACTTCACCTCACAATACTTCGCTAACCAGCAACAACAGTTCGAGGACGGTGGTCTGCACCCAGTTGTCTTGGAGAACATTCAGCGCTGTGGCTACGGCAAGCCAACACCCATCCAGGCGTACACCATCCCTGCCGTCAAGCTTGGCTACGATGTCGTTGGTATTGCTCAGACTGGTATGACCTTGTGCTCTCCGTCCGTCATGTCTTACCTCACTGACTTGTTCTCTAGGCAGTGGCAAGACCGCGTCGTACCTCATCCCCATCATCTCCGGCTTGATGGGCAAGGCGAAGAAGCTTCGCGCACCTCGTCCTAACGTCACCGACCCGCGCTATGACCCCAAGCAGCACCGCGTTCGCGCTGAGCCACTCGTCCTCATCCTTGTGCCAACCCGCGAGTTGGCTGTCCAGGTCTTCGATGAGGCTCGTCGGCTCTGCTATCGCTCCATGCTCCGTCCATGTGTTGCCTACGGCGGCTTTCCCATGGGTCAACAGATCGATGATCTTGGCAAGGGTTGCGATATCCTCATCGGCTCTTGCGGTCGGCTTATGGACCTCATGGATAAGCCTGACGTGCTGAGCATGAATCGTGTCAAGTACACTGTTATTGACGAGGCTGATGAGCTTCTCAACGAAGACTGGTCCGAGGAGATGCTCAAGATTCTCGGCGGCGGTGGTACGTGGAACCCATTCACCTCATCATCTGACTTTACTGACTTTCCACAGATGCCAACGATGACGCTGATCACATTTTCATGATGTTTTCTGCCACTTTCCCGAAGGGTGCTCGCCGTGTTGCTCGTGAGTACATGGCTGATGACCACTTCCGCATTCGTGTCGGTCGCGCTGGCCAGGCACACAAGAACATCACTCAGGCTATCATCGAAGTTGATGGCATTAACAAGCGCGAGGCAGTCTACGACCTCCTGTTCGCACAGGATCCAGCTCGTACTCTGATCTTCTGCAACTCGAAGCCTGGCGTTGATCAGCTCGACGATTTCCTGTACAACAAGGGCCTTCCGACGACCTCCATCCACTCTGATCGCAATCCACGTGAGAGAGAGGATGCTCTGTAAGTACCACGCATCTGGCTCATTCTCGCACCTGCTAATCTGTTCAACAGTCGTTCATTCAAGACAGGCCGTACTCCTATCCTCATCGCCACTGGCGTCTCCGCTAGAGGATGGGATGTGTCAAATGTTGCTCACGTCATCAACTACGACATGCCTTCTGCCATGTACGGAGGCATTCAAGAGTACATCCACCGCATCGGCCGTACAGCTCGTATCGGCAATCGTGGTCTTGCCACATCCTTCTACAACGAGCGCAACGAGGATATCGCTCAGGATCTCGTCAACGTTCTTGTTGAGTGCGAGCAGGAGGTTCCAGACTTCCTATCTCACCTCAAGCCTGAGCCAACTGAGATTCAGTTCGACGATAACTCCGACGATGAGGCTGACGGCGAGGGCTTTGGAGGCGAGGACGGTGGCGCTGCTTGGGGTGCTGAGTCTGGAGACGCTGCTCCGGCTGAGCCAGCTGACAACGGCTTCCAGGCTGACGCTGGCTTCTCTGCCAACCACAGCTCCAAGCCTGCTGCTGCTGCCGACGGCTGGTAAGCACTTTCGCTGAACCTCACCATCATGACTTGACTACTCCGGCAAGAAGCAGTCATACTTTACGACGACAACGAGAAACATGAAATGGCAGAGACCGTGAGATAGATTGGTGCTTCTTTCACTCTTGGAGGATGTTTACTGGTCGCGAGGGCCCAGCTACACAAGAGCTGCAACGCATGTGCTTGTCATGAGCAAGAAGAAGAGATGATACCCCAGATAAGAAACTTTGCACTGAGAAAATCGAGACAGGTTCTCACCACTTTTGTTCCACTTTGCCTTCTACTTCGTTTTGTCTTTGCCATTCCTCGTGATGACCTTCTTCTGCGTCCGCCTACTGCTATTACCAGAGTCTCGCCATACCACTCGGGTATAGATCACTGCACTTGAGAGACAAGGTAGATGTCTTCTTGCAGAGCTCGCCAAGAAGTTGACAAAATCAGGAACTGATGACTGCAATGACCATTCTACCAACAGCGCAGGGGATTGAAGAAAACGCTCGATGTAGTGCTAACATGATGAGAAGAGTTCTGATATGTTTTGCACAAGATTAAGTATTACGACTACTATTCTACTTTTTCGTTCTCGCCGTCTTCAGCGTCTATATCGTGTCATCCGTGTGCTGCTGCTTATGCTGATGCTGTACTTCATGTTCATCATGCACATGCTTCCTTCGACGCGATCATCGCTCTCGTTTCTCAATCATGGTCCTGACGCGGCGTGAAGTCCTGTTGTCTTCCGCCCATCGTGTTTATCGTTTCAAGCAAGTCCCCATAAGCGCCTTCGCTAAATCGCAGCAAGTAAAGTCATCATCATCATTCTCATCTTCATCCTTCTTTTCAGCAAAGTTCAAGCGCGCCTCACTCGATCGATGCCCATTTTGTCTCTCCCATCTCTTCCCACAAACCTGCTAAAGGCATACCTCGCAGGCCCGCTGCCCACAGGAGCGTCCACGGCGGCTGGGATTGGTTGCGTTTGAGCTTGCGCTCGAGCTCTTCCGAAACCACGAATGGAATCTGCGAGGCTCACTTTGCTTGTGGCAGCATCTGCTGCTTGGCTCGAATAGAATTGCTGTCTAGGCATGTGTTGCTGCTTCTCACTCGTGGCTCTCGCAGGAGAGGAGTGGGAGAGCAATCGTGTGACCAGGTCGATCTTGCTGACAGGGTTGCGGAAGGCGAAGTCGTCCAGAAGTCGGCTTTGTTGCAAGCAGAGGCGGACGCCTGCAAAAGTATCCAGGTTCTTCGGCAGTCCACTTCTTCTCAAAGCACCGCTCGGCCAGATCGCCAAGTATGCTAGGCCATAGACTGTGACAAACACACTAAGCGCAATGTATGCGGCCATGTCTGCGGAGATCCTGACTCTCTGCTGAGCAATGTAGAACTGTGCCCAAAAGACACCTCCTGCCAGGATAGGAATGGCGGTGCTCAGAACCGTGACAATAGAGATGGAGGCCATGCGGTAGTGTCCATTGACGAGCGCGCTCATGCTGGTGATGAATGGCAAGTCAGCGGTGTAGCTTGGAAGTAGTGTCTTTTCCGCAATATTGCCAGTCAGGTCGTCAGGCCAGTTGCTGTTCTTCATGGCGGCACGGTCGATCGAGGTCAAGCTCTCGAAAGGCGTGAGTCGACGGTATGCAAGGTCGATGTCGTACCAGCCAAGGAAGGCGATCATGGCAAGCAGGGCTGGAATAAAGCTGTACAGGAAGTTTGTTCCCGAGAAGCCAAAGACACCGACTGCTGCTGGGACCATGGGGTCAAAGCCGTTCGCTACAGTTGTCGAGGGGAGGTAGGACACGATGAGGAGTGCCAGGAGGAGGACGATGGCGATAATGGGCCAGAGGAGGGCAAAGAATGGCTTCAGGAACCAGGGAAGAGGGGAGCCAGAGGAGCGGCCATCGTCACTGTGCTCATCGCGTGGCAGCATGGCTTCCTTCGACTGGCGCGGTGGCTGAGCTGCCTCAATGTCCATGTCCGGATCCGAGTATCGCTTCTCGCGGATTTTGCCATCTTCAACTTCGTAACTGCGAGCTGATTTGTCTGCAATGCCGTAGGCGTGGAACACCTCATTTGGTCGGTGAGACGTGCGAAAGTAGCCGATAGAGGGCACGGTCTCGCCTTCGCCGTCCAGGGCATTGCTGCGCTCGAGGAGAACAATCAGATCGGCCAGACTTCTAGGATCCCATTTCAAGCTCGTCGTTGTTCGGCCGACTCCGATCAGGAGTATTATCGAGGCGGCAAGAAGCAAGATGTACAGAACAATGACGACCCAGATGGCTGCTTGGACCGCAATCCAGTGCCATGTCGCTGAGCTGTCCTGGTGGACGTTGAAGCTACTGGCGAGGAGCGGAATCGTGAAAATTTGTAGCCAAGCAACAAGCAGGAATGTGCCTACAGTTGGCATACGCGCGCCGAAATGGCCAAAGTATGGTCGGAGCATGCTTCGTGGCTGCAGTGGCAACTTTGCACCCGCAAATCTGCTGGGTGGCGACGCCGAGGAAGCCATTGCGATGAAAGGTGCAACTCGATACACCGCTGCGACGATTTGAAAGAGCCAGATGAGGATAGCCATACCCAGCATTGTTGGGAGGTATCGAAAGACAAAGTACTTTCCATCTGCAAAGTTGTCATATGATGTCAAGCCCATGCCGCGATTCGAACGACTCCAGGCGGCTGCGATGATCAAGCAGACGAGGTAGGCCAGTAGTGCAAGAATGAACATTCCCAAGGCGAGAGGTCGCAAGATAGCAGGCACGAAGTTCAGCGGCGGTTGTCGTGACTCTGCCTGTGTGACTGGGATGAAGAGGTTTGGTCCTTGCGGCAGTACTGCTGACGGATGTGCTTGGGTTTTGCGGTCAAGACTCCGCGTTGGCCGTGGCACAACTCCAATATCCTGTTCCAGGTCTCGCCTCTCCTCTTGCGGCAATTCCTCATAGCGGTGCTGCTTTTGGGGTCGGAGCGGAGCCTGCCACTGCGGCGTTCGTGATGCATCGTAGGGAAGGTCGCTTTCGATAGTTGATCCTCCAGGGTACCGTCGGCTGCCTCGTACTTCTTCATCTCTGGTGAGCTGATCGAGAGCAAAGTGGACATAAGGAGTGTCGTCGACACCAGGCGTTGGTGCATCTCGTTCCCTGCCGAGCTCTTGTGCTACTGCGCTTTGTGCTAGGGTGGGTGATATGCGGCTCTCCCTCTTGGATGAGTCGAAGTGCTCCATGACGGTGCTGGGAACAGGTTTCCTGCGGACGCCGCCGTTACGCAGCTGTCCTTGCTGTGGGCTCGTACTCGGTCCTGCAGTAACACCACAGGCTGCTGCAGCTACAGGAGCCTCGTCGATGCTCCAGCGTCTCTGGCCTTCGCCCCTCAGCGGAGTCTTTCGGTGCTGCTCTTCTTGTTCTTCTTCGACAGTGGCATGCTGCGGTGGTTGTGCCAACTGTGTCTGACTTTGAGCTGGAGTGCGGTATCGTGAGGGCGGAGTCTGGTAGCGAGTGATGGTCTGTCGTGATGCTTGAGCAGCAGCAGCAGACTCGACGGATCGACCAGAAGAGCCCGAGTTGGACAGTGAGTAGTAGTCTTCGGAAGCAGCGACGGATGTGAGGGAAGGACGACTGTGTATGACGGATGGATTGGAAACTAAATGGTTGTCAGGCACGAGTCAGCATATATGATCTTTCCTCTTCCCTAGTCATGTCTTCATGCAGGTCGGGTTGCATAGGTGAGGGTGTCTTCATCTCGGATGATGCGCTGCATCTGATTCCACTCACCATTGGTGTGTCGGAGAATGTACGCTTCCTGGTTGGGAGCCTGCAGCGAGTTCGACATTAGAGCTGCTACTGCGGCAGCTAGAAGGAGTGTCGAGGTGGTAGTCAGGATTGTGAGCGTTGCATATTATGTTCAACACTCGATCGATCGATTGACGATGATTAAAAGACGATGATGATAGACGTTACACACGTGCGAGCGATAAAGAATGCGAACAGTGGTTCGGGCAGCTCGGACTAACGTTGCAGATGGAACGGTCGGGGAGTACGTTGCCCAGCTTTGAGCTATGTACCTACAGGTATTTTTTGGGTAGCGTTGTGGTAATAGATGGCGGGCATGAAGCTCTCATGTTTTGGTGGCGGGGAGACACCATGAGAGGCTGGGACGCCTCAACACTCGCCGCCATTGGCCATCATGCCGCCACAAGAGGACCAGAATCCGGCTGGTGATGCGCACTGTGCGACTAGCACGACAGAAGCAGCATGTGAAGGTGCAGATGGAGTTGTGCTCGTGCTGAAGCCCAGTTTGCAGTGTGGATGGTGGTTGCTATGCAGCGTGAAAGTGAAAGTCGCTCCTGCCCCAGATGTGGCTGGAGGAGGTTGATATCCTCAGGCAGCAACGGGAACATCCGCGTTGCCGTTCGGCAAGAATCGCAACGACTTCGATGAGGAGCAGTGTAGCAAGCAGCAGAGAGCATTGAAGATACACCCTGCGCCTCACCTCACCTCACCTCACCTCCACCACACATCACCACACCGTACAATCTCCACAATGGCCGGTCTGCTTGGAAAGAAGTTCCCCACGCCCATCGGTATGCACTGTCCAATGGCTGCGCGCGGCGAGCGAGAAGCAGGAGACAGAGAGCGAGACACTGACGGCATCCACAGCAAAGCCGATGTGGCCCTTCTACACTGCCGGTATGTTGCAATATACCCTGTTGAGGCTGGATCTATGGGCTGTGGAGATGGCAGAAGCTGGAGAAGCCTATATGATGGGAAAGTGAGCTGACAGATGCCGGCGCAGGTCTGGTCATCGCATACGGCATCAACTCCTTCGCGACCGTCCTTGCAAACAGTACGCATTCTTCGATGATTCCAACACGATCCTGCCCGTAGCATACTAATCCCCGCACAGCCGATGAGTACAAGAACGACCCAAGGAACCCAGCGAAGAACATCAAGAAGGACCACTAGAGAGGGCGCGGGAAGTGGCCGCGGAAGACGATCGCAATGGCACGAGCACGGCATGATAGAGAGCTCAGTATAGCTCGACGGGCTTTGCGATAGAAAGAAGAGCGCGTGTATATATACCGATACCATACCCAAACCTCGTGCGTTGTGGTTGAAGAAGCGGAGAAGCATTTCATTTGTTCCATGAGCTCACGGCACAGACATCACATTCCACAAGCACAGGCAAGAACGCGCTGAGATTGGAAAAAAACGTAACCTGAGACGTGCTAGACGGCCATACCAGCGGAGAGCAAGTCAGCACCGAACAAGTTCAAGAGCAGTCAGCGAGGACGCTAAGATCAAGCATACTGGCAGCCGAAGCTGGGATGCAGACAACGGCTCAGACCACTACAGTCCAGCAGAATCAGGGCGTGATGCATGCCACTATCACTCTGGCCGAAAGCACTCACCGCAGACCTGAAGGGCGCGGTGACCAAAACCCTAAAAGACGGCCATGCAGGCCTCGGCTCGAAATGGAAGGATTCCTGATGCCTACTTAAAGCTTCCAAAATCTTCCCGATACTAGTAATCAGGTTGCGCACACCACGACAAGCTCACCATCACCTAGACCTCTATCGACCACGATGGATTATAGTCTCACACAAACCGTGGCTTTGGCAGTGCTTCTTGCGCCCACGATCATACTTGTCACACTTTTCGCCCTGCAACTATCCCGACTTTCTCGCCCACCTTCAGGCATACCATGGGTTGGCCTGCAGAATAAGCGATGGTTTCCGAAGATGCGGGCTGCCTTTCGAGAGACGAAGGCTGGTCGCGGGCCCATAGATGAAGGATATTATACTGTGAGTCTTGAAGACCCTTGATCTCCTCAAGCCCACATCCAGGACTTTTCTGCCAATTGGCGTCGAACTGGCCTTTTCTTTAGAGGAATGCGTTCCGTTCAGCGACTATTGTTAGCAGGACTCCCTCCCATTCCTTGAGGCGCGAGATAAGCCTGCAGGTGAGACAGCAATACACCGTTTTCGGAGCACGAACAAGCCCGCAAGGAACGACAGCTCTGAGCTGCCATGGGAAGCCGATGGACAGGAGTGCTCTATTGGTTGGGTTGCAGTCAAGTCGACTCTCAGAGATGACATCCTTTGCAGCTATTGGTATTAGGAAAGCTCACATACTGACCATCCACATTCGCCAGTATAGCAAGAATGGGCTACCGTTCGTCCTGCCGACAGGGCAGCGAGCTGAAATAGTGCTCCCGCCCTCAAATGTCGCCTGGATCGTCGAGCAGCCAGAAGATGTGTTGAGCGGTACCACAGTTCAGGATGATGGCATGGGCATGAAGTACCTTGCACCTCATGGGCCGACATTGGATTCTGTGCATGACTTCTCTGCCATCCGCACACTTCAGGCAACGCGATACCTGCACCGACACATACCAGAGCAGATGGAGGAGATTTCGCAAGCTTTCGCAATTGCATTGGACTCACTGTTGGCAGCTCACGGAGAATGGACGGATGTAGCAATTGTCAAAGTGCTACAAGAAGTGACAGTACAAGCCGTCACTGGGACCTTCGTTGGAACACCAATGCGCCTCAACAAACGGTACATCAAGGATGTCCATCGCTGGACTATTGCTTTTGGCTGGTCCGGACTTATCCTCAGGACTTATCTACCTAATTGGGTGAAGCCAGTCTTTGGCCCCTTGCTTGGGTTCTACGTTGATCACTACAAGAGACGCGCTATCCAGCATATCCTGCCCACCATCAAAGAGCACATCTACAACACCAAGAACAATGTCGAAACCAAGGACGAACCCGGCGACGTTCTCAAATGGCTCATCGCACGAGCTATGAAAAGCTGCAATTCAGCAGAGCTCGACCCACAGACCATCGCAGGCAAACTCATCCTGTTCAACCTCTTCGCCGAACACACCACCTCCAACACCACCAGCACCATCCTCCTCGATCTCATCTCCTACTCCGACTATCCCTCCCTGCTGAAAGAGCTCCGCGACGAGTCGGGAATGCTCCTCTTCTCCCCGCACTCTTCCAGTCTAACCCACTCCGTCATGCTCAAAAACATCGTCATGACTTCCCTCGTGCGCGAAACTCTCCGCTTCAACCCCATGTTCGCTCGTGGACCTGTCAGAGAGGTCGTCGCTCCTGGCGGAGTCGTGACACCAGGTGGTCTGCACATTCCACAAGGCTGCCATATCTCCACCAGCGTAAGCGCCATGCAACGTGATCCGGATATTACCGGTCTCCCAGACGCGGGAAGCTATCAACCAAGACGCTACTACGACGGCTCTATTATCGTCCAACCCGATTGGCAGGGTATTGTGCGACGCGCAACTATCGAGGGCGTCAACGAACAATTTTTGAGCTTTGGCTTAGGAAAGCATGTCTGCCCGGGACGGCATTACGCTGGGCAGATCATAAAATTGATTTTGGCGCATTTGTTGTTGCATTATGATATTGAGGCTCTGCAGGAGAGACCGAAGTTCGTGGAGTTTGGCGAGTTGATTGTGCCGGATGAGAAGACGGTCGTGAGGGTGAAGAGGAGGGTAGTTGGTGGAAAGGTGTGGGTGGGACGACTTCATACGACGGCTTGAGGGTAGGCTGTTGGTTGTGTGTTGACAGCACGATTCTCGAATACAACGAAAGATGACAACAATGAGCAGTTCCGCGCGTGCCAGCTTAGCATCAATCATGCCCTCAGAGAGAGTGGCAGCGAGAGCAAGCTACGTGACTCTGCCTTTCTGATTCGAAGGACTGCGACTGTTTCGTGCACATAGCCGGTACGTCCTCACGCGCCATGAATCTCACATATCAGGTGAGTATGGTCTTGGCTGTTGGCTGTGCGGCGGACACGAAGCGGCTGAGGCTGCACGTCTCACAAAACCCCTGCTTCTGTGGAACCTGGTAAGCTTGGCATACCACCCGAAGCAGTATGGTGCCGTCACTATAGATGAAGCGCTCCACAGACGACTCTATCTCTGTTCGAGGCTGTTCTGCTCGTGCTTCGACAATGGATTCGACCTCAATTTGAAGTGGTCAGGAACGACTATTCACGGAACATTCTCTTTCGACTTCAATCGTTTGAGGGAGAAATTCTTCGCACGATGGATGCCGCTCGAAATAGCAGGATGGGCTATGCCTACAGGCAAGCAGAGCGTGCTAGGGAAACGTCAAACATACATAAGAGTGGCAGACGGGCCTCAAACCGAATGTACAACTCACACGCGACAGCGACTTGGCATCAAACAAAATGCGTTCCTTCTTGAACAAACTGCTCTTCGTCGCTCCCCTCACGGCATTGGCTACACCCGTTCCGGTCGAGGTGCCCAACAAACCGATCGATCCTCATCAAAGAGTCAAGCAAGTCCTTGCTCGCAGACAGGACCTACCAGAACTTCTTTGCATTTGATGGCATCGATTGGGAACAGACAAACAACCTCACAGTCTGCTCCGTCGAGCAGCGCAATATCCTCCAAGAAATCTCACAGAGCATTTACGACTGGTATGGCTTGGATCCACTTGGTGCCGCCATGGCAGAGGACAATCCCGCCTGCTAGCGGTTCTTCGGCGGCCGCATCCAGAACAACATCCCGCAACCTCACTACACCTGGTTCGGCGACCACGATGCTCGCAGCGTAGCAGAGCGTCAGTGGCTCAGCACTATTGATGGGACATATCAGCACATCCAAAAGTCTATGCGGGCAGCTAGAGACTATCCAGCTTTTGGCAATTCGAGTCCAAGGAAGAAGAACCGACGTGTAGCATTCCTCTGCCAACAAGCAGGAAGAATTCCAGGTCATTGTGCTTCACAGAAAGGTCTCCGCTTACACAACCCAAAATGATGCAACCTGGCCGGAATCAGGATATGGCTACACTGTGACGTTTTGTGACAACTTCTTCGACAAGGATCGTGTCTTCGCAAAAGATCTTGTCAAGGCCAACCCAACTTCCACTCTTAGCAAGCTGCAGACTTACGAGCACATTCTGTACCACGAATACATGCACGTGCATTGGTACGGCCACAGCAAGATAATCGTCGATGTTGCAGACTCCGTCGTGCCGGGCGAGACTTCTGGTTCACTCATCTATGGCGCAACGTCCACCTCGCAGTATGCACGCAAATACTATGGGACCAACGCCAACTCTTCCGTGAACCCCATGGTGGGCATCAATGCAGATAACTATGCTTGGTATGCCACCAATTACATCCTCCGCAAAGCCTGGGGCGCGGGTAGTGATCCACTCAAGTACCTCGACACCGACGACTACACACAACTGGACAACGTGAAGAGGAGACGCTCCACAGATCTGCAGGCGCAAGCTGAAGTTATCAGCTTCCTCCAACACGACCATTCGTCTCATGATCACTCACAACTCAACAAACGCCAATCCGCCGACCAAACTGAAGCCGTCTCAGACCTTTTCGCCTGGCCACGAAACTGCATCTGGACCCTCGAAGAACACGACCACATGTGCACTATGATCCTCGACTCCTACGACGACTACGTCTCTGAGAAACTCGGCACGACCCTCTCCCCCCAATGTCAAACCATCAATCCTGCAACCCCATTCTCTGCACTCAACGCCGTACATCCAGATTGCAAGTGCACAGACAACGCGTCCGGAAAAGATGTGAAGTTGTATAATATCGCCAAGTGTAGAGGATTTGTGGGTGTGGTGATTGGGTGTCGGGATGGGAAGGATGGTGGGTGCGATTGTCGGACGAAATTGAATGATGGGTCGCATCACGTTTCAAAGAAGGATAAGGGGGATAAGAAGTGTAGTACGCTGTCGAGGGGAGGGATGACGGAGGACGATATTGATGATTTGATTGCTACTGGTGGGTAGTGTGTTGAAACGGAAGTGCTTGGGATGATGGGGCGTGGTATGGCGTTTGCTAGGAAAAGATTCATGGTTGAACTGAGTTTGGACAGGATTTTATGCATTTCATCTTATGCTTATCAAGTATCTCACTTATATCAGTTGCCTGAAGGATTGATTGAGCCTACACCTGGAAGCAGGGCTTGCAGAATCGGTTCGAGCTGCCGACATCTGGCAAATTGCCGAAAGTAAGAGAACACACAGTTTCATATTCACTTTGATCGAGATCTCCGCTACATCACCAGACCAAGTATGCCAGACCAACAGCGCTGGCAGCACCAACCATAACCTGCAACCCCAACGGCGAGCTCATTGCAGCACCCGAAGTAGTCGAATTCTGCTGCGACCCACTCCCTGCATCAGCGGTAGTATTGTGCTGCATCACAATCTTCTGAATCCTAAACACAGCATCATTCTTCGGAGGGTCCCACTGTAAAGCTCGGATCACCATTCCTACACACACACTCGTCAGCCAGTCTTCCCACCAAGTCCCCTTTCCTGGTGGAAGAAATACTCACGTCCAAGCACTCCACGTCCACGCCCCCGCCGTATCCGGCACATTCGTCTCGATCTGCTGCTGGATCACGCCATCAAGATAAAAAAACTACTCAAACCAGCTATCCAATCAATTCGATACCCGTGGACTGCAGATGTAGCATCCTCTGGCGCGGCGCCGTTGACTTCAGAAGAACCCGCCGTGCCGTGAGGGCCTTGGTTAGTATATTGCATGACGCGAGTGCCATTGTTGGTGGCAACGAGGTTGGAGGTCGAGTTTGCGTCGCTGATCCATTCAATGTCGATTTCTTGGCTGTCGGAGTGGTAGAAGAACATTCCTAGACCAAAAAAACGAGACAAGTCAAGTATTGGTGTTTTGTGCTTACAGAGTGAGGCGGGCTTACCGTTACAGATGCCCGGCCCGTCAGTCAGGATTGCGAATGTGCTGACGCTGGCGTAGAGGACTGGGAATTCTGTGGAGATTTTCGCCGCATTGGACGGGACTTCGTGCCTGTCCGCCTGGTACGACTAGTTCTAGATATCCATCGTTGAAGCGGACGTTTGATGTGTTGAATTGGTGGTTGACTGTCGCTCCAGACGATGTATCTGCAGTGTCTTCTATCACGTCACTAGATGCCACCAGACCAGTCGGAAGTGTGCTGCCTTCGAAAGCGAATGTTGTGGTGGAGGCCCATTGTGCAGCGGCTTTGGTCAGTCCGAGGGAAGTCAGTGCTAGTCTATAAGCAATGGAAGAACGCATGTCTTCTGGCTTAGCAAAAGCTGTACAAGGCAGGTCAAGAGCATCAAGGAAGCTTGTTGGGGGTGGTCTGGACCTTTGTTTGTCTGGTGTACGCCTTGGGGCTGAGTCTATCATAACACTAATCAAGTAAGCTTTCCTCATGAACGCCACGTACCGCGCGCCTCATCCGTCTCCTAGCACATCTCCAATTTTGGAAGATGGCTATCTGCGAGTGATGTGACTTCGCTGCGGAGAAAACCGCTGTGTCTGTGGATAGAGAAATGCGCTTTCGAACGAAGCTTCCTACTCAACGATAAAGCTCGGCAAGGAGAGCACTTTGCAGCTCGACGCGTCCGCCTAATTTCTTCCTGGCCAGGCTCCTCATGTCATCGCCATCGTCGTTTAGCTGGGCGTCACTGTCCCATCCTAGCTGTTTCAATAGTCGAACAACTCCCACGATATCTTTCGCCTCATCGCCAGCCATGTTAAGCGACCTCTTGCTGATCAGCCAAAGCGGCGGCGCTGATGATCTTGTTCCCCTACCAAGCGCAGGAGCTGACAAGCTACCTCCGATGCTGCAAAGGTATCGGATCATGGGCTTTTGGTGTGCTGCGACGGCGAGATGCAAGGGTGTGACGCCGTGTACAAGCTTGCCGGGCTTTTCGCTGCGAGCATTGCAGATGCTGTTCACATGAACTCCTTGTGCGACTAGAGCTTTCGCCATCTCTACATCTCCGAAGAGAGCCGCTAGATGAAGAGCAGGTGCGCCGAGCCAGGTATTCGTAGCTATCATGGATTTCACAGTCCGTTTATCGCCTAGAATGAGAGCCTTCTTGAGTGATGAGGACATGCCGGGACCTGTCGTTGGTTCGAGCATAAGATCGTTCAGCCATCGTTCTCGAAGTGTAACATTTATCATTGGTACTCTTTCTTCAGGTGTCTCTGACCGTTGTGCAGGCTGAGGTGGTGGCTGTTTGTTTGTTTGAGCTGCATGGTGCCCAGTATCGAAGCCGAGGTGGTATGCTGATTGTGCATTCGCCTTTTCGTGATCCAGGCTCGCATTGAGCTTAGCGATCGATGCATTCTTCGATGCCAAGGTCACTTTGGATTGTTCGATTGTATCGTTTCGAATTCCTAGTGTGTCCTTCAACCTATCGCTAGTTTTTCTGCTGTCGAGGGCTAGCTTCCGAGCCTCGTCCTTCGCAATTCGTTCCTTCTCCGTAGCGTTTGTCTGGTTGGCCAAGTCTTTGCGAAGCGACATGATCGCCGCGTTCTGACGTTGTAAGACCAGATCATGTTGTTTCCTGATTTTGTATAGGTCATCGAGGACGATTTCAATGTCTTCAGCTACCTCTCGTCTGCCGATGCTGTCGAGATACTCATAGCAACGTTGCAATCGCTGGTCGCAGCCGGTGAGTAGGATGTCCATGTTGCGCTTGTCGGATAATGTTGATCTCGGTTGTAATCGGCTGTTCCTTATATCTGCTGCTTGTCTTGTGTCACAGTGTGGCTCCTGGAGTGAGACTCGTTTCAAGCAGAACAATAAAGAAGAAAGAGACACAAAAGTTGTCTGGTGTTGACCCAGTCTGACTTGCCTTTACTATAGAACGACACTCTGCATGTTTCTGCCTGTTCATGGTGCGGCCTCAGCTTGGTGCGTTGTGGCCTCGCAGCTGTGCTGAAGCTGTAGGCCGCCAGCTCGGAGCTGTGTGAGCTTCAAATCTGGGCTTGCCGTGACTGTGATGTGAATGTCTCTTCTCGAGACTTCGACAGTGCATGCACATGTGAATGGTGGCGCATGTCTACTGGTCGTGCTGAACCACGCGTCAGGCTGCGTGAATGAAGAAGTGGCAGACCTTCACAGTGCTCAAGTAGTGTGTTGCACAAATTACCGTTCTGCATTCATCTCCAATCCTGCTACACGAAAGTTCAGCTGCCAAACGCGCCGCTGCGTACTCTCAGTGTTCAGCAATTGCTGGAGAAGTTGATAGCACTGGAAGCTTAGTATTAAGCAAGTAATGTTGTCCCTTCTTCCATGTAGGCTGGCAGGCTTGTCCCGCTGGTGTTCTTGTCCTCGTGAGCGTGCAGCCTGAGCAAAAGCCTGACCAGTAAGACTATGCAGCCTATGTAAGCAAGTCGATGCCAACCAGCCAGCTTATTTTGAAAACATGTCTTCTGCAGTTGTGCATCGCCCGCCTTGGGAGTGGCTCGCATGGCTATGATGTTGACCGCACCATTGAGCAATGCAGATCTAGGAATTTTTAGTTAGTCGTAGCACACCCTCAATTCGTCCAGTAGATGTGTCCATAATGGATGCTGTCCTCGACGGTGAAGGTGAAGATTGTTGAAGGTCACCAGCTTCACAGCGTGGGCGTCGTGAATGACGAAAGTCAGATGGCTTACCGAGGCCCATACGTCCCACCGAGACATGAAGATTTCTTAATGATTTAATAATAGTTTGCATTACATCCACGCCTAATACTCTCTATGCACTCTCTATATACTCGCTGCTATGCCTCCTACTACTAGAGACTACGAACTATACCGTACGTAGATTACTAAGTATCTTAAGGCTAGAGTATCTAAAATAACTATTTAAAAAGACCTTCGAGACGTCTACTATATCGATATAACTACGAGAACAATTAGACGATTAATAGTAATATAGGGTATCTAGAGCGCTAGGAAGAATAATAGACGCGTATAGTATATACTAAATAATCTATAAGTATTAGAATAGCGGATTACCTTTATATTCTACGACTTACGGCTCTTAAATAAGGTAGCTGTAGAGCTCCTAAAGATTAATAGCTATAATATTACTAAGAAATAGTATAGTAAGATAAGAAGACGTATAAAGCTTATAAAAAGGAAGTATAGAGAGAAGTATACTACTATAGAAGCTAAGATTAAGGCTATACTTACTATTAAGCTTAATAAAGCTATAGTTAAGACGTATAGTAGGAGAAACCTATATACGTATCTATAGAGTAAGTATAATATTATTAGATAGTAGAGTACTCGCTACTAGCGTATACTAACTCGTAGCTAATACTTATAGTAACCGAATTTATAACGTAGTAAAGCGACTTAATTCTAAGAGTATTCGACGCTAGATAGAGCGTATACGCGAGTATTATAGAGCTATTATTATACCTAGACCTAGCTTCGTAACCTTAATAGATATATACTATAAATTCGAGTTCTATAGTATATAGATCTATACTAGAATCGATATCTATTCGCGCTATATTAAGTAGATTTACTATAGTATTACTAGATAGACTACCGTATTAGTACTAGCTTAATATCTTATAATACTACGCTATAGTAATATAGCGCCTTAAATTATTCGCTCTAACTATAGTATAGAAACAATACTCGCTATAGATACTTATTATAAGGTTCGATAAGCGATCTATAATATAGAGAATAAGTAGATCGTATATAAGGGTAGAGAGCTATTACTACTACTAGAATTTAACTAGTATTTCAAGTATAGAATAAGTAAGATAAACTAGCGTATTAAGGCGTAGTAGAACTAATAAGTACCTATCCTATTACTATAGAGATCTTACTTCTACGAGATATATAGAGCGTTACTCTATTAAGAAGATTCGCTCGTAGATAGGATTACCTTCTTAGCGATCTATATACTGATAATATATACTATAGTTATAGAGTTTATATATATATAGAACAATTATAGTATACGTAATTAACGTAAGGAACGACTATATTCTATTCTAGGTATTCTATATATATTACGCTATTATCCTATACTAAGTAGCTATACTTACTAATCTATACTACTACCTAATAGAGTACTAGATAATATAGAGTAGGAACTTATAAGATTCGGTTCGTACTCGATAGTACTCGCTACTATAACTCGCTAACTAAATAGTAGATCTTAAAGCCTATCTACCTAAAGAGACTCTTTAATAGTATACGTCTACTTTATATAAATATAACGTCCTTTTACCTATCGATAGTAGTACGTATAACGACGATAGTAAGCGCCTTTATAAGTTTACTTATAAACGCTTACGCTCTCTTATCTATAAATATATTATATCTAAATAATAGCTAATACTATACGAGCTTAAAAAGCTACTAGTAGTACGCTAATAGATCCTTTTACGATAGATATAAGATATATTTAACGCGTCTAATAGCTAGCTAATTACTAATAATAATACTAGAGTAATAGAGTTTATAACCGATCCGCCTCTAGTAAATAGTATAGATTAGTATAGTAAATTTAGTTATATACTCTACTCTACGAGTTAGCGTACGAGGCTTAGCGAGTATATACTTTTAATATTATATCGTCCTTCCTTACTTTTCTCTTCTCTATAACGTTATCCTATATATACTATATCTTTTACTATAATTATAGCTAATATTAAGATACTACTCTAGGATCTATACTATCTATAGATAAGTAAATAATATAGTACTAGTATATTTAAAGGCTACGCTTTCTATAGTACCTACTATATAAGAAACCCTAATCCGCTAACTAAGTAGTTTATCTATAAGACTATAGCTATACTAATAGTATCTACGAGTCGCTCTACGAGTATCGTTCCTATAGCTCCTATAGCTCCTACCTATTAGTTATTTAGTTTAATTCTATAGTATACTAACGCCGTACGTAATATTATAAACTAGAAATATAGACTAAGGCCTACTCTTAATACTAGATCGATACCTCTATTATAACGACTATTATCTATACCTCTACTACGGCTAGAAGCTATTAAATAACGTACTCTAACGCTAGTTATTACCTTTAACTATACCTATAAAGTATAGACGTAATACGTTATATTCTAATAAACTAGGACGAAGAATATATAGAAGTATAGTAAGCTATAATACTACTAGAGTATTAGTAACGTCTTTATAAATACTATATTCGATATATAACGTAGCGATTAGTTAGATAACTTCGTCCTCTATCGTTTCGGTATAAATAATCTACTTTATTATCTAATCTAGGAACTAGACGATTATAAAGAATATATATTCTTTATATAGTTTAATAAATTATAGGTTCTATAGAGGATCTCTAATACTACTATTAAGAGGCCTAAGAAATAAGATATTAGAATAGTTATAGAGGTATTTAAGTAGCTAAAGGCGAAGGTAGTAGATACTTAAATATACCTTATTAAGCTTCTTATCTATAAAGAGACGCTAATACTATAACTAAAGCTACCGAAGTAGGTAAAGAATAAGCGAAAGAATCGAGAGAGTACTATTATAAATAAAGTAGCGAGTACTTTATCGGCTATCTTTAAGAGTATTAAATAGAATAATAAGCCTACTATTAAGTAAGAAAAGCCTATATAGTAGGTATACGTATCTAACCGTTATACTATACTTAAAATAATAGATTTATCGTATAACGAGTCCTCTACGAGTATAGCTAAACGTAGAGAGTCTAATTTATAGTAGACCTCGTAGGCCCTTAAGCAGATTAAATAATAGGATACTATTTATACGTCTACTAAGCTTACTAAGCCTACCGAGCCTATATAATAGTAATAATATAATAAATAGACTACTATAGAGCTAGCGTAACTAACGCTATCTAAATAACTAGTCTAATAAGTAGTAAAGCTATTACCGAAGCGATAGAAGAAGCTATAGGTAGAGTATACTAGTAGAGTAATAAAGAGTAGTAGTAAATAGTACTCGCTACGGACTCGTAGAGTAAATACTAGTTAAATTATAGCTTAAAGAAGATAGGATTAGAGAAATTAGTATACTAGGATAGGATAAGAGTAGATATTAGTTTTTATACTCGTAGTAACTCGTAGTTCGATTACTTATAAACTCGCTATACTAACTAGACTATAATAGGCTTAGGAATATCCTTCTTTAGCTA
Source organism: Septoria linicola (assembly GCA_024114885.1). Lineage (NCBI taxonomy): Eukaryota > Fungi > Ascomycota > Dothideomycetes > Mycosphaerellales > Mycosphaerellaceae > Septoria > Septoria linicola. Next base: position 1,242,551 of record CP099420.1, read on the forward strand.
TATAGCCTTCTATAGACTCTATACGTCGCGAGCCTTACTATTAGCCTCTACCTTAAGCTAGTTAATCTAGCTATTTATCGTTCCTATAGTACTATCTATCCTATTAAGCCTATTCTCTAATACCTTTATATAGATATAAAGCTTCTCTAACTCGCTAGACTCGCTACTAGACTCGCTATCCTTATTATTATTAACTACTTTACTAGCCTAATAACTAGACTTAGCTATATATATATAGTACGTATAAGGTAGCCCTCCTACTACTATCTTATACTCCTCTTTAAGACTTAGACGCTTATACTATAAGTGTTAAGAATGTATCCTAGATAGTTAGTCTAGATATAGACTCCTAAGTATAGTTCTAGATACCTAAGGCATCTACCTAAGGCTTAGTAAGAGGTATATCTTGCTTCTCTTTCTTCTCTTCTTAGATAACTAACTTAATCAACTTTGTATTTAGTTCCTAGCATATTACTACTATACTATATATATAAGTTAGTTCAAGATTAATCCCCTATTCTTCTTTACTACGCTATACTCTCCTTGATATTATATAGTATATAATACGCCCTCTACTTTTAACAGGTTATAAGCCCGGGTTTGTACACTAAATAGGAGTAACCTATATTAGTATAGGTTACTTGTATCCCTTATAGTTTATAGAAAACATTTAGGGCCTAGAAGTTTCCCTAACTATATTACTAATAAAGCTAGCTTGTACCTAGTAGTATATAAGTTAGTAAAGATCTCTATAAGATAGTAGTATGTTTCTACTTTATTAATACCTACCTAGTTCTCTACTATTACACCTAGTATCACTAGAGTTAGAAGAGGCTACCTAGCCTTCCTACTATCTAGTAGTAGAAACTCTACTAAGAGAGAAAGATCTAAGTCTTAGTAATTTCCTAAATACGAGGAATCCCTATCCCTTAGAGCTAGTCTCTCTACTATAAGAAATTACTCTTCTCTAGAATCCTTAGCTAGTCTAAAGTATTCTACTAATTATTTATTCTATTTACCTATTTCTATAATAGACTAAGAGGACAAGAAGAGCTAAAGGATTCTAATCCTAGACAGAACTAACTAGAAGAAATAGTTCAAGCTATAGATAGACAAGCTAGAAGGAAAGGACTAGTTCTAGGTAATTAGCTAACTAATTATTAGAGGGAACCTATATATAGTTTAGTAGGATACTAGTCTCTAGATATATGTTACTTAGAATTAACACTTCTTAAAAGATAATATAGTATATAGGTTTAGTATTAGATATAGTATTAGTAAAGATAATAAGATAGAGCTAGAGACATAGTATATTACTATACTAGTAGCTAAGATATAGGTGATTCTCTAGAATAAGTATAATAGAGTCCTAAAGTCCTATACTATAGGTCTAATTAAGTAGTTTATTATATTTAGGATATTACCTAATAAGACAATTAGGGAAGTATAGAGATACCTTAGAGGCCTAGGTAAGAGGATTACTAAGATTAATCCTTAGGAAGCTTACTACTAGAGCTAAGAGAAAAGGCTAAAACATCTCCTATAGTCCCTACCTATATTATACTAAGTAGCTAAGGATACTATTATAACCTAACTATTCTTAGATATAGATACTATTCTCCTTCTACTTGAGTCCTAAGAGGTAAGAGATAATCTAGATAAGATAGATATAGGTCTAGCTATATTCTATTCTAGGCAGCCCTACTAAGTAAAGTCCCTACTAATATACTAGCTTTATAAGAAAGAGAAGTACTAGTTAAAAGATTGTCCTAACCTCTCTACTACTAAGAAACTATCCTAGTAAAGAAATAGTACTAAGAACTAGAAGGACCCTTAGGGATTATTCCTTAGAGGGAGGGTTAGAAGATCCCCTTTACTAAGGAATGCTAGATATATTAAGAAAGCTGTCTATAAGTTATTATTATATAATAAGCTAAAGAAGGTTGTCTAGAAAATAGGTAAGTAGCTTTAGAGGATAGAAAAGTCTAGAAAGCTTTTAAAGAAAGGATTTTCAGCCTAGGAGTCTAGTTCTAGTTCTGATTCTAGAACTTACTCTAGTTCTAGAAGCAATAATAATTCCCTATTAGAAGATAATAACTAAGATAAGTTGGCCTATTCTATAATTGAGGCTAAAGGCAAGTTATTACCCTAAGAATAGCTCTTAGATTCCTATACCTTATCCTATATAACTAACTAACTGTCTTTCTTTAGATTAGTAAAGCTACTAAGGAAGAAAGTATAGATTAAGGTAAGAGGAGGATACCTCTATATAACCTACTCTAGACTAGTATAGATAAAGGGAATCTTAGGAGGAGAAGTTCTACTTAATAAGGTACTATTTGTTCCTAATCTTAGAGTAAATCTTGTATTATAGGATTAGTTTAGTAAGCAATTTAGAGTCTAGAAGCCTGATTTCACTCTTACCTCCCTAGATAGCTAAATAGTTATAAAGACTAAGCTAGTTAGAGGTGTTCTATTTATTAGTAAGATATTACCTCTCCTATAGGAAAAGTTATATTACTTACTATATAATCCTATAGAGGTTAATAATGCCTATACTACCCTATTAGAGAAGGATCTAAAATAGTAGGAGCTATAGTATAGAAGATTTGTATACTTTAGAAGAGGGTTACTCTTAAACCTTTATAAAGTTACTAACCTAAAGGAAAGAATTCTAATCCCTAACTAGGAAGAGTATAAGTATAGGATCTATATAATAGGTAAGATAAAGAAACACCTAGGTAAGTTTATTAAGAGAAGACCTAAAAGACTAGCCCTTATATTAGTAGATATCTATAGACTATTACTATTATTAGTAAAAGGTTTTATATAGTAGCTTAAGATTATTAATAACTTCTTAAGAAAGAAATAGGCATTTCTACTTAAGGCTAGATTAGATATACTAACTACTCTTTAGAACTAGAGGATTAAGGTAGAAAGGTAGTTAGTAGCACTTTTTAAGTCTATAAGGGCTAATAATACTAGAGAGATCACTACTTTAATTAAATAGTAGGAGAAGGACTTTAGAATTACCTTTAAGCTAACTAAGGCCTACAATTCACTCTAGAATAGAGTAGTTAAGAGGTCTATCCAAATATTAGAGGCCTCTATTAGAGTAATGCTTAAAGAAAGTAAGATACCTATTAAATTTTAGCTAGAAGCCCTTAAAGTATAAGTATATATAAGGAACAAGCTCCTAAATAGACCTAATATTAAGGGATTTAAGCTCTTACCTAATAAGGCTTTTAATAGGATCAAACTAATAGTCTCTTACCTTAAGGTATAGGGATATAGAGCTATAGTGTATATAGATATAAGAGTATAGCCTTAGTAGGTAAGGAGTAATAAACTAATAAATAGAGAGAAGGATACTATGTTTATTAGATACTATAATAATATAGTAAAGGTATAGAAGTTCTAGGAGCTAGATATAAAGGCTATTAAGTAGTATACTAATATAATCTTCTTTAAAGATAAGCTAGGTAGAGAATTAGACTTAAATATTAAGATTAAGAATCTCTCTAGTTTAGCTCTAGAAAGAAGACCTATTAGAAGGCTAAGAACTATTAGCTAGCCTACTCTATAAGCTAGTAGGAGTACCTTAGGTGCTCCTAGTCTAGGCTAGTAGAAGCCTCCTCCCCCTTAGCTATTAGTATAGGTTTAAGAAGGAAAGAAACTCTTTATATAACTTCTATCTCTACTAGAAGATATAGGAGAGTATAGAAAATTCCTAGACTAAGAGAAAGTTAAGAAAGAATCTAAGAATTCTGCCTAAGAAACTATAGAGATAGATTATAAGTAGATAGCCTTAAGGCAAACTCTTAGAAAGAGGAAAGTATCCTAAGAACTTAATAGATTTAACTAGAAGCTAAAGCTAATTAGGCTTAAGCTAGATTAGAATAGTTAGCTAGATAAGGAAATGCTCCTAGAGTATTAGGCTTTTTTCTTAGCTATAAGCTCTATTAACCTAGATATCCTATAGGACCTAGAATTCTTAGAGGAAGTTAAAGAGATTACATTCTCTACTACTAAAGAAGTAGGAATATATAAATAGGAGGTTCTAATCCTAAGGAACTATAAGGAAGTAGTAAGTAATCCTAAGTAGGGTTATCTCTAGTAAGAAGCTATTTAGAAGGAGCTAGATATACTTATAAGTAACAATACCTAGACTATAGTAGTCCTACTAAAAGGGGCTAACCTAGTTACCTTAAGATAGGTCTTTAATATTAAGAGAAAACTTAGTAGTACTATTAAAAAGTTCAAGGTAAGACTAGTTATAAGAGGGTTCTCCTAAAAGTATAGAGTAGACTATATAGAAACTTTTGCCTCTATAGTTAGGTAGGATACTCTAAGAGGATTTATAGCTATAGTTTATAAGAAGGACCTAGTTCTACACTAAGTAGATATAAATAATGTATTTATAGAGAGTACCCTATATAAGGACATCTATATAATCCTACTACTAGGTATTAACCTACTAACTAGTATAGTCTTATAAGTTCTAAGGAGTCTCTATAGGCTAAAGTAAGCTATAAGAGACTAGAATTAGCTATATATATTAAAGCTAAAAGGAATAGGATTTAGATAATTAGAAGTGGACCTATGTCTTCTAATCTATAAGAAAAGGAAAGACCTAATAATCCTAATCTATATTAATAATATACCTATTACTATAGAGAGACTAGAAGATATCCTCTAGTTTAAAGACTAACTTAGTAAGGTCTTTAAGATCAAAGATCTTAGAGAACTAGACAAGATTCTTAGAATAAGACTAACAAGAAACAGATAGTAAGGCTAGCTAAAACTTAACTAGAAGTACTATATCTAAGAGAACCTAGCTAAGATAGGAATAGGTTAAGAGACTATATTACTAACTCTTTTACTAATAGACAGCTATGAAAGTCTAAAGCCTACTAGACTAAATAATAAAAGGTATAACAAGTAGGAGTACTAATCTATTATTAGAACATAGATATAGCTTGTAACTATTACAAGACTAGACATTTCATTTGCCCTTAGAAGATTAAGCTCCTATATTAGTAATCTAATAGTAGGACATATAAAGGCTCTAAAGAAGCTAACTAGATACCTGAGATTAAACCTAGACCTTAGTCTAAGATACTTAAGGAATAGTTAAGGCTATCTTACTAGATATATAGACTCTAACTATATAATAGACAAGACTAATAGAGTCTTAATCCTTAGATATATCTTCTTCCTTTATAGTATACTAATCTCCTAGATAAGTAAGAAGTAGAAATCTGTAGCTATATCTATAATAGAAGCTGAATATATAGCTATAGGAGTATATATAAAACAGTTATAGTTCCTTAGTGCTCTTTTAAGAGAGCTTGGATGCCTAGAGTTAGTAGGAGAATGTTCTTACTAACTAAGGATTCTTAGTAACTAGGAAGCTATTACTAGAATTAGGCTAATTTAGCTAAAAGGTAATAACTAAGCTACCCTTACTCTAGTTAAGGACTTATATGTTTATAACAAGTCTAAACATATTAATATCTTATATAATG